>CM029542.1:14422400-15884467 GCA_017141395.1 Laodelphax striatellus
TATTGAATATTTAAATTATGAATATTATTCTCTAAATATTTGTGTCTCATACATTCCTCACCTTTCTCCTCATTTTTCCTTCTCGTCTAATTCTGAATTCAATGAATCTTTACTTCAAGTTACTTTCTCGGGGGTTTTCTCTTTTCTACACATTTCCTCTTTTCTTGACCGATTTCTTTCCCACCAAAATTGTGACTACCACTAACAAGAGGGAAAAAATATTTTGAATATTATAAATTCTCCAAATATTTGCGTCTAACACATTACTCACCTTTCTCCCCAATTTTCCTTGTCGTCTAGTTCTGAATTCAATGAATCTTCAAGTTACCTTTAGATTTTAGAAATTTTAGGAGTTACCTTGAAGATTCATTGAATTCATTGAACATTGAATTCATGAACATTCATTGAAAAGTCGGGGTTTTTCTTTTCTACATCATGTTTTCATTCCATACTCTCTATTCAAATCTTCACTTGCAATACCTCTTACGGCTTCGTTTTGTCTTTCTATCTATCTGGCTTTCTTTTTCTTCCAAACTGCCTTTTCTATCCTGTAATACTTTCGTTCTCTTCGTCTCCTCCTCCTCCTCCTCCTCCACCTCTCCTTTCTCCTCCTCTTCCTCCACCACTCCTTTCTCCTCCTCCTCCTCCTCTACCTCTCCTTTCTCCTCCTCTTCCTCCTCTTCCTCCTTCTCCTCCTTCTCCTTTTTTAAGCCGTCTCTTACACCTTCTTCTCGTCCTTCACCACCTCTCCCTCCTTTCTCCTTTTCTCTATTTCCTCTCCTCCTTCATTCCTTTCCACCTAATCTTCTCAAATCCATCTACTACCTCCACATCCTTCCCAATTTTCCAAATCCCCAACTCCTCTTTCCACCGGAAAACCCCTGTACACTTTTCCAGACTTGTCCACTTTACTTTCAATCCCTGCTAAGAAACATTTTCTGATTGTATCCCCAGTATAAGACCACCCTCAATCCCGTTAATATTATATCTCTCACATATATAGATAGCTATCACACCAAAGTGTGTGTATGTGTTATTGTGCACGACCGATTGGGGGATTTCTTTGGTGTGATTGCAAGCTGATAGTGGTGTTAAAGGGGAAGCCACACACGCATGGGGGAACATGTGGCACATATATACACTCACACATGGCCTAGAAAAATGCACACAAGTGTAGGTTAACATGCGAGCTTGCGCCAGCTTTGTCGCCAAAATCGAGACGATTTTATTTACGAGATCGGGAAGTCGTTCATTTCATTTATCGATACACAATGTTCCCAATAAATTTATTTATTCATTTATTTATTTAGCAATGGAGACAACGGGTTACCCAAAATCTGTCTCCTTTACATAATAGTTTGACAATAGAATATAATAATACAAGAGGAATAGTAATATACAAATGATATAAATAGAAATAAAAATAAAGATTCAATGATACAGGAAAGAGACACAACGATACAGGGGTACAGTGTCTGAGTAAATTTGAGAATCACTGATCTGAAGGATATTGTCTTCAATAATTGAAATTAATTCATTAGAACATTTAATGGCAAGTATACGAGTATACTCGTATTTCTTTATGTTTTAACCCTTGAACTTTGAAAGTTCATTTTTCCCACCCTCGTTGGTGTTATTTCAAAAATTCCAGTTTTTTGTGTCACCCTGTACTAACAGACTGGATCATAACATAATTTGTTACCAAAGAAAAGTTTAATAATAGTCACCCCAAAAATATCGTACTCTAATATTATCATAGAAATGTTCCACAAGTAGCCTAAGGGTAGCTAAAACAATACAAAGTAAACCATTGAGCGGTGTATTCAAACAGAAGGATAAACAACCGACCAGGATATATGCAACCGACTATGTCAATAGTTGTAGCATTAAACAGGACACAACATTCCCTTGAAGTGATATCCCCTTCCCTTTGATACAAAGCCTTCAAGCAACCCATGAATCCATATTAGTTATTTACCTGAATATAAATTCGCAAGAAGGAATCAAACAAAGCCTATAACCGTAAACTCATACCCAGTACAAGAAACTGAACAAATTTGAACACTATTTTAAAAAACGTACAAATATAAAACAACTCTACTTACATCAAGATCATTAGATCGTTTCGACCATGTGTTGGACATCTTCAGTGTTTTGAAATAGTGGTATTTTATCAGTAGTGAGCATTCATACTTCAAGAGAAAACAACTCTAGAACAAATCTGGTTTTATCATAAACCAACAAATTATGGCACAAGCAGAAAAAAATAAAGTAAAAAAAATATAAATTAAACTTAAATAATCCCAACCTATATAAGTCTAAGTTTGTTTGTAATTGAATTTCCTTGCTATTTTTATTCCACATTGTTCTCTTCAAGCATTCTCATTTATTTCATTTTGTTTTCGTAACCTGTACATCAATTACCTTCTTTACTATGTTAGTTGTTTGAACCGCCATTGCTGTGATGTTTGTAGGAACCGCCCATTGTGGGAGGAGCTTATCTAGGCCAATGGCAGTCATTCACCTTGATAGGCCATTCAAGTGCCAATCACAGCCCTCGATCACAAGTATAAATTCTTCTGCAATTTATTTTAGTTTTAGTTTACTAGAGATTGATGATGGTGTATCAACTGAGACTGCAGAATCTCGTTGTTTTATTAAAGGTGTGGTTTTGACAATTTCAAGTCTTGTTATTCAGTAATATAGGTAGTCTACAATAGAAGATAAAGGATTAAATTTAGGCTGGGCGTACTCAGGTTAGTCAAGACAAGACAAGTCGAGATTAGTCACGTTTAGTCTCAGTACTACACATAGTTGCTTATGAAGCAACACACACCGATTAGTCATTGTAATTGGACGTGTCTTCATAAGCAAGTATGTGAAGTACTGAGACTAAACGTGACTAATCTTGTCTTGTCTTGAATAACCGTTGTAAGCTAGCCTTAGACATAAATTATGTGTAATGTTGATAAACAGAATAGTGAGGTACAGAAGTTACAGGAATAGAGAATAATGTCGTAATATCCTGAAAGCTATCAATTAAAAATAGATCCGCTCTTCTAAGCAGCAAATTGACGAGATAAGGCTGACAAAAATTTATCCCTCAGAGCTTTCACATTGTTTCAACTGCTTTGAAGTCTGGTCTGGTAGTTCTAGTTAATTAAATTGATTAACAAGAAAAAGACAAACGTCTCTAATTGAGCCAAAAATTCAAATTTAATTACAAAAAAGTCTTTTGAAATTCTTAGAAAACTCTTGAATCTTTTATCAGCCGAATCCATTCGTATTGGCGATGATCTAGCAAATAAATTTAAATAAGAATTTTTTTAATCTCTCATCGCAAAAAGTCTTTGATCAAGGTACACTAATTCTTTATCGGACAAAAGACATATTGAGCCCGCCATCTGTTTAGAAACAATCAGGCAGATATCCAGAAATTCTAAGCCTTTCCCTTGTACTTTCAATGTCTCAAGTTATATTTATTTGTCGCCTCAGTTTGGGTTATAGCCAATAAAGTTTTTTGGGTTTTTTCTAATTGAGCAAACACCAGCGAAGGCGGGTGCTGAGTTATTGGGTTTCGATTGGCACCGTAAATTACCAGACAAAGAATTAACCAAGAAAATAACAATCGTATAGTAGGTTTGTTAAGGCAGTGCACACAATATTTGCTAACTTTAATATTCTGCTGAAATTTTTCAACGTTTTTCTATTTAGATACTATCAAGCTATCAAAAGTTGAATAAATTACAGTGGAATAAATGTTTTTGTTCTTTAGTTAAAGAGGTATGGGCGGCTGAAGTTGAAATTTATGAGACAGTTCATCTCTCATCATCACCCCTCTCATTACCCACATATAAGCCTAGATCTCATGTGGGCATCAACCTCAAAAAAATTATTGGTTGCAAATGAAATCTTGAAATTATGAGCACACAATTTGTTTGAAGGTATTGTTGTCTATCAGATAAAGTATTAATGGTGGGTTGCACTCAAGGTATGTAGAGAAATCTACTATAATGTACAGTGACATTCATTCAATTTGACGCTTGGCATTTGATAGATAGAGAGATATTATTTCTTGACGTTGCTGATGACATAGAGTAACTATACTGTTATAGTTAACTATAGTTATGTTAACTATTAACTATACTGTTGTACTTGTTATCTGTGCTGATGACCTTAGAGTACGATGGCAAAGGAATGATATCTATCTATCTAATGCCAAGCGTCAAATTAAATGAATATCACTGTAGTAGTGAATCTTGGGTTGCACCAACCGGGATCAACTGTTTTGAATCAGCTGCTTCTATTTGGTTAGCATTGTACTCTAATCCTGGATCAAAATTGATCTTGCTTGGGCTGGCATACCCAACATTATCTAAAAAAATCAACTTTTCACAATTGATTATCTAAGATATTTCTTACGGATTCACACAATTTTAAATTCAAATAGAGAAAAATTCATTTTTTTCAAGTTGAATATTGAACTTGAAAAATGTTTCGAAGAGTTACTACAGCTGATCTATTCGTTAAAAATGTGAGAACGCCATTCCACCTTTTGATGATAAAAATTTCACATACCATGAGCTCACAGGTACAGGCCTCTCTGTGCTGCTACCTACTAGAGAGGTTAGGGCTACTTACTAGCGAGGATAGGAAAAGCTTAGGACCGGCATAGCATAGAGAGCCTGTGCCTATGATTTTCACGGTATGGGAAATTTTGATCTTCCCACCTTTTACTTCTAAGGGCCGGTTCATGAGCTCGGGATTTAGCCAAGTCCAAGACTAAAACGGGTGGCTACCGTAGCATCGAGAAAACGTTTGTCTCGACAGGTTAGTGAGTTAGCAGCATAGAGAGCCCTTAGTACACAGTATCGAGGCTAACGTTTGTCGATGCTACGGTGGCCACCCGTTTTACTCTAGGACTTGGCTAAATCCCGAGCTCATGAACCGGCCCTAAGTTTCATAAAACATGCCCCAGGTTACAAATAACAATGACGATATTGAAGTTTGTGGATCAATTACAGGTACAACAGCAAAACAAAACAAAATGGCGATCAACTAAATTCCAATAGATTTTGATAGTAGTTTCCCCACTCATTAGAGGGAGGCCGTTGGCCGTTAGCTAGGTTAGGTGAAACTCTATTCCGTTGAATAAACAGGCCAACTGTTTATTTAATAACGGGCAACAGTTTTAGTGGTGCTTGAAGAGAAAGCATGGCGTGAATTGAAGAACATCGCGCCAAAACAAATTGTATCACACCTTGTCATAGACGGTGAAGTAAAACGTTAGAAGAAATTGGCGAATTAGATGAGAATGGAAAAGGAAAATAAAGGAGAAAGATAAGAGCAGTAGGAGGAGGTAGAGGAAGAGAGAGGAGGAAGAGGAGGAGGAGGAGGAGGAGGAGGAGCAGTAGTAGAAGGAGGAGGTGAAGGAAGAAGAAGAGGAGAGGAGTAGGAGGAGGAGCAGTGATAGAAGGAGGAGGTGAAGGAAGAAGAAGAGAGGAGTAGGAGTAGGAGGAGGAGGAGGAAGAGGAAAAGGAGTAGGAGAAGGAGTAGTAGGAGGAGAAGGAGGAGGAGGTGGAGGAAGAGGAAGAGGAAAAGGAGGAGGAGGAGGAGGAGGAGAAGGAGGAGGAGAAGAAGGAGAAAGAGAAGGAAATGAAGGAAAAGATTAATAAGGGGGAGGAAGAGAATGAAACAATAAGATTAAGCAAGAGAAGAAGAGAGGAGTGAGAAGAGAAGAACAAAAAGAAAAGGTAGAGAAGAAGGTGAAGAAGGGGAGGGAGGAGGAGGAAGAGGCAGGAGAAGGAGAGAAAGAAGAAGAAGAAGAAGAAGAAGAAGAAGAAGAAGAAGAAGAAGAAGAAGAAGAAGAAGAAGAAGAAGAAGAATTAGGACGAGAATAGCAGGTAGAGAGAATGAATGTAAGGAAAGGATCAATAGGGTGAATAACATGGATGAATAGGAGATGTGAGGACCAACAAGAGAAGAATGATGTGTAGGATAAAATAGAAAGAATTTGACCATCCGGATCAATGGTAACATTAGGATCAATAATCAAAAATAATCAAAATGTTCAATGAAATAGGTTCATTAGGATCAATGGGATCATAAGAATAATATGATGAATGGTATAAGTCGAATGTCTAGTATGAATGAATAATATGGAGATGGGAAATGAAAAATAACTGCATATAAGGGCCTGTTTCTCCAATGACAGTTGATACAATTTTTAGTTAGAACTTGGGTTTTACCACTCACTAGAAACTCTTTTGTCAGAAAGTCCTATGTTCGAACAGCTGACCATTTGATTTAATGTTAGCATCATAGAATCAAATGGGCAGCGGTTCGGACATCGAACTTTCCGACAAAAAAGTTTCTAGTGAGTGGTAAAACCTAAGTATAAACTAAAAATTGGTTTAGTCGAACAAACTGAAATCATGACAACTATGCTCTTTTTTAGATGAAAGATTGTAGTCCTACTGATACGGAGAAATAAGGAGATGAAAAATAACAAATTCCAACATTCAAGTCAAACGATTGAACGGGAAATTATGTTAACCTATGCATTATGAGATTGAAATACCAAAGTTCTGAAGTAAAGCAAAACGCGAAATCTAAATAGAGAGCCCAGTGGACACAATCGCGTCTATTTCTGTATTTTGGCCAGTAACCGTATTGATAAGGGACCAAATGGTGAGCTGAGCGCGGCCAAAATTCGTTGGGGCTGTAAAGTGCATTTATTAAGTGTAATTAAGCGCAGAGTGGGAGAAGAAAGAATAAAGAAAGTGGACTCGTGATTCTTGCAAACAGTGTTTTAGCAAGGTTTGAAACAGCTGATTGACAAAGCATATAAATGAATCAAATACTGAGAAATGAAACTTATGGCCGGCTTTTGAGCTCGGGATTTGGCCAAGTCCTAGACTAAAACGGGTGGCTATCGTAGCATCGACAGATGTTTGTCTCGACAGGTTAGTGGGTTAGCAGCATACAGAGAGCCCTTAGTACATAGTTTCGAGGCTAACGTTTGTCGATGCTACGGTAGCCACCCGTTTTAGTCTGAGACTTAGCTGAATCCCGAGCTCATGAACCGGCCCTTGTCTAGGCGTACCGGTCAATAAGACAAGACGACATTAGTCACGTTGAGTCACAGTAATGGCTGCTTATGAAGCAGCACACCTATGCAATGACCAATCGGTGTGTGTTGCTTCATAAGCAACTATGTGAAGTACTGTGACTAAACGTGACTAATCTCGTCTTGTCTTGTCTTGACTAACCGGTGTACGCCTAGCCTGAGAGGAGAAAGAAAAAAGAAAGTAGACTTGTGACTCTTGCAAACTGAAGAAACAGTGTTTTAGCAAGGTTTGAAACAGCTGATTGACAAAGCATATATGAATGAATGAAATACTAGAAATGGACAAGACAAGATAGTCACGTTTAGTCACAGTATTTGCACACACCGATTAGTCATTGCATCGGTGTGTGCTGCTTCGTGAATTACTGAAGAAATAAACAGTTGTAACTATACTAGCGGCCATGAAATAAGGCCTATACATTCATCTCAATGTTCGAAACAAGCATACATTCATTCAGATCAATCTCCAAACAAAAATTGCTTCCCAATATTCATAATGATGTACTAAAATATATTCTTCGTATTATGAAAATCAATACCTCCGAGTTATTTTCAGACATGGAGTGATATAATACCATTCAATGTGGAGACGACATCATTAAAATCGACGCATTCCTGTCGTCATTTCTACCGATAAAGTAAGATGATACCTCTCTCCATCAAAAAGTACATAAAACCTCAGCATTCCCTCAATTATCTTCAATATTTTCCGCTCAGCTATGCGTGAATTGAGAAGTATGCAGGGATGTCACAGTTATTCTCAAATATTTCTTCTAAATAATGAGAAAACTCCTTAATATTTTCTACCTCAGACAGGCAAGATGAAATACGCAATTAGGGATATTCTCTGATACTTAAAATCACTCAATTTATTCATTTATTTATTCAGTAAGGTAGAAATAATACTGAATGAAAGGTTCAACAGGCTTAAGCCCAAAACTGTCCCTCTTCAAATTTAGGCTAGGCGTACACCGGTTAGTCAAGACAAGACAAGACGAGATTAGTCACGTTTAGTCACAGTACTTCACATAGCTGCTTATGAATGCAACACACACCGATTAGTCATTGCATCGGTGTGTGCTGCTTCATAAGCAACTATGTGAATTACTGTGACTAAACATGACTAATCTCGTCTTGTCTTGTCTTGACTAACCGGTGTACGCCTAGCCTCAGAAAGCACTCCAGAATCTAGGTTATGTTCCACATTCAAATATACAATTTTTCATTCCAAAAACGAAACAAATTGCTTTGTAAAATATTGTCATTGAAAACTCTCCAATATTTTCTTTCTCAAACACCAATAACAAAAAAACTCTTAGGGATAGAATCGGATATTTGAAATGGCACAACTATTTTGTCAGATATTGTCCTTGAAAATCCTTCAATAATTTTCTACCTCAAATACCTTCGACAAGAAAAAATTGGCGATTGAGAACAAATTGTGATTTCTTTAGAATCACTCGTCAAATATTGGCATTGATAGAATATTATTATTCAAACCTGCAAGGAGATAAATGATGATTGCAAAAAAGTAGATTGGAGGAAATGGCTAGGAGAATAGATGAAGTAGAGGAATGAATGAGACAAAATTAATGAACAGGGTAAACTGAGGGAAGGGAAGGAGAAGAAAGAAAAACTGGAAAAGTGTAAAGAAATGAATATTTTCAGAGAAAGCGCCCATATCATGAATATTTAGAGCTCAGAGAGAATTGAAAAGCTTTCAAAGCGCGGAATTTCAATATGCCATCTGGCCGCCTCGAATCTATGCTGTCGTTAAATAATTAGCGAGATGAAAAGAGGCAATAACAATAACCGTCATTTGCAACAGATAATGACAGTTTATGTGGGAGCTGCTGCTGCCTTTTATCGGGTGGCAATTATTGTTAGACGCGGCAAATTTGAAATTTCCGCCGTTCCGCCATTGTGGTGAGCCTTCTCACCACAATGGCGGAGCGGCGGAAACTCAGTCAGAAATGCAGTGGATGTGGAATACAATGGGAGAGAGAGAGAGAGATAAAAGTGCGATAAAGAAAGAGGGAGAGCGAGGGGGGAAAGAGAGAAATAAAAATAGAGAAAGAGAGAGAATGAAAGAGAGAAAGAGTATGGAGTATATCGAATGACAGAGAATGTGGGAAGAGAAGGTGAAAACAGATGAAAACGGAAAAGAGGCGGACGATGGAGAGGAAATAGAGAAAGGAGAAGTGAGAGAGAAGGATATTGGAGGGAGAGGATTGAAAAGGGAGGGAGGGCGTTAGGGAAAAGAACGAGGCAGAAGATGGAGACATAGAAAGGAGAGAAGACATAATGGAGAAGTGATAGAGAAAGAAGAATTGGAGAGATAGGACTCAGAGGATGGAAAGGACGAAGAGAAGGATGAGGAAGGATGGAGGGGAGGAAGAGGAGGAAGGATGGAGGGGAGGAATAGGAGGAAGGAGTTATAAAAAAGGAGTATGTGTAGAGGAGGAGGAGGAGGAGGAGGAGGAGGAGGGAGGAGGAGGAGGAGGAGGAGGAGGAGGAGGAGGAGGAGGAGGAGGAGGAGGAGGAGGAGGAGGAGGAGAAGGAGGAGAAGAAGAAGAAGAAGAAGAAGAAGAAGAATAAGAAGAAGAAGTAGAAATTACAGAGAAAAGTAGGAAAACAATCTAAAAAAGGAGATAGATTAGAGAGGAAAGAAGAGGAGAAAGTGGATGAAAAGAAGAGATAAACAGATTGGAAGCAGAGAGAGGAAGTACAAAAGTTGAAAGTAGAAGAAGAATGATCGAAGACAATTATGTGAATATAATATCATATCAAATTCTTCTATAATGCTAGTTATGTGATGTGAACTTTGAATTCGATCAGATGAGAAGCTAGAGAAGAAAAAGAAGAGAAAGAAAAAGGAAGCACATTAAAGAGAGAAGAGAAAACAATAATAAATAAGATGAAGAGACAGTGAATGACAGAAAAGAGAAAGAGAGAGAGAGAGAGGATAAAACGAATACGAGAGAGAAAGAGAAAAAGATAGAGAGAGAAAAGAGTGAGACTGAGAGCTCACTGGAGTATATCGTTCATCATCGTTTGTTCGTCTCTTGTGATTGATTAACAGTGTCCAAATTATTCAGCAATCAACACCGCAGCTAGTCCCAACGGTTGGGGGAGTATTTAGATTAGTGACGAGGCTTTTTTCTACCAAAAACCGCATGATAAATTGACACGCTAAAACTTGAGGGAAAATATTTGTTATCACTTATCACCTAGTGGACAAGTATTTGTTATCACACAGTTGAACACCGGCAATTAATGTCCTTCCCGTTGAAAATAATGGGTAGAAGGATACAAATTAAAATGTTAATTGAGGTAATAATAGATATGGTGTGATAATGGAAGTATACTAGTGTTGTTCTATGGTAGGAAGGGTCAAAGAAATTAATAACATAAAAAACCTAACATAAACTGAAACTATTCACCTATAGCCTAATCATTTTATTTTATTTTTCCAGTTTAAAATATAATAATTGCTGAAACAGTTTAGTTATGGGCTGGACAATACTATGGGTTAAGTAAAAATAGAAGTTCTAATGCTTCAACTTCACCCACATCACTGAAGCACTCATGTGATATAGTGGATAATAGTACAAAGTGGAAAAATATAAGTCATCTATCTTTTTATGCCTGCATCTACCTCCAATTCCTTCCGACCTTGTATTTTGAACTCATTTCATATTCCTTCATAAGTTTCATTCCAAGCTAGCTTCATTTTGTAGAAGTTGAGGTTGCAGATGTATTATAAGCTTAAAATGAAATTGAATCCACGAATGAAGGATGAAATTATCAATCAATCGCCCCAAACGCCATCTTTCAGTTCTACATTTCCTTCTAAATCGATTGACAAGTGGCACTCCTGGAGATCATCATCTGTCAAATGCAATAGCACTTCCTCTCCTCTAAATCCCCCTCTCACCACCCTCCACCATGGTAAGTGGGGGTGGGGGATAAGGTATTGTCTCCTATTGTGAACCGATCGAACAGAATGGAAAACAGATTAAGGCATCAGTCGGTCTACCTACCGAGGTGCTTCCTCTCAATCTATGGGAACTAACAGGCATTTGACAAATTCCTTTCCATCTCTGAGCCTTTCCACTTTGGTATCCCCTCATTTTAATCTCCCCCTCCACCTCAACGAATGAAAAAAGAAGGAGAAGAAGATAGCAGAGCACAGAAGGAAAGGGATTGAGAAGGAGAGGAAGAGTTGGAGAGATAAAGAAGCAGAAAAGGGTTGGAAAGAATGAGACAGATCGAAATGCGAGAAATTTCCCCGCACAAACAAATGGAGGAGAAATGAAGAGAGATGAACAGAGAAGGTGAAATTAAAATAGAAAGAGAGAAAGTAAAGGAGTAGAAGGAGAGAAAGGAAGGAATAGATTAAAATTGATAAAAGAGTTTGGAAGGAAAGGGACAATTTGAAATATATGATGGTATCAATACTTCCATGAAGAAAAATAAATGGGAAAGGTGAAATTAAAATAGAAAAAGAGAGAAAGTAAAGGAGTAGAAGGAGAGAAAGGAAGGGATAGATTAAAATTGATGAAAGAGTTTGGAAGGAAAGGGACAATTTGAAATATATGATGGTATCAATACTTCTATGAAGAAAAATAAATGGGAAACAGAGGTTGAAACTCACAAAAAAAGAGATAGTGAAACAGGTAGAAATTGGGGAGAGAGAATAAGGTGGAAATTAGAGAGAAATTGTAGATGAAAGAATTGAAGTTAAAGAGTGAAAAAGAAGGGTAAAGAGAGAGAACATAGAAAGAGAAATTGAGAAAGAAAGCGGAGGAAAGTTAATGAAGAGGATAGAAAGAGAAAACATCATAAAAAGGATAAGAAAGAGAGCTGAAAGAAAACATGAGTGAACGGTAGAATAACAAATAGATAAGAAGAGAGAGAAGAGAACATAGAAGATGAGATTAAGAAGGAAAGTAGAATAGAACTTGAGAAGGGAGATTCAATGATCGTAATTTATACAGTAGTTGCCAATTAAATAATAAAACACAATAAGTAAAATGAACCTTTTACTCTGAATTTCACAATAAACAAGCCAAAATTTAGAAAATTTAAGTCTTCAAACGTAAAAAGATAAGAGTAATGTCAACATCCATAGTAGAAATGTCCCCTGCTCTCCTAAAAAGGTTTAAAAGTTTTCGCTTATAGAAAGTTTTATAAGTTTAAAGGTATTAAGAAAGAGGTCAGATCAGGTATAGATCAGGTATTTTAAGAAGGAGTATAAGGAAGTATGGGGTTGAGAGACTTTAAATGAGGAAGGATTGAGTGAAGGTAGAAGAAAAGAAGGTGATGAAGAAGAAAAGCAAGGAAAACAATCCCAAAACAATGGTCTCCTCCATCTTCATTAAGATTGTCATCACAATCATTCTTTCCGTCTGTTCCTTCACTAAGCTTTCTCCACTCCAGACCCGAATTCCAGCAATCCATCAAACAATCAGATAATCGGAAAATCGATCTTGCTCTTATTCCTTCCTTTTTTCCAACCTCTCTTCCTTTCCCCCCTTTTTCCACTCCATCTTTTTCTTTCTTCTCTTTCTCTCACTCCTTTCACCATCCTCTCTTCCTTCCACATTCATTATCCTTTTTCTTTTTCTCTCGTACTAGCGGATACTCCTCTCAACAACCACTCAACCATATTGATCAACCGATGCTTTTTCTCAGCTTTGGCGGCCGAATAAAAGAAAAAAGAATGCGGAATTGTTAGCTGAGTTTTCTCTCGTCTAGAAATATTTGCGAACATCTTCTCTCACTGGGGTTTGTTTTGTGCTTCGGAAATCGGAAATGGCATAATGCGCAGGAAGAGTATTATTGAATCAAGAATTTCATTTCACTTAATAATCCTTCTTAATACCATCATATCAAGCACGTGAAGTATACCTGGAGGTTCTCAGTATTAGACAATGCTTTCAAAGTTGAAGATCTTGAATGCTTTAAAATCGTAACTGTTTTTGCAACTGTCACAAATGCATTCAAATGCCTACTAATTATTGAAAATTCATCGAGTTATACAAGTCATCAAACACCTGTGTTTGGACTGAACCAAATTTATTATAACTTTTTCATCACAAATGAATTCAAATGCCTACGAATTGTTGAAGTTTCATTGAGTTATTAAAGTCATCATACACCAGAATTCCCCAATACATCAAGAATCAGAATTAAAATAAAACTGAATAAGAGTAGTTCAAGTAACAAAAAATAACAAAGTATACTGCGATTCATTTAATTTGATGCTTGGCAATCAGTTAACAGCTGATGTTACGCAGCTTTGACATAATAATCCAAAGACTTTTCAAAGTTTAAGGCTAGGCGTACACCGGTACGTCAAGACAAGACAAGACGAGATTAGTCACGTTTAGTCACAGTAATTCACATAGTTGCTTATGAAGCAGTACACACCGATGCAATGACTAATCGGTGTGTGTTGCTTCATACGCAATTATTTGAAGTACTGTGACTGTACGTGACTAATCTCGTCTTGTCTTGTCTTGACTAACCAGTGTACGCCTAGCCTAACATAGTAATGAATAAATTGAGAGACTGTGATTGTTCAGAGTTGGAATAAAACTGAGAAATTTAAATCAAAATTGAAAAAGAAAAAAGATTCCTCAATACATCACCAATCAGAATTGATATAATATGATTGAATTTATTCATTTATCTATTTATATATGAATTTATTGATTGGGAGAATTCTAAAGTAAGCCATGTAGTGGAAAAGGCATTCCTCAAACACACCAGCAATCAGAAGAAACAAAATTTGAACTCTGTCTATATCAATGCAGTGTAGACGGCGACTCAGCAGAGTAGCTTAGTAGCATTACGGTGCGTTACTAAAATAGTTCCCAAATTTCCCCCACCGCAAAAATCCTCCATACCCCTCCACCGATCCCCCCGTCCCGTACCCCCAAAATAGTCTCTAGGATAGAGACTACCACTAGCGTAGAGACAATAATGTCAAGGCTGAATTCACGCCCTAGTGGTCCTAGCTATAGATGTGTGTTTACACCTGTTTGTATATCTATTCATATGCTCGATATATGTGCTATAGATCTGCGTTTATACTTGTTTGTATATGTATTTATATGTTCGATATACGTGCTATTAGCACACGTTCAGTGGCTAATCAGACGACAGGGAGCAAAATCGGAGCTTGGTTTTATTTTTGTCAATGTCCGAAGTGGCCACAGTGTTTTGTCTGGTCTGTGATTTACAATTCGAACACCAAATGATTGATGGTGTTTGGATTTCTGATTAATTATTGACAAACACTGATTCATATCCTATCACGACTGTTTATTGATATCATGTTCGTATCCCAACACAGATGTAGTGCAAATGATGATTATAGCACAGAAATTCAATGACTAATGGAAACTTCATTTAATTGGCCTGCAATTATAGTAGGCTGCTGATGAATAGGTGAAATTCAACTGTGTCTATTAGAATAAAAATAGAAATAATGATTTTTCTGTGAGAGTGATGCCCACATGAGCTCTAAAGCTTGAGCGGAAGATTTATTGCAGTCAAAAACAAAACAATAACTTGCAGCTTAAACACGAAATACACTATTGAAATTATAGAACTAATGTAGACTAAATGCTATAAAATAATTGCTTCGATGACAATCTAGCCTAACAGATCAAAAAACCGATCAAAAATGGGAAGTGAGTTTATATATTTTCGTCTTGCCTGAAGTTTTCAATGCAAATTCAATACTTTTAAATTTTTTAATGGCTGTGAAAAGGTTTAATAAGTTATCCCATCTTACCAAACAGAGGAGTCCAGAAATATTCCATAAAGTTTCACTCACCTGTAACAGAAATAAACAAAGATAATTATGTTATAATATTGAAAATATTGTAGACCTCTTTCAAGGTCCTTCTACTCTTAATAACGAATCGAATAGTTGTGATAGTCATATTACGTTTATTTGAATTGAAATGAGTGAAATAACGTTGAGAGCTTGTTACTATTAACGTTGAAACTATGAAACTGACGTTAAAACGTGACTAAAATCACGTTAAAACTATGAAACTAACGTTGAAACTTGAGTAGAAGTACTTTGAAACCATTGTTTCAGTAAAAAATAACGTTGACTGAACGAACAGAAGAGTTCTTTCAGTTAGTTTTGGGTTCAAAATTAGTACTTGAACGAAACAAGCGCTTGCTGACAATAGCTTGAAGCTCCAGCAAGCCATGGAACCAGCTTTCTCTTCGAGTAAACCCCAAGTGTAGGGTTTTCTTCTAAGTTGAATGGGCTATCAGTCAGTTAAACGTTTTATAGACACCTAAGTTCCAATTCACACCAGATGAAACAAAACTGAACGAACTGTTTTGTTTCGACTCAGTGAATGTTTCAATGAGCTCGTATTTACTGAGCGTGAGAATTAATATTATTCTTAACGATTCATAACTATTTTTAAATCATAACATTAAGTTCTAGAAAATACTTTCTAGTCCTAATAAAAAATATTTTCATTTCATTTCATTATTGAATTAACAACCAATCTTTTTAGGTTCAAACTGGAACAGATTTATCTCATAAACATTTTACGACAAAGTCATTGCACACATCTCAAAGTGCATAGGAATCTATTTTCTAATTTGGCATGCGGAATATTAACACAACATTTTCATTCAACAAAGCATGAGATATTCTAGGCCAGTTTATTTTCTTAACAGTACCAGCCCGTTACAGAGCATTAAATCTATTTTCATCCTTTTAATAGCAGGCTGAAAATTTGAAAAGCAATAAAGCATCGCAGTGCTAACAGATTGAGGTACTTTGTTTTCCTTGTGTTGGTAATTCGAATTCTAAATATTTCAAGAATGAGTATTTTGATTCGTTGAATGAGCATGGTTGGTAAAAATACTTGTCAGGAATATAATAGTAAACACTTTCAGATTAGAGTTCGATATGAAAATGATAAACTATAAGGCTAGGCGTACACCGGTTAGTCAAGACAAGACAAGACGCGATTAGTCACGTTTAGTCACAGTACTTCACATAGTTGCTTATGAAGCAACACACACCGATTAGTCATTGCATCGGTGTGTGCTGCTTCATAAGCAACTATGTGAATTACTGTGACTAAACGTGACTAATCTCGTCTTGTCTAGTCTTGACTAACCGGTGTACGCCTAGCCTAATACTAAAATGAAGCAACAGTATTATATTCGCAGATCATTTGACAGGAAGACAGATTTTAAAGTAAGGTATGAAAGTAGATTCAGATTCATTTAACATTGTACCAATATCATTCGACAGGAATGTATATTTTATAGTAAAAATCAAAGAAGATTTAAATTTATTCATCCTGTGTGTCAAAATGTATGTACACTATATAAATTTCCAACAAAACTTAATCCAATTAGATAACTTTGAATTGGACAGCTGACTTGATAAGGTACCCACACACTGGAAAGGTGTCAAGACAAGACAAGACGAGATTAGTCACGTTTAGTCACAATAATTCACATAGTTGATTATGAAGCAACACACACTGATTAGTCATTGCATCGGTGTGTGCTTCTTCATAAGCAGCTATGTGAATTATTGTGACTAAATGTGACTAATTTCGTCTTGTATTGTCTTGAATAACCGGTGAACGCCTAGCCTTAAACATGAATTCTTCGCCTTTTTATAATACTTCATGTCTAGTGTGTGACTCCTTCAACTGTTTAATGCAAGGTTATTAAATTAGATGGGACTTGATAAAAATTTTGATGTTCTACCAATACAATAGTTGTCATTCTCCAAGTTTTATGAACAGGAGCCTGTTCTACCGTAGACTGACCATATGTGTTATCATCTTTAATAAGAGTTTTTTTTTGTAATTTTATTGTTTATCTCTGTTCTACAAAACATTTTAACAAACAAAACGTTTGAACCATTCAATTGGAGAATAGATGCAGTTGAGTAAATTTCAATACAATTTTCTGCATTTGAGGTGGGAGCCTTACTACATCACCCTTTCTCATGGTACAGGGGAAGGCTTCTAATATGATTTCCCATGTACATCATACACCAAGAATTCCCAAGACAGTATCTTGTATGAAGGAAACAATTTTATCAGTCAAAGTCATCTCGAAAGGTGAATACTCTCCTTTTCTTCTTACTTTTCTTTTCTACTTTCCTCCTCTCCCTCTACTTTTTCACCACTCTTCTCCTTTCATCTCCCTTCCCCTTTAATTCCTTTCCTTCCTTCCTCCCTTCCCTTCCTTCTCCTTCCCTCCCTTCCTCCTTCCCATCCCATCCTTCCTCCTTCCCTTAATTTCCTTTCCCTTCTGTTCCTCTCTCTTTTTCCTCCCTTCTACCTTCTTCTCCCATCCCATTCCTCCCTCCTCCTTCCTCCTCCTCCTTCTCCCTTTCCCTTCCTTCCCTCCCTTCCCCTTCTTCTTCTCCCTTCCCCACCTTCTTCTCCCATCCTCTTCCGTTCCTCCCTTCCCCCTCTTCTTCACCCTTCCCCTTCATACCCTCCCGTCCCCTACACTACATCCCTTCCTTATGGTTGAGTGTTGATGAGAAGGATGTCCTTGCACATCCTTCTCGAAGAATGGACATTTATATGTCCAAACTCCGCCATTTCATGTAGATACAAAATCAATTACTTTTATTTTCAATGACGTTCATTTAATAAAATATATATCATACAGTAGTATTAAGTTGTATTCAACAATCTTGAATTAGATTTTATACCTGTATATTTTTATTTAAAATCCTTCTTATTTAATGTTTTGTTCAGTTAATCTTATTCTGTAATTACTATTTTTAAATGACTTTCATGACCTATTTAAGCGACATATTTTGTAATCTTCGTGAATAAAGTGATCAAATACATACTTTCTGATAAATACAATATAATATAAACAATTCAAAGTAATCCATCCTGAGTCGTCAATATCTATAGAAAACCACGTGAAAATATGATATCCTCAGTGTAAAAATTCACATGTAGAAAGCCTACTTTAATACGTTAATAGTATCACAAACTCTATCTATCGGAGGAAAAAGTAAGCAAGTGAGCCGGTACTGTCTTTAATGCTCGACTCCCATTGGACAACTTCCACTGGTGTTGAAAGTGGGAGTGAGAGCTCTCGTCCAATCACAGAGCTTCATCGTAGCGTCAGTAAGTTCCGCCATTTTGTTTTAACAAGCATCCATTTTCTGTGGGAATTGGACGAGTGATTCCTTCCAATCATAGTCTTAGTAGGTTCCGCCATTTTGTTTTCAAAGCCAGCCATTTTCTTGGTCTCCACAAGCGTTTAACAATTTCTTGAAACAGTATTACAAGAGAAATTGTTGAATGCATTCTTTTCAAACTCGGTTGATGTTGAAAATCACTGACAAAACTAGTACTGTATTAAATTTTGAAAAGGAAAGTGAAAATTTCAAAAACGTATAGCAAGATCCATTTAACTTGTCAGAGAACAGCTGATTTAACGTTAGTAAACGAGCGTACATCAATCAGCTGTTTCTGACAATTTAAAAGAATCCTGCTATACTTTTCAAAAACAAAAAGTAAAGTTCAAAAACAGCGGGCGTTGTGTGTGAGTTGCAATCTGGCGTTTGATGAATGAGGTTTAGTGGGGGGAGAAGAACAAGGAAATGAAGGAAAAATAAAGAAAGGAAGGGACGAAGAAGAAGATGAAGAGCAGGAGGAAGAATAGAAAGAAGAGGAAGCATATGGATAAGAAGATGTCACGAAGATAATAATATTATTCGATGCTTTTCAAGGATGAAATAATCATCAAATGATGCTCATGTTGTCTAGGCGTACACCGGTTAGTCAAGACAAGACAAGACGAGATTAGTCACGTTTAGTCACAATAATTCACATAGTTGCTTATGAAGCAGCACACACCGATGCAATGACTAATTGGTGTGCGTTGCTTCATAAGCAACTATGTGAAGTACTGTGACTAAATGTGACTAATATCTTGTGACTAATAACAAGTCTTGTCTTGTCTTGACTAACCGGTGTACGCCTAGCCTAACACTTGGGGTTTCTCAACGGTTAGGAGACTTGAGTGAGACTAGAATTATAATATATTTTTCAATACTTATTAAGTTTCAAACCTTGAGTGTTACTCATTTCCCGATTGGACTTTTGAAAAGTTGGTTGACTGCCTCCGATTGGGGTCTTTTTCTCTGTCAACGGCATGCAGTATTTTTATCAAAGTGTATGTGTGTGAGTGAGTGAGTATTTTGTCAGTATTTTTATCAGTGTTGCTTCCTTCATTCAGGTTGAGATGACGCAAATTGCCTGGCTGACTACGTCACTCACATACACTCTCTTATAACGCCACCGATTTAAAAATATCCTCGAAAATCAGTCACATCTGCATCATCGCTTTTGCCAGTGGGTTCACTGTTGGTCTTTACCTAGTTCTTCATCTTTCCTTCTCTTATCATCGATTTAAAATATCCTCTCAGTCACATCTGCATCATCGCTTTTGCCAGTGGGTTCACTGTTGGTCTTTACCTTCTTCTTCATCTTTCCTCTTCTGTTTCTCCCTCTTCTCCTTCTTATTCTTCTTCTTCTCCTTCTTCTTCTCCTTCTTCTATTTCTTCTTCTCCTCCTTCTCCTTCTTCTTCTTCTTCTTCTTCTTCTTCTTCTTCTTCATCTTCATCTTCATCTTCATCTTCATCTTCGTCTTCATCTTCATCTCCATCTCCATCTTCACCTTCATCTTCATCTTCATCTTCATCTTCATCTTCATCTTCATCTTCATCTTCAACGTCATCTTCAACTCCAAACTTCATCTTCACCTTCATCTTGAACTTCAACTTCAACTCAATCTTCATCTTCATCTTCATCTTCATCTCCACCACCATCTCCATCTTCTTTAGTTATAGCTACTTGAATGATTTTACGGTTGAGTGTTTATGGGATGGATGTCCATTGCATATCCTTACCCAAGAATGGACAGGGACGGTTCATGAGCTCGGGATTTAGCCAAGTCCTAGACGAAAACGGGTGGCTACCGTAGCATCGACAAACGTTTTTCTCGACAGTTTAGTGGATTAGCAGCATAGATAGCCCTTAGTACATATTGTCGTGGCTAACGTTTGTCGATGCTACGGTGGCCACCTGTTTTAGTCTAGGACTTGGCTAAATCCCGAGCTCATAAGCAGGCCCTAATATAGGTTCAAGCTCCGCCGTTTTATGTAGATTCAAAACCATCGAAATATTACCGTTAGCCTATTGAATCTCATATCCATATCATCAAATGGATTTTCATAGTTTATTCTTTCTTGAGTGAATCGAATTTTGCCATCTTCAATGATGTTTATTACATAACTATCATACTCTAGAATTCAAATCGTATTTATAAATCTATTGCCCGGTTTTTCAGTCGCTCAATAGACAGTTTATGGATCCAATAGCACTATCGAATCAATAGCCATGTATTTTCAAATGCAAAAAAAGTTATTGATTCAATAAGTTTATTGAACGACTGAAAAACCGGGCATATGTATCAACATTCTATTTAATAAGCTCCCTTAAATTATGTTTTGTATTTATGAATCGAATACGATAACTAATTTTATTTTGAATGACATTCATTGTAATAACTATATAATGATCTAGGATTTAAGTCGATATATTGTAATCCACAAGAAAAAAGTGAATATCTAATCTCCTTTTCCCCATATCCTTCCCAATCTCTTACTATTTCTTCCCCCTCTACTTTTCCTTCTCATCTCATTCTTCTTCACTTCCTCTTTTCTTGCTCCTTTTACTTCTGTTTCCCCTTCTCCTTCCTAATTGTCTTTCTTTTCTCCCCTCTCTTTCATAAATAATGAATAAAAAGACTTCCTTACCCTTCCCTTCCTCCTCCTTTTCCTTCCCCTCCTTCTTCTTTCCCTTCTCCACCCTTCCATTCCCTTTCTCTATAATCTCCACTTATCTTTTCAGTTCTCTCTTCGTAGCACCCTTTTCCTACAAAATAATTCCGCACATTTCTTCTCGCAACATAGTTAAATGTACCGCGACTTAGATATACAAGATATAAATAAACGATATTGAAGACATACAAGATAAGCGAGTTAGACATACAAGAGCGCAGCTATCCGGTTCAGTCTCTGTGATGCTAATAACTCTGTCAAATGCATACTGAATCCAATTATCAGTACACCGGAGTACGCGAGCTCTGATCATCTTTGAACCCCGCTGTGTTCGTTTTCAACTCCCAGACAGATCACGGCTGATGAGCAATTCTGTCGCGTTCGCAGAAAATGTTATCGACAAAATAATACGTTCATGCATGTCTTGTTCCGTGGATTGAATTATAATTTAGATGTTACTCTCAATGTATCGCAATATTATTAAGTGACAACATTATCTTATAACATTACATTAAATCTTATTATACAGAGTGATTCAAAAAGAATACCACAACTTTGAAGCTTTATATTTAATGAAAGAAATATAATAGAACTTTCTCTTATGAATCATTTCAAAGAGTAATTGAAGAAGTTTTTTTCCACTCACAAAGAAGTTCAGAGATTTTCAATATGACCCCTCCAAACACTCGAGCAATATCAACCCAAAACCTCCCTCAAACTCTTTCCACTCTCACTGTAGCATATCAGGCGTAACAGTTTGGTAAGCTGCTGTTATTTCTTGTTTCAAATTATCAATATCCATCCACCAATGATGTTTTCCCCTCACATGGTACAGATAGTGTGGAACAAGTATGAGGGGTTTGGATTGATATTGCTCGAGTGTCTGAGGGTCATATGCATCTCCGAAATGGTTTGTGAGTGAAAAAAACTTCTTTAAATACTCTTTGAAATGATGTATAACAGAAGGTTCTATTAGATTTCTTTAATTGAATACAAAGATTTAAAGTTGTGGTATTCTTTTTGAATCACCCAGTATTTATGAAAATAATTTTGTGTCCGACTTTGGAAAGTTCTTGGAGAACATTGAGTGAACCGATTTGGATGCGATTTGCGCCAAAAGATAGATAAAAAATCGAATTTTTGCAAGCTCTATTTGTTTTTCAAAAATAATCATTTCAAATGGGAGAACTTCGATAAAAACATCAAATAGTTCTTTGTGGCACTATCTGTTGGCATAAAATATACTAAGGGCCGGATCATGAGCTCGGGATTTAGCTTTTAGACTAAAACAGGTGGCCACCGTAGCATCGACAAACGTTAGCCTCGACACTATGAACTAAGGGCTCTCTATGCTGCTAATCCACTAACCTGTAAAGATAAACGTTTGTCGATGCTACGGTAGCCACCCGTTTTAGCCTAGGACTTGGATAAATCCCGAGCTCATGAACCGGCCCTAAATCTTGTATATGAAAAGAATTTTGTGTCCGACTTTGAAAAGTTCTTGGAGAAGATTGAGTGAACCGATTTTGATGCGGTTTGCGCCAAAAGATAGATAAAAAATCGAAGTTTTGCAGGCTCTATTTGTTTTCCAAAAATAATCATTTCAAATGGGAGAACTTCGATAAAAACATCAAATAGTTCTTTGTGGCACTATCTGTTGGCATAAAATATACTAAGTTATTAAATGTATTGAGGTTAGTTCGTTGAATTCCCCATAGATAGAGCTCAGAAGTTGTTACTGTACAAGGTGAAATTTCATTGGAACGACTGGGCTGTTGTCAGCTGCAGATAGTCAGAATAATAACAACTATAGCAGGATTCAATTAACTTGTCATAAATCATATGATCGACGAGCATATGATCACAATACTTAACCTACAAATGCTGAATCTCGCAGATTATTGAAAAGGTCTTTTAAAAAGTTATTCTTTGAAAGGTCTTCTTTAAAAAGGTCTTTTAAAGACTTTAAAGGTCTTTGAGACTTTTAAGCCTTTTGATTATTGTGTCGAAATCAATGTTTAATTATTACCAAAACAGCTGATTTATGACAAGTTAAAAGGATCCTGCTATACTGTATTTAAAACCAGGAATTTTAAGAAATTCAAGTGAGCGGTCTAGTTTTGTAAATCAGCTTCCCAGCTGCTGCCAGTACTTTTCCATGATTGCAACCACGAAAGTATTTCAAAATTGATTCTTTGAAGTGATTGATTTAATCTTCTATTCTTTGAAGAACAGAAGATTGAATCAATCACTTCATAAGCTATTAGTCAACGCCAATCAAATCAAGACGATGTTCCTTTCTTCATAGTGTTGTCACAACCAATCAGGATGCTCGGTGGCTTTGGCAAGAAATGCGATTGGCCAGCCACCTCAGCCAATAAAGCCTCTTACATTTAAGCCGATTGTGAACGAAATTTCTCAGCGAACCCACAATACCCCACTTTCTTCCGAACTCATTTTCCTTCTCTTCTTCTCCTTTCCTTCTCCTCTTCTAATGCGTTCTCTTGCAACACTTCCTCCTCCATCTTCTTCTCTATCATTTCTTCACCCTTCTCCTCTATTTTCTTCCCCATCATATCCTCCCCCTTCTCCTTGAATTTTTCCCTCTTTTCTCCCCTTCTCAATACTTTTCTTCTTCCCATTCTTCTTCCTCTTCTCATTTATAATTTCCTTACCTTTTTTCTCCAAGTTGTCCTTTAGATCCTCTACTTCCTCTTCAACACCCTTCTACTTTAATCAATCTTCACCCTCCTACTCCTTCTTCTCCTCCTCTCCTTCTTCTCCTCCTCCTTCTTCTTCTCCTCCTCCCTCCTCCTTCTTCTCCTCCTCCTCCTCCTTCTCCTCCTCCTCCTCCTCCTCCTCCTTCTTGTTCTCCTCTTTCTTCTCCTCCTCCTTCTTCTTCTCCTGCACCTCCTTCTTCTCCTCCTCCTTCTTCTTCTCTCCTCCTCTTCTTCTCCTCCTCCTTCCTTCTCCTCCTCCTTCTCCTCCACCTTCCTTCTCCTCCTCCCTTTCTTCTCCTCTTCCTCTTTCTTCTCCTCCTTCCTCTTTCTCTACTCCTCCTCCTGCTCCTCCTCCTTGTTCTACTCCTCCTCCTCCTCCTTCTCACTAACTAACTCGCTCCTCCTAACTACCCTCTCCAGAGCTTGCATCTTAGATTTTTGTCATCTGATGAACTGGAAAGATAATGCTGGAGGTATTGTTAGAGTTCACGTCGGCAGCAATATTGGGCTCTTTCAATCAGCTAGCTCCTCTCTCAAACCGCACTTCATATCTCCTTGAGGAATACATCTTACACCCACATACAGTTCTCTCTCCTACTTTTCACTTCTTCGTTTTATTGTCATTTTCTCTTCACTCTTTGTCATATACAACCACTTTGCCTTCTTTTGTCATCTTCTCCATCTTTTTTGTCATATCACCACATTTTCATCTTCTATTTTTTTGGCATTTCATTCCACTTTATCTTTTTCCATTTCTTTATTTCTTATTCTTATCAAGGCCAAGTGTTAATGAAAGCCCTTGGACATTTATATGTTTAAACTTCGCCGCTTCATGTAGATAAACCTCAATTATGTTAACATTATCACACCGCATCTATTACTTATATTGTTAAAATGATTAGCTTACAATTCATATAAATTACTTACACTTACATCTTTTGTTATCTAGAACCTAAGCATTATATTTTGTTATCTACATCAATTAAGTAATCGAATCTAATTCCATAGGTTTTCTTTCCTTCGCTTTTCTTCTCAGGCATATTCTTCTCTTTTGTAATCTTATTCTTCTTCATCTCCTTCATACTCAGTAGGCCTATTAGTCTTTTCTTATGTTTGCTGTAAGTTATAACTCTAACTTATTTGACGTAATTAAACATAATGCCTTTTAATGCAAACATGTTTCCTAAAGACTTACGTATAACAACACAATAAATACTGTACCTTGGGATACCACTAGGAAATTTCTATTTCAAATAAATTCCAAATTAAAGTGATTCTAGTATTTGTACAGACGACTACTACACACTTTAACAATTTGTAAAATCGAATCCTAAAGGATACAAGCATTGTACAAAATAATGCCCACCCATATCACTGGGAATCCATAGAAAATGAATATCAGATAATAAATTATGAATATAAGTTATGAACCTGTTTTAATAATATAAAATAGTTATAATTTTAGTTTTCCATCCTATTCTCATTTGTTACCATATTGGCATTTGTTATCCTATACTCATTCGTTATCATATTCTCATTTGTTATCGTATTCTGATTTGTTATCCTATACTCATTCGTTATCGTATTCTCATTTGTTATTGTATTCTAATTTTTTATCCTATTCTCATTTGCTACCCTATTCTCCTCCACAATATCAATATCCAACATCCTTATTAAATTTTCAATTCCTTCTACATTTCTTTGTCCTTTTTTCAAAAAATCCTCAACAACAAAGAACCATAAATTTTAAAAGAAGTGCTCGAACCCCATTTGAAAAATTGAATCATGGTAAATGGTGGACTACTACAATGAGCATCAGGTGGTAACTTTGAAACTTTAGCTATTAATCTTGAAGCTGCACCTGTGAGAGTTTGAGTACTTCAGCGAAATTCATTCTCTCAGTAGTTGGGGTGAAACAAAGATACTTTTAAAAAACAATTGAAAATATATTTCACAGCTTCTATCTTAGACAGTGTGTAAGAATTAATGGATGAGAATAATACAGGATGTTCATATGATATATAAAATATTTAATATATGTTTTATGTTCATGTATTTATTTCTATATGTTTTATTTATGATTTTTCTATGATTATATGAATTCCAGACTACAGTATTTCATTCTCGGGCGATCTCCTATGATCTTCAAGAGTCACCAGGGAGAAAATCTGATCAAACCAAATAGATCACTTTTGTAAGGGGAATACATGTTAGAAAATATTTTTGTGTTTTCAAAAATCGTCAAGATATCTAGATATACAGAGTTGGTGACAATTATGGAAACGGCTTAATATTTCTTATAAGAAGGTGATTTTATGGTAGGTGACATTCGGGATCGTACTAAAATTGAAAATACTACTTTACTGAGACTTCAAAAATTTGGTCCGCCATATTGAATCTATATTACGTTGGTTGAAAATAGAAGTTATTATTCTATTAATTCTATGATTTGTATGAAGAGAAATAGATACACCTACAGCTTCAGGTAAGATCTGAACCACCAAAAAGCGATTCAGATGCTCATCTTTTTATTCACATACTTCTTATGAACAAATAGAAATAAACGACTATGCATACAAATTTAAATTCAAAAAATATAATTATAATTAAAATAATAACAATCTTCCAAACCAGTATTGTTTTGAATGTAGAAAAACTTGGACTAAAAAGTATCACCTATTTCGGGATGGAATTTCAACCTTGCAGAAAAGATTGACTTGGCGCCTGTCTCACGAAGAGAGGGAGTGAGAGAGAGGAGGAGGAATAAGAATGGGAGAGAGAGGGAGAGAGAGAGAGAAGAGTTTAGAAGACGACCTCTAAACTAAAGCCAAAGTACTAACACTCTTCTTATCGGACAACCGATATCCAAACCCCGCGATTGCCAATTTTTTTTTCTCTCAGCCAACTGTTACGAAAAATCATTGTCATCATCAACCGATACCCGGCCATGTTGTTAGCCCACTAACCTTTGGGTCCCGGGTTCGAATCCCGGCCAAGTCTGGTAATTTTATTCTCGTCTTCATTACCCAATTATTACAAGCCTAAATAATGATCGTTTTCCTCTTGTTTGTGGTGATTTGTTTCTTGCAACTTATTTTTTAACATGTAGGCTACTAGCTGAACCCGGCAAACGTTGTCATGCCTCGACTTTAAATCTGATACTGTACCTCTCTATGAATAAAAATGATTGATTTTTTCCATGTATCTAGTGACTGAAACTTGAACAAAAATCTACTAAAGTTCGCTAAAAAATCGAATAGAGTTAACTTTTCTACTAACAAATCTTAGCAAAATTGTATTTTGTTCAAATATAAGACCATTGCCTCAATTGCCTGGTTGTTCGTACGTCTATTAAATTTACCCAGGCGATAAATCGAAGACAGCAATATAGTGGGATCGACGACAAACTGAACTAACTTGAAATGAAGAATCGAGACAAGGTAGTGTTGGAAACCCTTGAATTGCATTGATTTTATTTGCAAAACTACATTGCTCATAATTTCTATTAGATGTTATTACAAAATAATGTTCTGTAGACAAAATAGATTGTTCTGGTAACACTATTACACTTGAATTTTTAATTTCAAATTAGTTCACTCCCACTATGTTGCTGTCTCCGATTTATCGCCTGGTTTAATTTGATAGACGTACGAACAACCAGGCACATATGATTTAGCTCATTTTGTTGTAGTAATCTACTGCTTTGCACAGATTGTAATTATTCAGATTGAACATTATTCTACCATAATAAAGATTATTAGGCTAGGAGTACACCGGTTAGTCATGACAAGACAAGACGAAATTAGTCACATTTGTTTGTCAATGGCTCAACAGTATGTGGGCACACACCAGTTTATCCATGACTGAATCGGTGCGCTGCCTAGACAGACAACTTATCACATTTGTAATATGCTAAACAAAATGACTATGTGTTGCTCATATATCTGACTAACGTGATTAATCTCGTCTTGTCTTGTTCTTGACTAACTAAATATTTAGCTCCTATTGTAGTTGAAGTAATCATGACGTCAACTGCTTTGCACAGATTGGTATGGAAACAATATTCTCCCATAAAGATTATATGGGATCGTTTTTGAGCCTATGTAAAGGGAGCCAATTATTGAATTAGAACGAAATTGATGGGAAAAAAACATTCTCTGTGGAATTTTACATATACCAACACATCCAAGTTTCATGGCAAACTGTCCAACGGTTTTTGAGTCTATTCGCCACAAACATTCAAAAAAATATTCTAACATCCTGTTTTATAAGTATAGATTCCATAATCACTACAACTCTTGCAACAAACCAATGTGAATCTGCCTTTTTCATACATAACCGGACTTATAGGCATTACTCACACCTGGAAACTTCACATCAAAAAGCAACTCATCGCTCGGCGACTCAGCAACGCAGCATGTGTTTTCAAATGACGACGCTTAGACTAGGCGATTCCAGAATACTAAACTACATCGCCGCGCAACTGAGTTGCTCTTCGATCTGACATGCTGGTCGCCGAGCGATGTGTGGACAGATTCTATGTACAGAAAAGTGAGGTTAGATGATATTCTAACCACATCAAACTGGAAAAGTAGGACTATTTGCTTTAAAAAGTAGTATTTCATCATTTTTTGGTCACTTCAACTTATAAAATATCGAAGATAAGTTATAAAATTCTCAAAATATTCACTTTTTGAGAATATTGTGATAGTAGTCGAACAGCAACTCTGGCAACTAGAGTAGCGGCTGTGAGTATGACAAGCAACTGCTGCATCGCTGAGTTGCCGAGCGATGAGTTGCTTTTCGATGTGAAGTTTCCAGGTGTGAGTAGTGGGAAAGATAGAGGAATGAAGAGCAACTGAATAATAATGAATGGAAAGAATAGCAAAATACATGAACAAGAATTAGGAAAAAGGAAGAAACTAAGTGCGAGAAAGAAATTTCAGGTGTGAGAAGAATATTACATGTGGTTGAGAGAGAGAGAGAGTGAGAGAGAGTAATACAGCTGATGACAAGGAAGAAAAGGTCGAATAATGATTTTAGTTTCCTTTGAGATTGGAACATTATTATTTCCAGTAGAACCTCCCCTTTATTCAGACCTTCTTCTCCTTTTTCCTTGTCTCTTATCTTCTCCTTGCTACACATGGTCAGCTACTGTACATAGATTGGATCCCTTTGTTCGGTTGTAACACCTTATTTAGGAACCCTTTTCACTCCTGGCGAAATAAGAGCTTAGGCAAAATTGGAAAACAATTTTCATGGGACGAACAAAAGAAATACAATGCCACATTATTTGATTCTCTATTTTCTATTTCAATAAGTTCATTCTGTATTTTCTATTCCAATGAGTTCCATCTCTATTCTCTATTCTAATTTACAAGCAAAGTACGGTGTAATATGAGTTTATCCTTTATTCTTTTCTGTACACCCGTTGGGAAAAGGTATATTTTTAGGTTAACGACAAGGGGTTTGTATAGTTTCTAGTTTACATATTTAGGGCAGGTTCATGAGCTCGAGATTTAGCCAAGTCCTAGACTAAAAAATGGCTATCTAGCATCGACATTTCTCAGCTGGTTATTGAATAATTACATAGTATCGAGGCTAACGTTTGTCGATGTATTTTTTCTAGAACAAATCCCATGTCAATGTTTCTGTAATAGTTGAAAATACATAGACTGTATAATTACAGTGTGGCCATTGGTGTGGAAGGGTCCATGTCCATAACAGTCTGTTCAAACATTTTTCCCAGCCATCAGCATAATTTTGCCAATTTTTCAAATTCTGGTATGGGTTACAGGCAATGTATGATTTTTAATATCGTTCCTCTTAAACGAAGTTTGCCAAATGAGTGAATGTGTTCAATTTTAAGCCTGAATATTGGCAAAACTATGGCGGTAAAGAGAAAAAATGTTCCAGCACACTTCTATTGACCCTTTCACACCAAAGGCCACACTGTGATTATACAGTCTCTGTAGCGGTAGAAGCGGGTAACTTTGAACAGGAGGTTAACTTTGAACGGTTCTGCCTTAAATTTTTTTTCAAATTCACCACGTAATCATGATCTACTGAATAAAATCGATTTTGCAGCATTCTCTTCTAACATTGTGGTGATGTTGCACATCATGATTAGGCGTTAAATTTGAAAAAAAATTGAAGGCAGAACCGTTCAAAGTTAACCTCCTGTTCAAAGTTACCCGCTTCTACGTATCTTCGTACGTTAGTTCTTTTGTTTCTACAAATAAGTTATTTTACACTGTAATCCTACAGTCTCTGCAGTCTCCATTGGTTCTACTAAGGCTAGGCGTACACCGGTTAGTCAAGACAAGACAAGACGACATTAGTCACGTTTAGTCACAGTAATCCACATAATTGCTTATGAAGCAGCACACACCGATGCAATGACTAATCGGTGTGTGCTCATCATATACTGTGACCAACGTGACGTCTTGTCTTGACTTGTATCCTATCCTAAGTTTCACATTCCATTTCCCCCACACTCATTTGTTCATCAAACCCAAGTGCTGAATTAAAACTAGATTTTAATCAATAACTATATGCAATCTGGAATCACTTGAATCACATCTGGAATCGAGTATTAACTTGCTAGATCCAGTTTTTTGGCTTTAACGTTGGCTGGATAGGATAGGAGGCGGTGTCACACTGACGTTTGCGCGAGATTAAGGCTCTTTCACACTCGCTCACTCTCACTCCCTCACTCTCTCTCATTCTTTCTGTCACTCTCCCTCTCTCTCAAGATCAGCGACCAGGCGTACAGCGATATTTTTAAAATTAAGTTGTGAATAAGCGTCGCGAGGTAAGGTGAGGAAGATCAGAACTGACTCCTCCCTTTTCTATCTGTCTCTGCCTCACTTGACAGATATCTGAAAAACCATTGCGCTTGAAATTGGGTTAGATTTCTGAGGAAGCTGATCTTTTGCTCATACTGAAAGTGATTGTAAAACAGCTAGTCGGGAGTCACAGTCGATTTTAATTTTCGAGCATTGTCGATTGTCAATTGTTAAAATTGACAATTGAAATTGGGTTAGATTTCTGAGGAAGCTGATTTTTTGCTCATACTGAAAGTGATTGTAAAACAGCTAGTCGGGAGTCACAGTCGATTTTAATTGTCGAGCATTGTCGATTGTCAATTGTAATTGTCGATTTCAACTTCAGACACAGTGTGTGGTAAGATGTTGTGATATTTAAACATGATAAAAACACAATAATTTTGTCAAATATCAAACAGTCATCCACACAAAATACATATTAAAATAAAGGATAGTTGACAATATTATGTTTTTATTTCTGTTTTATTATTGACAATTTTGTTCAAACTGAATGGCAGAAATAGAAACACTGTACAGCTGGTTCATTCTGCTAAGGCAACTGAATTTGAAAATATGAGTTACATCATTACAACTGCAACTCATTACAATTATTTATCGCAATATTCGAAACGTATTATAATTTATCTATGAACAATATATTGCTGCATCAATTCTTTTTCACTTTGTACATTGTAAAAAAGCTATAATAAGGTGATTTATTGTCATTCCAAGTGCCTTATCAAAATGAACCAGCTGTGCAGTATTTCTTTTTCTGCCATTCTTTATCCTATTATATTGCGACAATTTCTGTATGTTTATATTTATGTATGTATGTATGTATTTATGTTTGTATTTATGTATGTCCAACGGACCTCGAAAACGGCTCTAACGGTTTTGACGAAATTTGGGGTATAGGAGGTTTGTGATACAAAAATTAGTTTGCGCGGGGTCTCAGCCCTGGGATAACTCGCTGACCTTAAAAAGGAAAAATCGATCCTTTAGGAATCAGCTGACAGCAAAAAAATTTTTCGGTAAATGATGAGAAAGTGAGAGTGATTGTGGGAGTGAGACAAGATTATTTCAGCTGCTGAGACAGTGCATTTCAATCACATGATCACTCGTGAAATACACAACTACACTAACTTTTTTGTTAACCCAGCGGTTCCATTACTAGAATTAGAAAAATATCGAAGACATAAACTGCTCCCCATTCTTTTCATTTCTGATTTCACTTATCTATAGAAAATTAAAAAGAATTAGAAATTTTGAAAATATTTCATATTGTTCTGTATTGTTATTTTAAATTTGAGGCATGACGTTAGCCATCTGTTGTAATCTGTTTTCATTTATTCGAAAAATCGTCAAGAGTTCATCAAAACAGCTGAGCTAAAAATATTGCAGGATTCTATTAAATTGTCAGAAACAGCTGATTGATGTATATTTACTAACGTTAAATCAGCTGTTTTGTGACAAAAGAATCCTGCTATATCAACCCATATCATTTCTAAAGCAAAATTTTACCACAAGTTTTTCAAATGATATGCATTCAAATCGATTATTCATAATATATTTCGAAAGTTGAGATTAATTTTTTAAAATGCAATGATGATTCAGTGCATAAGACTGATGGTGTAAAAATTGTTCAATTTCATTCCTTTTTCCTTTAAAATTTTCATTCCTGTGTTTTAAACTAGTATTTTCAAACAATCAAGCATTAGTCTGCTGGGAATCAATAATAGTTCAATTAGAATGGAAGGTGACATCTCTAGGATTGATGAAGAAAATTAAATACTTTACTTTTGGAGTTGTTAACTTTGCACAGTATTTCAAAGTTTTAACAGGGTGAAACTAGTTAAAGTTTGAGAGAATTGAATTTTGTAAAAAGAAATTCATATACAAAAATCAATATAATACAAAAACATCAATACTTATTTTTCATCAGAATGATTCATGCAATAAAGAAAGATATCTAACATAATAATTTTTCAGTTAGTTGTTGAAAAAAATATTAAAAACTTTTCCATGCTGTATTGAATGAATAAACATCAATTCAAATCTTCAACTAGTTTCATCCTGTAATAGAGTTCTACACTAGGCAACTTTGTTTTGGTTCAAAACTATTAGGCTCCATTAATCTGATAGGATTCTTATTTATATTGTCTTCTCCGATTCTAAACAAAAGTCTACCAAATTGGCAGAGCGAGGGTGATGATGAAATTTAAAACACCGATCCATTGTTTGAAATAATGCAGAAAGCTGGATACCCATCTTCATAAACAATAAAGGCTTCGAAGTTGTATAGATTCTAAAACAGTATAAACAATGAGTTCTTTAATGGGAGATAATCTATAAATAGAATTTTCAGACTTTACTGGGTTGCAGTATCCCGAAATAAATTGGTTTAATTAATGGAGTTTTCCTCCTAGAATAGTCCTCAGTTTACTTCAAATTGTTCATTTTAGTTGCAGAATATAACTTCAATATCGTAATGAGACCAATATAAAAATTAACAATATTAAAATTGATTTAAGGTAGTATAGGCTTGTGATACTTTTGTAGGCTTGTAGGAGAAGAACCTTGCAATCAAATAAATAATTTTTATTAGTCAAAAAAATAATAGCCTAATACAATTTGGTTGCTTACATAATTGTATGAACAGATAATAGTCTATACATTTTATTCAAGTAAGGTAGTAAAATGTGAGACAAATATTGTCTACTCCACAATGAAAAACAAACTTTAGTTTCTATGCTCATGGCATCATATTCAGTATTAAGCCTAAACTCAACACTGAACAAAACTCAACTAAAACTTGAACTAAACTGAACGCTAAACTAAACATAAGCAGTTTAGCAGTTTAGGCTCAACACTGAAAATGATGCCATGATACTCATACTGATGCTGATACTCATACTGATGCTATGAAAATGAAGAATGTTTTCATAATAAATCAATGTTCATTTGCTTAGGAATACAGGTATTCTCATCGAAAATTGCACTGGGCATTTGGAGACATTGTGGAAATAAATTTCATTGTGTAATAGACAACATTGGTCTTATTCTTTTACCCCACTATGGAGAAATTCCACAACTCTGAATCAAGTGTATAATCAGATTCATTTAATTCGACGCTTGGCATTAGATACTATAGATAGATATTATTTCTTTGCCATCGTACTCTACGGTCATCAGCAACGTCAAGAAATGATATCTATCTATCTATCTCATACTACTACTACTCGTGTCAGAGACAATGCATTGCATGGGAACAGCAATAAACGTACATAAATTAATATAAAACATATTAGATAAAACGTGCATATCTATCTCATGCCAAGCGTCAAATTAAACGAATCTGATAATACATTTCATTCAACCTCATGACTTGATATAAGTACTATTTTACAAATAATTCAGTAATCAGTAAATAAGTATATTATACCCATAGTATTATTGTTACTCTCAGACCCAACTCACAGAGCGTTCCAAACTCGACAACAATTTCTAATAAAATAACATTACACCTGGTAGGATGAAAACAAATGATAAGCTAAAAATAAACGCATCCTTAGATGAAAAAGTCTGACAAGGAACACTTATAATAGCGACCATGGCACAACGCCAGGCTAAAGTAAGAGGATATTTCGAATTTCAAATTTCGCTCATCTTTCTCAAGGGTCCCCCATCGAAAACTACCCGAGTTCTCCCAGAAACTACCCTTAACTAATTTCAAAAATGTAGACTTCGTGAAAAGCGGCAATTGAATCAACTAATTAGCGTAATTGAATTCATATAGTAACGTCCCAAGAAAAGATAAAGTTGGCGAACGGCCATATTTAAATAAATCAGAAGCTATTAAGACTTGGACGCAGACGTCGAGAATTTCAGAATTGTACAAAAATTTCAACAGCTAATGGTTGAAGTAGAAAGTTAAGCAGTGAGTAAACTACTTCCAAGTTAGAGAATGTTCGCGTGATATGAGGAAAATACAACGGTAAGTAGTTTTGTAATGAGGAAAAGTTTTTGAGAAAAAATTGAGGCTTTATTTTGACCTTCATTCTTTTACATGTGAACAAGGGCGTAGCCAGGGGGGGTGCTAAAGGGATTCAGCACCCCCCGAAATTGACATTTGTGGTAATTTTGTCTCTGGTTCGCTTTTCAATCCAATGAAGCTATTACATCCTTATAACCTTCCTGCCTATTTCAGCACTCCCAAAATAAAATCCTAGCTACGCCCTTACATGTGAATTTTTAATTGAGTTTATTCAAAATAAATCTCTGTGAAAACTATAAATAAATAATAAACGTCATACATAACAGAAATATCACACAGTTTGTATCATACTGATCATTAATTGATTGATGATCATTATGATACAAATCATTGCCAAGTAGGTTATATAAAGAACTATACTCTTAAAAAATTACTGTAGCCTACTTAGAAAATGAAATGTTCTCACGTCAGGACACATGAGGTTACACAGTGTTCTGACGATGGATAAACAGCAGTCCGAAATAGCTATTAACACTAATCTGTGAGTAGGCTACACTTTCTCAGTACACTTTCTCAGTAGGCTACTAGAAAGTAGTTTTGAAAAGAATGTTGAAAAACCTCAGTAGAGTAATTTTTCAAGTATAGTAATTTTGAACAAGTGAAAAAGGAAGATGGATCCACATCTAGTGGTATAATAAAGAAGATAAAATAAACACAAATATTGCTGCAGTAGTATGAACTACAGTACTGTATTATTCCTTAAGCACTGCTCAACAATCATTATATTAGACTTATAATCAGGGTTTTTTTCTTGAAAATGAGGTTCAGGAACTCTTAAATTTCCCACAATTTTTGTTGTGGATTTAAAATGTGAATTCACAGTCTACACCATGTTCAAACTGAACTTTTCTTAACTTAGGCTAGGCGTACACCGGTTAGTCAAGACAAGACAAGACGAAATTAGTCACTGTAATTCACATAGCTGCTTATGAAGCAGTACACGCCGATGTAATGACTAATCGGTGTGTGTTGCTTCATAAGCAACTATGTGAAGTACTGTAACTAAACGTGACTAATCTCGTCTTGTCTTGTCTTGACTAACCGGTGTACGCCTAGCCTTAGTTTTAACAGAGATGATGCATACAGGTTACAAAAGCTTCAACAGGGGAAACTCAAGTGTAAATTCATGTCACCAGTGATAGAATAAAACTGTGTAAAAGCATAGACTACTGTCTCTTTATCTCTCTTGTCAGTGGTAAAAGTAAAGTGGATTAAACTCAGACTAAATGCTGAAGCCCTTTCAATTCAGCAGTCCTTGCTTGCACTGATTAGTACGTCAGTCACATTCTAATTTCACACGAATATTTTTACTAGCAGGGGCCTGTTGCATGAGAAAATACAAGCTAGTAATACTAGTTGTCAGATGGCAAGTTACCATAGTGACAACTAGTATTACTAGCAGTGGCGTAACTTACACCCCCGCAAACCCCGCGGCGCGGGGGGGCCCGGGCCCTTGGGGGCCCGGACTAGGGCCTGAAATAATATCATGTTTTTTAAGAAATAAAATTAAAGCAAAAGTTTTATTTTGTGCAATTATCAACCATAAACACAAATTTCAATAATTCATAATTGTCTATTTTCATAATAGTGGCGGTAATAGAAATTGGGCCCAGGCCCCGAAATTGTCGAAATTTGATTTTGATTGAAAATGAAAAATTATTGGATTTCACCTATCGCAAGACCTAAAAAGTAGTCTAGAACATTGTTATGTACTTGTCAAATATTAAAATTTCCCGGGGGAGGGCCCCCGGACCCCCTTATGTCAGGGGGTATTCCATACCCCCTAGACCTGCCCCCCCCCGGTGTTAGAAGGAGGGGCCCGGAATTATTTTTTGCGGGGGGCCCAGTTGGCAAACGTTACGCCACTGATTACTAGCTGGTATTTTCTCATGCAATAGGCCCCAGGTTGGCATTTCTAAAACGAGAGATTTGTAAGTTTGAATCTCATCAAGCGGTTAAATGTAAATTTCTCAATTCCACTACATTTAAACTAACAAAAAACAGTCAAATGAATCTTCGAAATAAGAAAATATCATCATTCTACAATGATTTTACCTTAATAAAATCTCCAGTCAACCACATAAAAACCCTTATCTGATGAACAGGGGAAAATATTTTAGTATGTTCCCAAAAAGGAAAAGTTGGCCTATAACTCCATTCAATTACCTAGAATAACCTACAATTGAATAACTGACTTTTGACATTCTCACAGGTTTTGCCAGTTGCACAAAAAAGGTCTATTTTAAGCTTCATCTCTAGCTTATAATGTAATGATTAATGGCAGATCAACCTTATTAATAATTATTTTATATGCAATCGGTTCCATATTTACTTTATGAGTAGATAATGTACTTTTATCAAATCAATGTCAGTAGGCATTATAGCCTTAAGCCCGGTCTAGACGCTACGATAAGCTTGTCAAACTTATCGTTCAAACTTATCAGGATTATTTTAAATTGTCATAAAACAGCTGATTTAACGTCAGTAAACTAATCAGAAATATAATCCTGCTAATAGCAGGATCCATTTAACTTGTCAGAAAACAGCTGATTGATGTACGCTCGTTTACTGACGTTAAATCAGCTGTTTTATAACAATTTAAAATAATCCTGATAAGTTTGACAAACTTATCGTAGCGTCTAGACCGGGCTTAAGGCTAGGCGTACACCGGTTAGTCAAGACAAGACGAGATTAGTCACGTTTAGTCACAGTAATTCACATAGATGCTTTTGAAGCAGCACACACCAATGCAATGACTAATCGGTGTGTGTTGCTTCATAAGCAACTATGTTAAGTAATGTGACTAAACGTGACTAATCTCGTCTTGTCTTGTCTTGACTAACCAGTGTACGCCTAGCCTTAGACTTGTTGTGAAACAGCTGACATATAAGGTGCCCAAACACTAGACTTGTACTATTATAACCCAGCAAGTCATATCATAAGCTATCTATGTTCAGTGTGAGAACAGATCAATTAATTGACAGTTAGATTCTATTCTAGGCTCTTTCAGTCCTTTTGATTTATATAAAATTTAATTGTATACGAATGACTTTCTGAATTGCTTGGTCATAAATTTATACTTCTAGTATTATAAAAGGTCCCTGCTATCCTTTTCCCTGTGTAACAGGACTTCTACATTTTCGTAATACAGGCCCCAGGCTAGATGATTCATCTAGTGTAGCCTTGCCCAAGGTGTATGACCATCATAGGAGAAGTTTTATAAGAAGTTTATTATTTTGTTACTACGATGGAATCATTATAAAAGTATTAACATAGAGAAGAGATAGGATATTCAGATAAAAGATAGAGATACAGATAAAAGATTCTAATCTGTTATCTATGACGATACTCTCTATTCTAATCTGTTCTCTGTGTTAATTCTAATACCGGATCAAAAATGGAGTCGTCATCTCTCATAATCACCCTCCTATCATCCACGCAAAAGCCTAGCTAGAACTCATATGGGCATCACCCTCACAAAAAAAAAATTAATATATATTCGATGAATCGATGTAATTGAATCAACAGATAAACCACTATAAATTACCAATGTAGAAAAAAAAATCAATTCAGAAATTTCAAAAATTCACATTTACTTACATTCATTAGTTCCTCCCTGATGTAGAACACCGGACGAGGCTACTAATTACGACCAGTTGTCTGAAGTTCTCAAAATTTCCAAAAACAAAACTCACACAAAAACAACACAAACTCAACAGGTTCACACGAGTTGAAGTCGGAAAAACGCACGGAAAACTAGTTACTAATTTTCCGAAACCCTCAAGTTTTTCATGGAACGCAGCACATAACTTCGTTGTATAATATTCTGCATCACGATAAAATAACAATACTCAACTTCCAATTAAAATATTATCAAATTGTATACTGTTGACGGTTTTCCAAGATTCTAGTCAAGGTTTTATAGAGAAAAAATTGAAATCGATTATATCGAAGACGTTTACACGACCCTAGACCAATCTAAAATAAACTACATCATGGAATAATACGATAACAAAAACAAGTCAACTGATTTTTTATTGGAAGTTTGTTAAAAATCATTGAATTCTGTTGAAAATAGCTTCAAGGTCCAAACGTTAACGGTGACGATTTCTCACTGTACCTTCAATAGTAATTTTCACAATTTTTCGTTGATGAAATACTGTATTAAAACAGGAGAACCAAGGTTAAATTATTGTAAATAATATTTTCTGTCACTGTTAAAAACTCTGAAATAGTTGGAAAATAGTCGTTTTTCGCACAAGAGCCTACTTGATCGGAAAATCGCAGACGTAATGCAACTTAACTACCGGGAAAGTCTGTAGAAACATTTTCTCCACCACTATCTCTCAGTGTTCAGAACAAACAAAACCCGAATAAAGCCGAACTAACCCGAGCACACCCGAACGGAGCTCGTCCGTCGCGCTAGACGCCTGACTAGACTCTACGATCATTCCAAGAACTACCGCCAAACAAGCTTGGGCATAGCGCCAACAGGGTTGTCTCCAACGGGGAAATTTTGGGGGAATTGTTTCCCTGTTTCGGAACGAAATTTCCCTGCAATCATCCCTTAGCATGTGCGATGGATTTTTGCGCACCGATAACATAGTAGGCCTACATAAGATTTTTTTCAAAATATCAACGCAACATATAATATTTTATCACAATATCAAGTGTTAGGTTTATCACAATATGAAAGCGTCAAGGTCTTCCTTCGGGTCTCTCCACCAACCAAAGCCATACGCTAGATAGATAAGGTGAATGAATCTGATTATACAAGGTATTAGTTCTAGAACTACCAATTTTATTACGATTGAGAATAATAATTGCAATGAAGAAAATATAGAAAAATCAGCCTACCTTATGAACCGGAGGAAACCACAGTATAATTCCTTGAGCTTCATAGCAGATCCCATCAATCGATCACCAATACAGCATTAGACGACTCACCCAATCACTCATTTCGTAGCACAAAACCTGTAGCAAAATGCATACTCTCAATATACTTGGAAATAAAGAAATGAAAATCTTCCTGAATCTAGTCGTACCTCAGAAATTCATCCAATAATTGGAACAAGCAGACTGTTATATTAGAATATGAGCATCATTGAATAATAGAATACATGATGTAGATATAATGAATAGTGAAATTATGTAAATAATAATAATAATAGCATATAATAATTAATTGAACGAAATTCCTAATTAGTGCCATATAATATTCTGAAGACCTATCTAGAATATTATATCTCCTAGTTATATCCTAGTTATATCTCCTTAATATCCTAGTCTTCAGAATATTATATGGCATTAATTAGGAATTTCGTTCAATTAATTATTATGATTTAACAGCAACTGTATGGTTGCAATGTCTCATTACCTTCCATAATAGCATAGACTAACTATACATGTCTATGATAATAGATTATTAGTTAGTCTATGATAATAGATAAATGATAAATTTTAAAGAAGTCATAGAAAATATAAATAGATTATAGTTTCTCCTTCCCCTATTTTCTCCAAAAAAATGATTTCTCAAAAGCCTCCAATAATCCAACTAAAATATTGTCAACAGTATTCTAAAATGTTGGGAAATTAAAAATATAATTCCAATCTCAATAATTATTATTTATTTCATTTCATCCTTAGAAATCAAATGTATTCAAGGTGTTGTATAAATGTATATCCATTCTTTTTTCTACTGATAAAATTACACTGATTCAAAGAATAATCTATAAAGAACTTTTCTACTTGGAAGTTTCTTTAAATCAGTGTATCTATACATTATTTATCATCTTGTAAAATGATAAATCGATAAAGGTATTTTGTATGGAACAGTTTTGGGATTAATTCAAAAGAATCATCAGTCTAGAGAGGTTTATCGTTTATTTTCGTTGCTTATTCCAGTCCGCAATATGCATATAGATTTCTAATAATAATATTAGTATATTATTATTAGAAACATTGTTGAAAACACTTGGTTTTAATCTAATCGATTTAATTGGTAATTTAATTTAACTCAATTGTGTGAGTCTGGAAGCAATATTTCAACCAAATTTAGGATATGAACTACAATATACACAATTACTATAATTATGCCCGGTTTTTCAGTCGCTCAATAACCATGTGTTTTCAAATGCAAAGTTTATTGAACGACTGAAAAACCGGGCATTAGTCGAGTAACGACTGGTATTTCACTGTATTCGTCATGGGAAGCAGCATTGATACATAATATTATTTGTAGGTAACTTGATTTCAAATAGGCTAAGCAATATTCATGCTGAAAATGTACTAGTTTTAACATATCTCATATCCAGCTAACTGTAATTCATTTTATTTGAAAATATTCATTCATTTTAGCAAGATATAATAATCAACACCATGCTCAGTATGCGGGAAAGAGGTATAGATTTTTTTATATGAAGATTATTTTGTGATAAGTATCCAATTTGATAAAGATTTCAACTAAATATTGCCGGTATCAATATTTAACTCAGGATATCATGTTTTAGGACAGGACAATAGGTTCAAATAGGGAAAAAGTTACTATAAATAGTCTTTTCAAACAATAAAATGCCGCTAAAATTGTAAACTAAAATACAGATTCCATCTCAAACATCCTATTAATATTTTATGTTGTAATTTAATATTTATTTATCAACTCAAGATGAAAGAATCGGCTTCCAACTACATGATAAGAAAATTCAAATTCGGAAGCAGAACCCTCCCAAGAGCAAAAATGAACGCTTCTGCTATCTGTTGAACAGAATAACAACTAACCTTAAATTATTGTCAACAGATTTGCGCTAAGTACAGTACATGAATGCCGGTAAAGATTTGAATTTGAATATGCAGTAACGCACTTTATTTAACGATAATTTGAATAACAGACTATTTTAAAGGTGAAATTAAATATAATAGATCATTTAGCACATATTACTGTGTATTCATACCCCAAATATTGGACAAAACAAATCGAATATCGTGGATATTTTCATATTTTAGTACCAAACAGATACCGGTACTGCGAAAAAGCGTTTTGAAATCATTGTTTCACCATGAATAATTATAGGGTAGTTATATTTTATACAATCCATCAGGGAAATTATGCTCTAAATATTAGATTAAACAGTGATTTGATTAGTGAAAAAAACGTGCCTACGTTTGTTCTTATTCTTATTCAAAAATACAACGGCCTGATAACTGATTTGACTACCGGTACCGTTGAAAGGATAACAAATCAATTCTTGGCTAGCGATATAATAGTGGAACATCAATATCAGTAATCATTGACATAGCTGAAACCTGAGAGTGTGTGAATATTATAGGCCTTTAGTAGCCTACCTATATGATTTGATATCATTCAGCTTACCGTATCACAAATCCTTATCATAACTACTGGTTTTTGTTCATTAGCTATATGCAGTACCGTAGCTTGATGGGGATTGTGATAAAAACAGTGATAATAATGATAAAGAACAACAGTAGCCTGAATTATTACCTTGCCTATCCTAGAGAAACTACTGAAATTTGTGATGACCTAAATTAACTTTCAATATTCAGCCAACGTTTGCAACAAACCTTATCAATGACTATTATTATCAATTTCTTTATCACGCCTCCGTAAGCATCGGTATTAAAATCTGAGTACAATAAGTTTTCATGTAGCCTACTGAAATAGAAATCCAAATTTCCATTCGAATAAATCACAACTCGCCATGTTTTTCATTACAAGACCACGTTGTCTACTAGCAAGTAGGTTCACAAAAATTGATAAATTCATGTTTTCATTCCAATATTCGGACAAATTTATGGTAAATTAAGTTTGTACTTACGTTCTAGAAGCACTTGGTGATAATGTAGATTTGAAGAACCGATAAACGAGCACAAAAACCGAAAAAAATGATAAGACTATCACGGAAGAGGACGACCCGAGATCCGACACGCAAAGACTTGTTCAAATAACCGAAAACGTGAGCCGGCGAGAAGAAAGGTGAGCGCTGCCTTCTTGATAACGTCGTCATCATTGATAACAAGGTCATTTTTCAATGTCCTAGACAGGAGCGGGAGATTCAAATTTCAAATACTCCACAGCGTATTATCATTATCATACTAACCAAATGGATTATGATTACGGATGCGTTATCTCTTGTATTATCGTATGCAAAGATTTTCTGTACCTTTAGTAGAATAATCATTGTAATTGTGTAGCATTGATAATGACATACTTTAATTGAATAGTTTAATATTGAATGATAATAACAACATAGTTTATTGAGGTGACTTTTATTCTGTTTAGCCTTTTATGTTTGTAGTTTGTAGATGGTGATTGAGAGAAATTAGAACTAAAATTCATTATTAAACAATATAATATAAACAATATTTTGTCGAGTTGATGATAAATAAAAATAGATAAAATTGTGAAAAATAAAATAATATTCATTAATATAGCATTAAACAGAATTGGACATTAGATATTTTTACATTGAATATCTCATATTTTTATTCAAAACTCAATTCCAAATTCTGGAATATTATTTAGGAAAAACGACCCTGTTTTATAGATCATAATAACAATTAATATTATGTGTTATGTCACAATTGTAATTATAATAAACAATTGCAATTGATAGTCTACATAATAATTGATCTATTAAAAAAAAAAAACTATTCATTTCCTCATCTACTGCTGTCTTTCAAGTTGACATTCGGATTGAATTAAAAAAATTAAACCCAATTGTCAACTTCGAAATACATTTTAAAAAACACATAAAATATATACAGTACGTTCAACGAAGATTATGGTAAACAGTATTTTAATAATAAATCTCACAAGGTTATCAACATAATAAAAATCCCATTTTTGTAAAGTACATGTATTTCTGTAATTTATCAACAGTAAACATCAGCTTGTAAATAGACATAATCAATAATGTGTATTTCAAAAATATAATCAGTAAGGTAATTGAAACATAAGGGCTTAACCCTTCTAATTACAAGCGCCTAACTGGCTGGTAAGCCTAGGCATAACAAGATACCGTGTTCAATGAATGAAAATATGTCAAAAAATAACAAATATCAACTTGCAAAATAGATAGAATAATTCATCGCCTGATAAACAATACAAACGGGTTACTTGTTAATGTTATTCTGTTTTAGGATTCCTGTGTAGAGCAATGGATTGTTTCATTTCAAGCAAAGACAATTCAACTACTTAAATTGTTAATAATAGTTAAATTGTCTTCGATTTCAACCCATGTTCATTTCATTAAGTGGGATAGTTTGAAGCCCAGTAGGACCAACATTCTCTCTCGTATCCTGTTGGAGGATGTTGGAATAATTTTTGGTAATTTCATTGTCTGAAAGGATTAGCCTGCATCTTGATTAATAAATATAATCATAGACAAGATAAATAAATACCTAGTCTGTACAAGATATAACTCGTCTGTGATCATAATGTAATAAGTCAGGATTACATATTAAAAATGAAATTGCTCGCATAATCTTTGATTTCAATATTTTAACACGCAGTCAAAGATAAGAAAAGTTCAACAAACAGTAATTCAATTCATATGAATAGAGAACTTAACTTCTACCTTATAGGGAATACATTGATAATCTATCTTCATTTTGAGGCTTTTAAAAAGTCATTTATGTTTAATATTCAACAAGTGTTGTTCGAATTTCCAATTTTTTCAAAAATAAATTAGACTATTGATCAATTTCAACCAGCAATTAATGTGTTTTGCTTAAATTACAAAATGTTAACTTGAAACAAATATGGAATTAGAAACAAAACATCTGCTATAGTAGGAACAGTGATATCTAAATAGATAATCATAAAAGTACGCTAATAACATACAATTAATTCATAATATTGAATCTAGGCAGAAAACCATTAAATTCAATTTTAATGGTTGTATAACCATTAAAATCGATATTCTTGACATTTCTAGATTTAAAATATCAGTTTTATGAATAATGTTAAATACATAATTTAATTATGTATCATGAGGTATTCAAATTTTTTAAATACGATGATCAAAATTTTAATACGACGTTCAGCATTTTCGCTTACATAACAATAATTTATCAATATTATAAATTTATGTAACATAGATAAATAATAAACATAACTAATCGAAAAAATGTAATGCTACAACTCAAAAGCGAGAGAGTTGTTATTAGTTAAAATCAAAATTTTCAGTGTTCTACACATTCATTATTATGATTACTTGTTCCAATTATTCTGTGATTTGAATTTTTTTGGTCAATGAGATTTTAAACCATTAAAAATAATCAACTATTAATTAATACGACTGTCGCATTATTTGAACGGATATAAATCATTGAAAGAACTATACACTTTGAGTGAAAATTTACTCACATTTTTTTCACAGTGTACCAGTGAAAAGAAGATTGATCAACATCATCACATATAAATCATTGTAAAATCATGCTGCAATGAAAAGAAATACGATACTAGATGACTACAGTTCAAAATAACGAGAAAAAAATCTGACACAAGAACTATTAATCTGAGAAAATAAAAATAAAAAGTTACTCTATACAGTATTACGATATATAGAAGAAAACGATAGGTGTGACGCGTTTGATTGGGCTCAATATTAAATGTCACTGATGTCATTATTCAATATAGTAAGTATATTGAAATAATCTGTTTTATCAACGACCGTGTTATAACGCAATCATTACAGTTTCATAACTGAAATCGAAACAGTAGCTTTTCCGAAATGGAATTTGAAACTTGTACTGTAATGACCTCATTACAGTACAGATTGTATATTATAACACGATCCTAGTTCAATCTGTTCCAGTTTTAAAACACCTGGAACGGAACAAAACACAATCGCTGCTGATAAAAGCACTGTAGTTGCTCATGCTTGTGTGCTTTTAGCAGCTTCCTAACCAAAACCTGAGCATTGAAATAGAACAATGGTCGTATGAAACAAGGTTAGTTTAGGTTGATAATGTACATATTATTATTTTTGTTGGTCGTAGATAAAATGGTGTATCCAATGGTTGTATTTTAGCCTTTAAACGACTTGTGAGATACCTTAAAGTAACACGCGGCGTTGCCGCTCGTATTTTAACCTCGTTATCTCACTCGTTTAAATGCTCTCATAATACAACCATTGCATAAACTACTATTACAAAATGGATTGAATAGATTTGTAAAAAATCTTATAATGGTGACGATGACACAATCTAGCTAATTTGACAACTTCGTTTACACCTACCGTTATCTCCTATATACCGGTCTCTACATTATTACAAGACTTGATAACCATAGAATAAAATGAAAACACAATAAAAATGGCATTTCATGTATAGCAGGATTCTTTTAAATTGTCAGAAAACAGCTGATTGATGTACGCTCGTTTACTAACGTTAAATCAGGTGTTTTCTGACAAGTTAAAAGAATCCTGCTATAATAGTTCCATCGATGACACCTGGTCCTTACAATGATTTAAAAGATCTACAACAATATAATATATTATCGTTTAATGCTTTACACTTTCGAAACTTTACTTTACAAACTAATTTGTGCAACACGTTTTGCGCATAACAACAATTTCGAAACCAAAACAATAATTCGGCACCAATTTACCCCCCCCCCCCACACCTCCTCAACACACTCCCAAAACCTCAAGTTCACAATTTTTTTTCAATTTTTGCTTCCATACACCACCAAACACTGTGTTAAGATGCACACACACACAAAAAATATTTGGTACTCAATTTGTTTATAACCAGTAAGCTTACTCTTAAACCTAGCGAAAAATATAGACGATCCTTATATACCAGCCCACAGCCTTGTCGACTAACACTCACATACACACAAATATATATATAGTTCTCTGTTTTTTATACAATTTTAAAAACTCTACGACCGTTTAGACTTCACTGACCGCTGCTTTCAATAGCTATGTCTACACTTGGTCGATTTTTGTGTGCTACACAACATTGTAAAATCGACCAATTATGGACGTAGGAAATATCAATTTTATTTAGCGCACCATTCTTTTTAAACAAACCTCTTACGTAGAACTAGGTTATATCAGTCATATATATTCATAATATAGTTCATTGTTATTTATAGATATTTACAATTGACAAATATTAGTCGCCATAAGTTCGTGGTGTGTTCCAAACCACTAGACTCGCACTCTTGTTTGAAATTCGCGCGCTCGCGAACGAACTAGAAATTCAGCGCATGCGCAGATCAGTTGTTGTGAAGCCAGCTTCTTAATGGTCCACAAATGCCAGCTGAATGAGGTTTAGCCAACGCTCTCAGCTTAGTTTCTCAGCTTGAACCGTGATTCAAACGCTTTCTGCAATTCTCTGCAAAATCGAAACAGAAAAGTTAATTAACTTCGTAACCAGAATGAGTAACCTACTGGTTGAATCTGAAATCATGATCTCTGTAAGGAATTTGTTGAGTAAACAGAAATCGAGCAATACCTATAATAGTAACATTGAACATTCTTTCTCCTCTCCCCTTCAGACTTCAGGGGTCATCATTTCAGATTCAACCAGTAATTTTATTCTAATATCAATAATTAATAAGTCAATAATAATCAATAACTAATAATATCAATAAGTGGACCACACGGAAATGAAACGCTCAAGGTTGTAAATTTCTTTTGACACCGTCACCCTTCTCTACCAGGAGGGTTGCCTATAATTGTGTATAGGATATAATATACCATATAGAAATTTGTAAAACAATTGCGTGACCTTATACAAATTTATAAATATTATATTAAATACAAACATTTATTCAGTGAAATTGTATCAGTAAATTGATACAGATATTGAGTCAGTTATCAATTCTTGGTCTATTATGGTATAGTGTAGTACAATCAGATTCTTCTAATTTGACGCTTGGCATTGGATAGATAGAGAGATATTATTTCTTGACGTTGCTGATGACCGTAGATTACGATGGCAAAGAAATATTATCTCTATCTATCTAATGCCAAGCTTCAAATTGAATGAATCTGATTATACATCCAAAAATATGTACGGTATGTTGTTTTTTATCAAGGACCCGTCAGAGCCTTATTGCGATAGTACTCGCGTCTGCCTGTCCGTTTACAAGATATCTAACTAACAGAAGAAATACAAATTTGGAATATAATACTGTGAATCACAAATCAAGTAAGTAGCATATTGATTTTAAACATTGGGGGTTGAATTACAAAAAACAAGAAAAAAGGTATTCTGAAAAAAAACACAAGCGAAAAAAGTATTCTAACGTAAAAAACACAAGCAAAATAAGGTATTCTAACCTCAAAATTTGCTATGCATTCTACAAAGAACAAGGAACACGGCTCGAATCTCGGCCACGGAAACTTTTTGCAACTGATTTCGGTATGACTCAACTGATTATTTATGACAAGGACTGCAATTTTATTATTTTAATCATTTGTTGCCCTTGACAATAAAGTACTGTATAGCAGGATGCAATTAACTTGTCATAAATCAGCTGATCGACGAGCATATGATCACAATACTTAACCTACAAATGCTGAATCTCGCAGATTATTGAAAAGGTCATTTAAAAAGTTATTCTTTGAAAGGTCTTCTTTAAAAAGGTCTTTTAAAGACTTTAAAGGTCTTTAAGACTTTCAAGCCTTATGATTATTGTGTCGAAATCAATCTTTAATTATTACTGGATCAGCTGATTTATGACAAGTTGAATTGAATCCTGCTATAGATAAAAATTGAAAAATCAGCTGATAGCTTACTTTTCCGACAACGAAATGCAGACAAGTTGCGCTATCACAAGTTCAATTCTCTGAGCTCCTTCAATAGGCTGTCTTCTTTGTTGATCTTCTCTACCTGATTGATTTCTAGCTGCTTGCCCTGCGCCTTCTGCTCTTTTAACCTTGCTATTTCCTGCAGTTTCTGCAAAAATAACAACATAAATTATTTATAGATTAAAACCTGTTTCATCAACACGTGTTGTAAGCCAAGGAAATTTTTACACGAACAAATATGAGAGAAAAAGCATTATAGATACCAGATCAGGGACCCGCAAAGTTTATGGCATAATTTTCGCCATTAAAAACTCAATTATAAATATTAGCTATCATTAGCATAAACATTGGCATAACATTAGCATATTACCAAGTTTACCGGTAAGGGTCCTCATTGAGGAAACAGTTACAAATTATATTGTTTCATTGTTCCATATCGTATCTGATCTCTATTATTTCAAAATTTTACAGAATGTCCCAAGAACTTGTGACTTCAGCATCACCACGGTCATAGCCCCCTTTAAACTACAGTAGTTTAAAGGGGGCTATGCCACAGTACTCTATAAGCTGAAAAACATAAAATGTCGATTCTCCTTAGTTTTTCAGTAGTCTAATCCACCTTTTTTCATAGGTCATAATAATCAAATCATATCTCGTTAATAAATCAACATTTTTACATGACATTTGGTAGGCTCACTAATAGGTTCTAGTCTGCATAGCTGTAGTATTGAGTGTTTCTAATATCTGATTTTTCAAAAAGGCGAGTGACTGAAATATTCAATTTTATTTGAGTCACTTGGCTCTTATCACCAAGCAAAGCTCTTAGTAGTGTGGCCTTAGCCTTACTGATTTACTCAACACTTACTAACCTTACTTATTCGTTCACAAAACTTCAAACCTTCTCTAGAACATGGCTTGCCATAGTGGAGTAGGTCAATTTTTCAAACAAAAACACATGTACTCTAACAATTTCTTTTTAGATTTTTTACTAACAAATTTCCGTATTATCAACTGTAAATGTTTGTGAATTTGTAGTGATATTGGTTTTCGAAAATAATTCATTTATTTATTTACCGATCTCAGCTTCTTAATCTTCTTCATCTTTTCGGGATCGTCGGTGGTGATATCATCAATAAACGACAGTACCCTGTTGCCGCCTCCACCGCCGCCCCCATTGGAGGCGGGACTCGGCTGCTGCTGCTGCTGTTGCTGCTGTGCTGCGGGCGGCGAAGTTGTCTCGCCGTTATTCTGCTGCTGCTGCTGTAGTTTTGCTGCTTTCTTCGCTTCGCGCTTCTTTTTCTGTTTCAGCGCTTGCTTCGACAGGTTGCCTGCGAAAAGGAAATCAAGTGATTGACAATTTATTCATTAATAATTGATAAATAAATTATTTATCTATCCCATATACCTAGGGCCCTGATGCATGGGTCAAACAAGCGGCTGGTTGTACATGGCAAGTTACCGCATGGTGACAACTGGTATTGCTGAATTTCAGATGTTTCTCTGCAACAAACCTAGTATTTCCAACGATCTCTTTCAGATTATTCTACTACCGCGATGCTCAAATCCGCAACTGGAATAACAAACATGTGTTTTCAAATAAATCTATTCAAGGTTATACTGATAACTCTATACCATCACCCATGTACTATGATACATCCTTGAAAGACAGAAATTTTTGAAACACGTTGGCAAGTTAAATGTGTTCTATGTTTAACAGACTACCGATCAACGAAGAGCTATCAAGATATGTACAGGATTACCATAGCCTCCTTTAAATTACATGACCGATTCAATGATTTGACGTCGCTGCATAAAAACTGCATGAACTTTAAATTGGTCTTTTATATCGCACTGTGTTTGTAGCCTACGGTTTTTATTGTGTATGATTTTATTAGAAACCAGCTATTTTGCGACGTTGACAAGAAAGGCCGCACCATGTAGTTTAGTTATTGGGATTACTGGACTTCTCAGCTTGGAGAGTGGTTAGTTGAGCATCCTTATCATCGAGTTTCTGGCATTAAATGATGGTTCAATATTATTTCAAGTTCAAGACAAACGGTTGTGTAGTTGACATCAAGCATATTCGAATATCTGGCTGCGCCTAGTCATTATGGTTCCAAAAATTATTTCAAGTTCTAGCGACGTTGCTCAACCTTTTTAAAGCTTAATAACAATAAAATATTATTTTTCCTAACCTATCTGAAGTCGCGTATCTCCTGAATCAAATATAGTAGTACTAAAGTGATTACTTTTCACTTGGAATAAAGTGATCAGCCTAAAACCATGTACTTACACCGGAAGCATCTCTGATATTTTGCGACTAATGTTTGAGACAGTTTCATTGAATCAGTGTGCTGTAGAACAGCACTATAAAGTAGCACTGTTAGGAGATAAGCTTGGTTAGTTGGTATAGTAAAAACCTGTTGTTTAAAACGATCAAGGTGAGAACAGCAGATATTGAAGAAAAACAAATGAATTGAAAACCAAGAAGAAATAAAACTGAGAATAATTCAGAGAATATTCAAACAACTAAAGAAAAGATAGTACATCACTTGTGAAGTAAGTAATACTGAGTTAAGGTTTTGGTTGAAATAAAATGCGACGCAGCGACGTAAAACTCAGGCAGTGTCTGCAACACATCCGCAGCCTCTCTAATGGAATCAAGAAGTTGCAGTTCCAGACGATTGTACTAATAAAATTCAATATATGTAAAGTACTGCTTAATGTAAAAAAATACATGTATCAACGGGATTAAAAAAGTACTTTTCTCCCTCAGAAAATTCTTGTTTCAACAACAGTTTTAGGAAAGAGACTAGCCCTGACCTAAACTATATATGATAATACTCATCCAATGAGTGTTAACATACCTGTGACATCGCCGACAGTCTCCTCGCTCTGCTGTGTGATGGACAGCGCCGACGGCTCCCGGCCCCTGGCCATGGGCGGCCGGTACACCTGTTTGGAGTAGGCCGGCTGGCTGGGCTGAATGCCCTCCACCGGTTTGTAGCTGATCACGGGCGGCTTGAACGTGCCCTGCGGAAAGCGTTGCCACAACACCTCCCACAGTTCCTCCTGCTTGTTCCACGGCCGCTCGTACAGCAGTGTGCCCGAGTAGTGCCAGATTTTGAAGCTGTCAACGGAAATTATACCATCAGAAAGGTAAATCATGCTGAATACAGGTATAATTAGAATATATTGTTCATTCGAAATACTGATTGTGAGGTATTAACAATATATGAATGCTTCACAACCTGAAACTACATCAAAACTCATCGTAAGAGCATGTGTTTTCATATGAGCTCAGACTATCAGAAAGTAAATATTTTGAGAATTTTATATTAATATTTTATAAGTTGAAAATCAGATTCAAAATATTCTACTTAAACAATATTCATGAATTGATGTCGCCCTCTCACATACATGTTTCCAGTCCACGGAATCTCCACTTCTCTGCCCGGCATGTCATCGAAAGCAGCTCAGTTGCGGCGATTCGATGTGACATGCTGGTCGCCGAGCGATGTGTGTTCTATGTGGAAAAAGTCACTCTTGAAGCCGTAAACAATAGCTCATTGTAACAAAAAGTAGTATTCATACCCTGTCACTTCAACTTATAAATATCAAAATAAGTTTTTTATAAATTCTCAAATATTGTGATATCGAGAATATAGTCAAGTTCAGACAGCAACTCTGGCAACTTAGAGCGGCTGTGAGTATGACAAGCAACTGCATCGCTGAGCTGCTTGCGATGAGCGGCTTTTCGATGTCAAGTTTCCAGGTGAGTAAATACTCAGTCGTGTCTTCATCTTTACGTGTTAAGTTATAACTTCATGCATTTTCCTTAGGGCCTGGTCACATACGATTGTGGTTTGACACTTTCTACTTCACTGTGAAACTGCAGTTGATTTACTTCTATAGTTCTGTGCATTTCAGTTCTTTAAAATGACATTTCATATAACAAGACTCCAACTTATAAAGATAACACCTGATTGAAAATGTACGCTATCTTACTAGTTAAATCAATGTGACAGATAGAATCCTGCTATAATGTTTATTCAAAACTGATAGACGGCTTGATAGGGTGACGTGGTGGAGATCAGAATCAGTTTCTATCTTTCATTGATTCAGCGGTTTTATGCGTCTGTCAAAGAGCTAATGCTTTCTAAACCACCTGAATTGACCAGAAGGAATTCATTGCTGAAGACAAGATTAGTCACAGTAATTTAACGTGTGACAGCACACACCGATGCAATGACTAATCGGTTGTGTGTTCTTCATACAACTATCTTGAATTATTTAAACGTGGACTAATCTTGAAACACATGCCAGCGCACTGTGTTTCAGTTAAATAGACTAATTGGCTCAAAGTCCATGCGCTATAATTTATTAAACACAAGGCTCTGAGCTGAGCCAGCTGATCGTGTATTAGGCCCGCTATGGTTATTTGCGACTAAACAGGGACCTTCCTTATTTTAATAATAAATTAAGTATTTCTTTTTTTATCTTGGTTCAACATGGACCACTTGATCCAATCATGTGTAAATTTTGAGGCAGCCTTCAGGTTAGAATCAATAGTATCTTCATTCATATGATTGTCTTTCTAAAATATTGATTACAGTATGTCTCTGTCAAAACGCTCAAATCTATGGGTTTGAAGTAATCAATATATGAGTTTCCTTTTATTGCATTCTTGACCTCTAAGCCTATTTCATTAAGATCTATTTACTTCTTGAATGCTTTCACACCAGCCAATTGTTTAAATTCGCATCACAAGCTGTTTTATAACTCAACTGACAGGCATTATCAGTATATGAGAAATGAGACATATGTTTTTCATTCTACTGAGGATAGGCTCAGTTATATAAACAGTTTCCATTGGTGACGATTCCAATCTATCTTTTGGTAGCTTTTTATCATAATAGCAAATCATATTTCTGTTTTGCTCACAGTCTGTCTTATTTCTCAGGCTTTTATCTGGAAGGTTTACATACAGTGCTCTAATTAATACTATTTTATGTTATATCTATTGTATTATTATTCTATTATTATCCAACTGTATTTTCGTATTGTACTCACCCATTGCCCATTTTTAGCCTAGGCGCGGTGGTGGCTGTCATGAAATGCTCTCCGTCCGGAGACCAGGCAAGCGAAGTGGTGTCCGGCGCCTCTATTTTGGCAATCAGCTTCCGAGCGGTCATATCCCACAGCTCCGAGTGACCCCGCAGAGCTCCGAAACCGCCCATTAGCATAAGTGCAACGTGTTAAGGACAAAGGTTTTGGTACAGATTAGAACGAATTGTTTGAATTTTACAACAACAACTAACACTAGAAAACAAGGGGCATAGTGCAACGTGTTAAGGACATCACAGCTGAGTTGTCAGTGAGTTAGAATAATTGTTTCAGATGTTTTGATGATCAACAATTGAACACTAGAAAAACAGTTACCAAGTCTAAATTCACTTTAGCATATTACACAGAACTTTTGAAGTTCAGATTAGAACAAATTTGAATTTGTGAAACCATCAAATGGGAAATTAAGGCTATTGAAAATATTAGAGGTAAGTGCAAGCGCCGTTAGAAGCAATTTTGGTCGTGCCAGATTCAAAACAAGGTTATTGGATTATTGGATAGATATTTATCAATAACCTAGAAAAACCCAGTGGTAGCTGTCATAAAGTGCAGCGTGTTAAGGACAATCATTTGTTTTGGCAATCAATGGCAGATTGTTTTGAAGTGTTACCCTGCAGCTAGCCAGTTTCAAACCCACTTAGCATAAGTGCAACGTGTTAAGGACAACGGTTTTGGTACAGAAATCGAAACAGTTGTTTTGAATTTTACAACTTGTATCTTCTTGACCTCATTACGACACCAGATTACATAAGTAATAAAACGTCTGTTGCAATCTGATCAAAGTTTTGCACTGGAACGGAACCTAACGGATTGTTTGAATTTTACGTAACAACAATAGAACACTAGAATAAAGGTTAGCATAAGATTGCAACGATGTAGAGGACAACGGTTTTGGTACAGATTAGAACGAATTGTTTGAATTTTACAACCACAACTAACACTAGAAAACCCACATAGCACGTGGCGTTGTCACCGGCTTAACCTCGGTATCTCACTCGTCGTTTTGGTACAGATTAGAACAATTGTTTGAATTTTAGAACAACATTTAACTAACACTAAAACATGATCGACCCATTAGCATATGGTCACAATAACCTACAAATGCTGAATCTCGCAGATTATTGAAAAGGTTTTGGTAAAAGTTATTCTTTGGAACAAATTGTTTGAATGTTTTACAACTTTAACAAGGTCTTTAAGACTTTAGAAAACCCATTAGCATAGTGTCGAAATCACTGTTTTATTATTACTGGATCAACGAGTTTTATGACAGTTAATTAGAACATGCTATATATTGCGAAACACCTTGTTCAATCTGGACTAGTTTTAAAACACTGGAAAGGACCAGTTGCTAACCAAAACGAAACATTGAACCCCATGGGAACATGGTCGTTTGAATCAAGGAGGTTAGATTGATAATTAGAGAAAAGTTTGGACTATAAAATGTGGTCGTAGACAATAGTTTAATGAGCGCCGTGCTTAATGGGAACCTGTTTCTTGACATTTGATTGATTCGCTAAGTTAACAAAACTTCAATTCAATTCAGGCCGATATTATCCGAACGGATTGAAGTAGATGGGTGCTGTCCTAAACTCTCAAATCGGGACAATCAGATTAAAATTTTGGTCAGTAGTTTACCACCAGAACTCGTCAAATGGGAAGATTGGTCGCTCCCGAACCAGTATCCAATAAATATCAAAGTGTTGGATTTGGGATACAAATTTTCATCTAATACCCTTGCCAAGATAGTGCACAAATATTTCATCTACGATCGTGTTTATAACGAAATCATTACAGTTTCTATAACTGAAACACTAAACAGTAAGGATTTTTTTATGGAATTTGAATACTTGAATCATAAAGACTTTATGTAAAATTGCTAATCAAAACATCTAAATCTGTCAACCTGTTCTCGAGTAAGCGTAGATTACAGACACCAACTCTCTTTATTAATAGAAGCCTCTAATTAAAAGAAAAAAAACGTTTACCCAAAATTATTTACTCTGCAAGAAACATCCTGTGCGCAAGTAAGAGATATGTATATATATACCATATAAATAACCTCGTATAAAATAATCATTTCAAAATAGAATAAACCAAAATAGGTTATTAAACTTACATAAGTTTTAAACTAAAAAAATAATTAGTGGAACATTAGGCTATTTGATCAAAGATGTATTTCATAAACTTTTAATAAAATGTATCATGTTTTTGTTGAAACCTAGATAACATGGTGATGGGTCAATTTTGTATTTTAGCCTTTAGACGATATTCAATAGTATTGTACGAAATACTCGTGGCGTTGAATACGCTCGTATTTTAACCTGTCTCACAGTTAAGGTCTCTCATAATAAAACCATTGAGGACATCAACTAGTATTTTGGGAGACATCGATTGAGACAGGTTTGATAGTAGAGTTTGCATCCACATCGGTGCAACAAATATGTTTCCTTTCTTTAAATGTCCGCCTGTCAATTTTTTAAAATCTACTAAATTCAGCTGAAAAGGATATTATTTCCGAACGGATTGAAGTAGATGGAGTTGCGTTGTCCCGTGCCAAACTCGAAGATCGGTTCACACTTCAGATTGAACAGAGTTGCTTTGGCCGGCACTGTTCCATATACCACACAGAACTCGCTACCCAGTGGACTCCAGGCTACACTGAAGATTGGTCCCTCTTTGCCTGAGCAGAAAAAAGTAACATTGACGTATAAAGCCTATGAATACGAACAAATTTTCCATCAAATTCAAACTAATTCATTTCTAGTAGCTTCACTAGATGGCGCTGAGTATTGAAGTTTCATAAAAAAAACGAACATTCAAATATTTATACAAATTTCAACACTGCATTTAGGAATATCCTGTGCGCAGGTAAGAGTTGCTAGTATTATAAATAGATACACTAACGAAAAATAACCTCTTATAAAATGATTACTCTAATATTTGAGAAATTTGAATATAAGAGGTTTGTGATACAAATTACAAAGCTTTGCTAGGTATCATCCTGGATAACTCGCCAAGGACATTAAAAGGACGAAATTGATCCTTAAGAATCAATGACAGAAAAGAAACTTCCTTAAAGTCGGCTGTAACACTGACACGAGTGAGGCAGATCGGTGTGTGCTGCTTCACAAGCGACAGTGACAGAGAATCAGCTGACAGCGTGAACTAATTTATCTTGTCTTGTCTTGAGAGAGAGTTAGCTTAATAAGATTAAATAGAATTATCAGCTGATGAAGATAGTATTATCCAATCAAAGATGTATATTTTGAACACGAACTATATCTGACCAGTTCTTACAGAGTTAATTCAAACATAAAATTACTTACTGAGGACAACCACTAGTGTTTCTCCCTTGGGAGACATGAAGTGAAGTGACTGTTTGCCATAGTAGGACGAATTTGTCTTATCCACATCGGTGCAGGCTAAAAGCAGTACTCCGGTTCCTTTCCGTTTCCAATAGAACTCCACATTGTCCGCCTGTCAATCACATCAATAATTAAATTTAAAATTAGTAAATTATCAATAAGTAGCTGTAGTAACTGCAATCATCACAATGTAATGTAAGTGTGAATTGATATAAAGCGAAAAATAAATGAGAATCTTACCTGGAAGAAACTTTTACTGGCTAACGTTGTGTCGAATTTCGGATGTTGGTAAAGTTTGGCAAGAGACGGCTGTCCTGATTTACCTGCAAACAATAAACAAAATTAAACATGTTTAAAGGAATATTTTATTGTCAGAAACAGCTGCATTTGATGTAGTTCAGTACGTTGAATCAGCTGCTTTTCATCAAACACATATCAACCCATATTATTATTTTGTATAAAAAAATTAAGTAAATGATATACATTCTATAGTTATTCATCCTTATTGATTTATTCTGCAATGATGATTCAATACATCAATGTACAGATGAAAATTGGCAAAATTCCTTTCCTTTAATTTCCCATTTCATAACCTCAAAGAGCCATGGATACCAACATTTAATATAAATTCAACTAAACTGTTGATTTATATCAATTAATTACAAGTCGATAAAAGACAAAACTAGTATCAATGCTTTTATCCACTTACGGGTAAATGGTGTTCCATTGACTGATGTCCATAACATCAATGTAATTTTAAGCTTAAACATGCATTTTTCTGTAACACCTTCAGTTTAAGTCGGGTCTTCTTGAACAAAATAATTTGATAAATTATTAAATGTAAAAGGGGCATGTCTTTTTCAAATTTTAAATACTTCTTCCAAAAAACCTTCAAAAAATTTTCAAACAAGTTTATTTTTGCTGTAATTATTGCAGTAATTTTCTAATTAAAAAAGTAAAAAGAAGAAACCCTGAAGAATTTTATTCTCTTTACAATGACACTTCAAACGTTATTTTCTGTCCAAAAATAACGGCGCTACATGTTTCAAAAGATCACAATGATCTTATGGGACTATTTCTAATATGGCTGACTACTACTGCCCACTCTTAGCCTGATGTGATAATTTTTGGTAAAATGTAATGTGGAATGTAAGGCTAGGCGTACACCGGTTAGTCAAGACAAGACAAATTAGTCACGTTTAGTCACAGTACTTCACATAGTTGCTTATGAAGCAACACACACCGATTAGTCATTGCATCGGTGTGTGATGCTTCATAAGCAAATATGTGAATTACTGTGACTAAACGTTTTCTTTCAAATTTATGTATTTTGCTGAATAAGGCTAGGCGTACACCAGTTAGTCAAGACAAGACAAGACGAGATTAGTCAAGTTTAGTCACAGTACTTCACATAGATGCTTATGAAGCAACACACACCGATTGGTCACGGACTGAGTGTGTGCTGCACCAGCAACATAAGTACTATGTGCTGAATCTCGTCTGACCGATTAGTCATTGCACTTGTTGCTGCTTCATAACAACTATGTGAATTACTGTGACTGAAACAGACTAATCTCGTCTTGTCTTGACTAACCGTGTACGCCTGGAAGTTAAGCTAAACAACCCAAGCGGCATCTATGTTGACACGCTGTGAAATTTAATTGACACCACGATAATTTTATTAAGTTTTATTTCAATAATAAACTTTACTTCAAGCAAATGTTATTATGAATAGTGGCCTAAGAGTTACATCTAATAAACTGACTCATTTTAGCCAAGGCTGTGAGCTCAACTGTTTTGTAGTTGTAATACTCGATTCATTTTTCTCACCCTGTACCATTTATTTTGTATTGATGTGTAAGGCACTAACGCAGCTAACGTGACTAAATGCGATCGGAATCGTTTCAAACTCACCCTGTACATAGATGATAAGATTCATAGGCGATCCCTCGGGCGCGAGGCTGTAGGTATCAATTTTCTGTCCGCTAATCCGGGCCGTCGCCTTGTCAAAGTTGGGCACCGAAAAGAAGACGACATCGTTGTTGATGAGACGCGCACACAGCGCCTCGTCCTGGCTCCACTGCAACTGCCAGGTGGTCTGCTTTTTGTGCGTCACTGTATGCACCAGTTCACCCGTCTTCGTCTCGTACACCGTTAGGTTAGGTTGACCCTGGGTGTTGGTTGCCGTCACTATCAACAAAAATCAAAATCAATGCCATTTTCTTTTTCAAACAATTAAAACAAAATTTAATTGATAAGTTCATTGTTTTTTCTCCTTTGGTTGATGAGTTCACAATGTAATGTTTTCCTTAGTTGACGTAGTCTTTGTTTAGTTTTTTCTGTAGTTGCGAATCTTAAAACACTTGTTAATTCAATTTAATTTTGATTTTAGTTTTTTATTTTATTGTTTTTAAAGTTTTAATATTTTAAATTTAATTTAGAATTGAATTTAAAGATTGATTTAATTCATTTGGCTTCTAATGAATTATCAATTCATTATTTGCTTTTTAAATGCTGCAGAAGCCTAATGCATTTTTGTGACTTCTGACCTCACTACCGGCGCACAAGATTATCTTTTGCCGGTAGTGCCATATTGTTAACAATACTGTTGATGGTTTAAAATTTATTCTCAAGGTAATTATTATTTTTTTTTTTGTATGTTATGCTAATGTTGTACCAATTTTACTTTGTATTGTTAACCAATATTATTATTGTATTTTTAAACAATTTACTTTTTGGCAATAAAAATATTGATTGATTGATTGATAAAATATTCTGATCAACTAATTCAAATCTTTATGTACAATTGAATACAATTGAAAAACATACCTAGAAATCAAGAATATTAGTATAATGATTTTAGTATTAATTGGATATCACAAATAAGACAAAATATTGTTATAAGAACTTAGCGAGTGAGTAGAATGCAGGTGGAGGGGTGTAGACCAGTGGGGAGACCAAGGAGGAGATGGAGAGACTGTGTTGCAGGGGACATGAGGGAAAAGGAGCTGACAGATGAAGAAGCCGGGGAGAGAATGGTGTGGAGGAGGAAGATACGGAATAGCGACCCCGAATAGGGAAAAGCTAAAGGAAAAGAAGAAGAAGAAGATTGTTATAAGAACTTAGAGAGTCCAAAGCGTAAAGTGTTTTATTCACATTGTTCTGTCATTCAATACACTTTCTAGCACATATAGCAGGATTAATTTAACTTGTCAGAAAACAGCTGATTTAACGTTAGTAAACGAATCAATACTAATCAAGAATAGTAGTTTATGCAATGGTTGTATTACGAGAGCCTTAAAACCACCACTAGTTTAAAAAAAAAATCGAAAAAGTAATACTCACCGCTATAATGCTCCCAAGCCAGTAGGTAGGTTCCTTTTGGAGAAAAATCGAGAGCAACCGTCTTAGGTTTGGCTATTTCGGCTATGGTACCCCACGTTTGTGTGGAAATAATTTTGATGCTGAAAAATCAAGAATAACGTCTTTGAAACTACTTTTTGAGGACCTAATGGCACAACTAACACAATACAGTACCATCAAATGAGGATAACACTATTTGATTCTAGGAACAATTTAATTCTAGGTTTTTGTAGAATTGAGATTGAAGAATATCAAGTGTGAGAATTCTACTTCTAGGTTTTAATTCATGGTTTTTGTAGAATTGAGATTCAAGATTATTCAGTGTAAGAATTCTAATTCGTACAATATTAAAAGAAATTGTTACATAAATTGTTATCAGTTCTTCAAAACTATGACAGACACGGTTCATAGACCATACATAATAACCATAATAACTAATAGACCATACTGTAAAAAAATAAGCAAACAAGATAGATTATATTCGACGAGTCCTATCAGTTCATCAACAAAATAATTTTGTAAAATGATTTTAGTATTTATTGGATATCACAAATAAGACAAAATATTGTTATAAGAACTTAGAGAGTCCAAAGCGTAAAGTGTTTTATTCACATTGTTTTGTCATTCAATACACTTTCTAGCACAAAGAGCAGGATTCATTTAACTTGTCAGAAAACAGCTGATTTAACGTTAGTAAACGAGCGTACATCAATCAGCTGTTTCTGACAATTTAAAAGAATCCTGCTATATGTCCATGCAGTTCCGCCAAAAGCAGTGAAATGGCGCTTATGTTCAATACTTTATCTACCACGCAGATTGAAGAGGTTCCGTAAAAAGCCGAGAGGTGGCGCTAATCTTATTTAATATTTTTACCCGTTATCCTAAAATACAAATAATGAAACCTGCATCTGACCGCTAACCATTCTTATGACACAAACCGGATATGAACTGAATATAACAGTCACATTGGTTGTCATTAATTTTGCAAAACTCTTCTAATATAGGCCTACAGTAAGTTATAAGGATTGATAATAATGAAAAACAAAAAGCAAAACTTATTAGTTGAAGATTATTTACTTACACAATCCCATTGGTGTAGGCGAAGTACTCTCCATTAGGACTAAACAGCATGCATTTGCAAGCCTTGCTTGTGTCTTTTGTAAATCCTGAGACAATGTCATAGCTGGGGGGTCCCTGGTTCAAACAGATGCCTGTTGAGCCCTTAACTGAAAAAAGTTAATACAGTTATTTGTAAGTTATTAAAGAATAAATGTATTCTTTAACATAATACTCGATACCCTATTGTGTTTGGAAAAAATTCTAATCCATAATACTTATAGAAACTAACCAAAATTCAAGGAGCAAGTTATTTCAAACTCTGAAAACACAAACAATTGACAGTAATTGAGTAATAATTAATAATAATTTTCAATATTGACAAATTGAAAAGACGGCGTTGAAAATATTAGTCAAATGACTCAGAATCTAACCTAAATTTGCTAGGTGTCCATAAGATTTTGTCATAAATAACTGAGATAGTTGGAAATTTATGAGAACCAATAGAAAGTTTAAATGAATATTCACCGAGTAGGTACAAAGTACGATTTATTATAAAGTTATCACAGTATTGAGGCATAGATTATGCAATGTAATTGACTTGAATGTATTAGTGTACGTATGAACAATATGTTGGGGGAATTCAAGGATAAAATTGAATAAATTTATATAAATGATGATAAGATTGATCGTGGAAGAACGATAATATTAAGCAAATATAAATAATAGTAAAATCAAAATAAGTTTCCAAAAACTGCACAATTTGAATAACAGGCTGACTTAACCAAAGTTACGAATGAATGATTGTAATCAATTCTAGATTAATAGGGTAGAGTGAAATCAATTCTTTGTAATGGTTTTGAATTTCAGTACGATTAACATATTAACCGGCTCAAATGTTGAATAATTTGAAGCAGATCAACATGATATTGGAAATGTGGCCTAGAAAAATACGGTTCTCGTTCAGGAATTTGGCAAATTATCTACTTATTTCAAACTTTACAAGTAGAATCTAATAAAATTTATGTTTTAAATAGCTTAAATTAATTCATAGGAATGCAAATAACTAGAAAATCGTCAATGTTTACAAATAATATAGATAAATTCAGTAAATTCTTACCAGCTACGACTGGAACAGGTAAAGCCATCTTTGCTATTGAGCCATGTGCAATCAAAACGTAATAAGACAAAACAGACCTATTTTATGAATTTATTATCTACTATTTCTCCAAAATTACTCGATTACAAGGAAAACTAATACTATATTCAGCTCAATTTCAAATAACAAATTAATTTACACTATCAATAAATAATTCCTAGTACAGACGACTTTAAGAAGTCTGCATTTTTAACAAAAGTCAATTTTAAACAAACATTGCGGAATCCGAATTGAAATGATCAAAGAAAAATTTAATTTCATCAAAATTTATTGAATATCAAAATAATTATTCTTCTTCAAATAATTATGTGGTTCACTTCTTCACATCGGGCAATGATGGCTGAGGGGGCTTTTAGAATCAAGCAATTCTCATTTATTCTCAAACTCTATTATACTTTTAGTGAATATATTATTGAAAATTATAAATTGGTAATTTGAAGACAATATCATAAAATATAAATAACTTGAATAAAAAACAATTACTGGAAACTAGGCATTGAAATCAGGTTGGCGTTTGTTGTCATGATACAGTGCTACCACTACAACAAGGTGAAAGAATTAAAAGACAACAACATAATTCCTGGCTTTAGGTGTGTCCATTCACCTATATTTGTTGTAATTTCTTATGTTCTGACAGTTTAAAACTATTCTAAACCGTAAAAATGACGAGTGATCCCAAACTGAACAACTACCCCAAAGCCTCAAGTGAGTATCATTTAGCTAAATGTAAAATAGAAGCTTTATTTGAGAATTTGCTTTTGTTGGTTAGCTTATAAACAATCAGAAATTTCCTGCTTTTATGATTCAGTTTTAGGTAATCCTCTCTGATTCATTAGGTTTTTTAATTTAATGTTGATAATTGCAGTAACTTTATTGAGGACAAAGGAATATCAACTTTATTGATATTATTTTAAAGATGATATATTGTTTGTCAAAACACAGCCTACGCTAAGGCCAGTGCATGTCAGCAGCCATTTATCCTCAATTTTAGTATGTTATAACAATAATTAGTTCCCTAAACAACTTCAATACCTCGATCATAATGTCTCATTTCGTTATCAAGTCCGGCATATCTGGAATACTAAGATATTTCTTGCTTACAAGGTTTATTCTTATCCAATTAAGTGTGTTTTGTCATCACAATTTACAGAAAAAAGCAACAATTATTGAAGATCACACACTAAATGAGCAATAGGCTACACATCTTCATCACACACTTATCATCAAATGATAATAAAACAAATAATGTCACGAGTTTTATCACACATTTATCTGAAAATCAAATTGAACTTGTTTTCCACTTTTTTAGATGGACTTGTCTATGGAGGAATCCTCGTCTATGTTGGGGGACTTTTCTTGTTGGTCTCATTTGCCAGGTTAGTACAATACATAATGTTAATTTTAATTAATTGTCATTTCTAGAAACGATGTACGAGTTTTTGCTTTCAGTCCTCTACTATGACCCTTGATTTGTTGAGTCAACGAATTTCATAAAAATATTTTTCAACTTATCTTGCATCAATCCTCATCAACTTTGATAGTCTTCTGTGTTTAATTATTTTTAAATCTGTTTTTCAGTCCGTATTGGGTGGAGTCATTTGAGAAAACCTTCATCGAATTCAAGAACATGGGTCTCTGGGAATACTGTTTTGAGCACATGCGATTTCCCAACCATCAATTGGATCAATTGTTTGATGGCTGTCACTTCATTTACAGTCACAAATACCATGTTATCAGAGAGTGGCTTTTACCAGGTAACTTATGTCAACTTTCAAATTCATTCCATCAAGTCATCAGCGATAGAATATTGATTTTATGAGATTTTCAATATCATGTCGAATTGTGAGTTCAGCTCATGCTGAATTTTCAGTGTCACTGCATACCTAAATCGAATATTGGATTTTTTTATTCTTAAATGCAATAATCGTAATTGGGGTCTCCTTCCCCAAGCTCGAGCTTGCTCTTTTGGGAAAGTAGTCACTTATCTAATTTTGTATAATTATTGTGATTATTTCATTTTTACTGTGTAATTTTTTTAATTGTATCTGTAATGTTATGAGGAATAAATAGAAAATAATAATTGTTTAAATAGCAAGATTCACCCAATTATGGTCTATCTATAATATTATGAGTCATAAAACTTCTGACCCAGTACTCATAGCTGAAATTCCATTATTTATAACATGAAAATATTCTTCTGGATCATCCTTTACCTTGATTAATGATTCATTTACCATTTAATTATTGTCGGTAAAAATTTAATTATCGTTTCGTGTGTGAATTTTATAAAATCCACAAAATGGATTCCACAACTAACTCATAATATAATTTTTCAACTGTATTTCAAAAAATTTCTGTCATTTACTATAAACCTTTAATTTGTAACGAATTACACCTACTCGAATAATTAACAATGTTCACTTTGTTCTTTCAATCGTGTTATTGCCTATTTTTTTGAAACGAATTACATCTACTATTACTATGTTAAGCATCACTACTAGTTAAGGATTAACTAACTATGTTCAAATTGTTCTTTCAATAGTGCTCTTGCCTATTTTTTAAAACGAATTACACCTAATGGATTAACTAACTATGTTCAATTTGTTCTTTCAATTTATTTCTTGCTTATTGCTTTGTTATTTACAGGTTGGCTCCTTGCCGTACAATTATTTGTAACCCTGGCGTTTCTACTTTCTTTCGGATCTCAAGTGATAATCGCACTGGTTGTAGTGCGGTATCCGCTGAATTTCATTCTTGACTACGAATGGTTACTGACCATCATTGTAGCAGTTTGCAATGCTGTTGCCTGTGAGTGAATTGTATTATAAAATTTATTTTTTAATATTCTATTTGTTTTTCTTATTTAGGGTATTATTCTTATGGCTTATTATCGGTGGAGAGACCCTGTAAGAAGTCTCCACCTCGCCTTATTTTGTGCCGGTCACCTATCTAAGAATAGTCTTGGGCGGACCCGCGAGCCGATTTTATGTGGCCCGTCATGTTGCCGTAAAGAAAAAAACATTAACAAAAATGAAAATTTACATTATAGTAAGCATTAAAATGTGTTTTATGAGGGTCGTTAAGGCAGAGACCCTGAACTGATCAGGAGTGACCTGAAAACTCTGCAATCAGACCTGAGCCAGCCAGGTTACACGGAATTATTATTATTATTATGAGGGTAAAAATTACAAAATTTCCTGGGGGAGACCCCTTAAACAATATCACCTTCATTAATACACAACTAGTTTTCATTTTTGTGATCAAACAAATGCTTAAACCTACATCCATTTTTAAATGACGAAGATACTTCAGTCCAAGTCAGAATGATCTATATAATTTGTCTATATTGTGTTTCATATCAGTTTTACAATTTATTCGAAATATTTCTAGTATTTGTTATGGATTAAAAATGGGTGACTGTGAAATATGCTACATAACTAGGGGTTAGACTGGGTTTTTTTCGAAATTTGTCTTGTGTTGGTTTTGAAGTGAAAGTTGTGACTGTTGAACATACTGCTTAACCATGATTTAGACTGTTTTTAAATTGGAATAGTGACAGTTTTGAGCCTATTGGACCTTCCATTTGTAGATTACTGAATAATAAATATAGTTATTTTTATTCTATTTTCAGCTTTTCTGCTATTCATCTCGACACTTCTGTTCTTCTCGCAATCCTCGCGTCGTGATTGGCTGATGTATCCCAACTTCAACCACCTATCCTGGTCATTCTACTTTGCTGTCATATCGTTCTTTATCCATGCTGTGGCTTCACGTGTTTTGTACAAGGTATGTTTTTAATATTTTATATCCATATTTATTTATTTGTTCAAAATACAATATTAATGGAATATAGGGGGAAAATGCGTTAAATCTTCTAATCCAAATTTTACACAGAAAAATGTCCAAATTGAGGCTATGTCTAGAACGTTTTCATCACTGTTATTTATTTATTCAACCTATTCTTTTATTTAACCTATTATTTTTGTTTTATTTATTTATTCAACCTATTCATTTATTTAACCAAAAGAATTTGATTTTGGAACATTTTTCAAAGTTTAAATTCAGTGTTGGACTGCTTAACCTATAGTAAGTTAAAAGATGGTATATGGGCGTTATGAAGTGTTTATTAAACTACAATAGGACATTCAATGATTTTTTATAGAAATAGTGTCTTTAGATTCAATTTTCAGATATTTGTTATTGCATTTCGCAATGATTCAGTGATTTTATTATATGTTGTTTGTGTTTCAGGACGCACGAAGAGCCTACGAGATGAAACAAGAAAACAAAAATCTTCTAATGCAAATGCAGCCGCCTCATGGTACCAATGGTTATGTGTAGAATTGCATATTCATTACAAGCCATAAAATCACTCATAACATTAAACAACTTTTATGATTGTTTAGAAAACACTTCTACTTACTAAAAAACACTAATTTTATCGTTTGAAAATACTTAATGTTACTCGATGTAACAGATGTAGGGCTCATCTCAATATCAATCTTTTGAATCTCATCAATTTCATATATCACTCATTATTTTCGTCCTACTCAATTTTACATCAATGTTACAGTGTAGCCTACTTTATTATATGTACAAATCACGGCACTTGTGTTTTAAAACTAGTTTAAGTTGTTCTTTAATCATTATATGAGTGATAGATCACGTCTATCTATCAATGAAATTATCTGGCCCAACTCATTAGTTTTATTATTAATTCATCCCATTCATAAATGCATAAAGAATTACTACAATTTTTTTAATTGATTTTCAATTCAGGCCTAACTTGTACCAATTGAATATCACTGATCATTCATAGTTCTTACTCTACAAATCCATGATAAAAGAATACAATAATCACTGTGAATAATCAAAGAATAATTTTTTCAGGCCCAATTCTCATCAACTAATCAAATATTATTTTATGCCTTGCTCCATTATTAAATGCATGGTTGATTAATACAAGTTTTTCATATTAATTTTTTTAGGTCCAACTCAAACTAATTAAATACAGTATTCTCATGTATAGGCCTCACTCTTTTAATAACAGAACAAAGAATAGGCCTACTAGTATTATATTTATTATTTTTTCCAGGCCTAATTCTCAACAAGTAATTGAATATCATTTCATGCCTTATTCTCATTCCATTATTATTATTAATAGTAATTCCATTCATAAAACTTGATTTAAAGATTACAAGATTTTTGTTTATGTTATTTCGATTTAACTCTCAAGTAATTGAATAGTATTTGCTCATACCCGACTTAGAATTCATTCCATTCATAAAATATTTCAAAGTATAGCCATTCCTCTCCAATCATGAATAAATTAATAAATAAAAAACTTTTAATAAATCATTCCTAAGTTTGTAAAGCATTCATAGAAGACTTGTTCAAAAGACATATCCATTGATGTTGTAAATGTAACGCACTATAGAGATGCCTTGAATGTATTAACAATAATAATGTATACTAATTATTGGGAGGAATTGCTTTGATGAGAATTATTTTGCATCCGTATGAATGAATTTTAGAGCTATTCAAATAGTATTTCAACGCTGAATAAAGTTTCGCATACAAATGAGTAGCTACTCTGTATATTGGCCTCAAAATTTTTAAAACAAATTATCTTTCTGTAATTTTATTAAAAGTTGTTAAATTTTTTAGGAAATTTCAATAAAAAGTTTATTTGTTTGAAAATTAATTTAGGCCTATAAACGCACTGCTTCTCTAATTGTTCCAGTAGACTAAGTTTTCCAATAAATCTTATTTCGTGTAAAATTCCATTTATAATCGCAGTTTTTATTTATTCATGGGTTTAATATTATAATTTACAACACTTGTATTATTTGTAAATGATTGATACCACCATATTTTATCTGCAAAAATATTTTTGATCCTGACCGTATAGATATTTTGACCCGGATATTATTTTTGCTTCTCAAATCTTTCATTCTTTGTAATATAGATATATCTGTTCTAAACACAGTATTGATTTTACAACATTATTTTTATAAAAGATAGTATGTTTGAAATTATTATGAGAATTTTGTATTTTTATAGCATTTTTTAGTTATTCAATATTTTAGAAATTTTATAAATTGCCTGACTAGATCATTTCCTTGTCGGATGTTTATCTTTTATCAAATTTATTAATTCTATCATCCGCAATATTGATCGACATAGCTTTTTTATTACTATGTAATAATCTCAAATTATTATTATTTTATTAATCAGTTGTATCCATTTGAACTCATACTATGTATAATTATAGCAAAGTTAATATCTTATTTATTTTATTTTCTACATAGTATATTATTTCTATTGAATAAAACGTATAGTATTATGATTGCAGCATACCAAATTTGTGAGCCGGATATTTTTAATGTGATTTTTTATTTGAAGTGAATTGAATCTAAAAAATATATTATATTTAGATAATTGTGTGTTTAATTTAGAATTAAATTAAAATAACCTGAGCCAGCCAGGTTACACGGAATTATTATTATTATAGAATATAGTATTTAGGTTAATACTATTGTCATCCAGTTCATAAAAAATCAAATATTCTAGTGAGTTGTTGAATATTATCGTAATTAAATTAACAAAAAATATATATAACAGAAATACCTGCAATACCTTTTGTCAAATTTTTGTGCAATTTCAAAAATTATCAGCTGAAAAGTTTATAGATTGTTATTTTCTCAAGATCTTTAATTCTCCTACCCTTGAATCTACATTATCATTCATATTATTTAAATCCATTTTTCTATTAATTTATATTTTATCATCATTAATTTATCTATAAATTTATTAATCTCCTATATTTGAGACTTCAATTCATAATTTCAATCCAGTATTGGTATTTATATAATTTTTATTTGTGTGTGAAATCTCAATAAAAGAACAATGTTCAAAGCCATTATTGTACAAAATTCCATTGATTGTTGTACTTACTAAGCTTTTACACGGTTTGTAATTTTATTACTTGTAGCAAATTTATTATCATAATTTGTAACTGTTGCTATATTAGACAAAAATTTGACAATCGATTTGTTACAATATTTTAGTCATAATTACTATAATACTCAAGTAATTTAGTAATCGTAATTCAAGTATTGTATGCTTCACAATGCCTTAGCATATAAATATATACGTGCCTTTGCAGGCTTTAAGATTATTGTATTTTGATTAGATTTTATACAATAAAATATTTAATTATATCCAACAATTAATATTGTTTTCATTGTAGAGCTCCACTGCCTTCTCAATAATATTATCCCACTCCCAATCTATTTATTTTCCCTAATCTAAAAAGAAGTTTTTGTGATGGTGATGCCCACATGAGCTCTAGGGCTTGTGCGTGGGTAATGGGAGGGTGATGATGAGAGATATAACGACTACTTTTTAGGCAGCCGGGACCGACGGCTTAACGTTTCCTCCGAAAGATGGGGGTCTGGCCGTCTTTGGTCAAAATCTGTTTTAGTCAATTGGTTGATTAATTCATTTTTTGAACAAGCTTTGAGGAACGAGCTAATTTCAGATGGTGATGTTTTTCACCTCAATTGAATAACTTTTGTGCATCCTTCACCTTTTAACCACGCACAAGTCATAGAATGATGTGGACATTGTCAGAAACAAAATGTTGTGAAATGATTTCACAGAGACAATTACAAAATAGGCTACTTGAAACATCTCCGAACTATGATTCACTTTCATAAGAACTGTAAAGTATGTTGATTTAATGAACGTAATAAAGTAAGAACTGTAATGATGATTATGATTCAATAAATCAAGTAGTACTACTGTAATTACTTTTCAAGTACCTACATCAAAACAAGGAAAATCTCTCAAATACAGTAGCCTACTCAGAAAACACAAACTCACCATAGTTTGAAAATATTTTAGCAATATTATTTCAACTTCAGGTTCAATAAACAGATACCTACTACAGATGAGTTCATCTATAATAGAAAACACTTTTTGAACTTATCAAACTCCCCTTTAATAAACACAAAAATGGAGTTTGACAATTTCAAAAAGTGTTTTCTATTATGGAAGGATTCCACAACATCAATATTTGTTCTACAGAGTTCATCTATGTTTCAACTCACAACTACTGTATCATCAAGACTGACAAATACCGTAATCTATATTAATACAAACCAATAAGTCATTAGTAAGAGCAATTTCATGCATTATTTAGGACAATCTATGCATAGGTGAGAAGTATTGGCGATAATTGGTCATATTATATTTCCTATAGGAAATATACCCGGCGATGACCAAATAAACAGTATACCACGCTTCGCCACTAGTGAGAAGACACTCTTGTAAACAATATACGCTAGAGTGAAAACAAACTTGGGATAATTATGCATTATTCAGAAAAACTGTATTATTAGAACAAACCATTGCATTGATAAAAACTATAAAAGGAAATTTCAAACCTGGATTCTGTTATGAGCCTGCTGTCTTCTGAAGTCGTAAACGTCAATTCAGATTAGAGTTGAAAGCTGCCATTGAAGAAATATTTCTTATTTTTCTTCAAATAAATGGTGATGCAGTGTTAATGCAACCTTCACAGATCTATTTGGATGAGTATGCCTATCCTGCAAAACACATAAAAATCATGATATTTTTTAAAATAAAACATGATTTATAAGACCTACAGCTCTAGGTGAGTTCCACCACGATGCGATTTTGATTCTCATGAATGAATGACATTCAGTGAAAGAAGGTCTCAAACTGAAAGTGGATACGGTACCCTGACAATGGGAGTAACAGGTGCAAAAGTCTCTTAGGCTAGGCGTACACCGGTTAGTCAAGACAAGACAAGACGACATTAGTCACGTTTAGTCACAGTAATTGACATAGCTGCTTATGAAGCAGCACACACCGATGCAATGACTAATCGGTGTGTGTTGCTTCATAAGCAACTATGTAAAGTACTGTGACTAATGTCGTCTTGTCTTGTCTTGACTAACCGGTGTACGCCTAGCCTTATCTTGCGTTTAGACACCGGCACGACCATGAAGCCTACCGCTTCCCTAAATAAATATTAATATATATGACTGCATCATAGTGAATGAATTCTTGTACACTTTCATCATTATTTTTAAAACGCTATAATGAGGTAATTCATTATCAGTACAGAGGGTGTATAAACTCAAAAAGAGCGCAATATAGCCTATTTCATCATCTTCTTCTCAAAAGATGTTTAAATAGATTGTAGTATTCTAAACCTAACAATGCCAAAGTTGTGAGCAATTATTCGCACAAAATATCGTAGTTTTGTGAGAAACTATCGTTCAGGAATAAGAAAAATAGTAAGTAATTACTAGGTGGAAAATAACTTACTTGGCAGGAAAATACTTGAAAAAAGAGAAACCTCAATTCTGTATCTAGACTATAATTAAGTACAAACCCGTTCTATGGTAGAACCCCAATTATTTCAACCATGGAACCAAAATAAAGATGATTCGCAATTACCGGTACTGGTAAACGGTGCAGTAAGTTATTCTATGTGAAAATTGATCAATTAGGTTTTTTGCAAAAAAATAAACTTAGCTCAGACGTTTTCAGTAATTGGTGATTGGAAATGGAATCATTCCAGAATAAGAACTCAAATTAATATTCGAAAATCGTCTACCTATAGGGGAGTTTTTCTAGAAGAACTTCCTTTTTTCTCAACAGGAGCGTACAAGGTAGCACATCACACTAAAATATCTCAATTAGTAGAGGTATCTCTACTTGTGGAATATTCAAGTTTTCTTCAAAGTTGCTTGTAAAAAGGATTGAAGCCATCTGGAATCAGAAATAAGATAATTCGCTTGTAAATAAATTACCATTTGTATCGTCGGCTCAAGTTAAAATATAATATACATTTCATAATGGAAAGGAAAGTGTAAGTTGTCCATTAAATATAGTAAGTATAAAATGTATAGTATTAAATGTATACTAAATACGGTACCTATAATAGTATAAGTATATGAAACTATACTGTAGGTTACTACTGAACTGACCAGGAGTGACCTGAAAACTCTGACACCAGACCTGAGCCAGCTAGGTTACACGGAATTATTATTATTAATACTGAAGAACGTGAATTTCCCCAATTTTTAACTGATAATATATTTCTCAGGACATGATTCTGTATGATCATGATTCAGGATGCACCTTTTTCAGGATTTCTATTGAATCTTTTCAAATTGATTATGTAAGTAAAAATGTGAATTATTCACAGTGGAATACTAACCGTCACTTTAATATAATTTTTATTGCTACAATCTAAATAGTCATCACGACATTGCAAGCTTGAGGCATAGGTACGCTAGCGAAATGAATACCCCGGTATTTTAAAATCATTTAGAGGATATTGTTTATTGAAACAAGAATAAAACGAGTTGTCGATAATAAAAGAATTTTAAAAATTATATACAGAAATTACTTTTGTGTGACAATTTTCCGCGAGTGCGACTTTGTACGTGTTAATGACTTCAACTATTTACTTGAAATATTTCTCAATAGGAATTGCATTAATCTAAAAAAAAAAATCTTGTTTCTCACTAGCTTCAAAGTTTTCTTCTCACTATTATTTCTATTGTGATTCTCTATCTAATATTTCTTATAAGATCAATATTGTTATTCTAGCTATTTTTGTCTATAGTATTCCTTTTCTGATGTAATTAAGTTATTTGATTATAGATAATATTTTTGATTAGGTAATTGAATTTGTGTTAAGAAGGAAATATATATAATTATTTGACACAAACTGAATTTCGACAATATTATTCTTTTTGTTAAGAGGGAAATAATAGGATGTAGTTCCAGGTGACCTCAACTATGTATTTTTTCAATAAATACCTATATAAATAAGTGAAATATTATCAATTTTTGTCAACAGACAGAACAACCCAGTGGTGAAAAGAGTCCGCCAACTACTCAGCTTAAGCGGCATGCAACCTCCCCATACAGGCACAGACCTTTCACTGATTTTCACTCTACTAGCCTTCTACTTTGGCTTCGAAACCTGCATTTGCTTGATCAAAAACTGGCCACAAATCCACTCCCGTCTCCTGGCATTGGAGGACATCATCATATCCATCATTATGATCATGTGCTGTATGGAATTCGCCTATGCGCCCGCTCACATCCAATGCCTTCTGAATATCCTCGACGAAAGCTATTTCAACGGCTACGCCGAAACCGAGTCCGAACAGAAAAAGGAGATTATCAAGAAGGCTGTGGATAGGGAACGGATCACCGCCAAAAGTATTGAGACGTTGTCGTTTATTACGTCTTTTAATTTGAATGTGCTGCCGATTTTTATACTAATCAAGAAAATGGTGGAGGGAGAAAGTCTTTTCGAAAATGTCGAAGATTTGCCTTTACCATTTGAGTACTCGTACACATTTGTCAATTGCAACCTGGTGTCTTTCTTGGTCATCTATGCTGTTGAGTCGATCTGGTTCATTATTTCAGGTATGAATTATATACCTGCTTCAATTATTATAAGAGAACCTCAGATATTAATTTGACCTAGTAGAAGAGAGAGAGAGAGCGTGAGAGAGAGTGAGAGTGATTTTGTAGAAGTACCAGGTAGCGTTCTGCCTGGTAATAATGCCACCTGGTAGTATTAAAGTGATTGTATTAATGTAAACATTGGGTTGCGTGCCTTTACAGACACTCTGTATATTATGGAGTTGTGAATCATCTAAATATCATATTACTGCGGTATATTTCATTTTTACCTGTACTTTATTTGGGGTGAGAATTAGTCATATACTTTCAACTATATAGATAGAGGCCTACGTTACCCTTTCTAGAATTTTTAAAAAAATCACACCTGACATTTTGTTCAATAGAGAATTAACAGGGTTTATTTGAGAAATTTTGAATTAATCAATAGTAAGTTTGAATAAAATAACTGGAAGTTCATGAAATGAGCTTCAATTTAATCAAAATACAGAGCATGAATGATTAGATAAAATAAGCAAGCATAGTGTTCTCTGATTATCCCTTTATTCTCAATAATAGTTTCTGAGCTTGTATAGATTTTTAGTAGGTATATAGTCTACTCTAGGTAAGTATACTATGTATAGAAGTAAACTATACCTAATATTCCAATGAAATATCAGTAAGATCATATCTTGGAGCATCATTCTCCTTGATAAGCAATAGGTACGTTACCTAGTTTAAAAATCAAACAAATTATCATTATAGAAATTCAATTATTTAACTAAACAATTATTGAATTATTGATTATGCGTTGAAAATGTCAAATAAAACCCATTACTCTGAATACATATAGTATTATATTATGTTTATATTGTCGGTTGTTGTGGATCCATTCTTTTCTCGCTTTAGTAAATTATAATCACTAAATTAACTTAAAAAGCAAGATACTCACAAATGATGTGTTAATGTGCATTTCGCGGTGCTGTGCCGCATCGTCAGAACTGCGTGTGCAAACAGGTGAACCGGACTGAGGTTATCAATATAACCTCAGTCCGGTTCAACTGTTTGCACATTCTGTGATCTGACTTCCTGCTCGACTACATCATTTGATATCTTAATGTGTTTATGTTTATATTGTGTTATATTTACATATTAATATTACTCTGGAAATATAGTTCTCTATAATAACGAAGTAGGCCTACCTGAGATTTCATCGAGTTCTAACTATACCGTATGTGATTTGTTTATCATTTCTTTAAAGAATAAAAACAATTCTTCCATTGTGCCCCTACTACAATTAATTATAATTTATAAATTAATGAAATAATGAACTATGAACGTAGATATGTGACATCAAGTGGTAATATAACTTGAATAGTTATATGTATTATAAAGTGTATTATTGAGTGCGATTATATTTTGAAGAACATTAACTGAAACATGATTCATTTTCATCCAGTTCATAGTTCACTTGTATTGAGAACCATATTTCTTTGAACAACACTGACAACAAAATTCTAAGTATTTTCCAACACTTTGAGAATAAATGCTTCAAAATTATTGACTAGATTATGGATTAAAAACAAATTTCAGCTCCTGCTTTCGCATGCTGCGTCTATATGGTGACAGTTCTAGCCATGAGACGCGTTAAAACCGAGCTGGATCTGCTTGTCATATCTCTCAATGACCTGGACAAATCTATTGGACATGACAAAGATTTGGGTGATGAATATAATCAGCTAATCATCGAACAAAAGCTAAAATCAAGGCTCAGGAACTTTGTACGACACCACTACTTCATTATACAGTGAGTCACCAGAATCTCTTGATTGATAGAAGTAAAATTAATTGAAAAAATATTAATCTCAAAAAAAAATTGAGATCCAGGAATTATACCTAAGAAATATTTTGCATAATTATTTCTCGATAATGAATCTTTAATCATTAACAATCTAATCAAGTTTTGTAGCGAAATGTTCGTACTGGGAACAATTTTCATAGATGAATTTGTCAAAAAAACTTTTTGAATACCGTATAGGTGAAAGTCTTAAGAGGATTACATAAATTTGTCAAAAAACACGCTTTTTGAATAGGTAAGTCTTAGGAGGATAATGTTATGTCCAAAGGAGACGTAAATTTATGATTATATCTCCAGAATAATTTTGTTGAAATACCAGTAACTTATTATTTTTCAAAGACCAGGAGAGAAGGCTCTTCAAACTCGAAATTCCACTAAGATACATTGTCTCTTCTTCTCTCGACAAATAGTAATAGCTACATATTCATAAACTCCATAAATAATAGATACAGTAGTTATTAGCTATAAGATAACGTATAACTACTAGCTATTATCATCTCCTATAGCTATAGGAGTGTTTCAAAGAATTAATTCCATTCAATTTAAAAAGTTACCGTATTGATTTTTTCTAGATGAGTAAATGAACATTAGATTCGTCTTTCGACAAATTATTTATTCTTATACATTATTTGTTTATTTATATTAATTTATTATTCATATTTATTGTATATTATTTGTCTTTCGACAAATATTAATAATTTAAAGTTAATGTACAAAATTAAATAATACCGTAATAGGAATAATTAATTTGAAAAATTCTTATTAACCAGAAAAGTGAATGAACTAAACATGGGATTGAAACTTACACCAACTATTACACTGCAAGCATTCTGCTCTCTTATCTGCTTCTGCTTGTGGTATATTGTTAAAGTGAGTATATGGTATATCAACAGATTATTCGTTTGAAAAGTTGAAAAATTCATTATTTTCATGACAAACTCCAATCAAACTTTAGAGATAATATTGTGAAATTTAAATTTCACAAACTAAGGCCTTGTTAAAAATGCAAATAATTTGAATTCAAATACTTCATTCACTTTATTGTAATTTCTTATGAAAATATATTATATTATCAAAAAGAAATGATATCAAGTGCATTCCTCATTACGCTAGGTTTGCTTGTAGGAATGGATCGTTTTATGATTATTGAAGCTAAATCTTCCAAGAATAAGAAAATACAACAAGTATAAAAGGTAATAGAATATAAAATTTCTGCTATCAAATACACCAGTAAATCAATGCTATCAAACATACCCATACCTAGAGTTATTATGAATTGTTGATTCCTTTATGAGGAAGTATGCATTATGTATTGAATATTTATATTTATTACCTACATCCTATAAAAGTAAAGCTCCAGCAATTGTGAGTGATAAATTTCATACACACCAAGGCCTTGTCCATAATGCAGATGCTAAATATTTTATTAGTTTCTGATGTACATTACCATATATAAATTAATTCTCTATTCATTTCTTTCGCCATATTTATTGTTATTTTCTCTATAGTAAGTATAGTTTCCAACAGCTTGAATCAACGCAAAGCAGACCATATAGTTATAGGCTGAATCCTCTACTTTAAAAGAAAAAAAAATCATTTCAAGAACAGTATCCATCCAATTAATGTATTACTTTTTTCTGAGGATGATGCCCAAATGAGCTGTAGGCTTGTGCGTGGGTGATGATTCTGAGAGATGACAACACTGTTTGGGCAGTCGCGACCGACGGGCTCTTAATCTCTTCCAAAAGCCGAAAGACAGGAGTGGCCGTTATTTTTCTCTTTTGGTCAAAATCCGTTCCCTCAACTGTATATTATATTCTAACCAGAAACCTTTGTATTATCAGACTCTCGCTTATCGCCCTCGGCTAAAGACCACTCCAAATTATTGAGCTAATAATTGTTGTTGTTTGTACTTTTCATACTCTGTGGAATAAATGACGAGATACTGTATCTGTTGGTTTTCCTTATGTAATTTTATATTTTTCAGGGCGAGGAAATAGTTTTGAAAGTCAAGTATGTATCATTCCTGATACCTCTTCTAATCTATTTATTTCTATATGCAGCAGCTGGCCAGGATATTATCAATGGGGTATGAACTTTTATCTTATATAGGTATAAGAAAAATACTATTAACTTTCTTTGGCCTTCTCAGTTATACTAGGCTATAATTTTATAAACTTGGACACAGTAATGATTACCTATAGTTACCTAAAAATAAAAAAAAAACATGAATACGTCAGTTGCTTCTTAATTGAAACTTTCATATATTATGCAAAACAATATTATGGGAAGTATGACTCCTGAATACGGTGTTGGAATTTCAATCATTTTCAAACTATATTCGTTGGGAAACCATTGCAATTTCAATGTATTTTTTCTAGGTCATTTTTAAATCTATTTTTCATTTTACAGCAGGAACAGTTGGCCATTACTTTATTTGAGTGTCCTTGGATGGACAAACCAAAATGGTTCAAAACCTCAATAGCAACCATGATGTTATTCGTTAACAAACCATTGTATGTGAAACAATTCGGCATTTATAAACTGGACATGCCTTATTTTTCAAAGGTAAACTTTTAATTTTACAGTGTAACGGAAAATTTATTTATTTACTACTGGACTAATCCTGCATTTCAACAGTAGAGATAATCAACCAACAAAAAATTAATTGATGAAAATTTATGAATGGGGATCCAGATTAGACTCATTGTACCTATTACATTTTAGAAGATTAAAAAGTAGAGTGCCGTTATGGTACAAACCATAGGGAGGCTATCATTAATTAGTCTAACAAGTAAAAAAGTTTAATAGTTAGACTTACCTTATGATATTGAAATTTATGAATCGGCGGAGTCCAGCAGATCAGACTCATTGTCCTACATTCAGAAAATTGAAGAGTAAGTTAGAGTTAGTACCGTATACGGTAGATTATTTTAATTCACACCATACGTATCATGAATTAGACTACCAAAAAAGGTTTGATTCTTAGACTTACCTTATTCTATAATTACTGAAATTATTGAAAAGTTGAATTACCAAGATGTCTGAAATATTCCAACCAAAATAAGTCTTTCCAACTTGAATACAAGGATCTCGTAAGTAGTAGCTGGCCTATATTGATTAAAATGTTTGTAATATAAACGAGGGTTTTCTCGAGTAATATTTTCTAGTAGTAGTGCTGTATGTGTATTTTCAAATCAAGTATAAAGTTAATATAAGAATTGGACCATTGCTAAAATTATACAATGCATAATGACATATTGCTAAATTATGCATCATGACAATATTGTATTCAGAACAAAAAAAGAATAATTATAAAAATGTTATTATAGGATATTTTTCTCTAAATTGCAGATTCTCAATGCTGGCTATTCATACTTCAATCTCCTAAATACAGTGCAGTGATGGAATCAATAATTCGATAGAATTTGAATATTTTTAAATATTCGAATTGAAAGAAAAACCCTGATTGATAGCAGGCATATCAGCAGTAATGTAGTCAAGCTGGAAGGACTCCCACACTGGCTTAAAGATGTTGAAATGGAAAATTAAAAAATTATTCACATTATAAGTAATAAAGCAGTACTTACTTATTTCGATTTTGATTATAAGTAATAGAGCAATACTTGACAAAATTTTGTGTCCTACTCACTGTATTTCGATTTTTAATAATGATATAGAGTCATGGGACAGTAACTATAACAACTTACCACTCTACTATACTGCGGTAGGACCAAGCTACTATTAAAGGACCAAGCAAAACTCTTCATAGCCTACTTGAAGAATAATATAATTGCAAATTCCAAATTACATCCCAAATAATATAAAGCTTCAACGAATGAATCCCTCTACCCACACTTTGTCGAATTTGTGTTCTGCATAGCATGCGGCTATGGCTAGGCGTACACCGGTTAGTCAAGACAAGACAAGATTAGATTAGTCACGTTTAGTCACAGTATCATAGTTGTGAAGCACACACCGATGCAATGACTAATCGGTGTGTGTTGCTTCATAAGCAACTATGTGAAGTACTGTGACTAAACGTGACTAATCTTGTCTAGTCTTGTCTTGACTAACCGGTGTACGCCTAGCCTTATGCTTAAGCATATTCAGCATGCTGTGCAGCCCACAAAAATCAACCAAATGTCTCGGTAAGCCTCGCCCCGGAACTATTGCTTGTACCCTAAACACCTACTTCCTTGTCTTGTAGCGTAATATACTAGTACAGTAGCCTACTGTAGTAATAAATTTGTGGAATTGACAACATCAAATAGTGTGCTGCACATCCATACTTTCTCTACTGATAAAATAACACTATTTTAAAACAGTTTTACTAGTAGTCAAGTGTTTTTAAAATAGTGTTTTCTTATATCATGGAGTTCTACAACATCAACATAAATTCTACTAATAAGTACATTGAATTCATTTCTGTACAAAAACCACGCACAAATAATAAGCAGCAATTCTAAATTAAAAACAGAAGCAACTATAGGATTTTAAAAAAGCACTAATCAATTCACAAATAATCATTTAATGAAATTGACTTACAGAAGCAACCATTGAACAAATTACAATAATAATTATGTTTACAACACCTACTAACCTTCCAAAATACACTACGTATAGTCTTCGATTAAAATAAAAATATCATTTCAGAATAAAATAATATTTCTTTCCTTAGCTACTTACATTATAGAATAAATACAGATAATTCATTCTACTTGGCATGGATACTTATTTGAGTAGTAATAGAATGATATTTAATATAATAGTAGTCCCAAAGATAATAAATATACAAAATTGGGAATTTTTGTATACAAAAGTGGTATATATATGGTAGAGCTACATACAACATTCATTGATATAAATTTGTAGATGGTAATAGATTTTTAGGAAAATTGATAATTATTATTGTAGCATTAATGATTGTTCTAGGTAGGATTGATGTGAGTAAAATATTTTATAAATGATAATGATAAATGATTATAGCTTTCCTCCTCAAAATACTAATGAGGATTGTTACTTCAAAGAGATATTTGGGTTTAAAATCAAAATTCACAACTTCACTACCTAGGTACGGTAATAAAACGGTTATGAAGGAAATTAAAAAAAAGTATATTCTAAATAACCATTCTGGAAACAGTTCCATCTTAAAACAGTTATGGAAGAAAGTTTACAAAAATGTTCCCAAAATAACAAACTTTTGTAGAAACCTTTTCTATGAACATTCACCATAAAATCCAGTCTTGAACCCAGAAAATCTTCAGTATAAGAATAATGTCAAAACATTATCCAGAGGTCCGTTTCATGAAAACTAAGAAGTATACAGTGGAAAAAGAGTCATTTGACTTCTGAAATGATAAACACTTTTGAAATACAGTAAATAAGAGGAAATTATTTTGGCTATACAGTATTCTTAAAAAATACTTATCAAATTAAGTATTTCAGCTGATTGTCAACTACAATGTAGCTTCATATTATCCTGAAAAGAAAAATGATCGAATTTGATAATGAAACAGCATAAGTTGTTAACTTGTGAGATAGTTTTCAAAATTTGGGTCTTCAAAAATACAAGAGATATTTGTTATCAAAAATTGAAAAAATTACTAATCGCAATCAACCTGTCATTTGAAAATAATAATAGGCATATTATTGAAAATATTATTTGAAGACAAGAATATTAAACTCAAAAAAAGTCAACAATGAATCAAACTTGAAATGACACACTGAATCAAATTAAAAATAATAGTGAAATGCATACATGAAAATCGAATTTAAAATATGAACAACATGACTAGAAAATACTTTCTACGACATAGAGTTAGCTGAGCTTACCAATGGAAACCTTAAATTTTAAAAATAATAATAGAAAATTCATTGTAGAATCATTAAAAACATTTCAATTAAATAATCACTCTTATAAAATTATTCAAATTTGGTGATTGTTCCTTATCAGTAAAGGAATTAATGAAAAATAGGAATTACAATTAATATTGATGATACAAATTAGGTTCAATATGATGCTCATCTCTGAGAATGCACAAAGTTTAAAAACTACATTTTTAGAGAAGAAATATTTTCTATCAATGAAAATCAACTTCAAAATCAATGGCAATGGTAAATTAACATAAAAACGACAATTATATTTGATTAACAATGAAAAGCATCGAGAATTTATATACCTTGACGTGGTTTATAGTCGTTTTTCAATTTGGGAACAAATAGATTCATACTTGACCAGTCCACCTATTCAACTTATTTGAATCGTACAATAAAATCATTTGTCACTTCTCACTGAAAAATATTTAAAAAATATCACAATAAAAGTAATGTTAGCTACTCAATAATCGCAGGTTACAGTCTACAAACTCCATAAAAATGTCAATTCAATATTAATCAATAAAATGTTAGAACAAGACAATTTCACACTATTTAAATTGACTAAAAATAATCTTTGATTGGACTAAAAATACTGGACTACATTTGAACTTGACTACTAATATGATTATGTTACTTACACTTATTTTTGAAGGTATACAGGAATATAGTAGAATCAGGGGCGAACCCAGGAGGGTTATATTATATTTTGTATTGAAGAGTGGGGATATCCCCCTCCGAAAAATGTTTCTGGGTTTGCCCCTGAGTAGAATTTCAATAGAGTAATTATTCTACGGTATACATAGGTTCAAAATTACTGGAATCTAGTAAAATTTCCAAAAAATAATTTTTCTAGAATTCAGGAACGGGGATCCTAAGAAAGATGTTAAGGATGTTCGGTAGATTTTCTAAAATGTCAAACTACACCTGGAACCCCTTAATTGAAGAATTACACAATCATACTTCCCTAAATATATATTAAAATAATGACTTGATTCAGTTTAACACCAATAATTACCTAAGTATTTACATAGCTGACATATATAGAACACAAAAAGCGATTAACAAAAATAACTATGTTTTGAAAATATATTGGTAGATTTCTTAGAATATAATATACTGGAATATCAATATGACATCAATGAGTAAATATTATTGGCAATAAGAGTATGTCAATTGAAAATACTGTGTAGTATTTTTTAGTTGACAATAGCATTACCAACTCTATTTAAATAATAGAAAAACAGCTATGGATAGAGGTCTGCCACTTCAATTAAAATAATTACTAATTTCACATAAATTGATTAAAATTATCCTTAAATTACAACACCCCCCCCCCGCCCGTTATTCCCTTTTATTATTCATCTACTTGGGAAGTATTTTTATTTTTTCAATGAGCAGTAAGATGCATTGCTAGCTTCATTAATATAACAATTCAATCACTTTTGATAGAAATTAATTCAAAAATTGTATTCTCAATAAAATCTTACTGAAACTATCCAACAAATAAGTCGACTAAAAAATGATCATCGATTAAATTAACTCTAATCAGTTTTACATGTATAGAAGGATGCAAAAAATTATAATATAATCAAAAAGTGAAATATATCATATTACATTATTCCATTAGGCTCCATGATCTTCATAAAAATACATCAATATTTTTTCAAACAAATCGGGATATTAGAAGTATACATTTTACATTACAAATATGATATCATATAAAAAATAAAACAGGAATAATTAGAATATAGATTTCTTTGAGTATTGATTACTTCAATATTGGGTAGGATATTATATATACAGAGGTTAAACCAAAATGTTCTCTCAGTGAATGGTTTAGGTTTAGACCAAGGACTCGATATTAGTACAAGTTTCTAATTGTTTACTAGTATTAGTTTACTACAATAGTTGTAAAAATAATATTGTGTACTTACATGGAATGTATGGAACAAAATTAATAAGGAACTCTACTATGAATGGAAATGTACAATAATAACTGATTAATAGAGCAATCAATTATTATTGGATACTGTATATATTCTATTTATAGGCTATCAAATTTGCAAACCTCGACTACAATAATTTACAAGTAGACCTACAGAAATAATTTCGTTACATACCTGAATTCAAAAATCTTAGTACTATGAAGTTTAGATGAAGTTTAGAGATAAGGAAAAGTAACCCCTTAGATCTTGCTTTATTAAAACGTAAATAATTGATTATGAAACTTGAATTGATTCTATCTTTTGTCTAGAAAATTTAAATAAAGGAAACACTATTGTAGTGGAAGTAGATGACTTTCCTAGATAAAAAAAACGCAATGACTATGATCTATTCAATAGATATGAACATATTTAAACGTTTTAATGAGAGCTTACGAGATACAGATTGAAAACTCTTACTACAGATTGAAAAGGATGTGACCTATTCACAATGATTATTCAACTTTTTATGTCAGATGAGGAATTCAATATTGTTCATTATTTTTTCAAATAATATTGCATAATACCGGTACTCTAATTTTTTTGGAAAATAATTATCGTTACAAGGACAAAAACTCTTGTTTTCTACAATATTTCTTTCAAATTGTTGCGTTTACTTTGTTTTTGAGCATGAATAGAAGTAGAAAATTGTAATTTTATAAGTATAGTTTGGAGAAAATTCGAAAAATTTGCGCAAAATGCTTCTAATTCACCCTGATTAAGGAGGTAGAAAAGTTACTTCAAGATTAACTTCATTCAAGTTGATTGACAAACATTTATGTGCATTTTTGTGCTAAAATAGTTTAAAAGTTTAGAAAAGACAACTTTTTAACATGTTCAAATAGAACCAAGAGTAGTGCCTACATAGTAATATTTTATTATATTAATATTGATAAAATAATTAAGAAAAAGTTCGAGACGCTGACCTCAAATGATCGATTTTCTCACAATAAATTTATTCCTAAATATTGTTGATTCAAGATAACAGTTCATGGATAATTCAACTATTATCTGTTCTCAATCAAAATAATAATAAATGTTCGGATATGGGTAATGCTTATTTCATCAGATAAAATCTATAATAATATTATCCTAAATTCGAGATAGATGTAGATTAAGTAGAACCCACTGGCTATTGAGGGGAATCTAATAAAGCTTGCCAAGAATATTCTAATAAACCTAGACAAAAAAAATACAAGATATGACACCCCACAGTCCCCTAGTCAATATTATTCACTAGTCATTCCATAAAAAGTAGGAAATCTTAGTTTTCAAAAATATATTTTTCGACGTTGAAGGAAATGTTTCCTTGCTTGCTTCTGGTATTGCTCATTAAAATTTCGAATAATCCATGTAGTTCTAATAATATTAGTTGGAAAATCCTCAACAATACACTTGTCGAATAAATTTATTTAGCATTTGGTATCCTCTAGTTTTTATGATTTTGTTAAAGCTGAAACATGGATACTAGAATACACGGTAGGATTCATGAGTAGGATGCGCAAAAGTATGCTGCGATTATGACGTAGCTATGAACCGTTAAATAACACTCGTCTATTTCGGTTCAGGGGGACGTCACACTTCTCAAAATCTAGCCTGGAATATGCGAGTTAATCCTACCGTGTAGTCTAGTACCTAGAATGTATTCATTGCTGACGCTAGTCTTCAATCAATCTATCAAATAAGAAAAATTCTAATAAATTTAATTTCTTATTCATTGACTAAAAGGGTTGCATTTATGAACGTTCCCTTCGTAAGATTTTCTTTTGGAAGCTAAAATTTCAGAAATCGGCAACAAAACGTTAGACTGACAGATCAGCTGAAGTAACTTAGTAAAAATTCGTCAAAATACGTTTTCTTGGATATTTTCAATTGTTTATTGTTGATATTGTAAAACACAAATATTATTAATGTACATCATTAATATAATGTTGATACAAATATTGAGTTAAACTTGAAAATGTTTGATCAAAAACTTTTCATTATTAGCCTACTTCGAGTTCTACAGCTGATCTGTCAGTTTAGCGTGAAGTTGATAATTTCTGAAATATTCGCTTACAAAGAAAATCATACAAAGGGAACGTTTATAAACACCACTCTTAATCCCACCTTTATACAACTACTTCACCACATTCTCAATCCAAAATATTGAGAATCCTTGGCACCGAATAGTTCTCGGGATTGGGAGGGATGTTGGGCTCACACTGCTCGTCATCCGCGTTCAGCGCTGGAGCTGCCGAGCCGGGCAGTGCTTTGGGGGGGATGGGAGGAGGCGCGGGGGGTGCAGTGGACCGGGGGGAGACGGCAGGAGGCAACACCCACTCCTCATAGCCGGACAAGTTGTTGAGCTGTTCCGAGTAGCCTGAATCTCTCATGAGTGCGCCACTTCCAGAGGAAGTTTCAGCAGGTTCGGAGTCTTTGCGACCTGGCAGACGTTTGGGAGGTGCGGGAGGTACCTCGCCACTGTTTCGTTTGTCCGGGGCGCGAGGGGGTAGAGGGGGTGCTTCTTCCCCCCCAAACTCCGACTGAGAATCGCGGTCGCTTGAAGGCATTCTCTGATGTCCTCTGCTGAGGGTTCTCTGATGACGTCTCACATGTTCCTCGGTCTCCCCAGTATAGTTGGATGATCTGGGTCGTTGGGGTATTGCCGGAGGAGGTGAGGGACCTTCGTTAGCATCCATTGTCTCCAGAATCTCCATGGGTTTGCTGTAGATGTCATCCCCTGTCTCACACGTTGCCAAATGTCCATAAACACCCGTGTTGCAGTATTCCTCATTAGGAACACTTTTCTGTTGTAGGCCTACTTGTTGACGATTCTGTACCACCCCGTGATCTACAGGTAAGGGTGGTAGAGGGGAATGCACAATACTATCAGCGGGACGTTTCAAGGTATGACGCAACCTGTCCAAACGTTCCAGAAGTCTCCTGTGTAATGGTTGAACATCAGCTGGCGCCAACTGACCATGCACTACCAGACCACTTTCAAGAATCTCAACCTGTTCCAGGATCAACGAATGCAGCCTGTGCACATGTGACGTGTACTGGGGATGGTTCTTGATGTATTCTGCAGTAAAAAACGCTTCCTGGTACTTTGCTATGCCACCCATAACGTTTGCATCCAAAGTTCCTGAAAGCCGCATACTCAACGGATTAATACTTCGTTTGGGATCCATGGTATACGCAGAAATCAGCTGGCTCAGATCCGAGTTTACATTCTGCATAGTTTCACAGGCGAACTGTACAGGTGGCACCTCTTCAACAGTCATCTGCACTACCTCAAACCATCTCAAAATCCCTGGCAAAGAGTCAGAAGTGACCAGCTGTGTCCTTTCCAGCCACATACTTTTGAACTCGTTATCTTTATCGATGGGCGGCTTATGGTTGGGTCGGTCCAACTGAAACCTGGACACCTGGTTGACCTGATAGAACCTTGCAATCTTATGAGGAACAGACGCTAGGGAAGGGGCGCCCTCAACGCAAGGTGGCCCACTTTCTGGAAGTGGTTTCACGTTGCAGATCTGTATGTACTGCACGTTGGAGTGGAGTTCGGTGTGGGTGGGGGGTGTGTTCTTGGTGAGGATTTGGGCCACTGGGAATTCCATTTGCAGGCGTTGTGTGAACGTCTCCACTCGTTCGTATTCGAGGCCTCTGTAGATGAATACCTTGTTCTGAAAGAAACAACATTATGAGATTGGTGAAATGTCTGAACATTATGAAAACATTAAGATGTACTCAAATATTAATTGTTTATTCAATAAGAAATCAAATTCTAAGTGTAATAACAGGCAGACAGCATAGAGTAGCATAACATTTGTATACGCTACTCTACGCTACGCTTCAATACGCTACTGGTGTGTCTTACCTCTAAATAATCCATGATTTTGTTTTAAAAAAATACGCTACTCTACGCTGTCTGTCTGTTATTACACTAAGGCTAGGCGTACACCGGTTAGTCAAGACAAGACAAGACGACATTAGTCACGTTTAGTCACAGTAATTCACATAGCTGCTTATGAAGCAGCACACACTGATGCAATGACTAATCGGTGTGTGTTGCTTCGTAAGCAACTATGTGAAGTACTGTGACTAAACTAGACTAATCTCGTCTCGACTAACCGGTGTACGCCTAGCCTAAGATGTAGGCTAGTCGAATATCACTTTTTCATTGAATAAACAAGAAAACACTAAGATCTAGTCAAATATATCTTGTTCATTGATAATTAATAACTGATGATTTATATATAAACTAGAGATATTTGATATCTTTCTGTTTCTCAACATCTCACCAGATACTGTGTCAGAAGTTACTTAAACAATAAACAATAAACTTGTATACAAGTGCCTGAAAGCATTTGTATACAATCAAATTCAATCCAATAAAATAATATTGAATAGAACAGCTGACTAGTAAGGAAATGTATTATTATAGTTAATGTTATGTTGCGGCATTTTAAATTGAATTAGAAATTCTAATTCTTGATTTCTTGAGAATATTGGACGTTAGACAACAGAAGATTGAAATCATTTCATTGTACCAGATTGCAGTTACTTAAATTCAGTATTTTTTCCATACTTTGAATCCGTAGATTTGATTTAATAAAACACTTACCCTCAAAAACATGGGGAAACTGAGTCCATAAAAGCCGACCCGAAAGTACTCCGGCTCAGGTCTCAACTGATGCAGAATGTTATCATAGAACCTGGCCTGCGTCTGTAGAACGACTCCCAGCTTGGCATAATCGTACAGCCGTTTCTCGTATAACTCAGCCAACTCTTTCAACAGCGGAATTCCGTTCTCCCAGCACTTTCCCTTGTCGAAATACTTGACAATCAGGTGGAAAAGGACCTCCTTCCTTTGCCACTCGGGCTGGCCTGCGGGACTTTCGGGATCGTTGAGGAGCGGAGCGGTTCCCGACCAACTCAGGGAGTCAGCGTACAGTTTCAGTGTGAACCCGGCCTCAGTGAAATTGTCGGCAGATATGTGCAGTGCATGTAGTTTGAATATGTAGCGCAGATACATTTCTTTGCGGTTGATTTCGTTTTTGTAGAAATTCTGAAAGAGAAAATTATTATCAGAGATCAGTTTGTAATAATTTTATTCAATATCTTCTCAGAAATCATAAATTTTATTGAAAAAAATTACACAGTACAAAATTTTTAATACAATAAATTTGGTGTCACATGGGTTTAAAAAACCTGTGCGTGACACCGAGTTCTTTTAACATTAGAATTACACATTATGATAGAATTTACACTAATACACTAAGTTACATAGAAATACCTTAATTGCTATAGGACAGTAAGATGACATTATAAGAGAGAAAGAAAAAACATAGCTATATATACATAATGGAATGTGAATTATTACAAAATATCGGGGTACCGAGCTCTGCTCGGGGGTAGGCCTACAAAGGCACAGGAATGGAAATTTTAAAGGAAAAAAAGGAATGAAATTGAACAATTTTTTAAAGTACAGCCATCAGTCTTATGCACTGATTCATCATTGCACTATGAAAAAAGTAATCTGAGCTTTCGAAATATTATGAATAATCGAGTTTGAATGCATATCATTTGAAAAATCGCACATGTGGTAAAATTTTGCTCCATATAGTAGTAGTAGTAGTAATAATAGTAGTAATAATACTTCATTATTTTCATTAAAAAATATTTTACTACTATTATTATTTCTATACGCTTCATGTAGAAATTATTTATTTATTTAGCGTATGGCTTTTGTCGGTGGGGAGACCCGAAGGTTGTTCCACCTCGCCGTGTTTAACCTAATTCCACTAATTACGTATAAATAATTTATTTTATTTATTTAAGCTTATGGCTTTTTTTGGCGGAGAGACCCTTTCGGATGTTCCGCCTCGCCGAATCCAGTTTCCCCTAATGTGAAATATGGAAAACATTATAGGTTAAGTCCAACACTGAATTTTCAAAAAGTCCCAAAAAATCTAATGTAGAAATAATAATATGGGTTGATAACTATTTTTAGGTCAGCTGTTTTGATGAACTCTTGACGATTTTTTTTTCAAATAAATAAAAACAGATCACATGGCTAACTTCATGCCTCAAATTTTAAAATAACAATACAATATGGAATATTTTCAAAATTTCAAATTCCTTTTAATTTTCTATAGATAAATTGAAATCAGAAAAAAAGGGGAATAGAGGAGTAGCTCCTAGACCTGATCAGCGCGCTCTAGGTGAGAGAGAGTGAACAACTTGTCGGGATTTTAACATTGTGAGATAGGAACAAAACACGATTTTAGGATAGAATTCAATTAAATCATTAATGTATCATCAATACGTTATTGCTATCTATTATTTAGTGGTTTCAAGGTGTTTTAATGAATGTATCAGTTGGATTAAAGTACTTTTATCAGAATTTTCGTCATCTTGTTGCTAGACTCTTCTTGCTAGGTTAGGTTTTTGAAGTTTGAACTTCCCGCTATGTGTAACCATCAGTATGGTTTGTATAATAAACATTATTATTCCAGAGACATAAATTATTCCACACAAATATTATTTAATTCAATTACAACATTATATTTATATCTTATATTTTCCATACTTCATCTATTTACGTTCAATATTATATGTGCAACAATCAATGTCAGGAGTAAAAAAGACATTATTATTCCAGAGAAATCAACTATTTTACACAAATAATATTTAATTCAATCACAATATTATATTTACATCTTATATTTTTTATATTTCATCTATTCACATTCAATATTATATTTTATATCAGTACCTATCTTACTCTTTTTTGGAAAGGAATGCTTTTGGAAAGAGGGTCAAATTAAAATTATCTTTGTTTTTTCTCTCTTAAAAAGGCAACTGAAGTGTTCTTTAACATCCTAGCTTAGATTTTATAAGTTACTGGAATATTTTGGCTGAATATTTATCAAATACGATGGGTTTGAAAACAGACCTTTTTACATTTGATTCAATGTTAACCAATCTTCAATCCCGACAAGTTGTTCCTCTGTCTCTCACTTGAGCGCTAGTGTTTGGCAGCTACTCGTCTATAGGAGCAGCTTTATGTGTTTCGATATTTTTCTCAATTTTAGTAATGGAACCGCTGGTTTTACCAACAACATCAAGAACCGACGGAAAATTGTTTCTTCCTGTCAGCTGATTCTCTGTCACTGTCTCAGCAGCTGAAATAATAATCATGTCTCACTCACACACTCACTCGCTCTCACTCTTTCTCATCATTTACAGCCGACGGAAATTTCTTTCTTCTGTCAGCTGATTCTTAAAGGACCAATTTCTCCTTTTTTAGGTCCTTTAGCGAGTTATCCCAGGGATGAGACCCGGCGCAAACTAATTTTTGTATCACAAACCTCCTATATTCCAAATTTCGTCAAAATCGTTAGAGCCGTTTTCGAGATCCGTTGGACATACAAACATAAATATAAACATATAAACATACAGAGATTGCTCGCTTAATATAATAGGATGAATACATACACTGCATAGTTGAGGGCTATAGATTAAGACTATAAATGAGTCTATAACATAACGCTTATAACATAACGTTATCAGAACGTTATTCTACAATCTTGTTATGACTGTATTAATAAATATTATATTGTCATAATTTCAAGATTGTATATTATTTCCATTGTTCTTACTATTTTCTTTTTGTATTTGTTTTTCTTTTTGGCAATAAAAATATTGAATTGAAATATTTATAGTTTATAATTAGATTTTATAAATAAGTATTAAATATATAAAATAAAGATTAGGCCTGTAACGAAAATATAGATTTAAGATCGTTCGAACGTGATTTATTCATTTAAAGACAATAAATAATTCAATTACACGTATTTATAATAGTAAGGGAGTGAAACTGGTAAGCCATGAAATCTAAATGTGGATTACAGATGAACAAAACAAAATAATAAACAGAGGTTGCTAGGCAACAACCTTAGATAGATTATAAAGAAATATAGAAAATAAAGATTAAATGAAGATTTCATTTTCAGACAAGAAGTACATAGTATAGCCTAAATTCATACAAACAGAACAAATTTCAGATTAAAAAATAATACTTCGCAAAGCTCAAAGAGCTTATCCGCTTACCAACAGAATTATACACAAATGTACAAAATTAATACTAACAATAAAGTAACAATACCTCATAAAAATCATCACTGACCTCTGAACAAATAGATTAAGAATTCTGAATACTGATATCTATAATTCTTAATACCATACCATTACTATTGATTCTAACGTAATAAAAAATAAATGAAAAAAGGAACAATAATAATTATATAAAGAAGACTGAAATCTATAATATTCTAAATACAACACTATAATTGAAACTAACTTGATGAAAAAATAAGTTGAATAAATGAAATCACTCAATGAAACTCAAAAAATAGAAATATAACATACAGCACTTTCATAAACTGAACAAAACAATGTTTGAGAAAAACTTCACACAAGAGAGAACAGTTCAATGGTAAAGAGAATCTTTATATAATATGTCAGGCAATGGGGAGAGGGATATTAAGTACAAGAAAATTGAAAAAAAGAACCAAGTGAATTACTGTAGACAGTTGCATGAAAAAATACAGAAATAAGACTGGATTCCATCACGGTTTAAAAATACACCTAAAACTGTAATAAAGTATTAAAAATAAAAAGAAGACGCTTTAATAAATAAAATAGGTAATAGAAGGGAAAGGTAATAAGTAGATAAAGGGATAAAAACAGATAAGGAGAAGAATTAAGTGAATTTACGTAGAGAATTGCATGAAAAAATACAGTAATAAGATAGGATTCCATCATTGTTTGAAATTACACCTGAAAATTTAATAAAGTATCAAAAATAAAAAGAAGAGGCTTTTATAAATATAATAGGTAATAGCTAATAAGTAGATAGACGGATATAAACAGATAAGGAGAAGAATTAAGTGAATTAATGTAGAGAACTGCATGAAAAAATACAGAAATAAGATAGGGTTCCATCATGTTTAAAACTACATCTAAAACTTAATGCATCACTGAAATACTCACCAGAAGATTGAACGTACACGACATTCTTTTGTCTCTATTCTCGTCTCCTTGGATAACACTGCGGTAATCCAGCAGCCTCTCCAGTAGTCTAGTGACTGAGCTGATAAAAGCAGAGCCATTTTCCTTCCAAGCGGGATCCTCGCTTTGGACACGATCCAGAAGACTGCAAAATGATAATAATTCACGATAATCATAAAGTAATACAATTCAAAAAGTAATTTAATTGAGTAACTATAGTTCCAAACGTAATATAATTTATAACAAATTATCTAAAGTAATCTAGCTGCGTGGTGTTTTCCCCCCTTTTTTTCTGAGGGTGATGCCCACATGAGCTTAGGCTTGTGCGTGGATAATGAAAGGTATTGTGGGTATTATATTGTGTTCTAGTTAGAGACTGTACACAAATAATAAATAAGCTAATAATTTTATTTCTATCCATTAATTACTTGATAATGAATTTTGAATTTCAAATGATGAATAATTATTGAATGATGAATTCCTCTGTCGAATTTTTCCGAATAATGTAGTCCAAAACTTCTGTACAGGTAGTGAAAACTTCTACAGAGTGATATAAGAAACTCTGAAACGGGAAATAAGAAACGAATCTTCAACCTTAATACAGTACCGTATTAAAATCTGTTGGACCTTCCATCAAGTATCATTTTGTACATTACTAATTAAATAAATATGTCAATAATAATATTAACAACTCAACAACAGCCAAAAGGTGATTAAATACAATAAAATTTAGTCTACAATTAACCATGATATTATAAAATAACAATACTGAGAATAATCAAGTTCTACAAATATTATTAAAGGAAGAAACTAAAAAAATCGTCTAACATACAACTACAATAATAATCACGACAAGAATTTATACAAGAAATCACACAAACAACCTACAATTTCAAACCAAAAAATACTGTCAATAATTTTTTTCTAAAACAGGCAGAAAAGGATAATCGCCGAAGAAACCCAACTAGAATTGTAATAGGTAATCGTCAACTAGGTGCAAATAAAGTCCAACATAAAATACATTTTCAAAAAAAAAACTTTCTAAGACTCAAATCCAGGCATTACGTTTCTCGTTAATTTACTTACACAGTACTAAGATGTTCCCTGCAATTCAGACATGGAAATATAGACACATCTTATTAGAAAGTGTTCAACTCTAACATAATCACAGTATAAATAATATTATTTTGAAGTTAAGGACATAAGAGGTTTCTCTAAAACCCCTTGTATATCATAAACCGATTAAGCTTATTGGAATTCAACCAATCAACAAATTATAATGATCACACATTTCACGGATACTACCTATATAACTATAAATAGCAAGAACAGTCATGAAAAAGTAAGATATTTAAAAATTCGCATACCTTCCGTAAATACTGTAAAGGATTTAAATACTGTATAGGCTAATTATTTTGTAATTCCGTCATTTTCACTAGCAACATATCAAGAACACATGAAACAGGAAAAGAGGCAAAGAAAAAGTTCTAATTATTGTAAAGACTATTCACATTCTGTTACAACGTTTCCTCCCATTTTATTTTCTGTTTGTTCCTTAATCAATCCATTCTAGATCAGCAGTCTTCCCCACAACAGAGCATTCAGCAAAACAGTAAGTTATGTTTACTGCTGGTATCATGAAGTACAAAATATTGTGGTAGATTGAATAATTATTTTGAATTGAAAATTATTATAAAATAATTTGAAACCCCCGAAAATCAACTTACATTGTATTGAACAACTGCCTGTACTCATCGTCTCCTTTATTTTCGCTAACTAAAATATCCAGTTTATCGATTAGCTCTGACTCAACCTGAAAAGCAAAATAGATCTATTATAAAATAATATCTATTAATAAACAGTATCCATTGAAAACATTAATTTGCCATACCAATTTAATGAAAGAAGACATTACTTATACTTTATGACGATTGCAAACAGTTGTTTAGTGTGGAATTTCGTTTTGTACTATGTTCTATGAAGATGTATTCGTTCCAATAAATAATCTTTCAAATAAATGAGTGATGAATCATTTGGAATGCCCTACAATTTTGATGGTACATTATTACACAATTTGGAATCGTTTAGACAATGAAAATTACTTGTACAGTCCAGTAATTCACAACTCATAATAACAACAATCTTTTATATAGAAACAAAGAGAAACGCTAGAGTTACTACTAGTGCCTATGGAACAAATTATAATCACAAGTGAAATGATAATATTACAGTATCTCAAATATAAATTGAATACGTAGATTCATGAAATTTCTAAATTGTGCTAAAAATTGCCAAAAACGTTTTCAAATGTTCAAACTTTAGACCGTGGGCCGCACTCCAAGTTGGTGGATGGTGAATGGTTGGCACGGTTTATCAAGAAGGCCGTGATAATTTTCAACATTATCTATTGTATGAGCTATAGAAAAATTATCTACCATTCAGGTAACAATCCAAAATTGTGGTCTCGCCTTTAAAATTATAGTTGACATAAATAATAACAATGATAAAGTATTGTAATCATTTCCTCAATAAAATCAATAACAAGAGTAAGGTAATCATTTGTGATCAGAAAATTTGTAAAATATAAATTAATCATCAGAAAATACAACAGTAACTAGCAGTAATTATACAGGAAAAAGACAAACCTGATCGAAGTTGCCATGTATTCTCTGTTCACAGTCCATCATATCGAAAAATATGTGCAGAGTCGCTTTCCTAAGCTCTGGTTCAGGGACCAGGGTTACTTCAAGGAAAGGCCCCACCATAGACGGAATAAAGTTCACCTTATGCTCACCTAAAAAGATAAATAAAACCAGAAAAAAATATTAAAAAACAGCCTACAAAGATACGAAGTTGAATAAGTAATTGTAAAGAATAAATTCACAAAAATATAATAAGTTAAATCCTGGAAGGCCGCTGTAGATATGCTGACACAATTGCATTATACAATATTGACACAAATTCTTTTTTAGACACAAAATATTCTATTGCTTAGTTGAAAAATAATCCATTTAGTTCAAGATATTCTATCTTACAGTGATATTCATTTCATTTGACGCTTGGCATTAGATAGATAGAGAGATATCATTTCTCGACGTTGCTGATGACTGTAGAGTACGATAGCAAAGAAATAATATCCCTCTATCTATCTATCTATCTAATGCCAAGCGTCAAATTAAATAAATATCACTGTAATAGTTTTTCAACCAGTCTTCATCCAGATTCAGTAAAGAGCACTTCGCTCCTCTGTATTAAAAATGTTCTGAGAATTTGTGTTCTTATTATTTAGAAATGATCTATTATTTAGGTAATTATTTAGAAGTTTTTAAAATTATTTAGAGAGATACAGAGCAAGAAGAAAAATTCAATTTCTATGAATTATTGTCTTCAAAACTACCAAGTCTGCTATCACTGCTACAAAGTATATGTTTTGTTTATATGTGAGTGTTTTTGACTTCGTTTCATGCTCTTGGTGAGCCATACGATAAATAAATAAATAATTAAGATTGAGATAGTTACCTAGCTTGGACCAAACAGCTAGTATTTGGAAGCCCATCAGCACTCGCATGTCTCCATACTTGGCTATCACCTTCTCTCTCTTCACATCGCTGAACTTCTCCAACTGCAGCGATGGCTGAGTGAGAAACGCCACTGCCAGAGTGAAATAGTTGCTCCACACCTGACAAATCCACACAATATTGCAATATTTACACACAATTTATCACTTTCGATCAATTACAATCGATTATTCACATTATTACAGTTTATTATATTGGGCCATGTGAATAAAAACTAGTAAAGACTTTACTAAGGGTTTTTGGACAGTTTACTAGCTTTTGAGTGAATAAAAATATTTTATTAGAGAATAGACTCTAGTGACTACTAAGGGGTCTAGCAAACACTAGACGACCTTGAACCTTTCCAGAGTTTACTATAGTAGTATTCATTTAATTTGGCGGATGGCATTAGATAGATAGACAGCTGATAGAGAGATATTATTTTTTGCCATCAGCAACGTCAAGAAATAATATCTCTCTATCTATCTGATGTCATCCGCCAAATTGAATGAATACTACTATTATACATTAAGTGAATTTTTAAGCCCAAGGTTTACACCGTAATTTCGTATTATCAATCACAGTTTAAAAGACGCTCAATTCATTCAACGCTATCTACTAGTGGAAATTGGAACTATAAAGACCGGTTAGAAGCAGTACAGAATTCTTCTACAAAACCAGTTGAGATCCCAAGATACTGTTTTGGACCCTTTCATACCAATGGCCACACTGTTATTATACAGTCTTAGTAGCCTAGCTTGATACTAGTCTAGCACTAACCCAACCCAACCTAAAACTAATTCCGGCACTAACCTAACCTAACCTACTACACCTTTTCCAACTGTATTTGAGAAAGTGTCAATTCAATTTGAGAAAGTATCAGTTGTAATTGAGAATAGTGATTTGTAATTGAGAAAACATCAGTTGTAAATGAGAACAGTCAATTGTATTTGAGAAGATATCCACATGTAATTGAGAATGGTGAATTGTAAAAAATTGAGAAGATGTCACATGTAATTGAAATGAGAAGTTAAAGAACCAGCTGGTTCTTTTAATTTTGATTTCTCAATTTCAAATGATACTTTCTCATTTACAATTCACCATTCTCAATTACATGTGATATCTTCTCAAATACAATTGACTGTTCTCAATTACAAATCACTATTCTCAATTACAACTGATACTTTCTCAAATTGAATTGACACTTTCTCAAATACAGTAGTTGGAAAAGGTGTAGTTCAGCACTAACTCAACCCAACCTAAAACTAATTCCGTCACTAACCTAACCTAATACTAGATCCAGTGCTAAACTGATCACTAATCACTATTCTCAATTACAACTGATACTTTCTCAAATTGAATTGACACTTTCTCAAATACAACTGGAAAAGGTGTAGTTTAGCACTAACCCAACCCAACCTAAAACTAGTTCTGTCACTAACCTAACCTAACCTACTAGTTCCAGCACTCACCTGATCACTAACTCACTATTCATCACGAACCAGTCGACGGGAAACACGTCCTGTTTCAAGAGATCGCGCAGCACAAGAAAGGCGCGCAACAGAAAGTCTTTGAGGGGTTTACGGTCGCGCAACTCCTCCCACAAACGTTGGTAGTGACCTTCGTCCAACAGCTGCAGTTGGCCTATCAGACAGGCTACTAGGCTGCCCTGTTATCAGAAACAAAATGCAGAAATATTATTTCATGTATATGTGATGTAATTATTGGGTATAATAGAGGATAATGCGAGACAGGATTGCCTACCCCGTATGGAATGGGAAATGGCAATGAAGAAGAGGAAGAAAAAACAAGAAGAAGAAACAGAAGAAGAGGAGGAAGAGGAGGAGGAGGAGGAGGAGGAGGGAAGAGGAAGAAGAGAAGAGGAAGAAGAAGAGGAGGAGGGAAGAAAAAGAAGAAGAAGAAAGAAGGAAGGAGGAAGAAAGAGGAAGAAGAAAGAAGAGGAAAAGAAGAGGAATGGAGAAGAAGAAGAAGAAGAAGAAGAAGAGGAGGAAGAGGAGGAGGAAGAGGAAGAAGAAGAAGAAGCAGAGCAAGAGGAAGAAGAAGAAGAAGAGGAGAAAGAGGAAGAAGAAAAGAAAGGAGGAGGAAGAAGGAGGAACAAAGAAAGAGGAGGAGGAGAAAAAAAGTTGGAAAGAAAGATAATCATATGAAGGAAGTAAAGAAGAGAGAGGAAGAGAAGGAGAAGAGGAGGAAGAGGAGGAGAGGAAGAAGAGGAGGAGAAAGGAGGAGGAGAAGAGGAAGAAGGAGAGAAGAGGAAGGAAAGAGGATAAAGAAGAAGAAAGAGGAGAAGAAGGAGGAGGAGGAAGAGGAGAAGAGGAAGAAGAGGGAAGGAGGAAGAAAAGGAAGAAGAAGAAAAGGGAAGAAGGGGAAGAGGACAATTAACGGAAGATAAAGGAAAAAGTGAAAGGAGGAGTCCTACCATTCGGAGCCCTGTTATCGGAAACAATACAGTAATATAAAAATGACTTTTCCGTGTTTATATTGGTCAAATAAATTCATTCCAATACATTTATGTAAAAGTTGAAACAAAGATAATCAGATAAGTCACTTACCAAAACTGCAGCCGATCTATCAATCAAAATGAGCACAGTTTGTATCAACATATCCAGAGTGTTCAGACAAATTATTTCTAGGTCATGATGCAGACAGTTGTTTATCTGTAACATAAAGAGTCAACGATTAATTGTTGTAATTACAGTACTTTCATTCCCTACAAAAGACAATAATTATACAGTAAACAATATTTCAGAGTAAAATAGAATCAAATGACAAAGTAAGAAATCATGAAAATTGATACAAAACTGAAATTACACACTCGATTATACATTATTCATAAGGGAATTCAACTCAATGTATGTTGTACTGTAGGCCTATTCATTTATTTATTTATTGTATATTGTTTACTGTTTATTCATAGGTCTATTGTACTGCTCTTACAATGATTTCTATGGAACAAATATAAGCTGGCAATTTGGCGATAGGCTAAGTTTCGATAACACAAAACAAATGTTATGCTAGTAAATGAAACGAAAATATCCTTCATTTGGTGGAGTTAGGACGAGTCCTCTCTACCACTCAACCTTAAAGTAAAATTTGATTGATCCTCCATGATTAAACTTTGAATGAGATGAATAGAGTTAGAATTGAAACAAAGTAACAACAAAGTAAAACAAAGTAATTCTTGTTTTAATAAGAATTCATACCTTTCCTGAGGCCTTTTGCTGTTTGAAAATGAACGAAATCACTTCTCCTAGTATTTCAGTGCAAAGCCTCAACTCGTCTCGTCTACCCAAATGCATGCGCAAATGTTTACAGCATGTTAGCAACAGTAAACTGCGCGATTCTGAAAACATATACACAAAAAATTGAATGCACTATATTTATTTCATATTGCACTAAATTTCTCTGTATGTACTACTGCCTATTTCAACTATAAATGCCAATGCATAAATGCCAAACATCCTCTCTCCACATGAACATTCTTCATTTAAAACCCATGTTTAACGATCATCGATTAGCCCCGTGCAGCGCAAAGCGCCGCTTACTTAAATTTTCTAAAATTCTTAGTATTAAATAATCAGTAGTTACTATTTTGACTATCTGCAGCAGACAGCAGTTCAGTCGTACCAATGAAATTCTACCTTGTACAGTGATACTTGAAAAAACTTTCTAAGCTCTATCTATGAGGAATTCAACAAACTTAACTCAAAACATTTAATAACTTAGTACATTTTATGCCAACAGATAGTGCCACAGAAAACTATTTTATGTTTTTATCAATTTACTCCCATTTAAAGTGATTATTTTTGAAAAACAAATAGAGCCTGCAAAAATTCGATTCTTTATCTTTCTTTTGGCGCAAACCGCATCAAAAGCGGTCCACTAAATCTTCTGCAAGAACTATCCAAAGACGGACACGAAACTCTTTTCTTATATTACCATAATCCTTCATTTAAAAAACATGTTCAATGATCAATTACCATCATCCTTGAACAGTTCACCAGTGACCAGGTTACTGATGGCTTTCAGCTTGGCCTGTATCAACTGCGGAGGCAGATCTCTGGTAGGCAGGCTTTCCAACATAGCCGAGGCTAGTTTGGCCACTTCGATTAGCGAAAGCACCTGCGTGAGTTGATCGTACACTGCACTGATGCTGTGCAGTAGCGCTATCTGAAAAGGGACAGAACAGAGTCTGATTGAACTGAAAGTACAGAAAGTCATAGATTATAACACCAAAAAAGCAAGGTCAAGCTTGGGGAAGGAGCCCACATTACTATGAAGGGCTTCAGTCAATCCCTATGTCCAAGAAGAAGAAGATGATGAAGAAGAAGAAGAAGAAGAAGGAAGAAGAAGAAGAAGAAGAAGAAGAAGAAGAAGAAGAAGAAGAAGAAGAAGAAGAAGAAGAAGAAAAAGAAGAAGAAGAAGAAGAAGAAGAAGAAGAAGGAGAAGAAGAAGAAGAAGAAGGAGAGAAGAAGAAGGAGATGGAGAATGAAGAAGAAGGAGAAGAAGAAGAAAAGAAGAAGAAGAAGAAGAAGAAGAAGAAGAGAAGAAGAAGAAGAAGAAGAAGAAGAAGAAGAAGAAGAAGAAGGAGAAGAAGAAGAAGAAGAAGAAGAAGAAGAAGAAGAAGAAGAAGAAGAAGAAGAAGAAGAAAGAAGAAGAAGAAGGAGGAAGAAGAAGAAGAAGAAGGAAGAAGAAGAAGGAGGAGGAGAGGAAGAAGGAGAAGGAGAAGAGAAGTAGAGGAGAAGGAGGAGATGAGGAGGAAGGAGGGAGAAGAAGAAGGAGAATAAAGAGAAGGTGAAGAAGGAGGAGAAGAAGGAAAAGAAGGAGAGGAAGTAAATCACTCAACATAACATCATTCTATTTGCGTATCAATTCAATGCAAATCTAACTACCAATGACAAACGTATGGTGGATTTGTTAACAAATCAAAAGTGTGACATCCAATATCCACACTGTAGTTATTGAGTCTCTGTAGTACAGGGTAGCGCATAAAGAACGGATGTTTTTCAAAGTGTTATAAGAAAGTTCATTTGAATCATACATTAATCTTCCTAACACCAAAATATCAAGTAAATAACCCAATTTGAGAATTTGTATGAAAAACTCCAAAACACTTGAGTATATTACATAGGAAATATGTCGCCCTTGATGCGTTAATGCTCATTAAAAGCCTCAAATTGGTCCTTAACCAATTTAACTTTTACCTAATACAGCAGCAATTCGTTCATGTATTGCAGTATTCAAATCTTCAATGTAACGATATTTACGATAGTAAACTTAAATTTCAAGTAAAGAAGAATCTCAAGCCAATAAGCTCGACTTGAAACTTTCTGCTGGAGCTCCGTTGAACGACGATTGCAGATTATTCATTCTATTGGAAATATTGTTCTACAGCAAATACGTGATTTTACAAGGTCAATATTGCGCCATTGATACTAAAACTGGATACTTGAACCTACAAAATGGTGTCGCTCTGCGGTCACAGACAGCTCTAGTCCACTGATACTATCCTACTCAAATCCATCCGTTCTTTTTGCGCCACTCAGTAGTTGAAACTCGATGTGACTCACCTGAGTGGGCAAGATGACCTCGTTGGTGTGTGTGAGCATGTTGCTGAGCGCAGTGAGCACAATGTAGAGGTCGCGTCGGAAGCTGTCCTCGAACTGCCCCCCGGTGGCCCTTGCAAACAACAGCCGCGACTCGATGATAAACTTGAAAATGTACTCCAGCGAGCGGAAGCACTTCTGAATGGGCTCCTGTTTCTCTGTAGCGCTCACCCAATCGGCGCAGTGCTGTATGCTACTTATTAGGCCTCTGAAAATACCATTTCAAAACTTTAAGGGCCGGTTCATGAGCTCGGGATTTAGCCAAGAATAAGATTAAGAATAGAAATAAGATAGGGTTCCATCATGTTTAAAGCTGCATCCAAAACTTAGGGCCGGTTTATGAGCTCGGGATTTAGCCAAGAATAAGAATAGAAATGAGATAGGGTTCCATCATGTTTAAAGCTACATCCAAAACTTAGGGCCGGTTTATGAGCTCGGGATTTAGCCAAGAATAAGAATAAGAATAGAAATAAGATAGGGTTCTATCATGTTTAAAGCTACATCAAAACTTAGGGCCGGTTTATGAGCTCAAGAATAAGAATAAGAATAAGAATAAGAAGAATAAGAATAAGAATAAGAATAAGAATAAGAATAAGAATAAGAATAAGAATAAGAATAAGAATAAGAATAAGAATAAGAATAAGAATAAGAATAAGAATAAGAATAAGAATAAGAATAAGAATAAGAATAAGAATAAGAATAAGAATAAGAATAAGAATAAGAATAAGAATAAGAATAAGAATAAGAATAAGAATAAGAATAAGAATAAGAATAAGAATAAGAATAAGAATAAGAATAAGAATAAGGATGAGAATAAGAATAAGAATGAGAATGAGAATGAGAATAAGAATAAGAATAAGAATAAGAATAAGAATAAGAATAAGAATAAGAATAAGAATAAGAATAAGAATAAGAATAAGAATAAGAATAAGAATAAGAATAAGAATAAGAATAAGAATAAGAATAAGAATAAGAATAAGAATAAGAATAGAATAGAAATAAGATAGGGTTCCATCATGTTTAAAGCTACATCCAAAACTTAGGGCCGGTTTATGAGCTCGGGACGTAGGAAAGAATGAGTATAGAAATAAGACAGTGTTTCATCATGTTTAAAGCTACATCCAAAACTTAGGGCCGGTTTATGAATCGGGATTTAGCCAAGAATAAGAATAGAAATAAGATGGGGTTCCATCATGTTTAAAGCTACATCCAAAACTTAGGGCCGGTTTATGAGCTCGGGATTTAGCCAAGAATAAGAATAGAAATAAGATAGGGTTCCATCATGTTTAAAGCTACATCCAAAACTTAGGGCCGGTTTATGAGCTCGGGATTTAGCCAAGAATAAGAATAGAAATAAGATAGGGTTCCATCATGTTTAAAGCTACATCAAAACTTAGAATGTTTATGAGCTCAGGATTTAGCCAAGAATAAGAATAGAAATAAGATAGGTTCATCATGTTTAAAGCTACATCCAAAAACTTAGGGCCGGTTTATGAGCTCGGATTTAGCCAAGAATAAGAATAGAAATAAGATAGGGTTCCATCATGTTTAAAGCTACATCCAAAACTTAGGGCCGGTGTATGAGCTCGGAATTTAGCCAAGAATAAGAATAAGAATAGAAATAAGATAGGGTTCCATCATGTTTAAAGCTACATCCAAAACTTAGGGCCGGTTTATGAGCTCGGGATTAAGCCAGGTCCTAGACTAAAACGGGTGGCCACCGTAGCATCGACAAACGTTAGTCTTGACACTATGTACTAAGGACTCTCTATGCTGCTAACCCAATAACCAGTCGAGACAAAGGTTCATGAGCTCGGGATTTAGCCATGTCCTAGACTAAAACGGGTGGCCACCGTAGCATCGACAAACGTTAGTCTTGACATTATGTACTAAGGACTCTCTATGCTGCTAACCCAATAACCAGTCAGACAAAGGTCTGAGCTCGATTTAGCCATGTCCTAGACTAAAACGGTGGCCACCGTAGCATCGACAAACGTTAGTCTTGACACTATGTACTAAGGACTCTATGCTGCTAACCCAATAACCAGTCGAAACAAAGGTTCATGAGCTCGGGATTTAGCCAAGTCCTAGACTAAAACGGGTGGCCACCGTAGCATCGATAAACGTTAGTCTTGACACTATGTGCTAAGGGCTCTCTATGCTGCTAACCCAATAACCAGTCGAGACAAAGGTTCAGCTCGGATTTTAGCTAGACTAAAACGGTGCATCGACAAACGTTAGTCTTGACACTATGTACTAAATGCTATAATAGACAAATGTTGGCCGATGCTACGGTAGCCACCGTTTTAGTCTAGGAAAAATGCTTGAAAAAAAACATACAGAATTCTTTAAAACATTCTCATTGAAAACATAGAAACGTAACAATCACATAACTTCAACAAAAAATATACATGAATAATAAAGCCCTCGGTAAAATGCTGTGTATGGGGAAACAAAATCGAACTTCAAAAACATACAAACTTAACAATCACATAGCTTCAACAAAAAATATACATGAATAATAAAGCCCTCGGTAAAATGCTGTGTATGGGAAACAAAATCAAACTTCAAAAACATACAAACTTAACAATCACATAGCTTCAACAAAAAATATACATGAATAATAAACCCCTCGGTAAACACCTGTATGGGAAACAGAATCAAACTTCACATAGAAACAAACTCAAGAAATACATACAAGCCTTAAAATACAATACTAATGCCCGGTTTCTCAGTTGTTCAATAAACTATTGAATCAATAATTTTTTGCATTTGAAAACACATGGTTATTGATTCAATACTGCTATTGGATCCATAAACTGTTTATTGAACGACTGAGAAACCGGGCATAAAACAATAAAATCCTAATTTTCATTGATAATGTAATGAAGGTTTACAATGCAATATTATCTATAATATTATTTATGGATAATATAATAATATCTATTATAAAGCCCTCAGTAAACACCTGTATGGGGAAATAAAATCAAACTTTGACATAGAAACAAACTCAAAAAGTACATAGCCAGCCTTAAAATACAATACTAAAACAATATATTCCTAATATACATTGAAAATTCAATCATTAATAATATAATAAAAGGTTTCCAAAGCAATATTTTCTATGGTAGGAATCAGATTAATTACAAAATGAATACATGTACAATAAATAAATACATTAGTATCTGGAATAAGACATGATACAGAGTAAGTAAAAAGTACAGAATTGTTATAAATGATAGAAACGATGGAAGGAAATGGGATATTGCAACTATTCGATTGCTTCTTAAATCATAATAATTGATTGAACGAAAAGCCTAATGAATTCATCGAATTTCCTTACAAGATACTATTCTGTTGTCAATATTCGCAGAACCGGAAGTCTTCAGAGTATTATTAATTAGGAATTTTGTTCAACTAATTATAATGATTAAAACTACAATGCGTCAAGTGGTCCACGTTTTTTAAACATATAATATTGGAAATATATCTACAGCATCCTCCATCAATAGATGTGTAGGTACTTAATGAATTGAGGAATTTATTTTTATCAAGTAATCCTTGATGTCAGATTGAAGCACTTTGGAGCTAGAAACAGGTAGAATTTTTGAAAATTGTTAAATACACAGAAAAATGATTTTTAAGCTCTGAAGAGGTTATTAAATTAGATTTTTACTCTATTCATGTTAGATTACAGAATATATCGAATTGAATGCTAGATTATGAAACTACTGTATCTACAAGAAAGAATACTCATTTACAACAAGGAAATTGGTGTTTTAGTAAAATGATGTCATAACCTGAATTTGGACTGTTTGTATAAATCGGAAGAGGAACGGTATTTGGCATAAGCCTATGTAAATTATTGAATAAATGATTGATTGATGGATTATGATACACAGAAAAGTAATTAACCTTTTCTAAAATACATTTAGAAAATGGATATGATACGAGAAGTAACAGAAAACGATCAACAAAAAAAGGACAAAAAGAAAATAACAAATGACAGCAATAATTAGAGGGAAAATTATTACGACAGTCTGGCTTCAACTCACTTGTATACTAGAGCAGCTGCGAAGTGATCTTTGATATAGGCATCCATCACGGGTTTGAAATGCTCGAATTTACTGTCGTTGAGCAAGTTTAGAATACTGACCTGCAAAAATATAAAATTTACATTAAACTCCAAGGATTAGGTCTATTAAATAACCTATTCCGTCCACCCAACTCTTTGTCAGCCTTACTACATCTATTTCAAAAGTGAACAATAATATTGTAACAATTCAAACCTCCCCGCTCATAACAGTCCAATTATTTAGGAAACGCGGAGTCATCACTCTGACCACCATGTTGGACTCTTATCGGGTGGGGTGATGACTACCGGCAGAACGCATGGAACGAGCAGTGCGGACGGAAGTTGAGAGAGAGTTCGATAGTGGTGTTGTAGTAATGATGAATTAGATGAAGTTTCAAAAGTCAAAGTCAATTTATTTGTGTTTTAAATTAATAACTAACAGGGCCCAGACCTCAAACCTTTAAACCTGGTGAGTACACCGCTAAAAGCCGCCACGACTGCTATAATATTGAGCTTCTAAAGTTTTATCATACTAGCTTAACTTGAGTTACCTTCCACAAATGATACTATTCAAATGACTGCACCAATTTCTGATATGATGCTTCAATCATTTACTCGATTCAACAACGTTAATAATTGATAATATGTTACCTCAAATCTTTATATAAAATAAGCGAGCATGTTTTTGTGACAAGTACTCCTACGTGGTTTCTCAACCGATTTTGTTCGTTCACGTCTCATTTGAAAGATCTCATTGAGTCGATCTTTGATAAGGTCTTACATTTTGAAAAAGTCATCATGGGTATTTGAAATTTTCAAATTGAATAACTCGAAAAATTGTTGTTGCCCGCCATTTTGAAATATTTCGTCATATAAGGTTGATTCATTTATTTACAGCAGACCTTCATCTTGGCCTTGATCATGCCAAATTTCAACAAAATTAATCAAACCATTCTGGAGAAAAAAAAGTAAAAAAACAAACTGGCGACTAGGGGGAAAAGAAAGCATTTTAGGACCCATGTTTACTGGAACTTTTTCTTAATTTCAATGTCAGGAAACCGCTCACGAAGTTTGTCGGTCTATTTTAGCAACACTCTGTACATATCAATAAAGGAATTAAACTGACCAGAACATGGAATACGAGGCCAGAGTGGGCGGTCGAGTTGCCATCCTCAGTAGAGAACATAGAGAAGAGAGCATCGAGAACATCCTGCAGAAATTTGACTAGTTCTTCACCGTTCAGCCTCAGCGCATGCGTTAAAGCTTCCGATATCTTTTCCGGGTGCGATTTCCATTGTAGAAGAGACAGCAAGTCGACTAAAACATCAATAACTTACTTTTATTTTTTTTTAATGATTAACATGCGTTTTATTGATAGGAAACTACTCTAAATTAGGCTAGGCGTACACCGGTTAGTCAAGACAAGACAAGACGAGATTAGTGACGTTTAGTCACAATACTTCACATAGTTGCTTATGAAGCAACACACACCGATTAGTCATTGCATCGGTGTGTGCTGCTATGTGAAACGTGAGCGTGACTAATCTTGTCTTGTGCATGTACGCTCATGAAGTAGAATTTGAGCTATGACCAATCCCTACGTGAGTGTTATAAAACGAATAGTATAGAAGCTAAGGCCACACTACAAGGAGCTTTGCTTGGTGCTAAGAGCCAAGTGACTCGCATAGTGACTGATCCTAGTGAACAAACGCATTGCGTACTATTGCAGATGGACGTGCTAAGGTAGGAGCTTCGTTACCAAGTGACGTGTTGGTAAACGTTTTTAGTCACCAAGTGCTTTGCCCCCTTTTGCAATAGAAAAAGTGTCAGATCGGTTGATATTCAGCGATAAGACAGAATGGCGCCGTTTATCCTGGCAACCGTGCTGCTGTATTAGCAAAAACAATAGTATATATGCATCTAAACAACTGTATAGAATTTTCATGATTGAATATTGAAGCAAGTTAAATGAAATTCAGTTTAGTGGCATCAATTGTGAAACTGAAATATTTACATGGTTATACCACATGGCAATATATTATAAGGTAATATGACAAGAATTATACAGAGTGATTCAAAAAGAATACCACAACTTTGAAAATGTGTATTTATCAAAGAAAATATCAACAAATATATTCATACATCATTACAAAGCGTATTTAAAAGTTTTTTCACAAAGTTTAAATGTTCAATATGAAGACTCTCGACTAATATCAAGTAAAGTATATACTTGTTCATTTCAACATAAACATTTGGTGAGCTGCTGTTATTTCTTGTTTCAAATCATAATATCCATCCACCATTTATGATTTTGAAGCAGAAATAACAAGAGCTATACTGTTACGCATTATCTGAATGTTTTGTCGAGTGAAAATGTCTTTCTGCTTTATCTGTACTGTTTAAGCTATATAGTGTTTCTTTATTGTAAAAAATATTTACATGGTTGACTCTATATTATATGGTAATATGACATGAATTATATTCTGACATTATTATAATTTCAATAAAGTGCAAACAACAACTCACCATTTTGAGTTAACTTAGTTGAGCACAGCATGGTTCTAATGGTAACCACCTCCTTATGACTTCTAGTGAACTGGGAACTGTTACTTGAGAGATCCGGCTTATTCTGGGCCTCACGGCCGCTGGCTGGTAGGCCTAGGTACTGGCTGGGATGCAGGCGAGTCTTCTCGTCGCAACGGTACACGTACAGCTCGTGTAAACCGTCCTGCAACGAGAAAATAATTTCTTATTAAAATATTGTAATATTAATTATTGTGATCAATAAATTCTCACAAGAGCAATAATTATTGAATAAGTTCAACACACGAATTGAACCAGTAAACAATCTACAAATTTCAGTAACAGTGAAACTAACCTGATGTCTAACCAACCAACCAGTGAACCTAAATTTACAATCATATATGAAGGAAAAAAACACTCTTATGAATAAAAAAATTAAAGTTTTCAAAATATTGGAACGGATAAAACCACTAACCAGTAGAGTTGCCCCTCCTGGCTCCATCAGATGAACAAAAGCGAAGGCAAACAGTTTTTTGTTGTCGGTTTTCTCTCTCGCTGAAAAAGAACGAAAGCTTTATTGAATATACAATTCATTCTTTCATAAACTGTACAAGTATTATATAGTTAAAAATGTCAGCATAGAGCGGGAAGAATTCTGCAAAGACATAATTTATAATTTTTCAAGAGGAGGATAAATTATATTTATACTTAAAAATGCTGCTCAGAAATTTGAAAACGATACACGACATAACAATTTTCAAAGCCAACATAAAGGAATATTTGGTAAAATTGTCATTTTTCTGACAAACATTTGACGCGAACCAGTTCATTGTTCCTGTCTAATTTAGGTTGTTTGGCTTGAACACGGGTTTCTTTAAAAATTCAATCTTCATGACAATAAGGTCACCACTCCTTTCAGTAATTTTTCAGGATTAAGGTGTGATTCTTGATTATTTGTATTTACATTTTGTATTTTAGTTATAAGTTATGTGACACTGTTCAATGTAATTGTACATTATTTTGTTGAATAAAGAGGATTCAATCAATCAATTTTCACATGATGGTGTTATTTCACATGATGGTGCTTCCCAAGCCTGTATCAATGCAATCAAAGTTTTAAACAAATTCCATTCAACTGTACTTTGATCAATAATTCACTGCTCTCCCAAGCACACAAGCATCAGTTCAAATAAACATTTAACCAGAAAATGATTTTTCACACACTGCAGCAGCTATTAATAAGAAGTGTTTCAAAGAACCTTCATGGAAATTCGACGGAAGAGTTTGTAACTGGAGCTTCAAATATTATGTGAATGACAAAATCACAAATTGTAAAATAAGAATTTAATTGAATAATATCGTTCATTTTCCTATGTGAATGTGAAATGGAAAGCTGAACAATAAAACACCGATTTACAATATGGAACCATCACTAATTTACAATGTGAAAACTGTCCCCATACTAAACTTCTAGTGCTCCAAACATACATAAGATTCAAAATTGAACAACTAGCAAACTGTACTTCGATATAAGCTTCAAAACGTTTACATTTGAACTCAATAGTCTTGCTGTTCCCCAAATTCTATTCGACAAGCACTCAGATTCTACCCACTCTTATTGATTTGCATCCTTTTAATATATTTACATGTAAAAATTAACCCCTTCAAACTCACATTTAAAAACGATAATAAACCCAACGCTATTTTATACCTTAACAAGAATTGACAAAAATACTTATGTTGAGTTGCACGAATCAGGATCAACTATTTTGAATCAGCTTATCCCATTTAATTAGCATTGTACTGATCCTGGATTAAAATTGATCTAGCTTGGTGCAACCCAACAATAGAGCACAACAGAAACAAAATCCAACAAACTGAGGAATGTACATGTCAAGTGCATTTGAGAAAACAAGTTTGCATCAAACAACAGATGGTTTTGACAAAAAGCAAAACATTTAGACCGCAAACTTCTCATAGTTTACCTTCTCTTCTGAACAAGCAACAAACTTTCTCGAAATAATCATCTGAAATATCAGAAATTTCAAGAACGTTTACATTCAAGATGATTGACTAAAAAAAATCTTGAGGCTAGGCGTACACCGGTTAGTCAAGACAAGACAAGACGAGATTAGTCACGTTCAGTCATAGTACTTCACATAGTTGCTTATGAAGCAACACACACCGATTAGTCATTGCATCAGTGTGTGCTGCTTCATAAGCAACTATGTGAATTACTGTGACTAAACGTGACTAATCTCCTCTTGTCTTGTCTTGACTAACCGGTGTACGCCTAGCCTTAGTTTAGTTCATTAGTCGTAGTAACATTGGCTGTATATTCTACTGTGTATACAGTTCATTCTGTTAACAGTTCTGTAAATTTATTCATGTGTTCATTCTGTGTAACATTCAAGTACTAAAATGTAAAGAGTGAGTTGTAAAACAGTTCAATCTACATTCATTACATATTCACATACATAAGAAGCAACTTAAAGTAAATTTTCCTACTGTTCATAAGTAATAGATATGACAGATACTTTGATAAGCTTGAATATCAGACAATAACAAATACAAGATGAGAATTCTCAAGTCTTATAAGCCGGGTTTTCATAAGTAGAATGGTTATTGGTAAGGTTTATAAGGCAAGTACTTCTCTTTAATGTTAGAGAAGTGATTTTAATGTCGTATCTCTTGAAGAAAGTTTGACGAATAAATGAAAGGTTTTAAATTTGCCTGTAATCCCTTATCAGAAACCAAACTTTTGGTAAAAATATGGCGGTGGCGGAAGATAAAACGTTTCAACCCACTATTATGGGCCATTTTACACCAATGGCCACACTGTGATTATACAGTCTCTGTAGAGTGAAGCATTATTCTAAAAGCACATTTTCGTAAATAATATTAGGAAGTGATATTGTGTACAGTTTAATCATGCAATTTCAATGAAATGATTCGAGTTTCTTAATAAAACTTGATAATAACTTACCGGAGCAGTGAGAAAACTCCAGTCTTATATGGCCTCCTAGATATTTGTCAGTGGATGCGGACAGTCTTATTGTTTCATACCAGCATGGAGAGTTGTTATGGTAGATAATCATGGACCGGTATTCGCTAGGATACCAAGCCATATGCTCCATGCCAGATGCACCCCAAAGGTCCTTAATTGAAATTAAATTCAAGTTGATAAATGGTTCTAAGATACAGAAAGAACGTTTTTGTGAAAGACAATATCAAGACCAATGCTTATAGTGATTGATGATAGAGAAAACGAATAGTTATATTAACTGACTGAAGTAATGTTATAGTCTGGCAACAGACAAAAGAGCCTCCAAAATAAGAACTCTACTGCGCAGAGAGAGCGCACGTTATGCAATGCAGCAGTTTATCTCACTCGCTCACTAGAGTAGTGGTACTATGTGATACTGTATCACTAAAGTGATACGATGCGCGAAGGTTCTTTTGTCTGTTGCCAGACTATAGTTGGAAGTTACTAGTTATATTATTATTGATATTAGTGATAACAAATAACTAAAAAATGAAGTTCATTTTGTCTAACCACTTTGAATAACCACTTACAAATAGACAAAATACATCAAGGGCCGTATTTATGGGCGTTCCATACTCAAGAAATCCTGTTCTAGTGACTAACTCAAGTTGTCATATTGTCTCAACCTCGGCCATAACTATTGATAATAATGATACCTCAATCTGGATTCGTGTAAATAATGGTTTATTAAACATTATTTGTAAAAGTAACTATTTCAGTAGTAGTGAAATGTAAAATTATCATCAAAACAATAAGTTGTTTGAATATATACTGTAGTTAATTTACAAGAGTAGATGTACATATTATAGATAATGTACATCTGTAAATTATGAAGGAATCCAATACTGAAAGAAATGAAATACATATATACAGTAATACTGTATTAATAATTAATAAATAGTTATTACCGGTAGTGGTTTTCCTTCAGAGTCCAAAGCTAAAATGGTAACTTCTATATTTCGAGCACTGGACTTTCCTCCGCGCTCAAATTCACCTTTTTCCAGGGTTATGTACAAATCGTTTCTACAAACACAAACAATAAAATGAATTCAATAAATTGATACTGCCTGTTTCATGAAACTTAGAAGTCACTTAATACAGGAATTAGAAAAACGTATAGTAGAATTTCAATTTAGTTAGAGCATTTACGTTTTCAAAATAAAAAAGCATTATAAACAAGGATGTACAGATCGCAATTATGCAGAGAAAATCGGTATAATGATATTATATAATAATTATTATAACAATAATTATAATAACTACGACAAAAATATAAAATGACATGAAATTTTCATGATTGAGAAATTAAATACATCATGAGAAAGCAAAAGTCAAAATAAGAATACGAACAAGAGAATTTCTAAAAATTCATAACTAAAGAGATTTATAGAATGAAAGATAACTAACTTATTGCTATACAGTACTTACACTAAATTTCTTCCAAGATTACTATTTGAGTTGAGCGCGGACGTAAGTACTGTAGCAATATTCTATTAATCTCTATATCCACAACAACCATATAAGATTAAGTTGTAAGAGCTTTTAAAAAAAGTAATAAAATCAAGTAATAAGTGAATCTTTATATCAAATTGAGTGATTCTATTTTGTTTTGTTATCAATGAGTGCTTTCTGTCCTGTTCTGGCACAAATATACGTAATTTTGAATAAACATATAAGTGAAGAAATAGTAAATAATTAAGAGAAAACTATATATCTTTTTACATGAACTTACCTAATATCACCGGGCATAATAACATCAGGGAATCCAAGTTTTCGTGTCAAGGAAATATTCTTGAACAATAACGGATTTTCTTCGCGTACTTGCGATAGTTCACCATGTAGTAGTTTCAGGGACATAACAATACCTGTAGAAGTAAATTTATCAATGCATTTGTAATAATAGAGATAACTGAAAAGTAGTAGATAGAATGTAGCTGTTACTCTATTATTTTGATTATTCAGTTACAAGTAAATTTTGGAACAGAAGAAGGTTTAATCTTACGCCTGTTAATATTTATCCTTAATATTTTTTCCTGATCAAATAAATGAATGAATGAAGGTATGAATTAATGAATGATCAAGTCCATTCATTTCTTGACAATATGCAGACATTATATAGTCATTATAATACAGGAAGTAACAACTAGTCTGACAAGAAAATTTTTGTTTTAAAATCAACACAACATTTTTAGCTTCTATCACAACCTCATACTTGATTTTTCAAAAATACATGATTAAAATACAGATATACATGTCACAAAACAAACATTATAGCCTGAAAAGAAAATTTAGGTTTTTAAATCAAGACAACTTTTTAAGCTAATATAAATCTTCTATCAGAACCTTATAGGTACTTGATTTTTAAAACATACATGATTAAAACATAGAGGTACATGTCACAAACAAATATTATAGTCTAAAAAGGAAATTTTGGTTTTTGAATCGATACAACGTTTCAAGCTGATATAAATCTTCTATCGCAATATTTTACTAGATTTTTCAAAAACACAGTACATCATTAAAATATAGAGATACTAGGATACATGACACGAAACAAGCGAAAAACTCTTGAAGGCAATTGAAAAACAAACAACACACAAAATGAATAAACAATAAAATCATATGAAAAATCATGAAAAATAAAAACCACTAACACAACACACATTAAACGATATAAATATTATGAAATAAATTATTATTGAAATATTGATAAGAATATTATGAAAATACATTTCCTTTTTTGAAGGAAATATATTCAATGGTTTTCCTTCAAAACTAAAATAATAAAAAATACATGCATAAAATATCAAAATTTGAAGAACTTTACAGATATCAAGCAAAAATATACTTATTACAAAATTATAATTATTATAATATTATCAATCATTAAATAATTAGTATCTATATCATCTGAGTTAGGCAGTGTTATATTTTACGCTCTTTCATAATAGTGTCTAGCACAATCTTTTAATGAAAGTATTGCTCATGCAGCTAATAGCACAGTAGATAAATCTCAATCTAGCTCTATGGCTAAGGAATATACGTTTGTAAAATACTTATTCATAAAATTACACCAATCGAAACAATTGGAAATTCAATACATTAATAGTTTAATAATAATTGGTAAAAAATTATGCCTAAGATGATCCAATTGAAAGGAAACACAATCACAACAATCGAAACAATTAAGAATTCAATAAATACATAGCTTATTAATAATTAGTAAAAATTCTTGCTCAAGATGACCTTATTAGAAGAAAACCTACCATAATTCGGCTGCCCTGACAACGGGTTGAATTTATTTGATTGCTTTTTGATGATGAATTCGTGAAGTTGATAGAAGTCTTTGTCCTCTCCCTGATAGATTCTGGAAACGAAAAATAAATCGATATTTGTAGTGTTCTAAAATTTTGCAGGATTGTTTGCAATAACTATTTGTATTATAACAATATTTTATCTACGACCGTGTTATAACACAATCATTACAGTTTCACAATTGAAATCGAAACAGTTGCTTTGTCGAAATGGAATTTGAAACTTGTATTGTAATGACGACTTTATAAAACACATGCTTTATTATGAAACGGTTCTAGTTCAATCTGCTCCAGTTTTAAAACATTGAAACAAAACAGAACACAATCGCAGATGATAAAAGCACTGTAGTTGCTCATGCGTGTGTGCTTTTAGCAGCTGTCCTAACCTATAAGGTGAACAATGGTCTTTTGAATCAAGGTTAGTTCAGATAGATTGATAATGTATAGCAGGATGCATTTAATTTGGCGGTTGGCGATCAGTAAACAGCTGATTTTACGCAGCTTTGACACAATAATCCAAAGACTTTTCAAAGCCTTTAAAAGACCTTTTTAAAGAAAATCTTCCAAAAAATACCATTCTAAAAGACCTTTTAAAAGTCTTTGCAATAATCTGCGAGATTCAGCTTTTGTAGGTCAAGTATTGTGTCAAAGCTGCGTAACATCAGCTGTTTACTGATCGCCAAATTAAATGCATCCTGCTAAAGATATTATTGTCATTTGTTGGTCGTAAATAATATGGTGCATGCAATGATTGTATTTTAGCCTTTAAACGACTCTTGCGATACCTTAAAATAACTCGCGGCGTTATCGCTCTTATTTTAACCTCGGTATCTCACTCGTCGTTTAAATGCTCTCATAATACAACCATTGCATAAACTACTAGAGTGGTCCGTAGCCGAGGGCGATAAGCGCCTGTCTGATAATCCAAAGGTTCCAAGATCGAATACTATTGTAGGATTGTTTGTGATAACTATTTGTATTATAATAATATTTTACATGTTATTATTATTTTGCTTTTACGGCCTCATTGGACCACTTGAATCAATCATTTCCTGGTCTTTCTTAATTTTTTCTTTCGCATTGTCCAGTATTTCTTCATTCGTTCTGATCTTCTCTTTCGTTCTTCATCTGTAAATACCCTTTGTACAGTATGTCGGTTGTCTATTTTTGGTTTGAACCTTGTTTTTAGATTTAGGTTGTTTAGATTTTCGGTTTTGCTTTTCAAATCATCCAGTTCGTTCAGATGTTCTTTAATTTCTCTAATCCATCCTGCTTGCTGCTTCATATCCCATAGTTTCTCTATTATTATTCTCGATAACCTGGTTTCTGGTGTCCTTAGAATGTGACCAACAAAAGATATTCTTTTTTTTCGCATAGTGTCTGTAATACCGGGTTATCATAAAAGAATGGTGCGGTTTCAAAAGAATTGGTGCGATTTTCTGACAAATATTTGACGCGAATCAGTTCACGATTCCTGTCAAATTTAGATTGTTTGGCTTGAACACTGGTTTCTGTAAAAATTCAATCTTCGCACCATTCTTTTATGATATCCCTTTATTTTACACGTATTACAATAATTATTCTTTTAGCGAGTGTAAGAAGAATCGCAACTTTGTAAACGTTAAACAAATGAATTTAAATTTATTTCTAGTTTGAGCGTGAATGCCCTGACCTGAAAGGCATCTCCCTCTCCTCATCGACTGCACCCAGCAGCATCTGTCCAATGCACAGTACTCCGACGCCGTGCGGCCGCTTGAAGGGGGTGGCCTCGTTCCCGCCACCGCCACCGCCCCCTCCGCCGACCAGCGACGACTTCTTGCTCGACTCGGAGAACAGCATGCGGCCCAGTCGCATCACCTGTGCCACCACGAACAGTTCCGAGGTCAGGTCGCCGTTGCCCAGGTCCTGCGAAGGAAATGTTGACAAATTACTAAAGCAGGATTATTTTAAATTGTCAGAAAACAGCTGATTGATGTACGCTCGTTTACTAACGTTGAATCAGGTGTTTTCTGACAAGTTAAAATAATCCTGCTATACAATAAATCGAGATCCAGATTTGGATCGTGGAAATAAGAATGCTAACGATAAAATCGAGATCCTGCTTTAAGTGAGAGTTTGTATCGTGGAAATGAGGAATGAACGATAAAAATTTCAATTTTTGCCATTGCTTTAACATAGGACAAATTTTCACATTTCAACTTGATCAGCTGTTTTGAAATATTTATTCATTGTTCATTGCACCGGGAATTTGAGCTGAGAGTAGAGGTTAGGAGGAGTGAGGAGGAGGAGGAGGAGGAGGAGGAAGGAGGAGAGGAGGAGGAGGAGGAGGAGGAGAAGGAGGAGGAGGAGGAGGAGGAGGAGGGAGGGAGGAGGAGGAGGAGGAGGGAGGAGGAGAGCAGTTCCGAAGTCAGGTCGCCGTTGCCCAGGTCCTGCGCAGGAAATGTTGACAAATTACCAAAGCAGGATTCTTATAAATTGTCAGAAAACAGCTGATCGATGTACGCTCGCTAACTAACGTTAAATCAGGTGTTTTCTGACAAGTTGAAAGAATCCTGCTATACAATAAATCGAGATCCAGATTTAGGACAGTGGCGCGCTCAAGTGAGAGAAGGAGCGAATTGATTTGTATCGTGGAAATGAGGAATGAACGATCAAATATTCAATTTTTGCCATTGCTTTAACATAGGACAGGTAAGTAGTAAATTTTCACATTTCAACTTGATCAGCTGTTTTAAAATATTTATGCATTGTTCATTGCACCGGGAATTTGAGCAGAGAGAGAAGTTGAGAAAGATATAGCAGGATCCTTTTAACTTGTCAGAAATCAGCTGTTTCGGTAATAATTAAACAGTGATTTCGACACAATAATCGAAAGGCTTAAAAGTCTTGAAGACCTTTAAAGTCTTTAAAAGACCTTTTTAAAGAAGACCTTTCAAAGAATAACTTTCTAAAAGACCTTTTCAATAATCTGCGAGATTCAGCATTTGTATGTTAAGTATTGTGATATTGCTCGTCGATCATATGTTTTCTGACAAGTTAAAAGGATCCTGCTATAGCAAATTTTCACATTTCAACTTCATCAGCAGCTGTTTTGAAATATTTATTTATTGTTCATTGCACCGGGAATTTGAGCAGAGAGAGGAGTTGAGAAAGATATGGAGTGAGAAGGAGAAGGAGAAGGAGGAGAAGAAGGAGAATGGAGATGAAGATGGAAAAGGAGGAGATGAAAATGGAAAGAAGTAGAAGAAGAAGAAAAAAAGGAGAAGAAGAAGAAGAAGAAGAAGAAGAAGGAGGAGGGAGGAGGAGGAAAGGAGGAGGAGGAGACAGGAGAAGAAGATGTGGCTGTTGGCAGTCGGTGACAAGGAAGGGACCTGGAAACATCTATCCAGCCCGGAAAGATTTGGATAATGAACTACTCACTGTGAAAATAGTGCAGTTACTGTTGAGCTTTTCAACATAGTTGGAGAAACCTTCTTTGGATATTCTAACCAGGAAACGTTCGCTGAAACAAAATAAATTACAACTTGGAATTTATTACAATCAGTAAACATGGAAATTCATCTCAGCTGAACAGTAATACAAAAATTGATACCCAAGTATCAAAGCTTGTAACTTATTATAAATAATTATCATCACTTATTATAAACGTTCCAATTCATCATAAATATTATATCCATAACTTAATTTGATAAGATTCTAAAGCGAAAATACTTTTTAAAATTGAATGAAAATTTTGTTTTAATCTAATGAAAATCAGTATTTTTTGACAAAATGAGTATAGCCGCTACTATGTGGCTATAAAGAGTCTACATTATAATAGACTTTAGCACTCTACAAAAATGGAAAATAAATTTGATTGAAATTTGATTCAACTAAGAGTAGCACACCTTATGAAAACACTCTTTTTGGCATCGTATAAGGAGAAAAATATCTCTGTATCTTCTCCAACATGGTGGCCGAAATCTCTCATACACAAGTAAAGGTGATGCGTCAAGAACTTTCCAGCTTCTTTTCTTCTCATTGTACCACGTGACTGCAACACACACAAAACAATAAATTAGTAATATAAACACACAATTCAATATGAATTGAGACTTCTAAATTTTCTTGTATATTCGATCAAACTTATATGAATTTCAAATAAAGAATAAAATAAATTAGAAATGAAAAAATATGGAAAAGAATTCATGCAGCCTAAAAATGTAGACAATATCAATGTTTTGGGGTATGAATACCTAAAATTTCTGGAATATCTAATATGAATTATATCATATTATCTAATACATTAGTGTAGGTGATCGAAGTAGCCATACTTATTTTTGGGTGCACGAGCACCCATTTGAATTTAAATGAAGTAATATATGACGTCATTTTACGGAGTTCAATAGGAATCTCGTTGCATTGGATGGCCTCACTTTACAGCAGTTAAATTCAATCGATTTTCCTGCAACTCTAACAATAAGAGTTTATTATGGAGATGAATTTTCTAAGAAGGAATGAAAGTACCGTATAGAGAAAACATTTCTGGCATTTTAGAAAACTGTAATGAGAAGATTCATCATTCAACTGATTTATTTTTTATTAATATTCTGATTTTATTTACTGATTTATTTATTATAAATTTTAGTGTCGGCTGGTGTGAAAAGAATTGGGAGAGGAGCCACAGTGGAAAAACTAAGTAGAAAACATGCATGAAGGAACTCACCTAGGACTCTAGGAGAGAAGTTGACTAATTGCCTCAAACTACTAGGGACCTGCTACTAAATCATTTTAAAAAGAGATATATCTTCATGTTCAGAATAATTCCTTTATCGAATGTAAAATGCCTATCTATGAATTTATAAAGAATTCAAAACTTTACTTACAGATACACCAGAGGAACTTTCCGCACTTTGTACATGCTGAAAACAAAAATAGCAAAATTATTAAAAATTTATAGCATTAAGCTATAGAAAAATGATATTGCATATGAACTTAATACAATATTTTATTTAATACAACAATACAATCTTTTTCAAAAAAAAAAGTTACAAATAAGTCATTGCTATAAATTATTAATAATATTGATAAACATCATTCTATTACCTGTTCACTAATTTTTCAAAATAAGTGCTATTTCAAGAAATATGATTCAACAATGAGAAAAGAATATCTGAAAATTTACCTTTTTCCACCATTATTCAACTTGCAGTGAGTTCACTTTGCTAAGACACTTGGATTGACAATAATTTACCCAATTACAGCTTTTTACAATGATGAAAGTGTACAAGAATCTATTCGCTATGATACAGCCCCATTAAAATAGTATAGTGGATGAAATAATATCAAACCTCTGAACATGGTAAAAAGCTGTTTGGAGTTGTAATGACAATAATAATTCATTTCCACCCCAAATGCCTAGGCAAAGTAAACGAGCTATATACTACTAGCATCTTCCTTGATTGTTCAAGGTTTTGATTTTTTTAATTTGGTTTTTTCTATTCTTGCATTATTTATACTTTCCATATAATCGACATTATTCAGATATTATACTTTGAAACATTTTATTTCCCATTGATATGTAATTGTAATGTAATGGACTTTTTTCAATAAATTTCATAAATTGTCTAATTCAATAATTTATTATTAATTTTTACTATTTACTCACTCAAATCATCATTCTTTCTGTCCCAAATAACACACATTAATAAAAATGATACAATCCCAAATAATATACAATAGGATTAGTGTGAGACTGTATAAGATTGTTCAGACTCTAGAAACAGGAATCCTCCAGTATGGTTTATAAAGTGGAAAAAGGCTTGAACAATGTCTTCAATAATGAAGGCTACTTAGACAGTAATTTAAACTGGCCAAAAGTACTGACCAACTGTACTGATAGATGACAATAATTGTTGGAATTCGTATGCGGAGAACGCGGCTACTATTAATAAACTCGCTCATTTAATCAAGCCTTTCTGCTAACATCACTTTATAAAAGCATCATTTTTTTCAATTATTGTTGATATGAATTGCGACCAGACTAGACTTCAGTACTACAAAAATCATAGAAAAATAGTATTTCTACTATATTATCAAATATTTTCACCTGTAAAAGGTCCATTACACAATAACATTATGGGTGAATAAACTAGTATTCATTCTCAATTGCTGTCTTACATTCGTGAACTATTTTTAATCAATATAAATCAATACATAAAAAATTGAAAAGCTGCATCAGTTTAAGTACAAGACTGCCTAGTATAGTGATACACACAATATTATTTTTTTCAATGATAATTCTTCATAATTTGAAAGTCTATGAAAGTTATAGAATACAGTACTGACTTTGAAAATTGAACTTACCACATGGTAAAGGTCTACTATACTCATGGTACTTGGGTCTACCATGTCTGCTCCACATCTTGGTACTAAATCCAATCCTAGACTTCTGTAACATAAGAGACAAAACGAAATAATTAAAAACGGATACAGAAGAATGAATGGAAGTATTAAAAAATATAGGTAGTATAATGCTTAGTGGAAGCTGTAATACCAGATATAAATAGAAGTAGTATTTGTACGAGTATTATGTACAAATATTAATACTGAATGAAAGGTGAAAGATAAAATTTAAACTTTGAATTAGATTTTTAATATAGTTTGCACATCTACAATTATAATGTATTTTTAACAAGAACGTTTACTGAAATCTGAAATTTCAGATTTTCTTTTTCTTCTCCTACATCTTTTAATCTCTTTTTCTCATTCCCTCTTACTCCTTCTACTTTTTCTCCTTCTCCTTGTTCTTTCTACTCTTCATCTACTTCTTCTCCTTCCTCCACGTCCCATATTCCTCCTCCTGCTCCTATTTTCTTCTCCTTATTCTTTTCCACCTCCTTATCTATCTTATTCCCTTTTTCTCCTTTTCCTTCTTGTTCTTCTTCTTCTCCTCCTTTCTCCTCGTTCCCTATTCCTCTTCCTTCTCCTTTTTCTCCTACTACTTTTCCTCTTCTACTTCTCCTTCTCCTCTCTCTCATTCTGTCTTACTCCAACTCCTTCTTCTTCCTCCTTCTCTTGTCCTTCTTCCTCAATTTCTCCTTCTAATTTTTATTCTCTTTCTCCCCCATCTTTTCATCTTTTTCTCCTCTTCCTCCTCCTCCAACTACTCTTCCTTTTTCCCTCCTCCTTCTACTCCTCTTCCTCTTTCTTATTCCCTCCTTCTCCTCTTCTTCTTCCTTGTCCACCTATTCCTCCAACTCTTCTCCTTTCCCCCCTTCTTCTACTTCCCCTTCATTTTACACGTATGGTTCCATCAAACGTGGTTCTTCCTCTTCCTTTTTTCTCCTTCTCATTCTCCTCCTCCTCCACCTACTCTTCCTTCTCCTTCTTCTACACCCCCTCCACTTTACAAATATGGTTCCATCAAACAGTGCAAGAATCTCCTGCAGGTCGATAATCTCAACAGGTAGACAGACTTCTCTCCGAAGCATGTGTGTGCTCCTGCTTAGTGCAACTCAAAACCGGTTCTAGAAGTCCATCCACATATACATACACCCCCCTATATACAGATATATAAATAATACAAATAAACGTCTACCAACATATACCACACCTATATACAGATATACAAATAGAAGTCTACCAGCATATACCACACCTGTATATAAATATACAAATAATACGAATAGAGCATCCATGGGTTGCCGCTCTTCAAGTCACCACAGACTGAAGAAGAGATTCCAAAAGCGATTCGTGTCTGAGAGCGAGAGAGAAAAAATAAAGAGAGTGACAAAGATAGGTGAGAGAAAAAGAAGGAAAAAGAATGGTGAGCAAGAGAGAATAGATGATTAGAAGAATGAAAGAGTGAGAAAGATAGGGGGAATTAGGAAAACGAAGTAAAAAAGATGGTGAGAAAGTAAAAATAACGAGAAGAGTGGAAGAGAGTGGGAAAGATAGGGGTGAGAATAGGAAGGAAAAGGATGGTGAGCAAGAGAGAATAGATGATGAGAAGAATGAAAGAGTGAGAAAGATAGAGGAAAGATTAGAAAATAAAAAGGATGGTGAACAAGAGAGATTGGAATATAGAGAAGATAAGATATAAAGAAAAGAATACTATAGAGGAGGAGGTAGAAAAAACAAAGAAAAATAAAAGAAAGATTGCATGCTAGTACTGTAATCCTCTGCACTCGCCAATAAAAACCAAAATTGAATTATACGGCGGTTTTAAAGCATTCAATCATGTCACATCTTTGTCGGGTTGAATGTAATCTCATGATTAGAATGTAATCTCATGATTAGAATGTATCTCATAATTTCTATAATCCAGAAGAGGAATTGTGAGGAATAACATGAGAAATTAATCATCTTTCGAAAAAGAAGTTTGCAGATTTATAGACCAGGGTCCTCTGTTTCATAAAGTATTCAAAGTCCTATAAAATCACTAGACATTGTTAGCACGACTTCTAGCTAGAAAATGAATTCAATTCATTTTGGAATAGACAAAATTGATCTCATTCTTTTACCTACTATGGAGAAATTCTACATTTCTGAATCAAGATTAAATTATCCTCTACTTCTTCCGTAGGGGAATTCTTTAGAGATGAATCTTCACATCACGAAGGAGACCCAGCGAAGGTTGGAGAGAAAGGGTGAGAGACAAGAAAAGAGAGAGCAAAGAGAAGGAGCAGAAGAAGAATGAGTCAAAAAGAGAAGGAGAAAGAGACTGCTGAAGAAGTCTTCTGATGTCTACTGGACTGAACTGCCGGTGCGGCGTTCTCTAACAAAAACAAAAAATAGAAAAGTAGCCTTCAAACTTCAAACTCTTGCTTCTTCAGATCCAAAGTCCGATGCTACCCTGTCTCAAACATCCACTGCCAACTTATTTGAAACCTTCAGCCGACTTTGTAGCCATGCATGGATCCTTGCGCGCAGCTAGCTCCTTATAAAATGTTCTTTTATCTTCCTTACCTCTTTATTACTTTTATTTTAGTTCTTTTATTACCTTTACGTCTTCATCCTCCTCCGTTGAGTGTTTAAGGTGAGAATATCCTTTCCCATGAATGGACATTATAATGTTCAAACTCCGCCATTTCATGTTTATGCATCACAATCATATTATCGTTGGCTTACAGAATCTCATGTTCACGTTTATTGTCATATGAAGTTTAATTTTTATCAAGTTCATGACTTAATTTGTTCAATCAATCGGAATATTCTATGTTACTTTCATTTACAACACTGTAATTAATCTAGAGTTTAAGCCGTTTTATATTATGTAATAATTTTATTTGTTGGTCTCTTCCTTAACCAATTTCCTCTTCTTGGTCTCCTTCTTGATATGTTCATCACTTTTCATTTCCTTTCACTTTCAGCAGCTAGATCCTAATGGACTCTTCGTTTTCTCCTTACCCTTCTCATTCTCCTTCTTCTTCTCCTTCCTCATCTTGTCCTTCTCCTTCATCTCGTTCTTCTTGTTCTGCTTCTCGTCTTTCTCTTTCCCCTTATCCATCTTCTACTTCTCGTCCTTCTCCTTCCTCATCTTGTCCTTCTCCTCTTCCTCCTACTTCTACTTCTTATCCTTCTCCTTCTTCTTCATCTCCTTGTCTTTCTTCGTTTTCTTCATCTATACTCCTTCTTCTTCTCCTTCTTCATTTTGTCTATTCCTCCTCCTCCTTCTTCTTCTTTTACTACTTCTCTTTCTTTTCTTCTTCTTCTTCTTCATCATATTTTTCTTGTCCTCCCCACTCTTCTTCTCGTCCTTCTCCATCTTCTTCTTCTTGTTCATCTTCATCATCTTCTTGTCCTTCTCACTCTTCTTATCCTTCTCCTCCTCCTTCTTCTTCTTCCTTCTTCCTTCTTCTTCTCCTCCTCCTCGTCCTTCTCTCCTTCTTCTTCTTCTCTTCCTTCTTCTTCTCCTCCTCATCCTTCTTCTCCTTCTAATTAATATTATCCTTCTCGTTCTTCTCCTCCTCCTCCTCCTCCTTCTTCTTCTTCTTCTTCTTCTTCTTCTTCTCCTCGTCCTTCTTCTTCATCTTCTTCTCCTTCTTCTTCTTCTACTTTTCCTCCTTCTTCTTCTCCTCCTCCTTCTTCTTCTTCCCTCCTCAACATCCTCCTTCTTTTCTTTTCTTCTTCTTCTCCTTCTCCTCTTCTTCTTCTCCTCTCCCTCCTCCTTCTTCTTCGTCTTCTTGTCCTTCTTCTTCCTCAACAAAAGTCGTCTACTTTTCGTTCTCCATCTTTATCACTCCTCCTTGCCTTAGCTTTCTTCACATTATCTCTCTCACTCCTTCACACTCCACCGCTGGGACTTCTTCTCCTCCCTATCAGCATCTGAAATCCTTCAACTCTCTTCTTTTTCGTTTTTCTCTGTCTGGTTCTCTCAGACTGCAGTTCAGATCCAGACTGGCGATCACAAACTTCTTTGTCCCAATCATCTGACTGGCCACTCTATAATGCTCCAGTCGTTGAACTTGGAATATGTTACATCATCCACCTATCTATCTAACTATCTGTACAATTTTAAAAACTTGGAATATGTTACATCATCTGTCTATCTATCTGTACTTACTTATATACTTATATAGCGAGTTTTTGCAACTTCAGACTTGTCGCTTCTCGCATCCCAATCGCCATTTTTCCTTATGGATCCAGTCTCCTTCAGTAAGTCCTCTGGTCTATCTATCTGCTTTGTATTTCTTTGCATTTGTAAGTCCTCTGCTTTGCATTTCTTCGTGCCAATTTATCTATCTGCTTTGTATTTCTTTGCATTTGTAAGTCCTCTGCTTTGCATTTCTTCGTGTACATTATCTGCTTTGTATTTCTTTGCATTTGTAAGTCCTCTGCTTTGCATTTCTTCGTGTACATTGGAGATCCATTTCTTTCGCGGTCTTCCACGTTTATTTCTATTTGCCGGTAACCAATTTATCTATCTGCTTTGCTATCTATCTGTACTATCATAAAAAATTAGATGGTGTCTGTCTGTCTGCACGCCTAGAATACTTACTTGACTGATAAAGCTGAAATTTTGCACAAAGATTGTCAGTATACCAAAGAACGTCATAGGCCTACTTAAATGTTTCAAGGATACTTTTAATTGATTTGAAATTCAACTCCAATGGGCTGGTTTTCACGCAGACTTGCATTCTAGCAGACGTTCTGGTTACTGGAGGCAGGTAACTGGTTTATAGATAAGTAGATAGGCTTCTGGTAACCTGCCTCCAGTAAGTAGAACGTCTACTAGAAACGTGAAACCCTGCCATAAGCATTGATAAGGTAACGTTGAGATCAAAATTATATGATTTTTTTCAAAGATGTTAGAGGCTTTGAGAAATTACCATAAGTTGAAAGTATGATCTAGGATGATAAAAACATAGAGACGACCACAATCCATCAAAAATGTATACAACATTTTCTATCAACCTCATTTAAATTGGACGAAAATTTCCATCTTTCAAATAGGCCTAATTAATCATGTACATTTTTCGGGTTCTATGTCAAAGTTAACATGCAAAATTGATAAAGCGGGTTTCAAGTTTTATATTTATTTAAAATTTTCTCTAACTACGTATACACAGTGATTAGATATTTCACACAAATATCCTTAACCACAACGGGATTTCTCAGACCCCGTAGCGAAGCACGGGTGACCTGCTAGTCCACTATAAGGCTACGCGTACATTGGTCACTCAAGACAAGACAAGACGAGATTACTCACGGTTAGTCACAGTACTTCACATAGTTGCTTATGAAGCAACACACACCGATTAGTCATTGCATCTCTGTGTGCTGCTTCATAATTAACTATGTGAATTATGCCCGGTTTTTCAGTCGCTCAATAGACAGTTTATGGATCCAATAGCACTATTGATTCAATAACCATGTGTTTTCAAATGCAAAAAAGTTTTTGATTTAATAAGTTTATTGAACGACTGGAAAACCGAGCATAACTGTGACTAATTTCGTCTTGTCTTATCTTGACTAACCAGTGTACGCCTAGCCTGAAACTCATTAAATCATCAACTTACGATTTAAATAAGGGAAGAGAAATGCCAATAATCCATTACTGTATATGATTCTTCATGACAAAGTTTTCGACAAACATTTTGAAAGTTCAAATTTTGAACATTATTTGAAATAGTTTCAAACAGAGTCAATACAGTGATTTCCGGTGAAACGTGTTCCAATGTATTCGAATGCTAATTTGCTTAGCTATTTAGATTTTTGTAAAGCTTTTTTGCAAACCAAGGCCAAGAGTCATGCTTCATGCTTCAATGAATACAATCCCGTTGTACACTAACAATTTAAATTCGTCATGGAAACGACTGTTGGAAAAATCCAACACTTGATTTGTTTAAAACTGATGTTCGATCAGAGTTTTCAGAGCTCATATTACTCATTTTTGCAGGTAGAAAGTTCAGTTGAACTTTGAGAAGTGAGAATATTTAGGTTAAACTCTTCTAACGAGAGGAAAATTCTAAATGAAAATTAATGAGTAAACGAAAAATAGATGGGGAAATAATACCAACGAGAATCGAAAAATAAGAAAGACTAATAATAAAAGAGAGAATAAATGGGAAAATCAAGAGGAAACATCGATAAAATTATGAAAAATGAATAGGTAGAGACTATATAGGACAGAGAGAATAGGACAGAGGGGATACATTACGGAAGAGAAATAAGGCGAGAAACAGAAATAAGATTAGAGGAGAAGAAGTTGCAGTAGGAGGTAGGATAGGAACCATATTAAATAAAATATAAAATAATGTACACTAATAAAATTGGAACAAAATATAAGAAGTTGGAAATGAAATTGAATAATTCTTGAATAGAAGAAGAAAGAAAAGGACGATTGATAAACAACCTTGCAATATATTATGGAATTTCCGAAGAAGATTTCATCATACAGGTTTGGAATACTGAATGAGACTTCAGACAAGATGCATAAGTCATTGACCTCCTAATAACTGTAGGAATCGGAATCACATAGGAGAAATAACATTATTTATAGTGGTGTTAAGTGTCCTTGACTGCTATACCTATACCTAACTGTATTGTATTTATTTCTATCTTACTATTTGTCATACCGATACCATAGGCATGGAAATTTAGTGGGGTGAATCCAACATTCCAGTTCCACCTATAAGCTAATATATTATCATTATCCTATGTGATATTCCTCTATCCTATTCCAATATCCTATAGTTCTTCCTTGAAGTATTCAGTAGGCTGAACTTGGAATTTCCAAAACACATCATATACATATACATCTCGTTATACAGGACCATAGAGAAGAGACAGGATTTAAGAGATCATATACATATCACATCATATACATATACATCTCGTTATGCAGGACCATAGAGAAGAGACAGGATTTAAGAAATAGAGATAGGATTCTAATCTGTTATCTATGACAGGACGCAACTATACTTCTACCAAAGACAATTTAACTATCAAGTAGTTGAATTTACTATTTAAGTGGTTAAATTGTCTTTGCTTCTACCAACAGTATATGAATTTTACTGACCTAAACATTTTTCAAAAATAAAATTCAAGATCAATTTCTATTAACTTCAACCAGATTGATTGATAGATATGTGTTTTAGTCATCCACTTTGAATTGACATATTTTTACAGAATGGGTTTCAAGGTATAAATTACTGTCAAAATTCACGAATAGTCTCTTAAAGTGATTTAAAACTATTTTTTTTAAATATTACATCCACTATTTCATGGTTATTCAGATGTCAACGTGACAGTATATCTACAAAGAAGCGACAGATAAAGTCAGTACTACTCCTATTCTAGATAATAAATGACGCATTGGTGTGGTACCTGGAGTAAGCTCGGAGCTTGAACAAAGCATCAAGTTCTGAAGCATCGGTTGCAAGTACACAAAGCATCCAGTCTCTTTAGTACACAGTACATTCCTTTCTATATCTCTGTCCCCTTTGCTATCTTCAATCTCACTCACTCTTTATACATCAATCCCTCTCTCTTTTTACTCTCCTATCGCACTATTTATCTCTTATTTACTTACTTTCTCACATTCTCTCCTCTTTTTATATCAGTCCTCTCTCTTTTTTTTACTCTCTTATCGCTTTACTCTCCCCTATCTCTCTTTACTCTTCTATCTCTCTTCAGTCTTTAACCTCCTATCTCTCTTTAGTCTTTACTCTCATATCTTCCTATTTTTCTCTTATTTACTTACTTCCTCACCTTCTCTTCAATGCATTCATCAATCCATTGTTTAATATCTGTTTTTCAACTCTACTGTTAAGATAGGCTGTGCACTGCATGCTCAAGTAATAGGGAATCTAAAACCTTTAGTATAGATCTAAGATCTAGTAATCTAAGGCTAGGCGTACACTGGTTAGTCAAGACAAGACAAGACGAGATTAGTCACGTTTAGTCACAGTACACATAGATGTACAAACACACACCGATTAGTCATTGCATCGGTGTGTGCTGCTTCATAAGCAAGTATGTGAATTACTGTGACTGAACGTGACTAATCTCGTCTTGTCTTGTCTTGACTAACCGGTGTACGCCTAGCCTTAGACCTTTAGTAGCGGCTCCTCTATGTCGTCATTTTTTTAATATATTCTACGGAATCTTTGAAACTTCTGAGAGGTAAACCAATGTAATGCATTATGCACAAGTAATAGAGAATCTAGTAGAGGCTCCTATTGGTCGTAATTTATTATGCCATTCTACGAAATCTATGGAACTTCAAGGAGGAAAACCAAGGTATTCTATATAGAGTGTGTTGGCACAGTTTCCCCTATATTTTTAGTGAATAGAAAAACTAGATAAATGCAAACATTCCTCCAATACATCGTTTAGTCGCTGACAGGGGCGGTCCTACGTATGGACAAATCGGACATTTGTCCGGGGCCCCGCGCCCAGAGGGGCCCCGCGGCGACGGCAAATTCAAACAATCAAATTTTTCATACCATAAAATAAAAGTAAAGAGCTTCAAATATTGTTCAATATTTGGCAAGACTTTAAATCGGGGCCCCGCAGCAAACTAAAAGCATATTATTACACAATTGAAGTTTTCATATAATAAAAATAGATGGCGTAAACAATCAAATTTTTTACAATAAAGTAAAATAAAAGAGTAAAATAGCTTCAAATGTTGTTCAATAATTGGCAGGATATTAAATCGGCGCCCTGCAGTAACCGCATATTTACACAATTAAAGTTTTCATATAATAAAAACTTTTTTCTTACAATAAAATAAAAAAGTAAAATAGATTCAAATCTTGTTCAATATTTGGTAAGACTTTAAATGGGGGCCCCGCAGTAACCTTAAAGCGTATTTACACAATTAAAGTTTTCATGTACAACAATTCTCATAATACAACAATTGTGTTCAGGGCCGGATTTCAACCTATTGCCGCCCCTAAGCACTATTCTGGCTGCCGTCCCTTGGCATATCAGATATATATACATTATGTATGTTATTATATATTATGTTATGTATATTATATAACTTATTATGAAAATAAAATACCACATTTACCAGTCAATAATGATGTGGTTTTAATAAAACAATCAGTTACTTTTAGATTTTTATTACTGTATATTTTAAAATGTCTATGCTCATTCGAAGTAAAAAATAACTGACAATGAAAAATGAAACTCATAAACTAACTTGTTCATCAATCACAAAAATATTTAGTTTTTTTTATGAATTAAGTTTCATTTGAAATATTTCAGTTGTTAGAACAGAATTTACAACTACAATATCAAACTTTAAACTAGTTAGCACGACCAATGGTATTATTTCATTTCATTTTCATAATTTCTTTATTCATCTAACTGTACAATACATACATTGAATAGTGTTCAATTAGAAAATTTCTAGAAATCTTAGACTGAAGAAGATACAAAATCATTCAGATAAATTTAAGTAAAAAAATTAAATAATTCAATTTTAGAAAAGAATTTTAGAATTTTTAATTTTAGTATTCATGAAAACTTATTCCGTTTTTCTATGATTTGGTTATTCCGGTTATTTGATTCGTAGGCCTATACCGTAGTCCAATATCGTACTCTATATTATTGATTTGCACGACCAATGGTATTAGTACCTATCAAATAGTGTGAAAATCATAATACTGAATAAGATACAAAACTATTCACATAAAGTTACTAAACTACTGCAAATAATTTTAAAAAGAAACTGAACTTGAAAACCATTATCAGTATTCACAAAAAATAATTCAGATTTCATGATTGGGGTATTTGGAATATTCGATTGGCATATAGTCCAATATTGAACTACAAATTCGATTAGTATAACCAACGGTATTAGCACTATTAAATTTTGAAAATCATGTATAAATTAGATCAATCAAGTTAAAATTAGTTATATAGGTAAACTTGGGCCTACTAGTAAAATAACTGAAACATGAATATTGAACACAAGAAAAATCTTGATCAATATTCGCAAAAATAATTAATTTTTATTATTAGAATAAGTGGAATATTCAATTGGTATGCAGATGCAGAGGTCCAAAATTAAAAAAATTATCAACAACAAAACAATCTATCGAATTACAAAACTACCTAAATAAACTCACTTAATATCTAGTAGCCTAATTTGAAAATTTTCTAAATCTTGGATAAAACGAAAATTTACAAATATAAACTAACTTAGCTCCTGAGAGTTGTGCCGTCCCTAGGCAAGTGCCTAGTGGGAAATCCTGATTGTGTTAACTACTATTATGTCATGATGATTTCAAAAGTAATGTTTCAAAAAATTCTTAAAATATTGAGAGAGGATTGTACTCATTATCTTTTATCTAATCAACTCAACTCATACTGTAGTATAGAATAATTTTTGAAAACTGCATGGTTAGCCACCGCTATTTCATTATTATTGAAGCTGACAAAGGACCACCAGAACCCCCCCCCCCCCACCACCTCTCTCCATAAGTGGGGCCCCGCCAAAGTCAATTGTCCAGGGCCCCGCAAAGCCTAGGACCGCCACTGGTCGCTGATATTGTATTTTACCACAAACAGGAGAGATAAAGAATAGTTAGTTATCTAGTTTTGCTTCTACTTCTAATTATCACGACTTCCATCACTTTTTCTTCCTCACTCATTTCCCTTCCCTCCTCTTCTTCTTATTTATCGTGTAGTCTTTATTGCCGTTTTCTCTCCGGCTTAAATTGAATAATTATTTTCAAATTTAATATTTGTTTTATAATTGAATTAATAAATCACCTTTCCATCTACCTCCTCCAAACATCGCCAATTTGTTTGGCGAAGGTCCCCCCACCAAAGATCGGATAAATAATTTGAAATAGCGGGCCTATCAATAACATTATTGTATTGAGACTTTAGATACAAAAATAAAACTTAAAATTACATTTTTAAATTACTATTTCAAACATTTCCCGTGGGAAAACTCACGGACCCCCTTTTCATGGAGTGTGTTCGACACCCCTCCCCATACCCCTGGTGTTTGCACCCCCAACAGTTTGGTGAAACGGCGCTCCTGTTCTACAATCTCAATAGTGACCCTTTAGAATTTCCACAAATCATACAAACAATGAACATCATCTACAATAATATGAAGTACAATAATTTCGATTCGGTTCAAACATGTCTGCCCCTTCCCCCCCCCCCCAACAGTTTGGCGCTCCTGTGTGAAACAGTTCTACAATCTCAATAGAAGACTCTTTGGAATTTCCACAAAAAATACAAACAATGAACATCATCTACAATAAAATCAAGTGAATTATTTCAATTCGGTTCAAACAAGTCGACCACTCTTTATCAGCCGAGTTACGTTGAACAGCTAGTACAATCGGTTGGTCACATGGTTCTCCCTTCCATGCTGCAGACATGGATGGCAACATTCTAGTGAAGAAGAGGGGACGAGAGAGAGAAAGAAGACAGAACAACACAGAGAACTAAGGGGAAAAAGAGAGAGACAGAAGTTGAAAGAGTGGGGAGAACAGTTCAGAGAACCGGCTAGAGAGAGGTGACGCCAAGCTGCTCAACATTCAGTCAGTTTCAGTGAGTCGGTTGAAGAACCTTGTAACTGGTAGTCGTACATTCATCGCCGAAAAGAATAGGGCGACAATTAGGTTAGGCGAGTGAGTGACTGTGTGTGAGAGTGGTGGTGAATTTGTGACACAAATATCTGCGCAAATTATTATGGTGAACGTGTAGTGTGTAAAGTGTGAGCAACAAGTGTGTCTGCTACTGCCAACTGTATAAAATAATTCGAACGAAGAGGATTTTTTTTCCATCGACTGCAGAAAAGGTTTGTAACTCGATGCGCCCCCCTCGAAATAATAAAAACAAAACAACCTGTTCCGACAATCTCTGTCCTACCTGTTCTTTGTTTTCAGGTTTCAGGTTTTCAGGTAGCCTTCGAGCCTTTGTTCCAACAGGGCTTCAGGTAGGTTCCATCTTGTGCAATTTGCAAGCAACAGGAGCGTTTCTTGGTCCGTGAGTTCGAAGGGTAACTTAAATCAAAGACGATAGGAAACTATTCTAGTATTCTAATTGTCTTTGCTTAAATTCATGGGCGGATTTAAGGGGGCCTTGGGGGGGGCTAAGCTCCCCAAAACATTCCAGCTATTGTAGCAAATGTTATAAATGTAGTTATATAATAGTTTCTAGCAAAAATTTATGTCTGAATCCTCCCCAGGTAGCCCCAAGGAAAAATAAAATCCTATAACTCCACCCGCATGCTTATATTATTTAGGATCTGCGCCAGTGGCGGATCTATTGGGGCTTTTGGCTGAAGCCCCCCAAACGCCTGGAAGAATGTAAAATTCATACAAATATTATATAATATAATTATAATATTTATAAATTATAAATATTATAATATATTATTTATAAATTAGTTTTTAAGCTCTTAATATAAATAATTCATTAGCAAGAATAACCGAATTCCACCATTACTTCTAAGTCTTCAAATTTGATATAAGCCGGTGAAATTGTCATCAAAAGTAGGGTTTACTTTGCAGGAAATGGGGTAGCCCGGTTATTTTCTATGTTGTACATATAATCTATGTTGTTGTACATATAATCTATGTTGTACGTATAGGCCTAATCGTGGAACATTGAATCCAATTATTCGATCCCGGTAACCTTCTATCCGCCAAAAACCTCTATGAAATGGCTCAATTTTTTTACATGTAGACAATTTTAACCCTGAAGCAAAACTTTTCCATAACAGCACCTAATATCATTTAAAAATAAATTTAAATAAGCCCCAATTTCATACCAGGATTACTGTTAAAGGCGGCCCAACAGTTTGCGAGATAAAACTCTTCAAAGTTTATCTATGTTAATAATACATCATGAGCTATTTCTTGTTAATTCTCGCGGAAATCATGTAGAATAGCAAAAAATCAAGCGAAATTGCAAGAAATCGCTTGAGATGCATTGCTAGAAAAAATGGTTCTCGGTTCAAGAAAAATAATGAACATAATATGCAATAATATTTTGTACATAGAAATAACTTCCAAAAATGTAAATTTTTTGTTATAATGTAGGCCAACGATTTCTTGTTTATTATTATTTTCGTAAAGTGTTTACATGTCTGATTGAAATTTCAACGAGGCATTCGATTTGGCAATACAATCCTATTTCTTTTGATATTAAGTACAGTTTAAGTTTAAATCCATATAAAATCAATAAAAGCGAGACCTATCATAAGAATATAAGTCTAATAGTAACTAATAGTAATCAACTACCCCCGGTCATCGGTTTCGAGCCCCATTATTTCATTTCTAGATCCGCCACTGATCTATGCAATCATGATGGGCAGAAATTTACAAGCAACCGGTTTTTGGTGTGTGAGTTTATAGGATACATTCAGGATCTATGCAATCATGGAAGGGCAGATTCATGAACAATTCTGAATGATCATGAGGTCAAGTAACAAAAACGCAAGACTGTCCATTGTATATTGAAATAATTCAAACCAGAATAGAGATAAATCACAAATTCAATACAAAAATACCTAGATATATGATAATTCAAGTGAGTGGAGAAAGAATTTTTACAATGAAATTAAAAGAAGAATTGCAGAATTAAAGAATTATTTTAGGAGTTCATTTACCACCGACAAGACCTCATTTCCCAAAAAAATTGCAACCAATATCAATTTTTCATAGTGAGTAACAACATCCCATTCCATTAGCCTATTCCATGCAATTTTTAAATTTCAACTTTAAATAGGCCTACAGAAATATTCTACTCATCACTGGATTGACTGATTCTAATCATTATGATTAAACAAGGTTTACAAGAAACAAAGGTTCTACTATTTAGTATTAGCTGGAATCACTATAATAATTCTGAACAAAGCAATGAGTAATGTATCCAAAAGTTTGTTTAAAATCATCTTTACAATAATTACTAGAATTTTGATACTTCCAAATAACACAGAACAATTGAAAAGTAACAATTTACAGGGGACATTGACCACACCAGCTTATAAACAGAGTATTTGGAACAACACAAAGAAATTCCCATAAAAATACGTCTAAAAATCGCTTAAAGTACACAGGAATTAGTAAAATGACTCCCAACTCCAAGAATGTGCTATTACAAATTTACTTAATAAGGAAAACAATGAGCAAAGAAAACAATTCTCATCGCACATTTTCAAGCCAGTAAAACTGTTGTTTTTTATAGTTGAATAAATTGCAGGACTATCAAACATATGTTTTAAAATCTTGTTGAGAATTAATGATACATCGCTTCAATAAGTGAATCTTCTTTGTTGCATGTTGAGAAAATACACGTAAGTGGGAAATCACTGTAATTAGTGAGTTGGTTCTGAGGAATTGGGTGTAGAAGGAGAAAAAGAAGAGTTGAAAGACGATGAAAGAGAAGAAAGAAAAGAAAGAGAAGACGATGAAGAGGTAGAAGACATAAAGTCTGCTGAGGAATAAAGAACAGAAGAAGACGAAAAAGGAAGTTGGAGGGGAAACATAAAGAAGCAGTGGAGGGGAAACATAAAGAAGCAGAAGAAGGAAGAAAGAGGAGAAGAAGGGAAAGCAATGAAGAAATAGAACATGAAAGAAGAAGAAGAAAATGAGCAGAGAATTGGAGAGGATAAAGAAACGAAATAAAAGCAAAGGAAAACAGAGGAGGAGAGAGAGTAATAGAATCAATTATTTTGAAGAGAGAAGATAGAGGACAAAGAGGAATTGGAAGAAAGAAAGGGAAGGAACAAAGGTAGAGAAGTTAAGAGAGTCAGTCAGGAAAAGGAATTGATGGCGGAAAGAAAAATAGGAAGAAATTGAAGGAGGGATTAAAGAAAACCCAGAAAAGTTGAAAAGCAATAGAATAAGAAAGATCAGATAAAGGACAAAGAAAAAAGAGATGATTGAGGAATGAGAGGTGAAGGAAAAGAAGTTGGTAAGAGGAGAAGGATGAAGAGAGGAATGAGAGGAGGAGCAGGAAAGGGAGGAAAAGGAAGAGAAGGAGGAGTAAAGAAATAAGATGGAAAGGAAGAAGAAAGATAAAAAGGAGGAAAAGAAGTTGGAGAAGAGGAAGCAGAAAATTGAAGTAGGAATAGAAGAAGGAGAGGAAGAAGAACGAGAAGAGGGAGTAGAATAAGAAAAAGAAGAAGTAGTAGTAAGAGAAGAAAAGAGGATAACGAGATAAGGAAAATTCGTCTTTGATTACATGGAATTTCCACTTCCATAATTTCTCAACGACTTTCTCACGATAGTTGTAGCACACCTTCAATAAATAGCCTGATGAACAAATTGGAATAAAATTGAGTGAAATAATTTAATAACTGCTGAAACTCGTTTGTTATCATCCAGCCTTTGTTCAAAGTTCACATACATAGTTTGGAATTGAAAACTGACTTAATTATAGCCCAAATAAATATATACTTGAAGTATTAACATCTATTTAATAACTTGTAATTGAAAACTGACTTAATTATAGGCCAAATAAATAGATACTTGAAGTATTAACATGTATTTAATCTAGTGAATCAACCTAGGAAGAAACAATAGGCTCCCCCACCTTAGAATAAATCGAAAAAGGTCATTGTACTTGCAAGTTTGGGTAATAATTATTCAAACAACCCGCCAAAGTAGGGATTCGCGAGTTATTACACTATAAGACTCCAAGGAAATAACGCTATTACAGTACAAGGAATTCATCCCACAACTCACTTAAGTCTTCAGGTGTCCAACAAGATCTTCTCACAGAACTCTTCAATTGTTTAGAAGGTAAAACAATTTAGCAATAGCCTACACTTTTATGATCACAAAACAGAACTGATTACGGAATCTATTATCAAAATAAGACTTAAACATTACTTTACAGACCTTCTTAGACTCGAATTTGTTTCCCATAATCAAATACGTTTCATGAAATCAACATTTATTGAAAATGTTCGTTTATTCATTACTAATACGAATGGAAGTTCTACAGTAGTAACGTTGATTTTCTTGAGAAAAAATACACCAGAACTTGGTGATTGAAATAATGCTTTTGAGTATATATATTTTACCTTAAAGGATATATATTCAATGGCAAAACACCGCCATTTCAAAGGCATCTGGTGCCACCTTTTATACAGGTGAATATCAAGATAAAGAGTTGAGCCTGGGAAGTCTACTTGTTATTGTGGTTTATGATGCTCGAGAGAGAGAGAGAGAATAAAAGAAGAATAGACAGAAGAGAAGAAAATACGAGAAAAAGGACGAGAAGGTGAAGGAGAGAAGAATAGAGAAAGAGAAGCAGTGAATAGAAGAGGCGTTGAAGCTGAAAAGATTTTGGGGAGAGAAAAAAAAGGCAGGTCAAAAATGCCTAGGCCTATATTATCAAAACAACAACAGGTTTCTCCACCTGCTTTCATGAATAGCTTGAGTATTTGGGTCTGGGTTGTCAAAAACGTTCGAAAATCTAGAAAACCCCAAGGTTTCTTTGTAAAAATATCGGTCACATATCAATTTTTTGTGATTATTTGTAAAAATGTAGGTCACATACCAATTTCAAGTGAGAATTGAAAATTTCAAGGAAAAGTATGTTTCAATGTCACCCTCCTATATAGCCTAATACTTGTTGAAACTCAAGACTATGAGTAATTCATTTTCTTTATTGAAACAATTTATTATGATAATACATTTTCGATTACTTGCTTGCATATCAGTTTGGTAAGAAAGCCTTTTTGATTTCATAAAACTTGAGTCAAGCTCTTTCTTGACTATTGCAATGACCAACATCGTGATGCATTTTCGGCATGAGAAAACAAAACTTCAACAATTTTCAACAGCACTAACAATCTACCACAATCAAACCTATGATAAGGAGTTATTTTTGTTCTACATTTACTTGATTGGAATTAATATGATGCTATAATTTAATTAGTAAATTGATAATCTAATACTGTAACTCTTAATTGAAACAAATATTCCAAATTACTATCTGTGATCAATTGAGCGTTAAATCTTCATCTGCAGTAACCTATAATTTACCAACAATAGTCCCGTAATAACGATAATTAATTGAAGTTCAATGATTGAATTTTGCCAAACCGTTCCGCGCTGGTACGTATTAATTTGTCACGGTTATTTAACCGTTACTGGAACTGTGGAAGTAATCAATCAGTGACCAGCGAAATAAAATAGACTTGATAAATAGTGGGGTTTGCATAACTGTTACTTTCTCAAGATTTTTTTGGGTTCTGTTACATCTTGAACGAAAACAATAGAGTTCCTTAGTCCTTAATAGAATCCTGGTCAAAAATAGCAGGATAATCTAATTTTATTACGGAATCTCCTTGCTAAAAACACAAGGTTTTTGTACTAAAACCAGTACCACAGATAGTGTACAACATTAAGGCTTAAAAAAACTTTTTTATGGTGATATTTTTTAAATTTTCACAATTTGGATACTATTAAGCAATAAAAATTGAATAAATTCAAATGGGAACATTTTTTTAGTGTAGTCCGATTCACGTCAAGAAGTCAGCATTGTTTATATGAGGAGCATTGATGCCAAGTTTCATTGAGTGAGAAAGAGAAAACTGCACCAAACGTGTTGGTTGGGACTGTGTGCGACAACAATGCACAGTGCGGCAACTATGCACAGTGCGGCAACTATGCACAGTGCGAATAGGGATAGCAAATTCCCATCTAAGCAATGCTGACTTCTTGACGTGAATCGCACTATAGTACCACAGAGAGTAGAAGAACTCCTATTACTTATTTTCCTTTATTCTTTCTGAATACTACGAACAATAAATTCAAATCACTTTAAACAGATTGCTCAACCAAGTAAGGGACAGTGGTAAAACTGGCGCTTACAACAATAATAATATTTCTAAACTGTTTACTATTTTATACAATATTTTTTGTAGAATATTTGGTAATAAATTTTAATTTGAAACAAGGAAGATGTCAAGTAATGTAAGAAAGTTTTTTAGACACAGCAAGTCAGCTACATCTGGTTAAATGACAATTTAAATAAATTATTGTTAATGCTGCTCTAGTTCCAATTTGCATAGTGCAAGCTATCCAATTACTGTCAAGTTGTAATTTCTCATGATCCCTCAATGAATATGCTGACATCCAAAATTTGAGACATACTATCAGAGAGAATAGAAGTAAACTTGAAGTTGAAAAATTTTCTTTGAAATAGTTGATAATATTTGGAAAATCTTTCATTTTGAAGAATTTTATTTGAAATAGTTTATGAAATTGAAGTTTATTTTTATAGATACAGTTAATAGATCATACCCCGGCTACAATACCTAAAACAGATAACCAAAGATCTAGGGGTTCAGAGCTACATTCAATTGAAACATTTAGCTCTGGACAGGAAGAGATGGAAAGCTGCATACCAATCAAATGATTGAAGAAAGAAGAAGAAGAATAGATCATACAATAGCAGATTCAATTTCTCATTTTATATTTGTAATGTATCTCCAAACTAATTTTGTAATATTCTCCCTTTCCAATATGATAATAATTTGACCTCACCGAAAGTACTATTTTTCAAATTTATTTTTTAAATAACTCACCGATTAAATAAATTGAAGTTGTAGCCTATTATTTCAACAATACAAATGAATATTTAAAACATTAACATGGCAATATTTAGTATCACGTTAACGTATCAACTTTGGCATTGGTTCAAAACGGGTTAATTGTGTTCCAATAATCTCAAATTGAAGTTTTTTCAGTGAACTGATTGCTAATCTAGCGTTGAATTGCAATAATTCATTTATTCAATAACTGAAAGTATTTATTCTATGAACGACCTCTACTGTATCTCTACTCAAGTCACCAACTACTGTATATAGGATCTCCATAGTATATAGTTATACTAGATGGTTTAAGTATTGAGTATTGGGTCATTCTAAATAGACAATGAATGCTTGGGTCAGCGCACAGTTGAGGTCAGGGCCTAACCAATAATCGGTCTTCTCTCTCTCTCGCTCTCTCTCTTATATTCACTTTCTTTTGGACTATTTCTCTCTTTCTCTAATTTATTCTCTCTTTTTAAACCGTTTCTCTCTTCCTCTTTCATTGCATACTGCAACGGAGTTGACAAGTTGTTTCCAATCAGGCCTAGAACTAGGAGTTGAGACTAAACTAGTTGTGAATATTGCTGAAGGCATTTTTCAAACGAAAGCCTATGATTTGGGCGGTAGACTATTCAGAAATTACAAACAAAATTGGGAAATTATTATTGATGAATGATAATATTCACTGTATCGAAGTGTTCTAAGTATTTGTTGAATCAACCTCAACTTAGAAGGGTAGAGAAACATACAAAATAGTCCATGACACCAATTGTCCATCATAATTTAAAAAAAGTATCCAATGAAAATAATTTATTTAGACATTTTTAAATTATTCAACCAATATATAAGCAAGCTGAATTTTCAGCGGAAAAGTAGTATATTTCAAAGAAATATATTGAGAAGATTGCCGTACTCAACAGCAATTTAGGAAAACAATTTGCCAAATATACAATTGAAATCTTTCTTATGAATCAAATTTGAAATAATGTTGCTTAGTGCTTTACAGAGAGAATTATGGCAAACATAACACCAAATCTTGCATAAGATTTTATAGTAGCATAGCTATCATACAGAAAGTGGAACTAGAACTGTGAACCAAATCTCCGTAGATTTTTCAATTTTAGATATCTCTGGGATTTTCATAGATTTTTGAATTTTAGATACCTAAGGCTCTTGTACTACAGATGTGGAAACTAAATTTTGAACAATCTAATTTTTATTCTGGATTACCTAACTCTACTGAACTCTAAACTAAAACATTAGTAACTCTACTCTAAAACTTTAGTTCTAAATCAGTTTGAAATCAGTTCATTAGAAAAGAAACAAACCATCAATATTTAGGCGGAAAAGCGTGACAAAATGTTTTTAAAAACAATAATAATGCAATCAGAAAACCACTCAACATAGACGTAACATGTTTGTAATTATTCCATTTTAGTAGTGAGGTGTTATCATCTAATGACTCAGTGAGTACTAATTTCACTCTTCATGTTCTTCTTTCTCCTCCTTTCCCTCTTCTTTGTCTTCCTTCTCTTCCTCTTCCGCTTCTTCTCCATCTCCTCCTCTTCTTCTTCTTCTTCTCTCTTCTTCTTCTTCTCCTCTCTCTCTTCTTCTTCCTTCTTCTCTTTCTTCTTCTTCTTCTCTTCTCCTCCTCTCCTTCTTCTTCTTCTTCTTCTTCTCTTCTTCTTCTTCCTTCTTCTCTTTCTTCTTCTTCTTCTTTCTTCTTCTTCTTCTCTTCTTCTTCTTCTTCTTCTTCTTCTTCTTCTTCTTCTTCTTCTTCTTCTTCTTCTTCTTCTCCTTCTCTTCTTCTCCTCCTTATCACCTCATCTTCTTCTTTTTCTACTATAGGCCTATGACTTCTTCTTTCACGTTTACTATCACGTTTCCTTCTTTTCCTTCATTCGTTCCACAGTTCAGTGTGTTGTAGAGTCAGAACACTATCGCTAATTGCTATTTGACAGTTATAATAGTTTTCACACGTTTCAGTAGCTAAACATGACAGCCTAATTGCAGCTGTCTGTTGTAATTGAAGTAGTGTGAACAAATTAGTATTTACTTCCAAAAACAAACTATTCTAGAAACTAAAAACAATTCTCACTAAATTGAACAAGTACTACTCTTGTAACTAGAACTTAGAGACAGTTTTAACGATTTTGATAGAAAATTAGAAACATTTAAATCGTGATTGAAAAACTTTGACCAGAGGTAGATCCCCAATCAACCATTACATTCTTTTAGACTTCAGAGTTATCAACAATCAAGATTTGATTGCGGTTCCTACCACTGTCATTATTATCAATAGCCTAACGGTTTTGATAAGAGTTTCTAACTGCTATTATTATCACTTCCAAAATTAACTATTTCTCTCAAAGCTTTGATAAGATTTTCAAAAGTGGTTCCTTCAACATTCAACTGCTTTTTCTATTGACTTCTCAAATGTCTTTCATCAAGAGTCTTTAATACTTTTGACAAATATATCTTTAATAGATTTGATGTATTTTTATTCAATATTCGATGTATCGAGATTTATTAAGATTATAAGATTTTTACCCCATGCAGCGCAAAGCGCCGCTTGCTTGCTCAGTACTGTATCGTTTGGGAATACAGTATCATTGCAACATACTTGTATCAGTGTGAGTTTCCTCTAGATTTCACATCAAATCTCGCAGTGGTGGAAGCACAGTAGAAAGAAATGCGCCAAAAGTTTTTTAATATACGAATTTATATATAAGATATATTTTCTTAAAGTTTTAGGCCTATATAAAAAATTATTTTAAAGATTTTTATATCTCGCAATAGAGGTACCCAAAGGAACCTTTCAGTAAATTACTCTCCCATTGATTTACTCTCATGTTCCAATTCCATCACATGTTCTCATTCCATCTTATCAATTCCATGTTTTATGTTGGCATCATAAACATTTATCACGGTTAACTCTTTACGCGTTAAATAATTTATTTTCTTTACTTCTAAAAACCCCTCTCAAAGCTACAAAAAATTTCCCACTTCAGTTAAATTGTTGATCTATAAAAAATGTTAATTCGCAACAGATAGAGGCAAGAAAAGCCCCGCTTCAATGTTCACAGTTCATGTCTCGATGGCGTCATTGACCTTTTAACAAACTATGTTTATTCATGAGTTATTGTTTAGTTGTGATAAAATATTAATGTCATACAATGGTGATAACTTCTATGTAGGTTGTCGTTGTCATCTTGTATTGAAGTTCATGAACTTCGCAGTTCCTTTAAAAGAAATTCAATGCTGAAAGAGGCTTAGGCTAGGCGTACACCGGTTAGTCAAGACAAGACAAGACGAGATTAGTCACGTTTAGTCACAGTACTTCACATAGTTGCTTATGAAGCAACACACACCGATTAGTCATTGCATCAGTGTGTGCTGCTTCATAAGCAACTATGTGAATTACTGTGACTAAACGTGACTAATCTCGTCTTGACTAACCGGTGTACGCCTAGCCTAAGATTTATACAACAGACATTATGTCCAGATGATAACAGTTTGGCGAATGATGCACAACAAACCTGACATTCTATTTCTTTTATTATTGATTTTCTATTTCTATAAGTATTGCATAAGCTGGAAAAGGAAGCTTATAGTATAATTGATAATGCTGTTCTATCTGATGAGAATGCCCAGAAAACCAGAGGCGAGAAACTAAGAAAAATACCAGAAACTTGCATTTCAGCTGAAAGAAATTTATGGGCTGAATAATTTAAGAATATACTTCCAATAATTGTTCAACAGTAAAGGGCCTAATACAGACTCAAGTCAGTTGTGGAAACATGTATAAAAGTATTTAAAGTGTTTTCATGTATAGCAGGATTCTTTTAACTTGTCAGAAAACAGCTGATTTAACGTTAGTAAACGAGCGTACATCAATCAGCTGTTTTCTGACAATTTAAAAGAATCCGGCTATATTAAAAGTATTGACCTTGTACACATGGTTGTGGAGAGAATACAGAAATCTGTCCTTGACACTGCTCGTATAGTGCGTAAAATAGGGCAATGTAATAAGATTGTATTGGAGGTTGCATACAGTGCCCCTTCTTTCAGAAATACCCGCAAAAGCGAGTTCAAAAATTAAGTAATAATAAAAGTAATACTGTAATTAATGAAATTATCTTATTCTTTGATGAGGATCAAATATATTCCAAGTCATTGTACTATTTTTCATGTAAACCTATTCAAATGATCATGATCATGAATACGATACATGATACTTGTAAATGATACATGATCATGAATACGACTTTTATGAAGATGAAATTTCCTTACTAAACTCCTTTTTAGCTATTATTCTGTTGTCAATATTCGCAGTAATATCCAGAGTAGTTTATAGCATTATTAATTAGGAATTTCGATCAATTAATTATCATGATTTCAATTGATTATTAATACGACTTTTGTTGTACTAGGGTCTATAGTACAACAATAGTACAATTATTATTATATTGTATATAGTACTATATACAATAGTATATAGTACAATTGTACAACAATTTCTATTCCAGGTTTGGAAATATTGTTTCTAAAACAATTTTCTCTCGGTCTATACCAAGAAACACAGTTTCTAGAATAGATTTTTATCAGAGTATATATCACAGCAATTCAATAACTCCATAGATCCCAAAGCAAGAGAATGATGGAAAGAGTATAAACAGGATAAATATGACCTTCTAATATCTTTTATCTTGTCTCTTTGGAGCTTTAGATAGAGATAATTCAGAGTTTCCCCTCTTTATTTAATTCTTTAATTCACAGATAATTCCCTCCTTTTCTGTTCTATAGATGAACTGTACAGAAATTCATCCAACGACCGCATTGTAACAAAAAGACGGCGTATTTTGTTACTATGTGGCCGCTGAATTCATCCTTGAAACATTCAATTGAGGTGATTAATTTATTTTCATTGTCATTAGATCTCCAAACTCCACTACTCTCTTGATACATTCTGTGTCTTCTAGTTTCATTTGTTAGCAACTGCAGCCGAAAAAGTGAAAGTTCCATTGCAGTGAGTTTCATACCGACTACTAACAATCAAAATTGATCGAGGCTTTTGATTGGCTGATCTAGAAACTTGACTTCAATAGAGGACAATGCCGTGCTCAATTGTTCGATCGGGTTTACAATATTAATCAACAGTGAATCATAAAATTTTCTCGAGAATTTGATCAAGAATTAATAAGGAACTGCTCATGCTAACAGTAGACACGTAGATGAGTTTACTACAGTTCATTGCATCAGTGAATCATAAAATTTCCTCAAATATTTTATGATAGACTATCAATCTCGTTAGCAAGATATAGGTGAATATAGATATATAGATAGGTGATATAGATTAATATGTAGAAAATATTATAGCAGGATCCATTTAACCTGTCATAAAACATATGATCGACGAGCATATGATCACAATACTTAACCTACAAATGCTGAATCTCGCAGATTATTGAAAAGGTCTTTTAAAAAGTTATTCTTTGAAAGGTATTCTTTAAAAGGGTCTTTTAAAGACTTTAAAGGTCTTTGAGACTTTTAAGCCTTTTGATTATTGTGTCGAAATCAATGTTTAATTATTACCAAAACAGCTGATTTCTGACAAGTTAAATGGATCCTGCTATATGTAATAGGTGTATGAAGTTATATTCATCAGTGAATCATTCAATTAACTGGAAAATTTGCTTCAAAAATTGAATACTGTTCATAGGAACAGTAGGACAGATGTTGCAACAATTCATTGAATCATACATCAACTAGATAGCCTAACTAAATATGTAGTAAGCAAGATATAGTTATAGATATATTACTTGACAGTTAGTTAAAGACGGTTTAAATTTCAAGCGAGGCCACAGCAAGCAGTCACTTGGAACTGCAGTTAGCTCGAGCTAGTTCCACTCTATAGTGCGATTCACGTCAAGAAGTCAGCATTGCTTAGATGGGAGTTTGCTATCCTTGTTCAGCACAAGGCAGTTGCTGATGTCTCTATCCTATTTGCACTGTGCATAGTTGCCGCACTGTGCATTGTTGTCGCACACAGTCCCAACAAACACGTTTGGTGCAGTTGCCTCAATGCATCAATGCTCCTCATATAAACAATGCTGACTTCTTGACGTGAATCGCACTCACATAGGTCCTGTCTCACACTTGGCAAATAACTGGTAACTTGGCAAATGATTTGGTTCGAATATATTGTTTCAGTTTCGAATGTCTTTCAATGTATTTACTTTAAATTAACACTGTATGTAAATTTATGTATCTTATTTATTTTATCCGAGCAAGTTAGGGAACCGGTGAAAACTAAAGTGTTACGCAATGTTGACGAAATAAATTTTTGTCAATAATTAGATGCAATTTAAACAGTGAATCTAATTTTTGGGCTATCATACACCAAATCCATCACATGAAGGAACCAATAATGATAGCAATTCACAACGAACCGATTTTAGGTTTTACGTGTAAGGTCAACTAAAAAAACCCAAACCAACGTTGCATGCAGTCAAAGAGAATAGAAGTAAATCTTACTTCTAATTCTATACTCTTTGCATGCAGTGGAATGGATGGTTTCACTTTTCGTTACCAAGACTGGGTGGCTGATTGTATATATTCCCGATCTCATCTCCCAATTTCTATCCTACTTTTTATCTTTTCCTCTTCTTCTTCTTCTTCTTCTTCTTCTTCTTCTTCTTCTTCTTCTTCTTCTTCTTCTACCTCATCCTCTTCCTCTTGACTCTCTGTTTCTTTCTTTCTTCTCCCCTAGTGAATTTCTTCTTGTCCACCACTTTTATTTTTCACTTTTTATTTTATTTTTAGGTTCTCGTAAACATCTCCTTCTTCTGAGAAAGCGAATAGTTGAAAAAAGAAGAGGATGGTTGAAAAAGAGGAGGAGGTAAAGAAGAAGAAGGTTGAGAACGAGTAGGAGGAAAAGAAGAAGAAGAAGAACAAGGTTGATAAAGAGGAAGAGGGGAAGGAGGAGAAGAAGTTTGAGAAAGAGGAAGAGGGGAGAAAAAGGAGGTTGAGAAAGAGGAGGAGGAGGAAAAGAAGGAGAAGAAGAAGAAAATAATTGATAAAGAGGAAGAGGGGAAGGAGGAGAAGAAGAAGAAGTTTAAGAAAGAGGAAGAGAGGGAGAAGAAGGAGGCTGAGAGAGAGGAAGAGGAGGAGAAGGAAAAGGAGGAGAAGAAGAAGCTTGAGAAAGAGGAGGAGGAGGAGGAGGAGGAAAAGGAGGAGAAGGAGAAGATTGAGGAAGAGGAGGAGGAGGAGAAAGTGAAGAAGAAGTTTGAGAAAGAGGAAGAGGAGAAGAAGGAGGTTGTGAAAGAGAGGAGGAGGAGGAGAAGGTGAAGCTTGAGAAAGAGGAGGAGGAAAAGAAGGAGAAGAAGAAGATTGAGAAAGAGGAGGAGGAGCAGAAGAAGGAGAAGAAGAAGAAGAAGAAGAAGAAGAAGAAGAAGAAGAGAAGAAGAGAAGAAGAAGAAGAAGAAGAAGAAGAAGAAGAAGAAGAGGAGGAGGAGGAGAAGAAGGAGGTTGAGAAAGAGGAGGAAAAGAAGGACTTGAAGAAGAAGAAGGGAAGCAAGTAGTACTAGTAAGAGATTCGAACGAGTAGAAGTGTCCGAGAACCCACCTGGCTATTGAACCCAAGACCTCGGTCTCTCAGTAATCACATTCTCCGTCTTCACCCACCTCTTTGTCTATAGAGGCCACAGTCAAATGGATTGCACGGCATAGATATAGATATACTTCACTGTACAGTGATATACTATAGCCTACGGGACTATGGTCAAGTATATATAGTAATATACTAGAGTATTCTGTACAGTCAGTGGAGTTGGCTTCTTCTTTTGTATAAATTCAATTGGTCTTGCCTTCAATAGTACTACAGGTAGAGCTCTAACCTGTGCTAGTCAAGCTTGCAGTCTACCACTTTATAAAGTGCAGTCTACACCATCCCATCCTTCTCTATTCTATGTTCGCCCTCTCTCTCTCTCTTTTCACTTTTCTCTCTTCGTATTTATCCAACAATCATTATAATCTAGGATCTTAGCATAAATATATTGTAACTTAAACAAGATTAATAAAGTACTTAATCTATAAATCTCTCTCTCTCTCTATATCTACCCAAACACTCTCACTCTCTCTGCATGCCTGTCTCTCACTCCCTCTCTCTCTCTTCTTGTACTGTATTTCCCTCTGTATTAGTCATTCCATCCACCATTTCGAAACGAACAATCCTATTGGCTCACATAGTTCCAGCAGTCGATTACATGAAATTTCTTCCAACTGAGTTTGACTAGAGAATTGCTAATGCACCAGGTATGCAGACGTTTCCTGTTTATATTACTAGTTCGCGGCCATTTTGAATCCCTGGTAAATCATGGAGGAAAAATAACTGAAATTTCGACAGATTTTGCTCAAATAAACGAAAAAATGTTCTGAATAATACCAGGACAACATAAGATAAATTAGAAAACAGTCCATAGCCTATGATGCAAAAAAGTATATACTGTATTGATTATTCCCACTAAGCAGCTAAGAACTATTATTTTCACAAAATAAAATTGAGTTGATCCGTCCTTGATTCATCCCTGACCTACATTGACATTGAAATCCAAGCACGTACTGTATAAATAATAATATAGCACACGTCACAAAATCTACATAACACAACAACAGTAGGGCAACGGCATAATTGAACGCATCCTCATCAAAACAAGAGATTCCCCATGCAAGACTAGAACACATGTTGTTCAGTAAACACTGTCAAAGCAAGACAAAATATGAATTCACGTATCATAGTGATATAGTTTAAGAAAGTAATATCAAGAAAAATGTTCATGATCGAATGCAGTTGATTAATAGAATCAATCTAAATACAAATGAACATCAATTGAAAACGATAGTGTGTTTCCAACATGGAATAAGTCTCCAGTAAATAGATTTGAATAACCCTAATCAAAATGATAATAAATGTCCCTTTTCAACAAATTATTGAGGACCCGATAGGGCCTTATTGCGAACGTGGTCCGTCTGTCCGTTTTTCTTTTTCAATTTTCTTTTAAGAAACAATAGCGTCCGTCTGTCCGTACGCACGATATCTAACGAACGCAAGATCGTACACTTTTGAAATTTGGAATATAATATCTTCATAGATCAAGTAAGAAGCCTATTGATTTTGAACATTGGGGGTTGAATTAGAAAAAAGTTACATGCAAAAAAGTAGGTATTCTAACCTCAAAATGCACTATGCATACTTTGGAGCACAAGGACTGAGGTTCGAATCTCGGTCCCGGCAACTTTTTTTTGCAACTGGATTTGATATTACCTTGTCTTGTATTATATATTTTTGTATAAATCCCAGGTTTATTTCAGAGATTCTAAGAAGAAGTTAGAACTTACTCATAGAATCATTCACAATTTCTGTACATGTATCTTGTAGTGTATATTTTTCCCAGGTTTAGTTTAGAGATTCTAAAAAGCTGGGTTTACACCAAAGTCAGTGACAGAACTGTCAATGACTTTTGTCAACGACATACTTGTCACAAACAAATGTCATTGACAAAAGTCGCAGTTTGATGTAAACGATTTTGTTGAAAACTGTGACAAAAGTCACAGTTTGATGTAAACGGTTTTGTCAATGACATATTGTATCTCACATCCTGTCCGCAATGCTACGCCACCAGTAGCAAGCAAGCAAGAAAGGAGGCTTTTGTCGCAGACAAATGTCACCGCAGCGTTTACATATACTGCGACATTGTGACTGTGAAGCTTAAAGCTGGGTTTACACCAGATGTCGTTGACACATTTTCGTTACACATTTTAAAAAACGCTAAAATTTATTGCGACATTGTGTCAATGACAATAATTGTCAACGACAGAAAATCTGTGTTTGTGACAATGTCACAAGTTTCCCATCGAGAGTCGGTAAGATCAAAGGACTGTCGTTGACAAATGTCACAGTCACAATGTCGCAGTATATGTAAACGCTGCGGTGACATTTGTCTGCGACAAAAGCCTCCTATCTTGCTTGCTTGCTACTGGTGACATAGCATTGCGGACAGGATGTGAGATACAATATGTCATTGACAAAACCGTTTACATCAAACTGTGACTTTTGTCACAGTTTTCAACAAAATCGTTTACATCAAACTGCGACTTTTGTCAATGACATTTGTTTGTGACAAGTATGTCGTTGACAAAAGTCATTGACAGTTCTGTCACTGACTTTGGTGTAAACCCAGCTTAAGTTAGAACTTACTTACAAAATCATTCAAAGTATGTATCAATTCAATTTATTTATTGCCAAAAAACAAACAATTCACTCATACATATACATACATGTGCAAAAAATAAAAATAAGATGAATACAATATTATACATGTATACATATTTAAGAAGAAAAACATAACTAATTATTTTATTACATAACTAATTATTTTAGGCATCACCAGCAAAAAGAAAACTCTTTGCCCGCTGGTGAGAGTTGCATAAAAATCCTCACAATCTCACAATAATAAGAATTTGAAACGAAAAGGTTTATAGAACATAAGTAGAGTAATAAAAATAATATAGTCTATAGTAGAATAATTTACAATTTATAATTTAAAAAATAGTAGAATTCACTGAAATACCAAACTGAAACCAAAACAAAATCAATGTGTTAGATTCAAAGTAACGCTAGTATAGTATGTATCACTATAAAGTATGTATCTAGATATTTCTAGTATTCTAGTATCTTATTATTTCTAGATAGTATGTATCTTGTAGTATCTATTTTTCCAGGTTAAATTTAAAAAAATAATAATCGATTTCCATGGTTTTGTTACAGATAAACCTCATCCACCATGTCGGTATTCGCAATGGCAAGCTCGGTAGCGAGCTTCATTAAGCTACGCTACGTTGTGGACAAAGCCTCCATTGATAATATGGTGTTCAGACTTCACTATCGTACAACTAGTGCTATCCTATTCGTATCTTGCGTACTAGTTACGGCCAACAACCTCATTGGTGAGTTGATCATCAATTTAATTGAATTGAAGAGTAATTGAGAAATCTTATTAAGAGACTTTTGTACCATTGGAAAACCGGCACCACGCAGTTTACACCATCGGTCGCTATTTTCAAAGCTAGGAATGTGTGGATGGTTTAGGCTAGGCGTACAACGGTTAGTCAAGACAAGACAAGACGAGATTAGTCACGTTTAGTCACAGTACTTCACATAGTTGCTTATGGAGCAACACACACCGATTAGTCATTGCATCGGTGAGTGCTGCTTCATAAGCATCTATGTGAATTACTGTGATTAAAAGTGACTAACCTCGTCTTGTCTTGTCTTGACTAACCGGTGTACGCCTAGCCTAATACTCTATTTGATGTAACTTCTGACTTGGCGTAGCACGTATCGGCGTAGCACATATAAGATAGGGAATGACCGGTTTCCGAAACTGAAGTTACATCTATTCAAGTATAGATGGCTAGGAATAGCTAGGAATAATAGTATAGGATGGCTAGAATGATGGATGGGTGGTCAGGATACTCCTGAAAACACATATCCATATCTCTCTCAAACAAATTCAACTATTGATTTCACCTTTATTTTTTGGTGACCTTATATTGTATTTTATTCCATCCATATCATTTCATATTCAACCATTTTCAAACATAGTAAGGCTAGGCGTACACCGGTTAGTCAAGACAAGACTAGACACGTAGGGTCACAGTAAATCACATAGTTGCTTATGAAGCAGTACACACCGATGCAATGACTAATAGGTATGTGTTGCTTCATAAGCAACTATGTGAAGTACTGTGACTAAACGTGACTAATGTCGGCTTGTCTTGTCTTGACTAACCGGTGTACGCCTAGCCTTGAAAGCCATACGCTAAATAATAATAAGCACCTATAATTTCTATTATTAATTATTACATTGTATAATAATGTAAAATTATGTGAAATTTACATAATTTTGTATAATTTTCGACAGATCAATACCGACCTATGTAATAGACACGTATTGTTGGATACATTATATTTTATTATTCGCATGCGAACCCATTATTTTGGCATCTTACTTTCGATTATTATCAAATTTTTAAATATTTTTTGTATACTTTTCAGGCGAACCGATCTCCTGTATTACCGACAGATCAATACCGACCTATGTGATAAACACGTACTGTTGGATAACGCACACATTCACACTGCCCTACCACGTAAACAAGCCTCAGGGCACCCATGTGGCTCACCCGGGGGTGGCGCCCTTTGTGGAGGGGGAGGACGAGGCTCGATTTCACTCCTACTATCAATGGGTGCCCTTCATGCTTTTCTTCCAGGTGAGATTCACAAACTAACAGAAAATAGAATAATTCCAAATAATAATGAAATATGGTTGAGATTTCAATGTGCTAACCACACGTTACATCTTTTCTGGTTAATGATCATTCACCTCTGCTGAATCAGTCAAGTGGATGTGAAACTGGCAACCAGCTGGTAGGCCTAAGCCCACATAGGGCTGCTGAGCCGTTGACAAACAAACAAAACAATAATGAAATATCGAGGTCCCCAGGGGGCTGTCATTGATGGAGTGGAAGAATCCTATCTTCCCTATGTTAAAGAAGGGTGAAGCCTGTGTCCATGGCCTTCTTGAGTTTTGTCTAAAGATGGCCATGCCAGGGGGCTGTCATTGAAGGAGTGGAAGAATCCTATCTTCCCTATGTTAAAAAAGGGTGAAGCCTGTGTCCATGGCCTTCTTGAGTTTTGTCTAAAGATGGCCATGCTGTGTCTCCAGCAGGGACCTGACATCTTAGGGACTGGAAGTAAGAGAAATAAGGGGAGTAGGATGTCGGCCATTTTGTGGACGGACTTTTAGCGGTGTATTTGAAAACATCGTAAATAATTGATAATAATTACAGCTGATTCTGATTGAATAGCGGATGGTTCAAAAGCTTGATACACGCATAACGATATTAGATCAATGATATTGAAGAATAATCCAAAAATTCGATACACGCGTAGCGATATTAGAAGTTAACCATTATTAGTGAATTAGAGAATAACCATTCTAACCTGTAGTAGAGAATCACACCTACTTCTACTCAAACCAACCTAAAAAACAAAGAATCTAACAAAAATGTTATATTTTGCCGTAAATATTAACCATATTCTCTCAACAGTTTTGATTCATACCGCAAAAGATACCATAAACTTTTAAAAGTCTTTATGAAAATGAAACTTAACATAAAGGCTCTGAATTCAAATACAGCGCCAAAACTCCGTCCGGAAACTAGCGAGATCGAGACTCAGCCTACACCCCTTTTTAACATAGGGAAGATATGATACTTCTACTCCTTCTAATGACAGCCCCCTGGTCTCCAGGGGGCTGTCATTGATGGAGTGGAAGTATCGTATCTTCCCTATGTTAAAAAAGGGTGAAGCCTGTGTCCATGGCCTTCTTGAGTTTTGTCTAAAGATGGCCATGCCAGGGGGCTGTCATTGAAGGAGTGGAAGTATCGTATCTTCCCTATGTTAAAGAAGGGTGAAGCCTGTGTCCATGGCCTTCTTGAGTTTTGTCTAAAGATGGCCATGCCAGGGGGCTGTCATTGAAGGAGTGGAAGTATCGTATCTTCCCTATGTTAAAAAAGGGTGAAGCCTGTGTCATGGCCTTCTTGAGTTTTGATTGAACTAGGAACGTTTCATAATATAGCATCCGTTTCATAAAGTCGTCATTACAATACAAGTTTCAAATTCCATTTCAAAAGAGCAACTGTTTCGATTTCAATTATGAAACTGTAATGATTGCGTTATAACACGGCCGTAGATAAATAATCTTACCATAAATTATGCTTTATCATAGTGAATAAATTATTATCATTGTAAAAAACTGCATTGAGATCTTATACACTTTAATCATTGTAAAAAACTGCAATGAGATATTATACACTTTAATCATTGTAAAAAGCTGCAATGAGATATTATACACTTTAATCATTGTAAAAAACTGCAATGAGATCTTATACACTTTAATCATTGTAAAAAGCTGCAATGAGATAACTCATTTTCAGTCCAGGTGCCTTAGCAAAGTGAACGCACTATACCTGTAAAGCAAAAACTTATTTGTTTGATTCAATTACTTGTTTTATTTGTACTGTAATTCTTATAACAGTTGCAAAGTATTACACTAAATGAACTTTAAAAAAAAAGTATAACAAAAGCAAAACGATTACTAAGAATAAGAAACACCTAATTCATCTTGCATTAAGACAGTATATCTTACTGAAGTGCATTAATGTGAAGTACCTGTACAAACACAGCTCAAGATTAGAATGAAGACTGTTTCAGACTCAGAGAATTCCAACGCACTTTGATTATAATATTAAAAACCAGTTCTGCAGCATTTCTAGTGTCAGCTGCTTACTTGGCTTTTAAGGTCAGAATGCTCTCTCGTGTTTCATAAGAGTGCAACCGGTTGAAGGGATAGCAAAGATAAAGAGATTGAAAAAAAGATTGCTTGAAAAAGAAAATTGATAAAAAGAAAGAACTGCAACAATAAGTCTCTATAAATTATGAACAAATCTCTCCCTTCACTAAAACCTCTAAAATAAAAGTTGTTTGAAAAAGAAAATTGATGAAAAGAAAGAAGAACTGCAACAATACTTGATAATTCTCTATAAATTATCAACAAATCTCTCATTTCACTAAAACCTCTAGAATGAAATTTGTTTGAAGAGGAAAGTTGATGAAAAGGAAGACGTGCAACAATACTTGATAATTCTCTATAAATTATTAACAAATCTCTCCTTTCACAAAAACCTCTAAGCTTGTAGAAAGAGTAGAATATACTTAAGCTTGTAGAAATATTTGACAATATGTTTCATTTTCAACACTTTGATAATGTGTTGATAATTATTATTTTTTAATACTTTGAAAGTAAATTGAAAATAAGTTTATTCAATCTCTACAATACATATTTTCTCGAATCATTAATGAGTTTTGTAATTGTTATAAGATTATTAATTCACATAAACAAATTTTGTTGTTTGTAGGCAATATAAGATTAATAATTCACAAAAACAAATTCAGTTTACAGGCAATGAAAACAGTTGGGTTTTTTACTCTAACTTATATTGGTGATTGATGTTCTGAGACCATCATGATCAATTCCAATCAATATCTCCCTCTAAATATTTCCAAGTAATAATCTCAACGATATTACACGGTAGTCTTCAAGTAAAATGCAAGTCATGCTGGAAATTACTATTATAAGATTTAACAACTAGAAAGCTTTTGTGAACGGTTCATTAATGATATTTACCAAGGACACCTGTCAATCAGCCATAAACTGAGAAAAGCATTAAACTACTTGGTAAAACGTACACTTTCAAATTCATAGTCAATTGTGTTGCAAGAGCATTACTATTTTATAGAGTTATTAAAATTGTAACCTCAGAGTTTCTTTGCTCAAAGATGGAAGCCAGCTATAGCAGGATTCTTTTAACTTGTCAGAAAACAGCTGATTTAACGTTAGTAAACGAGCGTACATCAATCAGCTGTTTTCTGACAATTTAAAAGAATCCTGCTATAACTGTCAGAAGCTATCAGCTACAACCATCTTATGAAGTTGTATTAAATTCAAGGTTATGTGAAACATGCCCGGATTTCCAACATAATGCATATTATCTTTTTTCATGTATTTTGTTTGTGATTTAAATTGTAAATGAATGTGATGGGAGCATGGAAATTGTAAGCAAGGCATATTCCCCTCCTCTTCTTCCTCCTCTTTTTCCTTTTCCTCCTCCTCATTTTGTTCCCCTCCTTCTCCTTCATCCACTCCTCCTCCTCCTCCTCCTCGTCTTCTTTTTCCTTCAGTTTCATTTCATCATCTTCAGTTATTGTTATTTTTCCTTCTTCAAACTCATACAAAAGAGTCAAGATTTTCCTTATTAACTTTTTGTAGACTTCAATACTGGTATTTGTACAACCAACAAGCAATTGCTAGTAATCCAGTTCTTGGGCCAAACTTACTTTCTCATATTTTATTCAGCAAGGAATATGTTGCTACATTCATTTGATATGATTACTTTTTCCATAATAAAAAGGTATTATAATATTAGTATTGAGAGTATTATAGTATTACAGTATAAATAAAAATTTTCATAATTATTATTCATAAAGTCTTACAAATAAGGCGACTAGCAGCTGATTGAAGTATTCATTGATGTATAGCAGGATCAATTTAATTTGTCTTTCTAAATTTTGACACTTGAAATATTTCAACTGATGATTCTATTATTTCTTTTACTATTGATGGTTCTTGAGCTGAAAACCAATAGACCTGATTACAAAATCACTGTTTCATTAACTATTGTTTTAAGATAGTTGATCTATTTATCCTAAAAAGTAAAAAAAATGAATAATAACTGTAACAATCGACTGGTGATAAAGTGGAATACTGGTCCCAGCTTAGTAGTCGTCATCTCATCATATTAATAAATAAATATAGTTTTATATTATTAAAATATACAAGTGTCAATGATAATAATTATTCATTATTATTAATATTTAATATATTTAGAAATGCCACATCTTTTTAATAATCTCATTTCCTCGAGAATAAATAGGAGATTTTTGAACAATTTCAAACTGAGTTATTTTACAATCTGATTTTCACGTTGTACAGGGTGTCCTGTTCTACGTGCCCCACTGGATTTGGAAAAACTGGGAAGAGGGCAAAATGCGCATGCTGACAGACGGGCTGCGTGGAGCGATAGTTGGGCCCAAAGAGACGCGTCAGGAGCGACAGTCGCGCATAGTGCAGTACTTCATCGATACTCTACACATGCACAACGTCTACGCCACTGGCTACTTCATCTGCGAAGCACTCAACTTTATCAATGTGGTGAGTGAACTATTTTCAAGATTTAAAAGATTCTAATGCCTGGTTGTTCGTACGTCTATTAAATTTAACCGGGCGATAAATCGGGGACGCAACATAATGGGATCGACGACAAACTGAACTAACTTGAAATGAAGAATTGAGACAAAATAGTGTTGGAAAGCCTTGAATTGCATTGATTTCATTTGCAAAACTACATTACTCATCATTTTTATTAGATGTTATTACAAAATAATATTCTGTAGACAAAATTTATGAATTGCACTCCACGTTTTTATCAATGAGGCAGAAGGTATCTGGTAGTGAAAAATACTAATGGCATAATTTTTTCAAATATCAGCTGGTTGTGCACACATTTCAAATTGTTGAAACTAATGGCATAATTTTTTTCAAATATCAGCTGGTTGTGCACTCATTTCAAATTGTTGAAACATTTCTACTCCGTTAAAAACAGGGTTAAATTAATCGGTGCTGATTGAGGGATTAAATTTTTTACAAAGACATCAGATAAATATTTTAACATGTGGTTAAAATTTTATCAGATGGGAAAGTACAAGTTTCAGTTTTACCAACCAAAAGTCTGTAATATTGTGGCTTAATGCAATTTTCGGAGCTAGTTCGTTTGGAATGAACATGTAATTTATTAGAGATTGTTAATGCAGTTGATTTTACTAGTTATTTAGCTAAAATAGATTGTTATGGTAACACTATTTCACTAGGATTTTCAATTTAGATTTAGTTCAGTTTGTCGTTGATCCCACTATGTTGCTGTCCTCGATTTATCGCCCGGTTAAATTTAATAGACGTACGAACAACCAGGCATAAGACCATTGACTAAAATATTAACAATAGATGATTGAAAATATCCGCAAATATTGAATAAAACTAGCTAAATTTTTACTATGAGTTGTTGCAGATGATCTGTTTAACATGAGTGATGAATCACTATTTTTTTGAATAAATAAAATTAAATTAAATCTCTGATTGTATTGTAAGCAGAAAGCACCGTTAACCGGCTAACTAAAAGGTTGTCGTTAAAATTTCAGTTCAAATTCAGTTTCAATTTACGACAATGCTGACAACTCCGATCAATTTATTTTAATAAGAGCATGACATCACTCCTTTGCCAAAGTGGGACACAGCTTGGTTTAGACTCACTCACTCACACTTGTTTCTTTGTGATGAAATTTGATAGTAAAATAGAATTTGGAGTCAAGTAGCTTACTTACTTCATGATACAACAATAGCACTTTTAAAAGAAACAACAATGAACTTACAAAATTACGTCACCAAGTTTGATAAACCCATTTATGAATTCTTTGATCAAGTGACCTCAACAAGAAGAATGTTTTTATTTTGAATATTCAGCGTCACCAAGTTTGATAACCCATTTACTATTAATTGATCAAAATCAATTACTGAAGTAGAATGTATTTATTTGAGATTTTTGATCGAAATCAATTACTGAAGAAGAATGTATTTATTTGAGATTTTTTAATACTCAGGGAAAGAAAAATTCCAGTCTACTAGTGCTAAATAGTGCAACAAGTAAATTATGAAATCATTCTCAATGGCCAATTGAATTGAAACTATTCTTGGTGCCATTTTTCAATTTTAGCAATAGAGCATTAGGAAGATATGAATGTTATTAATGTCATTAATTTCAAATAGATGTACAGTACAGTACTTTGGTAAGGTATCTGGGCTAAAAAAGAATTATTGTCATTACAACTCATAACAGCTATTTACCATGTTTAAAGTAAATGTTTAAACAACATAGCAGCAAAGACGATAGGAAACTATAAGTATTTTAATTGTATCTGATAACAGTCAATAAAAATTGTATTCAAGTGTATTATCAACTATTATACAAGTACAAAATTGTATTATTAACTAGCAGTTACTGATGGAAAGTGAAATAGAATATTTTTAAAGTGTATAATATTTTAATAATTAATTGAACGAAATTCCTATTTAATGTCATGTAATATTCTGAAGACTTCTGTACTACTATTGACAACAGAATAATAATAGACTAATTCATGAATTACCTGATTCAAAATGAATGGCATTAAATGAATTCCGTTCAATTAATAATTATGAACACAACTGTATAATTTAATCTCTTGTCTTGTTTAATACGTAACTATACAATATTCATAGGGCTGTATCATAGTGGATGGTTTCTACACTCTCATCATTCATTATTGTAAAAAGCTGTAATGAGGTAATTCATTGTCAGTCCAGGTGCCTTAGCAAAATGAACGCACTGTACTTTAAATTTGAATTCAAATAAATTTGATTACAATAAACTTCAATGTTTTTGAATACAGGTCGACACCAACATTTTTCCCAAAGTATATTATCATTTCCCACAAAATGAGCATGATTCATACTTTCGATAAACTGATTCAGTAGCAAATTGAAACTGTTGATTATTACCTTTCCTAGAATCTAGACATCTAGACAGTAGCCTATAATAGTAAATGGGTGTAACAATGACAATGACAGACTGAATAGTCAAGGCACACCTATCACAATTTGTTCAATTTTATTTCGGAATTGTTGTTGGGAGAACTTGGACAACACCTTTGTTGTGCTCTATATTAAGTTATCACAATTTAAGGCCGTAGTTGTAGTTTTATTTTCAAGTAAGGGAATTGGGGACCCATAGATCTAATTCAATTTCTTAAAATATACTGAATCGAATGTGAAGTCTTGAAACTACAATTTAAAGGCTTAGTTGAAGATTTATTTTCCAAGTACAGTGATAGAATTGGGGACCGACCCATAGATTAATTCAATTTCCTAAATACTGAATCTATTCCATGTTAAGTCTCACCGATTCAAATTGAAAATAGAGATAGTACTACTGGAAGTTAATGAATCAAATCTAATTAATTTGTGCTAAAATAACAAATTAAATGTAGATAAAATGAAACTTGCTCTAGAATAACAAATTACTTTCAGGCAAAATGAAATATACGAATAAGAATTTTTCTTAGGTAATTCAGAGTTCAATAATAAGATTTACTCTAAATTGAATTCAAGAAAATAACATTCATTGGTTGTAAAATGACACAGAATCGATCTTGGAGAACTGAATGAATAATTAAAAAATGATACATGTGTTCGAAAAAACACAATCCTTAGATAATTTAGAGTTCAATAAAAAGATTTACTCTAATTTTAATTGAAGAAAATAACATTCATTGGTTTTAAAATGACACAGAATCGATCTTGAAGAACTGAATGAATTATTAAAAAAATTATACATGTGTCCACAAAAACACAATCATTAATATATTCATGTTATTGCCAGTACATTATATTTTAATAAGATTATACTTGTGTACGATATCTATTCCTTGTATTATTATTATTTCAATAATTGTAATATCTGCTCAGAAATATTTTTAATGACAATTATGTTTGTAATAATGGAACTATATTTCATTATTTCTTCCTCCTCAGAATACAATGCAATAATGGTACTAATTCGAATGTTAATTAATTTTTATTCTTCAATAAATCGCATAAAGTTTCGTTTTTATCGACAATATTTCGCTAAATTCCAATCGTTGTAAAGATAAAACTCGACCTTTGGTTCTGAGATAACCCAGAATCTTATCTTGAAAAAAGTGAGTGAATTGTTTTACGTCTCTCCACAAAGATATCGTTCGAACTCCTACTCAAATTATAAAGATAAAATTCTATTTTGAATTTCAACATTCTATAAAAAAGAATTGTATGAGCTATTAGTTTTCTCACAAAGCTTCATTTATTGATAGTCCTTGAAACCGTAAAAAGAAACAAATTAGATGAATCGATTCTTACCAGGGCCTGGATACCCAGGATCTAATTTTTCGTTGTATTTTTAATGATAATGTGGTTGTGGAAACATCTAGTTTCCTTTTTCAACAAACGTTTTTTACTTCACAAGTTTGAATAATTTTAACTCTTGTTCAAAACACTCACCTCAAACCCCACTTCACAATAGTTTTTGTTGTGTCTGCAATAGTCTGCTTAAATCATAGCAGGCCATTTGATTCAATGATAGCATTTCGGACGTTTTCTAACGAAAACGGTTCCAGTGAACGACGAGGCTAAATTTGACATTCAAATTTGGTTGTGTTTTTCTTTTTCCGGAGTTTGTTAATTTAGGAAATACCATGACACATACCAGATTTGTACAGTTTGATTTGGGAAAGGAGCAGATTTGATTGAAACCCTGTTAAGCCTTCAAGAACATAACTTGTTCATGATTGAGTAAATGAATAAATGCGATTATATATAATTAGTAAAATAAAATAAATAAATAATAAATTTATTTCCTTCTTCAAAACTAAAACCTAAGAATACATTAATAAAATTGACTACAAAAATGTAAAAAAAAAACATATAACATCAAGAAAAAAAATTCATGGAAATTAACCCACTCAACTATGGACATCCATGTACTAGAGTGGGTGACTTAAAATATTACACTAATTATAAAATATTATATAATATTCATTAATGGACTTGCAAAACAAAAATATTATCATGTAAAATCTCACGCTCAAACTATAAGGGTCAATTATTATACTCTAGCTAGAAGTACATGGTAGAAATTCACATATTTCTTTCAACTTTCTGAGCACATATCTCAAGTATGAAACTACATATCACTATGAAAGTCTCCATACACATTTAAAATGTGTTGTTGATTTCTAAATCTTAATTTATTTTATTCCTCTTTGTAAGATATTTGTAAGATTTTAGTCTTTCATAAAATTCATCTGTAGCCTACTGTAGCTAATATTTTTCTGTATTGTCTATTTTTCTGTACTGTTCATTCTGTTCTCTTTGTTCAATTAAGGGCCGGTTTCTCCAACATCAGTTAAACCAATTTTTAGTTTAAACTTGGGTTTTACCACTTAGGGCCGGTTTCTCCAACGACGATTAAACCAAGTTTCATTTTTTCCATATGTTTTAAAACATATGATTAATCAAGGAATTGGTTTAATCAATGTCGTTGAAAACCATTTATTTGTCAGAAAGTGTTCAACAGCTTGATTTGATTCAATTAAGTTTAACAAACTGTCGTTAAATGTATGTATTTTTATTTTATTTTTTTGAAGAATTGAAAGTGTTTGATTGATGTATTGATTGAATTAACAACTCGAGAATAATTTTTGGAAGAATAGGAATAGATTGATTGATGAACTGATTGAATTAACAACTCAAAACTAATTTCCAGATCTTGAACATGTTCTTCATTGACTCGTTTCTGGGCGGCTCTTTCCTGACTTACGGCTTTGACGTCATCAAATTCATGAATCAAAACCAGGAGAACCGCACCGATCCCATGGTTCTGGTTTTCCCGCGGGTAACCAAGTGCACATTCCATAAGTACGGTCCATCAGGCAGTATTCAGAAGCATGACACTCTCTGCATTCTGGCTCTCAACATTCTCAACGAAAAGATTTACATCTTTCTCTGGTAAGTGATAAAGTCAGTCACTAACTAAGGTCCGAGAGAAATATTCATATTCATTTATTTAGTCAAAAATACAATGGGCCGTATGAATAAAAACTGAGCATATGCTCATAAGCACGAGCATGAAGCATAAGGTTTTGCTTCTGAGCATTAGGTAGAACCACAAGCATTTGCTCCTTTTTATATGAATAATCTTTACCTTATACTCTTACCTCATGCTTCTGAAATCTAGAGCAAATACCCATCTATTTTAAAGATTTTTCATCAGCTGATTCATCTTACTTTGTTATTATAGTAGAAAGGTTAGAATTCCAGATCATTTAGAATTTTACAGCTCATTTCAATAACATAGTTTATTCATACAATTTTGAGCATAAACTCTATATTTTTGAGCAAATGCTCAAACTAATTTTTGGATGAGCATGAGCATAAGGTTTTGCTCGCTTTTATTCATAGAAAATGAAGCATATGCTCAATATTTTTGAAGTATAAGCAAGTGCTCAACTTTATTCATACGGCCCATTATCAAGGAAAGAATGAGTAGGCATTCGCCCAAGACTTTTGTTCCAAGTCAGGTCATGTTTAAAATCTTTTCATCACATATTGTCAGATTCATTTAATTTTGCGGGCGGCATTAGATAGATAACTAGAAAGCTAGAAACATAGATAGATAGATAGATCTGTATATAGATAGATAGAGATATTATTTCTTGACGTTGCTGATGACCGTAGAGTCCAATGGCAAAGAAATAATATCTATCTATCTAATGCCATCCACCAAATTTAATAAATCCTATTATACACAATTTACACTCCAAAAAGATAGGCTACTTCCAACACAGAATTGTGGAGGCTAGGTTATACCTCAATTTTAATTCAACTGTAAAATTTATACGCCTTTTTCAAGGCGTATGTGCACCATTAAAAGTTATCATAGAATAAAGAATCTCAAATCTTGATCAACTTTATACTTTAAAAGCATTGATAAGGACTTCCAATGATTGGACAAGACTCATAAGAAATCTTGTACAGTCTTTGACAAAACTTGTCAAGACTTTTGGAGTCTTATCAACTATTGGAAAAGTTTTGACAATATTTCTTAAAGAATTTTGAGTCATTTAATGTATTAGGATTTCTTACTTTCTAAATTGTACCTTTACTTTACTTCTCTCTTACAAGATATTTTAATCTATGTTTAATCTATGAAAATTTAATTAATTTTCAAATCAAATTCACCTACATTATTTTTCTGTACAGGATCACTCTACTATTCACAAGATTTATTATTTTTTAATCTATGTTCCTCTCAATCTGTTAACGGCAAATTTAATTAATTTTCAAATCAAATTCACCAAACATTTTTCCTGTACAGGTTCTGGTTCATCATCCTAGCAGTTATGTCCGGAGTGGCATTGATGTACAGCATTGCTGTGGTTTTGCTGCCTTCGATTCGCGAGACAATTCTCATCAGACGTTTCCGTTTCGGTCAGCCGGCCGGGGTATCGGCGCTCATTCGCAAAACACAGGTAAACAAGGGTGGCTACCGTAGCTCCGACACGACATACTCTTGTATTCTTCACTATAGTCTGGCAACAGACAAAAGAACCTTCGCGCATCGTATCACTCAAGTGATACAGTATCACATAGTACCACTACTCTAGTGAGCGAGTGAGATAAACTGCTGCATTGCATAACGTGCGCTCTCTCTGCGCAGTAGAGTTCTTATTTTGGAGGCTCTTTTGTCTGTTGCCAGACTATACCTTGTATTCTAATTACCTTGTATTAACCGATGCTAAAGGTTTTACTTCTCAACTGTTCCCAAACTGTTTGAATATTTTTCAACAAAATTTCGATTGTGAAGTTAGGCTAGGCGTACACCAGTTAGTCAAGACAAGACAAGACGAGATTGGTCACGTTTAGTCACAGTAATTCACATAGCTGCTTATGAAGCAGCACACACCGATGCAATGACTAATTATTAACCGAAGCAACTATGTGAATTATTGTGACTCAACGTGACTAATCTTGTCTTGTCTTGTCTTCAATATCTTATATAATAGGTTTTTTAATTAAATCAAAAGTAAACAAATGGGTCAGTGACATTCATTTAATTTGACGCTTGGCATTAAACGTTTTTTGGCTTTATTGTCTTTATCGACTTTTATTGAAGACAATAAATAATTAAACCAAATTTCTATTGTTTTGTTTTTCAGGTGGGAGACTTTCTTCTACTGCATTTGATGGGTCAGAACATGAATATGCTGCTGTTTGGCGAACTTTTGGACGAAATAAGCAGAAAACTTCATCTGGGTAACAACATTCCGACGGCCCCCTCTACCCTAGAACTTTCGCCTATCTATCCTTCTGACAAACTGAGACTGCACAAGGAAACCGAAGCTTAAACTAGAAATGAAAGGAATCTATTTTGCCTAGATGAATGTGAAAAACAACTAAGATGAATTTTAAAAAAGGGAAATAAGTTTTACCTAGATGAGTGTGAAACGAATATGAACAGATGGAGAAAAAGCAATAAAAGTTTCCTAGATGAATGTGAAAACCATGTAATATGAATTTTAAACAAAGGGAAATAAGTTTTGCCTAGATAAAAATGTGAAAACAATATAAGATTAATACGGAATAGAAGTAGGAAACAACTAGAAATAAATTGTTAAAAAATATTGAACCACAAAATTTTGTAAAATAATAGAAACAAAAGTTGATAAGTTTCTAACTAGAATAATTTTTCTACAATTTTTGAACGTTTGTAACATGTTACAAAAATAATGGTAATTTGAGACTGTGAGGAAATTATAAACATTTTATAGGCGAATTTTGTAATCATATATATAAATTTTATATTCTTGGAAAGTTTTATAAATTTTCATAAGTTTGAGTGTGGTTCGAAGAAATAATAATTGTTTATTATTTTAGAGCAATAATGTCATGTGTTTCTTTTCTTTATGGCAAAAATTACATGATTTTTGTAAAACTTTCAAGTGAAATGTTATTTTTGTAAAGATTTGGAGTAAATATGTCATATTTTGTACAATGTTGGTGGAATATAATGGAATAGTTAGACTGAAAAATAGTGAATATGAGAGTGAGTTCAAGTGCTTTGAAATAATTTATTACTTGAACCAAACAATGATACTGGAAATAGAGAGATAATGATTGACATTTATGAAAAACAAATTTAAGTTTAGTTTCAATTTAATACTCTTAAAGAATTCCAAAAATGAGAAGGGTGTTATCATTTTTATGATTAGAGATAGACAAAATAATGAGTAGGTGGTTATCTCCCATCTTTCAAGACAAAATAAGTGTAAGAATCATGGGAATTTTCAAGAATGTAGCAAATTAATTAGAGAAATAACGTTAATTTCTTGGATTTGAACATACCTAATACTGTTTAGTTTTGTCAAAAATTTTCAAACATTCCTTACAACATATCTAACTAACACACTATGTGATATCCTGTTTAGAGACTAACTAATTTTCCCAAAAATCTTGAAGCTGTTGAAATCGACTAATATATAAAATGTGATAAATTTGTATTTTCTTACTGGAAAATACACGCACAGCAAGGATCAAAGCAGTCTTCCATATATTTTTTGAAAAATTTTCAAAGTAAATATATAATTAGAAAATAATTAATCATGCTAAATGATTGGACATTAAGATTAGAAAATATTAGGTTAGATAGGTATTTTATTTGCTAAGCGATTTTATTTAATTATGTACTATGATTCCGATTTTAGATTATTATATTTATCAATCTTATGACATAGTTTCAATTTTCTATATATTATTTCTATTTGCATCCATTCAACTGTGTATTTCGCTAATGTTTGTTGAATCTTTTCTCAGTGCATATTTACTGTGAACTATTATTGGTAATTCAGCTGAAGCATTCTAGCTATTAGTATATTTTATTATATATTTTTTCTATTATTATTGATTGGGAACTGATTGTGTTCACTAGAATCATGGGGAGAGCTTTCTATGGAAATATTTTCTGAAATAACTTTTTTTTGTATAGATAGTCTAGGTTAATAAACCAAGTGCCTTATAGGAAATGTATTGTGATAAATTGAAAGGCCAGCTCATTAAATTGACACATTTTTACAGGGCGGATGAAGAATGAGTTGAAAAATTGTCCAGAAAATTGATTTAAGGAAGAGTTTTCCAAGATTTCAACGTTAATTTCATGAATTTGGATGGCAATACCGCAGCAATTTCATTGCAAAATTATTAGATCTCTTTATAAAATATAGATAAAGTATAAGATAATATTTTACGAAAATCTCATGGAATAGCCTACTTGTTAAAAATATCTTGAATCAAATCAGTTTTGCCATCATTCACAAAAAAAATATTAATCACAACATTTTCGAGAGGAATGTAACAACCCTCCAAGCTGTAATTCATGTAACTAATTTTAAATTAAATCATTATGTATCAGTGATTAAAAAGATCAAGTATGACATTTGTAAAGTAAACCGTACTTTTTAATGCGCATGACAAAAGTTTTCCAACTTTTCATTAATGTTTATATTTCAATTCTTGAAATCAATTAGAGCAATTATAATTATGTGGCCTTCGAATGATTATTATATTTATAAATATTCAGATAGAGAATATTGTAGTTGTAGACAATACTGTATTTATACTCTTTATAAATAAATATACAGTTGATTCTCTTCAGTTTGTATTTTTTAATACAACCCTTGAAAATTTATCACTTCAATCTTGGCTATAGAACATCCGAAAGATTTCTCAATCCACCCACATCTATAAGGAAGAGTACATAACTCTTATCACCTAAAGCTGAACCAACGCTATTAGCTCATATCCAACCTGGAGCTTTTTTTAATTAAACGAATCTAATAGCCTACTTATCTTAATCATCATTAATTAATACACAAATCATGCCAATATGATTTGAAAGAAAACAACAGGCTTAACCCAAAACTGTTGCTTTCCACAATTTTGTTGAAAATAATGTTGTCTTAAAATTAGGTTACGTCTTCACTTCAACTCAAAAATTCACAGTCCAAAAATATGTACTAGAAATTTTGATTTTCAATTGTAAATCTTTTCATGAAAAACGTTTTCATAGAACATATCAATACAATTGTTTCAATTGTAATTTCTTACTCAATTTCCTAATAGAACTAGTGGCTGAAGATCAATGCTTTTTATTCCAGCCAGGCCAGAAACATTGAATTGGATGATAATAATAAGGTTTTGTATATTTGGGGACAGAATTTAACTTGTTGTTAGATATATTCTGTCAAAAGGTGAAAACTTCTAGAACTAAAATTCACATGATCATATAATAGGCGATCACCTAGAGAAAATCACAAAGTTTGGAATAAACATTCAACAAGCCAAAATAAGCCTCAAACCTTTATAGTGGATTAAATTTTTTTAAACTGGTTCTACTTCTATAGAAAATACACATGCACATTCTTCAAGTAAAAAATTCCTTGAGAAAAATAGAATCCATGATAGACGCAGCAAACTCAACCGATACAACGGAATATCCAATGACCCGACATGGTGGTACAAAAAAATAGGACAGTAATTTTCAAGAATAATTATTTGAATAGAATCAAAATCAGTTCCAAAAAAGCTACCTTCACCGAGATTCGAGCCCCAGGTCTTGTGCACTGCAGCATGCATAGCACATTTTGAGGTTAGAATACCTGTTATTTGCTGTAGTCTGGCAACAGACAAAAGAACCTTCGCGCATCGTATCACTCAAGTGATACAGTATCACATGGTACCACTACTCTAGTGAGCGAGTGAGATAAACTGCTGCATTGCATAACGTGCGCTCTCTCTGCGCAGTAGAGTTCTTATTTTGGAGGCTCTTTTGTCTGTTGCCAGACTATAGTAACTTTTCTCAAATTCAACCCTTAATGTTCATAATCTAAAAGCTTCTTACTTGATATATGGAGATAATGTATTCCAAATTTCGAATCTTGTCTCTTTCATGCTTCATGGCTGGTTATCATATGACATTCACCAAATGTCAACATATCATATCTCTTCACCATACTAAGCAATAGAAATTTCTTCTCATTTCTTATGGTAAATTTACATGTTCTTAATGTTAATGAAACAATAAAAGGATACCTGGCATATTAGGTAGAAACCTAGTGCAAAAGTTTCAATTGTCAGCAGACTGTCTATGCATCGACATAATCTTGATGATTCAAATGACAATTTAGAGCTTCAAGTTTAACTAATCAATATGTTTGTTTTAGTCATTAATGTTTATTTTCTTATAAAGGGACATATTTATTGCCACTTTATAAACATCCAAATATTAAATGTTTAATTGTTCTCAGCGATTTGACAGATGTTTTTTATTAATAAAGTTCTTTGGTGCTATGTTATATGAGCATAAAGATAGATCTCTATGACTTTTATCTTGATGAATGACCAGTTAAGTTTAAAATATGTATAATTGCAATAGCTTGATAAAGCTCCTACTTCTGTTCAATTTGCTGAAAGACAGAAAATCAAAGCTGAATAAAGACAAGACAATTGCCTTTATGTGATTCACAATATTTTATAGAAATTTATTCAATTTAATTTTTTTCAACTTTAAAATCTGTACAATCTCGTTTGTCTTGTTAAATAATTTTATTCTATGTGTTATTGACAAGATAAACTTATCAATCATTACAATATTAATCTAATTTACTAAGAAAAGAAGTTTATATGAGACTTTATATGTTTTAATCAGTGTACTAACAGTTTTAAGTCTGAGTTATCAATTTGTAAATACAAATATTCATATACATTATTTTGGTGCTTAATTTCACTTTATAAATTTATTGAAAATTCATATTATAATGTTATTTATATTATTTTCTGTAATATTCATTAATTAAAAATAGATAAACAGACATTATTTCTTGACGTTGTTGATGATCTTAGGGTACGATGGCAAAGAAATAATAGGGGTATTCACGATGTTGTTTTAACCAGCTAAATTATCTATCTCCCTATCTATCTATCTAATGCCAAGCGTCAAATCAAATGAATATCACTTTTATGGACTGGCTTGTAGGCTTGTGATGGTGGTGTGATGAATATGACGACTACTTTTTAGCTTAACGGAATGGCAGCGGGAACGACGGCGAAGAAAGATTATAAACATTCAAGAAAAGTATTTCTAATCGAGAGAAAGAAATGTGTTCCACACACAGAAACATGTTTGCTTTACTGCACCACTGAATATATGTTATATCGTTATAGTTCTCAGCCACAAACAAGACGTTAGTCAAGCAAGATTGCACGCTGGCTGCTGCAACCTGCAAATTGCAGAAAATGCAAGACTCACGATTAGTCACCCAGTAATTTCGGTGTGTCCTGAATCTGGTCCTCTGTGTTCCAACGTCTTGTCTTGTCTGACTAACCAACTCGCCTAACATTGCCTAAGTAGTTGATCGCTGCTGCTACAACCCAATACAAAAAAAAATGTCAGAAAATGAAAACAAGACTCACCGATTGCCCCAGTCGATTTTCCCAGTAATTTTCATTTTCAACTCTCGAATCTGGTCCTGCGTGAGTGTACCAAGCAACAGCTGTCTTCTCCACTCCACCAACTCGCCCATAACATTGCGCAGTGTGTCGAAGTTCTTCTTCATTCTCTCCTGCTCAAAAAAATAAAAATAGTTTCCGTTTCAATCGTTCAATGTCAACTGTTATCCACGAATGTAATCGAATTGATAAACAGTTATAAATAAGATAAACAGTTGATTTAGGATAGGCGTACACCGGTTAGTCAAGTCAAGACGATTAGTCACGTTTAGTCACGGATCATTATGAGCAGCACACACCGATGCAATGACTAATCAGTGTGTGTTGCTTTATAAGCAACTATGTGAAGTACTGTGACTAACTCTTCTTGTCTTGTCTTGACTAACCGGTGTACGCCTAGCCTTATAGATAAGATAAACAGTTGATTAACAGTTTACAAAAAGCTCTAGGCCGTTCGCCCACGGAGCAACTGCTATCTGATTTCAGTCAGCAACCCAGCGTTGCCAGATGACATTGGCTGATAGGTTAGATTACCCGAAAAACAGCCAAATGCCATCTGGCAACGCTGGGTTGCTGACTGAAATCAGATAGCAGTTGCTCCGTGGGCGAACGGCCTTAGACACTTCCCTGAAACTTGTCTAGAAAGTGATTGCAGACTCGTATGATAATTCTTCACTCGGCTTTCAGCCTCGTGAATAAACTATCCTATCTCGTACGTAATCACTATTTTCACAAACTTGTTATATATGTTTTCACAAACTTGTAATATATTACTAATATCTATTATGTGATATAGTATTCACATCCAGTTGCACAAAAAACAATTGAATGTAACCGCCGTAAAATGATGTCATCTAACGGTACCAATGCAACAAGAACCAATAAACGAATCTGAAGTTAATGCAATGACGTCATTTTACGGTGGTTAAAGTCTATTGAATTTTTGTGCAACTGACAAAACAAAAGCAGGACAATATTCACCAATGATGTACTATGGAATACAGTACATCTAAAATTGTAAATACAGCTACAGCTATAAATATGACTGTTTTGGGAGTTATGCCTGTGGTCTCCCTTGATATTTTGAAATAAATAAATATTTCTGTTAACGAGCTAACAGATAGTGAAGCAATTGATACATGTTTATTCATTCTTTATTGCTGTCTTATATTCATCTAATTCCTAGTTCTCATGAAGTAGAAATTCTCAGAGCAGGGGCGGACCCAGAAATTTGTTTGGAAGGGGGATAACAATTATTTTGGAGGGGGATACACTACCTTGGTATATTTTATATTATAACGTATATAAGTAAACAACTCGCTTTCGCTCGGCAGGGGCTATGCTTACCACTGCACCCTCGCCACCCTTGGTGGTAGAGTGCCTCTTGTCCTGGCTGGTTGGTTGCTTCGATGAAGTAAGTACTTCACACTTACCAGGGAGTACACACCTTCAATGATTCAGTGGAAAACTGAATTTACAAATGTGCTTTACAAATCAAACACCATGAAGGTACGGTAATGTGATCTGCTCTCTCCTAGAGGAGACTTTTGCTAACAGTAGATGAAAAACACTTCCATAGTCTCCAATATCTTTCGCTTCCCACCATCAATATTTGCGCGGAAAATGATTATCAACCACCTGGGCCACCCTGGATTTTCCACCAAGGATCAAAATGCATGATAATGGGGTCACATGAAGTGTCACACTGTCATATCGTTTACATTCCAGGCACACTCAATAATATGCGCCTCCTCTTCGAGAATTTAATCGAGCATTCCAAGAATAGCCTGATACTTATCCTCTTCAGAATGTAACAATCAAAAGCAAACTGATGCTGTGCATCCTGGGAGGCGAGGCTCCGCCCTTTGCAATATTATTGAGAGGGGGAGGTGGTGCTATGCATCCCTGGAAGGCAAGGCTCATCCATGCAATATTGTTGGAGAGGGGTGGCGCTGTGTGCATCCTGGGAGCAAGGGCTCCGCCCTTGCAATATTGTTGAAGGGGAAGTGGTGCTGCGGATCCTGGGAGGCAGGCTCCGCCCTTGCAATAGAGGGGAGGTGGTGCTGTGCATCCTGGAAGGCATGGGCTCTGCCCATGCAATATTGTTGGGGAGGAGGGTGGCGCTGTGCATCCTGGGACGCAAGGGCTCTGATGCAATATTGTTGAGAGGGGGGAGGTGGTGCTGTGCTTCCTGGAAGGCAAGAGCTCCGCCCTTGCAATATTGTTGGGAGGGGGGAGGTGGTGCTGTGCATCCTGGAAGGCATGGGCTCTGCCCATGCAATATTGTTGGGGAGGAGGGTGGCGCTGTGCATCCTGAGACGCAAGGGCTCTGTCCTTGCAATATTGTTGAGAGGGGGAGGTGGTGCTGTGCATCCTGGGAGGCAAGGGCTCCGCCCTTGCAATATTGTTGGGAGGGAGGAGGTGGCACTGTGCATTCTGGAAGGCAAGGGCTCTGCCCATGCAATATTGTTGGGAGGGGGGTGGTGGTGCTGTGCATCCTGGAAGGCAAGGGCTCCGCCCTTGCAATATTGTTGAGAGGGGGGAGGTGGTGCTGTGCATCCTGGGAGGCAAGGGCTCCGCCCTTGCAATATTGTTGGGAGGGGGGTGTGGAAGGGGTGCTGTGCATTCTGGAAGGCAAGGGCTCTGCCCATGCAATATTGTTGAGAGGGGGGAGGTGGTGCTGTGCATCCTGGAAGGCAAGGGCTCCGCCCTTGCAATATTGTTGGGAGGGAGGAGGTGGTGCTGTGCATCCTGGGAGGCAAGGGCTCCGCCCTTGCAATGTTGTTGGGAGAGGGGAGGTGGTGCTGTGCATCCTGGGAGGCAAGAGCTCCGTCCTTGCAATATTGTTGAGAGGGAGGAGGTTGCGCTGTGCATCCTGGAAGGCAAGGGCTCTGCCCATGCAATATTGTTGGGAGGGGGGAGGTGGTGCTGTGCATCCTGGGAGGCAAGGGCTCCGCCCTTGCAATATTGTTGGGAGGGGGAGGTGGTGCTGTGCATCCTGGAAGGCAAGGGCTCTGCCCTTGCAATATTGTTGGGAGGGGGGAGGTGGTGCTGTGCATCCTGGAGGGCAAGGCCCTTGCAATATTGTTGTGGGGGGTGTGGCGCTGTGCATCCTGGAAGGCAAGGGCTCTGCCCATGCAATATTGTTGTGGAGGGGGGAGGTGGTGCTGTCCATCCTGGTAGGCAAGGGCTGCGCCCTTGCAATATTGTTGAGAGGGGGGAGGTTGTGCTGTGCATCCTGGAAGGCAAGGGCTCTGCCTATGCAATATTGTTGGGAAGAGGGGAGGTGGTGCTGTTCATCCTGGGAGGCAAGGGCTCCGCCCTTGCAATATTGTTGAGAGGGGGGAGGTGGTGCTGTGCATCCTGGAAGGCAAGGGCTCTGCCCTTGCAATATTGTTGGGAGGGGGGAGGTGGTGCTGTGCATCCTGGGAGGCAAGGGCTCCGCCCTTGCAATATTGTTGGGAGGGGGGAGGTGGTGCTGTGCATCCTGGAAGGCAAGGGCTCCGCCCTTGCAATATTGTTGAGAGGGGGAGGTGGTGCTGTGCATCCTGGAAGGCAAGGGCTCTGCCCATGCAATATTGTTGAGAAGGGGAATTTGGTGCTGTGTATCCTGGGAGGCAAGGGCTCCGCCCTTGCAATATTGTTGAGAGGGGAGGTGGTGCTGGGCTTCCTGGGAGGCAAGGGCTCTGCCCTTGCAATATTGTTGGGGGGGGGAGGTGGTGCTGTGCATCCTGGGAGGCAAAGGCTCTGCCCATGCAATATTGTTGAGTGGGGGAGGTGGTGCTGTGCATCCTGGGAGGCAAGGGCCCGCCTTGCAATATTGTTGAGGGGGAGGGGTGCTGTGCATCCTGAAGGCAAGGGTTCCGCCCTTGCAATATTGTTGGGAGGAGGTGGTGCTGTGCATGCTGGGAGGCATGGGCTCTGCCCTTACAATATTGTTTGAGAGAAGGTGGTGCATTATCCAGGCAGGTTAACTCAAGAGTTGAAAAATCTGCATACGTTAGGGGGACGTTTCAACTTTTTGAGCTGAATCCAATGGTGTAGTTGTCGACATTTTCCGTGTGCCAAAAAAGATACAGGTCATTTCATGAGTGGCCAAACTTGGCCAAATTCGACCTACACCCCCAGGGCCCCCCCTGGATTTTCAAGAGGGTCGAAAATCATGACAATCTGGTCTCTGGCAGCCAGCGACACAATCCCACACCCGAAAACCGCACTAAAATATCAACAACCATTCCAAAATGGCCCTTCAAAATTTGCAAAAATTGGCAGAAAAGCTAAAAATATAAAAATGCCCCCACAGGGCCCCCTGTTGACCCGGTTGAAATTTCATTTTCGAAATCGTGCTATCTCGGCGAGTTGAACAAAAAAGGTCTCTTGCACTTTTGCTCTAAATCGTCAAATAAAAAAGTTGGAAAATTTCAGGGGTGCATAACCCCCTTTGGGGGGGACTTTTTCAACTTTTCAGATTTTTCTGTTCATGTGCTCAACTTCATCTGCCGTGTCAAGCACGATTTAACCACCCTCTTGTACAGACAATAACAGCACACAGTTACATATTATTACATGTTTCCCATATGTTTTGTATGGGGAAAAAGATCCTCAACAAATATGAGTAAAATTATTTTTTCAAATCATGAAATGAACCATCATATCAGGTTCTCGTCGTCATTCCAAGCTCTATGATGTGCCACATGACATATTTAAACCTAAAACTCACCCAAAAATACGCAATCTAAAAGTTGCAAAAAAATGTACATCAATTTTTCACGCCCAATCCCATCAAATCACACATGGCTGCTTCCGCCTTGTCGAGCTGATTACAATGATATACAAGAGCATACACTTTTGTTGAAAAATAAACACACCAGAGCAAGAAAACGGAAAAACAGAAAAAGTCATTTTCCCCCTTTATTTTCAAAGATAGGGGGTCGAAAAACCGGAAGCCTGTATCCAAAGGATACAGACTTTTCTAGACCAACTTTTTGAGCTGAATCCAATGGTCTACCAGTCGACATTTTCCGGGTGCCAAAAAAAAAAGATACAGGCCATTTCATGAGTGGCCAAATTTGGCCAAATTCGACCTACCCCCCCAGGGCCCCCCCTGGGTTTTCAAGAGGGTCGCGAATCATGACAATCGGGTCTCTGGCGGCCATCGACACAATCCCGCACCCGAAAACCGCACTAAAATATCAACATCCATTCAAAAATGGCACTTGAAAATTTGGCAAATTTTGTCGAAAAACTGAAAAATCTAAAAATGACCCCCTACGACCCCCCCTGCTGACCCGGTAGAAATTTTATTTCTTAAATCGAGCTACTTTTGCAAGCTGGACCCGAAAATCCAACCGCCAGCACCGTCAATAGTCAAACTAAAAAGTTGAAAATTTTCGGGGGGGCGTAACCCCCCTTAGGGGGGGATTTTTTCAACTTTTCAGATTTTTCTGGTTGGTTTCTCGCTTTCCTCTCTCCAACGATGTATACTGACACCCCCTACGATGTCGGCAAGTACAAAATCTTTTCTATCAATCAGTCAGTCAACACCTGGCTATAGAGATATGGGACGTTGTCAGATTCATTAAGTGATTAAGTTTTGTTTTAAAATTTCGGGGCGGGATATATCCCCTTTATTCCCCTCTCCCCCTGGGTACGCCCCTGTCACAGGATGCACACAAAATAAAAACCTTAAAACATCAAAAAAACTTTCAGTCTTTCATAAATATTGAAGCAAACTGTTCTGTAAATCTTTTCGAAATTATAGTTCGAATAAACTAGTTTCCACTTGGCCTGGTGCTCAAGAACCACTCACTAGAAACGTTTTTGTCAGAAAGTTTGATTTGATGCAGACCCCCCTGATTCCTGGGTTACAGAAAATATTCTGTCATCTAATGTTCAAATGAGCATGTTATCCGGACAAACCCCTAGTGTTTCGGTTTTGGTGAGTGGTTCTTGAGCTCCAGGCCAAGTGACAACTAGTTTTATTCGAACTGTAGATTGCTTACCACAAAGAGGGATTTCCAAATAACGCTCCATTCTCTTAGGACAAGAGTAACCTCCCTTACAACAGGATCCTCCAAGGATGTTACACTTTCATACAATCTGCAAATAAAAACAACGAATTTTATTACACTGATTTAAAAAAAACTTTCAAGTATAAAATAAGAGTCTGATGAAGTACAACATCAGGACAAAAGGGTAGTAAGTAACTGCAATGTTAAGTTGTCTTTTGTTTTCTACTTCAAAGTTCCTGTGATTTTATCAGTAGAAAAAAATGGATATTTATTTATTCAGTAATTTACAAATAACACAAAACACGATGGTTCAACCCACCTACAGCTGTAGGTCGATTTTCATTACATCATCATCTGCTTCCATTCGTTTAATTTCTAATAATTTTATAACAATGAAGCGAAAATTTTGGAAATAAAGAAACCAAACCTCTCATGTCAAGAATAATACGGTAAAAATATAATAATCCTTCCATTACCCACACAAAGCTTAAGAGCTTACCACTTAAAACAATGAAACATAAACATCATACACAATAAACCGAATATAAACAGAGGAATTGAATCAATCAATCATTCATTCAATAATTTACGTAGGAGAGTACAACAGGCTTTTAAGCCCGAAACTGTCCCTCTTCCAATTTAGAATAACAGTCCAAATTCAAGTTATGTCATATCATCTTACTAAATCACCAATTTACTCTTCGAAAACAAAATCAGAACAATTTTAGAATTTTATCAATTTAAATCAGAAGTAATAAAAGATAGCGATAAATGCAAGAGAAAGATGAAGAAGAATAATAAGTAACAGAGGAGGATGTAAAGGCAATAAAACTTAAAAATAGATTTTTAAGAAAAAAATTTCCATAAAAAGTTCAGTTGAAATAGAACTTATTTCAAGTGAATTGAAGATTTTTCAAATAATTTTTGAACTCACCCTTCGTTTTCAACCTTGCATGGCTTCAGGAAAATGTAGTTACTGGGAAATATACCCTGGAAAATTGTTACAATGTTAGTAATATTGTTGATTATTGGAAGCTATTGAGTATACATTAACAGTTCATCATCAAAGAATTACATTACATGATTTATTAACCATATTGATAAATACTTCTTAGCTGTTACAATCGAGTATGATGGCAATGTTAAAATTACAGAGGAGTTATAATTTTGAAAACAATAAATTGACAACATATTACATAAATAAATAATTACTCAAACAATAATTACATACATGAATTGACAATTTATTATTTGACGGAAATCTTTCAATAAAGGTTCTACCGAACAAATAAAATCAATAATCCAAGTGACTTAATTTAGTAATTTGCTAATTAATGATTGAGAATTTAATAATTTTAGTACATTAATTTGGTAACACAAGCTCATTTTCATCGAGTCTGAAGCAACTTTTTTTAATTATTGACTAAGACACCAGTAATCTGAATCATGTATTATACAAATTAATAGTTTAGATAGAAGATTATTCAACTTACTTTTATTGACCTGTTTTTTGTCACGAAGCCCCGGTACCACCCTGAAAAAAAAACAAATTTCACAGATAAAAATAGAAATTTACATAATAAATTCAGATAACTTCGCAAATATTAAAATCAATATTGAAGAAATGGAGAGATTGCAAAATAGGGTCGCATCAATTTATGAGATTTTTATGGGCATTAAAATCATATCTTTGTTTAAAAAGTGTCTGAAGTGTTTTGGTTACATTGTATGACATTATGATAATAATTGAATAAATCAAAACTTTTAATTACTTTTTCGACTCAACTTTGTTTGCTTGATGTTTTTTAATGACAATGTAAAAAATCTGGTACTGAATTTCATGTCCTTTGTTCTAACTCTTTAATATTAGTTATATTTTATAAAAGACAGTACATTATTTTCCTTTATTACTCCGTATATTCGCAATATTTTATATAAAATACTTGTGTACTATAATGTATAATGTATGTACTTGGGCTGTACTTATATTGTTTTTCCAAAATAAAGAATTATTTGATTTGATTTGATGAGTATTTTCAGATTAGCTTCTGTAAGGAACAAGGACACTAAAGTCACACCAATAATAGAATGAGATCATTGAATAAGGAAGCAAACATGGAAATTGCAAATAATTACAGGAAAGTGTAATGAATATGTTGAGAAAATCGCCAAGGTTGGATTTGCTGGTTAGCATAATTAGCTACGTGAGAAGGACAAAATCTGTTCTTCATTCAAATGGAATTCGAATGTTTGCAAGCATATTTTCACTGATTTGAAGAGTTGAAAACATTTCGAATCAAAAACGGAAAAACAAGAGTTAAAGTACAAGTATATTGCTATATAATAATAATTCCGTGTAAGCTGGCTGGCTCAGGTCTGGTGTCAGAGTTTTCAGGTCACTCCTGATCAGTTCAGGGTAGTATATTGCTAATTGTATTAGCAATATCTCTAAAAAAAATAAAAGAATTTCAAAATTTCTTATCATTCCTACTGAATCTTTATCAAGCCTGTAGTAGGCTACTTTTCCGAGTAGAAGTATTTTTTATCTAACAAAAGACTTGATATTTAGGAGCAGTAAGGATGAACAATAAGGGCCTGGTCACATACGATTGTGGTTTGCTTTACTTTACTTCACTTCACTAACAAAGCTACTTTGGTTTACTTCACTCAGTAAATCTATATAAATCAGTGTGATATATAGTAATTAAATGAAGTAAAGCAAACCACAATCAAAATAGTCTTCTGGTGAAGTGAAACAATCGTATGTACAACCATTAAGAGAGTTTTGGTGAGATCCTATCAGGTAGGAACAACAAGTAAGCTACAATTGCACCACTAGATTTCCATAACCTCTTTTTGGGGGTTTAATGGTTGAATGGATGATTAAATGGTTATGTATAATTTTGAAGTACAGTATTATCATTGCGGTGCTTATTCAAAAAATATAGTAAATTTCAGATAAAATTTTGAATTTCCATACATGAAAATATTTGAGGAACTGTTTTTGACTGTATCATTATCATAGACAAGGTTTATGAGATATTTGATTGTGTACAAACGTTACCGATCATCAAAACATAAAATTATGTAATATATGCAGTAATACATGAATAATGAATAATAGATTTTATTTCCATCCATAAAAATACAAAAATACAATACAGTACATAGTTAATCAATACTGGAAATTAACTGACCATCATATCCAGTAAATGTGGTCAGTGTGCAACTATATTTAATACTTAGAAAACAAAAGTGAATGCGAGATTTATTTATACATACAGAAACTTGTTTACTTAATTATTATTCATAAAATCGATAATAAAGGAGATATTGTTATTGGAATATTTTATAACATAAAGTGGTAAAACGGGTATATAATGGAACTCATGGGGTTGTATGAAACTTTTATTGTGGAATCAAAATTCCCTTATATATTTTAATAAATATTGATCACAAGAGTCACTATTTTAATTAAATATTAACACTGATATAAAAACTGATATTATTATTATTTAGCGTATGGCTTTTGTCGGTGGGGAGACCCGAAGGTTGTTCCACCTCGCCGTGTTTAACCTAATTCAACTTAGGTTGTAGTTTTATCCACTTTTTAGAATGATTTAAACTGATATTTACACAGATAGAAGAAAAACATAAAGAAGCTTACAATTAGATGGAAATATTTCAGAGGGCTGTGCCTCCTTCTTCAATCAATGAACAACCTCCTTCTTCAAAACCATGAACACTCCATCATGGATTGAATGGATGATTAAATGGTTATTTATTATTTTGAAATACAGTATTATCATTGCGGTGCTTATTCAAAAATATAGATTTCAGATAAAATTTTGAATTTCCATAAATGAAATGATTTGAGGAACTGTTTTTGACTGATCATTATCATAGACAAGGTTTATGAGATATTTGATTGTTTGCAAACGTTACCGATCATCAAAACATAAAATTATGTAATATGCAGTAATATATACAGCGATTTGTTTACTTAGTTACTTTTCATAAAATCAATAATAAAGGAGATATTGTTATTTGAATATTTTATAACATAAACTGGTAAAACGGGTATATATGGAACTCATGGGGTTATATGAAACTTTTGTTGTGGATTCAAAATTGCCTTATATATTTTAATAAATATTGATCATCACAAGAGTCACTATTTTAATTAAAAAACTGATATAAACACATATAAAACATAAAGAAGCTCACAATTAGAATATAATATTTCAGATGCTGTGCCTCCTTTTCAATGAACTGTATAGAATACACTCCATCATGGATTGAAGAAGGAGGCACAGCCCTCTGAAATATCTCCATCTAATTGTAAGTTTCTTCGTGGTTTTCTTCTATCTGTGTAAATATCAGTTTTTCTATCAGTGTTAATAAATATTGAGATATTTTTTATATAATTTATAAAATTACCAGTGCATTCCTCCAATATATGAACAGTATCTCCAATCTCCAGTGGTAGCCCAAAACGTTTTTCTCCATTCCAATTGTATATTGCTGTAAAGAAATAGAAAACAAAATTATTTAAAAAATACAAGACACTCCTTCTTTGAATTAGTTTGCACACGATTAAATTTTTCATCCAATATCTTGATTTGAACAGATTACTTGTAAGATACCCACACACAAGACATGCACTTCTATAAAGCAACAAACTACGATATGCATGTCTAGTGTGTGAGTATCTTATAGTCAGCTGTTTAATTGAAGATTGAAAATGTAAAGGAATATTCGATTGTGAATTAATAGCCGTTATGAATAGATATAATAATTCCGTGTAACCTGGCTGGCTCAGGTCTGGTGTCAGAGTTTTCAGGTCACTCCTGATCAGTTCAGGGTCTCTGACGTGACTTAGTTATGAATAGATTAACAACTATATATTATAACAATGGGCAAAACTAATCCTCAACAAATTTGATCTCTTCAAAGCATTCTATTAATTATTTCATCTTCTTTCATGATCATTTCCCTTCATTGTCAAATCCCCATACTAATCTTCCCCGTCACAGCTACCGTTTATCGCTTAAAAACTCATTCACAAAATTAATTGGAGCACGCTGGATCGTTTCTATGAATAAATAATTGAGTGGAAAAACGATGTCACAACAATAACAAAGGAGGGAAGGAAGACGAGAGAGGAATCAATAGATAGAAAGGGGTGATAGGGGAAGTGAAATATCTGAGAAGAACAAAGATTAAGAGTAGGCGAAAAGGATTAGAGAGAATTGAATGAATAAAGAAGAAGTGGCGATGGAGGAGAAAAGAGATAAGTAGAGTTGACAGAAAGAGGGGATAATGGGAGAAAGAAAGAGTGAGAGAGAGGAAATAGAGTAGAGACGAAAAGAGGTAGATGGAAATGGAGAAAAGGAAATGGAAAAGTAAGAGAGAGACACAAAAAGGAAGAGTAATAGAGATAATGAAAGAAAGATGGTGAGAGAGAGATTGAGAGGACAGAGGAAAAATATAGAGAGATTGAGGCGAAACTGAAGGGAAAGATAGAGAGAAAGGAAGGAAAAGTAGAGAAAGAAATGGAAGATAGATAAGAAAGAGAGAGAGACACAAAATGGAAGAGTAAAAATGAGAGAGAGATGAAAGAGAGAAAAGATGGTGAGAAAGAGATTGATAGAGGGACAGAAAACAGGGAGAGAAAAAGATTGAGGCAGAAACTGAAAACAGGGAAAGATAGAGAGAAAAGGAAGGGAAAACAGGGTGAGAAAGAAAAGAAAGATAGAGATGAAAAAATTTAGAGGAGGGAGAAAAAAACAGGGAAAGATAGAGAAAATGAAAGAGAAAACGATGAGAAAGAGATAGAGGGAGAGACGGAAAACAGGGAGAGAAAGATAGAGAAAGAAGGAAGAGAGAAAATAGAGCGAGAAAGGAATAGAGAGAGAGTTGGAAAAGAGGGAGAGAAAGATAGAGAAGAGAGAAAAAAAGGTTGAGAAAGAGATAGGGAGAAAACGATGAGAAAGAGATAGAGGGAGAAACAGAAAGCCGGAGAAGATAGAGAAAAAATGAAGAAAGAGAAAAGAGTAAGTAAAAGGTTAAAAAAGTTATTGAGGGAGAGGGAGAAACAGAAAACAGGGAAAGATAGAGAGAAAATGAAGAAAGACAAATCTAAAGAGTTAGAAAGAGATGGAGGGAGAGACGAAAAACAGGGAGAGAAAGATAGAAAGAAAGGAAGAATAGAGGAAAACTGTCAACCACGTCCTTGACATGAGCGTGGGAGTAGCAAATGACTTTTGTAAAAAAACAGCAATGTAATTAGAGAGTACACAGAGTGCTCTGTCTACTGAACGAGCAAAGAGACTAATTGTCAACAATAATTGCATGCCCATTAATTTAACGAGGCTCTGACCCCTTTCTGGTTTTTGGCACTGCAAGTACACGAATTAAATGGGTTAAAGCCGGTGAATCTCACAACATAACGTTTATTATTTCAATGCAAATCTTATGGGAATTGGCAAAAGTATGGTGGATTTTTCCGAGCTAAACAATCCAATAAATAATACGTATGAGGCTCACTTTGCTAAATATGTAGCTCGTTCGATTTGCTATGGCATGAGGACTGAAAATGAACTATTGTCATTACAGCTTTTTCAACATGTTCCAAGTGTATAAGTCCAAGCGCCCACTGAGGTGGAGTGGCAACACGCTAAATATCAACATATGTAACTAAATGAAACAGCGCACATCACCTCGATGTCTGTTTCAATAAGTCATTCATGTTTCAATGGTTCGTAGCCGAGGCAGCTAAGGCGTCAGACTGATAAGTTATCAGCAGTCAGATAAAATCCATTTTCGAGCCTGGTTGACTATTTTTATGACTACACTCCGTCTTTCGGAGGAGACGTTGCCGTCGGTCCCACTGCCTAAAAAGTGGTCAACATCATCACCCTCTCATTACCAACAACAGCATGTGGGCATCACCTCGATGTGCGCGCTGAAAAAGTTTATATTTAGCGTGTTGCCACGCCATCGCCACTCCACCTCAGTGGGCGCTTGACCTAAGATTTCATCCACTATAAATCAAATTTATAGCTGATGTAGGAGGACGAATTAAGGAATTAAACAATATTGCATCATGGTGGATGAATTCATAAATACTTTCATCATTGTAAAAAGCTGTAATGAGGTAATTCATTCTCAGTCCAGGTGCTTTAGCAGAGTACTTTTGAATGTAATTAATATAAAATTCTAATGAGTATTTCGTAAGAATTTAAAATAGATATTACATGATATCTAGTTATTTGGAACCCAACCACAAATTTAAAGTTGTGAAAATCCATAACAAACTGCGAAGTTACTATTGATTCATCACTATAGACTAGTATCATTTTAATATTCACTGCATGTAGTAAATTCTAGTGATGATCAATAGTAGAAATTTAAAGTTTACCTTAGTCATCACTGTTATAAATTTTTGTAATGGTTATTTCATGCAATAATGTTAACATCAGGGTGCTTAGATATTGACCAACAAATAGTGTAATTTTTGTGTCACCAGGTCCAAACTTATAATAATCATGGCATGACTCTAATAGTAAGATGCAACTATTTATGAGGGTCTTATAATTAAAATTCATGTAATTGTGTGACAAATTGATGTTATTCTTGTGCAATCCTTACACTGACAGGAGGATTATATATTTTTCTATATTATAGAAATACAATGGACAAACACAAAATAAAATACATGTATTAATACTGTCCTGTCATATTGATACCACTTAGGACCTTAGGAGTGCATGTATCACTTATAAATAAATGAGATTATCTATGGATGAACTTCTATATTATTATCAAGTTCTATATTGATATATTAATCTCTAAAATTTATCAATTGATTGAATTTATTGATTTCTACAGGATCTGTAGAACTCCTATGGAGTTCAAATTCTGCTTGATTAGCCAACAATTATGTCACAGAAAGATTATAACTCTAGTTATTGGTAAAATGAAGTAGTTAGTCATTGGATAAACTAAAATAATGTAAGCTTATTGGGTCACACCCTTTCTTGCTGACATCAAGACCTAATAAAATATAAATGAAGCTCCCATCTACTCTCAAATTTAGCTTACAATAAAGCTCACATGGATGTCAATGTAGACATTTTTATTTATTTTCAATTGAATAATAACTTATGTGTTTTGAACTGAAGACTTATCATCTAAATGCTCATAGATTCATGAATTGATAGTAAGATTATCAAACAATAATATAATCAAACTGCAATCTTCTACATCATAGGCTAATTAGTTAGGACCGTACCCCATGAACTCATGAAACATAAGGCATTCAAGTTAAATGAGATAATGGTGAGGTATTTTGTTAGAGTTACATGACTCAATTCTGTTTACTTAGCTGATATCATTTTAATTCAGGTGAAAAGTTAAATAAAAAACACTTATCAGTCACACTTGAGGCATATTCAACTCTCAAGAAGAATATTGTAAACTCTATTTCTCCACTATCCAGTATCCACGGTGGCTTTTCTATCTTCAATCTTCAAAGCATTGATTTATAGGAGATTCTATTATGATATTGTAGGATAAAAGAATGATTACCACAATATTATGACTTGGAATCTTTATAACGTCATTTGGATGGGTGGCACTGAATTTTGAATGACAGATTACGAAAAGAGGTTAGCTCAATGTAAACAAACGTCAAAACGATTGAAAACACTTCAATCACGGGATTGACTGATTACTGGTTGAAAAATGTTGGGTGTTGGGACCTAAAGTGGTCCTTAAACAACATTATTATCAATAAATACATATAATTAACGTGAATTGATACTCACCCACTCCATATTTTTTGGTTTTCGTCGGTATCCACATTTTCTTTATCACTTACACCAGCTATTGAACCATTTCTTTGTAATATAAGGAACAGAGCGAATTCAAACACCACATAACGAATATCTCACGACAATGGTCTACTTAAATTGATTGATTTAATTTAAATAATAGATTAATATCGAGAAGCAGCCATTACTACACTGATAAATAAATCAAATCCGCTTCCCAGATGGAGGAGCAGCAGGAGCAGACCTGTCTTTTCATGGCTTTCATTCGACAGCTTCTGCCATCTAGCGAGAGAAAATATAACTAATTTGAACGGAAAAAGTAGCAATGGAGAAGTAGCGGTGAATTTAAAACAGCTATCAATGAAATGTGTTTCAATTGCAATATTATTTTGATAATGTAGAAAATGAAACTGTCTTTTCTTGCAACTGATGTATAGCTCAAATATAAGTAGTTTTTTCATTGAAAATTGAAAAATATTAAGTTAATTGTTCTGATAATAAAATAATATTATGGTATCTCTATAGACCAATATAATAATATTAATATATATATTAAGACCAATGTGTCTACAATTAATATAATAATATATCTTTCTGATCCATTTATATAACTTATATATTAAATCTTTCCGACACATCAGTCTCTACACATAAGGATAGGCCCACACTGTACAAAGATTTAGTGATATTCATTTAAGATTCAAAAAGTATTTTTTGGAACAGAGCTGAGGAAGTAATAAACACGTTTCCTATTTGGTTGTTTATGAAACTTTCTTTTAATACAAATAAGAAGTCAAGGTTTAAAAATTGTACTAACAAACTTTATTCAGAAAACATGGTAACAAAGGAATCAAAAACAGTCTTTTAGCTTACCTGAATCAAAGATCATACGAAATTGTTCATCTAACATCTATAATAATACATGCTTGATAGAAATTCAATGAGAGAGAGATTCAGTATTTCGAATTTTTTGTTTTCATTTCAAAAAATGAGAGCCTAACTGTCTTCTGGGAGCCAGAATTTTGTTGGAATTCTACCGAAGCTGTCATTCATTATTTTCTTGAAGACAATGGCCAGTGCTTCTCCAATGTTGTCTTTCAGTTCTTCAACGATTTCCAATGCATTTTTGTTGACGAATGTATTCACGGTGTGTCCTGTTAAAAGGAAAAACAACAATATTACAGAAACGTTTTGATTGAGATTCATAGTAATGACATGGCTGTCTAAACTTCAATTTACGATTTTTAGAAAAAAAATAGAGAACATTGGTCTACCCTTATATATTATCATACTGCAGAACTTTATACAGGGCCACACATGTATCAGGAATAATCCCAAGAGCTTGTGGGGAAATCGAATGTATTCACGAAGTTAAAATTATTTCAATCTTGATTGTGAATTTTATATCAAATTGACAATTCACTATTTAAAATATTGTAATTTTGTAGTGCTGTTCTAGGAATAACAGTTTCTTTTGAAATACGGTAACTATGACTTTCCTTAGATTAATTATTCAAACCAATTGCGATTCAAGCTGGAGCATACAATGAAGTTACAATATTATAAATGTGGGACAATTCCCACATATATAGGTTCAGTCACATCTTATTTTAGCACATTCTGCGCATGCGTCAATAACGACAGACCAATCACAGAGCACTTTGCGAATAGACGCATGCGCTAAACGAGCTGAAATAAGACGTGACGGAGACTGAACCGATTAGTGGGAAAAGTCCTTAATATTCCAATCTTACCTAAAACTTTGTTTCCATTGAAGAGATTATCCAGATGAACACGACACGAACTCATTCTGAAGTTGACCTTCATTTCAATCACTTCCATGACCTCAACACCGCTAGGCAATCTGGGAAACTTCACTTTCATGAATACATCTGTTGTTACATTTTCTGAAAAAAAAAACGAATTTTGTGAAACGAATGTAAAACTCCATTCAGTAGATACTCTGTTATTTCCAATTATGACATTATCAATGTTGTTTCGCAAGACGAAATACTTGTGGAAAATTCTAAAATTTTGTCCAATAAAGTAAGTTGAATTTTTAATTATTTACAGTGGAATACGGTACCAGTCGTTACTTTAATAGAATTTATTATGATATTACTCGTATATAATGAAATATTGTAATCAATTATTATATGAAATATTATTCTTGCATAGAGGCTGACAGGCTTCTTGAGTAGAGGAGACAGGAATGCCGAAATGGGAAATGGCAAAGAAGAAGTTGAAGAAGAAGAAAAGGAGGAGTAGAGGGAGAAGAAGAAGAAGGAGGAGAAGAGGAGAAGAAGAAGAAGAAGAAGAAGAGAGAAGGAGGAGGAGAAGGAGGAGGAGAAGGAGAGGGAGAAGGAGAGGAGGAGAAGGAGGAGGAGGAGGAGAAGGAGGAGGAGAAGAAGGAGAAGAGGAGGAGGAGGAGGAGAAGAAGAGGAGGAGAAGAAGAGAAGAAGAAGAAGAAGTAGAAGAAGAATGAGAAAAAATAAGAAGTAGAAGAATAAGAACAAGAATACAATTATTGTTGTATCATATTATTATTTTTAGTTCATGTTTTGTAAATTTTTAAACTTATAATGTATATAATGAATGTGATTTCGAAGTCATGCAATTCCACACTATTCTGAATAGGAGTGATTTAATCTAGAAAGATATTCATCAAATATAGCTGTATTCGTACGTATTCATTGTTTTTTCAGAGCGGCTCATTTTCTCAATGTTGAGAAACAATATTAAAATATATCCACTCAATCAAAGGATTAAAATTAAAAAATACAGAACTATTTCAATATTCACTCACTGAGTAGAAGTTTTGCATCACCGATTCCGACCAATGGCAAAAGCAGAATATTTCCTTTGAGATCATACATAGATTCAGTTTTGATGATGGGAATCAGAAGTGAGATGTCCAAGTCACCAGTGTTCAAGTCCAGTCTGGAATAAAAAACAAATTCATGATCAAACACCTACTACTTAATACTAAAAACTCTTTAGATACGGAAAAACTTGAGCATGTATTTGAATAATGTCATTCTGAATGTTAAAGATCAATAATATTTTGTGAAAAAATGAGTAGGTACTTATTAATAGGTACTGTAAAATAATTTGAAGTGAGATTCAGTGAAAAATAAATAAAATATGTAGGATCTGATCCATTTTATGAAAATGTAGCATTTGATTTAGGTACTGGATAAAACACAGAGTCCCATTCCCATTCAACATTCATTGATTGCATACTAATGGAAACAATCAGCAATTTTATTTACCTGACATTTTTTGTAGTTGTGTTGCTTGGACCATGAGCATAGAGGTGGTTAAAGTTTCCCACAAGAGTAACAGCACCATGTCCTTTAGATATTCCGATTTTTTCAATGTAAAGAGGCTCAAACCTTGGAATGCCTACTTCTGGAATTCCTGTAAAATAGATGAATTGCCATTGCTATAAGAATCGTTTCATGTCAAAAGGTATCTAGAAACTGTTTTATAAAAATTTACCAGCAAAAATAATAGTTATAATAAGAGTAAAATAGCATAATGTATAAAAATGTTTCATAGTTATAATATGGAATGTATTGAAACGGTGTGTAAACGCTCTAGCTGTATGAATTTTTAGTATTTTAGTAATAGAATCTAATATTTTATTCCTAGGATTTCTTGTATCCGTTCTGTTCACATCTATAGTTAGAATTAAACAAGTTGTCACTTGGCCTGGTCACTCTCTTTTTTCTACATGTCGAATTAGTTTAGGTTTCCTATTGGTAGAAAACTGGGTACCTTCAGCTCAAGATTGTAGATCAACATAATAAATAATGCTATAAATGATAAATAATTATTACTATATATAATGATTATATGTATAATGTATATATTATAATGTATATTAATTAATTATTAATGATAAATAATGCTATATACGTCAATTCAATTAAATTCTATAAATACGTGCTCTATAATAATAAGTACCTATACTGTATATAAATACATGCCAATTTGAATTTTGAGAATATGATTGAATTACCATTAGCCATATAAGGAAACATGGCTTGGAATGTTTCTTTTAGACATTTATTGACGTTGGGATCTTTCCTTCTGCAAGGCTTCTTCAACCAGACCGCTGAAAAATAAAAATTATACAGATTATTTACAAATTTTTTAAGTGAAGGCAACCAATCAATCAATCAATCAGGTAATGAATTATTATAAAAAAATAATGGATAAAAAACAAAAATCCTCATCTCTTCTAAATGAAAATCTTAAAACGTTGGTATCAAGTTATAACTTTTTTATCAAATTCCAAAAATATTAGTTAAAATATAACATAATATGATTATATCTTTTCAACACTTATAAATCTTTTCAATCACTTCGATGAGTGTGCGTGCTTCTATTTGAAATACCCATAATCACATTTTGCCTCATAGTTCTGAAATGCTTCATCGATGTGCGTCCAGCTTAAAATAAAGATAGAAACCTGTTTTTGCCAAATGTATAGTAAAGAAACGGTGAATCAGAGGTGTCAATCTAACTAGCTAGAGTCAACAACCTGTAACTGAACGTGTTTTACTGTGAAAAACATGTTTCTAAACTTATTTAACGGGCACTAGAATTAAGGAAGTCGTAGTTTTGGACCGCAGAGCAACCGGTGGTAAAGCTTTAGTTGCTAGTATGTTGCATAACATGGAACTTTCACTGTGCAATCCAAACTCTCCTGCTGATCAAATCGCTTATTTATGTTCCTTAATTCTGGCAAAATGAACCAAGGAGACAAAATATAGAATCCAATATTATTCTGTGATTAATTTATTCATGCATTAAATTAGAATTCATGAAATCATTGAGTTATTTGAATAAAAAAGCTGGTACTATTCAGAGTTGTTGGTGGAGTAAGGCTAGGCGTACACCGGTTAGTCAAGACAAGACAAGACGAGATTAGTCACGTTTAGTCACAGTACTTCACATAGTTGCTTATGAAGCAACATACACCGATTAGTCATTGCATCGGTGTGTGCTGCTTCATAAGCAGCTATGTGAATTACTGTGACTAATCTCGTCTTGTCTTGTCTTGACTAACCGGTGTACGCCCAGCCTAAGTATATGATAAAAGCACTGGATATAAATTTAAAAATGATGGAGCTTGATACAGTGATATTCATTTAATTTGACGCTTGGCATTAGATAGATAGAGAGATTATTTCTTGACGTTGCTGATGACCGTAGATGGCAAAGGAATAATATTTCTCTATCTATCTATCTAATGTCAAGCGTCAAATTAAATGAATCTGATTATACATATTAACGCTTTATAAACATGCGTTTCAGTTGATGTTCTTCAATATAAAATTCTCAATTCATTTTAAAATTCATATAATTTGATAAATTCAAAGACTGATAATGGGGTAACAACCAATACTGGTACCTCATATTTTAATAAATTTGTGACTATGACAACTTTGAGTCTTCTCGTTTAAAAATAATTCACGTCCCCTATGAGCCATTCTACAAGGTCTACAACTCTCTTCCAATAAGACTTGACACTTATCAGAATTTGTAATCAGGATTGACCATATGGCTGTAATTGAATGACTGCAGGGACCAGTTGCATTCTTTTATAAAGTACCTTATTGCATTATTGTATGTCAAAGCCATGTCAAGAATAATATATGCATTTGGCACAAAGAAAACTGTTTAACTTTAGGGTACTATTGGAGGTCACTCTTTGAAAATTTGAATTTTTAATGAAAATAAATTGTGTCTATCTTATTCGCCGTACCATTAATCGATTAATGAAATTAATTATTATAATTCCTTAATTACTATAACTACTTGTTACTTAATACTTGTTATTACTTATTTTCTATAATAATTACTTCCAATGTGTCAAAAGTAGGTACCATAGCCTAGGTAGTACTTTATTAATCTACTCATATCAAAGATAAGATTGATTGCCTCATCAATGTGTCTAATGAGCCAAAAGCAATTCAATAAATAAATATTTATTCTAATCTTTATAAATTTAATTATTTTCTAAATCTATTACAGTTTGATTTAACACTGCAACTCCTAGACTTAGGTTGCCTAAAATTGTCTAATCTAGATTAGTCTGGTCCTCCATTCTATAATCTTGTTACTTATGAAGCAAGACTCCCTGTGAAGTTGTCTAGAGTCTTTTCTTGAAGCTTATGTAGTGTAGAAACTCTTATATTATTTGGAAATCAAGAAAGAATCCAAAGACATTTTTATAAATAGGCTAAACTAGTTTCAGACCCGTATTAGACTATCAAATGTTTTATAAAAGATCTTTGACAAACATATTGTCAAAGATCTTTTATAAAACATTTGATAGTCTAATACGGGCCTTATTATAATGAACCAGTATGCGCGTTGTCATTGCTTTGCTTCAGTATAGGCCTTTGATATTTCTTCATGATTATGCAATAAAATATGAATGACATCCAAGTACCTCGTTCTCATCCATGAGATACAATTTATTGACTGTAAGATGTTGCAATAATGTTATTATGTTAGCATGTAATGTTTGATTCCGAGCATAGAATGATTGATTCATGATTAATGATGCAGGTTTCTTGTATCATATTCTTATCAAGACATCAATCAAAGTCAGACATTTGATAAGAGTTCAGGTGTTGAGAAATAGGTACTTGGGCACTCCTTAGTTAGGTATCACAAGAGTGATTTTTACTGTAGTCAAGTCTCTCTCCTGCAGCTATGCCTATATGGAGTATGGAAATTAAATTTTTAAAGGCTCTTCTTGGGCCTTCTTGACTTTTCTAGAGTGAAAACTTTCAATATAGCCCTGTTCCTTATGGAAGTTACGAGTTCTGTAAGGCTAGGCGTACACCGGTTAGTCAAGACAAGACAAGACGAGATTAGTCACGTTTAGTCACAGTAATTCACATAGTTGCTTATGAAGCAGTACACACCGATGCAATGACTAATCGGTGTGTGTTGCTTCATAAGCAACTATGTAAAGTATTGTGACTAAACGTGACTAATCTCGTCTTGTCTTGTCTTAACTAACCGGTGTACGCCTAGCCTTATAAAGGAAAAATGCAGACCTACAATAAACTAAGTTTATTGTAGGTCTACATATTGTAGGTCTAAGTACTCATAAGTCTTATGAGTTGTCTAATGTGTGTCCGTCTTCTTCCTGTTTTACAAGACTTCTATTTCTATGAAACAGGCCTCAGGCCTCAGGACTCTCCTTAAACTCATCTGGAGTGGTCAAGAGTCTAGTATTCTCAACTAACGACTAGTTGAAAGCCTTATGTAATGTGAAATGTAAACTAATGTCGTAGAGAGATTATAGACTTCACTCTTGTAATCTACTAACTTAGTTGCTGGTCTATTTAGAAACGGTTTTAAACCGGTTTGAAGTATCGCGCCTATTACCACTAGTCAAGCTGAAAAAGTGAAATGATCTCTTGTCTACTATAATGATCTGTGATGATTTTTTCCGGGTCAAACTAGAATAGTAATATTTAGCTGATTACAAGAATTGTTTGCTAAAGCAATAAGATAGTACTTAGGTCTCGGGTGAAGCAAAAGAATCCAAAGAAATATTATTAGTTCAAGTATATATTACGGTACTGTAATCACAAATGACACTCTATTGGTGTAGCCTACCTATCCATCCTATTGATAACACTTTTTTTTACATTTTTTAAAAAAATAGGTATTCTATTAAAACTAGTCACTTGGACTAACCATTGATTTCTTTACTCTCATTTATTATAAACTATAAAAATAAACTTCATGATACTAAAGTCTTCCAAAGATGCCTCCAGCTCTGTTCTATGATTGCACTACTTTTTTACTCACAAATTATATAGTGAGTTCACAAAGAGACACAAAACAATTGAATGAAACAGAGAATTATCATGCAAGAAGAATATATATGAATATGATAATTTACAATATCATTTATCAATTTATAATATTATCAAACATAGGAATAAAATTAAAAGAGTGAGTTAGTGAGTGATGAAACATAACATAATAATATTGTTGAAATATTAATAAAAAACAAACAAATTTACTCACGTGATTCTGTGAGAACGTGAGGTTCAACTGTGACTTCATTATTACTGTTAACAGTAGACGCATCTTGTACAGCCAAACAGATGAACAGAACCACAAAAGAGGTGCAAGAAGAGAGTGACGTCATTTTTTGAATTTATTTGATTACAGCTTGTTTCAAAGTCTGAGATAAATTCAGACCGTAAAGTTGTTTCTGTCCACTACAGTCTTTCACACTCACTAGAAACTTTTCTCCAAGACGTTGAGCGATTTGTTTCTCCACTTACGCATTGAGAAAAATGTGGTTCTGATTACAAATACACGGTACCTGAAAAGGGTGAGAATTGATTATTTGCCAAATTATTCATCAATAAAAAACTGTTCAATTCTCTATGTTGTGTATTAAATCAGTGATTGGTCTAAGAAGTCAAAAACTTGATTGTTAATAGCCTATGTTTTCATTGATGAATACAATAAATTTGAATTTGTTGGATATGAATACCGCAATCATTCAAATGTTGACGATCTCATTATTGTCAACTATACCCTATGTCCATACTTGGTCGATTTATGCTTGAGCATAATTATGCAGCATGCTGTGCAGCACACAAAAATCGACCAAATGTAGACATAGGGAGTGCAGCAATGCTAACCGACGAGTTGAGCTTCATTAGTTCAAAAATCAAGTAATCTTGAGTTGAAGAACTATCTTTCTATGTTGTATAGCAAATCAGTGATTGGTTTAAGAAGTGAAAACGTTGAAGACTTTGATAACTTCATCGAGAAAATTCAAATAGCTGCTGAAGTTTGAGACTGAATCTCTAAAACTTGTAAGATCAACTTTTATCGATTATAGCAACTTGAAGACCATGACCAGAAAATTAAACGATGCTTTTAAATGTAAATTAAATATATATATTTCTGAAGACGATGATGATTTAACTGCTGGTTTGCTAAGTTGAAAGATGTTGCAAAGATGAAAGAAAGTTGCAAAGATGAAAAGTTGCTGATTTAACAGCAACTGTATAGTTGCAATATCTCATTTCCTGCCATCTTTATGTGTTTTCAAATGATGACGCTCAGACGATCCTGCAACCGTATTGTCTGATCTTCATCATTTGAAAACACATGTTTGTTATTCCAGTCGCCGAGACTCCAGTCGCTTCGCGATTTGAGTATCACAAGTGTGAGTAGAGCTCAGTGTTATATAAAATAATACAATATAAGAATGTAAGATATTAAAATATTTAGATACAAATGTCTGTGAGTGATAATAAGACATTTTTTACAATGTATACATTTATCGAGGATGAAACACGAAGCTGATTATGACACAATTTATTTTTATTTGATATTCATCCTTAGTCGTTTAGTCATAGTACTTCACATACTTGCTTATGAACCAACACACACCGATTAGTCATTGCATCAGTGTGTGCTGCTACATAAGCAACTATGTGGATTACTGTGACTAAACGTGACTAATCGCGTCTTGTCTTGTCTTGACTAACCAGTGTACGCCCAGCCTTATAGTGTATATTTCTTTTAATAGTGTATTAACAGAGTATTTCTTTAACAGTGTATGTTTTTAATATTTAAAAACATTTTTAAACCAATAGTCTTATAATATTATTGTATTCTTCATGTCAATTTTACTTACTAATGCAATTAATAATGTGCAAATTATTGTTTTTGCTCCTAACAATTATTCAAGTTAGAAATTGGGATGTTATAGAATGATAGTGGTAGAATAAAAGTGATAAGTTGTAATTTTACTCTGTACTGTTGTGATTCAAAAATAAATTTTTAATCTATTCTATATACAGTATTTATGTGAAAAAACTTCAATATAACATCACCCGTTGCCATAGAAGCGTTGAATGAAAGTCATTCACAATCCTCCAAATTAAAAAAATACTACTTAAAAATAGATCAAGAAATCATCATCTATTTTATACTTGTGTGTCTTCGAGAGATCATGTCCACAAAATTTATTTGTTCATTTTATTTTGTATAACTTGTTTATTGTAATTTGTATAACTTCATTTAATAAAGGTAGCTCAGTAATAATTGTCAAAATGAATGATTTGAAAAACATAAATAAATATTAGTCTTATGAGGTTTTAAAAAAATTACCAGAAACTTCCACAAACACTGTTGGTAATGTACCGTACCGTATTACACCAACTAAACCAACTTGTTCACACACTTATTGAATCTGCAGACAACTCAAAGACTCCAGCATAACTGGCTGGAGCTGGAGTTGAAAGTGGGATTCAGAAAACTTCTCGAGAGAGGAATCATGTCTGAGAAAGAGAGAGAGTGAGAGAAAGGGAGAGAAAAGAGTGTAAAACATACGTAACCACTTTTACTTTCATTTCCTTCCGCGCAGTTAGCTTGTGAACTCACGATAAATTGTGGGACAAGAAGTTACGTGATACTGTAGTAGAAAAAATAAAAAATAAAGATTCTAGGAAGAATCGGAGTTAGTTGTGTTCAAAGACCGGCAATCTTTGTGGGTTAGTCAGCTTTGGATAATTATTATAATTCACCAGCGAAAACAGATCAAGGATGTAGTAATAACAGATACGATGATAGAAACGCTAGACGAAATTTTGTGAAATGGACATGAATTAGGTTAGGTTGGGTTAGGTCAGGTTAGGTTCTAAAGAGTAACTATTGAGATTGTAGAATTGTTCCATAATAATTGAAATTAAAACACAAGGGTTTTGTCAATTCTACTACTGTATTTATTTGTGGTACAAGAAACATGGTTTCGTGGCCATACAGGTCACATCATCAGCTTGTATGTGGACACAAAAACATGGTCCTTCTACCACAAATAAATAGTAGAATTGACAAAATCCTTTTGTTTTCACTTAAATTATTGAGTTTAAACTTCACAAATCCAATAAAAAATCAAAATCTGTTTTTTTTTCATTTACATAAGGGTAATGAGAATATAAAATGAAAAAAGGTAAGTGAATCCACAATCAAAACAGAAAATTTCTTGATAGATAAAGGAGAGAATGAGGAGGAAATGAGTATGAGCAGAGAAGAAGAATAAAAAGAGGAGGAGGAGGAGGTGGAGGAGGAAGAGGAGGAGGAGGAGGAGGAGGAGGAGGAAGAGGAGGAGGAGGAGGAGGAGGAGGAGGAAGAGGAGGATAGAAGGAGGAGAAAGAAGAGGAGGGGAGGAGGGAGGAGAGGAGAAGAGGATGGAGAAGAGGAGAGGAGGAGGAAGAAGAGGGGAGGATGAGGACGAGGAGGAGGTCGCTGAGAAGGAGGAGGAGGTCACTGAGAAGGAGGAGGAGGAGGAGGAGGAGGAGAGGATGAGAAGAAGGAGGAGGGGGAGGAAGAGGAGGTAAGGAGGAAGACGGAGGTGAGAGAGGAAGAGGAGGACGCTGGAAGAGGGAGGAGGAGGAGGAGGAGGAGAAGGGAGGTGAAGGAGTAGGAGGAGAAGGAGGGAGGAGGAGAAGTGAGGAGGAGGAGGAGGAGGAGAGGAGAAGGGGAAGAGGGAGGACGAGAAGGAGGAGGAGGGGAAGGAGGAGAGGAGCAGGACGCTGATAAGGAGGAGGTGGAGGAGAGGAGAAGTAGGAGAAGGACGGAGGGGAGAGGAGAAGTAGGAGGAGGACGGAGGAGTAGGATGAGAAGGAGTAGGAGGAGGAAGAAGAGGGAGAGTAGGAGGACGAGGAAGAGGAGGAGGGGGAAGAGGAGGACGAGAAGGGGGAGGGGGAGGAGGGGGAAGAGGAAGGAAGAAGAAGAGGAAGAAAAATAAGATGGAGGAGATTGATTAGGCGAGGGGTGAGAAGGCACTGGAAAATGAAAAAGTAGAGAAGGAGCGGACATGGAAAAGGAACATGATGGAGAGCCGGAGAAATTACAAATTTTGTTAAAGGAGGAATGGGAGGAGAAGTAAGTAAAGAAAGAGGAAGAGAAGATGAGAAAAGGAGAAGCAGTAGATTAAGGGAAGAGAGACGGAAAAGGAACATAAGAAGCGATAGAATGAGAAAAGGATAAAAGAAGAAGAAGAAATAAAGAAGAAGGATAAAAGCAGAAGAAGAAAGGAAGAAGGATAAAAGAAGAAGAAAGATGGAGAATAGCAAAAAGGATTAAAAGAAGAAGGTAGCGTAGAAGTCTTTTAATATTATATGATATTAGTGGTTACTGTACCAGTAAAGCTCAGTAAGTTAATAACAGACCTGTAGCTTTGGAGAAAGTTACCAGTGTAGTGTTGGCTCTCTCAAGGCTATTTCTCTCAGAGCCTCAGAAGTGTGTTAATAACATAATTTATCACTCAAAAATATTAAATAATGCAATTATCATTCAATATATAGTCATAGATACAAAAAGGCTAGACGAAACACGTTACTTAGGAAAAGTTTTACTGGGTGAAGTAGGTACTTTCCTAAAATAATTCACTCAAAAACCAAACATCAAAGTGATATTTTGTCTGCATTAATAGAACAAAATACAAATAATGCAGTACTAAAAATGCAATAATACAAACAAACTATAACCGAAGATAAGTAAAGGATGGATGAAAAACGTTGCTTAGGTACCGTAATATGTCTATACGGTAAAGTACATATACGATGAAATAATACACTCAAAAAACCAAACATCCAAGTGATATTTTGTTCAAATTAAATTAGAAAAGTCGACTGACTGCAGCAGATGAAAAGCAGTGAGGTTTTACTTGAAAAATATTTGAAATATAATTTCTTAGTGAAGCTATACTTCTTTAACACTTAAGACAATAGTATCTGATGATAATGAACATTGATGTCTTCGGTCTTAGGGTTCAAGACAAGTAGCCTACGATGACATTAATTTGCAATACAATTAAATGGGAATTCAATTCCCATGATGCCGTGATTAATGAGAAAATTTTGTCTCAAACTCAAACAATATTTACATTAAATTAGTAGATAATTAGGAGTTTGTTTAAAATATATTTTATTGAAGAAACTTCTAAAATTTTAATAACATTCAAAGTTTTCAACTCTCTCCCATTCTCTTGAAGTTTTGGCTGAATGAAATATTATATTAATAGGCTGGAAGTCCTACTATAATACTCCAATTTTTCAAAATTATAACACAATAACAATAATTAATAACTCTATAACACAAGATTATAGTAAAACGTTTTGTTCTATTCTATGTAAAATACTAGAATGAAGAGAATATTGCATCACCATCATCTACCTTTATCATTCATCTCAATATTTGTTCAATCCTAATACTCATGTGAAAATAAGTTGTTTAAAATAAAATTTGTAGATCAAATGTTGATGTTGTGGAATCTTTCCATAATAATTAATAAATCTTTTAAGATTGCCACTTCCACTTTATAAAATAGAAGTGACAATCTCAAGATGATTCATTAATTATTAATTGTTTAAAATAAGAAACTTGGTGTGTGTGAAACCATTGTTCTGTATCTGTCAATTGAAAAATAAAACTGAGGTTTGACAATATCTATGTTTATTTCTTTCATCATGTTTAAAATAAATTGACTATCAATATGAGCTAAATAGATGGTTATGTATTAGAATGAACCTTAGGTTGTCACAGAGTAGAAAGAAAACATCGAAATATTTCACTTGTTTTATCAAAATAATATTTATTCTCAATTTTGAAGGAAAGGTAGCTCTTCACTTTTCTTTATCAAATCCATATTTAGAATATAAATGCGCAGTTTATCGAGAGGCATATTTCCTTCGCAGTTTATCCTTCCATATTTCAACAATGGATAATCATTATCTACAGTCTGTTTGTCCCAGCATTCATGTACCAGATTTTCGTCCATCAAAAATTGCTGAGTTGTCAAACTAGAATTCACAGGTCTCGATTTTCGTTCCAGATATCTATGTCTTACAACTTCTCTATTCGGGAATGCTATGCTGTCATAGTATTTTTCTTCTCTTATGTTAAATAGATCTCTTCGACACTTGAGAATAATCTGTGAAAGAAAAACTGTATAATTGGGGTATTCACGATCTTTGAGTTAGCCAGCTAAGTCCAGATATTTGCTATTCAATCAACTGTTTTCTCAGCTATCAATTTTTTTCCAACGTACTTCTATATAGCACAGACCGAATAGCAGGAGTTAGCAAATAGCTGGCTAAATCCAAGATTGTGAATACCCCTATTATAGGCCTACATAGAATGGGATTGATAAATATGGGAATAATATTAGTTTCATGTATATTCGATGAGAATAAATTGTTTGGTGTTTTTTCGGCTTTTTTATTGGAACAGAAGAAGTTTTGGGTTAAAACCTGTTTTTTCTTTCCTATAAGATTGTATTGCTTGATCCAATAATGATAAATTTAATATTGAAGATGTTGATTTCTTGATCCATTACAAACTGCGATGTAAAGGGTGTCTTAGGCTGTAAGGTAGGCATATTATGCTGTTGGTAGTGCCAAAGACGATAGGAAACTATTAGTATTCTAATTATAACTATAATATTCTATAAGTATACTAATAAATTATAAGAAACTATATATATTTCTATATATTTATAAGAAACTATAAGTATTCTAATTGTCTTTGGTAGTGCTAACATTGGCTTGGATGAATCTTAAGATTACTTTATGAAAGCTTTATTTGTTGTATTTTATCATTCACTCTTCATTTCATAAATATATAGCTCATTATATTTTGTAAATTTTAGCTTTGGCAATAAATTTGTGAAGAAATGAATAAAACTGATAATTTTTACCTTGATATGTTCGAAATCTTTTATATTCATTTTTGGAAAATCACCAGGTTTTAAACGCACCAACTTTCTACCATTAATGCCATTAACATAGAAAGCTTCCTGAGAACACAATACAGTATCAAGATTAGAGGATTGTTTATTATTTATTTGATTGTGCTTCATATATAAATTTCAGATATGAAAAAGATACAGTGACATTCATTTAATTTGACGCTTGGCATTAGAAACTCTATCTGCAAGAACTAAGAAATATCATAGAGAAAGCATACGCAAGTAGATGATTCCCTATGTAAATGGTGAACGACGGAAAAGCAACGTGATGGTGGCGATATCTCTGGGGACTGGAAAGTACTTCAAACACTTGCTGTGTTAATCAAGTGGGCGATCGGCGAGACCTCTGAACTCGCCTGCACGAACTATTTTCGCCGTACAGTAAAACGTAAACAGCCGTCCCTATCTGATGAGTAATCTACTTGCGTATGCTTTCTCTATGGAAGTATTTACAATAATGAGTTCAAATTCATCTTTTTTGAATTATTTCATTCTTCCCAACCAAAAGTATCCATATAATATTATATGTTTATCATATTATCTATGTTTTCAACCATATCAGATCTATGTTTTATAAGATATAATAGAATTACCTTGTATTGAGGCAATCCAACCACATTAATAATCCATTGGACAACTTCTCCGGTAGTCCATTCAATCTCTTCTGGAATAGTGAAGTCATAGCTTTCAAGTTCTTCGCAAGGCTCTAAAGCCCAGACAGGGTCATTACTTCCAGTGAGGTCGAATCTTTAAAAAAATATGTGAGTCAATAATCAGTAAGACTATACTGAAGACAAAAATTTTGGGTTGAAAGCTGGATTATCAGAATTTGTAATAACATTGGATTATATTAACAAAATTATAACAGTTTAATATTTCATGTTGAAAGCGGTGTTGTTTTGCACTAAGTCTATACATTATTTGTTCCTTTATGAGACGATTCAGTGTATTTTTTTGGCTCCAGTGTGAGTGGGTAAGGTATGTAATTCTCAGTAACTGTTCTTGATAGATTCTAGTGCACCTTCATAATAAGGCTAGGCGTACACTGGTTAGTCAAGACAAGACAAGACGAGATTAGTCACGTTTAGTCACAGTACTTCACATAGTTGCTTATGAAGCAACACACACCGATTAGTCATTGCATCAGTGTGTGCTGCTTCATAAGCAACTATGTGAATTACTGTGACTAAACGTGACTAATCTTGTCTTGTCTTGTCTTGACTAACCGGTGTACGCCTAGCCTTAAATGCCACAGTATACAAACCTATTATTTTTAGAAAATATTTCTGTGAAATGAAATTATTTCAAGCACAATTATACAATGTATTCACTCCTTTTTATTCAACTTATTTTTTAATTGATATTCTACTGTGCAATTTATCAATTCGTAAAATCATTCTGAATAAGGATGTAAAATATGAAATTAATATACATTAAATGGTTTTGCAATGAGTTCAAAAGTCAACACACTACCTATCAAATTTGTATTTGACAGAATTCTATAAAGTACCTTTACCTTATTTGGTTATTGTGAAGTATATAATATAATTTATAGTTCGAATAAAACTAGTTGTCCTTTGGCCTGGTGCTCAAGAACCACTCACTAGAAACGTTTTTGTCAGAAAGTCCGATGTCCGGTCAGCTGTTCGGACATCCAACTTTCTGACAAAAACGTTTCTAGTGAGTGGTTCTTGAGCACCAGGCCAAGGGACAACTAGTTTTATTCGAACTATAAAACTAACTAGGATGCCGTAAGTAATGACTGCTCTTCTAACACACCAAGTGATATTAATCTTCTGAAAAAAACTTGTGGATATTTTATCTCCTGGAAAAAGTATCTAAACGATTTTCTCCAAAAGATGAGAATGTCTTGAATAGCAGAGCAATTTGATACGGTAGTAATAAACTACTTGATATAATATACAGGTAGTATGAAATTAATGTAACTTACTTTTAAACCAGGTATACAAGACTTGGGGTACAATTTGTATCAAATTATATAGTACTATACTTACTGTACTCCAGGTCCATAAGTATTAGCACGTCGAAGAAAACTCGGCAATGTAACCCCATGCAATGTTGTACTAGACTTTCTCTTAATTTGGATTGGAGATCGCTTTTCTTTTGGATAAGACGACATTTTCTTATTGTATAGGCAATCAAACGTAGTGATTAATTCATTCAAGAGTACTAAAGGATGTGTCGAGTTAAAGTGTGATATATTTAGGTAGATTTATTTAAAATTGTGATGTTGAATCTATAAGTTCAATGTTGAAATTGCCTTGTAATTGAATAGTACCTCATTGAGTTTATTTAAAAGAATGATACGTTTTGTTTGAACATCGATTCACTCATTGTAAAGAGTGTCAGGTTTATTTTAAAATGTGATAAATTTGGGTAAAAGAAGAATGTTTTGATAGAATTAAAATTCTTTAATAGATCAATAAGTAAAACTCCTTATTTTTGTATAATAATGAGTAGTTCAGCTTTGACAGTAATATTGTTAGATGAAGAATGGAAATTAAAAGATATTCTTAGGAATTTATTCAAGATGTTTTGAATAAATTGTAAATAATAACCTTACTTAAATGCAGCCTCTCTAATACGCGAGAATTAACACAATTAAATAGGAATAAAATTAATCATATTATTCTCACAAAACTGTCTCTTCGCAACATATGTTTTGAGAAACTGTCAGACAAATTTTGTAAATAAATTATGTCAGTATTGCTAGAATTTTTAAACCAAAACTTGTTCAAAAGCCTTTGTCTTTTGTTTGTTTTTCCCTACAAACAAAGCGGTTTTTGTACACATTTGGATACATGTAGGAGACACTTGTGTGAATACTAAAAATGAATATCAAGTTAAATTTTGAATTAATAAAATGTTCTTTCAGATTTTGACTTGTGCTAGGAACTTGTTTCTCAATCAGTTCAGCTGAGGTATTGGAAGTGTTTGTTCATGTTTTTTGTGTAAATCAAGTAGGTAGTATTTTCTTAAACCCATGATCTATATAAATAGTTTGGAATTTTCTAATCAACACTATCATTAGGCAAAAGAAGAAAGCATGAAAAATCCCTGGTAACAATAACAAATATGTCAAACAAAGCAAGCATTTACAAATCAAATATGCAGGCGAGCGAAGCGTATTTTCAAATCAACCGCCATTGTTGTTGCCAACCTATCAACAACACCTGATCAAGTCTGTCATTCACGTAACCGCTCGAAAATGAACGGGTTCAATTACTACTGTCGAAAATATGAATTCTAATGATAAAATATAGATTTTTATCTAAGAGATATATAATTCAGAGTAATTTTCACAAATTAGAATTCAAATATATCATCATCTTTGTCGTAACAGACTGCACACTCAACCAGCTGACTGCCATTTTGTCAACTTTCATTTCTGCTAAGCAGCTCGCAAGGTGCACATGCGTTGTGTCGGTTCTATCAGATTAGATTTTCAATTCAATTAGAAATAATCACTAGAAAGTGTTTTATTTGAGATATTTCATGAGTAGTAAGCTCATTTAGTGAAAAGTGTGGAATAAATTCTACGATTTTGAAAAAATTACGTGAATTGAGTGTTCGAGCTTGGATTCGATAACTTATCCTTCAACAAGGTAACTTCGAAAGATTTTGTTTTCAGTTTGAAATTAATTTCAATTAGCTTTAATGTAATTTTAATTCAAATGTTGTTATCCAGTAAAACAATACAAATAATCAAAAATTCATAATTATGTAGGTCAAAGATTTTATTTTCGAATATTCATTCTCCTCCCAAATACCAATCAACTATTCATAAACTATTGGATCAGTACCTATGTTCTTTAAGTAGAAATTCTTGACTGTTATCAATCGCCAATCTGTTGGGTAATTATTTTCTTTCAATTTCACGCCTATTTATAACTTAGTCTTTTTACATACATATATTTAGAATATTCACCTCCCAAATACCAATAAACTATTCATAAAATATTGGATCTGTATGTTCTATTTTGAAAGTAGAAATTCTCTACTTTTATTAATCTCCTCCAGTTAGCGTCTTGATTAATATTTGTAATTATATTATTATAAAATAATATATTGGCCTATATACTAATATTTGTGTTTTTCTCAACAGGATATACATGAATGGTTCAGTAAAACAAAAAGTATTAATGGGAATACACCAATATCAATGAAGCGCATTTCTATACTAGAAATCACAACAATCGTACTGGTGACATTGTCGAGTCTCTGCTGTGGATTATCAAGATGTGGATGGGTGATTCTGGTATGAGGTATATTTCTCTCAAATTACAAGTTGAAGAGTTAGGCTAGACCTTGCTAACATTCTCCTGGAATAGAAGGGTATAGGGGGTGGGATGTTTGTGGTTGTTAGTCATGTGACATATTCCCGCTCAATCCAGGCAGTACCACGCCATCAAGCGAGTTTTGTGTTGGGCGTGTTGTCTAAACACTTTTTGGTTGGGAGCTTTTATAGCAGCACACCATAGTGAATGTGACTGAATCATTTTCCCACCATCCGCAGCGATGGCATATGTGGTACTGTTTCATGGCTTGCAAAAGGATATGGTGCAAGATAACAACCATAAATAGGGATTGAGATGTCAGGGTCCCTGTAGGATATTTACAGAATTCAGTCAAGTATCGCTTTCTCAGTCAGTGCTCTGTGTGGTAGTTCTACAGCGTTGTCACTATGATTGCGGGCTCAGTCCAGCATCAACTTTATGACGAGGTAGTAACTATTAGTCTGAAGCCTGGTGAGATCTGTTATGAGACTGGGGATTGTAAATATTAGATAGTAGGCCTTCAGCAATGGGTTTTGGGCTTAGGAGAGGGGTATGAATACAATTTGTTGATTTATATTATCTTTTCAATTTTCAATTTGAATTTTTTATGATTGTAGTAGTATTGCCTCCAGCCTTTGCTGGTTGGCATGGGAAGGGGGGTGAAAGCTATTCTTGATGATAGCTTTGGGACAGATTTCATTTCCAACCTTAGTAATAAGTATTAACTTGCATGCTATATCAATGATTTTATTATGAGTTATAAACTCACAATAGAATCCTAAAGCCTGAAATATTTTGAGTAGTAACTCAAAATATCCCTGATGAGTACTTTTCACACATGCTAGAAAAGGCGATAGTTTAAGACACTCTCTCACACGCTGAGAGGTGCATATCGTAATAATTATTTTTATGGATTAGTTTTAATTATTTATTAGAGCATTCATCTATTTTATTCAAGAATACACTTTTCTACACATGCTAGATAAGTGCAGCGAAGTAGGGCATTCTCTCACACATGCTGAGAGATGCAGTTAGTTATGAAATGTTTTACAATATTTGAATTAGCTATAATTAATTTTGATCCGGGTTACTCCTGGCCTTACAATTATTTTAGAATTAAGTTATAGTCCAAGGATACGTTCCTAGCACATATATTAGTTTGTGTCATTGAGTGTTCAGAACTCTCATAGAGGCATTATATTTTTGAGAATTTAACAAAATTCTCATTTCATAAGACGCTCTCCTACAAATGCAAAGAGAACGCACTAGCTTAGGGCACTCTCTCACACACGCTGAGAGATGTAGTTATTGATTAAAATTGATTATTTATTCAAGTCATGAATTTTAGTTTAGGGCCACTCCTGGCGGTTCAGGAGGGCAAATTATTTATTATGCTTAGTGATAAGTTACTGATCAAGTTTCCAATTTTGTTTTAAAAATTGTACTTAATTCCTCTTTTGCCTCCTAAGTATGTTTCAGATTGAAGATACAGTATTCCAGCACCTCTTCTTGTTCAGCTCCAAGTCCATGGCACTTTTTACTTTGTGTAGTGTGTGCATGCATTGAATATAATGTGTTGCATCCACAGCTGTGTTGTAGTTACTTTGTAGCGTAGTATTATCATTTATATGTTTGTTTTGAATGTGCCATTAGGTATGTGCATCTTGGTAAGAGTTCTTAGTAGTTATGTTCCCCCTTAGCGTATGTAGCATGATCCATTATTATTCAGATACATTATTCAGTATACTATTGTATTGGTTCTATTACCCAGTTGATCTAATTGAGATTATTTCTTCCAGATTAGCAAGTTTCAGTTTCCATTTTCATAAGAGTGTTTTTGAATAATGAAATTAAAGTTGCTGGGAAAATGAAGTCCACTGCATATACATATACAAGGATAGAGCAGCGTTGATAATTTGATAACATGACTGGCATAGTTGAAACCTCCTACCAACCACACTTTGATGAATCGCCAATCTGTTGGGTAATTATTTTCTTTCAATTTCACGCCTATTTATAACTTAGTCTTTTTACATACATATATTTAGAATATTCACCTCCCAAATACCAATAAACTATTCATAAAATATTGATCTGTATGTTCTATTTTGAAAGTAGAAATTCTCTTTTATTAATCTCCTCCAGTTAGCGTCTTGATTAATATTTGTAATTATATTATTATAAAATAATATATTGGCCTATATACTAATATTTGTGTTTTTCTCAACAGGATATACATGAATGGTTCAGTAAAACAAAAAGTATTAATGGGAATACACCAATATCAATGAAGCGCATTTCTATACTAGAAATCACAACAATCGTACTGGTGACATTGTCGAGTCTCTGCTGTGGATTATCAAGATGTGGATGGGTGATTCTGGTATGAGGTATATTTCTCTCAAATTACAAGTTGAAGAGTTAGGCTAGACCTTGCTAACATTCTCCTGGAATAGAAGGGTATAGGGGGTGGGATGTTTGTGGTTGTTAGTCATGTGACATATTCCCGCTCAATCCAGGCAGTACCACGCCATCAAGCGAGTTTTGCGTTGGGCGTGTTGTCTAAACACTTTTTGGTTGTGAGCTTTTATAGCAGCACACCATAGTGAATGTGACTGAATCATTTTCCCACCATCCGCAGCGATGGGATATGTGGTACTGTTTCATGGCTTGCAAAAGGATATGGTGCAAGATAACAACCATAAATAGGGATTGAGATGTCAGGGTCCCTGTAGGATATTTACAGAATTCAGTCAAGTATCGCTTTCTCAGTCAGTGCTCTGTGTGGTAGTTCTACAGCGTTGTCACTATGATTGCGGGCTCAGTCCAGCATCAACTTTATGACGAGGTAGTAACTATTAGTCTGAAGCCTGGTGAGATCTGTTATGAGACTGGGGATTGTAAATATTAGATAGTAGGCCTTCAGCAATGGGTTTTGGGCTTAGGGAGAGGGGGTATGAATACAATTTGTTGATTTATATTATCTTTTCAATTTTCAATTTGAATTTTTTATGATTGTAGTAGTATTGCCTCCAGCCTTTGCTGGTTGGCATGGGAAGGGGGGTGAAAGCTATTCTTGATGATAGCTTTGGGACAGATTTCATTTCCAACCTTAGTAATAAGTATTAACTTGCATGCTATATCAATGATTTTATTATGAGTTATAAACTCACAATAGAATCCTAAAAGCCGAAATATTTTTGAGTAGTAACTCAAAATATCCCTGATGAGTACTTTTCTACACATGCTAGAAAAGGCGATAGTTTAAGACACTCTCTCACACACGCTGAGAGGTGCATATCGTAATAATTATTTTTATGGATTAGTTTTAATTATTTATTAGAGCATTCATCTATTTTATTCAAGAATACACTTTTCTACACATGCTAGATAAGTGCAGCGAAGTAGGGCATTCTCTCACACATGCTGAGAGATGCAGTTAGTTATGAAATGTTTTACAATATTTGAATTAGCTATAATTAATTTTGATCCGGGTTACTCCTGGCCTTACAATTATTTTAGAATTAAGTTATAGTCCAAGGATACGTTCCTAGCACATATATTAGTTTGTGTCATTGAGTGTTCAGAACTCTCATAGAGGCATTATATTTTTGAGAATTTAACAAAATTCTCATTTCATAAGACGCTCTCCTACACATGCTAGGAGAACGCAGTAGCTTAGGGCACTCTCTCACACACGCTGAGAGATGTAGTTATTGATTAAAATTGATTATTTATTCAAGTCATGAATTTTAGTTTAGGGCCACTCCTGGCGGTTCAGGAGGGCAAATTATTTATTATGCTTAGTGATAAGTTACTGATCAAGTTTCCAATTTTGTTTTAAAAATTGTACTTAATTCCTCTTTGCCTCCTAAGTATGTTTCAGATTGAAGATACAGTATTCCAGCACCTCTTCTTGTTCAGCTCCAAGTCCATGGCACTTTTACTTTGTGTAGTGTGTGCATGCATTGAATATAATGTGTTGCATCCACAGCTGTGTTGTAGTTACTTTGTAGCGTAGTATTATCATTTATATGTTTGTTTTGAATGTGCCATTAGGTATGTGCATCTTGGTAAGAGTTCTTAGAAGTTATGTTTTTCCCTTAGCGTATGTAGCATGATCCATTATTATTCAGATACATTATTCAGTATACTATTGTATTGGTTCTATTACCCAGTTGATCTAATTGAGATTATTTCTTCCAGATTGGCAAGTTTCAGTTTCCATTTTCATAAGAGTGTTTTGAATAATGAAATTAAAGTTGCTGGGAAAATGAAGTCCACTGCATATACATATACAAGGATAGAGCAGCGTTGATAATTTGATAACATGACTGGCATAGTTGAAACCTCCTACCAACCACACTTTGATGAATCGCCAATCTGTTGGGTAATTATTTTCTTTCAATTTCACGCCTATTTATAACTTAGTCTTTTTACATACATATATTTAGAATATTCACCTCCCAAATACCAATAAAATATTCATAAAATATTGGATCTGTATGTTCTATTTTGAAAGTAGAAATTCTCTACTTTTATTAATCTCCTCCAGTTAGCGTCTTGATTAATATTTGTAATTATATTATTATAAAATAATATATTGGCCTATATACTAATATTTGTGTTTTTCTCAACAGGATATACATGAATGGTTCAGTAAAACAAAAAGTATTAATGGGAATACACCAATATCAATGAAGCGCATTTCTATACTAGAAATCACAACAATCGTACTGGTGACATTGTCGAGTCTCTGCTGTGGATTATCAAGATGTGGATGGGTGATTCTGGTATGAGGTATATTTCTCTCAAATTACAAGTTGAAGAGTTAGGCTAGACCTTGCTAACATTCTCCTGGAATAGAAGGGTATAGGGGGTGGGATGTTTGTGGTTGTTAGTCATGTGACATATTCCCGCTCAATCCAGGCAGTACCACGCCATCAAGCGAGTTTTGTGTTGGGCGTGTTGTCTAAACACTTTTTGGTTGGGAGCTTTTATAGCAGCACACCATAGTGAATGTGACTGAATCATTTTCCCACCATCCGCAGCGATGGCATATGTGGTACTGTTTCATGGCTTGCAAAAGGATATGGTGCAAGATAACAACCATAAATAGGGATTGAGATGTCAGGGTCCCTGTAGGATATTTACAGAATTCAGTCAAGTATCGCTTTCTCAGTCAGTGCTCTGTGTGGTAGTTCTACAGCGTTGTCACTATGATTGCGGGCTCAGTCCAGCATCAACTTTATGACGAGGTAGTAACTATTAGTCTGAAGCCTGGTGAGATCTGTTATGAGACTGGGGATTGTAAATATTAGATAGTAGGCCTTCAGCAATGGGTTTTGGGCTTAGGAGAGGGTATGAATACAATTTGTTGATTTATATTATCTTTTCAATTTTCAATTTGAATTTTTTATGATTGTAGTAGTATTGCCTCCAGCCTTTGCTGGTTGGCATGGGAAGGGGGGTGAAAGCTATTCTTGATGATAGCTTTGGGACAGATTTCATTTCCAACCTTAGTAATAAGTATTAACTTGCATGCTATATCAATGATTTTATTATGAGTTATAAACTCACAATAGAATCCTAAAAGCCGAAATATTTTTGAGTACTAACTCAAAATATCCCTGATGAGTACTTTTCTACACATGCTACAAAAGGCGATAGTTTAAGCCACCCTCTCACACACGCTGAGAGGTGCATATCGTAATAATTATTTTATGGATTAGTTTTAATTATTTATTAGAGCATTCATCTATTTTATTCAAGAATACACTTTTCTACACATGCTAGATAAGTGCAGCGAAGTAGGGCATTCTCTCACACATGCTGAGAGATGCAGTTAGTTATGAAATGTTTTACAATATTTGAATTAGCTATAATTAATTTTGATCCGGTTACTCCTGGCCTTACAATTATTTTAGAATTAAGTTATAGTCCAAGGATACGTTCCTAGCACATATATTAGTTTGTGTCATTGAGTGTTCAGAACTCTCATAGAGGCATTATATTTTTGAGAATTTAACAAAATTCTCATTTCATAAGACGCTCTCCTACACATGCTAGGAGAACGCAGTAGCAAGGCACTCTCTCACACACGCTGAGAGATGTAGTTATTGATTAAAATTGATTATTTATTCAAGTCATGAATTTTAGTTTAGGGCCACTCCTGGCGGTTCAGGAGGGCAAATTATTTATTATGCTTAGTGATAAGTTACTGATCAAGTTTCCAATTTTGTTTTAAAAATTGTACTTAATTCCTCTTTTGCCTCCTAAGTATGTTTCAGATTGAAGATACAGTATTCCAGCACCTCTTCTTGTTCAGCTCCAAGTCCATGGCACTTTTACTTTGTGTAGTGTGTGCATGCATTGAATATAATGTGTTGCATCCACAGCTGTGTTGTAGTTACTTTACTTGTAGCGTAGTATTATCATTTATATGTTTGTTTTGAATGTGCCATTAGGTATGTGCATCTTGGTAAGAGTTCTTAGAAGTTATGTTCCCCCTTAGCGTATGTAGCATGATCCATTATTATTCAGATACATTATTCAGTATACTATTGTATTGGTTCTATTACCCAGTTGATCTAATTGAGATTATTTCTTCCAGATTAGCAAGTTTCAGTTTCCATTTTCATAAGAGTGTTTTTGAATAATGAAATTAAAGTTGCTGGGAAAATGAAGTCCACTGCATATACATATACAAGGATAGAGCAGCGTTGATAATTTGATAACATGACTGGCATAGTTGAAACCTCCTACCAACCACACTTTGATGAATCGCCAATCTGTTGGGTAATTATTTTCTTTCAATTTCACGCCTATTTATAACTTAGTCTTTTTACATACATATATTTAGAATATTCACCTCCCAAATACCAATAAACTATTCATAAAATATTGGATCTGTATGTTCTATTTTGAAAGTAGAAATTCTCTACTTTTATTAATCTCCTCCAGTTAGCGTCTTGATTAATATTTGTAATTATATTATTATAAAATAATATATTGGCCTATATACTAATATTTGTGTTTTTCTCAACAGGATATACATGAATGGTTCAGTAAAACAAAAAGTATTAATGGGAATACACCAATATCAATGAAGCGCATTTCTATACTAGAAATCACAACAATCGTACTGGTGACATTGTCGAGTCTCTGCTGTGGATTATCAAGATGTGGATGGGTGATTCTGGTATGAGGTATATTTCTCTCAAATTACAAGTTGAAGAGTTAGGCTAGACCTTGCTAACATTCTCCTGGAATAGAAGGGTATAGGGGGTGGGATGTTTGTGGTTGTTAGTCATGTGACATATTCCCGCTCAATCCAGGCAGTACCACGCCATCAAGCGAGTTTTGTGTTGGGCGTGTTGTCTAAACACTTTTGGTTGGGAGCTTTTATAGCAGCACACCATAGTGAATGTGACTGAATCATTTTCCCACCATCCGCAGCGATGGCATATGTGGTACTGTTTCATGGCTTGCAAAAGGATATGGTGCAAGATAACAACCATAAATAGGGATTGAGATGTCAGGGTCCCTGTAGGATATTTACAGAATTCAGTCAAGTATCGCTTTCTCAGTCAGTGCTCTGTGTGGTAGTTCTACAGCGTTGTCACTATGATTGCGGGCTCAGTCCAGCATCAACTTTATGACGAGGTAGTAACTATTAGTCTGAAGCCTGGTGAGATCTGTTATGAGACTGGGGATTGTAAATATTAGATAGTAGGCCTTCAGCAATGGGTCTTGGGCTTAGGGAGAGGGGGTACGAATACAATTTTTTTCGATTCATATCATCTTTTCAATTTTCAATTTAAATTTTTTATGATTGGAGTAGTATTGCCTCCAGCCTTTGCTGGTTGGCATGGGAAGGGGGGTGAAAGCTATTCTTGATGATAGCTTTGGGACGGATTTCATTTCCAACCTTAGTAATAAGTATTAACTTGCATGCTATATCAGTGATTTGATTATGAGATATAAACTCATAATAGAATCCTAAAAGCCCGAAATATTTTTGAGTAGTAACTCAAAATATCCTTGATTGAGTACTTTCCTACACATGCTAGAAAAGGCGATGGTTTAAGACACTCTCCCACACACGCTGAGAGGTGCATATCGTAATAATAATTATTATGGATTAGTTATAATTATTTATTAGAGCACTCATCTATTTTATTCAAGAATACACTACACATGCTAGATAAGTACAGCGAAGTAGGGCATTCTCTCCCACATGATGAGCGATGCAGTTAGTTATTAAAAGTTTTAATATATTTGAATTAGCTATAATTAATTTTGATCCAGGTTACTCCTGGCCTTACAATTATTTTAGAATTAAGTTATAGTCCAAGGATACGTTCCTAGCACATATATTAGTTTGTGTCATTGAGTGTTCAGAACTCTCATAGAGGCATTATATTTTTGAGAATTTAACAAAATTCTCATTTCATAAGACAACTCTCCTACACATGCTAGGAGAACGCAGTAACAGGGCACTCTCACACACGCTGAGAGATGTAGTTATTGATTAAAATTGATTATTTATTCAAGTCATGAATTTTAGTTTAGGGCCACTCCTGGCGGTTCAGGAGGGCAAATTATTTATTATGCTTAGTGATAAGTTACTGATCAAGTTTCCAATTTTGTTTTAAAAATTGTACTTAATTCCTCTTTTGCCTCCTAAGTATGTTTCAGATTGAAGATACAGTATTCCAGCACCTCTTCTTGTTCAGCTCCAAGTCCATGGCACTTTTTACTTTGTGTAGTGTGTGCATGCATTGAATATAATGTGTTGCATCCACAGCTGTGTTGTAGTTACTTTGTAGCGTAGTATTATCATTTATATGTTTGTTTTGAATGTGCCATTAGGTATGTGCATCTTGGTAAGAGTTCTTAGTAGTTATGTTCCCCCTTAGCGTAAGTAGCACGATCCGTTATTATTCAGATACATTATTCAGTATACTATTGTATTGGTTCTATTACCCAGTTGATCTAATTGAGATTATTTCTTCCAGATTAGCAAGTTTCAGTTTCCATTTTCATAAGAGTGTTTTGAATAATGAAATTAAAGTTGCTGGGAAAATGAAGTCCACTGCATATACATATACAAGGATAGAGCAGCGTTGATAATTTGATAACATGACTGGCATAGTTGAAACCTCCTACCAACCACACTTTGATGAATCGCCAATCTGTTGGGTAATTATTTTCTTTCAATTTCACGCCTATTTATAACTTAGTCTTTTACATACATATATTTAGAATATTCACCTCCCAAATACCAATAAACTATTCATAAAATATTGGATCTGTATGTTCTATTTTGAAAGTAGAAATTCTCTACTTTTATTAATCTCCTCCAGTTAGCGTCTTGATTAATATTTGTAATTATATTATTATAAAATAATATATTGGCCTATATACTAATATTTGTGTTTCTATCAACAGGATATACATGAATGGTTCAGTAAAACAAAAAGTATTAATGGGAATACACCAATATCAATGAAGCGCATTTCTATACTAGAAATCACAACAATCGTACTGGTGACATTGTCGAGTCTCTGCTGTGGATTATCAAGATGTGGATGGGTGATTCTGGTATGAGGTATATTTCTCTCAAATTACAAGTTGAAGAGTTAGGCTAGACCTTGCTAACATTCTCCTGGAATAGAAGGGTATAGGGGGTGGGATGTTTGTGGTTGTTAGTCATGTGACATATTCCCGCTCAATCCAGGCAGTACCACGCCATCAAGCGAGTTTTGTGTTGGGCGTGTTGTCTAAACACTTTTTGGTTGGGAGCTTTTATAGCAGCACACCATAGTGAATGTGACTGAATCATTTTCCCACCATCCGCAGCGATGGCATATGTGGTACTGTTTCATGGCTTGCAAAAGGATATGGTGCAAGATAACAACCATAAATAGGGATTGAGATGTCAGGGTCCCTGTAGGATATTTACAGAATTCAGTCAAGTATCGCTTTCTCAGTCAGTGCTCTGTGTGGTAGTTCTACAGCGTTGTCACTATGATTGCGGGCTCAGTCCAGCATCAACTTTATGACGAGGTAGTAACTATTAGTCTGAAGCCTGGTGAGATCTGTTATGAGACTGGGGATTGTAAATATTAGATAGTAGGCCTTCAGCAATGGGTTTTGGGCTTAGGGAGAGGGGGTATGAATACAATTTGTTGATTTATATTATCTTTTCAATTTTCAATTTGAATTTTTTATGATTGTAGTAGTATTGCCTCCAGCCTTTGCTGGTTGGCATGGGAAGGGGGGTGAAAGCTATTCTTGATGATAGCTTTGGGACAGATTTCATTTCCAACCTTAGTAATAAGTATTAACTTGCATGCTATATCAATGATTTTATTATGAGTTATAAACTCACAATAGAATCCTAAAAGCCGAAATATTTTTGAGTAGTAACTCAAAATATCCCTGATGAGTACTTTTCTACACATGCTAGAAAAGGCGATAGTTTAAGACACTCTCTCACACACGCTGAGAGGTGCATATCGTAATAATTATTTTTATGGATTAGTTTTAATTATTTATTAGAGCATTCATCTATTTTATTCAAGAATACACTTTTCTACACATGCTAGATAAGTGCAGCGAAGTAGGGCATTCTCTCACACATGCTGAGAGATGCAGTTAGTTATGAAATGTTTTACAATATTTGAATTAGCTATAATTAATTTTGATCCGGGTTACTCCTGGCCTTACAATTATTTTAGAATTAAGTTATAGTCCAAGGATACGTTCCTAGCACATATATTAGTTTGTGTCATTGAGTGTTCAGAACTCTCATAGAGGCATTATATTTTTGAGAATTTAACAAAATTCTCATTTCATAAGACGCTCTCCTACACATGCTAGGAGAACGCAGTAGCTTAGGGCACTCTCTCACACACGCTGAGAGATGTAGTTATTGATTAAAATTGATTATTTATTCAAGTCATGAATTTTAGTTTAGGGCCACTCCTGGCGGTTCAGGAGGGCAAATTATTTATTATGCTTAGTGATAAGTTACTGATCAAGTTTCCAATTTTGTTTTAAAAATTGTACTTAATTCCTCTTTTGCCTCCTAAGTATGTTTCAGATTGAAGATACAGTATTCCAGCACCTCTTCTTGTTCAGCTCCAAGTCCATGGCACTTTTTACTTTGTGTAGTGTGTGCATGCATTGAATATAATGTGTTGCATCCACAGCTGTGTTGTAGTTACTTTGTAGCGTAGTATTATCATTTATATGTTTGTTTTGAATGTGCCATTAGGTATGTGCATCTTGGTAAGAGTTCTTAGAAGTTATGTTTTTCCCTTAGCGTATGTAGCATGATCCATTATTATTCAGATACATTATTCAGTATACTATTGTATTGGTTCTATTACCCAGTTGATCTAATTGAGATTATTTCTTCCAGATTAGCAAGTTTCAGTTTCCATTTTCATAAGAGTGTTTTTGAATAATGAAATTAAAGTTGCTGGGAAAATGAAGTCCACTGCATATACATATACAAGGATAGAGCAGCGTTGATAATTTGATAACATGACTGGCATAGTTGAAACCTCCTACCAACCACACTTTGATGAATCGCCAATCTGTTGGGTAATTATTTTCTTTCAATTTCACGCCTATTTATAACTTAGTCTTTTTACATACATATATTTAGAATATTCACCTCCCAAATACCAATAAACTATTCATAAAATATTGGATCTGTATGTTCTATTTTGAAAGTAGAAATTCTCTACTTTTATTAATCTCCTCCAGTTAGCGTCTTGATTAATATTTGTAATTATATTATTATAAAATAATATATTGGCCTATATACTAATATTTGTGTTTTTCTCAACAGGATATACATGAATGGTTCAGTAAAACAAAAAGTATTAATGGGAATACACCAATATCAATGAAGCGCATTTCTATACTAGAAATCACAACAATCGTACTGGTGACATTGTCGAGTCTCTGCTGTGGATTATCAAGATGTGGATGGGTGATTCTGGTATGAGGTATATTTCTCTCAAATTACAAGTTGAAGAGTTAGGCTAGACCTTGCTAACATTCTCCTGGAATAGAAGGGTATAGGGGGTGGGATGTTTGTGGTTGTTAGTCATGTGACATATTCCCGCTCAATCCAGGCAGTACCACGCCATCAAGCGAGTTTTGTGTTGGGCGTGTTGTCTAAACACTTTTGGTTGGGAGCTTTTATAGCAGCACACCATAGTGAATGTGACTGAATCATTTTCCCACCATCCGCAGCGATGGCATATGTGGTACTGTTTCATGGCTTGCAAAAGGATATGGTGCAAGATAACAACCATAAATAGGGATTGAGATGTCAGGGTCCCTGTAGGATATTTACAGAATTCAGTCAAGTATCGCTTTCTCAGTCAGTGCTCTGTGTGGTAGTTCTACAGCGTTGTCACTATGATTGCGGGCTCAGTCCAGCATCAACTTTATGACGAGGTAGTAACTATTAGTCTGAAGCCTGGTGAGATCTGTTATGAGACTGGGGATTGTAAATATTAGATAGTAGGCCTTCAGCAATGGGTTTTGGGCTTAGGGAGAGGGGGTATGAATACAATTTGTTGATTTATATTATCTTTTCAATTTTCAATTTGAATTTTTTATGATTGTAGTAGTATTGCCTCCAGCCTTTGCTGGTTGGCATGGGAAGGGGGGTGAAAGCTATTCTTGATGATAGCTTTGGGACAGATTTCATTTCCAACCTTAGTAATAAGTATTAACTTGCATGCTATATCAATGATTTTATTATGAGTTATAAACTCACAATAGAATCCTAAAAGCCCGAAATATTTTTGAGTAGTAACTCAAAATATCCCTGATGAGTACTTTTCTACACATGCTAGAAAAGGCGATAGTTTAAGACACTCTCTCACACACGCTGAGAGGTGCATATCGTAATAATTATTTTTATGGATTAGTTTTAATTATTTATTAGAGCATTCATCTATTTTATTCAAGAATACACTTTTCTACACATGCTAGATAAGTGCAGCGAAGTAGGGCATTCTCTCACACATGCTGAGAGATGCAGTTAGTTATGAAATGTTTTACAATATTTGAATTAGCTATAATTAATTTTGATCCGGGTTACTCCTGGCCTTACAATTATTTTAGAATTAAGTTATAGTCCAAGGATACGTTCCTAGCACATATATTAGTTTGTGTCATTGAGTGTTCAGAACTCTCATAGAGGCATTATATTTTTGAGAATTTAACAAAATTCTCATTTCATAAGACGCTCTCCTACACATGCTAGGAGAACGCAGTAGCTTAGGGCACTCTCTCACACACGCTGAGAGATGTAGTTATTGATTAAAATTGATTATTTATTCAAGTCATGAATTTTAGTTTAGGGCCACTCCTGGCGGTTCAGGAGGGCAAATTATTTATTATGCTTAGTGATAAGTTACTGATCAAGTTTCCAATTTTGTTTTAAAAATTGTACTTAATTCCTCTTTTGCCTCCTAAGTATGTTTCAGATTGAAGATACAGTATTCCAGCACCTCTTCTTGTTCAGCTCCAAGTCCATGGCACTTTTTACATTGTGTAGTGTGTGCATGCATTGAATGTAATGTGTTGCATCCACAGCTGTGTTGTAGTAGCTTTGTAGCAAATTATTATTTATATGTTTGTTTTCTGCGTGCCATTAGGTATGTACATCTTGGTAAGAATTCTTAGTAGTTATGTTCCCCCTTAGCGTAAGTAGCATGATCCGTTATTGTATTATATTATTATACTATCATATAGAGACATTATAGTCTACTATTATATTGAATCGGGTTTATTACACAGTTGATCTAATTGATATTATTTCTTTCAGACTACCAAGTTTCATTACCCAGTTGATCTAATTGAGATTATTTGTTCCAGATTACCAAGTTTCAGTTTCCACTTTCATGAGTGTTTTTGAAAAGTGAAATTAATATCCTGGGAAAATGAAGTCTACTGCATATAAATATAGAGCAGCGTTCACAGAAGTATACGGTACGGTACTCTTCAATAATATTTATGAAACTTGAAAACCCGGTGCTTTGAGTCCGAAAGCACTCCACTCACGTGAGTAATAATTTTTACTTTTAATTACAGAATTTGAGATTGCTATGTTGTATAAAAACATGTTGAAAGTGAACAGAACAATAATAACAAATTTATTATTATTCTGTGATTGCAACGGTAGGCTAGCTTCACTAGCTCTACCAGTTTGAATTGTTTTACTCGCGAAATCTTTCTTATAACTTACAAGTCTTTTTTTCAAGTACATAATGTTTTCAGAAAATACTTTCTCTGGGTTTTCTGCGGTGAAAGGAGGGTGACACTAATTCTGATTACATCTTCAAAAGGCATTTGAGAGGTTCTGTTCCTCTGAAGCCTTTGATGATGCTTAGTATTCTTGGTGGGAAGGGGTTTGACTTTTCTGGTTTTTTCAACGTTGTTAGGTTAGGAGGGGGAGAGTTGTTGTTGGATAAGGTCTGTTTGTGTAGGTTTTTGAGAGTTACTAGAAAGTGATCCACTAGATAGGCTCGGATAAGGTCTGTTTGTTTAGGTTTTTGAGAGTTACTAGAAAGTGCTCCACCCTTCTTTTACCACAGAAAACCCAGGGGAAGTATGTTTAATTTTTCAAAATTTCTATTCCAAATTGGGAATACTGTTTGGTTGGCAGGAGAGAGGTGATCTGTGGATGTACACCATGGATTGTCTCTCGACTCCAACACTACCTCCCTCCGTGCTGTCATAGCAGGGTGTGTAGCAGTGAAGAGTATTCCCGTGGCCCACAAGCCTTACGTCCTCGAATGGTGATGGTCCGGTAAGGTTCAACAGAAGAGTAACATTTTTCTGTATGAACCTTGCTGGTACCACACCGCGTGTGGGCCGGGCAACGTATGTCATGGGTGCCCTCGGTTTGGTGACATCTTTCGACTAAATATCAAGTTTTGAGATGTCCCCGGACGGTGAGCGTACCATACAGTGACTGCGGCTAACAAGGCTATGGCGAAGCAATGGACTCCCAAGTTTATTAGATTGTCAGGTCTAGTAATCTTGGAGATTCATTTCGTCTTTTTTACCATTCGCTTTCATGTTTCCACATTTATATCCTATTTTCAAACCTAACTCAATGTTTTGTTCTGTTAACTCTATATGGCTGAACGCACACTGAAGGAATACACTGCAAGCTTCGCGAGTCATATTTTTTCAAAAATCTACTTTAAATTGAGAATACTGTTTGGTTGGCAGGAGAGAGGTGATCTGTGGCGGTACCCCATGGATTGTCTCTCGACTCCAACACTACCTCCCTCCGTCATTTGCATTTTTACGTAAAAATTTATGATATTGTAATATGGTGAATATTGAGTGGGTTATATTGTAGTTTTTCTGTGCTCTTTTTTCCAGGTTATTGAACTGATTAGAGTTAAATGAAATTTCTTGAAATAGACTCACGTGAACTTTGATTTTGATATATTGTGAGAGAGTTAATTCTTTTTGAATAATTAACTGCCTCACAATTGCATTTTTTTATGGATTTTGCTAACTTGCTGCTAGCGTTGTCGAAAAAATTGCAGTAATGGGGTGAAGAAGATATGCCTTCTCCCCCGGTTACAATATGATGTATCTCAAAATTTCTTAACATTTGATTATATAAGGTATCCCACTGAGCTAAATATCCATCTGGAGGTAGCACTGATAGAAAAAGCTGGGTTCCGCCTATTTTTTTTTAATAGCATACTGTTCTTGAGAAAAAATTTCAATCCTCACTTCATTGCCAACTTAATTTTTTTGGTACTACATACTGTATTAAAAAAATATATTTCATCCTCACTTTATTGCCAACCTAACGAAATTAGACGGAACACTAATCCTGCTAGCAGCCCTAGCTAGTGCTACCTCCAGATGGATATTTAGCTCAGTGAGGTACCCCACATTAGACATGGACTGGTACACTCAGATTCATTTAATTTGACGCTTGGCATAAGATAGATAGAGAGATATTATTTCTTGGCGTTGCTGATGACCGTAGAGTACGAAGGCAAAGAAATAATACCTCTCTATCTAATGCCAAGCATCGAATTAAATGTATCTGAGTGTGTTAGGCTAGGCGTACACTGGTTAGTCAAGACAAGACGAGATTAGTCACGTTTAGTCACAGTAATTTACATAGTTGCTTATGAAGCAGCACACACTGATGCAATGACTAATCGGTGTGTGTTGCTTCATAAGCAGCTATGTGAAGTACTGTGACTAAATCGTCTTGTCTTGTCTTGACTAACCGGTGTACGCCTAGCCTAAGGTTGCAAAATTTCATATGGAAGTCCTATCATGTATTATGATGTCCTATACGTAGGGTTACCTAATCATCTATTAGTTTAAGGTTATTTCATTGAGTGGAAAATTTGATCCTGCTTCAAAAACTTATGTCAAAAATAAATAAAGCGTAGAAAAAATGTAAGATACACAGAAGAATAAGGTTATTCCATTGAGTGGAAAATTTGATCCTGCTTCAAAAACTGATGTCAAAAATAAATAAAGCGTAGAAAAAATGTAAGAATACAATCGATTTATTCGTTTTCTTATCAACTAAATCACAGTTCAATCAAGTTCGGGCAACAAGTGATCATAGATAACAGTCTTATTCGTATGCCACTGAAAATGCGACACACCAGCTAATTCTACGACCTTCAGACGTCCTGTCTCGTTCAGCTTTCTCAGCCCCAGAGAATTGAACTGATAGAGAGGCTGATCGTACAGTTCTATCACGTTTTCATCCTTGTCGAAGTATGCAAAACGACTGAAACAGAAAATTAAGCGCAATTTTTGAATGAATAATGTAAATATTGTAATATAGTTTATATAAATTTTATAGTTTATAGTAAATATTGAATAATATAGTGTAATAAAGTAATTTTCATTGAATAAAATAAATGGAGAATACAGTAATGAGATTTGGAGGCTGCTCTAAGGCTAGGCGTACACCGGTTAGTCAAGACAAGACAAGATTTGTCACAGTACTTCAGATAGTTGCTTATGAAGACACGGCGCTAATAATTACAATGACTAATCGGTGTGTGTTGCTTCACAAGGCTAGGCGTACACCGGTTAGTCAAGACAAGACGAATTTAGTCACAGTAATTCACATAGCTGCTTATGAAGCAGTACACACCGATGCAATCGATGTGTATTGCTTCATAAGCAACTATGTGAAGTATTGTGACTAAACGTAACTCTTGTCTTGTCTTGACTAACCGGTGTACGCCTAGCCTAAGTGTTCAGTGAATAAATATATAGGTATATATTATAACTAAGCATGTAACTTAAAAATTATAAGTTGATTGTACATATACAACTATGAAGAGAAAGATAAATATTTAAAAAGAGGAATAAAAAACTCAATCTAGAGAAAATGAAACATTTTATGAAAGAAATATCTGTATAAAAATGAGGAGGATATCTCATGTGAAAATCACGGTGGAATTGTCAAATGTGTCCTCAATATATTTTGTTTTGTCACTAAACCTCCTATGAAGAAAAAAGTAATTGCAAATGAAAATTAGTTACCTGGACTGCCAAGGTGTGATAACTCCATCGTCAGGTCCCCCAAACATAATCAGTTTCTCCAGCTTTTCTATATTGTTCTTGTACAACGAGCTGCCTTCTGATTCAATCTCGTTGTTGATATAGGGCAGGTAGCAGCTGTAGTCCATGTAGAGCAGAGGTTGGTGGGGATCTCGCCAATAGTTGGCGACTGAGATCTCCTGGCCCATAACCGAGTAGAACAGTTCGTAAGCGGTTTGAACCGACAGACTTGGGAACAGAAGATGGAGGAATTTGGCTGTGAAACAGAAGAAACACACGTAAATTACAAATATAAAATTAATATTATCAAGAGAAGATTGATTGAATGATCTATTTGAGATAAATAACTTAAAAGGAAATCTGACAGATGAAAAAAATAAAAAGACATGATAAATTATAAAAATAAAAAAGAAATTAATGAAGATTTGTTGATTTGTATCTGAGGAGGCCCATTCCACAAAAAAAAAATATGAAATACATGAGAGAATAGAAACCGAGACAAGGTTAAATTTGTGAACTTTGTTATTGAACAAGAATTAGGCTGTAAAACAAAAAAGAGAAGATAGATGAGAACAGGGATTGTATTAGATTATTTACTTTAATGATGTAGATTACCAATATATTAGCTTCTATTCTAGATTATACGTAATGGTAAGATATACAACTAATTCGACAATTGAACATAATCTAATTAATTATTCGATGTGAAGCAAAATGTTCAATCAATCAATTGAGATAATATGAAGATATAATTAAAGATAATATAAAGATATAATTGATATAAAGATCTATAAGAAACAGCGAAGTTTTGATATATAAATGTCCATTCCTGGAAGAGGATGTCCAAAGATATCCTTTTCATTACCATTAGGGACGGAGACCAGTTAAAATTAGAGAACTTGTTTGAAAAAATATTTGTAGCTACATTTTTTAGGTACAAAATAATCCGTTGCAATTGAAAATATTGAAAATTTACATTTTTTCGAAAAATAAGCTATTAATTTCTATGTATTTCATCTTATTTTTAACCAATCATGTCAATAAGGCTTGTAATGGGCTTTTATCTCAGTGAGATTTTCTATGCATGAAATAAAAAAATAAAAAATAGGTGGGTGATTGAACTCTTAATTTAATTAATTTAAGTAAACTCTTAAATTAATTAATTAAACTCTAGGTGGGTAATTAATCGCCTCAGGCAATAATGTGTAAATAAGAGAAATCAATGAAACCAGAAATATAACAAAAATAGAAGAAAGTTGATCTAAGAAAAGTTTTATAAGATTCAATAATGTTTGTCCAAGATTATTTTTATTAAATGGAATTGGGTGAAAAATTTGATCGTGGACAAACAGCTTAAAAATTGAGTACAGTAACTCATTTTTCCTTCCATTATCAAAAAAAATATATTGTGATAGAAATTTTGTTTCAAAAAATGTACTATTATCCCTACTTACTTCCATACTGTCCTCCTTGAGGCGAACTTAACGAGATGAATTTCTTCACATTGAGATCGGGGTAGGCTTCAATAATACCTCTAGCTATCAGTCCTCCTTGTGAGTAACCTGAAAATTTGAATCTGTTGAGAGAGGAAAAGCAATTTTGACATTATAAATCAGAATATTGAAGTAAAAATGAACATTAATGAATAAAAGTCAGCCATCAAATTGTATTGCTAAATGAATTATTATTTATAAATATTTTTTTTGAGGATGTTGCCCACATGAGCTCTAGGCTTGTGCGTGGGTAATGAGAGGGGTGATGATGAGACATGACGACTGTTTTTAGGCAGTCGGGACCGACGGCTTTTCGTCTCCTCCGAAAGACGGGAGTGGCCGTTTCTGTCAAAATCCGTTCCGGCAACTGTATTCGATCTTGGAACGTTTGGATTATCAGACAGGTGCTTATCGCCCTCGGCTGCGGACCACTCCAAGGTCCGTATTTCCATGAAATTATATTTATAAATATATAATTAATTATAAATTTATATTAGCATGATTTGTTAGTAGAAAGGAATAGTTCGTTTAGAGACATAATTTCTATGGTTCTATATCAGAAAAGCAATTCCTTCAGTAGGAATTAAGTTATAGTAGGAATTGCTTTTCTGCGATAGAACCATAGAGAAAGCAGACGCAAGTGTAGGCCCAACGCTTTCTCTATGATAGAACACTTATGTTAGAGTTTTGTCATTTAATTTTAGTAAAAAAACTCGCATCGCTTTTTATTGGTGAAGAAAATCTTACTGGTAAATTCCAACTATTTCATGTGAATACGTTACTTGGATGCCCATTACCATTTTTATTTTCACAGTATCAAATGAGATCGAAGTTTAAGAAGGTAATTGGAGAGATATAACTGCTTTGAATCTGTGTGCTGCTAATATTGGGTATTCAGAGAAGTCTACCGAGAGTACTCATTTATGATTAGTGGCGAAGCGTGGTATACTTATTTGGTCATCGCCGGGTATATTTCCTAGTGGCGAAGCGTGGTATACTTATTTATATGGGTATATTTCCCATAGGAAATATACTCGGCGATGACCAAATAAGTATACCACGCTTCGCCACGGTTTATGATACAATGATTACCATAATTTATTATTATAATTCTCTTATTATTGTATAGAAAAATCTAAATCCGCTACTAAACACATTGAGCAAAACTAACTTGGTAAAGAAAAAAGCCAAATTCTTTCATCATAGCTTCAAATTTTGAAAAAATAACTCAAGGTTTCAGAAGCTTCGTGATAAGAAAACTTACAAATAAATATTAATTACCAATAATATGGATTCCTTCAGGATGATTGTTGGCAATTTCAAGTACATCCTTTCCAATTTTTTGAACTTGATGCCACATAGGAAGTAAACTGGACCAACTGCCAAATCTATTGGTTACATACACTTTGGTACCAGGATGGCCCTGAAATAAAGTATTGAAAACAAAGGAAAGTTTTTTAAATGTTCATTAATATATAGGAATTGCTCATATTGTTTCTGAGAGGAATCAAAGTCTAAAAAGACAACCATTTTTACTAAATCAAAGGTTTGTTTCATTGATTGATTACAAAGGTAGAAGGAGATGGGATATTGCAACTATTCAATTGCTTTTTAAATCATAAGTAGGTAGCGGAAGTCTCAAAAGTATTTTATAGCATTATTAATTAGGAATTTTGTTCAATAAATTATTATGATTACAAAGGTTTGATTTTTACAAGAAAAATCACTCATCTCACTGGCATAATTTCAAGATTCAGTTCTAATGTTTGCAGATGAAACATATGTTATAGAATGCCCACAGAATGAATTAGGTAGTAGATCTCAAGTAAATTGTGTCTAAACTGTTCACATTCAAAGCTAAATATCTTACCTTTACAATATCATTTTCTAGATCCACCATTGTACTATTTCCTGTCATAACTCCATGGATTATAATGACTGGTTTGTAAGCGATAACTTGCACATAGAAAAGTATCGCAGTAATAAAGCAAATGCCAAGATACATGATGGTTTTAAATTATTATAACTTTGAGAAACAATGATAGACTTTATTAAATCGTCAAATAGTTGTTTAATTAACTACGAATCACTGATACATATTATGAAAATTAAGTCACGTTTCATGAAAACATTGTACAACAAACACAAAGAAAGGTAATTTTGGTCACAAAAACATAATGGATAAAAACTAAATCACTCTCTCACTTTAGGTTATATTTCATTGAATTCAGTACAAAAATATGAGGTGGACCACATAACATATAATTCACACAACATTTACTCAAGCTTATGTCTAATTCAATAATTATTCTAAAAATCAATTGTCATTTTAAACAAAAAACAATAACAATACAAACATAACCTCAATATTTTCGACTATTCAAGTTTAAAGTTCCACAGTGTTCCAACACAGCAAAGTGATTGTATTGAAATTTTAGATTTTATGATAGATATGATGATTTTAGATTTTGAATTCAAATTTTATTTCCACTTGTCTATTTTTTCTCATATATGATGTTCAAGATTTATATTTCAGGAATTCATAAAGTTGAAGTACAAGGTCACTCTGGAAGTCCGGTTAAGCGGCAATGTTTGAATTGAAGCATCTCTGGAAAACGTGTCCACAACTCACAACTGTTTTAATAATAATTATTTGAGAACAAATTAACAGTCTTCTCTTTCTTTAAACTATTCCCAACAATTCCTGGTTCCTGAACTGCATGGTAGAAGTTCATCAAGTGGGAATTTATGGAATATCTTATTCGCAAACGTCTTGAACATCTCTCCCATAGTCTCTTCAAGGATAGGTTTCACTTCTTTTGCAACGTTTCTCCAGTTATCATTCAGGAATAAATTCATGGAATCACCTAGAAAAATAATAGTACAATGCAAAAAATAATAAGATACAGTTAAAATTATTGAACATCAATGCTTAATGAACATAATGGGTAAAATCAGGAAGAAACAAACAATGAGTTTTTCAAACACAGTTTCACAGAAATTGAATCATTTAGCCTCGGATTATCAAGGATCACTAATCCTTCTCATCCTACATTATCTTGACAGAGTTATATTTCATTCAACTTGAGTCTCACTACACTCTCTCAAAGTTACTCTCATTGATAGGTACTTGTAGTATCATTTTTGTAATTGGATATTTGTAGATGTAGAGGTAACACTGAAATCATGATTGTAAACTCACTGTTGTGTGTAAAATAAACAATTTTTGGAATTGAATTTGAAATTTTATATTTAAAAATCAAACTATGTTTATTACAGTTTGGAGGTAGTGGTGTGTTGATATCAGCTCTAATTGGTGCCTGCTTATAATCAATCCGCTAGGTCTTCATTCATTATAATACAGCATTGTTTATAAGAAGGCGAAATCAACATAATATTATAATTATAGCAAAAAAATAAAATATTACTCAATTTATTAAAAAACTTACTTAGTTCTTTGTCACCATTGAATAGGTCTCCCATGTAAACACTTGCGTGTCCAATAATGAAATCAACGAATATATCGGTGACACTGAAGTATGTCTTGCCTCCTTTTTCAAATTTAGCACCTTGGATGAGAGCTGAGGCCTCAATGTCAGCTGGAAAAATAAAAGAAATTTTGTGAATTCGGACCAAAGTGATTAATAAATACAGTATAGATGAGGAGAACCTCATCAGAAAGTTTGTTTCAAAATTGAAAATGCAGTTTGAGAATATTGAAATATCCATTTCAAATAATATTATAAATCTGGTAATACTTTCACAAAAAGTATCATCTGCATTCCAACATCAATAGCATCGGATTCAAGGGTAGTAAGCTTGAATAACATTGTCAACCTGGAAAGATAATTTGCGCAGTCTTGCTAGTTAAATATTATTTTAGGATTTTTGTAATTTGACAGATGAATCATCTCTTCACAAATGGGGAAACAAACATATTGAGTCTCTCAACAGTAATTTGCCAAATTGAAAAATCTACTGTAGTAATATTTATACTCACTATAATTTCCATCACTAGGTCCTGTTCCATGGATGGGTAGCATCAGAATTCTTCCTCTTATTGTATAAGTACTTGTCATTCTCAACTTTGGGATGTGAATTTTCAATCCAATCTGATCTTTATCCATATCCACTCTGGAATTATAAAGATAGTTAAGCTTAGTTGGTCTTGGTATAGTCACATACCAAGTCTATAAGAATAGGAGTTCTCATGCAATCTCATAGAGCTTTCTCACAATAAATACAGAAAAGTATCTATCAGACTGAATAATAGAGAATGAAAATCAGCAAAGAGACATGGAAGAAAGAATACAGATATCTTTGAAATGGGAGAATACAATTATCCAAATTTCGTTATTATTTTGAAACTCCGATTTTAAATTCAAATCTCTTTTCCAAATGAAGTTCATTACAGAAAAAGAAACAAGGAAAAATGGATGCGGTATTGAATTATCTTCTCGAATATTGAGATCAATGTCCATGATGCTGATTGGTTCATAATGCTGAATGGACAATCCACGAATACTGGATAATGTGGTCAACTGTAGTTCCTGTTTTTCAAGTCAAATTCTCTGTATGTTTTTGTTTAAAGGAATAAATTTCATTACTTCATTTCAATTAATTCTCATTACAATAATTATTATAGTTCTCGTTATATTTTTTACTGGGACTAAGTACTGTCTCTAGCAATACTCACCTTACTGCTTTTAGCGTGAAGTTACTTGGACCATAAACCTGAATATCTGTATAGGTTGATTGTATGCTAACGGCACCTTTCCCTTGGTTTATTACAATCTCTGGAATATAGAGAGGCTCGCAAGACGGAATACCTAGTTCAGGAATTCCTGTGGACAAGACAACATTGAAACAAATTAGAGATGAAGTAGTGGAATATTGAAGCAAATTAAAATGAGGATTATTTTAAATTGTCAAAACACTATTGATGTACGTTGACTGACGTTAAATTACAAGTTAAAATAATCCTGCTTATTGACTGGATAAGATTAAAATTGAATTGCATTTTTACACTATTACTATGTAGAGTAGTATTATGAATAGTTATCAGATGGAAATGAAAGAGAGTATATAAGTAAAGTAAAACCACAAAGGTGTGTGTTTTCTTTCGTTGATAATATATTCTTGATTGAATCAATGAATAAAACAGGCTCAATACTCAAAACTTGATGCAGTTATAGACAGATTCAAACTGATTTACTTTTATTATGGAACTCCACAAGAATAATTCAAAACAGAATCGTAATATAATAACTAAATACACCACAAGAATGAAAAGGATTAGAAACACAAAACTAATTTTATATCAATAATCAATTTCAAGAGTATACAATGTTTGAGGATTCTTGTATTGTTTGAAGCAGTGGGTGATCGCTTTACAAGAAATTAACAAAATATGTTATGTTGGTGATTTGGAACTCACCTAGAATTATGCCTGTGGATAATCACAATTTCCAATTATCATACAAATCTCCACCTATACATACGTGTTCTGAGACTCTTATCATTTCCCGCGAAACAACTGAAATTGCTGAATACAACTTTCCATAAATAGTATTTTTTTAATGAAATAAATATCGTATTTCTCACTCTTCAGGATCTCTAACTTTCAATTAAGCTGATTTATCAATTCAAATATTTAAATTAATCGCTTGTATTCCTTACCTCTTTTCAAATACGGTTTCAAACTCTCAATCGATCCCCAAATACACTCATCTACCAGAGGATCGTCTTTATTGCATATATGAATGTATGAAGCTGGAAAAACGAATAAATATTGTAAAACGACTGAATTAAGTAGATGGATGAAAGTTGAAGAAGAACAATAGAATAAAAGTGTGTAATACAGGCTACAGAATTTCAATAAAAAAGTAAATACAAGACTGGAATAAAAAGGATTAGAAACACAAAAATAAGTCATTGAATAAGATATTAATAAATATCAATAAGCAATGAAAAGTGCATAAGTTACACTGCTTAAGGAATCTTGTATTGTTTAAAGGAGTGGTTGATCACTTTAAAAAAAACTCAACAAATATATGTTTTGCCAGTGATTCAGCGAACTGTATATTAGAGTATAAAAGTCAATAAGTATAGAAGAATGTATGATAATGATGAGGTAGATAAGATACTCCAACACAGATCAATTTGACTATAGTGCTTTTCATCCTTGAAGACAACTGGCCAGCTTGGTACGTTATCCAATTGGAATGCCCGGTAATGTTGTCATATTGTGTGCTGTTCAATCATCTGTACACGCATGCGTATTGAATCGAAATTTCAGTCTGATATCACTACTTGGTGTGTTAACTTGCATGATTTCAGATTTTTTTATCGTATGGCTTTTATTGGTGGGGAGACGATTTGATTTCAGACGAGATGATTTCAGATGATCAGAAATTAAACATCTGTTTATCACTATTATGGAAGTGTGCGTATTGGCAACGTTGCAGGCTGTGATTGGCTAGCTCGGAAAGTTGTGGGGTACTGTTTCTGTACTCAGATGTCTTCAAGGATGAAAAGCACTATAGTTTAGCCTTCTTTTACTATCACCACAATGTATATTTGCTAAATCACTGAAATACAAAATATCCATTGATATTGTTCATCTTCATGACCGAATTCTGAATTATAAATTCCAAATTTTCCAAAAACGTATTCCAAATTTCTGAATGAATGCGGTAATGGATTCATTGATATTTACTTGGAGAATTTCCATCACTCAGCTTTTCTGACTCTATTGTTAAGATTTCATTGATGAATCATCCAACTAAAGTAATTCAATAGACAGAAACAATTCAAATCAAATCTATATCAATTTTTAAATGATATATCCTTCAAAATCTAATTATTATCCTGAAGACCACGGCAGTGTAAAATATTGCCACAAGAATGAAAGAAAACTTCAATAAGAAGTTGCAATTATGTGTAGCCATTCTTCAATCATTCTTAACACGAATTCTTCAATACTCTATTCAATTTATATATTAGTAGATAAGTGATATGAAGTTCAATGAATTTACTTACGTATTTTCGGCCGTCGAATCTCATTACTCATCTTGAAACTTGTTACACAAGAAAGTGTTGTAAACAATATTAAAACCGTAAAAACACTAATTTTATAAATCATTGTACAGTATTTGTGGGTGTCAAAATTGAAAATAAAACACAATGATTTTTTGAAAAACTGGATTAAATGGAGAGTAAACTAGTTATCCTACGTTGAGCATATTGGAGTTAGTACTAGGATGAATAAGAAACTAATAACTGAAAAATTAGAAATGAGAGAGAAAGAGAATTTGCAGAGAGTCAACTCTGAAGTCCTTGTACTTTTGTTGTTATTTAGAATAATCGCTGACCAAGTTTTTGCTAATAAAATTACGGAATCTTGGTCTCACAGACTCTGTTTTTGCAAACAAATTGACACAAAAACAATTCCTATGAATCATTCAAGAATAATCAGGTCAATGTCTAATTTGGAAAAATATTGAACATGAGAATCACAGTTTAATATTGTTTGAATTGAATTGTGATGGCGCTCTGTTTGAAAAATATTGACAATGAAAAATACAGTTTAATCTAGTGTTATTGTATTTCAATGTAGAAGGCTATTGTTTGGAAAACATACGGCGGTTATTTGGTTTTATGCTTCCCATTAATAGAATATGGGTGGAATTATTCAGTTGATATTGTTTATTGAAACCGGAAAATTTGAATAAACATTTTCAAGATCAAATTTCTTGATTCGCTGCGTGAGCTTTCTTGATCACAGTTAAACTGTGATCAAGATCTTGATCACTTTGATTTAAACTGCTCTAGGACCGGCCTAGAGCGGCCCACCATTTTATGGCCAAGCGGGTCTCAATCCTAATGCAGTCTAAGGCTAGGCGTACACCGGTTAGTCAAGACAAGACAAGACAAGATTAGTCACGTTTAGTCACAGTACTTCACATAGCTGCTTATGAAGCAACACACACCGATTAGTCATTGCATCGGTGTGTGCTGCTTCATAAGTAACTATGTGAATTACTGTGACTAAACGTGACTAATCTCGTCTTGTCTTGTCTTGACTAACCGGTGTACGCCTAGCCTAAACTCCCCTCTACACACAGATGTATAGTCTTGTAGGGAAATTCCTCATATTTGATTTTAAATGTATCATGAATTTTTTGTTTAATGTATTTTATGGGAATAAGTTGATTTTTGAATTTTGAGTTTTAATCAGAGTATAGTAAGAAAACATAAACATTCAAATCTCAATCTACAAACAATAGAGGAAACAAGAAAACAATACTCTCCAAAGGAAGATGCGTACCGTACGTACCTCTCAATAGAGCTTCTCTCAACAACCAGTATTTTAATTTGTTCTAGACTCTAGTCAGTAAGTTACAGTACACAGAAAAAGAAGTAACACGCCAAGAATAGTAAACTAGTTCCTCTTCAATATAAAGTTCATTGAAGACATTATTCACTTTCATTCCTATTTCCTAGCTTTGTTAAATCCTTATATTTCCTCAAAGCTCAATTGTCGATAAAAATAAATTGAACACTTGTCATTGTCATTTATATAAAAAGAAACAAACTGAGCCGTCGCTATTTAGTTTCAATTCATCTCTTGTGTGAGTTCGTTGTTGTAGTTGATTGAATTATTGAAATTTTTTACTCTTTTTATGTCAGTTTCACAAGTTGTAGCTTAGAAGAGTTGTATCTCCTCTGAAAATCACTAGTATAGAATAATTTCTCCACAATATTGTCAATTTAACAAGTTAGTGTTAGCTTGAAAGTGTTGTATTCCGAATGAATAACCGTTAATAAAAGTTTCTTCTACTAGATTTGGTGTGTGTTATTGATCAGGAATTAATTCATAAGGAATTTGAATAGATTTTGAAGGTAGCAAAACATATTGAAAGATGGCTGATTTGAAGATTCACTTCTCAATTTTACTCGCACAGTTTTGTGTGCTTCTTATCTTCCAGATGGACTTGGCTCTTGCAAAAACTCTTCGTAAGTATAAAAATGTTTATTATTTTTCATTTTTATCGAAGCAATCAACTGATGCTAGTGTAAAAACCATAAGCGCAATACCTCAATCCAAGGGTTGCACAGAATATAGCTGTCACTGTTCTACAATTATACTTGAATTATAATACTTGAATTATACTTTTATTATTCCCTATCTTATACAAAAAAATCTGATATCTTATATCGCTAGTACGTGCTACGCCGATACGAAAGTTAAGTCTATTCAAGAGTATAGTTATTGACGTTTTGTTTCTTCAGCGTATACTGAATAGATCAGTATAATACTGTATAACATTTCAGGGTATTGTTCCTGGATGATAGGAGACTACAAATGTCGTATTTGAAGTGTCCAAAACTCAGCGGTTATCCTTATAGCTGCCATTTTGTTTTTTCACTTAGGAATTTTTATCTCAAGAACGAAATGTTGTATTGATCTGAAATTTGGCATGAATATTCATGCTATAAAGACTCAACTTTAAAAAATGAAATAAAAAATGTTCAATGTAAATTTTCAAAATGGCGGCCATTTTAAATTTTTGATGGCAAATTTCACGAAAACCGTTCACATTACAGAAAATGTACAATAAAAAGTTATTCTTGTAAATTTTCAAGGTTGAAAAATTCAATCAAGGTTTGCTTCTTCACCTTTTTTGTATTTCTGCTTCTTCACCTTTTCAGTAGAGTAATGTTAGCTCCTCTCTAATTCAGCGATTTTCACTAATTTTCATGTCTTTTCCAGCCTCCTTCATAATGCCCTGCAAGAGGAACGATCTTGATCTCGGTGCCTGCCTTCAGAGGACCGTTGAGAAGCTGCGTCCCCACCTGAAGACTGGCATTCCCGATCTCCAGCTTCCTCCCTACGATCCTCTCTTCCTGCCTTCGGTCACCCTCAGCGAACTGTCGCCCAGGAAAGCGGTGCGCTTCATGGCCACATTCACCGATCTCTACGCTTATCCTCCTCCTCCTCCTCCTCCTCTCCTCCCTCCTCCTCCTCCTCCTCCTCCTCCTCCTCCTCCTCCTCCTCCTCCCTCCTCCTCCTCTTCTCCTCCTCCTCCTCCTCCTCCTCCTCCTCCTCCTCCTCCTCCTCCTCCTCCTCCTCCTCCTCCTCCTCCTCCTCCTCCTCCTCTCCTCCTCCTCTCCTCCTCCTCCTCCTCCTCCTACTCCTCCTCCTCCTTCTCCTCCTCCTCCTCCTTCTCCTCCTCCTCCTCCTCCTCCTCTTTTCCTTCTCCCTCCTCCTCCTCTGTTCCTCCTTCTCCTATTTCCTCCTTCTCCTCCTCCTCCTCCTCCTTACTCCTCCTCCTCTCCTCCTTCTCCTCCTCCTCCTTCTCCTCCTCTTCATCCTCCTCCTCCTCCTCCTCCTCCTCCTCCTCCTCCTCCTCCACCTCTTCCTTCTCCTCTCCTTCTCATTCTCCTCCTCCTCCTCCTCCTCCTACTGCTCCTCCTCCGTTCCTCCTCCTCCTATTTCTCCTTCTCCTACTCCTCTTCTCTTTCCTCTACCCTCTTTCTCTTTTCTTTCGCCCCTTCTCTCACTCTCCTCTTTTTTCCTCTTTCTCTCTTATTCTCTCTCCTAGTATTACTCTCTTTCTCTATTTCCCTCTCTCTCCTTCCCCCTCCTACATTTTCATTCCTTTCCTGTTCTTCCTCTCTTATTCCCTCTCCTCTCTTTCATTATTTCTCCCCCTTCCCTTCTCAAATGAAGCTCACAAAGCTTATTGATCTCACGAATCTCTACTCAAAGAAGTCAGGTGGGTGCAATTTCAAAATTACCTCTAAATTAGAGGTAATTCATTAATTCTAACCTGCCTGCCTCTAATCTACCTCTAATTCATTATTTCTAATCCAACTCCTAACTCTTTCTTGCTATTGTATGAATTGATATATTTATTGAATAAATTATGTTGGTCCCGGCTGCCTAAAAATTAGTTATCATTTCTCATCATTTCATCACCCCTCCCACGTACCATGCACAAGCCTTGAGCTCATATCTCTCATCTCTCTCACAAAAAACTGTGATGTTATACGTTTAAAATTCAAAGTATGATGACGTTTTTCTAAGCAAGTACAAAATTCCTAATAAAATCATTGAATTGGTACCTTGTTGTGAACAAAAAAGTAAATGACCCAGCAGCTACTGCTATCTACTGGCCAGACTCGGAACCTTATCGTGACCAAAAAAAGTAAATGACCCAGCAGCTACTGCTATCTACTGGCCAGATCCAGAGTTAACTACGTTTCAAGCTGACGACCAATCAGGAGAGAGAGTAGGCGGAGCTTGCTTGTATGTCAGTGGGAGTAGCTTAGCTTGTTTTTGACCCAGCAGCAGCTGCAATCTACTGGCCAGACTCGGAACCAGCTGCGTTGCTAACTGTTTACCAATCAGGAGAGAAGGCGGAACGTAGAGACATCTTCTAATCTAAACCAGACTTTTTCTTTTTTAATCAAATTGGATTCTCATTGGCTTCATCTTCATGAAACAATTACTATCTTATTGTGCTCGTTTTAGTTGCTTTATCATCTAGTAAATAATTAGGTACCGTACCGGTACATTTGAATTCCAAATCTATACAGCTAACTGGAAATCTGAATTTGAAATTTGATAGCCTTCCTTGATTTGATAGCCTCTGTACATCTAACTCATGAAAAGTTAATCATTTTGGAATAAAACACTAAAATAAACATCAATAAGACTTCTAGAAATAGATTAATAATTTTTTTCCATTACGTTACAGTGTCGACCTAAAGAAGCCATCACTCCGAGCTCGATTCGTTTTTCCAAAACTGAGACTTGTCGCCAATTATGTAATTGATGGTCAAGTACTCATTGTACCAATCAAAGGAGATGGAAAGGCCAATTGTAATTTCAGTAAGTATGAAATTAATAATTTTATTAATATATCATATTATATATTATATGCTTGTTAATTCGTTAGTAATTCTCTCCGTTTTAGCAAAGTGAACGTAGTTTACAAAAAAATATTATCTAGCAACTTCAGTGTATATTGTCTGAATCAATTCATTTTTTCTGAGGGTGAAGCCCACATGAGTTCTAGGCTTGTGCGTGTGGATGAGAGATAAGAATGAGATACTAAATAAAGATACTATAGAGAGGTTTTCACGACTGTTCATCTATTCACATAACGAGATATCGGTTCAGGTTCGAACGTGATTATCAATTATTTCTGGTTTAATGACTTCCAAGGCCAATGTCTTAATACATTTGACTAAATTTATAAAATCGAGGTGATTTTCGCGGGTGAAGGGGTGTCTCCTTGACTTTTGACTTTTCCAGTCAAAGGTATTGAGAGGATTCAAAGATCCTCACACGTCAACCGAAGCTTATTGTGTGTCAAGTGAATTGATTGAAAATATTTAAGCCTAATCCGTTTCTGTTACATTTTACAGCCAATGTAGATGCAGACATCTTATTGACTGGCAAGTATGTACAGAAAATGAAGAAACAGCATTTCAGTGTAATGGAGAGTAACGTGACTCTTTCAATTGGAGGGGCTCAACTGTATTTCGGCAATCTTTTCAACGGAAACAAGGAGTTGGGTGAGTACAATCTCTGATTTATTAGTTTGTCATACAGAACCTGTTAAGTTATTGTAACAGTCTGTCATGAGACATACGCTGTAGCTTTATATTAGTAAGATGATAATATGTGAGATAACCTGAATTTTGACTGTTTGTATAAATTGGAAGAGGAACAGTTTTGGGCATTAGACTGTTGTACTTTCCTTTGTGAATTATTGAATAAATGATTGATTGATTGCTTGATTGATATTGAATTTTCATGGCTTGACAAGACAAGACGAGATAAGTCACGTTTAGTCACAGTAATTTACTTAGTTGCTTATGAAGCAGCACACACTGATGCAATGACTAATCGGTGTGTGTTGCTTCATAAGCAACTATGTGACTTATCTCGTCTTGTCTTGTCTTGACTAACCGGTGTACGCCTAGCCTTAGGCCTACTACATTTCAATCACTGTGAATTTGAATGAGACATAATATTAGCACAGATATCTCACTCTTTCAGTATGCAAAATGTTTTAAAAGTATAGTAGAATTTTTAGGGGAAAAAAGGGAAACAACCAGATGGAGTCTTTCAACAGTCATTCGCTAAATTAAAAAACTACTATATTTTTGAAATTTATATGTTCTATGATTTCTGATCTACTATATTATTGAAATTTATTTGTTTGATTTAGTTTATTTATTCGTTTGTATGATTTCTGTATCCACAGGTGATGCTACAAACGTTTTCATCAACAAGAACTGGCAGGAAATTATCGATGAAATCAAACCGGTGATCGAAGATTCGGTCGCTTCTCTTGTCAAGTCTTTCATTTCCCCGATCTTCGATAATTTCAGCATCGATCAGCTACTTACAACATAACTACTCATGTTGATTTCGTATTTAAACCTTTATTTATATAAATCCTCCTCAACTTACCACTTCTGTACCTTAATTTACGCTCAGAGATGTTGTAGTTATTGAAAAAGGTTCTATCCCTTCTTGGAAAAATGTCGAATTTCCACAGTCCAAGTTATTTATTAAAGACTTAATTTTTAATATTTCTTACACGGTCTCTGTTATAAAAGACCTAAATTATTCTACGTAATTTATATCATTCAAGTATTCCATCGCTGTTAATAGTATTTATTTATTTATTCTTGTGAAAAACATGGAGAATATAAGTTGACTTTTGTTACTTGTTGAGCCTATATGATCAGATTGATTCAGACAAATAAAAAGAGTTGTACGATTATTACGTAGACTCAGTAACATTCAATGGGTATTATACAGTATTATAAAGTATGAATTATATTTTATAAACGAAACATTTTTGATTCTCAAGGTAAATTTTTCACAACCTATGTGTCAATAAACAAAACTTTCTAGAAAATTGAAGTTGTGATTATTCCATAACCATCTGAATTATTTTCAAGAGAAAGAAGATAATAATGACGGAGGTATCTAAAAAGAGTTTATTAGAGCATTGTATTGGAAGTCACAAATTCCAAATGGAAATACTGATCAGTGATCATAAGATAAATTGTTTTTATGTCACCATAGACTAACACATGGGAACAGGGGATAAATTAGACTATCAGGATATAAAAGGGCATATTATCTAGTGTAAGCACTGACTTCATTTTTTGAATTTTGGCGGGAGCCTCGTGCCAAAATACTGGATCGTTGCCATGGTTACCGTGGGGCCATAAAAGGGCGGGAATAGTGGCCCTTCCCGCCAAAACTACGCCTCTACATGATGAGGGGCTGTTGTGCCGCGCAATTTCGGGGTTTGGAGCGAATTTTGGGGGTGGTTTTGGGGGTGATTTTGCTTCTACACGTGCGCTAGCGGTTCACAGCATTGATCACGAACCATCCTTTGTCCTGTAGTAGTCTCTGTACACTACTCCACATTTTTGACATTCTCATCACGAATTGCTACTCTGATTAAATTGGACGAATCTATGATTACGATTGTAATAATATGTGATAATGATTGTAATAATCTGTGATTATGAAAAGCAAAACCGAAAATCTAAACAAACTAAAAGACATAAAAACAAGGTTCAAACCAAAAATAGACAACCGACATACTGTACAAAGGGTATTTACAGATGAAGAACGAAAGAGAAGATCAGAACGAATGAAGAAGTACTGGACAATGCGAAAGAAAAATTAAGAAAGACCAGGAAATGATTGATTTAAGTGGTCCAATGAGGCCGTAAAAGCAAAATAATAATAATCTGTGATTACGATTGTAATACTGTGATTGCGACTGTAATAATTAATTACAAATTAATAATAACTTGTAATAATTTAACGTAATTTTTATAATTTACGATTGTAATAATTGGTACATAATTTACATTATTGTAATAAATATTTGTAAGAGGCCTTACTGCGTGAAAACCGGCTAGAAATGTGAGGATGGTCTCAAATTGAAGATAAATGATGATGACTTTTAACTTCTAATCTCTATCTATGGGGGATTTCACAAACTAACTCAGTATATTTAATGACTTAGTACATTTTAAAGCCAACAGATAGCGTCACAGGTACCTATTTTTGGTTTTCATTATTTTTCTCCCATTTGAAATGATTATTTTTGGAAAACAAATAGAGCCTGCAGCAGTTCGATTTTTTATCTTTCTTTTGGCGCAAACCGCATCAAAATCGGTCCACTCAAACTTCTCCACGAACTTTCCAAAATTCTCTCTACACGGGATTAAAACTCTTTTAATATTTTTAATAGATTGTTCATATTTAGATGGATAGAAATATTATTCAATAGATAGTCGATGAAATATTGTACACTTTTAACCTGGTGAAAGACTGTTATGACGTTAATTCATTCTCATACTTAGCAAATAAGTGAACGATCTATACAAGGTTAGAAAACCCATTGCATTAGGCTACTGAACTGTAGTGGAATATTTCACATTTCACAAAAGATCAATACCCTTGTAACTGCGGGCGTTGAATTTTGTAAGCGAGAAAATAATCAAGTTGCATATCTTCTTGCTTGTAAGAGATGAGCGCAAACTATTATCATTAAACTATTGGAGAAAACAATAATTCGAGAAACTATTAAGTGGAAGTTAATGAATCTCATCATCTCCCGTAATTTCTCCTCTTCTTTCAAATACACTACTGTTGAAGGTTGTTCGAATTTCCACATTTTCCTAAACGTTTTCCTCTTTCTTTTAATGTGGTTCTGATTCTCTTTCTCTTAATGTGTTTCTATTTCTCCTTCTTTAATGTGTTTCTCTCTTTCTCTTGTCGTGTTTCTGTTTCTATTTTTTATTTCAGTAGCCTTTGTCTTATCTGTCGCCTAATTGGTGTCAAAGAACTATCCACTGTCATTGTCTAGTGCCTTGACTTTCTTATCTTTTAAATGTCTGTAAATAAATTTTCGAACAATACATTCCTGTGTAGAGTTTCTACACATTGACCACACCGAATATATTTTGCTGGTTTTCCTTCAGTCCTACATGTTCAAAAACTAGCTAAAAGTCTTGTCTGTTTTGAGGAAATGTAGATTGATTTTAGGTGGAGAATTTTGAATGTTTAATTACTTAGTTGATACAGTTTTAAAATGACCATTCCTCATGAACACTGCCTTGCCTTGTATTCTATCTTTGACTATTAGGCTAGGCGTACACCGGTTAGTCAAGACAAGACAAGACGAGATTAGTCACGTTTAGTCACAGTAATTCACATAGCTGCTTATGAAGCAGCACACACCGATACAATGACTAATCGGTGTGTTTTCATAAACTATGAATAACGTGCCTAATCTCGTCTTGTCTTGTCTTGACTAACCGGTGTACGCCTAGCCTTAGTTTTCATCATTTTATGCTTCAAAGAGTAGATAGACTTTTTTAATGTGAGAAAAGTTATTTTTGATGTTGTTTCTCTCAATATAAAATTCAGTTTAAAAAAGGAGTGAATGGGTTCATGTTTGCCTGTAATCCCATATCAAATTTAAAAATTTGGCTAAAGTATGTAAGTGGCGGGAATAAAAAATGTTCCAATACAATGTTACGGACCCATTCACACCAATGACCACACTGTGATTATACAGTCTAAGTACAGTGAAGTACTGGACACGATTTCCTGCCAAGATATCGCAATCAGCTGATCTGCCGATGACGTAGACAACCCGTAGATGAAAGTATTGACCCATTTATTACTCGCGCGCAGAGTATTCGTACTCCCCTGACGCGATTCGACCTAGTTCCTTGGTCACCTTGACAATCACCGATTCGCTATCACGATTCAAACAGGACAACCGACCAATTACTGGACAAGATACTTGCAAACTTCTTATCATTCACCTTTTTTCTTCCCCTTCTTCTTCTTCTTATTCTTCCTCCTTCTTCTTCTTCTTCTTCTTCTTCTTCTTCTTCTTCTTCTTCTTCTTCTTCTTCTTCTTCTTCTTCTTCTTCTTCTTCTTCTTCTTCTTCTTCTTCTTCTTCTTCTTCTTCTTCCTCCTCCTCTTCTTCTTCTTTCTTCTTCTTCTCTTCTTCTTCTTCTTCTTCCCTTCTTCTTCTTCTTCTTCTTCTTCTTCTTCTTCTTCTTCTTCTTCTTCTTCTTCTTCTTCTCCTTCTCCTTCTTCTTCCTCTTCTCCTCTTCTCCTCCTTCTCTTCTTCTCCTTCTCCTCTCTTCCTCTTCTCCTCTTCTTCTCCTTCTTTTCCTTCTTCTTCTTCTTCTCTTCTCCTCCTTCTTCTTCTTCTTCTTCTTCTCTTCTTCTTTTCTTCTTCTTCTTCTCTCCTTCTCCTCCTTCTTCTTCTTCTTCTTCCTTCTTCTTCCTTCTTCTTCTTCTTCTTCTTCTTCTTCTTCTTCTTCTTCTTCTTCTTCTTCTTCTTCTTCTTCTTCTTCTTCTTCTTCTTCTTCTTCTTCCTTCTCCTCCTCTTCTTCTTCTTCTTCTCTTCTCCTTCTTCTTCTTCTTCTTCTTCTCTTCTTCTTCTCTTCTTCTTCTTCTTCTTCTTCTTCTTCTTCTTCTTCTTCTTCTTCTTCTTCTCCTTCTTCCCTTCCTTCTTCTTTTCTTCTTCTTCTCTTCTTCCTTCTTCCTTCTCTTCTTCTCCTCCTTCTTCTTCTTCCTCTCCTTCTTCTTCTTCTTCTTCTTCTTCCTCTTTTCTTCTTCTTTCTTCTTTTTTCTTCTTCTTCACTTCTTCATCTTCTTCAGCAAAATACTTTGGGTTGCCAATCTTCCCATTCTCTTTTTTCATATTACTAGACTATTAATATAGGTTACTATTATTATTCATGATACTTATTTTTATGGGTTGATTTTTCATAGAATGCTTGTAGCTAATTGAGTTCACTGAAACTTCAATAGTGTATTTTGTCTCGTTAATCGTATCTTTGTCTCTTTCTATATTCTATCCATCGTATTGAATAATACGATAGTAATATTAATAGAATAATTATATAGAATAGTAAATAGTATTTTAGCTAGCATAATAGTGTTAGTATTAAAATAGTAATAGTATTAAAATTTCATATTAATATTAAATAGTAACTAGCTTGTTCAACTGAATCTCAGAAAAGGAAATACTTGTGAAATGAATTTGATGTGTCCTTAATCATCTCTTCATAAACACCATCAGTTCATTCACACTTCTTCTTCACATATAATTTCTACCATCTCTTTACTAGCCTTCCATTACTTCTATGAACTTGAACTTATACGTGATACCTATAATAAACTGAAACATTCTTTTAACGAGAGTGCTGATAAGAGAAAATTATTTTCGCACGTCGCGTCATAAAACTCAGAGTGACGTCACAATTGGGTGTCAATAAAGAAGCTGACACGTGATTGGTGGAAATTTTTACTCGTTTTGAAACGTCTACCGTGATCTACAGAGGTATTGTGATGATAGCTGGCTAATTATAATGCTGTTTGATTGTCAATAAACTGCATAAAAAGTTAGATCACAGTGGCGTAATTGAATGCAAAGATAAAGACGGTAAATCTGAGTTGACCTCTGAACTATTTTTGCGATGTATGTTCAAATTCAATAATATTATTGTTCACCTACATCAACTATCAATGTCATTTTATTTACTGTAACAAATTTAGTATTTATGCTATTACAGGACTAGATATTTTAGAATTTTTTGGAATGTTAATAATAAATATTAGGCCTAATCACAAACCAGGATTACTGATACCTAGTCTGTGATAGTTATACCATCATTTTTTACTTTAAAAGTTTTATTTTGATACCATCATGAGCATCAGAGCTCTAGTTTTTAAATACTGTAATAAAAATACAGTAGAGGATCGCTTATCTCTCATCATCATCAATATCATCATGTTTCTCATAACCCACGCACAAGTCAAGTACCGTAGTTTGCATCACCCTCAGCAAAATAAAAAAATTGTAAAAAAATGGTCAACTATCTAGTAATTTAGCTTCACAGTGAATTTTTGAAGATAAGATAACTCCTGATAAAAAATATGAATTCAGTTTTTAAAGCAACTTTTTTCATGATTTCAACAGGTTGAATAACAGATAAATCATGAGTGATAATGATCATCTTCAACTATTTTTTTTCAAATACTACAGAGTTTTTCATGTAGTCTATACTTCAGACAGTTCATTGAACTCATTGTCTATTTATGAGATGTTTTTAATTGATTACAAAAATTAAATAGTAAGTTTGAATACTACGGTATCTTCAAAATATACTGTGGAAGATGTTTCAGTGATTATTTTAAATTTCATAGTCATATACTCTATGAATATATACAGAATATCTAGTGAATCCCAATAATACAGTAATCCCAGTTGTATATAGTGAAGTGTGAATTTTTATTTATACTGAATTGATTTTACCGTTCTTTAGCTAATACATTGACTGTCAATATGCATTACTGCAGATTCAAGAGAGTGAATGGTAAGTGTTCAGAGTTTTCAAGTTGATTGATCAATCAACTCAAAATATTTGAAATCATAATAACTTAAGTTAATGAGTGTGCCAAAATTTTGACCTTTATCAACATAGAATAGAAAATTTTTACCAACACAGGTAAATAAAACCTCAAATGAAAATAGAATTAAATACTGGTTAGAATTAAATACATTGGGAGCCTGGCTAATCGTTAGTAAGGCTAGGCGTACACTGGTTAGTCAAGACAAGACAAGGTGAGATTAGTCACGTTTAGTCACAATACTTCTCATAGATGTTTATGAAGCAACACACACCGATTAGTCATTGCATCGGTGTGTGCTGCTTCATAAGCAAGTATGTGAATTACTGTGACTAAACTCGTCTTGTCTTGTCTTGACTAACCGGTGTACGCCTAGCCTAAGGCTAGTCATTCACTCCATATTATATGGAGGCATATTAAATTGTTGCATTGCACTATATAGCTGCTTAACACAATGTTATCCAGCAGTGCTTTGTTCCCATCACTGGGTTGCGAAGACTAGCTTATGGTTGAGATGTCAATGTGCTAACCACACGTTACATCTTTTCTGGTTAATGATCATTCACCTCTGCTGATTCAGTCAAGTGGATGTGAAACTGGCAACCAGCTGGTAGGCCTAAGCCCACATAGGGCTGTTGAGCCATTGACAAACAAAAACAGTAATTAACTTAATTCCGAAAATACTCTGACATTTTCTACCAAATCACAGGTAAATAGAATACCAATTGAAAATAGAATCAAATAAAGTAATGAGTAATAAACTTTATTCCTTTAAAGAAAGCACACAAAATAAATACTCGATCTTGTAGTATTCTTCTGTGGGTAAAACAATATTGAGGACAACTATTAGAACAATTGGGCACAGTGACAATGATATTATTGCTGAAGTCAGCAAGTTTTTGTTTTACAAGAAGTCAGTCAAAATGAATTGTCAGTGCTTGAAGTTTTATTACAATAATCGTCAGTATTCACTGCTGGTAATTTGGTTGTGCACGCTTCGTGAATTTATTGCATTCAGAGCAGTTTTTCGAGTTTAATTGTTGCTTAAAATAGTTTCTAGCCTTCAATTTTAAGGTAGGAAATGTCGAGTTCACATATATTTTGTGCCAAACTTTTTCCTGAGTTTTTGTTAATTATTTGGAGAATTGTCTGCAGAATATTTAGATGTTTTGAATTGTCCACAGAATATTCAGATGTTTTAAATTCAAACATTTCAGATATTTATTTATTAGTAAGTTAAACGGCCAGTTGCACGAAACTCCAATTAAACTTGACCACTTTAAAATGACGTCAGATTACTTAATTGGAGACATTGAATGACATCATTTTGCGGCGGTTAAATTCAAAAGGATTAACATGCAAATTGAAGGAAACATTTTTTCCTATAGAACACATTTTTCAAACGAATATTATTCTCTAGTAACCAGTTGTTGTATAGAGAGTTTACAGAGTTTCTTATCTAGAGGGCTGGAGAGTTACTTGTTATAGCATATTGCAATTCCTTTCAAATTATGAGAATATCATTAATCTTTTTTGTGATTCAAAACTAGAAGCCATTAGATACTGAAACAGAATATTGTTGTCTTGATTGTTCATATTTTTTGTGAATAAGGGGATGAAAATACAATGTCTAGTATGAACATTCCACAATATTTATTTTTTTAATAAAGGGATGAAAATACAATATCTAGTATGAACATTTTACAATGGAATGATTGATTGTATGTATTTGAAATAATTACAGCAAAATAAAAATAAAACAAACAGTAATTTTTGAGTGTATCAATTATTACGTTTTTTATCATTCATGAATAAAACATTTTTATTTTTCTAGATAGGTGTTCATTCATAATTTGATATTTCATACATTTATAGCTAGCTATTTTATTATCACTGGGTACTTCTTATAGTCCTATATCTTTAAACTATAAATTAATACTTATTCTTAAAGTCACCTATGTTTCAAATCTATAATAATATAATTGTCAGATTGAAGTGTACAATACAAAACCCAAATTTCTCATCAATTTGACCCTCTCAATAAATCTCAACACATCATAATTATTGGACTAATAAATTCATTATTCATTATTGGATACAAAAACATAGTTATCATCAATTTCACCCTCTCAATAAATCGAAGCACATTATAATTATTGGATTCATAAATTCATTATTCATTATTGGATACAAAATATTCCATCCATTGTATCCATTGATAATTGGATACAAAATTTCATGTTATCAATAACTCAATCCTTAACATGAGAAGGATTTTTGAGATAATGTGTTGAAGTTGTAATCAATGTGTTCATAATCAATTGAAGTTGTAATGAGTGGGATGAGTCATATCTTTACCAACTACCTACTAAATTATTGGAAACAAGATTCTTATCTTGAACAATCTTGACACACAACTGAGTATTAATATATTTATATTTAATATAGGTTTCAGAAAATTAGTCATCATTGGTTTCCTTGCAATTATTAGTTTCAGTGAATTCTTTTGAAACTTCAATGTCAATAGACCCCGTTGATAAGTCTTCAGTACAAATAAAATTAACTTAATTTTAATGAACCTGTCTCAGTGAATTATTATGATCATTATGCTAGGGTTCCAATTGATTTGGCCATCAATGATTCACCATACGGTAATTGATTTAATATAAAATTTATGTTTAAATATTATTTCTGTATTTAATTATTTCCATATCAATCATTATTCTCATCTTTATTAATATATTTCTATTTTGGATATGGTTAACCCTGTCGCTCTAGCATACTCTCATCAAAGACAATTCTCTTTCTTAAGACACAATATTATCTATATCTATCAATTCTAATTCTAAAGATAGAATTTTCTTTGCTTTCATACTCTGAGGCATAACAGAACAGCAATAATAACAGGGAGTCTATAATTATGAGAACATAAATAAATTAATTTATGCAGCTTGGAACTCCTATATGAGGATGAACACAACTAACTTTCAGTACCATATTTTTTAGTTAGTATGCTTTGAAAATTCTTCACGAAGGTTCTTAAACATATACAACTTCACATAAAATACACATACAACTTTCACATAATTGTTTGCCGGATAAAATGCTCATTTGTACATTAGCTAGTACAGAATATTTTCTGTAACCCAGGAATCAGGGGAGGGCAAATGCCCCTCCCCCCTGCCCTCCCCAAATGACGCCCCTGGTTGTATTGTATAACAACAAGGGTTGTTATAGCCTAATATTATTGTATATTATTGTGATACAGGTATCTTGAGATTGCGTATCACTCATATCATCTAATGATCTAATATAGATCTACGGTACTTTTTTTTACTTCTTCGGTCCTCCCAACGGTCCTGTGTCCGAGGAGTCGTCTTGTGTACCGGTACCGGTATTTGCGCAGCCTTTATTATTCAATAAAGTTGTCATGAGTTTTATCTTCTAAATCTGTAAACCAGTGACACACTATTTGAGTGTTATGAGTAACCTGGTACCTACTCAATTCGTTCAAACATTTTGGAACAATAATTCTATTTAAAGATGCCAGAAGTGAACAAATATTTTCTTGGCTATTCTCAAGTGACAAAGGCCATTATTTCTACTTGGCCTCGAGCTGTTGGGAGCTGCTAGCTGTGACGACATTCTATGACGTAGCAAATACCGGTCAACTCAGTTGTTCAATCGAATTCTGCGTCGTTTTTACAAAAGTTTGTGTTTTAAGGTATTGTGGATGATTTGGAGTAGTGTTTTAGATGTATGTGGGTGTTAATAGTGTGTTAAAATGTGTTATCACTCATGATATCCGGTAAAATGTCATAATACCGGCTCTATTTTGTTTACAAATTCTGTGCAAGGTTGGGTTTCTTTGTTTGGAGGTAGCGTTCGGGGAGCTTTGCCTGTGACGTTTCTAGAGAACGCCGGTTGATCTGGTGGGGGAAACTGGGTCATTGGTGGTGGGGAACCAATCAGAGCGCCGGATTCGGTCACGTGGTTTTGTTGTTATCTGTCAGCTGGGCCTGAACTGGCACAGCTGGGAATCAGTAGCTTTCAGCTCTTGGCACAGTGACGTTCGTATACCGCCGTAGCGACAGCCTCTCTGCGTTCTAGACTTGTTCTTTCGGTGTTTTCTCAGCTAATAATGTATTTTATCGGTTCTAAATCGTCCTCAATTGTTCGCAACGTTTTGAAATCGATATTTTGCTTTGATTTCAACACTTAATAAAGTGGTGATCGTGTTTTACTGTTCTAATTAACTCTATCCGGCTTTGTAGTTTGGAGCTCTAGCTTGTGACATTTTTGTGCGGTGTTTCTTAGATATCTTACAATATTTGTGTGTTTTGTTGAATAAATACGGTAAAAACTTTACCGACTACGCGTTTGACTCCGTATTTTACGTGTTAAAAACTTTCTCTTGTGACTAATCTCCATCTTTCTTCTGCACAGTATAGTTACTGGTGAGTTTCACACATTCTTCATACATCCCTACTTTGCAATCATCTTTATATGTACCATACTCTAAACCCTTTTCTAATCCTGTTTCCCCTTATGTTAAGCGTAGTAATTGTTGAGTTGGCAAATCTTTTTGCCCGGTTGGAAGTTGTACAAAACCGACCGGCATTTTGAAAGCTGGCCTTACATCGAAACCTTTTATTAACAGCCAAGGTCATTCAGAATATATTACGTTGCTTCGTATCAAATCACCATTTTTAAGTTTCAAATGCGGTTCACTTTACATGTAACTTGGTTTGAATGTCATTTATTTTATTTTTCGTCTACTATTTCATTCGTTTCTCTTGGAAAAACTGATACCGGTATCAAAAGGTTTCTGAAAGTATGTTAGATAGTTCAACAGCATATATTACAATTATTTTGAGACTAGATAATGTATGTAGGGATAATAATCAATAAACAAGATAAAAAAGTGGTTTAAAAATTTAGATCTAATTTTTATCCTTAAAAATAAATTGTTCTATCAAGGTTGTACTGCTTGTCTGAGATTACAAATTTGGTTGTTTTATTAGTGGTTTCTTTATTAATTGAATTTTGAGGCTGGTAGGAAATGAAAAGTGCAATTGAATTTTTAGAATAGTTACTGATAACTTCCCACTTACTGCAAAAATCTATGTTGTAATTCAGTAATGAAATGGTTATTTGTCAAGACAATTGGAGCAATAGTTTCGTGAATCAGTCTTTACATTTAATTTTATGAGGCTACAAAAAATACTCAAGTTACTCAATTCCATTAAACTCATTTGTCCGACTCTGCAGCCGGCTAAGTGACGTATTATTAGATTTTGAATCAGTGCCCATTGACCTAGTTTTTTAAACGACTGTTCTCATTTATTCAATGCATTGCTTTCAATCTGGATTTTTTTTTAAACTTACACACTTTTTTAAATTATTGCAATATTATATAATTCTCTGCACGTCAATAAATGTTGTCGTTTCAAATGATTTTCAATTTTTGGATAATTGATAAATAAATCAATAATATTTGTATTGCACTTCCATATCTACGCATTCATAGCCTATCAATAATTATTACTCTCTATTTAGAACTAAGGAATTATTACTTATATTTATACATTATCACAGTATGCTACTGTATATTGAGTTATTTCAGTAGATATTTTTAGAAATAAGGTGATGGCGTTAGAAACCTAAATTACTTATAGAAACCCCGATAAATTTAATACAGGATAATCGGTAAATTATAATTTTTAAGACTGTACTATGCTTTTTCTAAATAGACAAACGGGTTTGTCATTTGAATTAAGCGCTCGCCCCGATCTTCCAAGCTACTACCGGCCGGCATTTTTGTGGAGAGAAGGCACTGAGATTGAGAACAAAGGTTACTGATAGTTTCTGTATTTCACATCATTTCCTTCATGAAATCGTTCAAGTTATTTGTTATTTATCAATATATAAATGTTTTACAATATTTTATCAGTTTTATTTCGTATTAAATCGTAGTTTTGTTCGTGAAGTTGAAGAAAAATGTTACGAAATCGACCGTTGGCAGCGCTCACAGTGGTGAGTTGTGTAACTAGAGCCGGCTTCGGCCATTTTGTTCTACGCATGAGCAGTAGGATCCGCGTTGCTTTTAGTGGGTGAAATAATTGACGATCTCTACTTTCGCGCCGAGCATGTAAGACCGGTACTACTGTGGTGAAACGATACATTTATTTAGTTTATGAACATTATTTACAATGAGTTTGAAACGTGTTCTCATCCATAAAACCCTCAGAGGTGAGTAGACTCATTTTTAGCTTGAATTAAGTGGTGAAATTTTTGTCAATGTGGCAAGCGTTGGTGTGACCGCAATACGGTTAACTTTGTTGAAACTGATAAAAGTGTTATTGTTTTATGTATTTTTAATGAAATTTAAACTACTTTCTTACTCAAATCACATTTAAAAAGCGTTGAAATTATCACCCACTTCAAACATATCCTAGAATTGGCTCTACACGCTTTTCAAAGTCGTTGAGGTTATGTTTCTACTGTGCTCCGGCATTGTATGAACCGTTATGCCTTCTAAAACTTAGAAAGCGTCTAGGTTGTGCCAAAACTCAACATTTCTATTCAATTTTTGAAAGTATTTTCTCGTTCCCAATGTTTCCATTCGTTTACTTTGCTATGTACAGATTTTTCTAACACGAGGAAGCAATGATGCTTCAGTAGCCCCGTGCAATAAACACCGGTTATTTTACATACAAGGCATAACATGGTGCAATGCTTTTTGTTGTAATAATGAAGTTTCATTATGCATAAAACATCGTTATATATTTGTTCATGATCTAAAATATTTATTGAGTTTTAACTCGGTTTAGTTTAGGAGTACTACTGTACGGCATTCACGATTTTCGATTAGCAGTTTAGTTTAGTATGGATTCTGCACCTAATGAAATAACTTCAAAATGGTTCTTCATCAATGCTTGGATGACTTGATTTATCAGCTATCCAGTACTTTGAAAGAAGAGTGCAAAACCAAACACGCCAATATATTAGAATAAACATTGACAAGTTCAACCTTTGAACTTTCCCAAATAATCCTGTGAATGAGATATTAGGCTACAGAACTGCTCGATGTTATCCAGATTTTCACTAATACATTACCATTGTTAGTAATATAGAGTTATACTGAATTGGTTTAACTTGACACTAATTTTACTTCAGCCCTGTATTCAAGCAACAGTCCTATTCCAATAACTTGAAAATTTGTAGAATTAAAGTAGTCCTATTTTAAAATTTATCTGAGTTCCAACGTGATCCTTCTAACTATTTTAAATTAGTAACTTTTTCTGTTGAGTAAAAATGTGAAATTGTGTTTCAATAAATTCAAATTAGACTAGGTACCCTCAATAATCCTCAACTGTTCTGATGATGATTCACCAAATCATTACAATGCACCCATTTTGCTGCAATAATACAATGTTGAGTCATTCAGTGTACAATATGTCTTTTTTAAAGTTAGTTCATCTGTATATCCTATTTTCATAATAATTACAATGAAAACACAATGATTTGGTCAAATTTATTATTTATTTGTGGTGGAAAGACCATGGTTTCGTGGACCTGTGTGGCCAAGAAACCATGGTCCTTGTACCACAAATAAATAGTAGAATTGACAAAATCATTGTACTTCCATTTCAATTATCATGTAATGTATTTAGGCAGAGTATATCCCCAATCAATTTACCCTTGAGATGCCAAAATGTGATATCTTATAGACTTCTATATAAGTTGAATATTTGAATTACTTCTAGTATTCTAACGTTGGGTTGCACCAACCGGGATCAACTGTATTTAGAAAAAGCTAATCCTATTTGATTAGCATTGGCCTGATGCTGGATCAAAGTATTGATCTTGCTTTGTGCAACCCCACAATGTCCTACTAGATAAATGTTTGTGTCTAAAACCTCGTCTGCTCTGGGTTGGACTCCCAGCTTTACACGGCATTTCATCTTATTGAGCAGTACAACTGTTGTACAATTTTACATGTTGTATAGTAAGTATTATCATGCTGTATAATTTTATTCATTTAGGCACTTCGAAAAATGACTGAACAAGCTTCAGATTTGATTGATAGTTGAGCTTTAGCATTTTTCATCCGTCAGCTGTAACAAATGATATCCGATTCACTGTGATTGCAGGAGCAATTTGAATTGAGATTGTAGATACTTACTCAGTAGGCCCTGTTACATTGGAGGCAGGGGTGTGGCTCCCTGATCCATCGAAGCTGGTATTGTTTGTTAATTCCTTCCTATAATAACCTCTGCAGGCAACTCCCTGTATCATTCTGTTGGCCTTACGGTACTTACATCCTGATATTCCCAACCACCAAGTTGGTTGAACAGTCTCTAGGTTAGGTTGGTTGTTTGAAGATGTATTTTTCATTTAGGCAGCTCGTACACCGGAGCAATAAGCAATAGGCAATAAGCAACATTTGGATCATATGATCGTCTACTCTATAGAAACAATTAGTCCAATGCACACCTAAAGCAGCTGTTTCGGTGTGCATTGAACTATTGGTTTGTGTAGAGTAGACAATCATATGATCCATATGTTGCTAGTTGCCTATTGCTTATTGCTCCGGTGTACGACCGAGGTTACTTTCAAAGAAGGCAACGATATTGTCAATCCTCTTATTTATTATGAATTAAACATCAAAGTACAATGGTTTAATGGAGTAATACCACAGCATCACATCACACACAACATATTTATTCTATTTATTTATTAATTTCATACATAGAAAAGCTCACAAACATAAAGACAATTACAAGTCTTAGGCTAGGCGTACACCGGTTAGTCAAGACAAGACGAGATTAGTCACAGTACTTCACATAGTTGCTTATGAAGCAACACACACCGATTAGTCATTGCATCAGTGTGTGCTGCTTCATAAGCAACTATGTGAATTACTGTGACTAATCTTGTCTTGCCTTGACTAACCGGTGTACGCCTATCCTTATACCTGGCATGTTAGGCCCGATTAAGACAGAGGAGACGTGGTGCGGACATATGGATCATATGATCGTCTACTCTATACAAACAAATAGTTCAATGCTCACTGAAACAGCTGCTTTAGGTTTGCATTGGACTATTTGTTTGTATAGAGTAGACGGTTATATGATCTATATGTCCACGCCACGTCTCTTCTGTCTGAATCGGGCCTTATAAAACAAGATTTTTGTTTTTAAAATTTTAAGCATAGATGGAATTGTTATTATTAATACAGGTTCTCAAGCATATGATACAGAAACAATAATATTACAGGATCTTATCCCATAAACAATCCTTCCAACATACCGTCAATAATTTAGATCCATTAATAGAAAATTGTACCTCATACAGTAACTTTAAATTTCTGATATACTTGTGAAGGTAAGGAAAAAGTTGAGACCGTTTCACTTGACAAAATAAAATCTTCCAAATAGAATCTTCTTTTTGGTTGTTCGTGTATTTCAAATAATATATTAGGTTACATTTCCGGAAGCCACGAAAAAGCCGTTGAACACAAGATACATGAACTCAGCTTCTAATTTGGTACGCACCGATTTTAGACCGTCTCCAGGCTTTTGACTCCTGAAAAAGGACTTGTCTAGACAATATCCTGCATTTAATTTCTATTTTCCGGTATAAACGCACCTCGTTAGGATAGTGATTTAGTGACATTGATAAATTTAAATATAGGAAGTCAGTATTGTGCCACTACAAAATTAATCGTTTATTGAAGAACAGTACCACAAATGGTAATGAACTGCCAGATTTAGTGAAATTGGAGAGTTCCTGACAAAAATAATTTAAGAGTTCAATGACACAAAAAATTGTGCCATTAGGCGAGGTGGAACCTACCCGTAGGGTCTCCCCACCCATAAAAAGCCATACGAAAAAAAGGACGGTATTTTGATTTATTGCAAGGAAGACATTAGATCGGCCCTGTCCTCCTCTTAACCCCAAAGTAACACTATAAACTACTGAAGCCACAATTATGTAAAAATTTGCACGTTCTAATTTTTGAGCAAATTCTATCCAGGTTCATTTAAACAAGTTAAATCATACTAAACCATTCATAAAAATTAAAGTCACTAAACCAAATCATACTAAGCTCTTCTGCAAAAGACCCGAAAATAGTACACCCCCCAAATTTAGTTTAATAGTTATTTCGCACTTATTCATTTGTTTATTTATTCAGCAATATACAATTAATACTTATTGGATGGTCCAATAGGCTTATTAGAAACACTTTGTATTCATTTGATCAAGTGATAAATTAAGATTGATCCACAAGTGATGGATGCAACATTTGGGAACCTAAAGAATTACTCTATAAGGCTAGGCGTACACCGGTTAGTCAAGACAAGACGAGATTAGTCACGTTTAGTCACAATAATTCACATAGTTGCTCATGAAGCAGCACACACCGATGCAATGACCAATCAGTGTGTGTTGCTTCAAAAGAAACTATGTGAAGTACTATGACTAAACGTGACTAATCTCGTCTTGTCTTTAGTTTTACATAGGAATTGATCATTTACTAAGAATCACTCTGAAAGTTTGAAGAAAAAGGTGATGAGAAAAAGACAAGTTGATAGTCTTTTTACATAAAAATACTTTCTAGAAGAATGTTTCAAAAAACTCCTACCACAGTGGAAGCCCATCTATACCACCCTGGTTGGAATCAACCTATCAAATTGCAGTTTACCAACCCGGGTTTCCTCCTCCCCCCCTCAACACAGGAAGCTGGCTTACCCGCCACCCCTTTCTCAGCTGTTTCTAATCTTGTAGCTCTTGTTTTTTTCTTGCCAGTAATCGATAAGCTTTATTCTAAACATTGCGTTCTTTGAACCCACACTTGGAAGACTGTGAAAGGCTGTCATTAGGCACCAATCAACCCTCTAACAAAAACATGCTACCGAATAATTATTTCTATATTTAATTTGATGGGGGTTTAGAGCGTGTTCCTCACTAGTAAAACTTATCAAAGTCTTCAAATTTGTGTATACCTTTTTATATTGACATTTAATTGTTAGATTTATGTAGATTAATGATTTCTTGACTACTTCTACTAAATTAGTGGTAGAGTTTACTGGGCGAGCGCTAGTTTAATTATTAATTAAATAATTTATAAGATTATCTTATAATAATAATTAAAAATTATTAATTCTTTAAATAATTAGAAACTATTAATCTCATCAACTTCATCATTGAAAACGTGCATGGTTGAGTAGAGTAAATGGTAAAACCTTGGTAAAATTACTCTTCTACTTTCTAGTATACCAGCTACTCTACTTCTAATTTTACTAATGAAACACTAGCTCAAGTCCTAAACGCAGTACCATTAAAATATACTCATTACACCCTGTACATCAAGCATTGAGCTCTTGTAGGCATCATCCTTCCAAAAACACCTTCCTTTCCTAATAAGCTGACTGTCAAATCTCTGCTAGGCATTTTTACATATTATTATTCTATTCATTGTTCCATGCGGCTAGTACCAACCTAACCTCAATCTTTCTACCTCGCTCAAAATACTGTCAACAAACACACGCAGTTAGCGTAGAAGAGGTGTAAAACATTGAAAAAGGCCTGTGACGTCACAATTAAAACAGCCTTGGTCACTTTTTGAGTTTTATTGCAGTCACGTGACCACAAACAGAGAGAGAGAGGCAACAAACAAACGAGTTTGCACACTTGAAAATGGATGGTGCGAGAGAGAGTGAGAGAGAAATTCGAAAGAGGTGGAGAATATTGAGGAGAAAAAGAGTGAGGGGAACCACTCATGATGATGATGATGATTATTCAAGTGCTAAACAACATTCAACCAGGAAGTAAGTTAGTACTCGGTCATCTCTTCTCTTTTTTATGGTTTGTTTATGTTGAATAAAACAGAATCTTCGCACTATCTGTACTACTGCTATGCTAACTTTCGTGATGTGTGAACTTTCCTATATATAACTATAGTGTAAATAGAATTGTATTTCTAATACACTTCTACGCAGTTAAATAGTTTTTTCTCTTCCCCCTCTGATCGTCCTTCTTTTTCTCTTTCTGTAACCAGTCTTTTTCTATCTTCCCTCTCCTCTTATTTCTCTTCCTGTTGGATGCCTTTTACTCTCTCTTCCCTCTCATCTCTCCTCTTCCATCCTCTTCTATTACATGATTCTTCCCTTTTTTCACACATACGTATACAGCGACGACCCACTTAGCGCTTCAGAATGAGAATATGACCCGGTTACTATGCAAAACAGCACTCTTCGGCTTACTTCCTTTAGCTGTGACACAATCGTACAGATAATGAACGATGAAGTGATGCGAAATGTAGCTGCAGTAGCCTGCTCGAGAATATAGGAATTCATTACAAAAATGTAGTAGTTGAAATAATTAACAATATAATTTTATTACAACAAAGTACTTCAGGTATTAAAGAATAGATATTTATTGTGGAAATACTGGGTGATTCAAAAAGAATACTACAACTTTAAAAATTTGTATGTTATGGAAGAAAAATCATACCTCCTGTTATACATCTTTACAAAGGTATTTAGAAAGTTTTCACTCACAAACAAGTTCAGAGATGTTTTACCACTCGTGCAATATCAATTCAAAACCTCAAACTTGTTTAGTCTGTAGGCGTAACAGTTTCAGATCATCAATGGTGGATGGATATTGATGATTTGAAACAAGAAATAACAGCAGCTTATCAAATTGTTACGCCTGATATGCTACAGTGAGAGTGGAAAGAGTTTGAGGGAGGTTTTGGGTTGATATTGCTCGAGTGTCTGGAGGGGTCATATTGAACATCTCTGAACTTCTTTGTGAGTGAAAAAAAACTTCTTTAAATACTCTTTGTAATGATGTATAACAGAAGGTTCTATTATATTTCTTTCATTAAATACAAAGTTTTAAGTTGTGGTATTCTTTTTGAATCACTCTTTATAGTTCAAGTACTAAAAGTTACAGATCAATTGAAAAATAAACTCTGTTTATCTAATTTCATATAAACTCCATGGCGAAGCGTGGTGTAGTGAACCGGTCATCGTCAGGTATATGTCCTATAGGAAATATACCCGGCGATGACCGATTAAGTATACCACGCTTCGCCACGGTATAAACTCTGTTATTATTCGTATGCAAACTCCTTTATTTTTCGTATACAAACGCCTTCATTATTCTTATACAAACTCCTTTATTATTTGTATACAAATACTTGTATTACTTGTTGCATTGCACTATATAGCTGCTTAACACAATGTTATCCAGCAGTGCTTTGTTCCCATCACTGGGTTGCGAAGACTAGCTTATGGTTGAGATGTCAATGTGCTAACCACACGTTACATCTTTTCTGGTTAATGATCATTCACATCTGATGATTCAGTCGAGTGGATGTGAAACTGGCAACCAGCTGGTAGGCCTAAGGCCACATAGGGCTGTTGCGCCATGGACATACATACACATATAAAATAATATCGAACTTATAAATGTTCCTTTATTCATTCTTAAATTGATGATTCATTATAATTGAAAATACGGTTTGACAGAATTGAACATAGGTCTGTGAAATGTTTGATAGTTATTATTAATTTACAATTATTTATTAATTATTATCTTAATACATATTATTATGTTCAGCTGTAACAATTCAAACTAATCCAAATCATCTAAATCGGTTTCTGCTCGTTATATATTATAGTGTTGATTGATTCGAGTCCCACTTTGTCGCAGGAGTGAGCCGCAGCAGCACAAGAATGTCGACCGGCAAGCGTTTGGCGAAGCGCTCGATAGTGGGCACGCGGGTGGTGGCGCCGGGCGACGACGGCCTGCTCCACTGTGGCGTCATCCAGGCGGTGAAGTCGTCGTCCGATGATGTCGGCGGCGGCGGCAACCGGTACACGGTGCGACTGGAGGCGACGCGCCGGCTGGCCGTGTTCCGCGACTCTGATCTGATCGGGCCCGGCTTTGGGAGTGTGACGGGCCGCACCCTGCAGCCCGGGCAGCGCGTGTTCCTCACCTACAACGGACGCGAGGTGGCCGGCCACGTGAAGGCGCATCGCACCGACGCCGACGCGGACGAGCTGTGCGTCGAGATTTGTCCGCCTGGCGTCGAGGTGAGTCGTCGTTTTATTAATTCAGTAGTTAATCTGGTTCTTGTTCTTATTGGTATTGGTATTCTTGTTCTTATTTTTTTCTTATTTGCATTCTTCTTTTCTGCTTCTTCTTTTTCTTCTTCTTCGTATTATTCTTCGTATTCTTCTTCTTATTCGTATTCTTCTTTTTTTTTCTTCTTCTTCGTATTATTCTTCATATTCTTATTCATCTCCTTCTTCTTTCTCTTCTTGTTATTAGTATTCGAATTATTCTTCTTCTTATTCGTATTCGAATTATTCTTCTTCTTATTCGTATTCGAATTATTCTTCTTCTTATTCTTCTTCTTTTCTTTTCTCTTCTTCTTTTCTTCTTCTATTATTCTTCTTATAATTCTTCTTCTTATTCTTATTATTCTTCTTCTTCTGATTCTTATTCTTATTATTCTTGTTCTTCTTCTCCTTCTTATTCTTATTCGTATTATTCTTCTTATTCATATTATTCTTCTTCTTTCTTCTTCTTATTCTTCTTATTCTTCATGTTCTTCTTATTCGTATTCTTCTTCTTCTTCTTCTTCTTCTTCTTTTCATCTCTTCTTCTTCTTATTCGTATTATTCTTCTTATTCATATTATTCTTCTTCTTATTCGTATTATTCTCTTATTCTTATTCTTCTCCATCTTCTTATTCGTATTCTTCTTCTTCTTTCTCCTTATTCATTGCTTTCTTCTTCTTCTTCTTCTTCTTATTCTTATTCTTATTCTCCTCCTTCTTCTTATTCTTCACCTTCTTCTTTTCTTCTTATTCGTATTGTTCTTCATGTTCTTTTCTTCTCCATCTTCTTCTTCTTCTCCTCTTCTTCTTCCTTCTTCTTATTCTTATTCTCCTCCTCCTGCTTCTTCTTCTTCTCCTTCTTTTTATCTCCTTCTTATTCTTCACCTTCTTCTTTTTCTTGTTATTTGAATTATTCTTCATGTTCTTCTTCTTCTTCTTCTTCGAATTATTTTTCATGTTCTTCTTCTTCTTCCAAATTTTTATATGTGATTACAGGCAAACTTGAAGGGTACGATCATATTGGATGCAAGCTTGCGCAGGTACCAAGCGCCCACTGAGGTGGAGATGGCGTAGCAACACGCCAAATATAAACACATTATGAAACTGGATGGAACAGCACGCATCACCTCGATGTGCGCTGTTTCATTTAGTTTCATTATGTTTATATTTGACGTGTTGCCATGCCATCTCCACTCCACCTCAGTGGGCGCTTGGTACCCTAACCCATCCACTCACTAGTCGAACTTCTTTAGAGAGAAACATCTGTATTCGATCCAGGAACCTTTGGATTATTATCAGACCGGCGCTTATCGCCCTCGGCTACGGACCACTCTAACATTAAAAATAACTTTTCAAACATTAAAAATTGTTTCTTTACTCTTGGTATTGTTTTGAAAGCTTAAAATGATGAAAACTAACACTGGCAAAGGCAAATTGTAGGTAAGAAGTGAATCACTCAACATAACATATTATGATTTGTGTATCATTTCAATTATGGGAATTTATTGGCAAAAGTATGGTGGATTTGTCAGAGTTAACCAATCAAAAGTGTGTCATCAAATGGCCACACTGTGATTATACAGTCTATGTACAGTGATTGAACGAGATGGGTTCCGCCTATTTTCATTTTTAGAATAGTTTATAGCAGGATTCTTTTAAATTGTCAGAAAACAGCTGATTTAACGTCAGTGAACTAGCGTACATCAATCAGCTGTTTTCTGACAATTTAAAAGAATCCTGCTATACTTTTGTTGCCAAAATATTTCAATGCATAAAAGCAGCCTTAATGAAATTGAACGGAACACTGGTCTTGTATAGCAACCCTAGCTACTGCTATCTCCAGTTAGATATTTAGCTCAATGTTCATAGTCAGCTGATTTGCATTTGAGATGACCGTTGAGATATGACCATTTGACCGTTGAGATAATTATGTCCGCCTGGCATGAAGGTAGGTGGCTTCAGTTTTATTTTATTGATTTTCTTCAATTTTATCCTTGATTTCATTCTAGTTGAACGCTGGGCCGCACTGTTTCTGAGTGGACCGGTGGATGATGGATGGTTTATCAAGAAGGCCGTGATTAATTTTTACATTTTCTATTAATATGGATGTTGTATGTGCTATAGATAAACCATCAACCATCCAGCAGTGCAGCCTGAGCTTCAACAAAAACTGTTACGATTGAAAAAGAAACAATCAATTGAATTGTTTGCGTCAGGTGACAAAATTATATGAACAGTAATCATTGAATTAGTAACTATTACTAAGAACAAGTAGTTTATTCGAACGTTTTACGCATTACAAGCAATTACAGTATCATTGATCTCCTCCCTTTGCGTTTTCGACGTTTCTGTGGAACGACCCATCAAAAAACAACAAAAAAGTTCCTGTGAACTTCAGTCTGGGATTAATTATTGAACAAAGACCGTGTGGCAGGCAAGGCAGATGGATAATTGTACAATATTCATTGGCCGATCAGTTGAGTCGGTGTATAGGCTAGCAGAGAGAGAGCATTGCACTCTGGACTGGCGAGCAAATAATAAATTAGTCATTTCGGATAATGAGACTTTGTAGGATGATGCTTCACATTGAAGACTAATTCCGGGAACTGTTGGTTCGTGACGTCACCAAACTCTCCCTCTCTCTCTTACTCCCTCCCTTCCTCTCCTACAGTTTCCTATTTCGCTCAAAAAACGAAGAAAAAATATTTGACAACGTTAGTGCACGCAACCTTAACATTGCTATGGCATGATGTCCACTATAATAATTTGGTGTATGATTATAGGGGGGTTATGGTCGCATTTAAGTAGGGGAGGGGGTTGACCGGAACCCCCGCTTTTTCTCAGAACAGTTTTGACAGAATAATTTATCACGTGACTATCTGTGTGATGTGCTGTGTGTTAGGTTATTGGCCTTTGCAAGGTCGTGTCTCAATTTGTGTAGGGTTATGTTTGTGCAACAGAGGGTATGTTTGGTTGAATTTTAGAAGTCCTGTAAGAAAGGAAAAGGTGATGACACACTAGACAAGTTTATTGCTTAGTAAGCTGTGGTATAATTTTCTAGTGTGTGTACGCCTCTTTCCTGTATTACAGGACTGGTAACATTCGAAACAGGTCCCAGTTCATGTAAAGGCGAATAAATGTATCCCATGCATAGAAATTGTAATATTAATATTATTATTATAGAAATTGTAGTGTTCTTGTTTCAAATTTATAGCGTAGATAGTAATCTTTATCATTGAAATTATAATCCTAGAATCTCTTACACTTACGTTATCATCATAAATCAAAAATGTATCTGTATTCATCTCATAAACATTAAGAGCAAGCTTTTATATTTCGTAGAGTATTTATCTTAGAAAAGTGTATCAGTTTCTATTCATCTCATAACTCTCATAAATATTAAGAGCAAGATTTGATATATTTCATGAAGTGGTTACCTTAGGAAAATCATGGATCACATTATAATGGCTTTCATGAATACTTAACTTTAATCTAAAATCAACCAATCATTTACGAAGGAGAGTACAGCAGGCTTGTGCCCAAAACTGTTACTCCTCCAATTTATCAACTATAAAGAGAAACTATTGAGATCGTAGAACTGTTCCATTATACTGTAATTAAAATGAAAACAAGGATTTTGACAATGATGCGACCTGTGTGGCCATGAAACCATGGTCCTTGTACCACAAATAAATAGTAGAATTGACAAAATCTATGAGTTTTCATTCTAATTATTCATGAATATTACTTTCTTTTTACCATATTTCCAAAGAATTTCGGTCCTCGTCGTTGATTTGTTTATCAAATTCCAAAACGACACAAAACTCCATCAACCTGTTTCAATAGTATCGAAAGAGAAAACGCGCATCGTAAAAACGTAGAAAAGAAATCGGATTATCCATTGCTCCCCCCCCCCTCCACTCCACCTGTTCAAACAACCTTCTCTTTTTATCCCTTCTATTTTTCTGTCTCTCCTCCCCCCCCCCACCACCCCACTTCTTGCCCACTTATTTAGCAGGACATGCTAAAGTGAAAGTAAAGTGAGTGAGTATGGCTACACGTCCGGGTACCAACCAGGCTTTGGAGTAGTCGGTTGCGTCAGTTTTTTACGTCGTTTGTCTAGGCAAGGAATGTTACTTTTGGTGAGAGGTTAGGGGGGGGGGGCTAGGAGAGACATTGGCATCATTTCACTTTCACGAGTCGCGAGAGGGGGACCATGAAAATGTGTCGATAAAAAATTGTTTTCAGGAGTAATTTCTTTGACAGGAGTCAGATTTCAGCGATGCAGAGGAGGCAGGAACGATATTTATTTATTTGATGCGTGAATTAATAAATAAATAAAGGCTTTATTGCGAATTCAATACAGTATTATTAATTTGAAATTGATTAGAACATCATTATTATGCATTACACCGTCAAAACTAGCAGATAACGGAATTGAATAAAAATAAAAATACAACTAAGAAATGTATAGGTAACTATAGTTATAAATCGTTATACATATAATAGTAACAATAGTTATAAATCTTGAAGACAATAAAGTAAGGAGTCCTTATCAAATAGTTGCGCATACAGGCGCAACCACACGACGACAGTCGACTGGCGACAGTCAACTAGTTTCTAGTGTTATTTCTGAAAATTCAGGTGAGAAAACGCTTATTTTTCATCAAAAATGGTATTATAAGTGACAATAGAGTATTATGGCAACATAAGTAACATTCATTCTTGTAAATTATTTTTATAAATCAGTCGAATTGGGTCGCTAAACCTATCTGCAACCGTTCTCGAGATATAGACACTTTGCTAGAAGCAGTATCGCAGTATCTACTAAACCAGCAAGAACTCAGCATAAGAGCAGTATCTACTAAACCAGCAAGCAAGAACTCAGCATAAGAGCAACATCTACTAGTACTAAGCAAGAGAGCAGTGAGTGCATTGTCAGATACTGCTCTTTTCCTTAGTTTTAGTAGCTAGATACGTCACTCAAATCAGTAAAAACAGTAGCAATAGTAATGGCAAAAAGCAGTATCTGCATTATTATGTGGAAAACATGAAAAAACATAGGAAATTATACAATTCTGTACCCAGGCGGACCAACATAAAACTAGCAACACATGGATCGTCAACTCTATACAAACAAATAGGACAATTCACAGCTGTAAACAGAGAGGCTTTGAGTGCATTGGACTATTCGTTTAGAGTAGGAATACGTACCGATGTAAGACAGTTCAATAGTCAAAAGTCAGCATTGCTTAGATGGGAGTTTAATCCTTGTTCAGCACAAGGCGGATTGCTAATGTCTCTATCCTATTCGCTTTGTGCATTGACTATTCTTGTACGCACAGTCCCAATAAGTCACATTTGGGAGTTTGTGCATAGTTTTCTTTGGTGCAGTTTCTCTCTCAATAAAACTTGGCATCAATGCTCCTCATATAAACAATGCTGACTTCTTGACGTGAATCGGACTATAGTTGCTTATTGCTCCGGTGTGCGACCGGGGCTAGTGACAAAAAGTGTATTAATCCACCAATAGTATATTGAAAAAAGTTGAGGCCCGGTGACAGCCCTCAGTTTATTATTGCCAAACTTCAAATCCAATTTCCTCAAAACTTGGTGTTTGCAGCAGGGAGCTGACAAACATAACCTCTCTTCTAAGGGAGAGGAAGTAAGAGAAATAAGGGGAGTAGGATGTCGGCCATTATTATTGGACGTAATTTTGGCGCTGTATTTGAAAACATCTACATAACTTCTACCCAAACCAGCCTAAAAACACAAAATCCGACAAAAATGTTGTATTTTGCCGTGAATATTAACTATATTCTCTCAACGGTTTTGATTTATACCGCAAAAGATACCATAAACTTTCAAAACTCCATGAAAATTAAATTTAACATGATGGCTCTGAATTCAAATACACCGCCAAAATTACGTCCATAATAATGGCCGACATCGGTCCAGAGTGTATTCGAGCTAATGAAATCGAGACAGCATGGCCATTAGACAAAACTCAAGTATAATGGCCGACATCGGTCCAGAGTGTATTCGAGACCAATGAAATCGAGACACAGCATGGCCATCTTTAGACAAAACTCAAGAAGGCCATGCCACAGGCTTCACCCTTTTTTAACCTAGGGAAGATACGATACTTCCACTCCATCAATGACAGCCCCCTGGTTTGCAGATACTGCCTTTTCGCTTAGTACGGCAGTGCAGCTCCTAGCTTGTATGCCTGGTTTTCATTAGTAGAGTTAGTGGTAGAGTTCCCTGGGCGAGTACTAACTATCTTGTGAACTCTCCCAATGAAAACGTTCATAGTAGAGTTAGTACGGTAGAGTTAGTATGCTAGTTACTCTACCACTAACTCTACTAATGAAAACCAGGCTTTACGGTAGGGGTCGACACTCAAGGTACCCCCGGTGCATCATCTCGCCGCGCACAAGGTTATCTAACCTGTGCAAGTGACCCATTACCGCAACCCAGATTTGGTGCTAAGCTCTCATAAACCAACTGTCTATTACCTCACACGACTCTCTACGACTCTCGCTTACCCCACAAAGTCGGCGGCACTTGACTTTCACAGCGCGGCAGATAAGGCGCCGTTGAGCAAGAGCTCTTTGCATCATAGACATTAGGCCAACACTGCAAAAACACCTATAGCACAACAACTACAGCACTGCATAGCTATAGTCAAAGGCCACACTGAGAATGTGGGTTAGCAAGTCAGGGCCGTTAGCTGCTGAACATCCGTAGAAAAATAGGTTTCACTAGTTTGGAAGTGGCGTACCTACGCTTGATAGCATATGCTTAGAAGGAGCGCCAGTTATGGGAGGAAACTTGGAAACGTTGATTCACTATTTTTTACAACTTTTCTTCTTCTTCTTCTTCTTCTTCTTCTTCTTCTTCTTCTCCTCCTCTATCTTCTTCTTCTCTTTCTCCATCTTCTTCTCTTTCCATCTTTCTCTCTTCTCTACGTTCCTTCTTCTCTCCTCCCATCTTCTTCTTCTTCTCTTCTTTCTTCTTCTTCTTCGCCTATTCTTCTTCTTCTTCTTATCTCTAAATTTCCACTTGATATAATTGTCAATCTTCATTTAAAAATGGTTTATTAGTGACAACAACAAGTTTCCAAATTCGATTAAAGTTATTTATTTATTCATTTTAGTATTGCATAGAAAAAGCTTGAAACATCGTTTGATTCCCTTCAAATTCAGTTGAAAATATGTCCATTCTCCTTCATCTATAAAGATTGTTCAATAGTTGATAAGTGTCCCTCTTTTGAGACCCCTCTTTTTTTTTAAATTCGTTTGAAAATTATTTGTGCATTCTCAATCATCTGCAAAATATTGTTAAATTTCAAAATAAAATTGATTATTAACCCCATCTGCAAATGTTGTTCAATCTTGAAAAATCAGTGATTAACATCCTTGAATCCGTTTAAAAATTATGTTTGCATTCTCAATCATCTGCAAGTATTGCTCAATCTCAAATAAGCTGCTCGCTGTTATCTCAAGTACGCAGGAGACGGATCAGATAAGTCACCTTTATAGGTTAATGGGACACTGGTCTGTGTAAACAGGTTACATGCAGTACGTATAGGCTACAACACGCTATTTTTTACAGTGTAGCGGAACGCTCCTCCCATAACGTTAATGGCTTAATGTTAAACCAAGGGCTTGTTTCACAACTTGGTACTAATAGTATTAGTACTGGTTACTGGAAATATTGTGCTAGTTCTCACTTCAGACTGTATAATAACAGTGTGGTCATTGGTGTGAAAAGGTCCATAAAAGTGTGTTGGAACATTTCTTATTCCCGCCACCGCCATACTTTTGCCAAATTTTTGAATTTTGATATGGAATTACAGGCATCACTCATGTTTTAAACTCATTTTGAGGGAAGCAACATCAATAATAACGTTTTTAACATTAAAAATTGTCTCTGCTCTTTGAATAGTTTTGAAAGCATAAAATGATGAAAACTAACACTGGCAAAGGTAAATTTTAGTAAAGAAGTGAATCACTCGTATCATTCCAATGCAAATCGTATGAGAATTGGCAAAAGTATGGTGGATTTGAGCTTAGAACTTCAAGATACTTTGAACACATGAATTAAATGTGTAGAATGCTTTTATTATTACAGACTATAAATACTTTGAACATCTATTGGTAAAAACACATTTATTATTGCACAGTAAATAGGATAGAAGGAAGCTTGTACACGTGTTATGATGCATTGTGGGTGATTGCGTAATGCCATCCATCAAATAGTTGGCCGACTTTTTTATTTTAAAAGTGGAACACGATTTTAGCATACCAATATCGAGTGGCGAAGCACTCAGCCTTTTAAATGTATATCTGTAGATATCAAGCAGATTTATGTAGATGAGAACGATTTATTATATGAATATACATGTAGGTATTGAGTGGACTTATGATGGAATCGTGCCAGTTGTAAATGATGGTTATGAAAAGAGAAGGGGAGAAAACAGAAAGGAAGATGAACAAGAATAAAGAGATGAGAGAGAAAGGGAGAGAACGAGTGAGACAGAGGAGTGGTGAAGGAATAGAAGAAGAGAAGGAGAAGGATTGATTAGGAGAGGAGCTGCAGAATGGGAAGCAGATAAAATGAATATGAAGAGGGACGATGTGGAAGAAGAGGAAGATGAAGAAGAAAAAGAAATAAAATATTATGATGAAGAAGATAATAGAAAGAAAAGGAGAGTTCAAGTGCATGTTCTTAGTTTTCTGGATTCAGATTTCGGTCTTGGTTGTAATGTAATAGAAAAATTTTCATATTTGAGGTAAAGTTAGAATGGATTAATTTTTCATTCATTCTTGAATGTTGGTCAGATACTTCATTGTATCGATATTGAAATATAAGAGCAGGGAAATGTTTTATTATCACTTTGAATAGAAAATATCATTCAATACAAGACAGAATACAAAAAACAATTGAAATTTTTTGACAGAAACCTAGAATCCTAAATTTTTCAAACTAGCACAGGTGTACCGGAAACTACTTTCTGAAAATAGTATAGTAATAATTCTCAATTCTTTCTACAATTGGCGCTAAATACTTGAAAAACAACAGTGTACCGTTAAAAAACACAACACCACAACACTAGTGTCGCAACTGTAAGACCACTCCCCTCCCACCAATACTATTGTAGATACTGTACCATGGCACAAATTCATCCAATGCAACTAGAAGTAGCCAACCGTGAATTTCGCTGGCGTAAAGATCATCATCATCATCATCATCATAAGCATTAGTAGCGAGACCCACTGACCTCCTTGGAAGTTTGGTTGGAGTTGCATTGCTTGATAGCAGTTAAGCTAACTACGCCCCGTAATGTCCAGAGGCCGTGGTCAAATGCAATGTGTAATGTAAAAAGGCGGTGCTTGACAAGACTTATTGGTTGTGGCTTAATCGGTTGGGTTGTTACTTGTTCTTTAATTATTATTGATATCAAATGTTTTATGAAAGAAATAGACATAGATATTGTGAAACCACAGTTTTTAAAACTGTTTTATATATTGTCAAACCACAGTTTTTGACAAACCACTGTGATTTGACAATATCTATGTCTATTTCTTTCATCATGGAGAAATACCACAACATCACACACAAGTTTCTTTTTTCAAAAATGTTTTATTTCTTCATGTATTGATTAGAGTTGTCGACGAAAATTTTGGTGTGACCTTTTTTGCCACGTTTGATATTATACCTGTAGTATTCTTGTAGACTAAGCTCTTGGGGTGGAAGACTCTTTGTAGGAATGGGTATTTTTTATGTTAATCATAAATATTGAATTGTTCATTTTCGAGTGGAGATAATGGGTAGAACTATTGTTACTAAACAAGGAAGGTAGTTCACAAGATAGTTGGCTACATAATGTAGTTGACCACTACAAAAGTTAGTTGGTTACTGCGCAAGGTAGATGATTACTACACAAGGTAGTTGGTTAGGTACTGCGCAAGGTAGTTGACCACTACACAAGGTAGTTAGTTACTGAACATGGTATTTGTTTACCACACAAGGTAGTAGGTTACATAAACTACACAATAATTGTGTAGTACAACTATTGTAAAAACTATACACAAGTTGATTACTACACAATATATTTGGCTACTGCACTATGTGGTGTTGTTTAGTAACAGACGTTTTTGGATAGGCCTACTACACAATGTAGTTAGTTACTACACAAGGTAGTTAGTTGACACAACTATTCTTAAAAACTATAGAAGTTGATTACACAATATTTGGTTATATTGTATAGTTTAGTATACAATATAGGTAGGACGAATTATTGAATGTGTCTCCATATTCCATTGAGGAATTCTTTTCTCATTGTGAGACACAGAGAAATATGACGTAGAGTATAACTGAGTAGAATATGATAACATGAATAATTATTGACAAATCCATATGTCCCTTTTAAAGGCGGTCGAAGGATGCTAGTAAATAAATAAATAAATATATTATATTCAGTGACTACACAATGTAGTTAGTTACTACACAAGGTAGTTAGTTGATACACAAGATACTAAGTTACTATAGAAGGCAGTAGGTTACTGAAATATTAGACAATTAATTTACACAATAATATTGTATATTTAATGAAAAGAAATACACAGAACCTTCTGTTATACACATTTCAAAGAGTAATTACTGAAGTTTTGATACACAAAGTTCAGAGATGTTCATGACCCTCCAGACACTCAAGCAATATTTACACTCTTTACTCACTGCATATCAGGAAACAGTTTGATAATCTGTTTCTTGTTTCAAATAAACAATATATAGACCATTGATGATTTGTTACGCCTGACACACAGATAGTGTGGAACCAGTTTGAGGGAGGCAAGGTTACTAAATAATATGACTACACAAGGTAGTTAGTTACTACACAAGACAGTTGTTTACAACTTTCGGTTTTTTCCTACAATTGAAGGGCCTTGTAGGTCACGTGGCCGCTTGGAATGTCCAGCGAGAATCGTGGCTGGACCTCCCCAGCCCCCGGTTGGCATTCCACGGGGGTCCACCTCTCGCCGCCACAGCGTCCTTGTATCATTTGACTTGACCCACATTTCGACAAGCAGCTTATTTACTAATGCCGGCCGGCTTGTAGTATTTCAAAATGCTCAGCTGCTGCACTGAATCGTGACGTCATAGAACGCTAACTAGGTCTTTGCCTTTCCTTGCCTTGCCTCTCGATCTCTGATAAAAACGATCGTTGCACAAGCGTTTGAAATGCATTAGAGCCGAGCCGAGCTCACCGCAAGGCAGCTATGATTGCATGGTGGGTTTTGCATGACTGCTGTGGGGCCTCGGTAGGATGGATTTGGAAAATCATCAGTGTTGAATTTATTAGTACTTGTTAACAAGATGAATAGTTGAGAATGCAGAGAATAGATACAGCAGGACGGAAGATAGGAGGACGATAGGAGAAGATAGCAGGACGGAAATTATTTTTTTCTAAATATATAATTATACTGTATATGATTATGTTTATGCTTATGCGTCTCTCCGGAGCGACGATTAGGTAATCTGCGCGAGTTGACTTTCACTTGGCAGCGGTGGGAATCCAATTAATTCGAGGACTCTTTTTTGTAGAGTTTTAATTGAATTGTCCCACTAAATTAAGGATCCATTAATTGCTGCTGGAACCAAAACACTTTGGAACCTGTTGCCCGAGAAAAATGGATTTAAGTTAATCTAAAATTATTCAGAAATACTGTATTTTCGTTGCGTTGCAGGTAAGGCTAGGCGTACACCGGTTAGTCAAGACAAGGCAAGACAAGATTAGTCACACTAATTCACATATGCCAGCTTATCAATGCAGCAACAACAACCGATGCAGTGACTAATCGGTGTGTGTTGCTCATAAGCAACTATATATGAAATACTTGTGACCCTAAACAGTAGCTAATCTTTGGCCATCTTGTCTTGACTAACCGTTGCATGCCGCCTAGCCTTAAACACACGTTTTTACGTTATCATGATATTTTTCTCTCCATACTTAAAAAAGCATTATCTCTCCAACCTGCAGCTTGACAATTCTCTCATTAAAAATCTCTTGACTCGGCTCATCTCACCAATATAAGCCCTCTGAATTCTGACACAATTGAGAAGCGACAATTCTCACCATTACATTTCTTTTTCTCAACAAACCTCACCAACATGACCCTCAACAGGAATTCTACACCAATTCATAGAGCTCTCTGACCTTTGCCTGAAAACAAATCTAATGCACTATTACTTCATATCCCCACAATCTACCTACGCCGATTCTTCTTCCTCTTCGTCTTCATCTGCTCCTGCTTCTCCTCCTCTTCTTCTTCTTCTGTCTCTTCTAATCCTCCCACTTCTTTCTCACTTTTTATTCTTCTCATTCATCTACTACTTTCAACTCTTCTTCTTCTTCTTCTCTTTCATATTCCTCCTTTATTCATTTTCTTCGTCCTCTTTCTTTCCCATTTCTTCCTCTCCTTTCCACTTCTTCGTTGTCATTTCTTCTTCATCTTCTTCCCACCTTCATCCAATTTAATCACATCTTCTTCAATCCTCTCCTTCTTGTTCTACAAACCCGCTTCTCTCTCATATTTTCTTTTTTTTCTTCTTCTTTTATCTAACTATTATCCTACTTCAAATCCCCACAATGTACCTCCTCATTCTTCTTCTTCTTCTTCCTCCTCCTCCTCGCTATTTACTCTTCTAAATCCTTCTTGTCCACAACCATGCACCTCATCTGTTCTCCTCTTCTCTTTCACAATCTACCTCCTCCAATTCTTCTTCCTATTTATCCTCTTCTTCTTTCTAGTCCTCCTCCTCGCTATCCACTCCTTTCAATCCCATCTCTCCACAACCATCCTCCTCATCTTATCTTATTCTTCTACTCCTCCTCCTCCTCGATATTTACTCCTCTCATTTCCATTTCTCCACAGCCATCCTCCTCACTATTCACTCCTCTCAATTCCACAACCATCCTCCTCCTTATCCTCCATCCCATTTCTTAAAAACCATCCTCCTCCTCCTCCTTATCCTCCATCCCATTTCTTAAAAACCATCCTCCTCCTCCTTATCCTCCATCCCCATCCTCCTCCTCCTCAATCGCCCATCCACCTCCTCACCAAATATCCCACTCATTCGCTCGTACGACGTCAATTGTATATCCGCGTCCTAGGAACACCCCCCCCCCCCCCCCGGGGGCCACTAATCGCATCCCACGTGCCCCCTACGTCACACAAAGCCGGCCGGCCGGCATTACGCGCATGCGCACACCACCAGTAAACACCACACTGCTATCGATTGTTGTTCTATAGCTGCTGTCAAAGGCCATAGAGAGCCAGCTGATTGCACTACCCACTGCCTACGACCTTGGAGGCTGACGTCACAACTCTCTCTCTAACACGCTCTCTCTCTCTCAACGGCACAGAGCTCTCTGCAACAGCTGAGAGCTGAATGCGCGCTCACTCACTCGCTCTCTCTCTCACATTCGCACTCTCTCAGCGCGCACAGAGCTCCCAGCTGAGTGCGCGTGCTTGTTTGCGCGCGTACGTGAGAGCAAAGCGGCTCTATTGAACCAGAGTACCAGGCTTATGTGTGTTCCACAGCATGGTGTGATAGTGCTTTTTTAAGTGTGGAGAGAAAAATATCATGATAACGTAAAGACGTGTGTTTAAGGCTAGGCGTACAACGGTTAGTCAAGACAAGACAAGATTAGCCACGTTTAGTCACAGTACTTCATATAGTTGCTTATGAAGCAACACACACCGATTAGTCACTGCATCGGTGTGTGCTGCTTGATAAGCAGCTATGTGAATTAGTGTGACTAATCTTGTCTTGCCTTGTCTTGACTAACCGGTGTACGCCTAGCCTTACCTGCAACGCAACGAAAATACAGTATTTCTGAATAATTTTAGATTAACTTAAATCCATTTTTCTGCAACCGGTTCCAAGTGTTTGGTTTCAGTAACAATTAATGGATCCTTAATTTAGTGGGACAATCAATTAAAACCTACAAAAAAGAGTCGAATTAACTGGATTCCACCGCTGCCAAGTGAAAGTCAATCATGCAGATTACCTAATCGTCGCCCGAGAGACACTCTTTGTGATTGGGTGGGTGGCAGCTGGCTTGTGCAGTGTGTAATACAGGGAATCTGATCTTGACCTGGCAACGTTTCAATTTTCTAATAATCAGGTCGACAGCTACGCCCTAGACAATAATATAGTTATATACTCTGTGTAGAGAGGTTGCTCATTCACCAATGAATATAGATATAATCCTAGCTGCAGAAACGGACACGACAATATATAGTTATATACTTTGTGTAGATGAATTATTTTTTCACCAATTAGACAATAATATAGTTATATACTCTGTGTAGAGAGGTTGCTCATTCACCAATGAATATAGATATAATCCTAGCTGCAGAAACGGACACGACAATATATAGTTATATACTTTGTGTAGATGAATTACTTTTTCACCAATAAATATAGATATAAAACTAGATTCAGGAGCGGACACGACAATACATAGTTATATACTCTGTGTAGATGAATTACTTTTTAATCAATAAATATAGATTTATACATTACTCGAGGAACATACACGACAATATATAGTTATATACTCTGTGTAGATGAATTACTTTTCACCAATAAATGTAGATATAAACATTACTCGAGAAACATACACGACAATGCATAGTTATATACTATGTGTAGATGATCACTTTTCAACCAATAAATGTAGATATAAATATTACTCGAGGAACATAGATAACAATGCATAATTATATACTCTGTGTAGATGAATTACTTTTCAACCAATAAATGTAGATATAAATATTACTCGAGGAACATACATGACAATGCATAGTTATATACTTTGTGTAGATGAATTACTTTTTAACTAATAAATATAGATATAAACATTACTCGAGGAACATACATGACAATGCATAGTTATATACTCTGTGCAGATAGATTGCTTATTTGCCAATATAGATATAAACCAAGGGTAGAATAAGTGACCGATATAAACACTGTAGTTGAACGAATTTATTCGATCATTTGAGAAATACACTTTACAAGTATTATATACTTACTGACCGAAATGATATTCGATGATCTATAGATATATACCCTGTAAAGAAAGGTGACTTATATATGAGTAGTATATATAGATATACATTTAAGTTACGGCGGCTATATTGCTCTTAAAAAATCCAGAACAAGTTGCTCAATAGCAAAGGCTGGGCCGCCTAGATTAGCCATGTCCTCGATCTTGGCTCAGTTATTTCAACTGTGTTTACACTTTCGGTTTTCGGCTTGCAAAACAATATTTTATATTCTTTGAATTTTTCGTTTATTTTCTAGTGAGTATATTATGAAGCGATCAGTTTTATTAGGTCTTGGTTGTTATTTTTTTGAGAATCGTTACTGAAGAATAACCTATCTTTGCATCTCGGATTTAAATTTACGGATTTTCGGCTTGCTAAAAATATAATATACTATTACTTGACCTTTTCGTTCATTTTCCTAGTGGTCTTGCTGAAGTAATGTTAATTCTAGATTATTTTGAGAAACTTTTACCAAGTACTGTCACAGAGAACAGATTTTAGTTCATGAGGATTTAAAGTCTAGACTGAAACAGGTGTACCGTAGCATCGACAAACGTTTGTCTCTACTGGTAGTGGGTTAGAAGCTTTTTACATAGTGTGCTAACGTTTGTCGATGCTATGGTATTTCTCTACTTCTGTAATAGAATATACTCGGGTGTTATATTTTACTTGGAACTATTTTGGGAGGTATTGTTCAAATTCTGAGTTGATAATGCATTCTCCTGTCTACTTTTCTATTTTCTCACTTTCATTTTTTCAACTTAGAACTCTACAATAGAAAAGTGAAGTAAGTTGATTGTGTTTTAAGCTTAAATGTGATTGTGGAGTAATGAAAAAGTAAAATAAAAAGTTTGATTGTGAAGTAGGCTAAGTTTAATATCAGTGTTTAGTACACATTAGTTTCCTTCATAATACCATCATAGACTAACTATACATGTTGTCTATGATACCATTCAACAACTCATTGCAGGGAAATAGAGTATTTTAGTAATTGTTGATCTATCTAATTGCCCATAAATAATAATTTATTTCTCATTGGTGTGTTATTAATATTATTGTTATAATGGTACTATCGTGGAAGAAGGATCTAGTGGAATAAAAATTATAATAATATACATAGTCCCCATTGTACTCGTACAATTTTATACCATTATACATACTCGTTATAATAATGTACATAGCATCTTTTCCTCTGTTTACGAAATGAGAAGAGAGAATCATACTCATTGAATATTTCATACTCATTATTTTCTCCTATCTTTCGATCTGGAAAGTGTGTAATTTTAATTGCCAAAAAAAGTAATCAGATAACTTCAATTAGCTTGTCTAAATAGTGTGTTAATTATCTTAATAATTGTTGGTCCTAAGCATTCATTAATGAAAGTGGACCGAAAGTTTCTAGCAGCAATAATATTACCAGTTAATGTGATTATAGCTATGTTGATGAACAGTCTTCATTGAAAAATATTGTAATTGATGGCGACCTAAAAATTATTGCGTTGAAAAATTATTTTGATTGAAAAAAAGAAAGTGAAACTTTCAGAGAATCACGTGTTTCTTTGTGCTGTCAATCAACAAATAATAAATTGTAATGTTGAACAAGTGTGACAAACAAATAGACTTGTTTTTATCACTGCTCTCTGTTGTTGAAACCGAATGAGAAAATTACGTTGGATCCAGTGTAATAAAAATAGCTCGATTGATAAGGTTTGGTTGAAGTCATTCAGATGTTTGTGCGTTGCATTTATTCTGTTCTGGCTTAGGCAGTTGTGTGAAAGGAGAAAATAGAGAAGAAGGGAATGAGGAAGGGGAGGAGGAGAAGAAGGAAGAAGTAGAAGAGGAGGAGGAGGAAGAAGAAGAAGAAGAGGAAAAGGAGGAAGAAGAAGAAGAAGTGGAGATGATGATGAAGAAGAAGAGGAGATTAAGAAGAAAAAGAGGATGAGGAAGAAGAATTAGAAGAGGAGGAGATGGAGGAAGAATAAAAGAATGAGGAAGAAGTATTAGAAGAGGAGGAGGAAGAAGAAGAGGAAGAAGGAGGAGGAAGAAGAAGACGAAGAAGAAGAAGATTGGAGGAGTAAGATGATGATGATGATGATGATGAAGAGGAAACAGAAGTTACTGGAGCTTAAATTTACTAACTACTGAAAAAACATTCATTTTCTAAATCTAAAGGTGTAGAAGGAGAAAGGAGATGGAGAATATTTTATTATATTTATTTTATTAAGTATTTTCCCGTATTTTTCTTGTGTAATATCTATTTTCTCTTATTTTTCTCATTGAAGTTTAGAAGAGATGAGAGAAGAATTTGAAGTGAGAAGGTTGCTGCTGAATGACAATTTTAAAGTGAAAAAGAACTGAATATTCTTGGTAAAGAAGGGAAAAAGTCACACATAAGGACTTTCCCGGATTAATCTAGGCAAAATTATGCAATTTTTCATGTAAAACACAACATTTCAATTATCAATAACAATCCATTAGCTAACATTTTTCAAACAATATTTGGTTAATTTGAAGTGGAAGTAGGAAATCCTTCACTGTGAGGTCTCCAACATGCGGGCAATGCATGTTTTTACTTTGGCCCAAATAGATATTTATTGTGCTAATAGCCTATGTATGCCACATTAGCATTCTATGATACATAGTAAACAGTAGTATTGTCTGACAGTTCTCTGTTTGAATCCCCCAGTCATTGATAAAGAAATTTAGGTCGTCGCTTATGTTTTAGCGTCGTATGGAAAGTTGTCTCTCTATTCTATCTACTGTGTCTCTCTAATATCTACCGTCTGTGCGTTGCATTGTTTCAGAATCTAGTTCACAACACTTTCTTGCCAAAGTTATTATGTAATTGGATAGATAGTCCCATTGTTTTAATAGTGATTTCGGTTGTCTATTTTTAGTTGTAATGGAAAGCTATGGTGGATTGTTTTCGGGCCCAAATCTTTCAATTTATTTTTTTCTTCAAGTTCTTGAACATTTTTTAGCAATCAAATCCAAAACTAATAGCATTGCCTTATCACATGGAAAAGTTATTCCAAATCATAATATTCATTCAAATCTTTGAATGAATTGGAATCACAGAACGGCGAATTATTTCACCATTCTCCAAATCATTCACTAAATATTACAACCTACTGATTCTTTAAAAACATTGACCCACATCTCAAAACTATGACACAACTGTAAAATCATGATAATTACTCCCAAACAATCTCCGAGAATACCCTCGTAGTTGTAATTGTTTGTAATTATGTCGCTTTTTTCTGCCAATGACAATACTTTCCATGGCGAATGTTTAATTTTAAATTTAGGTCAATGCCTGCTTGGTCAGCTATTTAATTTGGAAATTTTATTTTTCTTTGTCTGTTCTATTTTTAAGAATAGTTTATCAATCAGGTGAACAAATATCAAACGCTTGACCTTGATTTGTTTTACAAAACCACTCAAAATTTGTACGATTATTTTTTAAATTTTCAACTGTTATCATTCCCCAATACACAATAGTATTGTCATCAGTAGCTTATGTAATATTTTCTTGTGACCATTGTTTAAAAATGGTGATCCTTGAATAACATGTTTTTCATTGTTGTAGAAGTTGTTTTGTTTCAACAAAAACGTCTTATCAATTTTCGAAACTCTACTGATGTAATTCACGTGCAAAAATTGTTTTCAAATGTCATCGATATAGGCTGAAAATTTTGTTTTGTGTTATTGAGTTTGACGGTATCTATCACTGCAAATTGAAAGTACATAGTTAAGGTTATTTTGGATGCTATAGCCCCATTTTTTAATAAGTCTTGAATACAATAATTGAGAATCTACTATTGAAATGCATTGGATAATTCACTATTTAACAAATTCTTAGGAAGTTGAGGCTATTAAACAACTTTTATGCTTGAGAAATGTTCCTTAGTTTTCTTCATTGAACGTTGATAAAAAAACGTTCATACATTTCATTGAACAATGATAAAAACCGCTCAAAATTGATAGGAGCTTTAACCACTTTCCAAACCAACTTCAACATAGTTTCGCGGATTTCTACACTAAAATAACATCTACTGTACATTTTTTACATCCCATTCACACATCAATTCTCAGCCATTTCCAACCCATTTCTCCAGCAATACTTATCCAATTAAATCAGTTTACGAAGAGAAGGGAACTTGAAGCAAAAAGTGAAAGCAAAACAGCTGAAAGGTTACATAAAACCAAATCGCGACTGTGGAGGTTGACGACGCTATTCTAGATTCATCTTAATTGACGTTGGTTAAGGTCCACTGATCACGGTTACAATGACCAGCTGGACTTATCTGTCTATCTTTTATCTATCATTTACTATTAAACATCGTTTACTATTTGCTATCTTCCATTTTATCATTATTTACCATTTTACTATCCTCTACCAAACGGTATAGCTATATACCGTCTAGACCTATATACCAGACAATACTATACTACATACTACACTATATTACTATATATTAGACTATACTATATTAGCCAGACCTATACACTCTACTCTAACACCATCTACTGAGTACTCATTTACTATATTTTACTATCTTATAGCGTTGATTCACTACCCCTCTGCTATTTACTTCAGTTTATTCACTCTTCACTATAGATTCACTATCCTTTACTATTTTACCTTAGTCCATTTACTGTATTTCATTATTTACCAAGATTATCTTTGACCATAATTTGAAATCTTTTTGTATTCCTAGTAGTTATTTAGGTGACTAAGAAAATAATGGGTTAGAAACGAAAGGTTAGGAATTTATAACCTTTAAAAGTATTGCAGCTGGACTGAGATCTTTTTTGACATTTATTATTTACGACAAAATCAGATATAATCAGATTCATTTACTTTGTAGCTTGGCATTAGATAGATAGATACATAGAGAAATATTATTTGTTGAAGTTGCTGATGACCGTAGAGTACGATGGCAAACAATTAATACCTCTCTATCTATCTATCTAACTAATGCCAAGCTTCAAATTAAATGAATATTACTGTACAGTACGTTCATACTACACTTTTCAACTACTCTGTAACAATGTATCATCATCAATGATTATTATAGAAGAATTCAAACAAAATTATGGAAAAATTGTAAGTCTCACAAAATCAAAACTTGTTTCCAAAGGAAAAATGCTTTCTGTAAGTTCACTGATTCAGATGATGGCTTGAATTTTGCCAAAGCAAAGGATGTTCCTTTTAAGTACTGGCTTATTATGATGGCTTGTACTCTGTAGCACATTTAAATGTGTTGCTTTTTTTGTCTTTGAAATTTGCAATTTTTTAATTAAATACAATCTCATTCTCCTCCATTTTGATGAAATCTACTCCTCAATAATTAGACTATTATTTAAGAATTCAAATAAAAGTATGAAGTACAAGTAGCTGAAAAATAAAAAAACTTCAAATAAAGTATAGCAGGATTCTTTCAACTTGTCAGAAAACAGCTGATTTAACGTTAGTAAACGAGCGTACATCAATCAGCTGTTTCTGACAATTTAAAAGAATCCTGCTATATGAAGGTGCCTCGAAATCAAAGATTGTTTCCAAAGAAAAACATGCTTTCTGTAAGTTTACTGATTCAGTTGATGGCTTGAATTCTGCAATACATTTCAACTTTCCATTATTCTTGATCGTATATCATCAATTGGAGAAAATATACGAAATTCTTCCGATAAAATCCGCTTCTCCATAATTATTATTCAAGAATTCCAGCAAAACAACTTCGTTGCATAAATCACCCGAACTTATTATTACCTAACCGTTCCGGCAAAACTTTTTCCACACTTTGTAAACATGTTTTTCGGTCCAACGACACACTTAAATGGATAAAAACAAAACAAAATGGCGGCCTTGTTCAAGGATTGGCGAAATCAGAAGGATGTTGATGCAAATGACGACCGCTCATTGGTCGAGAGAGGAGGCTCACCTTGAAGCACCATTCTCTTGCTGAGAGTCTGAGATCACTCATCTTCATCTCCGAAACAAACAAACGCGTCCTTCACAATCCTTAGCAAAACGTGTCCTGAGTGGAGGATATGAGGTCCTTTCTAACGATTTTGTTATCTATCCTGATCATAATGAGGTCCTTTCGTATCCTTCACTCAAATGTATCCTGATTTTGAGGATCTTCAATGGATCGGAACAAAATGGTCGTTCAAATTGATGTGGACTAGGATGCTTTTTGGTATGTTTCGCACACGGCCGCTTCGCCACGGACTAGAGGTGAGTTTACTTTGGGATACATATAGTAGAAATAGAAACATGAGTAAGCAACTTCCTTGCTCACACAAGTCGTAATAATGAGCGATTCAAGATTTTGTTTCAAATTTTTGTGTTTGAAAAATCCAGAAACATTTGCTCAAACAATTTGTGTGAGTTTTATTAATTGATCATATATTTTGAAAGAACAAAATTTTGTTTCAACGACCTGTGTAAGGTTTTGTTTCTCAAATAAGTATATCTTACAAGTATCTTGAATTGGACTGTTTGTATAAATTGGAAGAGGAACAGTTTTGGGCATGAGCCTGTTGTACTCTCCTTTGTAAATTATTGAAAAAAAGTTCGATTGATTGATCTTATCCATGTATCCAATTATTGTTAACGTACATCCACAAGTGAAATTAATAAAAATATTTTTCTATAACCAGTGTCACACCGAGCTACTTTATTAGCTGGTAGCGAAACAGCTGATAAAAAGTAGCAAGTGTAAAGTAGGCAGTAGCTTCTATTAACAGCTACTACTAGAAGCTATTGCCTATGTCACACTTGCTACTTTATACCAGCTTCAAGCTTTGTATCAAGAGTACCAAGCTACTTGATCGATGAAAATTTCTACTTCCTAAAGCTGGGCGTACACCGGTTAGTCAAGATAAGACAAGACGAGATTAGTCACAGTACTTCACATAGTTGCTTATGAAGCAACACACACCGTTTAGTCATTGCATCGGTGTGCTGCTTCATAAGCAGCTATGTGAATTACTGTGACTAAACGTGACTAATGTCGTCTTGTCTTGACTAACCGGTGTAAGCCTAGCCTTAAGCTTATTCACAACAGAAGCTTTTTGTAGCTGCTAGAGAAAAAGCTTCTAATAGCTGCTACTACTAGCACATATCAATCGTGATTTTAATGTCTCATGAAAGCTACAGCAAAAGTAGAAAACAGCGGAAGTATCTTGTAACAATAATGCGCGTACCGGTGAAACAACAGGCAATTACTTTTCGTACCGCCCTCGTACGCGCCCGGTAGCACAGCTGATTACTACGCTAGCAGTCTCAGAGTCGGGAGGGGGAAGGACGAATCCTTGTCTTTCAGAAAGTATGTCACTGTCAGTTCTCGCTAAACTTCGCTCGCTCGCTCTCGCTTTCTCTCTCTCTCACTTGCAGCAGTGTTCTTTCTCTTTTCCGTGCAATGCAACCTTGCCAAAACTTGGGCTTGGTTAGATTAGTAGGAGAGAGACAGAAAGAGAGAGAGATTAGATTGATTATTTTATACGTGTAGATTACAAAATATATTTGTTAGATTAAAAATATCTGCTAATTCTAGAAACTTGATTATGATAGTTAAACATTATAGTAATTACAGTATTTGTTTGTGCAAGGCACAAACTTCAACAACAAGAGAATAGAATAGAATGACTGCCTTTATTCTAACCTGGGAGGGCGAAGTTAGGGCGCAGTCGGCCCTCTCTTACACTTAACCCTCAAGAGAGAGAGTGAGAGTGAGTGATCACATTAGATTAGACTATTTACTCAATTCATGTAGATTACAAATATAATCGGCTAAATTCCAGATTATGGTAGAAATAATAGTAATTTCAGTATTCGATTGACTAAACGAAGCATATATAGACCATAAAAACTTATTTAATTATATAGATATGAGATTCAATATACAAATGATGATATTATTTTTCTGTATCTACATGAAACGGCGGAGTTTTAATATATAAATGTCCATTAAATGAGAAGGATATACACAGAGAAATAGAGAGTGAGTGTTTGAGGGGGAGGGAGAGTATTTATGTAGGAATTTTTTGATAATTGAGAGGGAGAGTGTTTTATGAGTAGTTTATTGTAAAATTGAGAAGTTTTAGGAGTTTTGAATTGAGAAAAATAGGAGGGTAAAATGAGGGTATTGAAAGTAAAGAATGAACGAGAATTGTAACTATTGTATGTAGCAATGCTTGAGAATTTAAGAGAGAAAGAGTGGGAGAGCTTAGTGGGAGAATTTTCATGATAGTAGAAGAAGAACTTCACACTCACTCTCTCCTCCCTCTCTCTTTAAGTAGATCTGTTGTAAGGATGCAGTGGGAGAAGGACAGCGAATTTAAGGATGTTGGAAAGAAATAATCAGAGTGAGAGTGGGAGAGACGAAATTGAGAGAGAGACTAAACAACATGAGTTCTCTACCAACATGTTGCACAATGTAGTGACGTCATCACGTGATTTCCATCTTGTTTTGCAACATAATGGCAGGGGTCGGCTCGTGCATTGGGTTGGCCTTCTAAATAGTAGGTGAAAATCGGCTATAACAACAACTTTATGGAGGATCAAGGTTGTGGTCGTATGGGTTGATTGTTATATCCGATGCGAGGCGTAATTAACGCTAGTATTGGTTCAGTTGTGTGATAAATGGCTATATAGTACCTCAAAATAGTGCCCAATAGTGTAGCAGGATCCAATTAACTTGTCATAAATCAGCTGATCCAGTAATAATTAAACAGTGATTTCGACACAATAATCAAAAGACTTGAAAGTCTTAAAAACGTTTAGTCTTTAAAAGACCTTTTTAAAGAAGACCTTTCAAAGAATAACTTTTTAAAAGACTTTTTCAATAATCTGCGAGATTCAGCATTTGTAAGTTAAGTCTTAGTATTGTGATCATATGCTCGTCGATCATTATGTTTTGTGACAAGTTAAAAGGGACCTGCTATACATCTAATTACAAACTTCGCTATTTGTTAACCTTTTCACCGTGTGCTTTGGCTAATACCATGGTTTTCTAGAGATATCTCTCCATATTTGGCTAATTCTTGATGTTTAATTTATTGCATTGTAGCAGTTGAAAAAATTGATGAATATTATATTCGATTGATAATTTTATAAACTCTGAAATAAGATTAAATCACTCTGATAAATTAGTTACTGATTTTTGCAAATAGGGTTCAAGGCAGGACATCATAAATCTGGCTTGGTATTTGTGTTTATTCTTCGTGTTATGCTATGGTCTTTTTGAGTGAAATTCATCATACAGTATTTTCATTGAAAAATGAACAGATTTATTTGTTCAATTTGTCATCAGTTTGTGGATCAAAATTGTAATGATCCACTTTAAATAAAATTGAGAAAGGGTGTTGACTGCATTTTTGTTAATTTTCGTAGAAATCAAGTGAACAATGATCTTCAACATACTTATACAACATAATTATTCAATTTAATAATTTCCCACAATTCATTAATTTCACCATCATAATCATAAATAATTCCATCAATGGTAATATAATAATTATAACAATTTCAACAATATTATAAACTTATAATAAGTTTAATTTATTTCAATAAGATTATTAACTCTCAATTAATTCAATTATTTAATTTAAAAACTCATCAATTCCGTAATTCTATCATCATGCTCTGTCAACTCAACTCTTAAATAGTTTTGAGCATTTCAAACCCACATCGATGAATACTGTACTGTAATTTGACCTACTTAACACAATATTATGTTTTGTCTGCTCTTTTCTACGGTTAACCTATATTTTCTAACAAAATTGCGTAATTCTGTTTCGAATACTATTGACAGTCACCAACAGTGACCGTCATCAGCCAATCATAGCTGAGCTTTTACCGGCTGAAATTGCACAATTTTTATGGTCAATTTTAATAACCGTTTCATTTTTACCATTTTAAGCGCTCTCTCTATCTTTAACACACTCTCAATATCTCTCTTTCTCTCACTCTCTATCTCTCTCTCTTATATCTATTTGTTGATCCTTTTTCAGTCCTTCCATTAAAATAATCGATTACCGGTGCAAGTAGCATGTAAAATTGCAAAATACTGGATAATAGTCTTGGTCTCAGTTTAATAATATTCTCAGTTCAAATTTAATACTCTTGTTTAATATTATTCTGAACTGTTTCTTAGGATAATAAAACGTGGGTAATGAGAATAAGGCATTGGTTGCAGTAATTTTTCTGTTTTACAGTAAGAAAAACTTGTAATAATAAACTTGAATAGTTCTGTTACTGGAAATTTAGATTGTTGTAAAAAACAATCAGGTGATTTCTTTTATTTGCTGAAGGTTTGGTCAATAGAAATTCTAGTGCTTGGGTAAAGGGTTAAAGCACAGAAATACTGTGCTTTCTTATCAAAAAAACATGCCCCAGTAAAATTCCCAAACCCCCATTTGTCCCAGACTTATGCAAGCTCAAATGTGCAATTGCACTGGACTTCAGGTTATGTCATATGAAAATTATATTTTCCAAATTGGAAGGAAATGAGTTATTGCAACTATTCAATTGCTTTTAAATCATAATAATTAATTGAACGAAATTCCTAATTAATAATGCCATATAATACACTGAAGACTTCCGCCTTGGCAACAAAAGTAATATCAGTGGTCACTCGGTGAGAGCGGTTGCTAAGTAATCATGTGGTTAAGTAACAAACATTCATGACTGCTCTTGGATGGGTGACCGACACAGAAAATTGTGCAATTAGGCGAGGTGGAACCTACCCGTAAGGGTCTCCCCACCGATAAAAAGTCATACGATAAAAAACATAATAGCTAGTAAGGAAATTCGATGAACGCTGATGTAAAAAATTTTTTGCCCGGTCGGGAATCGAACCCATTAGCACCTCTTGTTTGCCGTACAAGGGCCCTAACCACTAGACCACTGTACATCTTCTGTATTGACATTTTTCGGACATTTTCTTTTCCAAATTAATATATTTTTCACAAACATTTGGTAGTGTTGCATGTGAGCATCTACGTTGTAAGTATAGCAGGATTCTTTTAAATTGTCAGAAAACAGCTGATTTAACGTCAGTGAACTAGCGTACATCAATCAGCTGTTTTCTGACAATTTAAAAGAATCCTGCTATATATGATTCAAGTTTGATAGATCCAAATCCTTGACTTCTTATCACTTTATTCTCCTGCCTTGACCGTACTGGCTAAGGCATTTGGCATACTACTCTAATTTAACACAAGCCGCGGACCTTCAATACGAAACTCACTTCATCTTCCTTCCGATACTACTAAAGTTATATAGAATATATAGTTTATATAGATATATAAACATACTAGAAAACTGTATTTGTGTGCCGGTCGACCTAGCTAAGGACACAGGGAAGGTCGTACGCTATCTAACTATATCTATATATGTAGATCTATCTATAAATCACACATACAATTCAGTGAAGCTTGTCTTCATTCAACTACTTGCCTAGCAAGTGAATAGCGGTTGCCTTGAATTCGGTTGCAGTGTTGGTTTTTAATGGCGCAAGGTGCTAGTAATTAATTTGTAACCAGTTATCTGTAATGGGTGAGGTGAAGTTTGGACACTGATTTTATTGTCCCAGATCAGTTTTTTGGTTGTTTGTTCAGTTGGTGTTTCCTCTATCATATAATATACAGATCGACGTATGAAATATCAATTTACAACTTATAATAATCGAGACTAATAATTTAATAAGCGATATACAATTGAAATATAATTGATGATAATTTTTAAACGATGTAATTGATAATTGAAAGCGCGATATAAATGAAGTACAATAATCTTTAATTAATACCGATATGAATTACGAAAGCCATGATAATGATGTAATAGTGATGACGATGATGATAATAATAATACAATGATGATGGCCTACACCAGGTTGAAACGATCGTAACTAGCTATGTAAGTGAAAATAATGTTATTTCTACTACTTGAAAGTGTTTTTTAAAAAGTGTTAATAATACAATGATCAGTACCGTTATTATAAGAAAATCAGTAACAATGGTAATGATTTTCGCTTTCTTATTGACTAAACCAAATTCAAAAATTGTTAGTTTTGGTCTTGATTAAGGAGAAAAGAAGAAGAAGGGCAGTTGGAAGGAGTGAAATTAAAAAGTCGGTAACATTTTAGAAAGGGCAATACTAAGTAGTAGTAGTTGTAGTAGCCTAGTTGTGTTACATTCGGGTAATAGCAGAGTTATATCTTCACCGCTCCAATAGCTTCACACGTTTCACTTCCTTGCGATAAAATTCTTCCGACTCTCACTTGACTCTCACTCACTGACCACTCACATGAACACCGCTTCTCTCTCTCTCTCTATTTCTCTCTAATAATCTAATCTCTCTCGTCTTTCTCTCTCTTACAGCCTAAATTCTATCTAGTCGTTGAATAATTCTTTGGTTTATGGTATGTGGAGAGAAGAAAAAATATAAAAATTGTAGTGAGAGGAAGGAATTCAATATGAGACCCCTCTCACTCACTCTCTCACTAACTTTTTCTCTTTCTCTCTTTTACTCTCTTACTCTTACAGCCTAAGGCTGGGCGTACACCGGTTAGTCAAGACAAGACGAGATTAGTCACGTTTAGTCACAATACTACACATAGTTGCTTATGAAGCAACACACACCGATTAGTCATTGCATCGGTGTGTGCTGCTTCATAAGCAACTACATCGCAGTTCGTAATGGATCAAGAAATAATCATCTAAGGCCAGGCGTACACCTGTTAGTCAAGACAAGACGAGATTAGTCACGTTTAGTCACTGTAATTTACATAGTTGACTGAACGTGACTAATGTCGTCTTGTCTTGCACTCTATAACGTATTCCTTGACTGGACTAAGAATCTCCATGTAGTTACAATAATGATTGTTTTATGATTAGTGGATGATGATGATGATGATGAACGAATAAAAACAACATGAGACAGTGTTGAATGAAAGACGATCTTGAAGAAAATAATTGAAAGGAAAATATCTAAGTAAAGTTGAAAAGTTAAGTAGCAAAAAATTGCCTGCAGGAACTTCGATGAAGTACTGGGATATAATATATAATTATATACGTTATATTATAATGTCAGTAAAACCTAACCTGAAAACATTACGAAGATAATATCTGTATGTCCACACTTGGCCGATTTTGTGTGCAGCACTGCATGCTAACAATGCTTATGCATATAAGCAGCATGCAAAAATCGACCAAGTGTGGACATAGGGCATGAAGTGTGTAAATCAAATAGAAGAGCAAAAGGAAAGCATAAAAATGGCCGAATAAGAAGCAGAAGAATTGGGAAGAGTATTGAAAAGGCACAAAACTCCGGAATGGTGAAAGTTGGTCTCTACTTTTCATTTCACTGGTTGTGGTGACCATGGAGAGAAGGCATACCAACACTTGTTACTACATTCTCTTTTTAATAGAAGAGGTCATCGAAACTATCATCATCATCATAGAACATCATAATCATTATTGTAAAAATATCTTAGTCCAGTCAAGGAATACGTTATAGAGTGCAGGAAGTGAGGGACAATTTTTGACTTATGAGATTCGTTTAGACTAGGCGTACACCGGTTAGTCAAGACAAGACGATATTAGTCACGTTTAGTCACAGTACTTCACATAGTTGCTTATGAAGCAACACACACCGATTAGTCATTGCATCGGTGTGTGCTGCTTCATAAGCAACTATGTGAATTACTGTGACTAAACGTGACTAATGTCGTCTTGTCTTGTCTTGACTAACCGGTGTACGCCTAGCCTTCGTGTTAATACACACACTTACCCAGTCCATTGTACTGAAGGTAAGCACAGCGTTTATAAAAAGCAAGAAAATCCATCGAAATCAGAAATTTTAAGCCTGTAACAATCAATTCACATGCTGGAATTGAACTATTAGTTCAATAAGAGGTCATCTTGAACTGCAGAAGAAGAAGAAGAAGAAGAAGAAGAAGAAGAAGAAGAAGAAGAAGAAGAAGAAGAAGAAGAAGAAGAAGAAGAAGAAGAAGAAGATGATGATGATGATGATGATGATGATGATGATGATGATGATGATGATGAAGAAGATTACTTTCCCTTTAGAAGTTTGTCAGATGAATGTCTATGGCGCATGCGCAATTTTCGCTAGTGTTTAGTGAGTGAAGACACGTGCTGATATGAGAGCAGTGTCAGAATTTCCCCCTCTTTCGAAAATACTGGGCCACTCTTGTAAAGTAGCGCAATAAAATGATGCGGCTACTGCTGCTGCTGCTATTCATGTAGCCCATGATGATGATAATGTAGGAGATGATGATGATGATAAAAAAGAAGAAATAAAGGAGGAGAAGAAGAAGGTGTTGGTGAGGATGATGATGATGATGTAGATGACGGTGTTTTAAAAGTGGTTTGCATCCTTTCAGCGTTTTAGCTATGTACATGCACATTCAATGTAGGGATCCTTTCACTTTTACCCTATCTAGATGTACCGGTCGGGCGAATTACTCTACTGAACGAAAGCAATTCTTGTATATTTTGTTGAAGAACTATCGTAGAAAATAGATCTGTAAAAAATGAAGAATAGATAATTCGTAATGACCTTTATTACAGGATACAAACAACAGTAGTGAAATCAATATTTATACATAATATTGTCGGTGTATGTTATTCATGTCAGACTACCGTCTGGAGGCAGATAAATCAGTATAGCAGGATCCTTTTAACTAGTCAGAAAACATATGTTTTACTCGGCCACCAGTACAATACTTAACCTACAAATGCTGAATCTCGCAGATTATTGAAAAGCTCTTTTGAAAAGTTATTCTTTGGAAGGTCTTCTTTAAAAAGGTCTTTCAAAGGTCTTTAAGACTTTTAAGCCTTTTGATTATTGTGTCAAAATCACTGTTTAATTATTACCGAAACAGCTGATTTCTGACAAGTTGAAAGGATCGTGCTATATTATAAATCAGTAATTGTATTGTACATTACATTATTTCTTGGGAAATGTATTTATTTTTCTGTTGTTTTCTGCTTGTTCCAGGGTGCAGTCGAGCTAAAAAAGCGACTGGACGAAGTGCGTTTACTGGAATCGCGTAAATCCGCACGCCTCATGGACCAAGACACGGATTTCGCCCGTTTAGCCGATATCGGCGACCGAAAACGCACCTCTTCGCATTGCATCGATGTGCCAGCTGTTCATGGGTGAGTTGCTAATCAAAGAAAATGTACTAAAAATTAGGCTAGGCGTAGTTAGGCTAGAAATTATACAAAATCTACAGAATATGTGTTCACTATGATGTATTCCTACTAAGGCTAGGCGTACACCGGTTAGTCAAGACAAGACAAGACGAGATTAGTCACGTTTAGTCACAGTACTTCACATAGTTGCTTATGAAGCAGTACACACCGATGCAATGACTAATCGTTGTGTGTTGCTTCATAAGCAACTATGTGAAGTACTGTGACTAAACGTGACTAATCTCGTCTTGTCTTGTCTTGACTAACCGGTGTACGCCTTGCCTAAATTGAAGGAATCTCCATGTAGTTGAATAATACTTTGTTTTATGGTTAGACTTTGTTTTATAACATTGACTAACCGGTGTACGCCTAGCCTTAGAATAACTATAGGAAATTGACTAAAGTAGAGGTTTCAAAATTAGGCGGCTAAGAATTTGCCCTGTTGTCAGATATGGAACCAGTCAAGCGAGGGATTGTCGAAAATTGTTTGTTTTGATCACAAATTGACAACGCTGTGCCTCCAGCGCTTCCTATTTTGAGCGTCGGAATCGATTCCCCACCCTGCATGATTTGTACCTACAAGTTGGGTGTTTAATTCGAAGTTATTTATTAATAATAATAATAATAATTCCGTGTAACCTGGCTGGCTCAGGTCTGGTGTCAGAGTTTTCAGGTCCCTCCTGATCAGTTCAGGGTCTCTGACGTGACTTAACGACTGTTTTTTTAGGCAGCCGGGACCGACGGCTTAGCGTGTCCTCCAAAACACGAGGAGTGGCACGAGCTAAAATCTCACGGTCTGACCTGGGTTTGAACCCGGGACCTCTAGGTTACAAAGCCAGCAGTTATTTATTGAATGGAGTTTGATACAAACTTAGATGTGTTTTGAGAGTGGTGTGAAAGTTTGCATAATTTATAAGTTGTGGGAGTAATATTTTTATTAATCTATTTATTCAAATTTTACGTATGATATGATGTGATAGATTGCACAAGGATGATATCCCAAAATTATATAATTATTATTTTTTCATTTATTTAGCGTATGGCTTTTAATAGTGGGGAGACCCGAGTAGGGTTGTTCCACTTCACCAACATAACCAATTATCCCTTGATAGGGAACATGGTGAAAGTTTGTTTTCACTTGGAAAACAGACATCAGCATTTAAAAAAAGTATTTTTTGATTTTATAAAGTCCGAAAAATAACACTAATTATATAATAATAAATAATATCGAATAATGAGAGTAATATTGTAGGAGTAATACTAGTTTCGAGTAATATTGATTGATGGTTAATTTATCATTGAATTCCGGGTAGGACTTCCTACTAATCTCTACTGACATTTCCTAAATCTATCTCTCTCATTACCAGTACAAAATCCTCCAGTGATTCACTTGTTGCGTAAGTAGGATTTGCATTGTAGGAGTAAAATGATAAATGATCCAACTGACTGACTCGCACTAAGCGGTGGGTGGGGGGGGGAGCCTTGACACGACCTACAAATTTCTGGTGTTTGGTTGTAACAGTATAGTACGCACCTCTAATGTCTAAAAATACAACCAATGCCGAAATCAGTTTCACGTCAAGGTTGTGCTCCCCGGCTTGTTTAGAACAGCAATCACTAAAAAATATTCGCCAAGGTCGGCTCATATAGCTGCTGCTGCTTACTCGACTGTAGGTTACTGTAAACAGAAACTCAATTAGTGGTGCCATTCTTGAGTGTTTTTTGTCGATTTTAACCGGTTTTTTGGGAGTATTTTGTAGGTTTATTCGTTTTATTTGCCGGATGGCGAATAACTTTCGTTTTATATTTCTATGGTAACGGGTGATGTTCTGTTGATTTCTTTTTTAAATATGTTTTTCAAATGTTACAGTATTTAAGTGAAAAAAATTCAATAGATTACCATAGAAATGTTGAACGAAAGTGATCTGCCAAATTAAATGAATTTAATTTATCTATATACAAATTTAATTGTAAATTTGTGAAAGATTTTTTGAAAAATTTCACTGTTTTATTATAGTTGGAGGGTGGAAGTAAATTGATTAATTTTGTTGTCTTGTTTTACACGTTGCTAGTGGCATATGCTAGTCGATCTATAGGGGCAAAATAACATGATAACCTAATATTACCATTGACATGGAAAAATGAGTGTTCCCATAAAATTGAAATTTTGTTTCCATAAATTTCAGAAATAATAACGAAATCCAAACGACTAGTCCTAGCCGACTGGAAACATGTAAACAAGGCATTAAATTAGGTTGCACAGAAGTGGATTAAAATAATTCTTTGACTTCCTGTAGGATTAACATTGGAGATTAAGCTTAGCACATCTTTGTACAACTGGGACTAATTAATATTGCTTCAATTTTTACTATATTTTACTTTTTAAGGGTTGGAAGCAGAGTTTGCGAGGTATCTTGAGTTCTAAGAAAAAAACAACTATATAAAATTCTAGTAGATTTGTGACGATTTGAACGGATTCTAGATTTTGAGAGGTCATTCCCCTTTGGTGTAGGAAAATATAAAAATGAGAACTTTGATAAAATTAAGTCATCGACTGTATAAACTGTAAACAAACGTTCATTCCAACCTCTGAATGATAAAATGATTCATACTCGGAAGAAAATTCTGGAAAATTATTAAACTGAAAGAAAATCAACGAATCTTCTTCCATGTATTAAGTCAGCTTCAAATAAAACTTTATTCCACTCATAAAATGGTTGATACTAGGACGAAAAGTCTTAACAAATTGATAGGCTACACTGGACGAAAATTATCAACGAATTACCACTCTATTGGCATTCACGATGAAAAAACGTGACCAACACTTCAAAGCTATTCACATCCTTCATCAAATTCGGACAACGTAGTGAAAAATGAAACAGAAAATACCAAGCTAAACGTAGCAGCATAAAATATGCTAATTTAGGGTGCGTGCTTATATTGCTTAATTTATTCGAATGTAAAACACTGCATTATGTGGGCCATAACGGGCTCTGCTTATTCACTATTGTACCCTATCTACTGTTCAAGTTTTTTCATTTCAATATATTCATACCTATATTATAATTCTGTTACATCGTTTGTAACGTTTTAATTGTTTTGAGAATATATACATAAATATTCAGTGATATTTTTTACTGATGAATAGTTTGTTTTATTTTGATCCCGTCTAAATTAATCGGAGTTTTTTCAGGCAATTTTTTGCTGTTACTAATTGCTAACAATGAAAATGTTTCAGAAAGAATGATCTTCGTTATTAATTATTAATTTATCAATTAGATAAACTTGAACAGATGCTGTCGATTATTGCATTTTCGTATGAGCCTGTCTGAATGAATGAGTCTATGCTAAGTTTTAAATTCAAATTTATTGTTTGCATCTTCATATAAGGCTAGGCGTACACCGTTTCGCGTTTAGTCAAGACAAGACAAGACGAGATTAGTCACATTTAGTCACAGTACTTCACATAGTTGCTTATGAAGCAACACACTCCGATTAGTCATTCCATCAGTGTGTGCTGTTTCATAAGCAACTATGTGAATTATTGTGACTAAACGAGACTAATATAGTCTTGTCTTGACTAACCGGTGTACGCCTAGCCTTAGTAGGAATACATCATAGTGAACACATATTCTGTAGATTTTGTATAATTTCTAGTAATCGAGTTGACAAATAAAAAAACTTGACAATCTATATCAATAAATGCAATTGTCATCATAGAAAATGAAAAATGGAAAATTCAACATGTAGTTTCTTAAAATGTTGGTACGAATTTGTTTCCTGGGGTTTTGACTTTTTGAAAGTGACCTATCATCTTTATCTTCAATTTCTATTTCCTATAAATTCCTACTGTGATATTTGTCTAGTTAGAATTTATTTATCCCCATTGTTTTATAACTGACCATCTCTCCAAATTATACAGTATATATTGTACAAAAATACTTTTAGAAAAATGTTATCACCTTTCTTGAAAGGTCTCCTAGCCACTCTGTGGAACCTGAGTGAAAGTTGTTATCATCTTCCAAAGTTGAAGTTGTGTAACTTTTTCTTCTTCAAATGAATATTACCTTGTTGTTTTGGTATTTGTTAGAGAATTTGCAAAACTGGTTACGCTGAAGACTTCGCCTACCTTACCTTCTGAACAATTTATTTTCTTACTTTAAATTCCAATATACACTTCTAGATCTTAGTAGTATTGTATATTGATTAATCCACACTTGCCTTATTGAGAAAGTTGAATTGAGCGTTGAAACAGAACTTGATTGTTGCTTGGTTAGGATTCGTTTAAAATCTGAGTATTCGATTTTATAATTTTGGTTAGATAAAATGTTTGTTAGAAAACCATAAATTTTCAACGATGGATTTTAAAGTTGAATTATTAAGTTATATTGAAGCTATCCATTTATTTGTAGATTTTAGATAGATGTTGTGTTACACTATTACAAAACAATACAGTTCCATATAATAAAATTGTTCATTCTACGTTGAATTTGTAAAATATCATCGAATAAAATCAAAAAATACTTTTTTTTAAATGTTGATGTCTGTTTTCTAAGTGAAAACAAACTTTCACCATGTTCCCTATCAAGGGATAATTGGTTTTGTTGGTGAAGTGGAACAACCCTACTCGGGTCTCCCCACTATTAAAAGCCATACGCTAAATAAATAAATAAATCGAATAAAATAATTGAATGAAGAATCGTTTTTGAGTTTGAGACTCAAAAATGATCAGAAGGGTTAATTTCTCCTTGGAATTTCCCATCCCAACTACCATAACCTCAAACTTCACATTGTCAGAGGATGTCTGAGGGCACTAACCTTCAACCCCCTCCCACCCATAATTCCACCCCTTCAATAAACCGATTACATTTTCTGCTGGAAATGTAAAAGCTTCTCAGCTATGCGTGCAGATAATAAAGGAGTGCGGTCGCGTTTACAGTAGCATTTGCCTAGACGCTGTCAGGCGAGGTTAGAGGTTAGACCAGGTCTACCGCATTATTTCTACGGATCGGGTAGAACGTGTAATTTGGTCTAACGGCTCGAAAAGTGCCATGTTATTTGTATGGGGAAGAAAGAAGCGAATGAACTTGAAAGGAATTCTCAACTGAAGCTTGATTGAAGTATGAATTTGAAGTACTGACTATTTTCAGACTTTTGTATTGAAAATTATCTGTGCAGTTTGTAGCTGGATAAAATTTGACTTTGTCTCTGTTCAATGAATTTGATGGCCATGAAATAATATTTATTTATTCATCTGTGTTCTTGTAGAATTTTCACAGTAATGGAACCAGTGAGAAGTTTGTATATAAGTATTCATTTAATTTGGCGGATGGCGAATAATTTTCATTTAACATTTTTATTGTAAAGGGTGATGTTCGGTTGATTTATTTTTTACATTTGTTTTTTGGGTGTTATATGCAGTATTTATGTGAAATAAATTCAACAGAACATCACCCGTTACCATAGAAATGTTGAATGAAAGTTATTAGCCATCCGCCAAATTAAATGAATATACCTATAACTGCAGAGATAATAGACAAACTGCCACTTCCAGGAAAATCTAATTGTATTCAACCACCATTAGTTGACGTTGACGCCTTGAAGGAAAATGTAGCGTTTCGTCCGACACCCAAATTCTTGGAAATTAGTAGCGTTTCGTCCGACTGGTTTTCACGCTTCTGTGCGTATTACCAACGAGTAGCGTTTCGTCCGATTTTGAGTCTTCCACCTGACTTCAGAAACCCTTCTATCACTGGCTAATTACTGTTGTAAATAATCAGTATCAAATAAAATTTAAAATCTGCTTCTTCAGATTCTATAGCTGCAATAGTTGGCTATTTGTATTGCTTCATGTGAATTATTTCTATCAAAGCCACTGATTCGAAGTCAAAGCCTATTTATTTGGATGTAATTACAAGTTTTCCTCCCTATAAAACTGTATCCAGAAGAAGCTCATATAGAAATTTATGCCAATTCATAAACATTGGCAGAAGTTGAATCAATCCAATAATAGCAATGAATTGTGGATGAGTACAATTTAAAGAAGGTAGCTTGGATGAAGTAATTTAATCTACTTTCGGCTTCACTTTGGGTAGAACACCTCTGACATCTAGACGGCTGAATAATGAAGTTGTAACTTGAATGACCCAGTAACTGCTGACATCTAGACGGCTGAATAATGAAGCTGTAACTTGAATGACCCAGTAACTGCTGCCATCTTACAACAGAATTCAGAACTAGCTGCGTTGTGCATTGCCGACCAATCAGGGGAGAGAGGCGGAGCTTCGAGCTTGGAGGCGTGTCTGTAAAAATTGAAGCTGTAAATCACCCAGTAACTGTAACCATCTACCGGTCGAATTCAGAACTAGCTGAGTCATTCATTTCTGGCTTGTCGAGAGATAGTAGGCGGAGTTTGGAGGCTACATGATTTACAAATTAGGCTACGATTCATGGAAGAATTTTAAACACACTCAAGCATTGTTGACTCAAGCACAAAAAACATTTGTCTTGGAAAACACATTAAATGATTGAATCACCGTTTCTGAAATATGTTTGAATTGTTATCATAATATACTATTAATTTTCTAATTTTAATAACTGAGACTATTAATTTTCAAGTTGAGTTATAGTTTCACCTTTGAAGTTCTATTATTAATTTATCAATCGTATTTTCAATCTCCATTCACTAAATCGTTTCTATTATGCATTATGCCAATGCAGACATTCTTGTTTTTGTTATTATTTGTCAAAAGTTTTGTCGGACGAAACACTACTCCTTCAGGTATCCTGCCTAATCCCAAAACTACCTGAGACATTGCTGTCGGACGAATCGCTACTCGGACGAAACGCTACAGGACCCCTTGAAGTTGGATTTGTTCATTGACAAATGATTGTTCATGTGATAGCAAGCAGCTTAATTTTTTGAAATAATAATATTTATTATAAATACTATTATTATTTATTTTATTAATCCCTTGTACAATTTACGTAATAAAATATCACCCCATACAAACAATATTGTGATAATACTGTAGTACATAAAGCTCACTAGACTATTATTACAATTTGAAAAAGCGTTACACACGCAACACCTATAATTCCTAAGATATTCTAATCGTGCGTTTTATCAGCTTTGGGGCCATAGAATGTTGACAAGGCCATTAAATGGCTTCATCACGTGTTTCCTAGTTGGATAGTCATTGCCGAAAATATCTGTGAAGCCTGTATGGGTTGGTAAATTGGTGAAATTTGAAACCCCAAGATTTGACGGACTTGTAATACTTGAGTAGGTTGAATTTTCAGTTCAAAATGTAACTTATTATCAGTCTACCAGTGAATTATTGTGTATTATTTTGTTCTGAATAAGGCTAGGCGTACACCGGTTAGTCAAGACAAGACAAGACGAGATTAGTCACAGTAATTCACATTGTTACTTAAGAAGCAACACACACCGATTAGTCATTGCATCAGTGTGTGATGCTTCATAAGCAACTATGTGAATTACTGTGACTAAACGTGACTAATCTCGTCTTGCCTTGTCTTGACTAACCGGTGTACGCCTAGCCTGAGTGTGTGCATGATAAAAAGTCATTTTTGAAAATAACTTTGAACACTTTGAAATGTCTTGAACCATTCTAAAACATCTTTAAACTTGTAGAATTTAAACCTCATGCTTAAATTTATGTTTAAATTCAAACTTTGTACAATTTCTGTCGATGTTCTGGAACTCTTTGATGAAAGACCGTGGCGAAGCATGGTATGCTTATTTGGTCATCGCCGTATTTCCGTATTTTTCTATAGCAATACCCGGCGATGTCAAATATACCACGCTACTTTGATGAAAGATTTACAGTCAGTATAATAAAAAAATACAGTATATTTTGATTTTGTCGTTACTTTAAAGTAGTGCAATTGACAACATCAAAATTCGAAATTTCAACATCAAAAGATTTGATGTACATCAGTATTATTTTAACTTGTCAGAAAACAGCTGATTTAACGTTAGTAAACAAGCGTACATCAATCAGCTGTTTTCTGACAATTTAAAAGAATCCTGCTTTATATTTAATAGTGTTTTCTTTTTCATCTTTGATTATTTAAATACTGAAAACTCAATCATTTATTGAAAAATGATGAAATTTCCTGCTACCTAACATCCAGCACACACCTAATTCATTTTTAATATTCATTTTTTAAGGGAACATGAGCGTCACTTGTGCTTGGAAGATAGGCTGTTGATGTCAATTTTTCAGGTAGCCGGGACCGACGGCTTATATTCCCAATACAATTTCCACACTCTATACTAAAACAGCTATCCACTTCTAAATTTAACTAATTTCACACTAATGATCGTAGTTTAGACTAGACTGATGATCGATTATCGCCATATATCAGGGTTACCAACCTTAGGCTGTCTGTTTTTTTTCCCTCTAATTGCCAACAACCGTCTATGACAGGTCATTGGCCTTTGTAGTTGTAACCAACGATCTGTAGGAAGTCAGGTTAATATGCATACAATTACAATAGCGTTGCTAGCTAACCCAACGACAAACGGGCAGTTTGGATTACTTCCTCTTTGGTTTTCCATACAGTCGGTCGCTGTTAATTAATAGTTTGTCGATAGTATACGGGTAATTTATAGTCTGTTGGAACACAAAACAGGGAATAATATAAAATTAAAGGTTCGGTATTTTATTCGATGTGAATTATTTTATTGCATGCTTCCTGCTGCTGAACAATGGTGAGATACTGTTGTGGTGATTTTCGCTATGCAAAATTGGCGGCTTTTTTGTTTAATGTTCAAAGGTGATTATTTTCGAAATGTTGGAACGTTCGAGAGGTGTTGTTTACTCCATATATGAGAGTCTGTATGAATTGTTGGGTAAATTGGTTATTTATTAGAGCGTTTAGAGAGCTTATTCAGTGCAAATACCAATATTTAGAAATAATTAATTATTCATTTTTCCTCTAGTCTTCATCTTGTCTTGCTATAATTAGTAGATAAATATAACATCAATTATTATTTATCTATAATTAATAGATATACTCATAATTATAAGTATAAGGCTAGGCGTACACCGGTTAGTCAAGACAAGACAAGACGAGTTTAGTCACAGTACTTCACATAGTTGCTTATGAAGCAACACACACCGATTAGTCATTGCATCGGTGTGTGCTGCTTCATAAGCAGCTATGTGGATTACTGTGACTAAACGTGACTAATGTCGTCTTGTCTTGTCTTGACTAACCGGTGTACGCCTAGCCTAACTGATGTTCTACCGACGATCAGATTTGTAACAAGCCAAACATGAACTGTCATGAAATTGGAACTCAACTCATGAACTTATGATTTCTTGTCTTTCGACCAGATTTGTAACATTTAAAGATATTCACATTTAGATATTTCACAAGATATTTGAAGGTATTCATAAGATTTTCAACTTACGAACTTATGATTTACTACCGGGTAAATAATCAATTTGTAACATCACAAACGTAATATAATGACGTCACATATTGTCTACACTCTTATCATGACCAGCACTTGGCGATTTCACCGGACAAGTGAAAGGACCAACATTCCTCTTATCACAATCTTCTTCTTCTTATTCTTCCTCCTCTTCTTCTTATTTTTCTTCTTCTTCTTCTTCTTCTTCTTCTTCTTCTTCTTTTTCCTCCTCATCCTCCTACTACACTTCTTTTGTTCTTCTTCTCTTCTCTCTCCTCCTTTTTCCTCTTTTTCTTCTCCTCCTTGTTTTCAAACTCCTCCGCCTTCTCTTCTTCTCCCTCCTCCTATTCTTCTTCTTTTCCTCCCTCCTTTTCTTCTTCTTCTTTATCCTCTTCTTCTTCTTCCTCCTACTTTTTTCTCTTTTCTAACTCCTCCATCTTCTTATCCAACTCCTTCTCTTCTTCTTCTTCTCCCCCTCTTCTTGTCCCTTCTCCTCTTCTTCACCCTTCTCCTTCTCTTCTTCTTCTTCCTGCTCTTATTCTTCCTCTCCTCTCCTTCTTCTTCGTCTTCTTCCTCTTCTTTCTCCTCTTCCTTCTTCTTCTCCTCTTCTTCTTCTTCTCTCCCTCCTCTCTTCTTCTTCTCCTCTTCTTTCTCCTCTTTCTTCTTCTTCTCCTCCTCCTTCTCTTCTTCTATCTCCTCCTCCTCCTTCTTCTTCTTCTTCCTCCTCCTCCTCTTCTTCTTTCCCCTCCACTTCTACCTCCTTCTCCTCTTCTTCTTCCGCCTTCTCTTCTTCTTGCTTCTCTTCCTCTTCATCCTCTTCTTCCTCCTCCTCCTCGTTTTCTTTTTCCTCTTTCTCTTCCTCTTCCCTTCACCTGGATTGAAATGAGATTCCTTCTTCTTCTTCAGCGATTATAAGTTTTAGTGAATGTCTTGAATGCTAGCCGTCACACTTTGCCTACTTCTCAACAGTACTTTCGACTCTGCTGGACATGGATCGCCATAGTCAGCTGTTTTAGGCCACCACGAATCGGCTTGGTCTAGTGGTCAGTGTATCTTTTTCCTCATTCCTTCTCTTTCTTTTCCATCTTCTTCTCTTCCTCTTCAACTCTTTTTCGCGCTTCATAAATCTAGGACTCTCACTGTCACTCTCTCTCTCTCTCATAATCTCTCTAAAGCCTCTCTCTTTCTCCTCTGTCTTTGAGAATCACCCTTTCTCTTTCTCTCTCATCCCATTTCCTTCTATCACTCGTTTCTTTTCGTGATCTTTCTCTTTTCTAAATCTCAATACAGTATCTCCTTATTCAAATTAGTCAAATTCAAGGTGTGGTATTTGGCGTTAGGCTACCGCTAATTGGAATTTGCAGCGAAATCAGGAAGAAAGTAATTTATTGCTTATTCAACTCAAACTGGGATACAATTTTTCAAAAATTATTTAAATCATAAAGAAATTTTAGTTACAAAGACTTTCTATGATGTTCTTTGCTTGTACTGTATATTGTATTGTATTTTTGGGAAGTATCTCTTTTAGTCAAGTCTGTATCTTTCTCATGAAACAATACTGTAATGCTTTCATAAATATTATTTAAAATTCAAATCATCTATTAATATATCTATAATTATACACAAATATAAATAATAATTGAAAGCATATATTATATCATGTAGGTCTGAAACTAAAGACGGTGTTTATATTAGTCACAAGTGACTGGGTAGCAATGTCAATGAATGGAAGCATGTTGTTGATGGGTTGTACGTCACATATTGGTTCAAGTGTGATTACAATACGTCTCACATATCGATAATATGTTTGATGTGTCTGCTGACGTCATTAACTACGATATGTTCATTCATTTTCAACGGTAATTAAATGCAAACTTGAATGGTTGCTTTGCTACGGTAGGTATCATAGAAGGAAGACTGTGGGTCTTGGGTAAAGGCTGGAATGTTTTCTATGTATGATAATACAATTTAATCCATTCATTAATATAGTCTGTGGATTTTAGGTAGGGTTGGAATGGGTTGTTTTAGTTCAAAAATATAATTCAAGTCATTTATTAATACAGTATAGACTGTCGAATTTAGGTAGATAGGAATGGGTTCTTGATGTTTGGAAATTGTACAATTTTAATTCATTTATTAAACAAGACAAAAATCATGACATTGATATGATATTGGAGAAAAACAATAGGCTCAGCCAAAAAATTAGAAATTGTTTGATATTATTAATACGTGATCTGGGGATCTCAAAGTGTAACACTGCATCCAAGGGTGTAGCTAGGATTCTATTTTGGGGGGTGCTGAAATAGGCAGGAAGGTTATAAGGATGTAATAGTTTCATGGCATAAAAAAGCGAACAAGAGACAAAATTACAACAAATGTCAATTTCGGGAGGTGCCAGGGGTCACTGTAACCCTGTCCTAATACACCCTTGACTGCATCTACAAATCATTATCTTTTTTTTTTTTTTTTTTTGTAATTTGGGTTGGGCTTTGAAACCCTTAGCCACCGCGACCGCTATTCGATCTTTGTAGCATCCCCTCTTTGGCTTATGCACATGTTCCCATAATCAAGGCCAGGCAGAATTTACTCAGGGACCTTGAAGTCCAGTTCTCTTGCCTCCCTCTGGTAAGGAGGATTGCCTTTCAAAAAGTCTCCTCCTCATTTGCACAGGAGTGCTGGACATTCCAGCTAACAAATGTGCTGCTGATTCTGTTCCTAGTCTGGGCTCAACCGAAGCTGCTTTGAGACATCTTCGTCCCAGACCATCAGCTATGGACCCACCCTTCCGAAGCTGTTCAACTTCTATCATGGATGAGGTTCTGCACACTCCTCAGATTCCATTGCAGGAATCTTCAGTTGTAGTGCCTTCCTCTGCATGTACCGTTTCCAGCAGGTTTGAGTCAGCAATAACTCTGAAACCTGTTCCATGTCGGTAGAGTTTGGGGGAGATCCCCCATCCTCGTTAGATGTTTGAGGCTGTTCAGCCTCTTTTACTCTGATTGGTATCCTTAAGGATTCCCAAGGTAGCTGGAGACTTATTCAGTCTGCTTCTAGACTGGGCAGAGCTCCGCGTTCACCCAGGAAGGCTTCTTGAAACTGGAGGTCGCCTGGTATCCAGAGTTCGCATACTTGATGTCAGGCACTCCCACATGCAGCCGTCGGCGTATGCTGTTCCACCATATGTTGGCGGCTTGCGCAGTTGATGCTTCAGGTGTTCTACTTGGAACACCCCTACTTAAGCTGGCACGCAACGATGTTAGTTGCCAACCAGCCTACATCTACCACTTGCATCAGGAACCCGGAGGATTGCCACACCCCGGACAGAATAAATTCTGCCCCCCTGCGGGGTATCATTATCTTTCCAAGCATTGAAATTGTACGAAATATTATATTACAACATGATACAATATCAAACAAAGCTTTTCAATATTCAAAATTCAATTTTGCAACAATTAAATTAGTAATAAGAATTTATATTAATAATTTAATATATATTTGATGTATAATGTTGAGTAATTGAATAGAAAAATGATCAAAATATTGTTTTTATAAAAATCACGTATATCAACACGCTTCACGCACGCGCTTCCTCGTGCACGTTCCATGTGATAAGTACTGTACTATCAATAATAATTTTCTATCGTTATCAATTGTGTGTATTGTTTGTTATAGTCCATAGTTTCAATGATGTATATAGCTATAGTTTTCGTGCTATTCCGGGTGTCCAATGTTAGTACAGTATTTACATATAGATATTGGCCACAAGCTGGCTAGATAACCTCTAGTAATTTTTCAAAGATAACCTCCAATCGCCTTGAAAACCTTCAAATTTCATTGTTCTTATCAAAAAAAGAAAACTGGAAAGTATTGCTTTTCAATAGAGTTTAATGAAATCTATCATCATTCTATTGTATTGTGTGAATGTGCTTTATCTTTGTTTGTGTAAGAATTTTAGTGTTTTGCAATTCTACCTTCTTTATAGTGATAATGGTTTTATTTCTTCAATTTTTAAACGTTTCACTTGATAAGCAAGGTTTCTTGTTATTCTCTTGTTTGGGTTTCTTTTGTATCGATGTTTTAATGGGTTGGGAAACATTTAATCTATAATTTCTCAATAAATTCAGTTTTCCGCTTCAAAATTTAATTGAGGTTTTATGAGTATTTTACTTGGGATGTGGAAATTGAACCTATATTGCTTCAATAAATTTATTTTTTGCTTCAAAATACTATTGGATGTTTTTCTGAAGATGATGCCCTAGGCTTGTGAAAAGGTAATGGGAAGTTTGATGATTTGAATTTGAGATGGATGCAACTACAGCTTTAAGTGGGTTCCGAGTCACCACCTGGAAGCGTTTTATAAGATCATAAATTCACGTGATTTATTTATCACCTCCATTATTATTGATTCATTGATTTAATCCATTATAATTGATTATCACCCCCATTATTACCTTCATTATCATTGATAATTGAGGCAATTGAACCTCCTTAATAACTCAACTTTTTCTTGAATAAGTCCCCTATAAAACCTTAGAGAAAGAATTACAAGTGCATAATCCTTTCTCAATGATGAAACTCTTTCAAAAGGTACCGTATATTGTCCCATTCCTCAAAGGCAACAATTACCGACAGTTTTTTGCATTGTAACTCAGAGATACCGCTCTCGTTCGCATTCCTACTGCTATTACTCTATTTCTATTGTCAGATAGATATTCACGTGTTGTTTCGTGTAACGGATCTGTGGCAGTGTCTTCCTGTGTAACAATGAAATCTTGACACAAATTCTGTAGTTGTAGGCTTGGTCAGAGCGCAAAAGGAACAGACTCGCCACAGACCCCAGGAGAGCATAGTATTTTGAAAGTATGATTAAAGTCACAAAAATTTGAAAGCATGATTAAAATTATAAAAACAACTACTAATAACAAAAATAATTAACTAAAATAAAATAAAAATTGATAACTAAAATAATTGTAACAAAAACTACAATTTTAGATAATAAGTAGAAACAACTACTAATAATAAACTCTTGAAAGTTCGTATTTTGCCGGCGCAGAAAGCACAGATTGTCGGCAGACTCTCTACAGACCCGAGAAGAGCTTTGTATTTCAAAAGCATTGTTGAAAAGTATGAAAAAACTACCGGCAGACTATTGAAAGACAAAACAAGATTCTTGTTTTAGGAACTTTGCATCTCAAGAAGCTGTAAATAAACTTTTGATAAACTCAGATTAAATTTTACATTTTCTCGCATATATCAGAAAATGAAATTCGTGAAGAAAATGTTTTTAATAATCGTGAAATTATTAATGTAAGGCTAGGCGTACACCGGTTAGTCAAGACAAGACGACATTAGTCACGTTTAGCCAAAGTAATTCACATAGCTGCTTATGAAGAAGCACACACCGGAGCAATGACTAATCGGTGTGTGTTGCTTCATAAGCAACTATGTGAAGTACTGTGACTAAACGTGACTAATGTCGTCTTGTCTTGTCTTGACTAACCGGTGTCCGCCTAGCCTAAATAATTCATCATTTTTAATAACCTTGAAAACAGAGCTTGAAACTAAAAAATCAACTCAAAGTATGAAATATAAATTGAAAATATTAAGAGACAAATCTTAAATTTCCCTTTATTTTTTTCTTGTGTTCACTCACGTACGCGTATTCACACGCATGCGTTCATCACTTAATCATTAAGTGCAAGCGAAAACCCGGCAGAGAGAGATTCACCTGCGGAAGTAGAATCACCAAAGTGAAAGTGTTAGCCACTTCTCTCTCAGCTCTCTCTCTCTCTCTTCTCATCCTTTCTCACCCCTCTCCTTCCCAACTCTTCTTCTCTTTCTCATCCTATCACTTGAGTGGATTATGATTTCTCTTGTACTCATCTCTAGCTAGCCTATCTTTGTAATCTGTTCTGGAGTTTCACTCTTGTAATGGAGCTATTGTGGTAATCAAAGCTGGCAAGAGCTTTGGAGAATTTTTTTCCTGGATTTGAACGTAGAAATGAGATTATCAAGAGACTTTTTGCATCAACTTAATAATCAAAATTAAATTTGAAACGTGTTTTTTTTGTCGAAATTTCATTTCGACAAAACTCAAAGGAGTTTTTCAAACCTTTATTATCAGCTAGTTGAGATGCTGAATAGAATTTGGATTGTTTTCTCTAGAAATTCATTGAAAATATGAAAAATTGAGTAATGTTTCTTCCTCAAACCATTTTATTCTAATATCAAATAATTTCTTAATATTGTTGACATTGTGTAAGGCAATTGAATCATAGCTCAGTTTTTCCACCACAATTATTGTAAGAGAACTTAGCTGGGTTTACAATTATTATTGTAAGAGAACATAGCTGGGTTTTAATGAGTTTCAATGATTTTAGCCCGTTTATGTTTGAAAATATCAAAAGAAAAAGTTCTACCTCTGACAAAGAAGACAAAATATTATTTGTCTGTGGTGTTCTTACTCAGCAGTTCTAGCTATGACTCCAATCTATTCAAAGATTTGCGCGAGAGAGGAATCTGGGGAACCAAAATTAAGTATTGTTGAGCCTAAATATTATCAAATACCTTGAAAATATCATCATTATTGATAATATCCATTGAAGATACTTATGTTGAATATTCATGATTTAGTAATTTTTATTGAAATCAGTCCTTATACAGCCCTTAGTACCGATTTTTGGGGAAAATGTCCCAGATCTTTTTTATTTCTTAGGTTTACTGTTCTAATTAATATGTGTATTTGAGCAAATGATAAAAGGATTGGTAAATAATTCTTTATTCCATCTGAGAAAATTTGTCACAATATTAAGGTCTCTGTGTTTGATAATTATTGTCATTCAGCATTCTATCGTTCAATCCTAATTCTCTTTTTTCATAGTTTCCTTTCAAGTTTTCCTTCTGGTTTTCCTATTTTCTAATCAACAAGTGTGCTTTTATTTCTCGCGTGATCTCCCTCAAGTTGACATCGTTTTCTGCAGCGCGTGTGGAACATTATGCAATTAAGCCAGCTTTAATAAGCAGCAGTATTCGTGGATTGCACACTAGAATTTTCCCCAACGATTCAATAGAAAAATGCAACACGCAATTTTGCAGAGTCCGAGCCATCGGTTTCACGAATAGACGTTTTCAACTGTGACGTTACCCACTTTTTGGAAGGACTCTTTTCTGTTTCTGTCATAAGTTTTCTTTCTTGCTAATATTGTTGAAACGAGATGCACTGTTGAAACGAGCAAACCATTACATGCATGTCTAGTGTGTGGTACCTTTGAAATCAGCTGTTAAATGGAAGGTTGTTTTTTGAAGGAATTTTATGAAGTATTTGATCGAGTCTTTGGCCATTCTAAACTAGCAAAAAGATGGATAATTAATTGAACAAAAATCCTAATTAATTGTTATTATAAGGCTAGGCGTACACCGGTTAGTCAAGACAAGACGAGATTAGTCACGTTTAGTCACAGTAATTCACATAGTTGCTTATGAAGCATCACACACTGATGCAATGACTAATCGGTGTGTGTTGCTTCATAAGCAACTATGTGAAGTATTGTGACTAAACGTGACTAATCTCGTCTTGACTAACCGGTGTACGCCTAGCCTAATACTCTAAAGACTTCTGCTACTGCGAATATTGACAACAGAATAATAGCTAGAAGGAAATTCGATGATCTTCATAGCAAAAAGATTGTTGGAAACCAGACAGCATGTCTTCTATGGTAGTGTGAGCAAACGCTATATGAACTTGAGCAATAACATAGACTTGAAGACAATGGAAAATGCGGCTTTTCCTATAAAACCATGCAACCTCACCTTGTCATACTATATTTGTAACAAACTATTCAGACGTGCAGATGTTTTTGTATGTTGTGTAACGTAGAGTACTAGAAGGAATTGTGTGTACTTTGTGAAAAAAGAGACCATACCATATGGGTGTCATGAAAAAGTTGGATAACTGAAATAAGTTGGAGAAAAAATGAATAGATTGTATCCTTTGCAACAGCTGCAAGATAAGTGTTGAAAAGCCTATGAGAGAATATTGTGGTGTGGAGAAATATTGTTACAGAACTACATTCTGACAACTAAGTGACTGAGTACTTCCGTGTTTGTAGTTCTTGACTCATTTAAAATGAGTAATTTTACTTGAGAAACTGAGTGAATTTCAATCTTTGTTCATTTCCTAGTGGAAAGTGCAGTGATTATTATTTGAAATGTCTCTCTATCTTCTAATAGAAAGTACGAAAAGGCTTTAAAATTTTGCCCTTTGCTTGATTTTTTAACTTTATTTACTACTTGTGAAAGAAAAATAGGAATACTATCTTGAAATATAACAAGGATTGACCTTTGTAGCGGTTCAATTGATGTTGTGGGAATCATTGAACGATTGTTAGCGATGATAATGTTGTGATGAAACACAACAATTCATCAGATTCAACAAATTCAGACACATTCTACTTTGATTTTTGAGATTGATCGAAAATTGAAATAAATTTGCAATAATTTGTCTATCGCAAATTTAAATTTACAAAATTGTATTTTCATTTGTGAACGTTTTGAAAAATCGTCAATAGTGAGACGCCTGTATTGGAATATTTATATATTATAGAAATATTTATTGTATTGTGTAGTTTTCAAATCATTTGTCACATTCATTAAATCAAATTGAACAGTTAGATTGAAGATTCTGTAGCTGAGTCTGTGGCAATTATGTTGATACAGTATGTTATTTTTAATGTATTAAATTCTACTTTCATTTTTAATTACATTATTGTATTTTATGTGTTTTGTTGATATTATACGAAATAAAGCGATAACATTATTTACTCAATTAGATGAGCCAATCAACATCTACGCATGACTTGTTTACAAAACTCTGTTTTGGCAAACGCCAAAAATGTTAACAAACGCGCGCGCACATCACTAGTGACGAGTCAAGTTTTGATTTCGTAATTTACAAATAGATGAAAGGCGCGGAACATGTGTGTTTCCAAAAATAACAAACAGGCTGCGAGCCAGAAGAGAGCCTTGCGGTACTCCCTCTCGCAGTGTGTTTGTTGTTTTGATGATGACTAAACTACTAGAAACGCCGGCCGGTGTAGTATTGCTTGCTCTCGTTGGTTCGTTGATGGATTGGTGACCTAATTTCGGCCAGGTTCGGCGCAAATTGGAACGCGTCGAAGTTTATGCAGCATTGAGTTTGATTGCACTCTTCACACAGCGCGGTTTTTTATTTAAATTTTAGTTTATCTTTTTATAAAATGTTGTTTAGCATAAAGAATTTTGATTTCTTGGATGTTTGTAATGCTTTTGATAAGCTACAGTATTTCTGCATTTATCGTGGATTGATTTATCAAGTAAATTTTTATTATGTTCAATTGTGTTAGGAAAGCTTGTTGAAAATAATTGTTCAACGCATTATAATATTGTTTTAAACAACTTTTAGGCTAGGCGTACACCGGTTAGTCAAGACAAGACAAGACGAGATAGTATACTCTTGAGTATAGTCACGTTTAGTCACAATACTTCACATAGTTGCTTATGAAGCAACACACACCGATTAGTCATTGCATCAGTGTGTCATGCTTCATAAGCAACTATGTGAATTACTGTGACTAAACGTGACTAATCTCGTCTTGTCTTGTCTTGACTAACCGGTGTACGCCTAGCCTTACAGCCAATAGCTAACTGGAGATCCGGCTGAGTTTGATCCCTCACTTGCAAGTAGCCTTTATATTTGTAACTACTGTATTTATTTGTAAAAACAATGAAATGAACGTTGTACTGAAACAGGGATGTAGGTGGCAGTAAGTATTGAAAAAAACAGTAGATAATTTAGGCTAAGCAAAGTAGAATCCTAGAACATTAGAATATCCAGAGTTAGCAAATGTTTTATTTGAAGAGGGGCGTTAGCCCAGTTAAAAGTACAGTACCGCCCTTCCCCTTCCTTCTATCTTTTGATACCAACTATGACGCCATTGATGCTACTGTTGAGATCATGATGATGCGAATGCTCCTCCTCTAAATGTTAGCGATGACTTGGATGATGCTCCTTTCAATGCTTGTAATGATTGTGTTAATGCTCTTGTCAACGATAACACCAACGATGATGATTACTGTGCTTTTTCAATGCTTGTAAGCCCCTGCGCCCACTAAGCAACTGCTTTCTGATTTCAGTAAGCAACCTAGCGTTGCCAGATGACTTTGGCTGATAGGTTAGATTACCCGAAAAACAGCGAAATGTCATCTGGCAACATTGGGTTGCTGACTGAAATCAGATAGCAGTTGCGAAGTGGGCGCAGGGGCTAATACCTCCGATGATGCTCTTGTCAGTGATTTTGATGATGCTCTTTCAATGTGTGATTCTTTCAATGCTTGTAAGAGTTTCGATGATGCTTTTATCACTGATTTTGATGATGATGCTCTTTCAATGATGATGATTGTGCTTCTTTCAATGCTTATAATTGCTCCGATGATGCTCTTGTCAGTGATTTTGATGATGCTCTTTCAATGTGTGATTCTTTCAATGCTTGTAAAAGTTTCGATGATGCTTTTATCACTGATTTTGATGATGATGCTCTTTCAATGATGATGATTGTGCTTCTTTCAATGCTTGTAATAGCTCCGATGATGCTCTTGTCATTGATTTTGATAATGCTCTTTCAAAATGCGATTCTTTCAATGATTTTAAGAGTGTCGATGATGCTTTTATCACTGTTTTTGATGATGATGTTCCTTCAATGATGATGATTGTGCTTCTTTCAATGCTTATAATTGCTCCGATGATGCTTTTGTCAGTGATTTTGATGATGCTCTTTCAATGTGTGATTCTTTCAATGCTTGTATTCGATGATGCTTTTATCACTGATTTTGATGATGATGCTCTTTCAATGATGATGATTGTGCTTCTTTCAATGCTTATTGCTCCGATGATGCTCTCGTCAGTGATTTTGATGATGCTCTTTCAATGTGTGATTCTTTCAATGCTTGTAAGAGTTTCGATGATGCTTTATCACTGATTTTGATGATGATGCTCTTTCAATGATGATGATTGTGCTTCTTTCAATGCTTGTAATAGCTCCGATGATGCTCTTGTCAGTGATTTTGATGATGCTCTTTCAATGTGTGATTCTTTCAATGCTTGTAAAAGTTTCGATTATGCTTTTATCACTGATTTTGATGATGATGCTCTTTCAATGATGATGATGATTGTGCTTCTTTCAATGCTTGTAATTGCTCCGTTGATGCTCTTGTCAATGATGATGATGATGATGATGGGGATGCTGCAACTGTCCCAATTCCAACCTCTGCTCAAACTACAACACTACTCGTAGTGAATTGCCGGTGTCTAAATTTGGAATGCCGGCCGGCTTGTCATCCTTCTCTTTCACTCTCTCTCACACACTCTTTCTCTCTTTGTCTCTCGCCCTATCTATATTTGTATCTCGGTGCCCTATATAGATCTACTTTCCGGGTACATGTGTCAGATTTTGTATGCGTTGTATTTTTAAAACGCCGCCAGAGTTCAGGAGAGTGTTTAGCAAATGTCGTAATATTTATATGGGTCAAACTGGGAGATTTTGGTATCAGATTTTCTGTGTCACAGAAGAAATACAAGGATAGTTTTAAATCGCAGCGCTAATGAGGATAGAGGAACGGGGAGGTATTGTTATTAAATTCAGAAGTTTTATTCATTTTTAATAACTTTCCTTCTTCTCTACCCTCATTAGGGATAATTAACAATAACAATAATGATGTCATTATTATTTCTCTTATTTGCTCGTTCTTATCCCACTTCAAAAGAAATAATTTGCAGGATAAAAAAGGATTGTTCCAATTTACAATAGAAATCTAAATAAAAAAGAAACCTGGGGATGTTCGTTATTAAATTTAGTATTATTCTTGTCTTTTCCTATAACTTCCCATTTCCTCATTATAATTGCAGTATTTTTCTTCTCTCCGAATCCTTCTCCAACTTCCCTTCCTACTTATCTCCTTTTTATCTAAACCTCCTCCTTCTCCTTGTTTCATATTGTCCCTGATTTTCATCTTCCTTCTCCATTTAAGCATCATCCTTCTCCTTCCTCTTTCTCTTATCCTCTTCCTCTCCACCTCCTCCTCCTCTTTCTTACCCCTTCTTCCTCCCCCTTCTTCCATCATAATTTCCTTCTTGTCTTCTTTTCCTCCTTCTTCTTCCTCCCACTTCTTCCTTCTCTTCTTCTTTAGTCTTCTCTTCCTTCTTCTTCTTCTTCCTCTTCTTCTTCTTCTTCTTCTTCTTCTTCTTTTTCTTCTGCTTCTTCTTCTTCTTCTTCCCCTTCTCGTCTTCCTCACCCCCTCTTTCTTCTTTCTTATTTTTCTTTTATTTCTTCCTCTTCTTACTTATCTTCTACTTCTCTTTATCTCTCTTCCTCTTATGCTTCTACTTCTTCTCTCCTCCTTCTGTTTCTCTGCCGTCTCCTTATTCCTCTTCTCCTCCTTCTTGTCCTTCTTACCCACATAATTATTTTCATACAACGTTCTTCAATCGACTGCCTCTCATTCTTAGTGGCTTAGTGCTAGTAAAACTTTCAATCCAGTTACCAATCTCACTTCAACTATCCGCGCAGTTCTTTTTAAGGATGATGAAACGAGCTTCGCGGATCATTTGCTTTGCTTTTTTAGCTGGATATTGTTGCGTTACAGTTGGTTAGCGATGGTCTTTGGTCAACATTCATAATAATTGTGGTCAAACTGTGAGATTTCTCTTCAGCGCGGTTACCGTTAGCCTATAACTACCACTGATGAAATTATTTGAGCTCAGATGTTAATTTTACGGGTCCGTGTACTTTAATACGAACCCATTAAGCGTGTACTTTCCTACGAAGCAAAATTCAACCGTGTACTTTCCTACGAACTGCTACTCGAATTCTGTTACTTATATCTGTTAATGTTACTGCCTTCTAATGTATTGGTTTTAGTATCAAAAGGTCATTAGCCGCTACGGAAATTCTCACGGTCTAACAATTGCAATAGGGAAGCTTTTAGGCAGCTCGTACATCGGAGCAATAGGCAATAATCAACATTTGTATCATATGATCGTCTACTTTATAGAAACAAATTGTCCAATGCACACCTAAGGCAGCTGTTTCGGTGTGCATTGAACTATTGGTTTGTATAGAGTAGACAATCATATGATCCACATGTTGCTTGTTGCCTATCGCTTATTGCTCCGGTGTACGACCGGGGTTACTGTTAATATTATTTTTATGAATAATCGAATGAACTCCCAGTTCTTGCTGGATTTAAATATAAACTCATGAATTCTCTGAGATCTATTGATAGTGATATCAGTAGTATAAAGTAGTTTTTAACATAATGTTTCTATGCTTTACATGAAAATGTTAACATAATTGTCGACGTAACCTCTTTTTGAGTAGTTTCTAAATTTTCATTTCAACTGTCTTGGACGAATACCTGTTGTTTAAATACTGAGTTTAAATAATTGGAATGGAAAATTAATAAATTAATAACAATGAGTATCACTATCACTATCCACTAGAAGCAACATCAATCACACACCGTGGCGAAGCGTGGTATGCTTATTTGGTCATCGCCGGGTATATTTCCTATACCACGCTTCGCCACTGATCACACAATGGTGTACGTCTTGTAGCTGATCTTTCAAACAATAAAAAAATACAAACCCAAGATCTTTTCACCCCTACTCAGTTTAAAATAATCCTAAAAACTTCACTGTACCAATTTCAATGCACCCCCATAATAAATAAGGGTGGAAATTGTGATGTGGTAATAGGTTGTGAAATCTCAGCTATTATTGGGGTGGTTATCAAAGGGGTGGCGGATCTATGTATTATATTGAGAAATGTTCAACCCTTGCAGTAATAAAGTCGCTTCAATCTATATAGGACGAACAAGTTATTGTATCTTACAAAATATATAGGTATAAATGGGTGTACATTGAGTTTTGACATACTACAGATAATAGATGACGATATAGTGAAAGTATTGGTAAGGAAAATAAGTTGAAGAATTCACTGCAAAAATAGATATATAAATATATTTACTACATGGAGATTCATATCTCATCATCATCCTTCCCATTACCCACGCACAAGCTTACAGCTTATGTGGGCATCATCCCTAGCAAAAAAAATATGCAATCAAACAAATATATTTACTACATGGAGATAGATATGCACATATATGTTTTATGCTTTTCCCAAGGTATATAGACAAGCTATAGATTATAGCGTCAAGATATAGTGTAGTAAAAACTGAGAAATGATGATTACCACAAACATACATCAGATTATTTACTTTATTCGTGTAGATTATAAATGTATTGATTTGAATAGATGAGAGATGTACAGATATAGGCTACACAATTATAGATCCACTCAATACTTAAATGCTGAATCAAAGGTCTTATACTTAATATAGACCAGAGAGAATGGAATCAAAGAAGTTCTTCTTCCATACTTTCTGATATAGACTAGCTTTAGATGATCAAGATATTGTATAGTAAAAGCATAGATAAAGATAATAAGATGTAAGAATTAAACACTGTACAAATATATATAGATAGAGATTTAAATGAATGGGTAGGAGATGTAAGATTCATGCAAGCAAGGTCTTGCGTCATAGAAACAAGGTGATCAGCTGAGCAGAGAGAGCTGATACAGTGAGAGATAGAGAGAGTGAGTGTGTGAGTGAGTGAGTGGACTATAGAAGAGACATATGAGAGAGGGTGTTTCTGTTAGAGAGTGTTAGGCTAGGCGCAGTTGTCAAGAAGACAAGACGAGATTAGTCGTACTTCACATAGTGAAGCAACACACACCGATTAGTCATTACATGTGTGTGTGCTGCTTCATAAGCAACTATGTGAATTACTGTGACTAAACGTGACAAATCTCGTCTTGTCTTGTCTTGACTAACCGGTGTACGCCTAGCCTAAGTGTGTTTGCAAACTAGAGGGAGTGACAAGGACACTAAAAATTGTTCAAGTCTCTCTCCCACTCATCGAAATTCGATGCAAGCTGATAATCGAGTGATTGGATGAAAAGTAAAATAATAATGGACCGGGTGCTCGTTAAATGTCCCACTGACATTGAATATTTGCAGGCGATACAATACGGATGACATTTGGGTGCGGTTGAATTGCGCCAGGCTAGAACGTTGCTAAGGCCACTGTTTCGAAATCTTTTAATAGAAGTTGGCTGAGAGGTAGGCTGTTGCTTCCGATACTGAATTAGTGTGTGGGTATTTTTTTGACAAGAATCAATTGACGGGTTCCTTGTTCAAATTCGAGAAGTATCTTCATTTTTCATTAACAATTATTATTATTATTATTATGCTTATGGCTTTTACTAAAACACTTCAGGTGTTCCCGTCTATGAGCTCGAAATTTAGAAAAGATAGATTATAGGTTATGTAGTCCAACATTGAATTTGTCTAGAAGGTTCACGATCAGTTCCAAAAATCTTCAAAATTGAATTATATTGATTCATAGATTATAGATTCAGAGCACTAACAATGAAAAATTACTTTTTATTGTAAAAGTATTACTTTTCATCACTAAAAATTACTTACTAGTGATTGGAATTGGTTGGCAGTAACAATTTTCACTGAATATGTTGTTTGATCTCGGTAATAGATTGTAACAGTTGATTGATTTCCATTACAATCAGATTCATTCAATTTGACGCTTGGCAAATTAGATAGATAGATAGATAGTAGAGAGTTATTATTTCTTGCCGTTGCTGATGACCGTAGATTACGATGGCAAAGAAATAATATCTTTCTATCTATCTATTCAATGCCAAGCGTCAAATTAAATGAATGTCACCTTATCAATGTCCCAAGTGCTCTTTGTGACGAATTTTTTTTAAATTAAACTCAGAGTGACGAGAGTGTCCACAGGTGGTAAATTGTGACGGCCGTTTGCACGAAAGCCAATTAATTTTAACCGCCGTAAAATGTCGTCATTTGGTAGATCTTAATAGTTATTTCGTTGCATTAGTTCGTTAAAGGGCGTCATTCTACAATGCTTGATATTCCGACAAGCTAATTGTGTACGAACGTCAATTCGATTGACTTCCTTACAATCGGTCTGTAGGAACTTCGTTGCATTAAATCCGTCAAGAGACGTCCTTTTACGTTGGTTTAATATTTTTGGCTTCTGTGTTATCTGTTGAATTCGTAATACTGTACTATTGCATTGGACCTGTCAAATACGACATTATACGGTTGTTCAAGTCAATTTTCTTTCGTTTAATTAGGTATATAACAAATTCCCTACCTTATTCAGCCACCTATTTTATTAAAACATGATATACATTCTATTTCAATTGAGTGTTTTTAATTCAATTTCTAGAAAAACCCATTATATCCAATCGTATTTGTTGTATTTAAATTATCTTCCTCTATTTTAATAACAATAAAGTTCAGAGTGTTGGCATTCAGTATGGTTAAAGAAAGAGATTACTAAGGAAAGAGAATACAGAAGGCTGAAAAGGAATCATACATTGCATGACAGAAGTAGACCAATGCAAGAAGAATGCGAAATATAATAACAGCGTACCGACTTACATGATGGTGAGTGATTGTACAAAGTGAGAGCAAGCCAGAGGGAGAGAGAGAGAGGGAGAGAGAAAGTGGTACTGAGATTGGATGAGCGAAATGAACAACCGCAACAGTTACAACAACAGGTGAAACGCCGTTGAGCTGTTTTTTAATTGACCACAGTTATACAGGTGTACTACTGAGAGAAAGAGAGAGAAAAGAGTGAGTGAGAGAATGTGAGAGTGAGAGGGGAAAGAGAAAAAGACTGCATGCATAGAGAAAGAGTGAGAAAGGTGAAATATGAAATTGATGTTGTGATGAGGCTGTGGAGGACAAGGAAAGGATAATGAAGAAGGGGAAGTGAAGGTAGAAGAAGAAGAATGGAAAGAAGAAGAAGAAGAAGAGGATGAAGAAGAGGAGCTTCACTGCTTACTGATAGCATAACGGGATTTGCCCAAGTCCTTCTGATAGTGTTCCACTTCTTGTAGAGCTCCTAGTTTTGTTGTCATGTTATTTCGGACACTAGATGCTGTTGTACTTGACATTGATGATTATGTTGTTGAAGATGATAATTTTTATTTATGACTATCTGTACTGTTGTATTCATGTACATGAGATTGATGAAGAATAAAAAGATGTTTATGTTGTTGAAAATGATGATTATTGTAATGATTATGACTATACTGTATTTTTTAATTTGTATCATATTCATGAAGAATTTATGTTATGAGATTGATAAGGGATGGAAGATTACTGGGTACTGTAGATGAGGGGGGAATTGAAATCTTCATCTTTATTGGATCAAACAAACTAATACAGATAGGAAAGTGAAACAGGCAGTGATGCTCAAAACGTTTTTCTTGAATTTAGTTACAAAAATTGTCCAAATTTTGGGGATATGTCCAAATTACTGGTACAGTGTTACCATCAAAGATTTATGATCTATGAGAATAATCCAAGATTATACATGAGATTTTGAATTTGAATAATTGGGGATACGCATTGTTTCAAGATAATGAAAATGGTTTTTGAAAAGTGAAGCCCTGTAGAATAGTAAAAAATGTATGGTTTTGAGATAATGGAATTTTTTTAAACGAAACCCTATAGAAGTGTGCTCCTTGAGTAGACACTTGAGTGTTACTTGATTGAGTGACACTTCAGAAGATGTGGTTCTTTGTTCAAGTGTCTACAGTTGAAACCCCCACTGTCATAAGTATATTATTGCCTCAAGAGAAAGGAGTTGAAGTACAATTTTATCTTACTTGTTCACTATTTCAAACCGTTTTTTCACTATTTTACTTTTATATTTACTGGTTTTTCTGTTTTCTGTGGTAATTAGTACTAAATTTCGTGTTTATTTTTGTGTTACAGATCACGTAAGAGACGTCCGAGCACATCTCAAGAGGAAAATGTCAAAGAGGGCGAAAACCCTCTGAACGAATGCACTGCAGCTCTGGTTCTGATGAGTCTTTCTTGCAGTCCACATTCTCCTAGTCTAAACGGTGAGTTTTGTCAAACAAAAATTGACTTTTTTCCAAAAAATGATTTTGATGGTTTTATTTTTAAACGTAGAATACACTAGCTGAACCCGGCTAACGGTTTCATCCCTCTATAGCAGGATTATTTTAAATTGTCAGAAACAGCTGATTGATGTATGCTCGTTTACTAACGTTAAATCAGCTGTTTTCTGACAAAATTCTATGAATCAAATTTATTGATTTCTATTCTATTCTATTTCTTCATCTTCCCTCATGAGAGAATTCCCCAGAAATTTGGTTTTTATCAAATAGCTTTGAATTCTCCTGTCAATAAGAAAGTAAAGTTTATGGTTTATACCAAGTTTCATGGCCAAGCAGTGCAAAGGGTTTTGAGTCTTTTCGTCACAAACAAACAAATATAATAACATCCTTTTGTATAACTTTAGATTTTTCTTTCTGCTGTAGAAAATACAAATTTGAAAATGCAAATACAAACAAATATAATAACATCCTTTTGTATAACTTGAGATTTTTCTTTCTGCTCAAGAAAATAAAAATACAAATAAATATTAAAATACAAATACAAAATTATTTTCTTATATTTTAGAGAAAACTACTTTTTAACTACTTAATTTTGTATTGATTTTTCCATAGCTCGTGGCTATTTCATTTGCTATGGTGGTAGGTTATTGTTAGCCCGAAACATACCGTTATGTAAATCAATAACATGATTGTTGCATTATTAATCAATCTGCTATGATTAATGAATGCACAATGTGAGAGGGGAGTCCTACAATCTACGATCTCATAATATATGAGAACACGTAATTATTTATACAATACATGACCTGAACGGAGATATCAAATGCAATTCGAAAATCAACCAGGCAATGCCCTATAATTGCTAGCATCCTTTTGGAGGAGGAGGCTTTTTGGGGCTGAAGGGGAGGGGGGGTTGTGAGGTGCCCCTGACTTCCCATACACTAACACACACACCTTTACAACATGCAAACCATAGTCAAAAAACAGTAATAACAATAACAGACAACACCGGAAACGGTTTTCTGATCGTGTTTACCATTTTGTGACCCTGCTTCCGGTTTACCGCAAATCGACGATTTACTCCCCCACCCCCTCAAAAAACCCCCTCACTCTCTCTCTCTTTCTCTTACTCTCTTTGCCTATCATCTTCCTATCTCTTTTACTTTCAATCGTTCCTATTGCACGCATGTTGTACCATGTTTATTACCACCATCTAATTTCAGTCAGTGTGAGTGTGATTTGAACAGTTTTGTGATTGAAAAGCGCTGTAAATTGAACGTTTATTGACCTCCTGATTTGTTGGAAAACGATTGATAATGTGATCGTTTATTGTCGTCGAAAATACAGTACTGTAGTTGTAATTGAATTTGATTGGCTGCCTTTATTTATTTATTATGGGAGGGCGAAGTTAGGGCACAGCCGGCCCTCTCTTACACTCAACCACCCTATACAATTCTAATTATAGTCTCTTAAGACTTACAGCAGAAATTAATCAAAAGAGAAAAAAATATAAAATAGAATAGTATTACAAGAAAAATTTTGTAAACAGAACAAAATGTTATTTTTACGGTGAAGGAGAGAGAAAAAATGCCTCAGAATTCTCCAGATACGAAGAAAAAAAGAATACTGTAGTTGAACCAACAAATAAACAGTTTCAATCATTGGAACATCTTTGTTTACTAATGAAATGTTTAGGGTATAAAATATTTTATTAAAGTACTTCTATTTTCATGGAACAGTCTTCAGGATAGAACTTATAAAGAAAATAGAAAATATAATTTTAATAGAAAATATGAATTTAATTTACTCTCTTATTTGAAAACAAAGCGTATTGAAATTCTGTAATTTTTGAACAAACAATACCTTTTTCAGCACCTGTTGAATTGAACTCCACTTAGGTTGTAGTTTATCCACTTTTCAGAATGATTTAGAATTTTAAAGCATTAATTTTATAGAAAATATGAACGCCAATTTAATATTCTACCTTTTCTATTAATATTTTATTTCGGGTTCTTTCTACTTTATTTATTTCAGTAAAGTTTAATTATGATCCTCTTCCCGGATCAAAGATCTCAATTATTCTCCAAGTTCTTTTCACTGTGTAGCTTCTAGATGATGGTAGACCACAATGAGGCCAAAATCGTGACAGCTGTATATTGCTCAAACTGCAGTACTGTACTACTGTGGTAGAGAGTTGCATCCTCAACTGACATGCATGTGCAACTAAACTGATGTGCATAATGTGAATGCACATGTGATGCATCATGTGAATAATGTCACACGAGAGCAATCACATGAAAGTTGTCACAAGACAATGGAAGTGAATGTGCCCCATCACACACAAAGAAACGAATCTAATGTGTTTTCCATCTAAATTATTGTCTCCCGTCCACTCGTGTGACAGATAAGCGTTTACCTGTGTTCTAGGTTTCCAATTAGTCATCAACTATCACTACCGGTTAGATAAATAATGTAGATGGCAGCCTAATTGGTGCATTGTTCTCTGTATTTTAATAGTAATCTTCTATGATAGATAGTTTGTGCCCTGTGGGATTTTCCCTAATCACAGTGATTTATAGAGTAGTTTAATGTGATGCTGGTAGTATTGTTTTAATAAATTTTTGTATAGTGATTGCTTAGTGTTATGAAAGTATTACATATTGGTAGAAGAACTTTCACAATATTTGCCAGTACATTTATTTCACTAAAGGATTAGAAAAACTCATCCAAGTAGGAACAAAACTTTAATTCTTATAAGAATGAAAACATAGACACATATTGGTATTATTGTTAAAATAGTTTTTTGTGTAGTGATAGTTTATTGTCAAAGAGGTGTCATTGATAGAAGAACTTTCACAATATTTGGTAGTTGATTTTTTTCACTATTGGATTAGAAAAACTCATCCAAGTAGGAACAAAACTTCAAGGCTAGGCGTACACCGGTTAGTCAAGACAAGACAAGACGAGATTAGTCACGTTTAGTCACAGTAATTCACATACTTGCTTATGAAGCAGCACACACTGATGCAATCAATGGCTTTAGAATAAGTCGGTTTTTTGTTGTTGTTATAAGTTCATAGTAAAATAAGTCTTCACATGCACTTGATCAAGTCATTCCGTAAAAGCCAGTTTCAAAGCGTGCTGTTGTTTACATTTCGGCAGGCAGAGAGGGCGCCTGCCTGTGTTCTTTTCCCGCGCGAGGCAACCCCAAAAATGGCGGGAATCCTGGCACGATTTGGCAACGCCGCTTTTCCCAGATTGGGACCTCGTGTTGTTGTTGTTGTTGTAGTGATGGGCCCACTCGCTCGCCCAAATTTTTCTTTTTTGACTCTCGTGGTCAGTTAGTACTGCAATTCAACAACGTTTTCCAGTGGAGTGATGACTGCTCGCGAAGAAGTTATTGTTGTTGACGAGTGAGAGGAGAGATGGAGGAGGAATGAGATGAAGAGGAGGAAGTAGAAGAAGGCCTCGTGGCTTGGTTTGCCTCCCCAGAGTTCAATGACCTTGCTCCATCCACCCTCGCCCTATCTAGGTGTGTTATTGCGCAGCTGATTCTTCTCTCCTTGTTGCTTCTTGCCTGGCTATGCCTTGCCTCTATTTTTTATCTCCAACTATCTATTCCTTCCACACCCTTCCTTCTGCTCTTCTACAACTACTTCTTCTTTTTCTTCTCGTGTTGCTTCTTCTGCTTCGTCGTCTCTAGTCTCGTCTCTATCTTCTCCCTAGTCTCTTCTTCTTCTTCATCATTCTGTTCTTCTTTGTCACCTTGTTTCATTCTCCTTCTTTGTTACTTTTTGCCTTCAATTTGTTCTCCCTTCTCTTCTGTTTCTCCTTCGTCTTCCTTTTTGACATCTCTTCTTCTTGTTTCTACATATTTGTATTTTCCTTGGTTTCCCCTACAACTGTCTTCATCTTCTTATTCTTCTTCTCTTCTTCTTTTTCTCCTTTCTTCCTTTCATCTCGTCTTCCTATTCATACTTCTATCTCTTCTTCTTGTTTCTACATGTTTGTACTGTATTTCCCTATTCTCTCCTTTATATCTTTCATATTTCTTCTTTTCTTTTTCTTCTCTCATCTCTTTTCTCTCACTCCTTTTTCTGTTGCATCTTATTCATCTCCTATAATTCCTTCCTCTTCTTCTGTTTGCTTTCTTCTCTCCTCTCACTATTACATTTTCTTAGAAGTGACGTTGACAAAAATCAGTAAATTTTTACAACATAACAGTGACAGTGAATAATGTTACAATATAATCACTATTTACTCAAAGTCTCGAATTGTTGAGACTACTGGAAGTTGGACCATCGATAGCTCATTCTAATCTCAATGTAATCTCACAGTCATGGAAATTCAGTGTAATCGAATTCAATCTCTTTTCAAGAATGACCAACAAGCATATTAAAATCGTATAAATAAATCGCTCGTATGGACCTCTCGGTTCTATAGGCTAATCTTGATATTTATTCGCAGATAAAAAATCCGTTTCACCACAGTTCTCATCTAATCAACCCCCTTAGAATAAAACCACCTGACGCAATTCATTTTTATACTTTCCACTTCCCACCCTCATCAGTCTTCCATCCCCCTCTTTTGTTTTGTGGTACTACCTGTTATCAAACCATCATATTTCCCCGCAAAGTGTAGGCTAACTAGAAAGCCCCCCCAGCCAACAAAAACACAATGTAAAAGCATGGCACGCAACTTATAATCTCGCACGCAATACATCCACCTAATCCATTGTTTAGATGTCACTATTGATGAAGTCTGAGGCGAGGTGGCATTCAACTAGTTGGGGTATTGTTGGGGGGAGGGGGTGTTCATTATTTATTCATATTTAATTGTGTCGTTATAGCTTGCTTGGTGCAGGTTAATGAAAGTCACACCGACAGTCAGAGTTCATGTAGAAATTGATTGTGTTTCGAAATTGATTCGAGTAAATATTCCTTCGAGTATACTGGAAGGAATTGAGTGGCAATACAGTAATAATAGTAATGCTAAACTTTTGTCTGTGAAAACCTTAGAAAGCAGTACATAATCTTATGACGATGATAATTATTCTGTATAGGACAGGAATATGATGGGTGGAATATCAGCACAGTGTTGCGACGTTTCTGTTGAAAATGCAACTGGGCGACTTGGTTTTCTCTGCTTTTGTGCAAAATCTGGCAGCATTGCACTCCTTAACTGCAATTATAATGCAAAACTTGAGTGAATTCATACTTGAATAGAAGTAGTATGCTGTAGCTGTTGTTTTGAAATTTTCTATTGTATAAAAACTTGAAAGACTTTACCCCAAACCGAGTAAAATCCAAAAACTCATTTTATGGTATAACCTGCCTACATTGTATGACAATTTTGACCTCATAATAGATTTATATTTTTTGTGTAACTAGCAGATTACCGTGCTAAGCTATGGGGTGGCCAAATTGTTGCAATTTGTGGAAAATATTTCTAAATGAATTCTAATTTCTAATTGAATTCACCAACAGATTTTAATCATCATTATCCTCCCATAAGGATTAAATGAGATCCATTTTGAGCCTTGGAGAGAAAACCAATTGAGATTGATGGAAAATAGACCTTCCTGGAATTATTTACCATGTATTCCAAGTTTCGTGGCAAACTGTCCAACGCTTTTCGAGTTCACTTTTTCAAACATACAAATAATATACACAAACAAACATCCTCTTTTATAAGTATAGATGAAACTAAATAAACTTGTTGAAAAATCTTTTTGAAATTGTCAAACTCCACTGTAATAAACATGAGGCAGATTACGGAATGATTCCACAACATCAATATTTGTTCTATGAAAGATTTAGGACAAGAATCCTTGGCATAGTATTTACACAAGAAACTATAGTACAGTATAAAACCAGGGATCCCATTTTAAACTGATACCAATACACACTGGGACTGATTATAGGCAACTTCTTGATAAGGAGTTTAGTTTCTAGTAACTTGTTACCATCCTCATTTTTCCTTGTACCGAACAGTAGTTAGTATCCAATTGCAAAGTGCATCGAAATTAGAGTAACTCGAAGTCTGACATTACAGTAATTAGGGAGAGACAGGTACAACAATGTATGCATCAGATTCAGTGATTATTTTCTCCATAATATAATTTCAATCAATTTCGTTGCTTAACCGGTTTCTGTGTTATGGTGCATATAATTCGTGTTTTAATAGCAGGTTGTAATGTTTTTGAGAAACTGCGAGCTCCTATCCCGTTCTCGGCACCGTTATAAGTTTATTTTTTAGGTGACTCTCTCTCTCTCTCCTCCACTCTATCTCTCTCTTGGTCTCCTCACATATACGGAATGATATGCTAATCAGAGTTCTGAAAATCTCACATTTAAAGTTTGTAGCGAAAGGAAATTGGGAATATGAATGTTGTCCAATTTACTTTATATAGGAAATTTCCAAGGTGTGTGACAGATTCTAATACTAATTCAGATTCTTTAATACTAATCTATCACTATCAAATTAGTACGTAAGAAATTAATACTAATCTATTAGTATTAAAGTACATTTTTTGGAGAATTTATTTAGTTGATTCGGTGAGAAGTGAAAATTATTGTCGATGTTGAGTTTTACTCCAATCATGTCAACATTAAATTTCGAGATATGAGTTTGATAGACCACAAACATCTTATTTAGGACTCGAATTTCAATATTTTCCTGTTGGAATTCGATACATTGATACTAAATAATCGATAATTATTATCAACGAATTTTTGAACACAGTTGATACATCACGAATCGAAACGTGATTCAGTACGCCTTTTCCCAATTCCTTTGAATTATCGATTTAATCGTATTCATATTATTCGACCTCTAGGAAAAGTTTATCATGGAAAATGGAGATTGGAAATATGGTAATAGGAAGTTTTTGGGTCTCACAGGCTATAATCTTACAAAACGCAGCCTACTTTGATACTGAATTCACGTTTTCAGTAATTTTATTCAGACAAGGCTACAGTAGATTTTTCCAATCATTCTTTTTTGGAAGGGAATCTTGTTATTGTAATGGTTATATTATATATTTGGAATACACTGTATTTCAAGTGTAAACTAATAAAGTGAAATTGGCAAAATCGTTTCTTTGTTCTAATTATGGAGAGGTTTCACAATATAAATATCAACTCTACAAATTTTATTATATATTTGATTTGTATATTGTATTATCTTGAGAGAATGTTTTTGTCTACCGTATAGTTTTCTGATGAATAAATATATAGACATTCCTCGAAAACGAAAAACAATAATTATTTATTTATTTCATTAATTGACAATACACACACCATGAGTGGGAAGAAACAACAGGCATTCGCCCAAAACTATTTCAATCCCCAATTTCAACTAAATTGTCCAGCGGTTATGTCCATGTACTTTTTCATTAATAATATAATAATAGAGAAAACTGATGATATATTTCATGGGGAAAACTTGATGGATGAGATCTGAAAGAATGAATTGAAGGCCTCAAAAACTAAACATTTTCATAATTTTCTATACTCAATGGCAGTGTTTTGGTATTCACAAAAAGTGTTACAAAAGTATTTATGCAACAGAGGAATTCTTTTCGGTAGAGGCAACTCTCACAGGTTTCATAAACTATAAATACTCGTAAATATACTTGCAACAACTCTACACAAAAACCGAATGTTGTATGTGTGTGTGTATGTGTAAAACTAGGCTTGTTTTGATGTGCTCCTTTAGATTAACGGTACACTTCCTCTTGGTCCTTTTCCACCTATAACATCTATACCTATATTTATTGAATCTACACTTGTATTTCCTGTACTATACCTACATAATATATCTATTTATATTCACGTGCAAAAGTGTTCTGCCATCTATACCTATTTTTATTACATACACGCTTGAATATCCCCTACTATATTCATTTAATAATATCTATGTATATTTACGTGCCAAAGTGTTCCCTTGGATTAACTGGACAACCATTTTTTCTTTCTCGGGCCGTGTTTTGATTTGAAAGCTGTCTATGAGAGTAGGGGATTTATTAACCACACATAATTGTGTTGAATGGTAAAATTGCTGCAAGTGAGTGAATGATGATGACTTGGAGAACTTTCTAGAAATATGTTCAGGGTTTCCATCGATACAATCATTATAATTTTGCCTTTCCTCTCATTTTTCTTCTTCTTCTTCCTCGTCTCCTTTCTCTTCTTGTTATTTTTCTCACCTTTAGTTGCTTCTTTTCTATTTTTCTCGTACTATGTTCTCATCCTCCTTCTTCTCTACTACTTCTCATTTTTTCTTTTTGATCATTGTGAAAATGAAGTTGGCTATAATTTTTGCTTCCTCTTGTTTATGTGATTTCTTCACATAAACTTTCTTAGCTATTCTTCTGCAAATATTTCGATATTCCCGTTATCTGTCGGTGTTTATCTATGAATACTTGATTGCATTATCTTATTCGTATTTTTCTTTTTCTTCTTCTCCTTCCCTTATCCCTCCTTTTCCTCCACCGCCTCCTCCTTCTCTATCTCCTCCTTTTTCGTCTTTTCCAACTCCTTCTCCTACACTTTCTCCTTCATCTTCTTCTTTCTTTCCTCCTTCCTCTCCTTCTTCCTCTTCTCTTACTCTTCCTCTTAAACCTCCTCCTTCTTCTCACTTTTCTCCTATTTCTCTCTCTTCTTCTATTTCTCATTCTCCTCCTACTCTCCATCCCTCTCCTCCCCATCCTGCTTCTTCTCTTTCATCTTCTTTCTTTTCTTCTCCACCTACTTCTTCCTCTACTTCTACTCTCCTATCAAGCCTCCTCCTCCTTCTCCCTCTTCTTACATTTCTTTATCTTATTCTCCTTTTCCTTTTCTTCCTCTCTTCTCCTTCTTCCTCCTCTTCCTCTCCTTCTGCTCCCCTCTTCCTCCTCCTTTTTCTTCTATCTCTTCTTTTTCTTCCTCCTCCTTCTTCTTCCTCTTCCTCTCATTCTTCTCCACTCCTCCTCCTTCTTCCTCCTCTTCTTCTCATTCTTCTCCCCTCCTCCTCTTCCTCCTATTTCTTCTGCCGCTTCCATCTATTCTTCTTTTCCCTCATCCTCCTTTTATCTCTCTTATTCTCCTTTTCCTTTTCTTCCTCTCATTCTTCTCCACTCCTCTTCCTTTCATTCTTCTCCCCTCCTCCTCTTCCTATTTCTTCTACCCCTTCCAACTCTTCTTCTTTTCCTTCTCCTTCTATTCTTTCTCGTCCTTCTCCTCCTACTTGTTGCTTCTTTTTTCTTCGTCTCTCCTTTCTATTCTTGGTTTTCTCCTCGTTCTTCCTCCTTCACTTTTCCTATTTCACCCCCTCGTCCACTTTCTCCATCACCACCTTCTCCTATTTCACCTCTTCCTCCATCTCCTCCACTTTCTCCATCTCCACCTCCTTCTCCTTATCCTTATCTTTCTTCTTATCCACCTTCTCCTCAACCTTTTCCCACAAAGTTATCATAATGAAGTGTTTTTGAGCATAATAGAGTGTGTGTTCTTTTTTTCATAAATATCTTTTTCCTAATTGTTCGTCTCTTGTGTTTGTCGTGTCGGCAGGCATGTCGTGGAACGGCCGCGTGTCGCCGTCGCCGTCGCTGACCGACTCGTGGCGCTCGAGCACCCCCTCCCCGCCGCTGAGCGAGGGCGGCGGCTGGGCGAACACCTCCACCACCGACGAGGGCATTGTCATCGACGACGACTTTGACGAGCTGCCTCGCAAGAAAAAGGTCAGTGGCTGTTCTGTCAACAACTCTGTTCTGTCTATTCAGCATGTTTTGGTGATGTTAAAAGGAGGGAGGAAATTGAGGTTGAAAAGTAGGGGATAAATTTGATGGGATTGATTGATTCTTTCCCATGTTTTCTTCATTGATGATATTGAAAGTAGGGGGGAAATTGAGGTGGAAAAGTTGGGGATCAATTTGATAGGATTGATTGATTCTTTCCCCTGGAAAGCTGTAGGATCAGCTGTAGTTACTCATAGTGGTGTGAATTTTTAGGCTCAAACATTTTCAAGTTGAATTCAATATTCTTGAATTTTTTGAATTGTTTGGTGTTTTTTTGGCTTTTCTATTGACCTTTTCAAATTTAAAATTCGCAATTAATTTTCGGTTTGTGTTTTTTGAAGTGAAAATCGTTGCTGTGAACAAAACTATTGTACATAACCTTAATTTGAACAGTTTATCAGACTAAATTTTGGAACAGAAGAAGTTTTGGGTTAACACCTGTTTTTTCTTTCCTATAAGATTGTATTGCTTGATCCAATAAATAATTATGATTATTAAAAGGAGGGGGGAAATTGAGGTGAAAAAGTTGGGGATGAATTTGATAGGATTGATTGACTTTCTATTTAGCATGTTTTCTTCATTGATGATATTAAAAGGAGTGAGGAAATTGAGGTGAAAAAGTAGGGGATCAATTTGATAGGATTGATTGACTTTCTATTTAGCATGTTTTCTTCATTGATGATGTCAAAAGAAGGGGGGAAATTGAGGTGGAAAAGTTGGGGATCAATTTGATAGGATTGATTGATTCTTTCCCATGTTTTCTTCATTGATGATATTAAAAGAAGGTGGGAAATTAAGGTGAAAAAGTTGGGGATCAATTTGATGGGATTGATTGATTCTTTCCCATGTTTTCTTCATTGATGATATTAAAAGGAGGGGGAAATTGAGGTGAAAAAGTTAGGGGTAAATTTGATAGGATTGTTTGATTCTTTCCCCCTCTCTCCTCTCCTCTAGAAGGTCAAGTGTTGATGAAAAGTTTCTTTTGTCTCCTTTTCCAAGAATGGACGACATTCATATGTCCAAACTTCGCCTTTTCATCTAGATAACTCACGATTATTAAATCATCAGTATATTTTTGCTTCATATCTACTCATGGTGTAATTTATAAGCTAATGTAAATTCTAAAGGAGGCCAAGGCCCTAAATGGGCTGTAGCGCCAAGGAGTAAGTAGTAATGTAAATTTGACGAATAATCAATATTGTATATTTGTTATTATAATCCAGAATTTAAGCCGTCATATTTCTTATCTACATGAATAAAGTAATAAATCTCAAATCTAAATCTATATCTTCCCTTTTTAATTGAGCAAGTTGGAAATTTTGAGTAGGACCAACTCTGCTGTATAGAGGTGAAACCTGTTCTAGGGAAGAAAAAGGACTATCGACTAGAATTAAATATGTGTCCCTCCTAAACAGTCGTTAATTGGAAAAGAAACTTTATCTTTAGACAATAAGGGCCGGTTCATGAGCTCGGGATTTACCAAAGTCCTAGACTAAAACGGGTGGCTACCCTAGCATCGACAAACGTTTGTCTCGACAGGTTAGTGGGTTAGCAGTATAGAGAGCCCTTAATACATGGTTTCGTGGCTAACGTTTGTCGATGCTACGGTGGCCACCCGTTTTAGTCTAGGACTTGGCTAAATCCCGAGCTCATGAACCGGCCCTAAGCCTTCAAAAAATTAGTAATTCATCAAGAAATTACCTAACCTCTTGAAGTAAAACATAATTATTCCAACAGTCCTTGACTTTGAAGGCTACAGCTACATGCGTTCAATAGAGTTAGGAAGTGAACCTGACTTATAAGAATAGTTTGTGCTTTTATTTCAAGATAGCTGCTGCCTTGACTTCCATTTAGAGGCAAATTGCTAGCGAAGAGTTCTCACAATACAGACAAATACCGGCAACATAACTAACGTTATGATTGAGAAGACACGAAGATGAAAAAGAAGAAGAAAACACCTTGAACAGTTACGCAATGCGAATATTGTTTGAAGATAGACAAGAGTGTAGAAAAAATTACGCCATAGAATAATGTCAGGCTAAAAAAGGTGAGAACAATATGATCATTTTGCAAGGTAAATATCAAGGACTGGCTTTTAGTGACTGACGTATTATACAAGCAGTCGTTGAAAAGCGCGGATAGGAACGAAGTCAAAGATGAATGGCAGACTAGCAAGTAGACATGAGAGAAGTCTAGGAGAAGAAGAAGAAGAAGAAGAAGAAGAAGAAGAAGAAGAAGAAGAAGAAGATGAAGGAGAAGAAGAAGAAGAAGAAGAAGGAGAAAAAGGAGGAGGAGGAGAAGAAGAAGAAGAGGAGGCAGAAAAAGAAAAAGGAGGAGGTGAAGAAGAAGAAAGAGGAGGAGGAGGCGGAGGAAAATGAGAAGAAGCAGAGGAAGAATAAGAATAAGGAGGAGAAGAACAAGAAGAATAGTAAGAAGAAGAGATTTGTGGTGTGGATAGGATTAATGAAGTGACAGACGCTAAATTGAATGGTATCACAATTAACGAGTTATGCTGGATCATATTTGAATCATTAGTTTGAGTACTGTATATCGTCAACGCGCCATTTGATATGTTACGCTAGTTGAATAGTGGATTACCCAATTCCTCATTAACAAATTGTAGGTTACTCTCCTGTTACACTGTTTTAAACAATTTTCATAATAAAAATTTATCATTTTCTCTCTAAATTTCTCTCAAGAAAAATGCTGTCACATACACTAGACTTGTAAGTTTGTGACATGATGAGCTGTGGTATTCCTTTTTTTCTGTTAATCTAAAATTCTATGATACAGGCCTCATTGGTGACGCAATGATTAGTCAATTATTTTGTATGTCACACTTTTCTTTAAATAAAATTCACACTTTTCTTTAGCTTTGACAGAGTTCTTGAATACTAGCCAGCACACGTTCATTGCTAAAAGAAAGCAATGTGTTCTAGCAACGAAACCGAAAATTATTGTTCAGCGTAACAGTGTTTGAAGGCAGATTTTAAATAAAAATAGGCTGACAGTTCTAAATTTAGTTTCTAGAGCAGGAACCGGCAATTTTTAAAAGCAAGTAACGTGATCACTCAAGAACATACTAGGAAGTAGTTTGATAAACGTGAGCTTTTACTCGCACTTGAACTCAACTCTCTCACACTCTCTGTCCTTTCCTCCCTCTCTCTCTTTCCCAGTCACATTCGGATAAAGGTAATCTAGTTATAGAAGCAGTATATGGACCCATAGTTTGGCCTTGAGCTTGAGTCAAACACAGGTTGTTGTAATGTAATAAAAGTAAGGAATGATTGACAGCAGGTTTGATCAGTATCAGGAGCAGACAGATACATTAAAACCTCATTAATTGGAGATGATTTAAGGTGTCTGGAGATTGATTAGGGTAAGAGTGATTAATCTGATTTAGAATAAAGATTTTTGCAGGAGATGATAATTTCAAATTCAGTTTGGGCGATGGAATGTCAAGAAATGTCTATAATGCAACCAAACTGAAGATTAGGATAGGCGTACACCGGTTAGTCAAGACAAGACAAGACGAGATTAGTCACGTTTAGTCACAGTACTTTACATAGTTGCTTATGAAGTAACACACACCGATGACATGCATCGGTGTGTGTGCTTCATAGCAACATGTGACTGACTGTGACCAACCAGTACTTGCCTAGCTATATAACTCCTTTACTATACCTTACTTTTCTATGGTATCTGGACTGGAAATGAATTATTGTCATTACAACTCATTACAGCTTTTTACAATGTTCAAAATTAATAATATTCTATCCACAATGCAATATTAATAAGGCTACTTCTTAATTAAATTTAGGTAATTCTGATGTTGAGGGGTTCGTGAAATTAAGACGATCGTATTCAATTCAATGGATTGATTATTTAGTGGATTCTTGCACACTTCGGTGGAAATTCCAATAGAATGGAAGCTATTGAACAGTTTTCAAGTCTCGTGCATTTGTTGCACTTGAAACGACAGTGTAGCCTGACCTTACGTCACTGTGGCCTGGCCTTACGACAAGCGCTAAACAAGGTCACTCACTTATTCTGAAAGCTAACCGGCAAATAGTGTATTGCCTTGGCCTTTTGTGGATCGCATTCTCACCTGAATGTAATTAGAAAAGTGAATGAAGTAGGAGATAAGGGAGTCCAGTATGTGAAGAAAAACTAAAGGTTGAAATGAGTGAAAAAAAGAGAGATTAGTGATTAGATTTGGAGTGAGAGAGAGAGAGAATAGTGAGAGGGGTGATCAGGATTAGTTTGAATCATCTTGTAATCACGTGTTGTATGAAAACTGGTTGACAATATTGGAACACTTCAGATTAAGGCAGTACGGGATAATAAAATTGAAGGGTTACTGGAATTTAGTTAGAATCATGATTACCTTGCTCCAACATTGATCAGGCAGATTCAATGAGGAAAGAATTTGAAGGTATTTAAATGAAGAAAATTGAGGATGTCTATTTCTGTTGAATTATCTGTTCTCGATTGAATTTTGTGAAAAAATGGAAATTGATGAAAATTTGAAATAAAATTCAGCGTTAAATTTGAAGATATTTCAAAATATAAATTTGCTTGAGGTGCATAAATATTTCAGTTCAATTATTCCATTTTTGTAATAAATTGAAAAGGAATTGAGAATTGTAAGGCTATCATTGGTGGGAATAATATTGGGTCACAAAATGGACGTTGTTAGCTCCTCCCACTGTGAAAAGGAGGCGTGTGTACGTGTAATCTATTCTAGACCAATCACAGAGCTCTCTACATTCGACTGATCAGCCAATCAGAAGCCAACGCGCGGTTTGTTATCTTTGGTGACGGCCATCTTGTTTTCAGTTTATTTGAAGTAGTCAATTTCACGTCACTCTTACTAGAGTTTTATTAAATACTTTATAATTTTAACCAATATAAAAAAGCAATAGTTGGTTTTTGAGGTTCGTAACTATTAGAATAACCAAATAATGATTGAGGATCGGACTTTATGTTTGTCCGAACAAACATCCAAATAATTACACCATACATTTATTGGATTACAAAATGAGGTTCTTCTACTTTTATAAGAAGGCGTTTTGAAATTTAAAAAAGTGGGTTGAGTTAAAGAGATTGTAATAAATAAATTAATAAAATTGAAATTGGAATAATATTATTATTCTTCGTATAACATACATAGTACAACAAAAATACATAAATATTAGAAGGCTCCTCATAAAGAATGTAATAAATAAATTAATAAAATTCAAATTTAAATTGAAATAATATTTATTCTTCTTCATATAACATACATAATAGTAGAACAAAAATACATAAATATTAGAAGGCTTCTCATAAAGAAGAATTATATAAAGAAGGCTCCTCACATAGGCCTGTGGGTGAGGAGTGAAACAAGGCTACTTTTTTGTTTGGTTTGTCTTCCCATCCCAAATAAATTATTGTGATATGATTTTAAAATAATGTTGATTACGTTTCAAGTGAAACCTTGGTAATGAATAACCAGGTGAAGAGGGATTTATCAATGTAAAACCCACTATTGTTTCATTAGCGATAGGTTCTGTTATTTCATCTCATGCTTCAAAAAGTCAAGGCCAATACTTATGACGATTGTCAAGTACAGTATACTAATTGTGTGTGATGTCAATTCTCGTGCTTCATTTCTCTGTTATCTTTCTCACTTCACCTCTCTACATGCTTTATTTTCCTTCTCTTTCGCGATTGTCGTTTTCATCAGATCTGTTATTTCACTACTGATCTGTAGCATTTTGATCTGTATCTCTTTCTCTCTCTCTCTCTTATTTATTCTTTCATTGATTTTTTTCTCTGTCAGTCACTAAACAGTGTGCAAAATTATGCTTGATGTTATGTAACATAGTGTCTGCTTCGAACTGACAAATAGACATAACAGCTTACGTAAAATAGTTATCATTTGAATACTGTATACTGTACTATCATAGTGTAATAGTGATAGCTTTTTATGTGGTCAGCTACCCACCTGGTATCTAACCGCGAAGACTTGTGTTTGATTTCCTTGGTTTTTTTTTCATTGATATTCGATTTATTGAATAACTCATTAATTTGAATTCATTTGAAATGCCATGAGTAAGCATAAGTATTTGCGAATGAAATTTAATTCAGTTTTTGAAAAAGTTGTTTTTAATTCCCTTGGTTTTCCTGTTGAAATTGAAGTATTATACTCTGACACAGACAACACTATAGTTAGTCTATGTAGTTAGTCTGTATAGTTATTCTATGACTCTGATTAGAACTGCTTTTGGATTGAGACTTGCTTGTAGGCCGGTCCTAAAGCAGTTTAAATCAAAGTATAGTGTCGCTTTTCTTTCAAACAAATACAAGCTCCATGTAAGAACTTGCTAAGTACAATCACCAATATCCTTATTGTGAAAAGGGGTCACATGATCTTGATTGATTTTGAGTATAATTTTTATAATCCTAATTGAATGCTAAATCTGTACAATGGAAATTCAAATTTTGAATATAAATTGATACAAACATCTTGAAATGAATGTTTTCCAATTTCTCACAAGAAAGATTCGTCCACTTCAGAGAGGGGTGCTTGATGAAGACTATAAATTTATTAAATGAGACATTAAGGTAGCAAAGAGGTGTATTCTTTGCCATTTTAAGCACTCGAAAGATTCGCAGTTCCAACAGATCGATTGGAAACAGAATAATTTAAATAAAAAAAGAGAAAAAAACAGGGGCCTGTTTCAAGTTTTATCATTATTTAGAAGTCCTCTGAAATAGGTAAAGACGGACACACACTGTTCATGATAAGCACGAAGTACCAAGCAATGAACTTATAATTTTAGTGTAGATTTGCCTTTGTTCCCTATTACAGGACTTCTAACTTTTATGAAGTAAACCCCCGTATAACGTATTAACAGTACTTATGTGAGTGCATTGGTCATTTTGGTACTGTATACATTTTGTTTGGCACACTATGGTTGGAATCTCTCACTGCTGGCCCAGCCCTGAAATTCCAACAACAATAGCCTTGTCTAGGGACCTCTGAAGGCCCTATTCGAACAGGTGTTAGTTTTTTTGAGCCCTTAAGTTGGCAGCCCTGAAAGTACCTACTTCTCCCAGACGTTGGTAGATCGGTGGGGGTGGTTCCTAGACCTTCATAGACCCTTTGAGAATAACATCTTTTCCTTTTCCTTTTATTCCCTTGACTCTCTTTTATTCCTGTTCGTTGGTCTGTACTTATGTTTCCTTTTTCACTTTCTTTTTCTTCTGCAATACACCTTCTGAAGTTCTCTCGTTCTGTCCCTCTTGGACTTGCATCAAGTTCTATCTGTATCTTTTTTTAAGTTTGTCTGCCTTTGAGACTAACCCCCATCCTCTATTACTTTTATTTTTGTTCCTACACGACCCTGCTTTATCCTTCCATCTCACTCGTTTAATGTTTTTCAACTCTATTTTCAATCTGGTCTTCTTCTCCACCTCCTCCTCCTCTCTCCTTTCTTCCCCTCCTCCTCCTCCTCCTCTCCTCTTCTTCTTTTCCTCCTCCTCTTCTTCTTCTTCTTCTTCTTCTCCTCTTCTCTCACTCATTTTATTCTCGTGTTTTTCCTCATTTCCTCCTTCTCTCCTCCTCCTCTCCTCCTCCTCTCCTCCTCCCCCCTCCTCCTCCTCATCTTTCTATTCATCCTTCTCCTTCTCCTCCTTTTCTCCCGGAATTTAGCTTATGCCGCCCTTTTATTCTCGTTTATTTTGTTTTGCTATTTTTTATTCTCTTTTTCTCCTCCTCCTCCTCTCTTCTCATCCCCCTCCTTCTACTCGTTATTCTCCTCCTCCTCCTCCTCTCCCAGACGTCTTTCTCGAAGCTCTATGCCGCCCTTTAATTCTCGTGTGTTCTGTTTTGCTCATTTTTCCTTCCCCCCTCTTCTTCTTCTTTTTCTTCTTTCTCTTCTTCTTGACTATGTTTTTCTCCTTTAATACTCTTATACGTGTTGAAAATAATAACCCTTTGCTTTTTATCTGTCTACACACAGACAGTTCAAGGTTGTTAGCCCTTTGAAAGCACTAGCAGCTGACTATGCTCTCATCTTCAGTATAGTCTGGTATACTCGATTGAAGCTGGTTTATTTTGTCTGGGTTACCTATTTTTTTATTAGTTCAACCTAATAATTTACATCTCATTGACACATATTTGTAATTTTTGGTCCCATGTTTTGATTATAATCTACAAAACAGAGTCCTTTGATTTCTCAAATCTAAATTAAAACCATTAAACTTATGTAATTCAAATGAAATTAATCTGGTTTACTGTTGAATTGGAGCCTGTAGAATTTTAGTGAATTGAATTGGTGATTTCCTTGTATTATAAGACATGTTTTTTCAAAGTCAGCAAAAGTATGTGATACATTTTAATCTCAAGCACTTTTGAACTGTTTGTATTCTAAACAAGTATTCTAAAGTATTCGTAGCGAACAAACTCATTTTCTGGCCTATGGTTTATGAGAACTGAGATCAACGCGCTGGCTTTCCAGACGTCTGGGGAATCCAAGAAATATGTGAAATAATTGGTGGGGGGTGAATAAACCGAAGCAATCTTCTTTGCAATATATATCTATATTTACAGACCCCTCCCAACGTCACCAACATGTATATAATGCATCACAATGAATATGTATATCACAGTATCGTGATAGAGCCTTTACATTGAAACTACCAGCTTATGCTGATAAAAACATATATACAGTTCTAGATATTGTATTACAGTACTATGCATTGAACAATCCAACTACAGCTTATAAAAGCATATACTTTTTACATAATATACTATAGATATTGTATAACTATACATTGAAACTACCAACCTACATCGATAAAACATGTATACTACACTCTAATAAACGTAGGGTTTGTATACCTATCTATACATTAAATCATCCAACTACAGTACAACTAGTACTGATAGATATATTTTTACTATCAAAAGCAATGGGAGGAGACTAGATATAGGAATAGTACTGTGTCATTATATCTGTATATAACTGAACAGCTGATATGCTAGGCAGTGAACGGCCTTGAAAAGAAGCCGCTCTGTGAGACCAGCTGATCGATTTCCTCCCCCTCCTCTTTTTTCTCTCTCTTTTATTATTCTCTCTCTATCCCCACACTGCTTCTCTATTCTCTTTCAAACGTTTATTCTCTCACCCTTTTCCACTGTGTAGTTATTAGATTATCTCCTCTCTCTGTTTGCCCCCGTACTTCTCTCTAAACCAGCTGATCAGTGTTGAAACTCTCTGTTTTTTATCTTTCTCTCTCTTTATCTTTCCACCTTCGTAACCTGACGCCAACAATGCATAGTAGGCCTTTGTACGCGATCAGCTGAGTTGAAACCGCGCATGTTTGTGGATCCGCCATGACAGTTCTTCCTCTCCTCTCTTCTCTCACTCTCTCTCTCTCTTATTCCTTGGTTCCCTCTCCCTCTTGATCTTCATCTCTATATCTTGCCAAGCACTAGTAGTCCCATGGTTGACTTACTATGGTTTCTTTGGGTCTTCTTTGTTTCTGTGGGTTTCGAAATTCTGTTCAAAACTTTTTTGTGGTTGTTCTGTTCTGTACTTAAGTTTCTGTCTTATTCTCGACCCAGTTTTGTTAAGATTAACTCTTTCTTTTGTTAATATTACTCTAGTTTTGTTAATATTGATACTATTTTCGTTAGGATTGTCATGCAACATGAATAGTATAAATCTGCAAAATAAATCTGTACTGTATATTCAATTGAATTTTATACTATTCCTATTTCTCAACTTTTATCTTCATAAACAGAGGTCATCCATCTTTTACCAAAGAATTTAGAGGTAGATAAGTTACGTAAAGAGAAGTACTGTAGCATAAGAGTTTGAATTGAAGAATAGTGCGTACTGAGTCTTAATATCAATGTATAGGCTTAATATTAATGTGTAATGTTCATTATAATTGAAAAAACAAATGGGTTTTATGTATTGTATGGGTTACTACTTTTCATACTAATATTAATATATATTATGAATATTTCATTTTAATATTCTTGATTCCGAATTTTCATTATAGAACTCACAAATTCTAGATAAAATACGTAGGATGTGGATTTATTTGTTGGGCTCCTCTACTTACAAATGAAAGTTGACTGTCAGTGTTAACAATTTTTTTCAACCATCACAACCTAACTACTGTATTTGTTTTAGATTGGATCTACAATGACCTAAACAATCTTTCGCCATTCATTGTTAATAATATTGAGAAACAGCTGACGATAAGAATAATCCTATAATGCACATGAAATTAATGAACAATGCTAATTACTAATTAATTTTAAGATTGGAGTAGCGGTTTTGATTTCGTCATAATTTCAATGACTTCTAGACGTGCAATTTCAACAAAGCTTGATTAGTTCATTACCTCAATGGCGTAAATTGTTTAATTTACCATCAGTTGTATTGTGACAGTACAATAAATAGTAAAATGCAATAAATAATAATAAATTATGAAAGACAATAAAATAAATGATGGTGCAATAAAAGAATGCAATGAGTGATGAAATGGAGGTGATTAATTATTAAAAATCAACATGCAAACCTGGTTAATTTCACTGTCGTACATGTAATCTATCCATTTATATATTATTATTTTATTAAACTTATTATTATTTTATTTATTCTATTGTAGTCTATCCAGCTATATATTACTATACTATATTATGTTTATTACATATTAAATATCAAAGAAGTTGGTTTTCATCAAGATAGACAAGAAAGATCAGCCCAGTTAATGTTACTTGCATCTTGTAGTACTGTATATCCTGCTGCATATATTTTCGCCTACTTGAAACAAGAACAGCTGTTTGTCTTGATATTTGTGTTATCTATTGGCAATGCCGGAAGAGGTGAAGCTATAGAGTTGACCTTCAGCTGCCACTGCAATGCATCCAAGGTCAAATATCAAGGCGATTTATCTTGAGTGTGCGTGCGTGAGATGAGGAAAAGAGAGAAGTAACGAGAGAAAATGACTTTGGAAAACGTGAAAATTGGTCTTGAATAATGGTGTTTCTATGTAGAAAATCTATTGAAATCTGATGCAGTGTTACTATTGCTTTTTTATAATATTTTATTATCCTTATATATAACGCAAATTGATGAAATAAATACATATAAATGTATACAAATACATTTGTATACTGTATTATCAATATTTGACTCCCGTGTATCAATTAGAGAATCTTTGTTTGGTTCGTTCACTTTTCTATGGAATGTAGACTGAAAATGAATTAGTCAGCTTTTTACAATTTTCAAAGTGTATAAAATTTTATACACTATGCAATATTGGTTTGGGTGCATAATAGTGGGCGTATTCTTGTACACTATCATCATTGTGAAAAGCTGTAATGAAGTATTTCATTGAATTAGTTAGTCCATGAGTTGGTCCAATGAATTGATAAACAATATCAAACAATTTGGTCTTAAAGAAGTGATAAACAATGGATAAATCCTGAAATAGCCGTTAGAATTAACCGGGGATTAAAAGATCCCGGTACTCCCATAAACTTATTCCAAATCGTAATTCATTACTTGGCTGCATTTACACTGCACCGACTTATTTTAAGACAACGACCTTCAATTGAACGTTCCTCTTTCTCTTTTTATTCTCTTCCTCCTCCCACTTTCCCCTTCACACTTTGCTTCTTTTCAAACACGTGCAGAACGATTTTTATTAGGAAGCAGCGCACATCTTATAAATTAATGTCACAATTGTCTGCCAACATTCGAGTTGAAATTGCATGCAATTTTTGGCAAGCATTAAATGTACTGCATCTCGGAATCAGCTCTCTAAGATTAGATATCTCTGTGCTGTATTGTGATTAATTGAATGCTGCAGTGTATGCAGGTTCACCGTAATTTCGTATTTGAATTCAACAGACCCGAAGGTGATTTGGGAAAAATTGTTTGAGTCTTGCACTGTATGCATCAAATTTTTACTGTAAATTATTAATAGATTTAATTATTAATTTCATTGATTATTTTCGTCTATGTGATTAGCCGTGGCGAAGCGTGGTATGCTTATTTGGTCATCGCCGGGTAGATTTCCTATAGGAAATAAGTAAATAAGACCAAATAAGTATACTACGCTTCGCCACTAGTGATTAGGTTTTTATAGCTTTCATCATTGAAAGAAAATGAAGTTGATAAGCGTTGATGAAATATTAATGAATTCAATTGTTCTGATAGAATATTATGCAATAATAATGTTTTCAGCACTAGACTGCTGATAATAATTCATTCACTTACTAAAAATCTATATATTTTTTGTGATAATACAGTATCGTAAATTCTGAGAATTTTATTGTCAACTAACTTTATTGACTTTGAAAATCTGAAAAATATTGAGGTGATCTTAATTTTTTAATAAGATGATTTTACTTTTGAATCCCTCCTCATCGATAATACTCAAATTCATGATATGTCAGTGCAAGCAGTCCAAATGAGGAAATGCAATAAATCCGCATTCAACGAGAATACTTTGGCAAGTGATGTTGGATTCTTTCAAGTGTGACGTCACTCTGAATTTTCACTGCAAGCAACCAGCTGCTATTAATTGACTTTCAGCGTCGCTTATATGTGTAGCGGACCTAGAGAACATTATTCTGTACACGTGCAACTACCCCTTTTGATTCTTCTTCTTCTTCTTCTTCTTCTTCCTTCTTCTTCTTCTCTTCTTCTTCTTCTTCTTCTTCTTCTTCTTCTTCTTCTTCTTCTTCTTCCTTCTTCTTCTTCTTCCTTCTTCTTCTTCTTCTTCTTCTTCCTTCTTCTTCCTTCCTCTTCTTCCTTCTCTTCTTCTTCTTCTTCTTCCTTCCCTTCCTTCCTCTTCTTCTTTTTCTTCTCTCCCATCTTCTTCTTCCTTCTTCTTCTTCTTCTTCTTCTTCTTCTTCTTCTTCTTCTTCTTCTTCTTCTTCTTCTCCATCTTCTTCTTCTTCTTCTTCTTCTTCTTCTTCTTCTTCTTCTTCTTCTTCTTCTTCTCCTCCATCTTTTTCTTCTTCTTCTCCTTCTTCAACATATTCCCCTTCGTTCCTCCTCCTTCTTGTATCATCTTCTTCTACGTAACTTGCTCCCCAGCACCCTCTCTTCTCATACCATCCCTCTTAATAGTCTTCTACATCGTCTGTAAACTAACCTCTAAAATTTATCTCCTTGCCCCACAAGCTAGTCACGTAACAGAGTACAGCTGTTTTTCCTATACTATCACTAAAAGCTAGTGACGAAGCGTGGTATACTTATTTGGTCATTTATATATAACAATATATTGAGAGGAAATATAACAAATAAGTATACAAGCTTCGCCACGGCTTAAAGCCTGGTTTACACTCGAGACTGGTTGAATGGCAAGTAGGTTGCTGCAAGTTACTTGTTCAGTCTAAACATTCAGTTGTACAATATTTCGAGGTGAAGTTTATTCGTTTATGTTTGGAGATAGATGAATCTTGAACAAGTTCGTGGTTGGACTGAAATTGGATCAAGCTCGTTGCCTTTCAACTGGTCCAGTGTGAACTAGGCTTAGGATTAGGCTCAGTTTTACGTGGTCTTGACTTGAATCAAGCTCCTTGCCTTTCAACTGGTCCAGTGTGAACTAGGCTTAGGCTAAGTTTTATTTAGGCTTAGGCTTCTAGGCTTAGTACTGCTGTATTCAAATTTTTCAGCTTTTTCGTTGATTGACAAGAATTCTTACATTATTTTGGCCTTTTTACACTGTCTTCCCTTATTATTGCAATCCATAATATTCATAATTTTCTTCTTGATAAACTTGATACTATTTTTAGGGTAATCGATACCATAAGACAAGGAACTAGTTACACCAACACCATTCATTCTGTAGTATTGACAACACTTGAAGCTTATTACCATGATAAGTACTTGGGTGTACGAAAAGTGGTACAATAAATTTCATAGTCAGGATGCCATAGGTAATTGCGTAAATAAATAATGCTCAACAATTATTAGCTAAAATGTTTTTAAACCCTTATATCATTAAACCCTTCTTTTCTATTGCAGTGTGGTTTTAACGCTATAACGAAACTATAAATTTTCGAATTTAATGATTCTATAAATTTTCCATTCAATTATGGGCAATTTGAGTTGGAATGCTGAGTTTTTCAGTGTTTAGGTCAACTTGTTTGCAAACAACTCTATAATTCTTGTGGACAGACTCGTCTATTTCAATCACAAGAGCATAGCAGGCGCTTTCTTTTGAATGCCAGTGCACTTTTCCAGTAGCTCAGAATAAATAAATGCTCGCCAGTCTGGATTCTGTACAACACACACACACCACTCACTGCACTGCTCTGCACATGTTCAACTTGGAACTCTCTGACATCAAGTGGAGCTCTAAATCACCACCACTTCTTTTGCTTTCCATTCTACTTCTTCGGCTTTGCTTTGTTTCTTCTTCTTCCTCCTCCTCTTTTTCATCATCTTCTTCTTTTCCTTTTTTTTCTTCTACTTTTCTTGTCTTTCTTCTACTTTGCTTGTCTGTCTTCTTATTCTTTGTCTTTGTTTTCTTCTTACATTTTAATCATCTTTTTTATCTTCTCCGTTCCATTCTTATTCTTGTTTCTTCTATTCTTCTTCTTTTCTCTCCTCCTTCCCCTCCTTGTCCTCCTCCTCCTCCTCCTCCTTCTTTTCTCCTTCTTCTCCTTATTCTCCTTCCTCTTTTCATCCTTTTCTTCTTCTCTTTCTTCCTTTTCTTTCTCCTCTTCTCCTCTATCATCTTCTGCATCTATTCTATTCTTTTCCTTTTCTTTTTTTCTCCTTTTTCCTTCTTTCCTCCTCCTTTCATTTTTCTCATCTCTTATTGTCAAATTGAAAATTGAACATTGACAGCAACAATAGACGTGGAGAAAAAATTGAACTCAATTTTCTATCAATTATTATTTTCAATAAAACAATTTTCTCTCATGTGTCATTGATAGAAAAGCGGTAATCGTAGAGCAGAAGAAGCATTGAAGTAGATTTTAGTTGCCTGTTGGCTGCGGAGGGTTCATTGACACCATATGGTGCAGTCATGCCGCGACGCCACTAGATTCACAACAAAACGCCATCCCTACTAACGACAGCACGATTTCGAGTTGAGTATTTTTAGGAATAAAATGTTTGTTTTGTTGGAATTGGAACGTAGAATGTATAGGCAAACATTATGCGTTTTACCCATGCATGGAAGTTTCATGTTTCGTTGAATTTGTGTAGGAAAACAAGTCCATCACAAATCATTTTCAAAATATTTCGTTGAAAATGGTCGTTTTGAAAGTTGATGACGCATTTATGAACGTTCCTAACATTAAAAAAACTTACCAAAGTGTAATGCCCGGTTTTTCAGTCGCTCAATAGACAGTTTATGGATCCAATAGCACTATTGAATCAATAACCATGTGTTTTCAAATGCAAAAAAAAGTTATTGATTCAATAAGTTTATTGAACGACTGAAAAACCGGGCATTAGTCTCTTTTTTGTCAGGAAATCTGTGCTTGGGACCAATTCTCATCTTTTTTCAAAAATCGAGCTCTTTCTTTTTAAATCACAAATTCATTAATAGCAGCTCACCATGAGTCACCATTGTACATTTATTTTGTTATTGAATAGTATGAATTGAAAAGTATAGATTTTACAGAAAATCTGAGGCCAGTAACTAACAAAACGTTGCAAAATTCTCCTATGTTTGAACCCTACCGTGAATCATTGAACCCCTCACTGTACTCAGAGGCCCCCAGCAAATCATGCAACGTAGCTAGTGAAGGAAAACGTTGCTCTATCATCTGATTACTAACCATACAATTTCTCTTCCCTTCTCCCTCCTCCTCCTCTTCCTCATATTCTTCTACGTATCTCCCTCCTTCTCCTCTTCCTCTTCTTTTTACACTTCTTTGCTTCTCGATTTTGTGGCAACTATCCTTTTCTATAATGCTTCCAATTTCACTGACTTGCTGAATGTTGAACACCATATTTGCCTCCACCTTCCTCCTCCTTCTCCTCCTCATCCTCCTCTTCCTCCTTCTCCTCCTCATCCTCCTCTTCCTCTTCGTTCGCCTCCCATTCCTTTGTTTCTCGACATCAGATCATCTTTGTGGTTTACGGTACATGCTCTTCTCATGGCCAGCACTTTTCTTTCTTCTCTGTGTTGTTCGGTTTTCATTTGCATCAGAAGTGGCGGAAGAATATTGACTAGGCTCTACACTCACTTTTCATGTAGAAATTATTATTCAGAATGGGAAATTAGTAGGCGATGTAGGAATCGGAAATGTTACAACACTGTATTTTTAAGCAATGTTACATGAATCGAGTAATTTTTCCGTCCTAGTGCTTTGGTGCTCAATAAAAATTAGGTAGTACCACAAAGTAGAAAGGAAATTCCTTGCTTCTCTATGGTAGTACACAGTCAATCCTTGTGTCCATACTTGGTCGATTTTTGTGTGCTGCACAGCATGCTGCATATACTTGAGAATTGGTATCATCATAGAGAAAGCATAGCGAAGCTTGGCTCAATGCTTTCTCTGTAGCATGCTTTGCAGCACACAAGATTGGCGAAGTATGGACATGTGGACGTAGGGAATGCTTGCAACAACTAGAAAAAAAGGTTTGCACTGTACAGGTTGCTGAATTCTGTAGAATAATTCTAGAATTATTCTAGAATCATCATCCTTCCCATTACCCACGCACAAGCTTAGGCTAGGCGTACACCGGTTAGTCAAGACAAGACGAGATTAGTCACGTTTAGTCACAGTACTTCACATAGTTGCTTATGAAGCAACACACACCGATTAGTCATTGCATCAGTGTGTGCTGTTTCTTAAGCAACTATGTGAATTACTGTGACTAAACAAGACTAATCTTGTCTTGTCTTGACTAACCGGTGTACGCCTAGCCTAAGAGCTTATGTGGGCATCATCCATAGCAAAAAAACTTTCATTATCATCATCATTATCCTTTCCATTACCCACGCACAAGCTTAGGCTAGGCCACCAGTTAGTCAAGACAAGGCAAGATGAGATTAGTCACGTTTGGTCACAGTACTTCACACAGTTGCTTGAAGCAACACACCGATTAGTCATTGCATCATGTGTGCTGCATCGCATAAGCAACTATATGACTAATCTTGTGACTAAACGATCTGTCTTGACTAACCACTCTAGCCCTAAAACTGTGGGCATCATCAGCAAAAAAAATCATCATCATCATCCTTCCCATTACCCACCCACAAGCTTAGAGCTTACGTGGGCATCATACCTAGCAAAACAATTTTAATTATTTCTCTTGTAAAATCATTATTTTTCAATAATAATCCAGTGAATTGCTCCACTATCTCTAAGAGCCCATTGTAAGTCATTCAATCATGAACTGATATTGAAATTCAATGTGATCGAATTTGAAATGTGAGAGAAGCTTCGCGGTTAAATAGAATGAATCGAATTATACTGTTGAAAAAAACCAGCTTAAATAAATAGAGTGAATTGAATTATACTGTTGAAATAAAAAAACCAGCTTTATTATAGTTTTATTCAAACTTGTATTTTATGCGAATCTCTGGCCATTTTAGGTGAGCTGTGAATTTCTTACCACAAATAAACCACTTACAGCTTCTGATGGATGTGAATATTTTCCACAACTATTGAATAATATTATCGTTGCACCTTTTTTAACTCGTCATAATCAACTGGCTTATGTTAATGAGCTGCTGCCTTGTTCATACTTGAACTAGTGCTGAAAATAAAATAAGCAGCAGCACTAAGCAGCCTAGACCTTGAGGCACCACTGAAACGAGAGAGAGCGAGAGAGTTAGAGAGAGAAAGAATGGGAAAAGAGAGAATGGCAAAGAGTTTGAAATGAGAGAGAGTGAGGGAGAGAGAAAGAATCTGTGACTTTCAACACCCATCCAATGCCAGGGTCTATTGCCAATAAATGCAAATGCAGTATTTGTTCTATGCAATTATTTCAATCATTATTATTATTAGAAATTATTTTTGTACAAGCCAAAGGTGTTTTGCAAGGACACATTATCAGGAGACTGTTGTTACTTCAGCCCTGATTTATTAAGATTTTCCAGGTTTACGTTTTTGCTTTTTTTGTTAGGCGTTTGAAATGTTGCTTGTCCTTACTCTACGTTTCGGATTGGCTATTTTGGCTCTTCTTCTCATTAGTAGTTCTCAATTGTTGAATAGTTGAGAATTAACTAGATAATCATTTGAAAAATTGAACAAGAGAGTAAATTTTATTTTGACTGCATGTCGTCAATTCTAGTGTTGAAACAATAGTGTTAACTTCGCAGTTCGTTATGGATCCAAAAATTCAGAACGTAAATTTTATCCTGTATCGAAATTTAAGATCTATTTAAGATCTTGTACGGTGTAATGTTCATATCTTACTACACTTCCAATAACAATAAGCAGTCTATTCATGTTTCTCCCAGGTTAACTTTTTTTATTACATGATTACATTTTCAATTATAAAATCCGATGTTCCCATTTTTATGGCCAATGGTTTCCATTGGACACCATGTAACCCTCCTTAATAATTTTTATAAAATTTCAATACGTACTTCGTATTTTAATCTGAAAAATATACAAGTTATAAAAAAATTTCTATTATACATGGTTTTGCCTGGAGCCGACGTGGTTTAATTTTATATTTAAAACTTGCAATTTTGATTATCTACTGATTCTATCAATTAATTCCTTGAATTGGAGTCATTAATTGGATTCGATTTCCATTCTATTTGACATTAATTTTGTATCATGCACGATTGAGCGATTTATCAGTAAAAACTAGTACGGAATTTCATCAAAAAAGAGCCCTTGATTGGTAATAACAGGAGCAAGCAAGCCGTATAAAACAGAACACAAAGAGCATGACGATGATTCATAGTTGTGTATATAGGAGGTGCGTTTTAATGACTATAGTTATAGGGCCCGCGGCTAGAAGACGAGCGTATCATAGTATAGGAGTGGATTGGACTCGACTATAGTGAGTGAAGAAGATAGCATCATTGTAGAGGTCAGTGGCCTTAGGACTGCATTTAAGAAACCGGTGGACACTGTTTTGCAGTTTCTAGTGCTAGGAGGAGGAGGAGGAGGAGGAGGAGGAGGAGGATGAGGAGGAGGAGTAAGAATAGGATGAGGAGGAGGAGGAAGAATAGGATGAGGAGGAGAAGCAGAGGAAGAAGAAGAAGATGGCGGAGGAGGAAGAGGAGAAAGAGAAGAAGGAAAATCAAAAAAGTATGATTTGCTAGTGGTTTCTAGTGCTAGGAAGATGTAGAGGGAGGAGGAGGAGAAGAAAAAAAAGGAGGAGAAGAGGAGGAGGAGTAGAAAAAGAGGAGGAGGAGGTGAAAAAGAAGAAGAATATGAAGAAGAAGAAAAAAAAGATGAATATGGAAATTCTGCTTCGCTAATGTGTTATTTTTTTACTTTATTTTACTCACTTTATTCTACTTTCTTTAACTTGAACAGTAGTCATAAAGTGGATTATAGTATCATATTCAATAGGTTCAAGAGTTGCTCCTGTAATGGTGATTGCTAGCATCAGAAATCTGATTTTCAATTGGAATATGATATGAATGGTCAATAGTTGTCAAGAACTGCTCCTCTAAGCCTAGGCGTACACCGGTTAGTCAAGACAAGACAAGACGAGATTAGTCACGTTTAGTCACAGTACTTCACATAGTTGCTTATGAAGCAACACACACCGATTAGTCAATGCATCAGTGTGTGCTGCTTCATAAGCAACTATGTGAATTACTGTGACTAAACGTGACTAATCTTGTCTTGTCTTGACTAACCGGTGTACGCCTAGTCTTATGAAGCAACACACACCGATTAGTCATTGCATCAGTGTGTGCTGCTTCATAAGCAACTATGTGAATTACTGTGACTAAACGTGACTAATCTCGTCTTGTCTTGTCTTGACTAACCGGTGTACGCCTAGCCTAATGGTGATTACTAGATCAGCGATATATGAATGTTGTCAATAGTTGTCAAATGGTGATTACTAGATCTTATTTGACATTACTTATCTTATCTGGATCAATACTTGAATAGAGGCTATTCCTCTATTAACAGGTGACTATTGTACTAAATCAGCGATCTGAAATTGGATCGGAATATCATAAATGACTGTTCAATAGTTGTCAAGAGCTGTTCCTCTATAGTGCGATTCACGTCAAGAAGTCAGCATTGTTTATATGAGGAGCATTGATGCCAAGTTTCATTGAGAGAGAAAGAGAAAACTGCACCAAACGTGTTTGTTGGGACTGTGTGCGACAACAATGCACAGTGCGAATAGGATAGAGACATCAGCAACTGCCTTGTGCTGAACAAGGATAGCAAACTCCCATCTTAGCAATGCTGACTTCTTGACGTGAATCGCACTATATAGGTGACTGCTAGATGAGCAGAGCAGAGCGGTCAAAGGCCTTTCTTGCACATGAGATGCCGTTGGCAGCAAACTGCTCTTCTTCTTCTTCCACCAGCTGTGCAATGGATAACCGCTGCTGCAACGATGGCACCGGGACTCAAGGACAGATCGCCGGTCAACAACCCCTCACTGTATCGAAACGCCGTATCAAACCGCAACCGCCCAAAAGCAACGGCATGTTTGCAACGTTGCGGGGGTTCTGTATCCAAAGAGCATGGGACCAGAGACAATTGGAATACTTAGTAGTATAATAGTTCCTATCGTCTTTGATGGGACGTTCTTTGTGAGAGTTTGTTGAAATTAACTGTAGTCCAATAAAGGGACTTGAATGTGAAAGGGATCTAGCAATTCCTGACTGAATTAGAATTGAAAGCAACTGGTTGTTTGCAACGTTGAGTAGAGGTTTTGTATCAGATTTTGTTGAACCGAAACTTCTTTGTGTTGCACAAAAGCAACGGCATAATTGCAACGTTGCAAATGTTGTGGACGCTCTGTATCCAAAGAGGTTCTGTAATATGATTTTAATGAATAAAATCAAATGTAATAGATTTTGTTGAATCTGACTGCAGTTGACGAAATAATGGGAAGTTTTACCTGCAATCCATGAGTCAATTAGAATTGGATTTGTCTGATCAGGGTTCTGTAATTCTGTATCCAATGATTAAGGGACGTTCTGTATCAGATTTTGTTGAAACTGGCTGCAGTTTTGGGACTACTGTGTATGGTTGGGAAGTTTTTCGAAGTAACAATCCCTGAGTCAATTAGAATTGGAAGCAACGGGTTGTTTGCAACTTTGTATCACACGTGATACGCTGATGTATCATGATGATCTTTGTATCATGATTGACGAAGAAGGCTAAAATGCCTTCAATATACAAATGTATGAATCCCTGATAGATTAGAAATGAAAGCAAATAATTGTTTGCATATGCAGTATTTATAATATAAAGGAGGCACTAATGAGCTAATTCAAGTTCATGGAGTTTTCTTTCCATTTCTGCTTTATCTATTATGATACTCTCTGACATTGTGAAATCATCTGCCAAATTAGATTCCATGATCATCTGCAAGAGAATTGTAAATGAAAGTCATTTCTTTGTTCTACAAACGTCTTCCTGTTTGCATACCTCTACAAGTTAGGCAGTAATCGGCAATAATTGCCTATTGCTCTTGTAGCCTGATGATTAATAAAATGAATCTTGAATCTCCTCAACATTTTGCGCAGAAACTCAGAAAGCAATCCACAGTTTTCTACAAATTATTAACCGTCACCAAAGATGTGACCTTCCCGATTGGCAGTAGCCCTGTGTGAAAGCCGTAAAAATCACCACTCAAGGTGTCCGTGCTGCTCTGATGATAATAAAATGAAATGGAATTTTGGGTCTAGTGCAAGGAATCCACTCGCGCACGCAAGCAACACACGCATGACCCACTAAGGTTTGTTTACGTGTGACAGCGCTCCAAGCGGCCAAAGTGCGAACTAGCCTATTGATCGTTTCTCTCTCGTTGCGTCTCTCTTTCTCGTTTGTGTCTTTCTTCTGGTCCTGTTGCAATATATTTCTGTCTCTCCTCCTAACTTTGAAACGTTTTTAATACCTCTCTTCTTTTATTTTTCAATCGTTTTAATACCTCTCTTCTTCTGCTCGTGCAATCTGTGAAGTAGCACTCTTTCTCTCTCTGGAAACTCATTCTCCCTCTCGCTCGCTCGCACGCTCTCTGGGGCGCAACAGTCGTGTTTGGAGAATCCTTTGTTCTCTCTGTGTTGTAGAATTTGAGTCGGTACTGCGCATGTGCTGGGATAGGTTTGCACGTGCATCTCCGTTCCCGAAGTTGTGAATGTTGAAATTTTTCTGTGTTACGGAATGGGGCACAAAGGGAGAAAGGGCGCAAATCCCTCTCTCACTCTGGAGAGAGTGAGAGAAATGTTCTGGATTCGATTTTCTATAGCATTCATATTTGTAGATTACAAATGGACTTGAATTCTAGATTGTAATAGTGAAGTAAACAATTCATGAACTAATCAATTAATTATGCAATCTGAGGATGTGAAGCGAAATGTTAAAAATGATTATTATGATGAATCTTGATCAAACGGCGATGTTTGAACTTATAAATGTATATTCTTGGTGGAGGATGTCCAAGGATATCCTATTCATCAACACTCGACCGTAAAAGAGAGAGAGAATGGAAGAAAGATTAGATTGGTTACATTATTCTAATGAACGGAGCTTGAGAAAACTATGTACAGTAGTACAAGAAATTAGTGGATAGGAAGATGAAACTGCTGAAGAAATATTGTTCAGAAGAAAATCGTTTGAAGGTTAAAATTAACCAGTATCCACTTATTCAAGCAGGTATAAATAGAATTAGGTATTATATCTATCATCTATTATTATATAATCTATACAATCTATCATTAGGTATTATATAAATCAGGTATTATAGAAATAGAAATAAACTCACAGACAGAGATCAAAACTTATTCTCTTTTCAGTTTTGATGAATATTCAATTGATGATTGTGTTTATTAATTTTTTTTTAAATTGATTACTTATTATATTACAATTGTTTGTACAATTTTTTATTATTTGTACAATTATTGTAAATTTATTTAGATACAATTTTTATTGCCTTTCAATGGTCTCTTGTTGGAAGAGACCACTATACAATACACAATCCTGTCTCACTCTTTACTTATTATTTTCTGTATTGTCATGATGACGTTGACGACAATTGTCCAAAACCTTATCAATGGAGTTCGGGGTATTGAGTTCAGTGCACCATTCATAATTTACTGATCCGAGACGGCTGTGGAGACCAATAAGCTATAATTTTGCAACCAAGACAACCAGACAGTTTTCATGAATAATTGATGTGATTGAGACCGCTGCATGATTCTTGGAAGTAGCCAATCGTTATTGTACTGAAAATAGTTGCGGCAATAGAAAACAACAGAAAAACAGTTATGAAAATAAGGGATGGTATGGATCGTTATCAGATTTTCCTCTAACCTGCTCTAGGATTGGCTGATCTAGGATTTATTTTGAGAGGGAAAATGAAAGAGAATGTTGGGTCTATAGGAGGAGATGGAATACGGGACCAAAAATGGCACCCACGGTTCATGAAATTGATTTTTATTGGTCTGCCCTATCCAGTTTAATATCTAGGATCCATAGTAATATTGACTTTTTTCGTACGTTCCACAAATTTTCAATAGATGTTTCTCGTAATTTTCTCCTTTTCAACCTTTCCAATCGTTCTTATACTTTTTCTCCTATTTTTTGACGTTTTCCTCAATAATTTTTTTTATTGCATTCAACAAAAAATTTCGATAAATTTCTTCTACTTCTTGTCAGTTTCCTTCAATAATTTCATTCTCTTCTATGTGCTTTCTATCATGCATCTCTCATATCTATAATTTTATCATAATGAAGCTCCGTCTCATACGGTCAAGTGTTAATGAAAAGGATATCGTCGTTCATAATTCTCAAGGAATTTACTTTTACATGTTCAATCTTCGCCGTTTCATGTACTGTAGATAAATCACAATTATATCATCGTTTCATTTTGCTTTAAATTTTTTCATTGAGTAATATAATATTTCATGTACATTTGTTGAATAATTATTATTTTCTACTACAGTTATTATATTCAAGAATATCTACATTTTGTTATCTACATGAATATAGCAAATTATATTTCATCGGATATTTTTCATATCTTCATATTTTGTCACACGCTTTTCACCCAGTAGGGTAAGTTGTTAGTTAACCCGGGTACCAACTCCGGTAGCTTTGTTTGTATGACAGAGCTAGGAGAGAGCAGGGAAAGCGAAGCCCAGCTCATGTATCGATCAGCTGTGTTCTCTGCTGAAGCCCTGGACGAATCCCGGTTTACTACCTCCTCTCTCTCTCTCACACTCTCTTACTCTCACTCTTGTTTGTCTTCTCTCTCTCTGTTCACCTGATGTATCTTCTTCCTCGTCTCTCTGTCTCTCACTCTCCCTCACTCTCTATATGACTTCTTGTAATCCCCCAAACTTCCTCACCTCTTCTTTTACTCTCTCACTCTCTCTCTCTTTCTCTGTTCAGCCACTCTCTTCCTCCTCATCACTCTCTATGACTTCTTGTAATCTTCTCTTCATTTTTTCTTCCTCTTTCCCCTCAACCCCTCTCTGACTCTCTCTCTCTCTCCCTTTAGGTTCATCATCTCTTCCTCCATATAACTCTCTATGACTTCTTGTAATCTTCCTCTTCTTATTTCCCTTCCAACTCCCCCCACCACCACATTTCTTTTCTGACTCCTCATTCACAACAGCATTTTCCACCCCTTCACATCCTTCTTAGCTTTCCCTCTCCTCCTCCCGCGTGTTTTTCCGACTATGCTCATCACTTTTTTCTGCTTGCTGTTGAATTTGTACCAACTTATTTTTTGTTGAATTTTCCTTTGTTTCTTGCTTTGCTAATAATAATTGTTCTCATGATTTTCCTTCTTGTCCGTTTTCTTGTCTACACACCTTTTCCCCTCCAAGGTTTTCCTTTTCCACTTGGTGTTTCTGGATTGAACTCATATTAGCCTTTATTTTTTGTATCATCAGCTGTTCTTCTTTTTCTTCATCTCTTCTTCTTCTTCTTCTTCTTCTTCTTCTTCTTCTTCTTCTTTTCTTCTTCTTCTTCTTCTTCTTCTTCTTCTTCTTCTTCACTTCTTCCTTCTCTACTATTTCTATTCCCATCTCCTATTCTTGTCTTTCAGTCTTTTCCTCTTTTTTCTGAAGGAATGTCATTTTTTTCACTCTTAGATCCTTCCTTTTATCCACTCATTGCTCTTTTCTGTCTGTCTTTGTATCGCTATTATTATCATACATGTTCTCATACTATTACTTCTTTTCTCCTCTTCTTCTCATTTTAATAATTTCGTGTAGTTTTTCCCTCCAAGTTATTTTCCTTCTACTTGGTGTATTAGTGTTTGTATAGTGTCTTAGTGTACTGTATTAACGTATCCTTCTCACAATTCCACTCATTTTTTTATTAATTTCCTTTGTTTTGATTTTTTATCAACTGCTCTTCTAGTTTTCCTTCTTCTTATTGTCTGTCATTAGGTTTCCCCCTCCATTTGCTCTAATTTTTTTATTAATTTCTGTTTTATCAACTGTTTTTCTATTTGTTCTAGTTCATTTTGTCATTTTCTTTCTAACTTTTCTCTTTTTCTCCTCCACTTTTCTAATTCTTTCTCCCTCCAGTTGTCAATTTTCTTCCTTTTTTCTTTGTTGTTAATTTCTTATGATTCATATTTGCCCCACTTTTCTCCTTGACCATAACTGTGAGTAGGTTATAATGCTTGACGAGAAGAAAAATAATTGAGCAAATAAAACAGAATTTGATTAGTCTCCATTACTCGCGTCCCCTGTGACATTCACCACGCTACACGTGCAAAGCAATCAGCAACTGCTGTGTGGAAATGCCGCCGCTCTGTCTATTTGCCACTGAATTTATTACTTTTGCGCGAGCTAACTGTTTACGACAGAGTCACGTGCCTCGCAGAGACACAGGGAGACACAGAGAGTGAGAAAGTGAAAAAAGAAAGAGAGTGTAAGTGTGGAAGAAGTGCAAGAACGCTGAGAGAGAGGGAGAAAGTTGGTATGAAACTGAGGAAGAGAGAGTGAGAGATTAGATTATTTACTTTATTCATGTAGAATACAACATAATGTCAGCTTAAATTCTATATCAAGATACAGTAGTTTTTTAATTGAACGTCCTTTAGTGTAATAAAAGGATAATATACAATGAACGTCATTTAGGATAAAAGTAATTACAGTATTCATTAAGTACAAAAGATAATTTAAGGGAGCTTATTAAATAAAATTTTATTTATACTAGTAAATTTAATTTAGAGCTCACTAATAAAATTATAATATCCAGGTACATCTATTCAGTTTATCTATATCTCTCAGAGAGAGATAGAGTCAGGGATAGAAGAAACCAACTTTTGTTTTTCCACTTTGAAAATAATGTGGCATTCCAGTAAACCCACTAAAAGAGATTGAGTGAGGACAAGAAAACATTTTGTGTGAGATACATTTTTTTTAGAAAACAGCAAAGAAGGGAATACAAAAAATTGATAAAAAGAATTTTAAGATAGAGAGAGAGAGAGTCAGGCATCGACTTCTGATTTTTCACCTGGAAAGTAAGGCTAGGCGTACACCGGTTAGTCAAGACAAGACAAGATTAGTCACGTTTAGTCACAGTAATTCACATAATTGCTTATGAAGCAGCACACACCGATGCAATGACTAATCAGTGTGTGTTGCTTCATAAGCAACTATGTGAAGTATTGTGACTAAACGTGACTAATCTCGTCTTGTCTTGTCTTGACTAACCGGTGTACGCCTAGCCTAATGTAGCATAAAAGCCCCACTTCCAGTAAACCTACTAAAATAGATTGAATGAGGACAAGTGAGAAACATTTTCAGCAAAGAATTTAGAAACATTTAAAAAATAGAAAATTTACATTTAGAAAATAGTAAAGAATTGCTAAAGAAAAGAATAATAAAAATACTTGAAGAGAGAGAGAGAGAGAGAATTCTAAGAGATTAGATTAGATGAGATTTTTCAGTTCATTCATGTAGATTACAACATTATAATATCGTGTTTAAGGCTAGATGTACACCGGTTAGTCAAGACAAGACAAGACGAAATAAGACACGTTTAGTCACAGTATTTCACATAGTTGCTTATCAAGCAACACACACCGATTAGTCATTGCATTGGTGTGTGCTGGTTCATAAGCAACTATGTGAATTACTGTGACTAAACGTGACTAATCTCGTCTTGTCTTGCCTTGAAAATTATTACAGAAGTTATTACAATAATTTTCGATTGTGAGTGAGAGTGTCCGTGAGGGAGAAAGAATTCTTTGAGAGTTTGAGAGAGAGGAGTGTGTGAGAGTGGTGAGTGATGGCCTCGCGCGCAGGGGTCGCGGCCAGGGCTAAACTAATGTTTGGGGGGGCTGAAAGGGGGTTTGTGGTGGGGGGGTTGGCCCACATTTGCTGTGTCTTCGATCGGTGGAGGCGACTCGCAGTGACCTACTTAGCGGCTCTATGCACCACGGGGCTGACCTGCTTTCCTTCTCCATTTTCCGACTTGGCCGTGTTCCAAACCGCCGCCAAATGGGGTTTAGGTCGAAGAAAATAAATAAAATAAATAAATAATTTATTTCTCAGAATTTCATTTACAATTACAATAATTATAAACATTGCAAAAAACCTGAATTTTATATTCACACAAAATAAATGAAATATTCTAAGAAATTAGGTACTCCCGAGATATTTCTTTATGGGAGTTACCAGCTAAAAATAAATTTATACTCAACGTTAAAATACTTTACGTTGGAAAAATTAATATTTGGAAAAAAACCAAGCAAAAGGCATTTTATCAGCTTGATGAGTCAGTCTTTTTTTATCTAATTAGACACAGACTTCATCTTAATAATCAATTCAACCTGAATTCGAAATGATTTAAAACTTAGAAGCGTTGAGTATGGTATTACTACGTTAATCTTACAAGACATTATTTGTGTAACAAAACTTGTATTAATGAATTAAAGCAGCATAAAACATTAAACGAAACTACTATACAAGAAAGTATCACTAAAACTATTTATTATTAACAATGTTGAACCAATAATAAATTTGTATTTAATAGTTGGAGAAACGAAAATCCAAAGAAAGCTGTATACAGTAAATAGTTCTGAAGACTTCTGCACAGCAAATATTGACAACAGAACTTAGGCTAGGCGTACACCGGTTAGTCAAGACAAGACAAGACGAGATTAGTCACAGTACTTCACATAGTTGCTTATGAAGCAACACACACCGATTAGGCTAGGCGTACACCGGTTAGTCAAGACAAGACAAGACGAGATTAGTCACGTTTAGTCACAGTACTTCACATAGTTGCTTATGAAGCAACACACACCGATTAGGCTAGGCGTACACCGGTTAGTCAAGACAAGACAAGACGAGATTAGTCACAGTAATTCACATAGTTGCTTATGAAGCAACACACACCGATTAGGCTAGGCGTACACCGGTTAGTCAAGACAAGACAAGACGAGATTAGTCACGTTTAGTCACAGTACTTCACATAGTTGCTTATGAAGCAACACACACCGATTAGGCTAGGCGTACACCGGTTAGTCAAGACAAGACGAGATTAGTCACAGAACTTCACATAGTTGCTTATAAAGCAACACACACCGATTAGGCTAGGCGTACACCGGTTAGTCAAGACAAGACAAGACGAGATTAGTCACAGTACTTCACATAGTTGCTTATGAAGCAACACACACTGATTAGTCATTGCATCGGTGTGTGCTGCTTCATAAGCAACTATGTGAATTACTGTGACTAAACGTGACTAATCTCGTCTTGTCTTGTCTTGACTAACCGGTGTACGCCTAGCCTAAGTAGCAAGAGGATAATCGATGAACGCCACTGTAAAAAAAGTTGTGCCTAGACGGGGAATCGTACCCCGTACCTCTCAATTGCCCGTCGAGCTATTTTGCCATTAGAATACAGCTTCTGTAGTGTGACATTCAATTGTAATACTGTATTAGCCAAAATGGCTAGGTATTTTTACCTAGATTTACTAGGAAAATTAATAAACGGCATAATCATTTTATAAACGGCAGAGGGATGAAATTATTGGATGTTGCAGTTGAGGCTGTGCGTCACCATAAGAAAAACTTTTTTTGTGGTGATATTTTTCAAAGTTTCTTGATTTGTATACTATCAAGCTATCAAAATGAAATACATTTCAGAGGAAACAATTTTTTTGTTCATTAGTTTGTGAGATAAGGGCGCCTAAAGTTGAAATTTTAGGAACAGGTCATCTCAAAATTGGTTGCAAACAGCAACCACATAATACAAATAGACGGAGCTTTCTTATTACTTCAACATTGTATTATGTGGTCGCTGGTTGCAAATACAATCATGAAATTTTGAGCACACATTCTTGAAGCTATTGTCTATCACATGACATAATTAGTTCCTCAAAATACCAAATTTGGAAAAAGTATTTTCGAAAATAATTTCTTCAAAAAATAACTCAATTTTCAATTCAAATGGAGAATTCGTTATTTTTCTCAAGTAATTTATAATAACTCACTGTGGTATGGAATAAGTGGTTTGCAATGTTTTAATTCATAATTTGTGTAGTGGCAAAGTATAGCTTATAATGTGTAATATCTGTATAATTTTGGAAAATAAATCATTTGTTTAATTAACATTAATAAACATTTATTCTGGATTACAATGTTTTAATTCATAATTTCTGTAGTAACAAAGTGTGTGTATTTAATCTTCATTTACAAGCAGTTCGTTCTGAATGAGGTGAAGCTTTCCATTGCATTGTCCTCTTCATGTATGAACTTGAATATTGAAAGTACAATAAGCAGCTTAAACATTCTGAAATTTCCTCTTGAATCAATTGAACTACGTTATGAAAATATAAGGCAGCTCGTACACCGGAGCAATAAGCAACATTTGGATCATAATTATGATCGTCTACTCTATAGAAACAAATAGTCCAATGCACACCTAAAGCAGCTGTTTCGGTGTGCATTGAACTATTGGTTTGTATAGAGTAGACAATCATATGATCCATATGTTGCTGATTGCCTATTGCTTATTGCTCCGGTGTACGACCGGGGTAAGGGGATTTACATGTAGGCTACTAGTAACAAATTGGGACGATTGTTGGTCTGAATCCAAAATGTATTGTGATGAATTTTAATTTACAAAAAGCCCTAAACAATCAACGTTTTTGAATGAATACACCCAACATCAGAAAACATCAGTTTCCAACAATAGATTCAACAAATCTGTACTGAATTAATTATATTAGTGCAGTTTTAGTAATGGATCAATACAGTGCAACTCTACACCAAACATTGATCTCTGGGATGACACCATTTGTGCAACCTTCCTCCCCCTTTGAAAATAAGGGGGCGCAGCCCCCAGCAAACCCCCCTCATACATCAGAGTGGTTTAGTTCAGTGGAGCAGGTCCTAAATTTTGCCGGCATCCCGGCGTTTTATATAGGTCACCAGAACAGCACGTGGCTTACCCCCCTTCCCCCTAGCATTTGGGGGGGTTCCGTGCCCCGTGGGGTGGGGGTTGGGGGAGGACTCTAAACCTTCCCCCCCCCCAATTTGTCTATGACCCTGCTCTGTTGCTGGAAAAGTAGGTCGACCCAGTTTTCTCAGCTTTTCCGTGTTGGAAAATCCCTTTGTGTATTCAACAGGCTCTCCCGGAAAAGCGGATAGAATGACTTTTCCGGTGAAGCTGATGATAAATCGATGTCGGAAATGCAGCCGGTATCTTTGATTGAATTGAGATGTCTTTTTTGTGAGCGAATTGCTTGATGTTGAGGTATTCTCCGACTGTGAAACTCTCAATATACTTAGAATGAAATTATCACTTGAAATGTAATGAAATTACACTCAAGATTTACTCAAAAATTACTTACTTATAATTTCACTTGTAATGAAATTATCACTCGAAAAAAACTCTAAAAATGAAAAAAATTCTATTGAGCGGAGTTAGACACTAGAATATTCTCTTGATCACCAAAGCCCACTAACCCCTGAACCCCTAAAAACCAGACTTTATATCCATCATATCATCTTAATAATTTATACATTACTCAACTTCATTTCTTCGAATACTCTGATGACATGATTCTTATCAATTCCATTGATATCACTTGGTAACTTGTACCTTAATTCCACGAAATTCCTGATAAAAGTTTAGTTCATTGATATCACGTGATACCTCGATAACGTGTACCTCTTTTTCTCGAGACGTTTTATTGTTATCAAGTCCGTTTATATCACCTGATTACATTATTTTCGCCGTAGCACACAGTACACTGATTTCTCGAATTCTTGAAAAGTTTTCCGGCTCCCATCAGATTCTACTCAACGAGTTTTTCCTGTAGTTTTAATGGTGAAAAATTTATTTTATTAGTAATCTATATTATCCAATATTTGTAAAGGAAATATTGTATTACGGAAATATTCTACGTGGGAAAGTATTTCCATTGGTTGGTGGGTTTGATGTACAAGATGTTGAAGTTTTTTTTGTGAGGGTGATGCCCTCATGAGCTCTGAGGCTTGTGCTTGGGTAATGGGAGGGTGATGAAGATGAGACTACTTTTTAGGCTATTTATATTGTGAATTTCAATATATTACTCAATTGATGTATTCATTTGAAAACTTGATACTTATTTTTGTCTTTATTTCTTGTGTTGCAGGCGAATCGAATGGTATTTCAATGTACATGGCCAGGATGCCTTGTAATCACAACCACATGTTCTTCCATAGAAGCTCACGTCCGAAAAGCACATTTAGGGTGAGTTCTTATCATATTACTGTACCTCATTTTTAACCTCACTTTTTTCATAATTTCCAACCAACTAGCTGTATTGATATCACAATTTTTCTTGAAGAAATTGTATTGATATCACAATTTTTCTTGAAGAAATTGTATTGATATCACAATTTTTCTTGAAGAAATCAAACACGATTCGTCCTAGAACCACATAACAAAGAAATAGAAATAAAATTATTGAAAAATTAATATTTTTGAATAAGAAAAATACAATGTTTTCAAGTTTAACATACCTATTAATTCCTGTCAGGCAAAATGTTTAAAAATTTAGCTTTGAGGGATTCTTTCAACTACTAACTTTAATAACTTATTTTGAAATATTGTAAGTTTCAATTTGATCTGTATTTGTTTTGACGTGGCCTATACTTGTGCATTAGTTGTTTTTGGCAATAAACAGATTTTGATCTGTACAATTAATTGAACGAAATTCCTAATTAATAATGCCATGTAATACTCTGAAGCCGCTACTGCGAATATTGACAACAGAATAGGCTACTAACGGGCGGGAACGCGGGCAAAAGTTTTTTGTACAGCAGTATTTATCGAATTTCCTTACTATACACTGTTGACTGAAACAAGTCAGTAAATGTAACAGCTGAGTGAGCTTGTGTGTGTGTGTCTTTTGTGAGTGTATTGCATGACGGCATGTTCACATTTCAGCGTTTGAAACTAATCGCTTATTCAGTTGATTCGGATTGAGAGCGAGAGAAATTTAGTTGTAACATGCCTTTGACTCGGTCGTCCAGCTGTTTTCCGATTCACGCACGTACACTTCCTTTACGCGCACTGACTTGTTTCGATGAACAGACCATATCTATTATCATAGAGAAGCGATTCCCGTCCGTTTGTATTCTGTTGTCAATATTCGCAATAGCAGAAGTCTTCAGTGTTTTATATGGCATTATTAATTAGGAATTACGTTCAATTAATTATTACGATTTTAAAGCAATTGAATAGTTGCAATATCTCATTTTCTTCTATTTTGATTTGTATTTGTTTGTTTTGACGTGGCCTATACTTGTGTATTACTTGTTTTTGGCAATAAATAGATTATGATTTGTATTTGTTTTGACGTGGCCGTGGCCTGTATACTTGTGTATTACTTGTGTTTGGCAATAAATTGATTTTAATTTTTGTTTGTTTATTTTTTGTTTGTAGTGACAGACGTGGCGACGACGAAGGCTGCATGGACGACGACCACGAAGAGGAGTTCTACTACACGGAAGTGGAGCTGGGTCTCACGTCGTCGCCTCCGACTCTGTCGCACCGCGACATGGCGCGACCGCCCCACGAAGACCCCGAGTACCAGCGCAGCCTGCAAATGGCCGCCTCCGCCCCGCACCCCACCACCCCCCAGCCACCCCCCTCCTCCCTCTCGGCCCTCCACCACACCAAACCGATCTCAGTGCCGCCCCAGCACAACGGCGGCTGTGGCTCCTCCCTGTTGCCACAGTGGACCCTGAACGGCGCGCCGTCTCCGGTCAGTTGATTACAATCATATTATTATGTAGAAATAATGATTGATTGATTGATTTATTGGTCTATTACCTATTACCAATTATCTATTACATTTATGTATTGATCAATTATCATATCTTTTACAATTATCTATTAGCAATACTATTGCATTAAAGGTAGGTTTTCGCTTCGGCTACTTAGCAGCAGACTCCGGCTACCGTTAGTCAAAATTGCATCTTTTTCAAACAAAAAATTGTACCTACTCGTATATTAAATACTACATTTTAATAAATTCAGTCAATCAATTCATTCACAACAACAATACAATACAACTTTCATCAATAAATTTTTTAGTAAATAATACACATATAATAATAAATTACTCTTAATAATACCCGAATACATCAGCAAAGCTAGGCTTGTGCGCTGATGTATTTTTTATTTGTTTATAATATTGCTCAACAATAAAATTAATAATATCCATAACTACTAAAGTAAACATAAAAAGATTAAAATGGAACTTACAAGATCAATCTTAAGAACTATATTATATTAAGCTACCAATTTTAAAATAGAAGTATTTTTTTAACCCAATCAACTAATTCTATACTAAGTTTATAGGTGATTTTATTATTTATGAACTGGATGGGGATTATATTCATTAGTTTGCTGCATATATATTGTGTTTGATGTATGCATATTATTTTTATGATAGAGCGGAATATGAATGCTATTGCTTAATAGTCTCATAAGTGATTTTCCAGCTCAAAAATTGATTTTTATTAGCACAAGAATAAGTCACAATTCTCTTCACAAATAACTGCCATATAATTAGGCGAGGTGGAACCTACCCGTAAGGGTCTCCCCACCGATAAAAAGCCATACGATTAAAACAAACTGCCATATATCAATCTTAATTCTAATCCTAAATCTTCAATCTTAATATCAATTTTAATTTAAATATTTATAGTAAATCTTTAATCTTTAAAAATCGTCTCTTGTGTTGTTATCCAGTATACTAGTGCGATTCACGTCAAGAAGTCAGCATTGCTTGGATGGGAGTTTGCTATCCTTGTTCAGCACAAGGCAGTTGCTGATGTCTCTATCCTATTCGCACTGTGCATAGTTGCCGCACTGTGCATTGTTGTCGCACACAGTCCCAACAAACACGTTTGTTGCATTTTACTCTTTCTCTCTCAATGAAACTTGGCATGAATGCTCCTCATATAAACAATGCTGACTTCTTGACGTGAATCGGACTATAATAGTATTATTTAGTTTCTCCTGCATAATTGAATCTGTTATACTAATGGTATTTTGTTGTGTTTCTGTTTCTCCCAGCAGAATTCGCCGCAAAAGTACATGAGACTCTCCTCGTCAGTTCCGTCGGTGAAGCAACCCAACTCGCCAACGCGCAAGGCTCGCGGTGACACCAAGAAATGCCGGAAGGTCTACGGAATGGAGCATCGCGAACAGTGGTGTACCCAATGCAAGTGGAAAAAGGCATGCACCAGATTTGGTGACTAGATTCTACTCACCAAACATCAACCAACAACCGGTGCCAATCACTGATCAAATATTGTGAACCATTAATGTTGGGTTGCACCAAGCAAGATCAATTCTGATCCAGGATCGGTACAATGCTAATCAAATGGGATTCAAAATAGTTGATCTCGGTTGGTGCAATCCAACATAAGAGCCCTTCATGCCATTGCACTGTTTCTGTCTAAAGTGAACTGAGTTGCTCTTCAAATTCATGGGAGTTAGTAGTGTTGGATTAATGAAAGAACACTTTTGTTGATCACACATTACTATTTATTAAACACTCTTCACACTTATTAATTATAAGAAAGTGAATACAAAAGTTCATTGCGTTCACAACAATATACAACGGTCTTCATTTTGATCATCGGAAAACTATCGATAAGAGTACTCGATAATGAAGAGATTTATACAAATGTAGTATTGATACTCGATTTCAACAAGTAGCCAATGAATTGACCAGAACCTTTGTTTCTTCATTAGCAGCAGTTAATTTACTCAAATCGGATTTTCCATCATGTGCTTGTTGGAAGTAATCATTTGCACAATGGCTGACAACATCTCGGCCTTTGAGCTCGTGAACAATTTCAGCTTTTCTGCTACACCCCGTCTATAGGCAACAATATCTTCCATCGCACATCATCAATTTGAGCATCAATTTGACTATGGAAACGGTACCAGAAATTTTTGTTCGTAAAGATCTGTAGAAGAGTGTTGTATAATCTTGAAAATTCGATTTTTTAACGTTAAAATTGCAGTAGAAGTCGATGAACATTGAGCAAAATTCACTCATTTTCATTTTCAAAATTCATTCGGATGGGTGACCGACACAAAAAATTGTGCAATGAGGCGAGGTGGAACCTACCCGTAAGGGTCTCCCCACCAATAATAAAAGCCATACGATAAAAAAACTCATTTTAACCTTCAATTAAAAACAATTGATAAGTGATGATTCAGTTTCAAGGTACAGCAAAAATTCTAGTAATGTGTATCCTTTTAATTTGTCACTATCCACACATTTCTAGCAGTAAAATAACGACCGAAGGAGTGAACTGTGGGCATTTTAACCTTCAATTTCAAAAAACAATTGATAAGTGATGATTCAGTTTCAAGTTACAGCAAAAATTCTAGCAATTTTTTTCTTTAATTTGTCAATACCCACACATTTCTAGCAGTAAAAATAGCAAGAACTGCGGGCGGTGCAAAGGCATTGAGGGCTCTTAATTAACATGTCTTGCGACGACATACTTACATGACAAAACTGTACAAGTACAATACGTATTGCGATTATTTCAAATAGTTATTATTAATCATATTAATATATATATTTTATTAAACCTATATTATCGTACTGTATTTAAATATTGTATTATCAGCATTGTTTCATATATATATTATTAATTTGACACACGTGTAAATAATATTGAACCGGCTGGAGAGTAGCTTTTACGTGAATTTCAATCACATGTATATAAGTATAACTATTGTTGTAAATTTTCAATCATATATGTATATGTTGAGCAGTTTCGTTTATTCCGTACTGTTGAAAGTATATGTTCACACGTGGTCGATTTTTGTGTGCTGCACAGCATGCTGCATAATTATGCAATGATAGCATAAATAAATCGACCAAGTGTGAACATACCTCGAATGGCATCAGGTATCGCATGGTATTTAGTCTTGGATGCTCTGAAGTTATTCAAAAATGTTTTATTCTGAATCTTATCTTCAAAACTAAGTTCTCATCTCAATTTTTGTGTATTTGATTTTAATAAAACAACATTATAATCAATCACCGAATGCTCTGTAGTTGTATTGAATTTATCATTCAATTTGCAGCAGTAAGTTACTTCCGCATATAATATTGAAGTAAACTTCTATCTCAATCTTTTAAAGATAAATTCTCTTTGTGTTAGCCTACATATGATATTATGTTAATCTGATTTTGACAACATGATATTAATTTCTAAACTCAAGCTGAACTTTCATCTCTTTGTTTTCAACGTGACAAGTGAATTTCACAACAATTGTAAACTACAAATCTTTTATTCAGCAATTTTAAACTTGGATTATTTTTAATTTTTGTGAAACTACTGATATTAAATGCTCATTCCCTTCAAGACAGCTGCAGAAATAAGATAATTTTTAAAAATAATATTTTTTAGAAGATAAGGGGTTTTGTGAGAAACCGAACCCATTTTACTGAGGTCATGTTGAAATGAATTTGTCTGAGTTTTCAGGACGGTAATAATTATCTCTCATCACTTTTTTATTCTAATCCAACAAGTATTCCTTGTGAGATTTTAAATATTACGGGGTGAAGTAATTAATCATGGTATATTCCCTACTGTCCATTACCTACTCTTTAAAATTGTAATATTTTTTAACATGAATCTTTTTACTAGAATCATAAATGGTGAAGATATTTTTAAATTACTATGCGAAACCAAAGAAAATAGCATCAATCGATTTGAAATTTAAAAATCGTTGACGTTATACAATTTTTTTAAAATTGAAACGTTTTTAACAAATGGTTAAATCCATTTTGTATGCAATAACTCATTCGTAATTGGACCAGACTTGAAAATGTAGTCGAAAACTTTATCAATGCAATTCTTGACTCTTATTGACATTCAATGAGAAAATCATTATTACAGATTTGACTGAATTTTGTGTAAAAAATTGTCTTATTTTGATTGATTCACGTTACTCCGATGACAATTTACTTTTATCTCTATGAAATTATTATTACTATTATTTTGTTGATAATATGAGAAAAATTAAAAAAAAAACTTGCATTGTAATCTCTCCAACAAAGATTTCATTTTAATTAATGGAAGTTGCCATTTTCTTTGTTTTTGTAAAATATTATTTCGTTTTGTAAATATAAATTATCTCTTTTCGTTCAAGCTTTCCAATTATTATGAAAAGTTCGGATATTTTCGGGGGTTTTTGTTTACTTTTTCTGGTAAAAAGTAATGTATTGTTAATGTTTCTTGATCTCATGAAAAAAAACGAAGAAAGCCAAATGACGCAGATCGTATTGTAGTTGGTTTTGAAATTGAAGCTTATTTCTGTTAGGAATAATAATTGATAGTATTGAGAGGAAATTCTGTTGAAGAATATCGGCTAGACATAAGCAGTCTAGCTTATAGGTGTCAGGTTCTCATTTCCCTTGAGAATGTTCTCAGAAATTTCTCGAATTGTGTTGAATGGTTGTAAGAAATGGAACTTACGCTTTCAACTTCTGAAACAGTTCAGCGGATTTTATGAAAGATTTTTTGATGGCAGTCATTAATGAGAATGAGAAATTTTCTTTCAATCTTTCTCTAAAACGGTGTTGGACTCAATCTGTGGAATAAGTTATCCAAAAATACATACAACACTGCCAGAGAATCACTACAAAATTAAAATGTGATAAAATAATTGCATATATATTTTAGTCTGTTGAACATAATTGTATAGAATATAATATATATTTGTGTAAAAAGTAGTCCCATTTTCTAAAAGTAACCTTGAAAAACTTCATAAGCATTTTTCTGTGTAAGCAATTAAATGAAAAATGAACCCCATTGTAAGATAATCTTCATTATTCAACATTATTGCTGATGTTTCAATGTTTCATTGCTGCAATAATTATGCTCATTAGTTGTTTTTTCATAAACATAGGTATGATCTCGCGGTTAAATCTCCTTAATTCGGACAGATACAGTACACACTCAGTTACCAAGCAATAAGTATGAAAATGTTATCAAAGCTTACAATAAGACTATAGGAATAGAAAAAATGGGGAATAAAAAGAAACTCACAAACTTAAAATTAAATAAGTATTAATTAATTATATTATTATCTTCTCAATCTTTTTTCGTTTAGTGTAATATTTCGATTCTACAATACCTATCAATTATCAATTATTATTGTATTATTTTTCGTCTGAATTAATCTTATATGTTATTGTATTAATATGTGTTATTTATATTAGCGATAATTTTTTTAGTATATTGTCCATGTATCAATAATGTATCTTATATTATCATTATGTTAAACTTGGTTATGGTGATTTCGATCTGGTTCTTTATGTTTGTTCTCTTATAAACATAATCAATTAATTTTATCCTCCCATGCTTGATGAATCCGTCTTAGACTTTTTTGAATTTATTAATAATTAAGCTTCTTCTTCGAAAACATATTTTACGATTATAAGTTGCTTAGCTGTCTGAATATTACTGCATTGGTTTTAAATTTAAATTAGACAATTATTCTGACTCAGCCAATAAGTTTGGTTTGATTCTAAAATTATATTATCTATTATTTTATTTTTATGCTTTATTGTATTGTATCTAAATTGTGCCTCATCTAAATCCCTCTGCAAACATGTTAGAACAAATTATTTCAATATTAGAGCAATATTTCTCATGATGTAGTACGCCTTTTTTGGTTTCTCAACTATTTCAATAATAACCACTTTCAAACTTATTTTCTGTTTTATTTTTAGTATAAAACACGTACGAGTTACTAATTTCTGATGGCATTATGTTTTGTTATTTGCGAAATTTTTGTCAGGGACTCTGAATAGTCATTTTTGTTAGATAAGTGGAATTATCGAGAAATGACTAGGTATAGTATTGCCCAAACAAAATGAATGTTTCTCCAAAGCATTTTTGTAAACTTACAATTGCTTGTTTGTAATTTTACAATTGGTTTTTTGTAATGTTACACTTACATAGACTAGATATTGAATGTTGATTGTTCATATTGGTCTATTTCTGGTGGGTATGTTACCTGTTTTGACGTTTCAACTTAATTTTAATCATTTGGTTTGGCAAGAAAATCATTGAGAACGCTTGCATTCCAAAATTCGAAAACAAAACTATAATACCAGTGAAATGAGTTGCTCTGTTGAATGAGATCATAATTAATTATAGATAGATAATAAACTGTTCTGCTATAATTAATCTCAGAAACCCACCATTGTAAACATATGGAGTTTTACTGCCAAATAATTATTTATGCTAATCATAAATTTGGAGAAGAAAATTTTGTCCAATAAAAGAAACTTGTCCTTTTTTAATTTATTCTAGAATTTTTGATAAAGCGAGGAGCGAACGTTTCCTGGACAAAATTATACTGAAAAATTCAATATTATTTGGAATTTTTTTCAATTATACAGTTTGAAAGTATATGATTGTATTTTTGTTGTATAAAATATTGAATTAGTTCAGAATAAACCTATATTTTTGTTATTATTGTGTTTGTTTATTTCAGTTTCATTATCCAATTTATCATTTTTTACTCGTTTAATTTTCGATGAGTTCCTGAAATTATTATTTATTCATGTAGAAAAATCTTTTTTGATTTCTCGGATTACATGATTCATTGATTTATAAATAATGATCAAATTTACGAAACTAACAATAATGGATTGAATTAGTGCAACTATCTTTCCTGATACACTTGGAAGATTAAGAAATTTATTTATACTGTTGATGGGTGTACATTTTTGAGTGAGTTCCGTACCACTGGAATGTTATCAGTGTACATGATCAATTAGTTAACGACTTTTCAAGGAAATCCCGTTCTTCAAATTTTGACGAAAATTGTACATTTTCAATGCTTAGTTCAAAGATAGACTTTTTACGTTGAAAAGGTCGCACAATAATTCGTAAGGCGGAAATTCTCCATTCAGATCACAATTCGTTTTGCTGATGATGATGATGATGATGCTGAAATCAGATCTAGACTTGTGCGTAGAGGATGGATGGGGATGATGGAATATCAATGTTCCAACAGTTTCAGGTGGTTTTGAAACAGCGGAAATTTTTTTCAACGTCTTGGGATATTTTAGCATTGGTACGAAGGTTTTGGGCCAATGTTGAATATTTTCAATCTATACGGTCTTGTAACTTGAAACATACCTTGATTTCAGTAAGCAGAACAACTCATTGAGAAAGCACATTTGAGATTTGCTTTGAATTCAACAATAGTCTAACTACTATTACACGTAGATGTAATTGTAATCATGACAATTACAAATAGATGTAATAGTAATAATGACTATTACATGAAATAATTATGTAATTGCAGATTCATTCAACTATCATCATTACCATTTTAGATACAGTAATTTAACTATGATCTTTCGAATGAAAAATTGGTAGAAGGGAATAAATGAAATACTTTTTTCTCTCCTGTTGATTTGATGATGCTCAATATTACAAGAGGTTATTAAGCGATCAATACGAAAAACTACAATTTCCATCTCCATAACAAAATGGAAGTTTAGTAGATTTGTTTAATTTATTTCAATTCAGATCTGCAAAACCATTTCTGCTGTGCTGATCTCTCTCATTCATCATTGGAAACTATTTTACGATTTTGAATTCAATCCTATGTTTCAATTCCTTGATTCAGGATTTATCGTGAGAACAATTTATAATCCAACTACAGAGCATTGTTTCTATGGAAAATGATTTTTTATCAATTTCGAAATAATTTGGTTTTCACTTATTTTTTTCGGAACATTGTTTTTTTTTGGAAAATATTTTTTATCAATGTTTTAATAATTGGTTCTCACCTATTTTTTGTTTTAAGCATTGTTTCTATTGAAAATGATTTTTTATCAATTTTTTAAAAATATTTTGTTCACCTAATCCTTTAATAGGTCGTATAAAAGCCTTCCTCCGTTTAAATAAATATTGAATGATGAAATAGTATACCGGTAATATTAAAAAAAGAGTACCGTTTTGATTTGTCTTAATAACAATATAGACCGTATTCAGTACCACAAAATATAATAATATTTATAAAACATTTATTGGCATATCGAATACTACTTCAAACAAAATCAATTGAAGGTCAAGTTCAATCAACTACAGAGCACAATCCTTGTTGGCAAATATCGTTTATTTATTTTTAAATACTTGATTCCGAGTGGGTTAAAAACCTTCAAAACTTCACATGTTGAAGTATAAAATTTAGATACTTGTATCCATCATTTGAGCTTACATTGAATACCAATAAATAGTATTAATGAAGTCAGCTTAGTGAAAAAAATTTATATCAAAGTTGAAATTGTCAACTGTTACCAATTTATAAACGAAACGAAATTTTGGTGACCACTGAAATTTGGTGACGAAATGAGCAGAAATATTGCTGATATTTGCAAAATACAGTATTTTTCAAGACACACGCGATTGTGAAACGTTATATTTTTGCTATAAAACGTAGTGTTATTAAAGGAAGAATTTCGATTCCTGTCTTTTGTGTGATATAACAAGAAAGTGATCATTCTCTTATAAAGTATGAGAATCGAGGTAAAATTCTCAAAAAGTTGAAGAATAGTCGCGGTCCATTAAATGGACAAAATTTCATTGATTTTCAAAAATATTAAACAGAAACAACGGAGTGATAATTTTTCAAATGTTATATTTTTTATTATCAGTGTATTCGATGTTAGATATACGAGAACGTAATAATATAATGTACCTACCGAGTGTAATCAATTTCAAAAGATTTCCTTAACTTTTTGTGATTCTTCATCTTTGTAGATTCTAGTAAACTATTTTTAGAATTTAGTATGTATTGTATAATCAATAATGTTTTACAAATAATTTCTTGAACTAGCGTTATCGTAATGAACAAAATCAACTGAAGATCTCTTTGATATGACTAGCTTGAGAAAAAACATAATTTCGAATTTATTATTCTATTAAAAGATTTCAATAAACAATAATTATTGTAACCAGAGAGTATAAAAAAGAATTCTCTGTAACACCTAATAATGAATAGAAATATTCGGGACTCCAGGAAAAATTCTAAAGATAAATTAATAAGAATATAACTCCTACAATTCATGATGATAATGTAATCTTATATAGGCCTACTGTATTCGATAATGAGCTTCAGAACTGAAATGAAGAGTAAAGCTAATAAACAGTATAAGAATGGATACATTGAAGTATTGACAAAACTTGAATAGTCTGTATGAATGGATTAAGCGGCTTATTGACAGGGAAATTAGATACGGAAAGTTACTAGCGGCCAGTACTTGCCTCCAGTGAAGTGGGAACTGTTTGTTTTTACTGGCCGCCAATGATACTGGCACTGACACAAAAAAGTGGAAAAAAGATTGAAGCTGTACTATTATATTAAGAATGAATTGAACATCAGAAGAGTTTGAGCTTAACTTTCGTAATACTAATCTAAAACGATCTTGTAGGAGTATATAGTTCATGTCCAAGATACATTCCAAGTTTATTGAAGTATTTACAAGTTATTCTGAGGATGGCAATTACAATAAAAATGTCAAATAGCACAAAAATAAGTAACCTTTTTGTATTGTTCGTTAAGAATTGAAATCTTATCTCCTCCAACCGTTCAATCTGTTGGCTGACTACCGGGTTATCGTAAAAGAATGGCGCGGTTCGGGAAAGAATTGGCGCGATTTTCTGACAAACATTTGACGCGGATCAGTTCATGATTCCTGTCTAATTTAGATTGTTCGGCTTGAACGCTGGTTTCTATAAAAATTCAATTTCTTTGAAGTAAGAAAAAATTGGCGCGATTTTCTGACAAACATTTGACGCGGATCAGTTCATGATTCCTGTCTAATTTAGAGTGTTCGGCTTGAACGCTGGTTTCTGTAAAAATTCAATCTTCGCACCATTCTTTTATGATAATCCTGTATTAATTTTGTAAGGCTGGATGTACACTGATGAAGAATTTTAGTGTTATGAGGAAGAACACAATCTTCACCTGGTGTTGATGAGTGTGTGGGCTGCCATTGAAATACTTGCGTTACATTAAAACGCATGATGAAAACGCATTAAAACGCTGAATTGGTGTGCGCCCAGCAAAAGAAACCCAAATTCCAATTTCAAGCAATCTCCATTTTTACAAAACTTTGCTTGATGTCTATCCAAATCACAGTCTAGCGTAGCAAATAGATTTCTCTCATTTGTGTGTGTTTCAATTCAATAATAATTATTATAACCATTGAGAATACTGTATTTTAGAACTAGGTGATGTGTTAGGTTTAGCGTATCCTACAAATTCAAAATGTAGAATTGATGCTTTTTTAACACTATTCCCAAGCTCTCTATTCATCTATATTTGGAAAATGAACGTGTGATAGATTTGTAATATATACTTTATAAATATTATATTAGTAGAATATATATATGAAGTATGCAATTGTCATATGAATGTTGAGCCTGTTATATGAATATTGAGAATAATGGTGAGAGGTATATATATCAAAGATTTATGTATGTATTAGAGTGGATATAAGTGCTGAATATGAATATTATATTGGAAAATAATAAATTTCCAGTGTTATGAAATCTATAGTACAACTATTACTGAACTGGATGTGATTTTTGGTTTAGGAGAAGGAAATGATCATAGCAAATGATTTTGATCTTCGCTTAGTGAGAGATCGCTTTCTCAAATAATTCCCTCTCAAATAATTCCTCTTTTAGTTCAATACTGCTGACGTAGTTCCTCCAAACGCCTAGAGATAGCGCTAAGTTTATTTTACATTTTTAACCTCTTAAACGTATTTTTCCCCAAAATACAAATAAAACCCGCATATCTAGGACCAAAACATTTTTCTTTTGGCGCAAACCGCATCTAAATTATCCCGACTGTCATTAGTTTTGCAAAACTCTTTCAAAATACAGGGATTGATCTCTTCAACATTAAAAAAATTATAGACTAAATCATTTGTTATTGATCATCTCCATCTGTTTTCGATGAGGAATAAATTTTATTGGTTTACTAGATTATGAGACAACATATTTATTGTTGATATTTGGTGTTCAAAGTGAATGAAAGCAATAATTTTAAGAAATTATTCACCAAACAAGTGTAATTCGACAATCTTTACTAAAAAATGCATTGAATTTCAAAAAAGTGCTTGACCTACGAGAAAATCAAGTGGATGATAATTTTAATCGATAAAGTATAAAAAATCTCGAAATTGTAGAATGTGGTATTGGTTAAATTAATCAGAGAAATGTTTTTAGAACACAAAAAAAGTAGAACATTACAAAAATTATTACTCTCAAGAAAATATTTAATTTGATAACACAAGGGAAAGAATATTTTCGGAGCTTAGACTTAGGCTTAGACAGGGAAAAGCTTATTCCAGTAATCAAGTCTCATTTTCTTGTCGGATATTAATTATCGTTATTTTATCGGATCACTTGATTGGTGAATGACTGAGGTATAATTATTTATTACTTTAATGAACTGTTTTAAAATAGAATATGAAAGTACAGTACGGAAGTAATGAGCTGGAGCCTGCAAAGATACCAATATCGATGGTCTAGATAGTGATTGAGGCTAGATAAATATCGATTATTGATCGATTCATATCGAATAATCAATCAATTGTCGATTATACAGAACGATTCCAGCCTCTGATAATGATATGAGAATGCTCTAAATAAGGTTTATTCAAAAATAAACAATAAATTTACTTAATATAGAGAACGAGACTCCAAAAATTGATATACATTGTGAATATCAATAGTATGTGGACTGATTTTACTATTGTATGTTCTCATTCATATCATATTGCTTGAAAAAGCTGAAAAAAATCGAAAAAATGTAATAATTGAAGTCTCCTTCCTTCCCTACCGCATTAAGTACACCGAAGTCTAATGAACTTGGCATTGAAGAAGTAGAATGAAATCAGCAAACTATTATATTATTCATTGACAATTTCGAAATGAATATTCGATCTTGGAACCTTTGGATTATCAGACAAGCGCTTATCGCCCTCGGCTACGGACCACTCCATATTTCTTCCATAACAAATTTATTATAATCCTGTTTCAAATACTGCATCTTTATAAGTGTGTTTAACCGATTAAATTATTGGAAATCTATACAATGTTATGTCTCGAAACCATGTTCCCATTGAACTCAAAATATTCCAATTCGAAGCAAATGATTGACTTTATGATTAATGTTATCAGTCACTTACATGTAATACTGAGTTTCGAGATATAATATTTGGCTAGGGCACAGTCTGATAAATACATTAGGCTAGGCGTGCACTGGTTAGTCAAGACAAGACAAGACAAGACGAGATTAGTCAAGTTTAGTCACAGTACTTCACATAATTGCTTATGAAGCAACACACGCCGATTAGTCATTGCATCGGTGTGTGCTTCTTCATAAGCAGCTATGTATATTACTGTGACTAAACGTGTCTAATGTCGTATTGTCTTGTCTTGACTAAACGGTGTACGCCTAGCCTTATACTGTATTTATTAGACTGTGGTTAGGGCTTATCTTTCTGTTAATAAAGCCTAGTTTGTAAGGTATACATTAGTAAGATTTTGATTATCTTCTGTTAATAAACAAACTAGGCTCTACCAAGCTTGGTGTAATCTTTTTCCAAGTTTTTTTACAGGGACTTTCCAAAAAGTATTAGACATAAATTAAAAACTCCTGGTGTTGCGAATATTTAAAATAGAATGAATATGTTCTTAACCTGAAGTACCTATATTTGTATTTGCAATCATTGTTTGTTTATTACAGATTTTTGGTTATTGAATATAATTATTTATACTGCGATTGAAACCAATCCAGGTAGGGATTGAAACCAGGTTGAATGAACAATTTGTGGGCTCTTCCTGAAGACGTACTCAAATTCTAACTTCCAAAAATTCTTTCAAAAACCACCACAAATTGTAAAAAAATAGTGATATTCATAATAACTGGAGGGAAGGAGACGAAAATTATTTCTTTACAACTAAGTAACCAAAAATATGCCTAATATTAACTATAAACCTTCCAAAGGAACCCAAAAAGCAATCCATTAACATCATTATAGTTATTCCATTAAATTTATTTATACTGTGCGTAATGAGGGCACAAAAATAAATAAATAATCATTATCAGTGTTTGAAGCAATTACTTTTGTATCCTACTCGAATTTTAAAATAATATTATTGTATAGTATTTTGTTATTATACTATCGACTCGTGTATGCTAATATAAGAAAACTAAATGTCTGAAATAACTTTTCTTGAAATTTACAAATTCTACTTTTTATATAGTTTATAGTATGAATATATCGAATAGCTTAGCTTGGTGTTGAAATAAATTACTATATAACATTATAGATTTATAAAATAAGAAGTGTGGGTGACTATGATGCATATAATATTGAAAACTATTGTACATGCATAAATAGTATGTGGATGTTTTATTTAGATTCTATTTATGTCCAATTCAAAAAATAAACTTTCATGATAAAACCACGCTAATCGAATAATGGGAAATATTATTTATTTATCTTGAAAAATCAATAAGAGGAACAAAATTATACAGTATACGTTATGTATAATATGTTTAACGTTAGTGTTATTAGTCACACAAAATTCTTTGTTCAACCCTTAGGCTAGGCGTACACCGGTTAGTCAAGACAAGACAAGACGAGATTAGTCACGTTTAGTCACAGTAATTCACATAGTTGCTTATGAAGCAGCACACACTGATGCAATGACTAATCGGTGTGAGTTGCTTCATAAGCAACTATGTGAAGTACTGTGACTAAACGTGACTAATCTCGTCTTATCTTGTCTTGTCTTGTCTCGACTAACCGGTGTACGCCTAGCCTTAGTGTTATTAGTCACACAAAATGCTTTGTTAAACCCTTAGTTCTTGAATACTGCATCAGTACTGTATTTCAGTAAAGTTACCACTAATATTATTATTCAAGGGACCTGAAAAATCTATCTTGAAATCCTCATCTCTGAAATATTCTATGTGGAAAGTATTCCATCAGTTCCAATCATGCATTTTAACTATTATCAAATAATTGAGCGCATTTTATGTAAGTTAAAATAAGTACTGTACTTAGTACTCTGCTGTACTTGAAATATAATAAGATTGGTCTTATTATTTTTTCAAATTCTTTTTGATAAATACCAATGAATTGTAGTGTTTTTTTACTAGAAGTTTTCAAGTAGACGTAACATATTTTGCTTTCATGATAATGCAACAGTTGTACTATCAAATCTCAAGAGAATCATTATTTTTCCATTGTTAACAGTTTTAATTTCTGGTAGAAATTTTTATAAATATCACTGCAATGCAAATATTTTTGGTCAGCTCATGTTTTCATAAATATCTTATTTTTGAGCGAAATCGATACGAACGAGCTGGATAATAATTATTATTTTTTTAAGAAAAATAATTATTGTGAAAAATGTAAAAACATATTTTTAGTTTATGTTTGTTTTTTTTCTGTAGAACCTATATTTATATCTCATTCATCAGAACAAAGTAAAAGAGTTATATGATTATAAATATATATATACATTTTCTGGGCAGCTGTTGTTGTTATTATTCAGTAACCTTCCAAACTTTCAAGACAAATAACAAGATTCAATACATTTTTATCATGAGAATCAGGATTGTTCTTCCTGAAAAGAGTTGATTGGAGAATTTTAATGTGTGAAGGTCGCTCGGTAAGAGCAATTGCTGAGTGATCATGAAGTTAAGTCACGAACACTCAAGACTCCTATTGGATGGGTGACCGACACAAAAATACGGCGAGTTGGAACCTACCTCTAGCAATAAGCAACAAGCTACTAATTTAATTCTGAATGAAAACAGTGAACTTATAGCCTAAAACGCACCCAAAACTCATAAATTGAGGCTAGGCAGACACAAGACGTTTAGTCACAGTACTTCACATAGTTGCTTATGATGCAGCACACACCGATTAGTCATTGCATCGGTGTGTGCTGCTTCATAAGCAAATATGTGAATTACTGTGACTAAACGTGACTAATCTCGTCTTGTCTTGTCTTGACTAACCGGTGTACGCCTAGCCTAAGATTGAATAAACCAAAACAGACAAACATCTCACATCAGTTAAATAATTACGTTCTAACTTTCTAATTGGATGTGTTTTAGGCTATAAGTTAACTGAACAGTTTTTATTCAGAATTAAATTATCTACAATTTCTATCCAAAGCGATGCTTATTGATGCATGTATTAATCATGTTTAACCTGTTTAAGTTCAAGAAATGATGATTGTTTGTTTGTCAATGGCTCAACAGCCCTATGTGAGCTTAGACCTACCAGCTGGTTGCCAGTCTCACATCCACTTGACTGAATCAGCAGAGGTGAATGATCGATCATTAACCAGGAAAGATGTAACGTGTGGTTAGCACATTGATATCTCAACCATAAGGCTACGCGTACACCGGTTAGTCAAGACAAGACAAAACAAGACAAGACGAGATTAGTCACGTTTAGTCACAGTACTTCACATAGTTGCTTATGAAGCAACACACACCGATTAGTCATTGCATCGGTGTGTGCTGCTTCATAAGCAAATATGTGAATTACTGTGACTAAACGTGACTAATCTCGTCTTGTCTTGTCTTAACCAACCAGTGTACGTCTAGCCTAAGCTTTCTTTAGTCTTCTCAACCCAGTGATGGAACAAAGCACTGCTGGATAACATTGTGTTGAGCAGCTATATAATATGCAACAATTTAATATGCCTCCAAATATAGGGAGTGACTAACGATTAGCCAGGCTCCCAATGGAGATAAGAAATGATGATTATCACCATATTTTGGCAAATATTTCAAAATCCATTGCAGATAGAAACCTTCAACTACTTTTATTGAATTCCTCAGCCTTATTTACATAAGATCAGATCGTTTTCATGCTCTTTTTTAGTCACTAAAGAATTTAAAATTTCAGATTCAAATTCACATTTAGTAAAATTAGTCCCATTTTTACTCAAATATCACATTTAATCGCAAATTGTGAAATAGTAATTAAGCTAGTCGCCTGAATTTGCTCTCCCCAATGATAATATATTATAATTATAGACACTTAATTGACTTAGAACGTAAGATTGTACTCACAAATTATGTGTTGATGTGAATTTCGCGGAGCTGTGCCGCATCGTCGGAACACGTGTACAGGTGAACAGCACCGCAAAATGTACATCAACACATAATTTGTGAGTACAATCTTACATTCTAAGTCAATTAAGTGTCTATATTTTGATCAAGTGAGAAAAGGATGGATCCACAACAACCGATAATATATTTTCTACTCAAACAAAATGTTTGTGTTTGTGAATATTCCGCTTCAATGCTTCGATTGTTTATACGTGCAATGACTCACTTGCAACAGTATCAACTGTCACCATTGAAGTTAGTGCCTCAAGAAACGTATTATGGACCTCTAAACGTATTATAACCTTTTACCTTATTGGTGATAGCTGACACAGTTGCAAGCGAATCATTGCACGTAAAACGCTCCGCAAGGCCGTTCGCCCACGGAGCAACTGCTATCTGATTTCAGTCAGCAACCCAGTGTTGCCAGATGACATTTGGCTGTTTTTCGGGTAATCTAACGGCTATCAGCCAATGTCATCTGGCAACGCTGGGTTGCTGACTGTAATCAGATAGCACTTGCTCCGTGGGCGAATGTCCTTAGTTTGAATTAGAACTGGAAGCATGAGAAAAGAATGAATCCACTTCAAGATATTGGAACATGATTGTAGAGGACAACGATTTATTGTAAACTACAATAATGATATCGAATGGAAGGCCCAACTGGCTCAATTGGAAAACTGACCCTTTTCCAATATGAAAAACAGACCAGTTGAGGAGCGATTACACGTGCAATGTTTCAATTGCATCAGCATCAGCTGTCGCCAATGACTCAATGACGTTATTAACTCAAAAATCATACAGGGCGAATGCTGATACTGACGAAAGCAAATCATTACACGCATAAACGCTCCATTTTGTTGCTTATTTCACAATCAACTATTTCCACTTCCAAACACTCAATTTTTATTGAATAGTGTTAAAGATACTCGTAATTTGAAAGTTCCGAACCAAAAATAGCCAATTTATGAGAAAATTAAATTTTTCGAAAATTTGTGCGATTTGATGAATATTGATGCAAATTGAGTTATGCATGGTTTATTCAGAGAATATTAATAAATGTGAAAACATTTCGAAAATAAGTTTGAATATACCAACAGTATAGAGGTCTGATACTAATATGTCTTGACCAATAGCAGCCTTTTATAATGAAATGTCAGTCACCTATCAATCTTGGAATATAATTCTCTAGCTGATAGCTGGAGTAATCTGATTTTCAATGTTGTTGAGTGTAGACTCTTGTATATGCAACTTTATTGAATAAAGATTATTTGATTTGATTTTCGGTAAGTTATTTCAATATTAGGTAACCACATATATACTGTTTCAAACTAACAAACTATACATACATATTATTAAAATTTGAGTAATTGCATACAGGTATATTACATTATGTATATGTAATATTACATGTATATTACATACTTATCATGAACACTTTGTCCCTTAGTAGTAAATATATTCAGAGTTTAACATTTTCTAGCTTGGAATCTATGAAAAAAAGGAGTACACAAAAATTATTTCTCTTGATTCAGCACGAAATCACAGTTTCTCACCTTTCTTGCCTGTTATCGAACTATTGATAATAATCGATTCAACAAGAATACAAAAGAAGCAACAGGTGTCAAAACCAAAATCAGATTCTTATCTCTGGCCACGCCCCCTTTGTGTATTCTCGACATCCGACAGTTGGAATATTTGAGGAATCTCCTACTCTATTGGTTGACACATAGGCCACGCCCCGACAGCAATTCATTCAGAAGCAACAGGTTGCAGAAGCAAAAACAGTTTCTTGTCTCTGGCCACGCCCCCTTCGTGTATTCTCGACATTCAACAGGTGGAATATTTGAGGAATCTCCTACTCTATTGGTTGACACATAGGCCACGCCCCGACAGCAATTCATTCAGAAGCAACAGGTTGCAGAAGCAAAAACAGTTTCTTGTCTCTGGCCACGCCCCCTTCGCGAATTCTCGACATTCAACAGGTGGGAGATTTGAGGAATCTCCTACTCTATTGGTTGACACATAGGCCACGCCCCCAAAGCAATTCATTCAGAAGCAACAGGTTGCAGAAGCAAAAACAGTTTCTTGTCTCTGGCCACGCCCCCTTCGCGAATTCTCGACATTCAACAGGTGGAATATTTGAGGAATCTCCTACTCTATTGGTTGACACATAGGCCACGCCCCCAAAGCAATTCATTCAGAAGCATGAGGTTGCAGAAGCAAAACAGTTTCTTGTCTCTGGCCACGCCCCCTTCGCGAATTCTCGACATTCAACAGGTGGAATATTTGAGGAATCTCCTACTCTATTGGTTGACACATAGGCCACGCCCCCAAAGCAATTCATTCAGAAGCAACAGGTTGCAGAAGCAAAAACAGTTTCTTGTCTCTGGCCACGCCCCCTTCGCGAATTCTCGACATTCAACAGGTGGGAGATTTGAGGAATCTCCTACTCTATTGGTTGACACATAGACCATGCCACTAAAGCAATTCATTCAGAAGCAACAGGTTGCAGAAGCAAAAACAGTTTCTTGTCTCTGGCCACGCCCCCTTCGCGAATTCTCGACATTCAACAGGTGGGAGATTTGAGGAATCTCCTACTCTATTGGTTGACACATAGGCCACGCCCCCAAAGCAATTCATTCAGAAGCAACAGGTTGCAGAAGCAAAAACAGTTTCTTGTCTCTGGCCACGCCCCCTTCGCGAATTCTCGACATTCAACAGGTGGAATATTTGAGGAATCTCCTACTCTATTGGTTGACACATAGGCCACGCCCCCAAAGCAATTCATTCAGAAGCAACAGGTTGCAGAAGCAAAAACAGTTTCTTGTCTCTGGCCACGCCCCCTTCGCGAATTCTCGACATTCCACAGGTGGAATATTTGAGGAATCTCCTACTCTATTGGTTGACACGTAGGCCACGCCCCAAAGCAATTCATTCAGAAGCAACAGCTAGCAGAAGCAAAAACAGTTTCTTGTCTCTGGCCACGCCCCCTTCGCGAATTCTCGACATTCCACAGGCGGGAGATTTGAGGAATCTCCTACTCTATTGGTTGACACATAGGCCACGCCCCCAAAGCAATTCATTCAGAAGCAACAGGTTGAAGAAGCAAAAACAGTTTCTTGTCTCTGGCCACGCCCCCTTCGCGAATTCTCGACATTCAACAGGTGGAAGATTTGAGGAATCTCCTACTCTATTGGTTGACACATAGGCCACGCCCCCAAAGCAATTCATTCAGAAGCAACAGGTTGCAGAAGCAAAAACAGTTTCTTGTCTCTGGCCACGCCCCCTTCGCGAATTCTCGACATTCCACAGGTGGAATATTTGAGGAATCTCCTACTCTATTGGTTGACACATAGGCCACGCCCCCAAAGCAATTCATTCAGAAGCAACAGGTTGCAGAAGCAAAAACAGTTTCTTGTCTCTGGCCACGCCCCCTTCGCGAATTCTCGACATTCAACAGGTGGGAGATTTGAGGAATCTCCTACTCTATTGGTTGACACATAGGCCACGCCCCCAAAGCAATTCATTCAGAAGCAACAGGTTGCAGAAGCAAAAACAGTTTCTTGTCTCTGGCCACGCCCCTTCGCGAATTCTCTACATTCAACAGATGGAATATTTGAGTAATCTCCTACTCTATTGTTTCCCACATCTGCCACACCCCCAACGCTCTTCATCCAGAAGCAGCAGGTTCCATAAACAAAAACAGTTTCTTGTCTCTGGCCACGCACCCTTCGCGAATTCTCGACATTCAACAGGTGGGAGATTTGAGGAATCTCCTACTCTATTTTTTAACACATCGGCCACCCCCCAAAGCAATTCATTCAGAAGCAACAGGTTGCAGAAGCAAAACAGTTTCTTGTCTCTGGCCACGCCCCTTCGCGAATTCTCGACATTCAACAGGTGGGAGATTTGAGGAGTCTCCCACTCTCTTGGATGTCACATAGGCCACGACCCACAGCAATTCATTAAGAAGCATCAGGTTGCAGAAGCAAAAACAGTTTCTTGTCTCTGGCCACGCCCCCTTCGCGAATTCTCGACATTCAACAGGTGGGAGATTTGAGGAATCTCCTACTCTATTGGTTGACACATAGGCCACGCCCCCAAAGCAATTCATTCAGAAGCAACAGGTTGCAGAAGCAAAAACAGTTTCTTGTCTCTGGCCACGCCCCCTTCGCGAATTCTCGACATTCAACAGGTGGAATATTTGAGGAATCTCCTACTCTATTGGTTGACACATAGGCCACGCCCTCAAAGCAATTCATTCAGAAGCAACAGGTTGCAGAAGCAAAAACAGTTTCTTGTCTCTGGCCACGCCCCCTTCGCGAATTCTCGACATTCAACAGGTGGGAGATTTGAGGAATCTCCTACTCTATTGGTTGACACATAGGCCACGCCCCCAAAGCAATTCATTCAGAAGCAACAGGTTGCAGAAGCAAAAACAGTTTCTTGTCTCTGGCCACGCCCCCTTCGCGAATTCTCGACATTCAACAGGTGGGAGATTTGAGGAATCTCCTACTCTATTGGTTGACACATAGGCCACGCCCCCAAAGCAATTCATTCAGAAGCAACAGGTTGCAGAAGCAAAAACAGTTTCTTGTCTCTGGCCACGCCCCCTTCGCGAATTCTCGACATTCCACAGGTGGAATATTTGAGGAATCTCCTACTCTATTGGTTGACACATAGGCCACGCCCCCAAAGCAATTCATTCAGAAGCAACAGGTTGCAGAAGCAAAACAGTTTCTTGTCTCTGGCCACGCCCCTTCGCGAATTCTCGACATTCAACAGGTGGGAGATTTGAGGAATCTCCTACTCTATTGGTTGACACATAGGCCACGCCCCAAAGCAATTCATTCAGAAGCAACAGGTTGTAGAAGCAAAAACAGTTTCTTGTCTCTGGCCACGCCCCCTTCACGAATTCTCGACATTCAACAGGTGGGCGGTTTGAGGAATTTCCTACTCTATTGGTTGACACATAGGCCACGCCCCAAAAGCAATTCATTCAGAAGCAACAGGTTGCAGAAGCAAAACAGTTTCTTGTCTCTGGCCACGCCCCTTCGCAATTCTCGACATTCCACAGGTGGAATATTTGAGGAATCTCCTACTCTATTGGTTGACACATAGGCCACGCCCCAAAGCAATTCATTCAGAAGCAACAGGTTGTAGAAGCAAAAACAGTTTCTTGTCTCTGGCCACGCCCCTTCGCGAATTCTCGACATTCAACAGGTGGGAGATTTGAGGAATCTCCTACTCTATTGGTTGACACATAGGCCACGCCCCAAAGCAATTCATTCAGAAGCAACAGGTTGCAGAAGCAAAAACAGTTTCTTGTCTCTGGCCACGCCCCTTCGAATTCTCGACATTCAACAGGTGGGAGATTTGAGGAATCTCCTACTCTATTGGTTGACACATAGGCCACGCCCCAAAGCAATTCATTCAGAAGCAACAGGTTGCAGAAGCAAAACAGTTTCTTGTCTCTGGCCACGCCCCTTCGCGAATTCTCGACATTCAACAGGTGGAATATTTGAGGAATCTCCTACTCTATTGGTTGACACATAGGCCACGCCCCAAAGCAATTCATTCAGAAGCAACAGGTTGCAGACGCAAAAACAGTTTCTTGTCTCTGGCCACGCACCCTTTGCGTATTCTCGACATTCAACAGGAGGAAGATTTGAGGAATCTCCTACACTATTAGTAGACACATAAGCCACGCCCCCAAAGCAATTCTTTCAGAAGCAACAGGTTGCAGAAGCAAAACAGTTTCTTGTCTCTGGCCACGCCCCTTCGCGAATTCTCGACATTCAACAGGTGGGAGATTTGAGGAATCTCCTACTCTATTGGTTGACACATAGGCCACGCCCCAAAGCAATTCATTCAGAAGCAACAGGTTGCAGAAGCAAAACAGTTTCTTGTCTCTGGCCACGCCCTTCGCGAATTCTCGACATTCAACAGGTGGGAATATTTGAGGAATCTCCTACTCTATTGGTTGACACATAGGCCACGCCCCAAAGCAATTCATTCAGAAGCAACAGGTTGCAGACGCAAAAACAGTTTCTTGTCTCTGGCCACGCCCCCTCGAATTCTCGACATTCCACAGGTGGGAGATTTGAGGAATCTCCTACTCTATTGGTTGACACATAGGCCACGCCCCCAAAGCAATTCATTCAGAAGCAACAGGTTGCAGAAGCAAAAACAGTTTCTTGTCTCTGGCCACGCCCCCTTCGCGAATTCTCGACATTCCACAGGTGGAATATTTGAGGAATCTCCTACTCTATTGGTTGACACATAGGCCACGCCCCCAAAGCAATTCATTCAGAAGCAACAGGTTGCAGAAGCAAAAACAGTTTCTTGTCTCTGGCCACGCCCCCTTCATGAATTCTCGACATTCCACAGGTGGAATATTTGAGGAATCTCCTACTCTATTGGTTGACACATAGGCCACGCCCCAAAGCAATTCATTCAGAAGCAACAGGTTGCAGAAGCAAAACAGTTTCTTGTCTCTGGCCACGCCCCTTCGCGAATTCTCGACATTCAACAGGTGGAATATTTGAGGAATCTCCTACTCTATTGGTTGACACATAGGCCACGCCCCAAAGCAATTCATTCAGAAGCAACAGGTTGCAGAAGCAAAACAGTTTCTTGTCTCTGGCCACGCCCCTTCGCGAATTCTCGACATTCAACAGGTGGGAGATTTGAGGAATCTCCTACTCTATTGGTTGACACATAGGCCACGCCCCAAAGCAATTCATTCAGAAGCAACAGGTTGCAGAAGAAAAACAGTTTCTTGTCTCTGGCCACGCCCCTTCGCGAATTCTTATTCTTATTCTTATTCTTATTCCTATTCTTATTCTTATTCTTATTCTTATTCTTATTCTTATTCTTATTCTTATTCTTATTCTTATTCTTATTCTTATTCTTATTCTTATTCTTATTCTTATTCTTATTCTTCTTATTCTTATTCTTATTCTTATTCTTATTCTTATTCTTATTCTTATTCTTATTCTTATTCTTATTCTTATTCTTATTCTTATTCTTATTCTTATTCTTATTCTTATTCTTATTCTTATTCTTATTCTTATTCTAGTCCTAGTCCTAGTCCTAATCCTAATCCGAGTCGTAGTCCTATTACTAAGTCATTGTATATCATTGTCAAAAAGATCATTTCATGGTCTTTCAAAGTAGGAAATCTTGATGATAATTTATTCTATTTTATTTGGAAAACGTTACAGAGTGGGCAGAGATTTTTACTTATTTCAGTTGGCAGTCCTGAAGCAATGGCTATGATGGCTGGGTTTCACTATTCCAGTAGACGTTCCAAGTTATTCTTACCAACAGTTTTATACTATGTGCCACCGATGAAAATCAATTTGTTGACTAGAGAATTAATCAATGTCTCACCTTTTACCATACAAAAAGGGTGACCGGGGGTTCACCCCCGGAAAATTTTCATGAAAAGTACTCTGAAATTATATGTTTTTAGAAGTTTTAGACATCATTCGTAGTTGAAAATCCATTCTATCTAGTGAGCTAGTGAGCCCCCCCCCAAGAATTTAAATGACGCAGTTTGCTTCACGACACCCCCTGTGGGCATCCCTGACTTATACTAAAAATTTAATGAAATAACACATGTTATATAGGCAATATGTTGCTTTTCAACGGACACGTTGTGTTGCTAGCGATATATGTTGCTCTACAGAGGCGATAGCGATATCGTATTGCGTCGGTGTGCGAGTTCAGTTGAAATCTAATGGAAAAACACATTGGCAATAATATTGCTTATTGCGTATTGCTTATTGCTTGTTGCTTATTGCTCCGGTGTACGAGCCCACTGAGTGTATGATCAAGAGATTATGACCAAGTGATTATAGTTCTACAGAATCCTACAGAAAATGGTTATTCTTCCAATGCAGTATATTGTTTGGATAATGGCTACAGCATTCACTTTCATATTCTAGCTATCTTGGAGCTTTCGAAGTTGAATAATTTCTAATTATTCTTCACATGAGACGACAATTTGTTCATTGAAGGAGGTGGAGGAGGAGGAGGAGGAGGAGGAGAAGGAGGAGGAGGAAGAGGAAGGAAGAAGGAGGAGGAGGAGAAGGAGGAGGAGAGGAGAAGGGAGAGGGGAGGGAGGAGGAGAAGAAGGAGTGGAGAAGAGGAGGAGAAGAGGAGAAAGGGAGAGGAGGAGGAAGAAGGAGGAAGAGGAGGAGAGGAGGAAGGAGGAGGAGAGGAGAGAAGGAGGAGAGGAGGAGGAGGAGGAGGAGGAGGAGGAAGAGGAGGAGGAGAAAGAAGAAGAAGAAGAAGAAGAGAAGAAGAAGAAGGAAGAAGAAGAAGGGAAGAGAAGAGAGGGAGGAGAAGAAGAGAAGAAGAAAAGAAGAAGAAGAAGAAGAGAAGGAAGAAGAAGAAGAAGAAGAGGAGGTAGAAGAAGGAGGAGAGAGAGAAAGAAGAAGAAGAGAGAGAGGAAGGAGAGAGGAGAAGGAGGAGAGGGAGGAGGAGGAGGAGAAGAAGAAGAAGAAGAAGAAGACAAGAAGAAGAAGAAGAAGAAGAAGAAGAAGAAGAAGAAGAAGAAGAAGAAGAAGAAGAAGAAGAAGAAGAAGAAGAAAAAGAAGAATTATGCAAAGGGAAACACACGCTCACCCACATTTCCGGAGACAGTTCTTATCAAAAAACCCTTCACAGCTGTTTGAGCATTATGAGCAACAAAACATAACATTACAATGCAGACCCGCTGATAATAATTTATGTTTGTTATCATTTCGGAAAGGGGGCTTATCCTCCAAGGGACTCTGGTTCTTATCAGCAAAATTGCCATCCTGATAAAAAAATAATGTACTGTAAGTTGTCTCTCGAATTTTGTTTCTCGTTGGCTTTTTTGACAGTTTGACACAGCCTGTCATGAGGTTGTTCAACTTGTTTGACACAATATTTTTCTAAGTTTCCTTTGGTTTTGGAGCTTCTATGTCATCCAAAATGATTGATTTATTGAGTATTCTTGTGTTATTTTCCCCTATTAATATGAGATTTGTATGTGTGGGATTTGTATAGCTGGAGAAGCTATTTGTGTAGCTATTTAAATAGCTGTCAGCTAGAGGGGTATATTTGCTCTGTGAAAAATATAACTGTATTGTATCTTTTTTATCAAATAAATTCCGTTTAGTCACAGTAATTCACATAGTTGCTTATGAAGCAGCACACACCAATGCAATGAGTAATCGATGTGTGTTGCTTCATAAGCAACTATGTGAAGTACTGTGACTAAACGTGACTAATCTCGTCTTGTCTTGACTAACCGGTGTACGCCTAGCCTAAGTCTTCTAACTCTTCTTCGACTAGATTAGGTGAGGAAAAAAAATTTAAATGTTCATGATTCAAATCAACTCGAAAGTATTCACGTTTTAGTAGAATCACTGCAATTAATACTCTTCATTTTAGACTGATATAATCTTGGTAATATTTGGAATCGCATTATCATTGTACTGTATAAAGAATTCAAATTTCTTCCATTCTTCATCAACAAAAAACACAATAACGAATTTATAACTACAAAATATCGTTATAAATCATTAATAAAATCATTTTATCGCATCTACAGTGCAATTAGACAAAGAAGCTATCACTTATGAGAATGTCATGGTCCATTAAAAGCTCTCTTTATCATTACGATTATGTTGGTGAAATCTTTATTGTATCTGAGTTGTTTCGGATCAGTTCTAATAATAATAATTCAAAGCTGTTATAATGATGATTATTGATTAGTTTAAACGATGATTATTAATAATTACTGAGATGATTAGGCTGTTTTATTGTAATCGAGAAACTAAGGGCGACTGAGTTTTTGACCTGACTGTACGCTGTTATCAGTTTTGAAGTTTAGGAAAATATCTGAGCCAAGATCAAAGGGCAGCAGAAATCACATGAGAGCCGTGTCAGAGGCCAGAGAGAGATGGAGAGTGAGAAAGAAAGCAGAAAGAGTGGCTGGAGGAAGAGAGAAAAAGAGAATGAATGATTGAGAGATAACAATATTATACTTTAATGATTAATGCTTCCGATCTTCTCGTGAGTGAGTGAGACAGAGCACAAGAATAAGGAGATATTCTAATGCAAGAAGTTCGTGAGATAGAAAGAAATACTGTAATAGGATAGAGTTGGTATGAAAAAGCGAGAGACAGAAAGTGAGAAAGAGAGAAAGGAGAGAGAGAAAGATGGAGAGAGGAGAGAGAGATTGAGGGACAGAGAGAGAGTGTGAGAGAGAGTGTGAGAGAGAGAGGAGAGAGAAGAGAGAGGAGAGAGAGGAGGAGAGGGAGAGGAGAGAGAGAGTGGAGAGAGAGAGAGAGAGTGTGGATAAGAGAGGAAGAGAAAGAGCGCGAATGAGTATGATGATGATGAGAGACAATAACACATGAAACAGAGAGACAAACACATTAATGTAAGAAAAAATGCAAGAAGATGGAAAGGGAGTGATGAAGAGAAAAGAGAGGAAAAATAAGAGTTAGAAAGAGTAAGCGAAGGATAGTGGAAGATAGTGGAAGATGATGGAAATCAAAGTGTGAATAAGAAATGTTGAGAAATTAAGGAGAGGGGGTAAAGCCAGAACGGATTGATGAAAAGAAAGACGAAAAGACCTAGCATTTTTTGCTAGGTAATAGAACTATTAATCAAGCTGTGTAATCAGTAAATGAATTATAATTATTGTTGTATACTCAGATTCATTTAATTTGACGCTTGTCATTAGATAGATAGCTAGATAGAGAGATATTATTTCATGATGTTGCTGATGACCTTAAAGTACGATGGCAAAGAAATAATACCTCTCTATCTGTCTATCTAATCGTCAAATTAAATGAATTTCAGTGTACAATATATTTGTATTCACATACATCTTATGAAGCTCACATTAATGCATACGCTATGTTCGGATAATATTTTGACAATTGATATGCATTTTTCATGTCTTTTTCAAAAGAATCCCGAATTTTATCAAATAATAGGCTAGGCGTACACCGGTTAGTCAAGACAAGACGAGATTAGTCACGTTTAGTCACAGTACTTCACATAGTTGCTTATGATTAGTCATTGCATCAGTGTGTGCTGCTTCATAAGCAACTATGTGAATTACTGTGACTAAACGTGACTAATCTTGTCTTGTCTTGACTAACCGGTGTACGCCTAGCCTTATTGTTTCTGCTTATCCAGATAACAAGTGCAGTCGATTTGAAAACAAACAGTAGTTATTACAGAGTATTTCTATTTCTACTGTATATTTAGAACTAGTTCTAGTATATGTATTTATAGTTCTACTGTATATGTTCTATGTAGTTCTGGTTCTAATAATTAATTCTACTTCAATGTAAAAACATAACAGCTAAGGCTAGGCGTACACCGGTTAGTCAAGACAAGACGAGACGAGATTAGTCACGTTTAGTCACAGTAATTCACATAGTTGCTTACGAAGCAGCACACACTGATGCAATGACTAATCGGTGTGTGTTGCTTCATAAGCAACTATGTGAAGTACTGTGACTAAACGTGACTAATCTGGTCTTGTTGTCTTGTCTTGACTAACCGGTGTACGCCTAGCCTAATATTACAGTGTATTATGTACTGTAGTTCTCGTTCTATATTTACATCAATGTTCTAATGCATCATTGCTTGTTCTTGAGCATCTTTGCTCAAGTGGGGGTGAAATAATAAAGACAGTTTTTTCGTAGCGAATTTCAGTAGCGATAATTTTGGTATTAATTGTTTTGCATTCTATCTCCAGACATCGACCAGGACAACAATAGACAAAGAAAGAATGCGTCTGTAGCCGCGGTTGGGTGGCTGTTATCCTGGGGATCGAGTACCGGGAGCGCAGTACTTCTTGCCGCGGATCCAGAACGTCATATAAACAAGAATGTCATGCAAGGAATTTGCTATGTCTGTTACATCTGTTGTATCAGTTAAATTCGCCCAATCTTTTTATCTGGAAATTTAGTAGAAGAAATAAAATTTATTCTTATTATTAAAAAAAAATGATTGTAAAAACGAAAACTCAATTTGAAAGTTTCTATAAGTTCTGTTCTTTGCATTGTCTACAATCTCTTTAATTTGAAATCAAAAGTTCGGTTCCCGATCGAACGAACAATGCAAATTATTATTGAATGAAGGCATCAGGCTTAAAATTTTGATTTAATTCACGTATGTTGACATTGAACGTTGCCTTTTGTAGACGCGGTGTCTCAGTTTGAACTGAAAATGATGTCACACTTGGTCGCTTGTTTATTTTTTAGTCTTGCTTCTGATACGTTGCTCGGACTTTAGGCACGTAATCACGTCTACAAAATTAGAGTTGGTCTACATCTACAGTGCACTGCTACACGTATGAATTGGTCTACTGTATAGAACTACAATACTATCATGGGCCAACTTGGAATAGTAGAGATTCTATGAAACGAATTTGATACAGTTCTAAAAGAATGAGTTTATTTATATCTATTGGAATAGAGTAACTCGTTAGAACATATTTGAGTTTCTTATAGAATTTCAAATATTTGTCTACATTCGAAGTTTTCTATGAATTCAATATTGATTATAAAAAATAATTCAAAAGAATTGAAGCCGGCTAATTGGTACTGAGCGCTTTGATGTCGTTCTATTCAATAGCTCCACTACGAAAATGATAAAAATTTAGATATTTGAATTTTTAAAAATTGTAAGATACTCTTGAATTTTTCTTCTATTATTAATTAAATTTAGAGTTCTATAAAATAGTTTAATTGTGATGTGATAAGAGGCTGTGTTGTAGAATGGTTCTCGTATGAGAAATTCATTATGTTATTATCTTACAAATTAATTACAGTATAATCAAGTTTGAGCTTAATGAATGATACATTCTTTGTACTATATATTGTATTTCATCCAGTTTCAATAATGAATGGATAATTGTACGAGATTGATATTGATAGTGAACTAGTAAAACTATCAAATATGAATGAATGTGAACACTATATTGAAGTAAAATGAATAAATACAGTAATATTAATCTATTAATCTATGAAATTAGATAGATAGATAGATAGGGAGATATTATTTCTTGACGTTGCTGATGACCGTAGAGTCCGACTGGCCAAAAAATAATGAAGATAATAAATCATTTAGATGGCAAAAAACATCTATCTATCGAATGCCATCCACCAACTAAAAGGATATTACTATAAATAAATTCATCCCCTTCTAAGAAATAAAATAATCTAAAAATAAATGCCTAAAATATTGACTACAAAATTAGAAAACCTACAGAGATATCAAGTCAGAAAGAAAAATAATGGAAATTACCCCATTCAACTTTGGAGACACATGTAGAGTGGGTGAAACTATTTATAATGAATGAGATTGTATGAGTTTATGACTAGTGATTGACTATCTATTATTAATGAATAATACATATTGTATGAAATTGATAATACTGTAGAATAGTAAATCTTTAAATCCTATGAAAGGTGTGATAGAATGTAGCATTACTACGGTATTTAACTTTTCATTTACTATGCAGGTGCACGTTTCATACAGATAATAACTTTTATTACCTTTCATTAGATAATAACGATTCATAAGGATAATCAATACAGTAATAATAACTGGAGAGTTCACAGTGATTCAAGTTCATTGTGATTTTTATTATTGTTGAGCGTTCGTTCACACTTTGTAAATAAAGCTGACTGCTGCATTTCTGCACAGACAATGTCAAATGTCAATGTACCTTTTGTTTACCAATTCACCTGTTGAAAATTATCTCATACCTGTTTCGTATTTCTTAAATATACCTGTTTAATTAGTTCTATTTTTTTAATATAGGGAGTCTAACCATAGGGTTGTCCTTTCTCCAACAATCTTTAACACCTTAGGTCAAAATAAAATAGCTTATTAGTAGAAAGTAGGAAATGAGATATTGCAACTATTCAATTGCTTTTAAATCATAATAATTAATTGAACGAAATTCCTATTTAATGCCATATAATATTCTGAAGACTTCTGCTACTGCAAATATTGACAACAGAATAATAGCTAGTAAGGAAATTCGATGAATGCTGCTGCACAAAAAACTTGAGCCCAATATTTGCAGTAGCAGAAGTCTTCAGAATATTATATGGCAATTATAGGAATTTCGTTCAATTAATTATTATAGCTTATTATAATATTATTATAGCTTATTATCAGACTAGGTGCTAGGGTAAACAAAAAATTACCTGTTTCATTAAAAATTCAGAAATCCTATTAAACAAGAAAAGGTGATCACACACTTGACTTTAATTTTTATTGCATAGTATACTGTGATCATATTGAGATCTATTATGAAGTTGGAATCTTCTTACTGGAAAGAATAAACATTTGATATTTGAATGTAAAATTCATGTCAAGTTCTATTACCTGAGTTATTATTAGGTATTATTGTGTTATCAATCACCATTACAATTAACATTTTGTATTTAGAAACTGTAGGCTACTTTTGAGTTTGACAAGAAAGAAACATCTTAGAAGTTGAATGAGGAGGAGGAAGAGCAGGAGAAGGTGGAGGAGGAGAAGGGAGAAGAGGTGGAGGAGGAGGAGGAGGAGGAAGAGGAGGAGGAGGAAGAGGAGGAGGAGGAAGAGAAGGAGGAGAATTAGAATGAGGAGGAAGAGTAGAAGGTGGAATTGGAGGTGGAGGAGGATTGAGAAGGAGGAGGAAAGAAGGAGGAGGAGGAGAAGGAGGAGAAGGGTGTGGAGTAGTTTTTGGAGAGGAAGCATGAAGAGAAGGAAATAGTGAGTATGGAGGAGGAGGACGAGGAGGATGAGAAGGAGGAGCAAAAGGAGCAGAAGGAGGAGGAGAAGGAAGTAGGCCTGAACAAATAACTAGGAAAAAGGAAACCAGTTTTCTTTCTATCTATTATTTCAATTTTCTGTATCAAATGATTGCAACAGCTTCAATACCCATAAGAGTTTGTTATTTTGTGAATTCTCCTAATCACCCACTACAGGTTCAATTGGTGTATTAAATCTTAATTGGATCATTATAGCCTTTTCAATGCTCTTTATGAATTCCATCTTCAATAAACAATCATTCAAGGAACATTGATTCAAGAGAATAATTCCGCTACATTCTCTGAATTCATTTCTAGATTGATTGAACAAATATACACTATCTTTTACTATATCACATTGTAGTTACTATTTGGTACTATGTATTGTTATTTTACTATATGTTACTATACATTGTTACTATTTGCATACTATACTAACTAGAAAAGAGAAACTGATATATTGTATATAAACTGTGTATGTGTACTACACAATATACACATTGTTTGCATCTTTACTGGTTTATAATATGTATATCAGTATTATTAGATCATATTTTGAGCATTCTTATCTATTCTAATGTTTTTTATTCACCTGGCCATATCAATTTTATCTTGATAAATCAAACATTGTTCCCCTTATCTTTCTTGTTTCAATAAGATATTATTTCCTCTATTATTTCAAACTATTCATGTTCTTTCCAACCATCATTAGGCCTATTGTTTACCGGTGAACAATTTAGACAAAACTAAACAAATCTCAAAACACGACAAGTCTTGCGTACAGTCGAGGCCAAAAGTTGTTTTCAATAAAAATCATTTTCCCCTTCAACTGTGACGTGTACACCGGCGACCTCTATCGGTTGAAATCCGAAACACAGTAATTAGCTTTCCAACCAAATAATAGTTTCGTTGCAACTAGTTTTACGTCACCACTCCTTGATAACCCTGTGCCACCTCCGAAGTTAGCCGAAGTCGGCCGAACATTCACGAAGTTTACGACCGCAGTATTACCGGCTTTCACAGACTGGCTCGCAACAAGCCGTAACAAATCTTATTCGAGTTATAATTTTATTAAGTTAATCCTTGTTTTAAGCAACATTTCTTCAGCAAGAAACCATCGAGTTGACTCGTGCCTCGTACCGGACTATGTACGAAGCAAAAAGTCTTCAGCCGAATTCAGTGACTTTTACAGAATTTTTCTAGTGTTAAACGTTTCTCATTTACGTTAAAATAACGTAGCCAACATTTAACTCTAGTGAATATTCAGTTTTTTTTAATAGTGTGAATGTAATTTTACGTTACGCCTTCATATTGTTCAACAATCCGTGACAAAACTCAGTTTTAAAGTGTATTTTCAAAGAATTTTGGTGCTTTTTATCTACTTGACGGTGAGTTATCTATTGTTTCCTATTTTATCTGATAATTTTCAACCCGATTTATCTATATGATACAAGATTATATGTGTGAACACGATTAGAAAATGGTGATATCCAATATCATTCTAGTTCAAAGATAGGAGATATCATTCGAAATTTAACTATTTTTCAATATTTACCTATCGAAACAAAATGATATTGAGAAGGCCTACATTAGAAATGAAAGATAATAAGGAACTATAGATGTTTATAAATAATATGACCCCCATTCAATTACGGCTCAATAATTAGTCAATTAATCTATTAGCTTAGTTTAAACATGTAACAATATATTGCAATAACATAATGTAGTACCACAATAATTATAATAATAGAAAGGAGCTATTGAAATATTATTAGAGACAATTTTCATTTTGCTTCAATTGTGTGATTGAATTGATTTATTATATATAATACAATATTTATTATATGTAGGCCTATATATACCGTACAATGAAATTGATTTTCTACTGATTAAGCAACAAAATTATATTATGTGTAATGCATTCATTCCCTATCTTCTAGATAACCTATTTTTCTATCACCTATTTTCATTATTCTGAGTTTTAGATGAATTACTCGCTCCGATACAATATATATACATGACGTTTTTTAAAATTACAACCACCCCATGGGGGGATTTTTTCAAATTTTCTGATATTTTTCCTATTATTCATTCTCAATCTACTTTACAATTATATAGGATTTTCCCACCTTAACCATTGGCAAGTGGAAAATAGCTTTTTCAAAATGTTTAGTGGGTTTAGAGTTGAGGCATCAACTCGGATCAGATACAGTAAGATATAACTGACGTTTTTTAAAAGATTAATGCCCGGTTTCTCAGTTGCTCAATAAACTATTGAATCAGTAATTTCTTTGCATTTCAAAACACATGTTTATTGATTCAATACAGCTATTGGATCCATAAACTGTTTATTGAACGACTGAGAAACCGGGCATAAGTGTAATGTGGATTTATTCACTAATGACCCAGAATTTGTTGATTGTTTATTGGTAAAGTGTTGTATCATTATCAAAAGTCTAGAATTTTCAACACATTGAAAAGTACCTTAATTATCAAAAGACCAGGATTTTTAGGGCATTGAGTGACTTTGACTCATGTTTTAAGTGAGGAAAAATGTATGTAATGAATTTTAAATTACAGGAAACAATTAGGCAATATTTATTTACAAATTATTCATTCATTCATTTAGACACATAATCATAACAATATGATTTGAGATGGAAACAACACGCACAGTTCAAAACTGCATCCCTCCCGAATTTTGGACAAATAATTTGAAACTATTCCTGTACTTCTAATTTCAAAAATTACGTCCCAAACAAGATTCTCCAACTTTTTTCTAAAGGAAAGGTACTAGTGAATATATTTCTTTATTTCTAATTTCAATAATAACGTTACAAACAAGTATGCAGTTAATTTTCTCCAGTTTTTTCTGAAAGAAAGGTACCAAGAGCCTTCCCTAGGGGTCGAACAGGATTCTATTCTGAAAAAGAGGATTTTATTCTGGTTCTGAAACACAAATCTCACTACTGTATAGAGAAAACCTCCCCTACAAGAATTAACAGACTGTCATCCAATCTAGGAGATAAGGTTCTCACTATATTTACTATTGACTATTCACTATCGGACATGTCAACAGTTTTGTTGACTAATCAACGAGGCGAAAAGAGATAAACGAATTCATCGATAGATACCACAAGAATATTATTACATAATAATTATATGGTATTAGTTATGGCAAGTTATGGTAGTCAATACTTCAATAGATTCTATTATTTCTTCTTCTTCTTCTTCTTCTTCTTCTTCTTCTTCTTCTTCTTCTTCTTCTTCTCCTTCTTCAACCTCTTTTTCACCTCCTCCATCTTCTCCTTCTCCTTCTTCAAATTCTTTTTTCACCTCCTCCTTCTCTTTCTTCAACCTCTTCTTCTTCTTCTTCTCCTCTTCTCCTCCTCCTCCTCCTCCTCCTCCTCCTCCTCCTCCTTCTTCTTCCTCCTTCTTCTTCTTCTTCTACTCCTCCTCCTCCTCCTCCTTCTTCTTCTTCCTCTTTTCTTTTCTTCTACTCCTCCTCCTCTTTCTTCTCCTCCTACTCCTCTCTCCTCCTCCTTCTCCTCCTCCACCAACTCCTCCTCCTCCTTCTCCTCCTACTTCTCCTTCTCCTCCTCTTTTCCCTCCTCCTCCTCCTCTTCTTCCTCCTTCTTTCTCTATCTGTTCTTATTATTTTTCTTTTTCTCGTATTTTTCTATTTTCTCTTTTAGATTCAGAAAATGTATGAAAAGATGATATTTTTATAAATTTCTTCGTAATAATCTTTATTCGAAGCCAATAATTTATATAATTTTATTTTTTTTTTAATTTTTATAATTTTAGCCGTTATTGTCTTTGTCCAAAGCCTTTGATTGTGACATTATTTTCACTTCAAATGCTATACAATGATTACTGTGTTGCAGTTGCATAATAGATTGACAACTGTGTAGGATTTTTCTTGTAGTATTATTATAGGCTATTGATAAGATAACAGAATAATACATGAAATATATACGATACTGTACATCGATAAACCAATACAAGTCTATTAGACTTTCAAAGAATATTTTAAATAACACATAAGTTATCTCTACTATCTTGAATTCCTTGCATCTTTGAAATTTACGATTTAATCGATTATCACTATTTACACAGAAATGAAATGTCCGCGTGAGATAACGCTTGTAATAAATACAAGAACTAATAAAATGAGCTTCAAAATTAATTGCTAATAAATGAGTTTACTATGAAATGATGCAATATTTAGTGATCTGAAAAAATTAGCATTTATAATTTGTACTTTTCTGTAGAGCCGCATTCAAATTTCTCACAAAATATCATCCAATAAACAACTTTCAATTGAACAACTGATTTGGTGAGTTAACCATTCACTAGACATGGACTATTATAAGGCAGTAACCATGATATGGATGTCTAGGATGTAGATACCTTATCAAGTCGGCTGTTGGGCTTTTAAAGTCAAGGCAATTTAGGTAATTGGATGAGAAATTTCATAATAAACTCTCTTTATCAAAGCTTACAGGTTTAATTCTCTTTATCAAGAGTATCAATAATTTCACGAATTTTTTATTTGGCAATATTGTATATCGTTATCCAATATCCAAAATATAATATCCAATATAAATCTTGATAGTTTTTAAAATTCTCGTAATAACTTCTTATAATCACTTCTTATAACGTCTTATAAACTTTTTATAGTTTTATAAATTATAATACAGAAAACATATAATTCTTGCGCTATGCTTTCTCTATGGTTCAATGTTTTGGATCGTATTTTCAAATATAGGGATTCAAGAAGCCTAGAGCTCATGTGGGCATCACCCTCAGAAAAAAGGAAAAAAATGGCTCTGGGTTGAAGAGAAACATTTCTTGGCTACTCCCTAAACCCTAAAACACGTGATTTAAATTTTGAAAGTCAAATTCTGTGAAACCTACTACTGTACTTCATTTCTCTCTAATAATTCTCCATTTCTCTCGATAAAGGTTAATTTCCACATATAAGTACAGACTCAGCTCCGTTTCAGCCAGTGATTTGTGATTGGTTCGGCGTCATTGACGCATGCGCAGAAAAATTGCATTAAAACCAATCACAGAGCGCTGACTGAAACGGAACTGAGACTGAACTGATGTGAGAATCGATCTTCTTAAATTAAATTCTTCTTTAAATTAAATTATATCTTCTTTGAATTAATTTCGATTCTTCTTAATCGTCCTTAGCGTAAAATCTATTTCGTCATGAAAATACGAGTTTTTTAAAACGTAATACGTTTTTTCGGAATTGTTAATTAGGTCAATTTTTAACATAGGATATGAATCACTGTCTATGTATTTTCATGAAGAATTGCACAATAGCCTCCTTTCTTCTACTGAAATAATTTGTAAGTCAGACAATAATTACTTTTCTTTTACTTCTTCATTGTCTTCATTACTTTCAAAGCAGGAAGTCTTTTTTCCACTGGTCAATTCATTATAATACAATCTTTTAAGCATTTATACCAAATACAATGCCATATTTAATATTATTCTGGAATAGTAGACGCGGTTAGAACCGACTACCACATAATATAATATAACAAGTTTATTACAGTTACTATTAAATTGTTACTATCAATTGTTACAGTGACATTCAAATGTGGCCCTCCCCTCAAAAAGTTTGCCCATCTCTGATTTAGTTTGACGCTTGGCATTAGATAGATAGAGAGATATCATTTCTTGACGTTGCTGATGGCTGTAGAGTACGATCACTACGATGGCAAAGAAATAATACATCTCTATCTATCTATCTATCTAAAGCCAAGCGTCAAATTTAATGAATATCACTGTACTTTGTTACTAGTTTGTTACGACAGTATGTGGTCGATAATTACAAATACTAGACTTATCAATTCGATGAATATTAGATTGGAAAAAATTGTTCTATATTCCTCTAAACTTCGTTGCAATATTAGAAGAGGAAACCCTCAAATATACTAATATTATAATTTATCAAAGTAGGCTGTATTAATCTCATTTTCATTTCAATACTGTTTTTACAATAATAAAGAAGGCAGACTGGCCGTTCTACCTTTGAATACCTGTCGGAATTTGCTTACGCTTATTACGTTTGTTACTATTGATGGTTCTTTTCGAGAGCAAAAATTTCATGTTCAAACTCAACTTGAACTGTCTCTGAGTTCTTCTCTTTGTTCTTGCCTGTAAATTGTTGTAGAGTTGAAATACTTATTTTTATTCATTTCTGTAACCACTCAACTACGTAAAAAAATTAGTAATCAATAATTGAAAATCAATTGATAGATTGTGGAAATAATTTAATTATATGCTGCTAACCCACCAACCTATCGAGACAAACGTTTGTCGATGCTACGGTAGCCACCCGTTTTAGTCTAGGACTTGGCTAAATCCCGAGCTCATGAACCGGCCCTTAAATATAATTATGTAATGTTCTAAGATGAAAATCAAGTTTATTCCAAATAATAATCTTAGCATCTCACAATAAAAAATTTGATCGAAATCTAATCACACGAACAGACTATACAAGTAGCTGTACTGACTGCACGGCTAGCAAGCATTACTCATAGCAAAACAACATTTGCTGTCAATAATATACATAGATATAGAGACTAAACAAAATTGACTATATCTTAACACTTCCATCGTTGACAACGCAATGTGACAATTGAAGGTCAACTGTACAGTCAGCTATTACTATTGGCCAGTTTTCATAGTCGACCAAGTCAAATGTGGAACAAACCAAACCAAACCAATTGTAAAGAAACGTTCATTGTTACTTGATAGGTACTAACTTTTCTTGTTTGAAGTTAAATTTGAGCTGCAGCCTCACGTGTTTGCAGAAATGCACGTAGAGTGAAAATTATCGAAATTTTTCGAGTTATTTCACATTTATTTAGTTCATTTGTTTTAGTAACAACGAGAGAAATATGAAATAATACATGTAATTTATCAATCTTCAAAATATTAATGTCAGTAACAGTTTTCTATTTTAACCATTCCCAAAGAAATAAAATGTTGAAGAATGAAAGGATTCCATAAATTAAAAGAAATATTTTACAGAAGGATTGAAGAAAAGCTAAAGAGAGATTCTTCAAATTTAAAGTAAACTTACAAAGTGAAAGTGAGTGAACTTACAATAAGTATTTAGGATTGAATCTGTGGAGGCTGTCTTTAGACGGCGTTTCAATCTCAAACATTTAGGGCCGGTTCATGAGCTCGGGATTTAGCCAAGTCCTCGACTAAAACGGGTGGCTACCGTAGCATTCTAGTTGTCTCGACAGGTTAGTAGGTTAGCAGCATAGAGAGCCCTTAGTACATAGTTTCGAGGCTAACGTTTGTCGATGCTACGGTGGCCACCTGTTTTAGTCTAGGACTTGGCTAAAATCCCGAGCTCATGAACCGGTCCTTAGTGAATAACCTGCAAGTCAGTCTGAGAGCAGGTACGTAGTCTAAAATAATTTTTTTACTGGATTTTTTGATCACTCAGTTGAAAATGAACCACAAAAACACAGAGCCGAACGAGTAGACTAAGTTGAAAACTGAAAATTTAAAAATTGATCTTGATTCATGATCACTATCACCCCACATCAGTAACCGTTTAATCTGGTATTTCCGTGAAATTTTGATTAGAGTTTTGATCACAGTTAAAAATCAACCACAAAAACAACTTTTAGAACTTAAACTTCATCTATGATTACCTCTTCATTTAATACATTGTATACACTAATCGTTGAGTTGCTCCGTCAAATTGTGACAGAATATTTTGATCACGGTTAAAAATGACCCACAAAAACACACATAACCGATTGAGTACCAGCTTTCAACTGTTTTCTAAACAAGCATTTAACTGGGACTAAGATATCCGTTATCAGTAACGTAACAAGTTAGCATTGGTGGTTAGATTATCAAGTATTTTTATTATCAAATGAACCTAATATTCTGAATAAGCATTCGAACACGGATGAGAGTTACCTGTTTAATTGATTGTGATAAGACAAAAGACAGACATAATAAACTTGGTACATTTTAGAGCTTTTTTGAATGGGCGGAGTTAGAGGATATTTCCTGGGGGGGGGACTCTAAAGACATAATTTTTTTGCTACAAACTATTATATAACTACATTTATAACATTTGCTACAATAATCTGGGGGGCTTAGCCCGCCAAGCCCCCCTTAAATCCGCCCATGCTTTTTTGCGAGTTCTTCTGATGAATTCAAATTTACAAATTCATTTTATCCAAAGTTTACAAACAAATTCATATGCTTTTCAATACACAAAACAAGATAAAATCATAATATTACATAATATTGAAATCATGATACTGATTTGATAATATTAAATTGAGAGATATGAGGGAAGCGTTTGGCTTCGGGGACGTACCGGTGGGTTCATTAGCATTGTACTGATCCTGGATCAAAATTGATCTTGCTTTGTGCAACCCAACATTAGCAAAACTTTACTAGAAAAACTCTTAGCAAAACTTTACTTCACTAGAAAAACTCTTAGGGCCGGTTCATGAGCTCGGGATTTAGCCAAGTCCTAGACTAAAACGGGTGGCTATCGTAGCATCGACAAACGTTTGTCTCGACAGGTTAGTGGGTTAGCAGCATAGAGAGCCCTTAGTACATAGTTTCGAGGCTAACGTTTGTCGATGCAACGGTAGCCACCCGTTTTAGTCTAGGACTTGGCTAAATCCCGAGCTCATGAACCGGCCCTTTGCATCTCTTCCTCCCATCTACCCATTTCTCTTCTCCCCATTTTCTTTCCCCATTCTCGTTCTCTCCCCACTTTCCCCCTCTCACCATTCTATCCGTATTCCTTTTGTACTTCCTTCTCATCCGGTCCCCTGTTTTGCAAACACCTTCTTCCGCATTTAGGCAAAAAACAAACAAACTTACCTGTCCTGAAAAAATAGAAAAAAGGTGAAAAACTAAATAAAAAACGGGATATCCTTTGCGACAGAACCTTGAAACGTCCGTCACCCACAGAAGAGGATGTTTAATCGTTATATATTCAGGTTTATATATCTATATCCACGTTATATATCCTGAGTAATAAGTGTAGCTTATTTGCTGGTTGATATTTATTTATATTTGGGCACGTGGTCAGAATTAGGGTCTATGATACTAAACAAGCTAGGGCACAAGATCCTTTTAAGTGTTCTTGTTCTTTCGAGAAAGACCTCAAAGGGTCTCCAAGGGCCAGATGACAGTTTTGTGTGTTTGTACACTGTTTATTCAACAGCAGAGCATCTGAGGTTCTTTCAGAAAGCTAGTGGTTGGGGAGCATAACGTGAGTTGGGGTTGAAATTAACCGAAAACTCTTCTAAAGAGGGGGTTGGGGTTGAAATTAACCGAAAACTCTCCTAAAGAGGTGTGATGGGAAATTCAGCGGTGGCTGAATTGAAATTTGAGTGCGTTGCTTACGATAGATTAGTATTTTACCTCCAGAAATACTGGCGGTAGAAAGAATAGAAATAGAAATCTAATCTAGGGATAAAAATCTAATCTAGACAATTTTATACAATATAATGCGATCTTTTTTAGCAATGAATTTATCTTTTCACCATGTTAGCATTTTATCTATCTATTCTATAGCATTAAATCTATTCAGCAATGAATGTTTGCTGAGCTTTCTCATACTTGCGACAAGTGCATAATATAAGCCCTACATAACAGTCAGGTGCCCCTAGAAACCAATAAAACACTGCACTGCAACTGCAAGCTGCATCTGTGGTAGAGAGTTCAATGACGTCACCACAATGAGGCCACATCCAACCTGCTGCACCAAAGTGCATTAAAGCGTTGCACTTCCGTATGGCAGTGCGTGATGTTTATGCATCCCAACGGCATTCATTTATTGGCCGAATGCATTTTTAAAGTGCATTTCACTTGTGTGACCTCTGAGACGCTGAGACAAAAGCAAGCAAGAAAAGAAAGAGTCGTAACAATAAAAAACTTGTAGTCGGCCAATAATTCATGGAGTGCTTCTGTGCAGTGCTAGGTGCAGTGGTTATGAGGCTCTGGGGAAAAAGCGAACTGATTGAAAATGAACTCTTTCGCTGGAAGAAGTCGTTGAAGTTGAGAAAACGAAGACAGAAGAAGAAAAGAAGAAGAAGAGGTGAGAAGAAGGAGAAAAAGAGGAGAGAAGAAGAAGAAGAAGAAGAAGAAGAAGAAGAAGAAAAAGTGTGAAGTTCTCACACCTCAATATGAATGATTGATATTGGAATCGGAACTTGAATTGAATGTTCACTACTGAATTCCTTGAAATAGTCAATTCCCTATTCGCTGTGAGCATCTACGGTGTTGCGCTCTGGCGGATAATCTTATGAATCTGTCCTGGTAGATTAACATGGGAAAGTATAGGCTTATGTACGTAAAAATTAGTTTATGATTGAAATAGAATTCCCTGTCGCTATTTTTCCTACTTATCGATTGTGGAATTATATTTAGAATGATAAAATTAACATATCTCATGTTCTTAAACATTATTATAATCTTCAATTCAAGTTTTAAAATCAAATTTGAAGGTTATTTCCCAAGCAGACTGAGCAGACGAAGTAGTTTATCCACAGCTGAGTTCATTCCCATTGGTCAATATTACGAAATGGATTATGGGCGCGAGGCTTCAATTCAATCAAATGCTTTTAAACTGGATTTTTCACTCGAATTATTAAAAACTGAGATCTGATTTCTTTGTTGAATCAATTTACGTTTGGAAATATGGAAGGAATAGAAGACGCAATTACTATTGTTAACGGTATTTATACAATTAGGAATACGACAATACTTTAAATGCATTGTAAATGCTTATTCCCTATCCTTTCTCATGTTTTAAACTACCTGGTTTCGTTCACTAAAATTTCGCGTGAGCGCAGGTGTTGATTTTATTATCCCCACCACCTATTTACTAATCAGTCTACTTTAACAGTCTCTTCAACTTCAACCAGTCTTCTTTTAACAGGGAATAAATCCATCATAAATATTTTATCAACAGAATATTTCAATATTTTCCAACACATGGGGGGATTTGCCGACAATCTGAAAAAGAAGTAGGAAAAGTGAGAATAGGAATAGAGGAAGAGGAGAAGGAGGAAGAAAGGAGGAGGAGGAAGGAGGAGGAGGAGGAGGAAGAGAGGAGGAGGAGGAGGAGGAGGAGGAGGAGGAGGAGGAGGAGGAGGAGAGGAGGAGGAGTGGAAGAAGAAGAAGAAGAAGAAGAAGAAGAAGAAGAAGAAGAAGAAGAAGAAGAAGAAGAAGAAGAAGAAGAAGAAGAAGAAGAAGAAGAAGAAGAAGAAGAAGAAGAAGAAGAAGAAGAAGAAGAAGAAGAAGAAAAAGAGAAACGAAGAAGAAGAAGAAAAATGAAAAGGAATAGAAAAAAAGAGTGAAAACTAGAATCGAATCCAGAACACCATACCAGACATGCGACAATAATTCAATAGACCAGACGTCGGTATACTAATGTTTCCCGAGGCAGACTCCAAGGCCTTCTGGGAGGGGGTTACGCCCCTTGGGTCCTCTGGGGCTCGTTATTTAGGTCATTTATGCTCTTGGATGACACGCGCCTCAACAGAAAGATCTGCGCAGAGGAAAAAATCATCTGGAAAAAAGAGTTTGGTTAAGAGTGTGAGGTTCGAGTGAGAAACGCCTCTTTAAGGGTGGTTTCTATTTCATGTTATTCACATGTCATAACATCTGATACTTAGAATACTTTTCTATAGATTTAAGAAGATGTTGAATAAAATGTTATAGGTTGAGGTAAAGGATAATTGTGTGAAATCTCTAATCTAATCTCTGCGTGCACGTTGTTAGAGGGAATTTTAAAGATATATGAAACTCAAAACCCGCTATTAACATATTAAACCCGCTATTTTGCATGTTAACTTTGACATGCAACTTTGACAAACCAAAAAAATTGTAATGATTAGGCCTATTGATAGATGTAAATTTAAATGAGGTCCACTCCAAACCTGTTCAATCTTTTATGCTGAAAAACGCAAGCCAAGTACGGTTAAAATAATTATAATATATAATTATACAATTATAAATAATTAGCCGCCAGCCCAGGATGCACTGCAAAGGTGCGTTTAGACTATGTAACTTTGTTATATAACGAGTTTCAACAAATGTTCAAATGTTATACAACAAAAGTTATTCTGTTTTTGTAGTGTCAGCTGTCCTTATATTCAAGAAACAGACATTTAAATAGTTTGTTTATGGATTTGAACAGCATACACCGATTAGACATTGCATCAATGTCATGAGCAAATCAATTCCATGACTAAACGTGACAAATCTTGTCTTGTCAGAAATGACCAGCTGTACGCCTCAGTCCAAGGCACTCCAAACCCTCTTTGAACAGAATTTAGTTCAGTCAAGTTGAATCATAACTGAACGATTGTGATTTGATGATTTTATTATATTACTAGAACTGATTTCGAAAACATAAGACTGTAAATTACTTGAAATACGTTGTAAAGTCAGCTCTTATGTTTCTATAATAGACTGCACTGCTTGTCAGCTGGGTAAGAAAAAACCAGTTCAGTCAAAAGAGTTGAGTTTTAGACCTGTTAAAAATATCCAGTTACAAAATAATAATAAATAATATTGTAGGGAGAAGTTAGCTTAGAAGTTTTAGTGTTAGTTTAGTATAGAGATTCTTAGTTTGCTTGTTCCTGTGTTTTCAAATATCAAACGAATAGCTAGCTAGCAGTGACCAATGAAATTAAGTATTGGACCAATGCCACCTTCAAAATGAGCCAACCATTAATAACCATGAATTCATTAGATTTAATGTAATTAATGAAGAAAAAAACATTAATGAACTTGACTGGTAACCTTTAACTTTCAGCCAGTCTCAAGGACGATTCGGACAAAGCTGCCACCGCCAACAAATATTCGTCAAAAATTTATTTCTGTAATTAATTATTTTTTCTAATTATTATCGCCCATTCTCTTTTATACTGTTATCCTACTTTCTTTTGAAGAAATTCTTCCTCTTATCTCCAAATTCACCACTTTCTCCATTCCACCGCTTTCTTCGTTATTCTACTTTCTTTGATTCTTCTCAACACAATTCTTCTCATCTTTCTAAACAATTTTGAGGAAGTAACAATAATAATAATAATCGAACTAGAGTTTTACTTTTCATACAATGGTAGAAAAGTGTAATGAGAAACTTGCAATGTTTTCTGAAATAACACCATGTTATGAAATGACATAAAAATCAACAATACCCTTATTGAATGTATCATACAAATTTTTAATCGATATTAAGTATTTAAAAATTCGTCATTTGTTTAATAATTGTGGTATTATCGGCCAAATTTGTATTTTCATTGCAATGCCAATTAAATTTAACCGTCGTAATATGTCGTCAACTGACGGTAACTATACTCTGATCAAAACTTCTTTAGTATTTAGACCCACTTGGCCACTTGGTGAACCGCTTTTGGCCGCTCCTAAGCAGTTTAAATCAAAGTAAAATTAGATACCGTTTATGAATGCAAAGAAGTCCTTATTCAGCTCCGTAAAATGGCGTGAAGATTCTACAGCGGTTAAATATAATTGGCTTTCGTGCAATCGGCCCTTGAAAAGTCTCCACATCTTCCAAATATGAAATAAGGTATAGGGTTCGAGTTTATTTTTTTAGATCTACCCTTTAAAAGTTATGGATTTTGTGTTTTTATTCTCTAAAACTACTAATTCACACCAGTTATGTTTTCTTTATTTTGAAAATGTCCAAAACGATTACTGAAAGATTTAGGGGAGTGCTCAGATCATAACTGTCCAGTGGAGAAGGGTGTCATGATACATTATTAATGATTAATGATCTCTCTTCTTTTTCTGGCTTTCATCCCTTTTCTCTTTTCGTTTTTCTACCACTTCCCTTCTCATTCTTCCCCTCATTCCTCTTCTCCGTTTTTCTTTTTCTTCTTCTTCTTCTTCTTCTTCTTCTTCTTCTTTCTACTTCTTCTTCTTCTTCTTCTTCTCCTTCTTCTTCTTCTTCTTCTCCTTCTTTCCTCCTCCTCCTCCTCCTCTTCTTCTTCCTCCTCCTCCTCTTCTTCCTCCTCCTCCCATTTCTTCTTCTTCTTCTTCTTCTTCTTCTTCTCCTTCTTTTCTCCTCCTCCTCCTCCTCCTCCTCCTCCCATTTCTTCTTCTTCTTCTTCTTCTTCTTCTTCTTCTTCTTCTTCTTCTTCTTCTTCTTCTTCTTCTTCTTCTTTTCTTCTTCTTCTTCTTCTTTTTCTTCTTCTACGTCACACTCTTCTTTTTTTTTCTCTGGAAGGGTGAGAGAAAATAGTTTTGAAATCTTATCGGGTTTTCTGACGAGATGACCCCTGGATCAGCCTATATGGTTTATCTGATCACTCAGGACTCTTGTTACAGATAGACGATATAATTAGAAGATAACGAATCATAAATCATAGCGAACGAAGTGAGGGATAGCCTAGTTTAAATTGAGTGTTTGACAATAATAATTATTTGTAACTATTTATTTATAAATTTATTGTTTTCATAAATTGGGAAAGAGACAGTTTTGGGCGTAAGCCTGTTGAACCATTCATTAAGTGTCAATATTGTACATTGCTGAATAAATAAATAAACTATTTCAATATGTTTTAGGCTAGCTTTAATTATCTCATTGGGGCTGAATTATAAATCGAATCCTGTTTTAAATTTTACCTTCTTGTAATACAGAGGATACGTTCTTGTAAAAAGGCAAACACTAAACATCAATAGCACGATGTACAGCAGGTTAACTTTGCTAAGGCACTTGAGTTGATAATGAGTTATTTTCATTACAATTTTTTACAATATTCAGAGTGTATAAGGATTTATCCACTATACAATATAACAAATATTTCATGTTTATGTATCATCATCAATCATTATATTGAAATGATACACTATACTCATGAACTAATCATGTCCAGTGTACATTCGCCTTTCAACTGTATTACAGGACTTCTAAATTTCTATGTCACGATAGGCCACAGCTTACATGTCTGGTAGATAAATGTGGGGAAAGTTCTACAAACTCTCTTTTAGTTTTAATAGAAGTTGAAAAGTAGAATTTGGTAAAATAAAAATAAGTAAAAATATCATAATTTGAAAAGACAACACGAGAAGTGTATTTGTAATATTCAACTTTATTTCATAACAACCCCAAACCTGGGGTTCAAGTACTTGATAGAGTCCAAAACCGTACACTACGAAGTGTATCTTTTCTTACTATTCCTCGACTCATTCCAAGACATTCCAAGACTCATGGTTCTCAACTTCTCATGATAGTATAAGTCGAATTATCACTGGGAATATTAGGATTATCATCACTGAGGCTTTTTATCAACAAAACTATAACTGATCCCTATTGTCTGCTTAAGTATAAATCCGATATATTAAAAATTGTGAAAAATTGCTTTCATTATTTTCACTCGCAATATAATTTATTTGAAGATGCATTTTTTCTGATGACATACTCACTCAACTTAGCTCAATCAAGAAAAAATAGATTTTTTTGAAGGTGGAAATGTATGATCACTCATTAATTCAATGATAAACTTCATGAACTAAAGAGTTATCTACTCAACTTTTAAATAATTGTATTTTCCAATTCAGTAATTGAACCTTAATGACACAGATTGTTGCTTCAAGCTATATTTATAAGATAAGCGTTACGATGTCTGTCCCGCATTCTGTGTCATTTTACTTGACTTTTTCATGAGATAGAGAAAAAGTTATCTGATTCTAAAAAAATTCATTAAAGATGGACCTATTGTAGAACTCAGGAAAACATAATTTGGCTTCGAAACACGTTCATTCTCTAAGAATAAAGAAACTATTGCAATTTTTACATATAATCAGATTCATTTAATTTGACGCTTGGCATTAGATAATAATTATATAGAATAGAGAGATATTATTCCTTTGCCATCTTACTCTACGATCATCAGCAACGTCAAGAAATAATACATCTCTGTCTATCTACCTAATGCCAAGCGTCAAATTACATGAATCTGATTATAAATTAATTATTATGTGTGTGATCTGAATAACTGAGGTTGTTTACTTTTCGAGTTATACGATAACCTGATTACCTGAAGAATACGATCAGCTGATACTATAACCTCATTACGACAGCCTAATCTCTTCATGAATCTCTTCATGCAATCTATCTTTAGATATAACCTTCTTTTCCATGCAATCTATATTTTATAAATGAATTCTCTGGCTACATTGAACTCAATCAAATCATCTTTAACTTTAATTTTAAATTTCTTTCGTTGAATGATTCATTCTCATAAATTACGAATAATACTTCTTATCAATAATATTATCACCTATAGAATAATGAATCATATCATTTGCAACAACAATTACACGAAATCACGGCTAGCGCACAAGTTTTAACTTATGCTAGTCGAGCCACAATATTAATAAAATTACATTGACACTTTGCACATTTACTCACATAACCGATTTTAATATTATACTCAGGGGGACTTGATTAATTTGTGTAGGTCATATTCAAATGTGTATTTGTATTGGTGTATATATGTGCATTTTGTCCATTATTGTTTTGTAACTTTATGGCAAATAAATTTGATTTTGATTTTGATCTTGAAAGCGAAGCAGATTTCACGTAAGCCAACCTATACCTTGGTTTTGCATTGTCATTTTCTATATAACATCATAATTATAATAAATTATTTATTTAAAGTCTCCATCAAAATTCCGCCCGAAATTAAAAAACAGAATCTTGCTACAACTCAATTAGATCGAAACATTCCACATTATTGAACAAAGCATTCTCATTGAATTTTATTTTTTTAATAAACGTCCCCCACCTTATTTCCAATGATTTATACCCGGTTAGTTAGGGTCAAATGTTACATGTTGGAAAGCTTCCATTAATTACTACCATTTGCCGAGAACTGAAACAACACATCATCTGAAAAAATAAATCTTCTTCTGACACAAACGTTCTGTGCTCATTTTCAAACAATTCGATCCCAAAAATAGAATGAAAGCTCATCGTTTATTGGCTGATGACGTCCGAAGATCGTTAAAAGAAACCGTTGCAGCCAATCGGAGAACAGTATTTTGGACTTGAAGAGGTCACCGCTTTTTCAGTGGCCTTTCTTAGCCAGTGAGCCAAGAATTTTCAAATGAAATATTCTCCTAATAATTGTGTGTTTCAATAGACAATTAAAGTTAATTAGTTTTTGAAGAATTTGTTATCAGTGGGTGCTGTACTCAGCTGCCAACCCTGTTGAAATTTGAATTTTTTGTGGTTGAGTATTTCAAAATTTGAAGTATACCTTCCTCTCAAACGCTTCCAAACTATCTTCCTCAAACGCTATATCAATTGAAATTTAACTCACTTTTAAATCTCGTCAATAATCCTTCCAAATCTTTCTAGAGACTCACCATGTTGGCTGTCCTTCCTTCCCAGTAAACCTGTAGATTTTGATGATTCTTCTTCTTTTTTCCTAACCCTTCTGCCTCTCTAAAAATAATATTCTACTTCAATGAGTAAAAGTCTTACCTATGCAAAATGTCTTCATTGAATACGTCAATGGTACAAAAAAGTGCCAGACTAAAAATGACCTAGAAAATTTCATTTTTTCTTTTATATGATTGACATTTTGTCTTTTTTGATGATTGAAATTTCCTAGTTAATTTAAATATGCAAGCGCTGTATTGAGAGAAGATAGATCTATTACAAAAAGAATATGTTATTTTGCAAAACATCAAAACTGGAAGAATACCTAGAACCTCCTCTGTACATACAATATTCTAGAATGATTCTAGTATACCAGGTTTTGTTCAAATTTATCTTATCTTTTGAACATTTGGACTAGCCTCAAAATTTCAATCAAATTCCAAACAATTCCTTTTCAACAATTAAGTAGGCCTACTCATTAACATCTAATTTCTCAAGTAATCATTACAAACCAAGTAATCAATTGTGTTTGTGATGATAATTCTAGTGTCTATAATATCAAGTAATAAGCATTGTTCGGCAAGACTGAAACAAGCTGTACCAGCATTTTCAGGCTAAAAATTGTTACAATTTAGCTTGAAACCACTTCCAAGTGTTTTTGTCAGTGAGGAAATAGAAATAATGAGAGGATAGAAGTTAGAAGAGGAGAAAGAGGGAGAAGAAGTGAAAGAGAAAAAGAGAACGAAGAACATGGAGAGAAAGAGTGAGTGAGTGAGTGGACGAAAGAGAGAGCGGGTGAAGAACCGAGAGGGAATGAAAAAATTGAGAGAGAAAAAAATAGATGTTTATCGATTTGAGTAGTTATTACAGTACATTTTGCAATGACGTGAATAATCAGATCCATTGTTTGATGAGAATTATAATTCTCCTTGGCAGATTATCAGTTTTTAAAACAATTAAGAGCCCTTAATACCCTTGGGAAAAATATGGAAACAGGCACACCGCAGTTTACTCCTTCGGTCGCTATTTTCAAAGCTAGAAATGTGTGGATGGTTTCAAATTAAAAATAAACATTTCTAGAATTCTTACAGAACCTTAAAATTTGATTATCACATCAATTTTTTCAAATTGAATGTTGAAATGAGTGAATTTTGCTCAATGTTCATCGACTTATACTGCCATTTTAAAGTTGAAAAATCTTATTTTCAAGGTATACAAAAATTTTAAAGAACTTCTGAACAATTTAGTATCATTTCCATGATTATCAGTTAGAAAATGGCGTCCAAAAGAGTAAACTCGTTTTGACCCCCTTTCAACTGCGCATGTAAAAATCACCTCGTTGGTATAAATTTTGTCAATGGTATGAAGGGCTATCAAGAGCACAGTTGATAATTATACTACTCATTTTGTTCTTTCAAGTATTTCAATATTCTACATCAGCATAGATTATCCGAAAATCTAGAGAATCAATATTATCTCTCTATCATACTATAGTGCTTTTCATCCTTGAAGACAACTGAGTACAGAACAGTCCTCCTCCTTCTCAAAGTTCATTCGTTAATTCAAGGTCAGATTGGAATCACGTACTGCAGATGATAATCATAATATTATTTCAGTAGTTCTACTGTGAATCGGTCTAGCTGCTCCTAGCTATAGTCCGATTCACGTCAAGAAGTCAGCATTGTTCATATGAGGAGCATTGATGCCAAGTTTCATTGAGAGAGAAAGAGAAAACTGCACCAAACGTGTTTGTTGGGACTGTGTGCGACAACAATGCACAGTGCGAATAGGATAGAGACATCTTGTAGCCTTTGCGCTTGTGCTGAACAAGGGATAATAACTCCCCATCTAAGCAATGCTGACTTCTTGGCGTGAATCGCACTATAAACTCTCGCACACAAAGGTTTATTTACATCGTCTCTCCTTTCTCTGAACAGTCTATAGTAAAATTTTAAACGCAGTTTTCTACCACAGTATTATAATGTCTTCATCACAGTACACGGTATTTTATTTGTAAAGTACCTATACAGTAAATAATAAAACGATATGAGAAATGCAGAAGCTTAGCAATGTTGCATAAAAGAAGCATTTGTAATATTTTTGAAGAGTTTTCTTTATAGAATACTGTACTGTACTGTGAGACCCAGAGTACTGAATATTGTCAGGTTTTCTTCAGCGGGTAGTATAGTGTTTGAAAAGCTGAACGCACGTTGGTTGAGTAAAAGCTATTGCTCTAGCCAAAGCCAGAACGAAGCCTCTCTTATCAGTTAGTAGACCACGTGATCGGTGCCACACTATTATAACAACTACTAGTCTCTTATCTCTTAGACCCCCCTCACCCCCCAACGACAAACTCCTACAATAAATGGCTATGAACTATAACGATGTTTGCCTCCCAACGATATTATTATGTTGGTTTTGAACGCTCCACTTTTTTCCAGAAATACTTTCAATTTCGTTTTCGTTTTGGTTTTCTTGTTACATTCCTCACTTCTTCTTCTTCTTCTTCTTCTTCTTCTTCTTCAACTAACCTTCTTCTTCTTCTTCTTCTTCCCCAACTAACTTCTTCTTCTTCTTCTTCTTCTTCTTCCTTCTTCTTCTTCTTTAACTAACTTCTTCTTCTTTGCTTCTTGCTAACTTCTTCAGCACCTTCTTCTTCTTCTTCTATTCTTCTTCTTCTTCTTCTTCTTTTGCTTATTCTTCTTCTTCTTCTTCTACTGCGTCTTCTTCTACTTCTTCTGATTCCACTTCTTTATTCTTTTTCACACCTCTTCCTCTTTCCTATCCCTTACTCTCAAACATCGCCATTCACCTACTCCTACTCTTCATCTTGATTTTTTGTCTCTTACTTCTACTCTCATTCTTATTCTCTCTTCTTCTTCTTTTTCTTCTTCCTTCTTTAGCTTCTTCCCTTTAACTGCTTCTTCTTCTCTTCTTCTTCTTCTTCTTCTTCTTCTTCTTCTTTATTGCTTTGCTTCTTCTATTTCTTCTATTTATTTAGCTTCTCGTTGTTCACACCTCCTCTTCAGGTCTCTCGTCGTCTCTTCCTCATCTTAACCCCATTGTCTAAATGTCCTATACTCTTCCGTGAGTTTAATCTTGTCTGCTTTGTATCTTGTTGTCTTCCTGCTTGTCGTTTTTCCATGTTCATCTTCAGTTTCTTCTTGTTTTTTCTTGGCTATCTTAACTATTATTCTATTTGACAACTATCTTATTTCAATAGCTGACTGGCTGGCTATCTTCTTCTATTTAATGACTATCTTCTAACTATTCTTCTATTTCATGTTATTTTATTTATTCAATACAATATTTTCTTATTTAATATATTCAACTATTTAATACTAGCTATTTTATTTACATTTAACAACTATTTCTTTAGCATTATTCTTATTTCTAGCTATCTTATTATTTCTTCTTTAATGGGTTCTTCTTCTCTATTCTTTATATAACCTGTCACTCTCAAACATCGGCATCACTTCATTCATGCTTCACCCTTCTTCATCTTTACTCTCATCTTGACTTTTTTTGTCTCTTACTTACTACTCTCATTCTTATTCCTACTCTTCTTCTTCTTCTTCTTCTTACCTTCTTTCTTCTTCTTCTTCTTGTACCTTTTTAGCTTCTCTTCTTCTTTCCTTTATTTCTTTGCTAACCCTGGCTTACAACTTCTTCTTCTTCTAACTAGCTTCTTCTTCTTCTTCTTCAACTAGCTTCTTCTTCTTCTCACATTTATTCACACCTCCTCTTCGTCTCTCATCATCTCTTCCTCATCTTAACTTCCCTTTCACGTCTCCTCCTCTCTCTTCACGTAAGTTTATCACATCTTTTATATCTTGTTATCTTCCCTACTTATCACATTTCTTATTCTCAATTATCTTCTTCAATTTTTTCATAGCTTCTTCTTCTTCAACAACTAGCCTAACTATCTTATTTCTTTACTTCTTCTTCTTCTATTCTTCTTTTCATACACTTCTTCTTCTTCTTCTTCTTCTAACTATCTTCTTCTTCTTCTTTATTTCTTCTTCTGTCTTTAACTTCTGTCTTCTTCTTCAACACAACTAGCTTCTGTCTTCGTATCTTCTGTCTTCTTCTATCTTCTGTTGCTTTAACTAATACCTTCTTCAACTTCTTCTTCTGTCTTCTGTCTTCTTCTTCATTCTGTCTTCGTTCTTCCTGTCAACACCTTCAGCACATTGCTTCTGTCTTCTTTATTTGCATTCTTCTTGTTTGTCTTCTTCAATGTTTGATTTGTTTGTTTGTTTTGTTGTTTGATGTTTGTTTTGTTTTGTTTTGTTTGTTTTGACTGACAATTTGATTGTTTTGACTGTTGTTATTTTGTTCATTGTTTATTTCATTTTGTTTGTTTTATTTGTTTATTTGTTGTGCAATTTTCGTTTTGTTTTGGTTGTTCATTGATGCAATTTGTTTGTTTGTTTGTTTTGTTTTGTTTTGTTTATTTCATTTCATTTGTTTTGTTTGTTTGTTTTGTTTTATTTTGTTTGTAATTTGTTTGTTTGTTTGTTTTATTTGTTTTGTTTCATTTTATTTCATTTCTGTTCAGCACAATTTCGTATGTTCTTGTAATTTGTTTATTTTAATTTGTTTGTATTTATTTTCGTTTGTTTTGTTTAATTTTGTTTCTGACCTGTTTATTGTCATTATTTTAATTTATTTGTTTCATTTTGGCTGTTCAGGCTGGGCTGTTATTTAACTTCCTTCTTCTTCTGTCTTCTTCTTCTTCTAACTAACTAACTTCTTGCTTCTGTCTTCTTCTTCTTCTTCTTCTTCACTTCCTTTAACTTCTTCTTCTTCTTCTTCTTTAACCTTCTTCTTCTTCTTTGCTTCTTCTTTAACTTCTTCTTCTTCTTCTTCTTCTTCTTCTTCTTCTGCTTTTCTTCAATTTCTCCACATTATAAAGACGTTTTTCTCAATAAACTTCTAGCATTCCATTCCAAGTATTTAACTTTATTCAGCTTAACTTAAAATATTGTACAAGCTCTACTTGTATACCAGGAATACACTCCAAAATTACGAGAAGTTTTCCCTTGTAGATATTAATTTCTCCATGAAAATAACCACTAACAGGAAGACAACACTGGAATATTCAGTAATAGGAAAATCACCCCTAGTAGTACTTAACAATAAAATTGTAGGATTGTAGGAATATAATCGCTAGTAGGAATCTGAAATCTACTGCCCGAATCTGAGCTCCGTGTCCCCGGGAAGAATCGAAAACCGGTTTTTGTAGTGTATAAGCCCCTGCGCCCACTTCGCAACTGCTATCTGATTTCAGTCAGCAACCCAATGTTGCCAGATGACATTTGGCTGTTTTCGGGTAATCGGGTAATAATCTAACCTATCAGCCAAAGTCATCTGGCAACGCTTTGGGTTTGCTGACTGAAATTTCAAAGAATCGAATGGCAGTTGCAGAGTAACGAAACTTTAGTACTATCTTTGTTCCTCCTATTCAGCCGTCAGGGACACGGAGCTTAGAATCGGCCAGTAACCCCTAGGATGATTATAACCATGATTCCTAGTAGGTATATATGTTCAAATTGAACTTAAAATTCATTCAAGAACCAAATAAAAACCCTTGGAAACCTTCACTCGCCCTAGTAAGCTCATGTTCTTTTTTATTTCTCTTTTTGTCCTACTTTACCGTTACCCTGTCGCATACAACCAGTTACAGACTGGAAGAACGAAACTCCATTTTTTATCAAGGATCCTGCTCGTAATACGTCATAACTCCACTTACGATAAGAATACCGTTCGCTCATGAGTTTCATTATTTCGCCGCTCGGAATTACTGTAGTCGACAATAATAATTGTGGTCAACTGATAAGAGGCTTCCGGAACCACTGATAAGGAGTGGTGGCTACTGAACTCGCTCCATGTGTTGTTATTTGCTGTCACAACTCAGAAATTGAGTGACACGTATTGGAAAAATATTCTGGAAAGTGGAAGAAATTGCTTCAAACATCGACATCCAATGACATTTATTTGTCAAAAAGAATCGAGTGTAGTTCATTTGAAAAATTTTCTTGAAAGTCGAAGAAATGCTTCAAACCACGACATCTATTGACATCAACTAATGATGAATCTAATGAGTTTCAACCTAGACCAAATAGGATAAGAAAGGCTCCTGTACGATTTTAGCATGTTAATAATTCATAGCATGTATAGCAGGATCCTTTTAACTTGTCAGAAAACATATGTTTCGAGTAGCAATATCACAATACAAATGCTGAATCTCGCAGATTATTGAAAAGGTATTTTAAAAAGTTATTCTTTGAAAGGTCTTCTTTAAAAAGGTCTTTTAATGACTTTAAAGGTCTTTAAGACTTTTAAGCCTTTCGATTATTGTGTCGAAATAACTGTTTAATTATTACCGAAACAGCTGATTTCTGTCAAGTTAAAAGGATCGTGCTATATAATAAAATAGCAGTGTAATTAATTTTACATAGAGGAGAGTAACGAACTCTCTACGAGAGTAATGAAAAGTCGATTTGTCGATCATTGTATAACTATCGATACTCATTCGATATAATTGATTATATTAGTATCGATCGTCAGTCAGTCTGTCGTCCTGTCTCATGTCATGTCTGTCTAAGGCTAGGCGTACACCGGTTAGTCAAGACAAGACGAGATTAGTCACGTTTAGTCACAGTACTTCACATAGTTGTCTTGTCTTATTAATAAAAACTCATATTATTCTACAATGTCTTCATTTATTGTGAGTTTATAACAAATATAAGTCCCAACAAGTTTGTATTAAGTTCATATTTAGTCATTGTGCAATGAAACGTCCGTACACACCTTCTATCATTCCAGTTGAGGTTCGTTGTGAGAGGCCTTGAAGAGGTATGAGTTCTGATTTTCTTTGTAATTTGAACAATTTCGTCTCTGATTAGTATGCCGGATAATACGGAATGACGGATAAGCGAAGGATGGATGAGCGAGACTCTACTGTAGTTAAATAACACACAATTAAAGCACAATAGAGCTGAAATTTGTCTGATTTGTCTGAAAGATTTGTTGAACAATTTGAAAGAAAATAGAATATTTTTCCTCTCATTCTTTTCACACAGTCCCGAAATGATCCCAACAGAATCTTTTACTTGGAAGGCTAGTGCCTGTTTCATGAAAATTAATAATTCTGAAAAACAATGATGTATAAAAAATGACAATAATGTTCATAAAACAGTTTTGAATGAACAAAAAACAGAGAGCTTATAACAACTCCACCCTCATTGAAAGAATGATTCAATATTCCTCTAAATGTGATCACAAACACAAAATTTGTTGACAATTGAAATTGAAATACAGAAAGCTTACTTTTAACACTTCTATTCTGTGACAATTGAAATTGAAATACAGAAAGCTTGTAACTTTTAACACTTCTATTCTTTGAACAAGACTGATTGAAAATATCAAGAAACACTGTATTTAAAGAGCTGTTGTCCGAATATTACAACTAGTACTACTGTCCTATCTCTGGTTCATTCATAACGCCACGACTATTTAGATTAGAAATTATCTTAGAACTCAGCTGTATGTATGCTCTACTGTACTACGAAATACTATAGTGAGAATACGTCACACAAAAATACAAACTTTTTAATCTAATCACAAGTTTATCACCTCGTAACGTGAATAGTAAAAATAGGAAAAAATAGTTATCACAGTTCCCCTACTTTCCAACTATATTTACTCGGAATAACTTCACTATCTACGCTCTTTAGTGGGGGACTATATCTATAACCATAACATCACCGCTAATGTATTCGTCAATTATTCCTTGTCACTGCTACAAAGTAGTAATCAAGTGATAAACACATATTTTTGTAAATATTCATTAATTTATTTGTTTGTTGCTCGCTACCGCATCATTTTTTACTGTCGATGGATTATTTATTTGTTGAGTAATCTACAAGGAGGAGGAGGAGAAGGAGAGGATAAATTCTTATACACTTTGGACATTGTAGAGAGTTGTAAAGAATTCAATAATTATTGTATTTAATTGTGATTGTAATAAATTGTGGAATTTGTTAATAATTTGTCTCAGCATGTGTTGTTCAACTTACTTTCTTGAAAAATTTTGCGAACGAATACGAGTGACCAATCACAAGCAAGCTCGAGACTAGAAACACGCCTCCGTTCAAAGCTCCTCCTACTCTCTCTACGATTGGTCGACTGGAGTTAACTCTGAATAACTCCAGTAGATGGCAGCACTTACTGGGTCGCGTTTCGCGTACTGTAGACGTTGAAGCTTTTACTATTGGCAAATGAAGCGAAAATATTACTTACAATTACTTTACTTTCACCGAATACAATACTTTTATTGAATATTGATTCATTTACAGAAATTACAAATTTCTGTAAATGAAATTTCACCGAACACGAGTCTACAATTATTTATTTCAACAATCTTCGAAACTAGAACTTCACTTTGGTGAACAACTTACTTATGAATTTCATTTGGAGGATGGGAAAAACTTTTTTGAAATTGACAAACACTAATATGGAGGACTTTAATTAAAGTGGAGTTTGACAATTTCTAGAAGTTTTTTCTATTATGAAAAGATTCCACATCAATATTTGTTCTACAATTTTTTTTTCATTTGAATGATTCGTACGGGAACAGTGAATCCTGAAATGAGGAGAAGGAAGAACGAAGAAGAGGAGAAGGAGGAAGACGAGGAGGAGAAGAGAGAAGGAAGAAGGATAAGGAGAAAGAGGACAAGTAGGAGAAAGAGAAGAGGGAGGAGGTGGAGAAGGGAGGAGGAAGGAGGAGGAGGAAGGAGGAAGGAGGAAGAACAAGAAGGGAGAATGAGGAGGTGAGAGAAAAACAAGACTAAGACAATGGAGAGAAAGGAAGAACAAAATGAGGAGATGTAGAGAGAAGAGGAGGAAGAAGAAGGAGGAAAGGAGGAGGAGGAGGAGGAGGAAGGAGGAGGGAGAGAAGGAGGAGGAGGAGGAGGAGGAGAAGGAGGAGAAGGAGGAGGAAGAAGAGGAGGAAGAGGAGGAAGAGGAGGAGAGATTACATAAACTTTCAGGTGTCAGAATAAAAATACTTTAAACTACTTATGCGACAATATCCAATACCCTCAACAACACAATAGGCAATTTAAATAAAAGATAACAAACAATAAAGTGAAAAATGCTATCTTGACACAAATTATGAATGACTAGTCTATGGAAAATAGACTACTAGACTATGTGACAACCTATACTTATGTTGGAAAACTATTGTAACACGAGCAGGCACTGACATAATAAAAATGTTAGGAAAATGCATAATTGTTTGTCGATGTTATATAATGTTGTTATTTAGCTGAGTAGAGCTTCTTGATGATAAAAATAGTTGTAATTGTAACTATTCAAGAATGGAACCCATGCTTACATTTTTCACACTAGCTCATCCTCTGCTAAACAACAATACAAGTCATGTAGCCTACTTATCTGATTCTCCAACAAATTCCATAAAATAAACTATTGAACTGAACATTTCAGCTAAACTGTTCACACACTTGAAATGCACTATTATCGTCACCTATCGAGACGTGCTATGCTTGTCTAGTTTATGAGTATGTTTAAAGTTAGCTGTTCAGTTTGAAGCTATTTTATTCAATGAGATTGAATTAAAAATTTTATCATTTAAATCACAACCAGCTCCAAACCCAATAGGTCTAAGATATCAATGAAAACAGATAAACCAATTTTATATTCTTGTGTTCCTTTTTGGTAGCGAATATTTTCCAAATATTTTATGCAATAACGCCGCTGATGTGTTTGAAAGATTGACAAACAGTTATTTTATGATAAATAATAGAAATTTCCCTTCTGAAAATCAAATTTTATTTAGATTTGTCATACAAGTGAGTGAACTATAATGTCTTTGGGTGTTTTCTATTTTCATTTCTATTTCTATTTACTATCAATATGGATTGTTTTCTGTGAATAATGTTTATTGATTCTTCAACTATTGTATTTATAATACAATAAACAAATTCGAAGTCTCTCAACAGCGAGCTAACTCATTATTCATTTATATTATGTTTATTCAACAAATATAATAAAAAAGGTCTCTCATTAAGCAAGCCAACTAATCTATTTATTTATGTAATTATTAATGCTTATTGTTTACTCAAAGAGAACTAATTCTCTTCAATTTTTCAGTTTTCTTACAAATCTTTTTTTTGAAATTTCTCTAATCTTCTTCAATTTCTTTTCAACAGAAATGGCAATCATATCCGACTACGAGGACAACGATCACAACAGCAGCGATCGACAGAAACCGCAGTCGTCGCCGACTGCAGACGACACTGTCGCCGGCGAATCGCCGCAAAGCCGGAGCGTCTCGCCGCGAGGAGGTGGCCAAGAAGCCGAAGAGTACCAAGGCTCTCCGCCAGAGCGCGTCGAAGTCGTAATGGAGTCAACGCACACAGCGACTGGAGAAGTCAGTCGCGCTGCGGACGTTGAAGCGGAAGGTTCTCCGTCGGAATCAGACGAAAACTCACGCGCGGTGGCTGCTATACACGACGGCGAGATCGACATACATCACGTGAAAAACGAAGAAGAAGTGTCTCTACATCACCAAGAAGACGTCTCCCTACATCACCCCAACATACCGCAAGACTTCCTGGATCCACGTGCTCAGGATGAGAACTGTGAGGATCTCCGCGTGCCGCATCACCAGCATCACCTTGAAGACGAGCATGCAGACAACAGCATGATCAACCGCATGAACCTCTACAACCAAATCTACCATCTCAAACCCTCTCAGATGTCGCCCCAACACCACTATCACCAGCAGGATCTCATCAACAATTCCCACCATCAACAACTCGATGAGGAAAGGGTTGCGGTTGAGGGTGGCGGTGGAGGAGAAGAGGAGGGTGGTCAACAACATCATCAACAACAACAACTTCATGAACATCATCATCATGAAGAAGACCAGTCGTTGATGGGGATGCGTTTCCAGAATATTTATCCTCATCTGAAAGGCTACCCTGAGGATTTGTACCAGAATCTTGCCGCCTACAACACGGGAACAACTAATTCACCAGGAGGTGATCATCAAGACGTGATTGTTCTAAAAAATGAGGTGGGTTTAGAGCAAGAAGTTGGCAGCAATGACGACAATAATAACACAGCCGAAAACGGGGATGTTGGACAACATCATAGGTACAACATGCTGCCAGTTGATGATGGGGGAAGTTATAGGAGGTCTTCAGTTTCCGGGGGAGGAATGTCGTCCAGGAGACAATCGGACACCAATCACCATGTTGATGATCTGGACCAACAGCCGGGTTCGGTTTCCAATCAAGATCACCAACAGCATCAGGAAGACGTGGGGTCACCCAGGGACCCGCATTTGGTGCATCTCGCCTCCGCGCTGCAGTCTTCTTCTTCACCTGTTGAATCGCCGCCTTCGTCTTCTTCGGGAGCGGAGACTCTTCACAATCTGCAGAACTTTCATCATGGCCAAGCGGCTGATTCATCCTCGGTACTGATGCAGCATCCCGGTGTGCTGAGCTACCATCATCAGCAACAGACAAGGTAGGGTGTCACATGATTTTTCAAAGATTTCGTATGTTTTTAGAAGAGAACTTTTGTTTTTAAGATTCATATTTTTTGCACGTCAATGGCGTACCGAGGTTTAAAGAGCAGAAGTGATTCACGGCAACACCTCCCCCTCCCCCACTACCACTATAAAAATTATCAGCACAAACGATTTGAATTGAATTGAATGACTGCCTTTATTTTGAACCTAGGAGGGCGAAGTTAGGGCGCATCTTGGAGGGCGCATCGCAAGGGAAGTTATTTGCTATCTTATTAAATGAAAATTTAAATAGCTATCTTGATTATGTTCTGTTTCTCACATTTAAAACAACATGATTTCATGTCGGTAGTAAAGTGAAACCAATACATCGCAGTTCGTTATGGATCAAGAAATCATCATCTTTATATTGTTATCTTATAAATTCTATTACTTATGAATTTAATTCCTAAATTTTAGACTAATAATTTCCCATTATGTACTAGCAATTTTTCTTTCAACTACCATTTTCATATTCATCTTCATATTTTGCCATGGAACTGTTAATTAAATTCTATTTGTTATTAGGAATTCACTCGAAAATTCTACAACGATTAACTCTCCTGCTCCTTTTTCTTCTCCTTCTTCTCCACCTTTTTCTCCTTCTTCTCCTTTTTCTCCTTCTTCTCCTCTCCCTCCTCCTTCACCTTTTTCTCCTCCTTCTTCTTCTTCTTCTCCTCCTTCTTCTTCTCCTCCTCCTTCTCCTTCTTTCCCATCTTCTTCTCATTTTCCATCGTTTACGTCCGAACCTCCGAAATGCTAACATAGACTGTATAATAGCAGTGTGGTCATTGGTGTGAATGGGTCCATAACATATTGGAATATTTTTTATTTCTGCTATCCCCATACTATTGCCAAATCTTTGAACACCATATTACAGGCAATCATTAACCAATTCATTGATTTTTCAAACTAATTTCAAGAGAAACAACCTCATAAATAACTTTTCTAACATTAAAAATTATCTCTCTACTCTTGGTATTGTGTTAAAAGCTTAAAATGATGAAAACTAATGATGATAAAACACTGGCAAAGGCAAATTGTAGGTAAGAAGTGAATTACTGAACATAACTCATATGATTTACGTTTCATTTCAATGCAAATCTCATGAGAATTAGCAAAATTATAGTGGTCCAATAAAAAGTGTGACATCAAATGGCCACACTGTTATTATACAGTCTCTGTAATATCAACCTCATAATACCGGTAAGAGCTATGTGATCTTGGCTGTGAGCTTTCCCCATTCAGATCAATAAAAAATTTTCTTGTCAATCAATAAACCAAAAAATCATGACGCAAGAGGCAACTGGATGCAAACGACGCAACGCGACGTCTCGTTTTGCCTCAAATATACGTTCAGTCTCACAGTATACGAAACCACAGATAGCACATTCGAAAACAATAACAAAACACTGAAAAATATCAAAACTGGACGCAGTATGTTAATGGATCATGGCTCAGGTCATTAACATTATATCGAAGGACGCCGTTCTAGGTTTAATCATTATTTATTAGTTTTCTTAGTTCCCTCATTTATAGTTTTACTAGTTTTGCAGAATTAGGACACATAAAAGGAGAGTTATCTGAATAATCTCTGGTTAGGGTATATCGCACGTAAGCAATGAATACAGACCTAAAGAGGTCTGTATTCATTGACGTAAGCCAATTAAATTAAATCGCCGTGAAATAACGTCATCTGACGGAAATAAAGCAATCAAATCTCTATTAAATCCCGTCAATTGACGGCATTAAATCTCTGGTTAAATTTAATCAGCTTTCGTACCATCAGTCTTCAGTATTTTTAGTTGTTTATTTAAATATAAAGAAGTTTCAAATGGTAGTCGAGTTTAAGGCTAGGCGTACACCGGTTAGTCAAGACAAGACAAGACGAGATTAGTCACGTTTAGTCACAGTAATTCACATAGTTGCTTATGAAGCAGCACACACCGATGCAATGACTAATCGGTGTGTGTTGATTCATAAGCAACTATGTGAAGTACTGTGACTAAACGTGACTAATCTCGTCTTGTCTTGTCTTGTCTAAAACAATGTATCGTGTTGAATTTTTCTTTGAGAAATTGTAACATTTTCAGTAGTTTCTGTAAATTTTAAGCGGTCAAATGTTTCAAATGCCGGTCAAGTGTAATGATGGCTTGAACGTCCTAAACAATGTAGTATTGTGTTGAATTTTTCTTCGAGAAATTGCAACTTTTCTTCGAAGTTTAGAATTTCCATAGTGAATGAATACTGCTTGCGCTGCTAGCGTAAAATTTATTTGCCTTTGTCAAGGAATTTTTATGACGTAATGTTTCAATATTAGAAGAGGAGTTGTATTTTTATCCGGTTCCGTGAATTGAAAGCAATTAGATGAGCACTACTTCATTGATTAGATGATTAGAAAAATACTTCAATAGTAAATTCATTTATATTTGTTTTTAGTACATTACAGCTAATTTATGATACAATGTTGCTTATATTCTTCTAGAATAAATTGGAGAATGGGGGCCGGTTTGCTCAAGACATATAAACCGATAGACTTCATAAGAAATGTTTTTAAATATAGTAATTTTTTGGCTAGGTATGATGCCCACATAAGCTCTAGGCTTGTGCGTGGGTAATGGGAAGGATGATGATGAGAGATTTATTAATATTCATTTAATTCAGATATTCATTTAATTTGGCGGATGGCAAATGATTCTCATGTAACATTTCTATGGTGACGGGTGATTTACTGTTGATTTCTTTTTTAAATAATATGGTTTTCTTACGTTAAACACAGTATTTATGTTATAAAGTCAACATCTAAATCTAACATCACCCGTTACCATAGAAATGTTGAATAAAAGTTATTCGCCATCCACCAAATTGAATGAATAGAGTCCACCAAATATACCATAGAGTTCCGAAATATGAATTTGAAAAGTTAATTCAGAATCTAACTAATTTAGAATCTGGAGTAATATAAAATTATGAGTATAGATATAATAAATACAGTATCATATTGGGAGAAAATATAGAACATGTTTGGATAGATACTGTTTCGCTTCATTGGGTTGAGATAATACAGAATTTGTTCATTCATTTGATATGAATTATCTATTAAGAGGGGGCAGTAGTAGTCTGCCGTAATTTTTTGTAATCTTTTGAAACATATAGCATCGTCATTTTTTTTTTACATAAAATTACGAAATTTCTTATGAGGTTTATTTATGAGTTATGAGGTTATATTTTATGAGGTTTAATCATTTTTGGGATAATTGAATAAATTTATATCTTATACATATGAACAGTAAAAGGATAAATAAAAATATTTCCATTATAGGGATAAAATGAGGACGTGAATATCCACCATATCATCACAATGATTCATACGAATATAAAGATTGTAAAGATATACAGTATAAACATTTTTGGAAAATTGAGACATCACTTATTATCACCAAAGACGATAGGAAACTATTCTAAGTATTCTAATTGTCTTTGTTATCACTCAGAGCTCGTGAAAACGTGTCCATCCAAAACATTCCTTAGCACGTGCTAAGGAAGCCACCTGGATCCGCCAATCAATTCCTCCCAGCACCGGGTGCTTATAACTCATATGAATATGAACTTATAGTAAGTTCACCTTTATATGGGATTTCCATGTCCTACCGCTATACTAAGCATTGCGCATCAGTGGGGCATGACTTGCATCTGTCTTGAGGTCACTCAGTCCGCACTTAAGGGTCCCTCAGACCCCACCTGGGGGTCTTCCAGTCCCTAGGGCACGTGCTGCGTAGAGACACATATGAGAATCAGTCAATCGTAGCCTGTAGATTCACGGGTTTTGCTTAATGTACCCTCATAGTGTAATAATTGCACCTGGAGAGGTGGATAAATTGTTGGTGGATAATTTTTTTATTTAAGTAGGGCCCGTAAAATTCGTTATATGTTTCCACTGAATACTGCACTATAGTTAAAATTCGTTAGTAAATACTTTGTTTATTCAACTATGATCCGTAAAATTCGTGGGACATTTTTTCCAAAAATCGGGACATTTTATTTCCAAAAATCGGGATATTTTTTCCAAAAATCGGGACATTTTTTCCAAATATCGGGACATTTTATTTCCAAAAATCGGGATATTTTTTCCAAAAATCAATGTTTCTACTGACCGCTACACTACAGTTATTATAATAATTCATAGTTTATACAAAAGTTGAAGTTATTCCTCTTCTCTAGCAGGGATCATTGCAGTATTATTGAAATCCTGGTTTAGGCTCAGTAGGCTCTACTTTATACAAAATTCTCTCCTAGAGAATTATACTAGAGTTATTATGTTTCCTAGAGTATAATAGAGCCGGGTATATTTCCTATAGGAAAATACTGAATGCATAAATAAATAAATAATATGACAAGAAACATCTACACGTACAAACTTTTACATCTACATTGTACAAAATTATGTATACATCCACATTGTACATTTATACATTATTTATTTACTACGTACAGTATCATATAGAATATAGTATGCATATTATATTACAATGATTCCCCCTGCTTCCCATCAATTCCTCCGCTCTCCACTCTTCACACAAAGCTCCAGACAAGATTTTGTTCATAAAATTCAAGTCTCCAACCCCCACCACCTCACACAGTCCACTGTTTTAAGCAGAGGTGCCATCACCAGTTTACATTACGCTGAATCATCAAAATCTATCGCCAGTATTACTTTTCTACTCACAAATTGCAGACACGAGATGAGAAAACGCTGCGGTTTCTTGAGTTCACGTCTCTGTTCTAAACTCCGATGTGGAGACAGTCTGGGACGTAAAATACTCGACAGCAAAATTCTCCTACAGAACAAAACTACCATTGTTGCGTATGAACTGGATTGGAGACAGAATTTATTTGTATTTCTCAGTTTCCTGTCGCCTGAACAAGTAGAAGTGTTGAGTGTAAGGAACTTATCGTAGTTGAATTTTCTAAGCTCAATCTTCGCGTTATTCTAGTGTATTTATTCCGATGCAAACTATGAATACTGAATTTCACTTTAAACACGATTTCTAAAGACATAGCAATCTATATTTGTGAATATTTGTTGTATTGTGGAAGTGAAATAAAATAATGAATACTTGATTTAAGTTTGAATGAAGTGAAACATTAACGTTTGAATCTTTGGTTTGGCGATATTCAAACAGTTTTTAATTGTCACCTATATTCGCGTTATTTGTATAAATGTGAATTGTTTTTATAGAATAATGCGATGTCATTTGTATAGAATTTTGTGAACTTCATTTTGAAAAAATAAACTTCAATAACAACGTGGATTTTAAACAGTTATTATTAAACTTTTATTAAATTATGGTGATATTTAAACTTGAATAGTTTGTGAACAGTGTAATTTTCAACTTTTTACGAGAACTCAAATTGCCTCTCAATAAGGTTACCCCCAAAGTTAAGCGTGTAAAGTTGTAAAAATGTACGGAGCGGAATATGATGTTCACTATAACGACATGGAGGATGTGTTCAGTTATTACATAAAGTGAGTTGATTGCTATTTAATTTTTCATAAATCTCCGATTTTCTATGAATATTTAATGTTCTGTGAATCTTTGAATTTCTATACATGTTTAATCCCTCATTGGTGGATTACACAAGTATCGACTGTATATTTCTAAATATAAAAATAAATTAACAATGTTTTTTATGTCATTTGGGGTTGGGGCGATCCAGCTTTTCAGTATTTGTCACTATTTGCATTAGGAGAGACATTGACACTCAATAACGAGTTAGGTAATGGCGTGGTATACTTATTTGGTCATCAAATAAGTATACCACGCTTCGCCACGGGAGTTAGGTCTCCTTTATTGGAAACGGGAAACTTGAAATTTATAAAATAAGATGAGTTGTTTTGAAGTCTCTTCCCTCCCAGATTCTCAACGAACGTTGTACGTGTATCAATTCAATATTTCTTTTTAGGACGAGACATTGTCACTTATGTGAAGAATTTTGTCTTCATTATTAGATGCTTGAAAACTTTTTTGTGAGGGCAATGCCCCCATGAGCTCCAGACTTGTGCGTGGGTGATGATAAGAGATAACGACTACTATTTAGGCAGCCGAGACCGACGTCTTAACGTCTCCTCCGAAAGAAGAGTGTCTTTGAAAGGCTTAAAATTATATGAATCGTTTACAATTAAACTTTAATCTTTAAACTTTTAATACTTTACTTTAAAAAATGTGGATGGAGTATCTTCCCTCATTGTTTGAATATTATCAACCCTGAACTAACGTGTATTATTTCAATATTATTCATAGATTCTCATTCAACAATAACATCTCAATGATAGATATTGTTTAGATGAGTTAATAAGTACAAACTGTTATAATAATCCACGTTTGTTTTGGCTTTCCCTGTAAGCATGATTCTCACAATGGAATCCACTAACAATAGCATCAGATGAATGGACTTTTTGTCACATCCTATTAATTTTGAAGTTGTTTGAAAACAAACAAATTTGGATATGATTGGATAATAAAAAGATCAATTTCCATTATTATTGGAGGATCTAGATGTGATTGTTGTAGGTACAGTTTAATAGATTGTGATTGATATCAACTGACTGATAATGTAACGGAAAAGACGAAAGATACTAAAGTTACGACACTTTTTCTTCTTCATTTCCCCCCCAAAATTGTTATTCTATTCAATTCTTTGTTTGTACACTCTCTGTCTGAAACCACTCTTTTTCAAACACTCTTTTTACAACTTCTGCTCTCGTCTATCAATTACTGAAAGGATATTTTCTCAAAGTTTTCCATCTTAAATAAATACACATCAATCAATACTATGCTATTCAATTACTGGAAGATTCTTCTCTCAAAGTTGTTTACACAGAACTCAGTACAAATAAAGATGTAATTGTGTTGGATAAATTCCGAAGGTAGAAGTTGTTACTCAAAATATAATAGACTTGATTGGCGTCTTCCGATGATTCATAGCATTGTTCTCATAAAATTCCTCTTGATTCTATTATTAACCAGAATGGAATGATCGCTCACTATTGTTCTGCTAGCTCTTTCTCCCTCATTTTATCTGCTTTTTCAACTACAGCACCCCTTTCATACTAATTCCTGTGTATTTTTTGTTCGGAAATTCCTCTATGAGTCCTTGGTGAACGGTTGGAGAAAATGCATTTCGTAGTGTTATCCATGAAATAAGGGGCTAGTTTCAATAACACACTCCACTATAAAATAGATGGTTTATTATCCATGAAAATACGGTAAATTCAAAACAAAATCCTTTCTGTAATCAAAATAAAGTAATCAAAATAGATTATTATTGAAATTAGAATCCTATATACAGTTGAACTTGGTTAAGCAGTTAAATAATTAAATCCTATACTTGGAATGATTTGAACCGCAAGGGACCAGCTAAAAACTTCGAATTATCTAAATTATTCTTGATTATCTAAAATTAAAATATCTTAAATTATTAAAAATTGAATTGAAGTTCTTTGTGTTTTTGTGACATAAAAACATAAACGAGAACGAAATGCTAGGGATCACAGGAAATATTAGAATTAAAGAAGAATCAAATTAAAGACGATTTTGAATTAAAGAAGATTTCGAATGAAAGAAGTTCAAATTATCCAGGTTCCAGTGTACTACTTCTACTTTAAAAAGATACTTTTATGATAGAAAATTCATAACTGACCTGGGCCACATAACATTCCACAATCCTACTTATTTAAAAATACATCATCTAATTTTCCATTCTGATTCATGTAACTGACCTAGGGTACATGATTTTGCACTCTTGCACATTTTTACGATAGACTCAATGATTTTTTCTGTTTCTTCCTGAAACAATAGAATACAATACGATCTTGAATTTCGTTGAATGAATGCAAGCTGGAAAATGACCTACGATACATTTTTCTGCATTCGTGCAATTTGCCAATTGTAATTCATTGTGAGAGGACAATACTATTTTTGTGTTAATTTTTCTAAAAATAGAACGATGTCTCACAGGATTCTTACTTGGAATATTGTAGTTCTATGCCTAATGAATCATGAGAGGAAGTGGAGCAATTCCATTGTACTGCGAATCGTTTGCTCATTAAAATGACCGCCAAGCTTTCATTTTTTTCATCAATCTGGATAGTGGATGAAAAGTACTTGTGATAGAGAGGATCAAACTTGCCACACCACATAATACGGTCTAAACTCTAATCTAAACGAATGGTCTAAACGAAAAATACTTTATTTTTAATAATTAGTATTTATCAAAATTAGGAAGAAAAACGTTTTGGACATTGTCTGTGTTTTTATCCTATACGTATTATTGTACTACCTTGAATAAATAAATAAATAATTAGGACTACATTTCACAGGTCAGGTTATTTGTCAACTATTCCAATTCAATCTTATTTTTACGTTCTTGTATAATGAGTGAAATGATCTTTTTGACATCTTTCATAAAGACATGTGCTTGACTTTTGATGGTCTTCGACTTAGGCTAGGCGTACACCGGTTAGTCAAGACAAGACAAGACGAGATTAGTCACGTTTAGTCACAGTAATTCACATAGATGCTTATGAAGCAGCACACACCGATGCAATGACTAATCGGTGTGTGTTGCTTCATAAGCAACTATGTGAAGTACTGTGACTAAACGTGACTAATCTCGTCTTTTCTTGTCTTAACTAACCGGTGTACAACGGTAGGCTATAAATAGGTAGTGACATTCATTTGATTTGACGCTTATTGGCATTAGATAGATTGATAGACAAATAGATAGATAGAGATATATTATTTCTTTGCCATCGTTCTCTACGGTCATCAGCAACGTCAAGAAATAATATCTCTCTATCTATCTATCTATCTGATGCCAAGCGTCAAATTATATGAATCTGATTATGCGATCAAATTCAGGTTCAGATTCAGATTTTTATTTTGTTCGGATTCTTTTGCAAACTCGCTTTCCTCATGTATTACCGGAATTCACAATTTCATGGAAAATACCTCTACTGTTCCAATTAATATTGAACTCTGGAAAATACAACACTGAACCCTCTTGAAATTCAAACCGCCTTTTCCAATTTCATCTGTAAACTCCTGATAAAAAACACGTGCCTCATAAAGCAAGCAAAATTGGTTATCAGTTCTCTCAAACTATTTCTATCATGTATGGCATTGAAAACGTGACTTTATAAAAGTATAAAATTTTAGATAACCATCTTCTACACTCTTCAAACACAAACCGTATTGTTTCAATTGTTATCAATGCCTAGTTAACACGGGTTCAAAAATTATTCCAGTATTTGATATCATGGTTTCAAAAATCTAGAAGTCTTATCAGTTATCCCTTTTCAAGGTCATGTGAAATTGCATAGTCTCTTCTAAGATAAGACATGTTAGTTGTGATGGAACGTAGGTAGTGGTAGTAGGACTTGGTGACTATGTTCTTGTAGGTTAGGATACGTGTTTCGGGACCGTATATCACAACATGATCACCAAATCACAAATTATTTTGTTTATTTTCAATTAGATAAGGCTTTGAACGAAGATGATTAATATTAGGTACGTTTCACCCTATATCACAGCATTATCAACATAGATCTATTTGTGTATTCTTATCAAATTAGGGTTTATGAATACTGATGAACTAACAACGATTAGTAATGGGTATGTTTTGAAACAAAATACATACCACACCACTAGTTTAAAAATGAAAATGGAATTAGAGTCAGGTCTTACAATGAATCGTTTTTTGATCATAACAAGTTTTATTCCATTTTTATCTAAGGCTAGGCGTACACCGGTTAGTCAAGACAAGACAAGACGAGATTAGATAAGAAACTATGTGAACTAATGTGTCCAAACGTGACTAAACTTGTATTGTCTTGTCTTGACTAACTGATGTACGCCTAGCCTTAAAAGTTTCTTAACAGTCATGTTCAAAGTGTATAAAATTTCATTCACTAAACTACCTTTATCATATATCAATTCGGCTTCTATTTCAAATTGGAAGATTCTTATACACTTGGAAACATTCTAAGCTAAGAGGTGATTCAATGTCAGTCCAAGTGCATTAGCAAAGTAAAAGCACTATCAAAGATTGCTTAACTTTTCAAAAATTGTCATTATATTGTTTTATTCTATGTTCTTTTCCCGATTGCATCAATAAATCTAATAATTTTCTTGTTCACAGCTCAATTTACGGTCGTAATCCAGTCAGCTATCATCCCGGTAATTCGCTGCATCATTACTTTTCTTCAGCTAGTCCCAGTTCTGGTGAAGTCAGTTCCCAGTCTAACCAGAACATGTGGGCTACCCAAGGTGAGAAAAACACGTTTTATCAGATTTATTTGTTTATTCTTGAAAACTCTTTGTTGGTGCTTATGGGGCAACCACATGATGAAAAGTATGCATTGGCATACAATGGCATAATGGGAGTTGAACTACGTGAAACAGTTTCCAATCCTCCTCCTCCTCCTCCTCCTCCACATCCTTCTCCACCTCCTCCTCCTCCACGACCTCCTCCTCGTCCTCCTCCTCCTCCTTCATCTACTTGTTTTCAATCTTCTTCGCCTCCTTCTTCACCGTATCCTTCTTCTTCTCCTTCTCTTCCTTTTTTTAATCTATTTCTCATTCTTCTTCTTCTCCTCCTTCTCCTAACTCATTCTCTTAATTATTTCTTCTTCTTCTTCTTCTTCTCGTTCTTCTCCTTTTCCTCCATATTCTCCTTCAACATCTTTTCAATCTTTTCTCGTTCTTCTCCATCTTCTCCTTCTCCTCCTTCTTCTCCTTCAACATCTTTTCAATCTTTTTCTCATTCTTCGATTCCTCCTTCTTCTTTTCAATCTCCTCCTTCTCCTTCTTTTCCATCTCCTTCTTCTTCTCCTTCTCTTCCTTTTTTCAATCTTCTCATTCTCCGACTCCTCCTTCTTCTTTTCTCTCCTCCTCCTCCTCCTCCTTCTTTTCCATCTCCTTCTTCTTCTCCTTCTCTTCCTTTTTTTCTTTTTCTCATTCTTCTTCTCCTTCTCCTTATTTGTCTTCTTCTTCTTCTTTTCGTTCTTCTCCTACTCCTCCATCTTCTCCTTCTCCTCCTTCAACATATTTTCAATCTTTTTCTCATTCTTCTACTCCTCCTTCTCCCTTTTCTCCATCTTCTTCTTCTTCTCCTTCTTTTCCGTCTCCTCCTTCTCCTCATCTTCCCCTTTATTTATATTTTTAAAATCAATGAAACTTGTAAAGAGTTCAATATTCTAAACAATTACTCGTATATGTATTTTGACCTATTGCTAAATTCAATTTGTAGGCCGAAATTCAATAAAATAGAAGTTTTCAGTTTATTGAAGTTTTTCAGTTTATCGATAGATAATTTGACACCTTGTGAGATCGGACTCCCCAGAACAGTTGTTGAATGACATGAATGATATTGACAGAGTTGAATTGCATTGAGAATTCTTCTAATGCCAGTATTTCATGGCGGTCAAATCTTATTGATTTCTATGCAATCGTTTAGTTTCGAATCCCTGCCACAAACAAACAAGTATTCCTGGGTCCACCAAGCTTTGTAAAAAAAATTTGCAAATCCAATGTCTGAACTCCACCGAAGCAAAAGCTGTGGGCTTGTAACGTTCCATGATCAACCACCATATCCAACTTGGAAACCATTACAAGTTCATATATTACATACTTATTTAGGGTTATACGTACATATATTATGAACTTCTTAAGCCCCTAGCTACTGGTTGCTGAACTGAGAAGGTCATTTAGCCTAATAGTTTAGGCTTATCACACAGTCAAGGGCCACTGAACTTAGGCTCCTATATCCTATTGTTACTACTAATAGGTTGTCAGAATATTCTTTGTCATTATTCATTTGAGTGTGCTTCTTGTTTGTTCGTCAACACTGTTTAATGTGTTCCAGAAAATTATGGTACCGTATTCTAAAAGACGTATTGTGATCGAGTACAATAACTGGCTCTAGTGCAGAATATGGACTTCTCTTAATAAACTTATGTTTTTCAGTTCAACTGTTTGGATTGAAGATTATAATTATAACAGAAGTCAATAATCCGAATAACTAGCCTAATGATGTACAGGGTGTTTCTAAAATAGACCGACAAACTTCGTGAGCGGTTTCCTGACATTGAATTTATGGAAAAAGTTCCAGTAAACATGGGTCCTAAAATGCTTTGTTCCCCCCTAGTCGCTATTTTGTTTTTCCACTTTTTATTTATTTTTCTCCAGAAAGGTTTGACTAATTTTGTTGAAATTTGGCATGGTGAAGGCCAAGATGAAGGCCTGCTGTAAAAAAAATGAGACAAGCTTATCTGACAAAATATTTCAAAATGGCGAGCAACTACAAGTTTTCGATTATTTCAATTTGAAAAATCAAACACCCGCCATTTTGAAATATTTCGTGATAATTATTAATAATTGTGACGGTTCAATATTAGAATGAATTTTGTTGCTAAATTCAATCTGCAAAATTGTTTTCTTGTGAAGTGTTTGATATATATATATATTGCGAGTTTTGTCTACAGCTGTTGCCGTCTCTCGCATCCTAACCGCCTCCACCTCTGTCTGTCAAAGCAATCCCCCTCCGTCAACCCTCTCGCCCGCATTGCTACCTCTATACCATTCCTCCAAGAGTGCTTAGGTCTTCCTCTCTTCCGGTTCACTTCAGGAGTCCAATCACATAACATTCTCGGCCATCGCTCAGGAGGCATCCTCCTTACATGCCCATACCAATTTAAACTTTTCATTTCTATCACATCAGAAATACTCACACTCACACTCATTTCTCTCCGAATATCATCATTTCTCACTTTGCTCATTCTGGTATACCCACAACACCGTCTCCAATAGTCCATCTCCAGAGCCCTCATCTTTGATTCATGCCTCTTATGAATCTCCCAGGTTTCTGCACCATAGGTGCCAATGGTTTCAACTATAGTCTTTTATATTCGAATTTTATTTTCCTTGGTTATTTGCTTATTCCATAAAACACCGTTCAATTGCTTTATTGCAGACCTTGCTTGCCCAATTCTTGAATTTATTTCCTCTCCACTTCCTCCACTTGATGACAACACCACTCCGAGATATTTGAATCGATTTGTAGCTCTAAGTGTTTGATATGTTGTAAAAAATGAAAATAAAAAGATTTTATTGATTGAATAGATTTAATAAGAGTGACTCTTTGAAATAACTCTATTATAACATTCAAATCATTCATACTTTCAGAAGTATAATTTCTAAAACAACCATTTGATCTGAAAAAAGATTACTATTACTTACCGATTAGACTCGCCTGCTACCACGGGGACACCGCTTCCCCAAAATTATTTCTAAGATTTAGAGCCGGTTCATGAGCTCGAGATTTAGCTAAGTCCTAGAATAAAACGGGTGGCCACTGTAGCATCGACAAACGTTAGCCTGGAAACTATGTACTAAGGGCTCTCTATGCTGCTAACCCACTAACCTGTCGAGACAAACGTTTGTCGATGCTACGGTAGCCACCCGTTTTAGTCTAGGAATTGGCTAAGTCCCGAGCTCATGAACCGGCCCTAAGTGTAAGAATATTTCTGAGAATGTACAAATTATTCATATAATTCTTCACTTTTTTCCAGTGGTAGCGCCACCGAACGACGACTATTCACCTCCCGCCCCCCAGCAACAAACGTCCGGCGGCGGAGCGAAGTTTGCCGGGGGCGGAACTGCCCCCAGCTCTCTTCCCGCCTTCCAGCCACGCTTCACCGCTTTCCCCGCCTCCAGTTCAACTCGCGCCGCCCCCTATTCGCCAGCCATCTACACGTCTACCGCCTCCGCCTATCTGACAACAGCTGACGGCATCAGTTCGGGGGCGGCAGGGCTTTGGAATGCGGCCTTCACCAGCCCTGGGGGCGGGGCGGACCAGTATATCGTCGCACAACAGAGGCGGACGAGTAGCTCCAGTGTTCAACACCAGTACCCTGCAGCCGCCTCTCTGTCAGCTAGTGAGTAGTTTTCAACTTGTTACTAGATTAGTGCCCGGTTTCTCAGTCGTTCATTAAGCCCCTGCGCCCACTTATTTCCCGTAGTTTAGTTAGTTTAGTTTTTCACTACATCCCAAACATCTACAAAAGTAGACAGAGGATGTAAATCTCTGACCGTATCCAGGTCAGACTAAAATCTTGTAGTCATGACCTAGTTTATTGAAGAATTCCCGGACTAGACCTACTCCTCGGCACGCTCAAATTTTTTCTTGGCTCCTTCAGTGTACCTAACTTGCAGCGGAAATTTGTTCAATTCGTGCTGATCCTTGCCAATCTCAAACCAATACCAAAACCCCAGCTCTTGCAACGGATAATAAGATGAGAAAAATCATTGTGACAGTTGTTCATTGCCAGTCCGCTAAAGGTGGGTTTTCGTTACTGCGACAAAGTGCCGCAGCGGAGCCCGAACCAGCGTTGCCAGATGCGATTGATGAAAAATCCCAACAATTTATATTGGGGATTTCTCATCAATTGTATCTGGCAACGCTGGTTCGGGCTCCGCTGCGGCACTTTGTCGCAGTAACGAAAACCCAGCCTTAGGCAGGGTCATATAGGAAAAAATATATATAAAAAAGAGGATTAAATGAACAAAATAGAACATGTAAGAAAAATACATATATAGGTGAAAATTAAAATACAGTAAAATAAATGATAGAAATGCGAAAACAAAGGAAATAAATAAACTGGACTGGAAGAAAATTAAATAAAAAGATAGAGATAATTAAAAGAAAGAAAGATTTGGGAAGGGTAGTAGATGAGAAGACAGGGTAAGGGGTAAGGACAGTCAGCGTTGGGGTCAAAACGTGGGAGGCACTGACTGGCTCGGGGTTCGGAGGGTCGCGTACCTCAGAGATAGCAGGAACTGCTACTCCCCCTACGTGGCCTGCGCCCACTAAGCAACTGCTATCTGATTTCAGTCAGCAACCCAATGTTGCCAGATGACATTTGGCTGTTTTTCGGGTAATCTAACCTATCAGCCAAAGTCATCTGGCAACGCTGGGTTGCTGACTGAAATCAGATAGCAGTTGCTTAGTGGGCGCAGGGGCTAAACAGTTTATGGATCCAATAGCAGTATTGAATCAATAACCATGTGTTTTCAAATGCAAAAAAAAAATATTGATTCAATAGTTTATTGAACAACTGAGAAACCGGGCATAAGTATTTTACTCTGTTCACAGAAAGGAGATGACCAAAAAAAACTTCTTTTTTTTCTGTTGTTACGTCCTCATCACTCGCGCCTTGCAAAAATTACCTAATAAATTCAGTCATTGATATGAAGGGTTCTTAACATTATTCTCCTTCCTGTGAACAGAGTATAAATACTATAGTAGAATTTTCCAATTTGGCGGATGAATCCTTTATCTTAGTAGAAATATATTCTTGAAACACAGAAAATCTCTTTCATGTTTTTAAATTTGTTTGCACATTTATGATTTCAAATTTATTCGTTATTATGTTTTTTCTTTGATGTTCGTTCATTTATGTTTTTCAAATAGAATGCACTTGTTAGTTGAGCCAATACATATTCGCGGATTGCTCGCAGACTATCCTGACAGAGCTGAGCATAACATCAGCTGTTTATTGAATAACAATCATCCGCCATCCGCCAAATTAAATAAGTTCTACTATAATTACTTTTATATTAGATGAATTATTTCCTATTAATAGTATATTTCTAATTTTTAGATCATCCGAATTTTAAATACTCATAGAAACAACCTAAAAGTGATTCTTTCTGAACTAAAATTAAATTACTAATAATTTATAGTAATTAAAATATAGTAATTTACTATATCATCATTTATACATCTATTATTATCTCTATTGGATAAACCTCAATGGGAGTTTCAACCCATTGTATAGAAATGTTTTAGGGAATGTGGTGAACTCTGTACTATATTAGGTCTATATGGGTTCCAAACCATCATAAATATTAGAAATTTCGTTGTATAGAAATGTTTTAGGCATCATTTTGAACTCTGTACTATATTAGGTGAGTTCCAAACCACCATATAAGAAAAAAGTAATATTTTTCTAACTCTGTATTCATATTTGGTCTATATTAGGTGGGTTCCAAACCACCATAAATATAAGTGATGGTGATCAAGAAAAACGGAATGTTTTTCTAGCGGTCACCCATCCGGGCAGTCTAGAGTATTTTGTAGCTTATTCACTCAAACACTCTTTCAAGGTCGATTCACACATATCAGTTCAGTTTCAGTTCCGTTTCAATCAGTGCTCTGTGATTGGTTCGGCGTCATATTGACTCATGCGCAGAAATATTGTGACTTTTTAACGATCAACATTCAGCCGACACCTTCTTCAATCAATATTCTTTTCAGTTCTTTCTAAAATGTTAATGATTCACACAGAGGCGTCAGAACCATACCGTGAAATAGTTCATTTAGAACAAATTCTCGATCTACAGCGTGTGACAAACCTAAAGTTAATGGTCGTTAGTCGGTTATTAATTATTGAACAAGAGGTCAGTCAACTTCTACGCTAAAAAGTCATCTTTCAAGAGAACGCTATAACCTCGCCACCCAAAAATTCTAGTAGTGTTTTACACCGTTGTCTCATTCATCATTTGGACATTTGGTTGTAAAACCACCCCTGAGCCATTGTCAACCATTCCGAACTTATTTCATTAGTGGAATCGTAAATTATATTATCACACTCAAAGTGGGAACAGGTCAAGATGTCAACGTTTTTCACGAAGTTCTTGTAGTTTCCAGGTTTAAAGGGCAGGTATTATTTTTTCAAATTGGGTGAAAATGTGATGGAAGTACTCACACAAACTATTTCATTTGTGATAATTGAGGAGGTTAAATTCTCGAAAACTACTCATTTACTGAAAGGCCATCAATTACTCCTGATGGGATTTTTATTGGTAGGCTACTTGTCTTATTCTGGATTTCTTTTGAAATGATTTTGAAGTGTACTTCTTACAAATAATTTCTCTACATGGAACATCTTCCTCATTTCTTATGAAACACTATTCTACTTGAAAAAAATTATTAGATTTTTATGGTCATTTCATGGAGAATATGATGAGGTCAATAATATATTCATGAGAGGGTGTAAAATACGAGTGGGCTTTAAAAGATACCTGAATTCTGAATCTTTCATTGTATTCTAGTCTGATATGAGGTTGTGAAGTCTCTTTAGTTCTCTTATTAAGCCTATTTTAAAATAATGAATATAAAAAAATACTGAAAGGGTATAGACTTCCAGCTGCTAACTAAAATCTAAATCTTCCATACTTGTTTGATGATCTCTTTTTTGGAAGGGATATTACTCTACCACTAAAATTTTCAATCTAGAAACCAATCATTGTCATCTTTCTCTACCCGCCTTGACATTGGTTTGGGGAACTGTTCTTTATTTACGAAAAGGCTTTTGAGTCATAAGCTTTGGAGTGTCATCTTTTATTATCTCTCTCTCTTTCTCGAAGCACACGTCATCGAATCAGTCAAAACAGCCGAACGTTTGGAATAGGAGATCATTGACACTGCGTGTATAGTTCAGAGCTTGGTACCACAGCTCGTCTGCCTTAATGACTGTCTGGTTTATAAGTTCATTATGTTTGACAGGTCAATACTGGAATATTTAACCGATCACCAGATTCTGCCTTTGTTTTCGTCGTCTTCTTCTCCTCCTCCTCCTCGTCCTCTTCTTTGTCTTCTTCTTATTCATTAATCTTCCTCTTCATCTTCATCATCATCATCATCATCATCATCATCATCATCATCATCATCATCATCATCATCATCTTGATTTCTTCTTCTTCTTCTTCTTCTTCTTCTTCTTCTTCTTCTTATTCTTCTTCTTCTTCTTTTCTTCTTCTTCTTTTCTTCTCATCCTCCTCCTCCTCTTCCTCCTCCTCCTCCTCCTCCTCCTCCTCCTCCTCCTCCTCCTCCTCCTCCTCCTCCTCCTCCTCCTCCTCCTCCTCCTCCTCCTCCTCCTCCTCCTCCTCCTCCTCCTCCTCCTCCTCCTCCTCCTCCTCCTCTCCTCCTCATCATCATCTTCATCATCATCATCATCATCATCTTTTTATTCTCATTCTTCTTCATCTTGTTCTTTTCTTTTCTTTTTCCTTTTCTTTCTTCTTTCTTTTCTTTTCTTCTCTGAGAAAAAAAAGAGAATGTTTTTAAAAATTTCTTAGAAAACCCGGTATTTTAATGCATCACTTTATGTTTATTTCAGCTCTTTGAATGCAAGTTTTGAGTAGGGACTATAGGAATGAATTATGAAACCCAACAGATAAGATTTTAGGTTTTATTTTGACAAAATCCATTATTTATTTCGAAACAGAAAGTAATTTCTTGCTTGTGGGGGGGCTAGAGACCCTTTAGACCCTTTAGACCCCCATAGGTGCGCCCCTGCCACCAAATCGTTGAGAAAGAGTTCTGTTCCACCAACAAACAGGATTGTTTCTATACTAAATGGTATAGTTTGTTCTATTCGCAACCGCGAATATTGTTTGCGATCAAACAATGAGCTGCGATCTTGAAAGATATAGGTCCCACTGATCACCAAAAATAGATAAACTCCGAACCTCACAGTCACACATTTCAGACCTCACACATTCCGATCAGGTTACGTAACCAAATTCCTAATTTTCTTCAACTAACACTCCAGCAGGAACCGAATTTATTCCGAAAATAGCCAAACGTGGGGTCAAATATTTCGCGTAGTCTGTTAAATATCAATTATGATTGTTGTGTCTGTCTGGTCGACTTGGTTCAACTCCGATGAGATTTTAATGACGAAACAAAGGAGAGGAGGAGGAGAAGATGAGGAAGAAGGAAAGAGAGAGAGTGAAAGAGAGTTAGGGAGAGAGAGAATGATGAGAAGCAGGAGATGCCAATAACTCATCAACAGTTGATGAGGGTTTTCCTCAATCTAGGTTCCAACACACATCGTAGGATAAACATTCTCTCGAAAAAATGTCAAATTTCATAAATGACTGTTATTTGTTATAATATAGTTATTAGTTGATTGGGACTAATTAGTTTGAGAGCTTAGAGGATATATTATGAGGTCTATTTTGCAAAAATCTACATGTTAAGTTATTTGTATTAATGGAATGAATCGCACAATTCAGAATTTATTTACAATAGTAGTCCTTTATATTGTTATTTTTCATTGTTTTGCAAACAAAACAACCAACTGAATTCGATCTCCTTTATCAATACAATACATTTTCGATCAAGTTTTTCAACAGTTTGATACAAAGCATTACTCATTATCCAGCAACACAATACATTAGCGTCTTGGTCATTACTTTTCTCAAATCCTTGGAAATCCCTATATAACACTCATTGACAGATTTATAAAAAATACCCAAACTTATAGTTGTTCATGAAACAATTAATATTATTGAGAGCAGAATTATTTCTATGAAGCTTTCAAGTAGGCCTAATACAAACTAATTTCATAGAGTGTGATCAATACGTTTTACATACATTGTTACGTAGAAAATATTTTCAGAAATTTGGTTGACTCTTTTGTTGAGAATACGAATTTTAAGGAGGAAAACGAAGGAGCAATCAGAGGCGTGGTCGTGACTACACGCCTCAAAGCTCCGCCTACTCTCTCTCCTGGAGACTGTTCACTCTGAATACCGCCAATAGATGGCAGCAGTTACTGGGTCGTGTACGAGGGACCAATCATAGGCGTGGTCGTGACTACACGTACGAAGCTCCGCCTACTCTCTCTCCTGATTGGTCGAGACTGTTCATTCTGAATACTACCAGTAGATGGCAGCAGTTACTGGGTCGGGTACAACTTATCCTTATTGAATGAATGGAAGGGAATAATTTTCAATTATACTATTGGCATATGGTTGAGGGCAAATACCGCTACATAAAATTTAATTCAATTAAATCTTCAATTTATTTATTTTAATCTTCTAGAATAGAACTTAGTTTTGGTGGACAGCTAACTTATGAATTGAATTGATATGATTGAATCGTGATAGTGGCTTCCTTGAAATTGAGGAACAGATTGGTGGGGAAAGAGGAAGTGAAGAAGGAGGAGAAGAAGAAGAAGAAGAAGAAGAAGAAGAAGAAGAAGAAGAAGAAGAAGAAGAAGAAGAAGAATATAAAGAAAAAGAAGAAGAAAAAGGAGAAGAGGTAAAAGAATAAGAAGAAAAAATAATAACCAAAGGCAAGACAAAATTGAATTTTGTTCAGTTTTGAATTGAAATATTGAATTTAAAATTACGTAAAATGACGTCATCCATTTAACGGAACTAATGCAAAGAGAACTAATGAACGAATCTGACTTCAATAAAATGACGTCATTTTACCTTGGTTAAATTCAATTAGATTTTTGTGAGACTTGCCTTGCCGAATATTTCTTCATATTCTCTGTCTCCATAACATTTATTATACATTATTTTATTTTACTATTTCTTTACTTCAACTATTTTTTCTTTAAACAACTATTATACAATTCCCAAGTCATAATTATATTTCTTTTAGTTTTATAGTTTTCATTCCCACTCATTTCTGATCGATCACTGTCCCCAAACAGGTCTCAAATCTTTCCAAGATCCTCTTTTATGATCCATTCATTCATCATTCCAGCCTACCCTTGTTTTTCAGTCAAAAGAGGCCGACCTAGCTTCGAAGATCATTAGACCCGTAATTTATGGGTTTCACCGCAGAGGGCAGACATGAGAGGGTCAGGGGATTTTAAAACTATTTTTTTTCGAACTATTTCAAGTGTCTCACACTCATAATATAACCATCACCATAACCATGAATTAGACACAATCTATAAGGCTAGGCGTACACCGGTTAGTCAAGACAAGACGAGATTAGTCACGTTTAGTCACAATAATTAACATAGTTGCTTATGAAGCAGCACACACCGATGCAATGACTAATCAGTGTGTGTTGCTTCATAAACAACTATGTGAAGTACTGTGACTAAACGTGACTAATCTCGTCTTGTCTTGTCTTGACTAACCGGTGTACGCCTAGCCTAAAGAAGGTCTGCACAAGGCATGGCAATATCCATAGCTCTAGAATCATACTGTAGTATTCTTTTCGAAGCCTCAAAACATATTAGAAAAGATACTCTATAGGTTTCTGTATTATTATATCATCTTATTATTCTGTTCTAAACCTATATAGTCTACAAAACGTATTAGGATAGCTGGTCTATCTTGCTCTATATGTTTTTCTATAGTTATAATATCATCATAGTATTCTGTTTTAAAACTAGCATATATAGTTATATAGTATACTAAACGTATGGGGTTCCATGCTCCACCACTTCAGTATATGGTTGGTATATCTATAGCGTTCCACAACTTCAGCCCTATTTTATTACCATTGAAAATCCATGCAATCCGTCAAAACCATCGTTTCGAAATTTTATTAGGATTGAAGACACTTTTCTCGTTTTTAGTGCTAAAGTCGGCGTTAAAGTGATTAATTACCGGGACTGAGTTACGTGAGAATTCGATCGTTTGTTTTGAAGGTTTTATTACTTGGTTTTCACTTTGAATTATTGGTTTCACACGTATTTTGAGGCTACAAGTTGCTGTGTTGTTGTTTTGTGGGTGTGGTTGGAGTGGAATGAATTGAATCCGAAATGAGATTTTTGCTATATTCAGGTGAAAATAGATTGAAGTAGAATTTTCAAGTTGAAGAATAGTAATTGTAGAATTGGTTGAAGAATAAATTGACTAATTACAATTTATAATTGTTTACTAAACTATTATAGTTATAGTTGATAAATAACCTCTAACTGGGTAGTGTTTTGAAGGTGAATAAATTAATTTCAACTCTGTAATATTGTGAGTCATGGCGTCACCGGCAAACTAGACATGCATTTTTTAACTCTATCTAATGCCAAGCGTCAAATTAAATCAATCTATACTTTCTTGGATGGAACTTGATGAGAAATTTGTATACACAAAATCTTTCGATTGAGTATGAATTTTATTGGAAGATATGTTTGTTCATGTACAGACGCCTTTAGGAAAGTTTAATTCCATTCTAAGTTGCGGTCAAGCCTCTAGTGAATTATGAGTCACTTCTTGCTTCATGCAGCCTGAATTATTATTGTCAACTGATAAGAAAGGAAGTCCAGACCGGATATAGCATGTTACACTCTCTTATCACTATTTTGTGCAGGCTTCGAGTCTATAGTTGTACACTTTAAGGATAAGTTCATATATGTATATAGGTTGAGTGGTGTGTGAAAATAATGGACAATTCAGGCCAACAATGAGCGGTTGGGAAATTTTTGATATTCATGAGGACAAAACAATTTCGAATTTGAATACTTGAGGGAGAGAATCATATGGGTGCTTCTTCCTGTGTTAGATAACAGAAAAATTGCATAATTGCTGTAGCAGTCTATAGTCTTGATACACTTCAACCTATAGCAGGAATAATTTAACTTGTCGGAAAACAGCTGTTTCGGCAATCAGTAAACAGTGATTTTACGCAGCTTTGACACAATAATCCAAAGGCTTAAAAGTCTTGAAGACCTTTTTAAAGAAGACCTTTCAAAGAATACCTTTTTAAAAGACCTTTTCAATAATCTGCGAGATTCAGCATTTGTATTGTGATACTGATCGTCGAAACAGCTGTTTTCCGACAAGTTAAATTATTCCTGCTATACATTCGACATTCTTTGATACATTGATGCACTTTGCTATTATAGACTTCCCAAAATTGCTTGAAGATATTACCCTTTCTTGATAAGTTAAAAGAATACTATAATCAGACTCTTTGAATTTGAAGCTTGGCATTAGATAGATAGATGGAGAGATATTATAAATATTAGATAGATGGAATGACATTAGATGAATATCACGCTTTAATATCAGAGATAATAAATTCATAATTCCATCGATCTATTTGGTATGTCTATGGTAATACGCAATAAACTTATGAAACCGGTGTGTATTCGTCTTATGTCCGTATTACAGGACTTCTGCAGTCTTTAAAACAGTCCCCAGAAGTATTGTTAACAAAAGTTTCGTATTAAAACTTCCCCAAAAAATCGTGATTCTCAAAGATTATGTCCATTTCGCACTCATCCCAAAAAATAAACATCTTTTTCACGATATACCCATCTCTGTTTATCTTAGTCATCATCGCTAGTAAACATATAACGGGATCGAAGGGTTGAAGAGAGATAGCAAAATGTCAAAAAACAACTCCAAAGTGTCTCTTTTTAGGAGGAGTGTCATTTACAAACCAAACATTTGCGGGTATTAGTGACAGGTTTTCTTATTCAATGAAGGTTTCAAGGATGGATTGTTCGACTCCAATGCAAACATGTGATTAAAAACATCGAAAAAGGGTTGGTAAATAACAAATTGGTGAAAGGTCCGGTACTTCTACCCTTCTGAATTGACAAACTTCAAGCCGGAACATCCCCAGACTTTACCAAGCACTGGCGCCAAACGATTTTTCATCGAAAGTCACGTTTTGTTGATTTCTGGGTGACTTGAATGGTGTAAATACGATTTTTCTAATATCGACCTTCAAGGTATCGAGCTATTAGCTCTGCTATTGACGACTGTCACCGCAAAATCTTAGCCTAGGCGTACACCGGTTAGTCAAGACAAGACAAGACGAGATTAGTCACGTTTAGTCACAGTAATTCACATAGTTGCTTATGAAGCAGCACACACCGATGCAATGACTAATCGGTGTGTGTTGCTTCATAAGCAACTATGTGAAGTACTGTGACTAAACGTGACTAATCTCGTCTTGTCTTGTCTTGACTAACCGGTGTACGCCTAGCCTTAGATTGAACCGACTGATTTGATTTTATAGATGCGTGGACAATCATGTTACAAAATAAGTTCTGTCAACTTTCTGTTTTCCAAGCAATAAAAATAAAAATACATTTTATTGAAAGAATATCAATTCAATCTATAGTACAGTAGTAGAATTGTCTTTGATCAATTAGACGCTGACCATGTAAAAACTCCTATAGGCCTACTCAAGAATCTAAAGATAAATAGAATACTATAGTCCGATTCACGTCAAGAAGTCAGCATTGTTTATATGAGGAGCATTAATGCCAGGTTTCATTGAGAGAGAAAGAGAAAACTGCACCAAACGTGTTTGTTGGGACTGTGTGCGACAACAATGCACAGTGCGGCAACTATGCACAGTGCGAATAGGATAGAGACATCAGCAACTGCCTTGTGCTGAACAAGGATAGCAAACTCCCATCTAAGCAATGCTGACTTCTTGACGTGAATCGCACTATAATTACCTTGCATGTATTGACTTCCAGAATAGCAAACCAAAGTGTCTGTTTTCGTGAAATAAAGAATTGATAAACTTTTTACCTTGAACTCTTTTTCTCTTTCTTTCACTCGTTATCTCCCACTCAATCTATCACATCTCTATCTTTCCATCTCTCTCTTGCTTACACTTACTCACTCTCAAGCACCGTCCAAACCCAAAATTCAGCCATGCGAAGCCGAGTTAAGTCCCCTCTTCGGAAAGTCAAGCCCCCTACTTATTAAGTTCTGCTCCAATGGGAAACCGCGACTGTCTAGCTCACACAATGGACTATTCTTTACCAGAGATGCACCGCCCATCCTAATTAGAATATGGGAGTGAGAAAGATAGAGTGAAGGGGGTAACATGAGATAAAAGAGGTGTGAGAGAAAAAGAAGAAAGAGGGAAGGAAGGACATGAGGAAAGAGAGGAAGAAGAAATTAGGAGATAGGAGAAAGAAGAGTGAGCTTTATAGGAGAAACCATGTCATCTCTTTGGATAAATTTAATAAGTACGGTATAGAAAGGAATGGAAAGATAACAGAGAAGAAGAATGGAAAACAACATGGTGATGAAAAGGAAGGAAAATAGAGGAAAAGAAGACAATTATGCTCCATAGTCTTTGTGTGTAATCTTTGAATCGTTGTAGTGAAGCTGAGAATGGAACAGGGAAGCAAATGAAGGAGAGAAAAAAAGGGAAATGACAAGAAGAAGAAAATGCAGGATAACAAGAACAAGGAGAAGAGAAGGGAGAGATAAAAGAGAATTAGCAGAAGGAGAAAAAGCAGAAGAACAAGAAAATGCAGAAGTAAAAGAGTAGAGAGTACAAGAAGAAAAAGAAAAGAAAAAGTAGTATACGGGGATCTAGGAAGTGGGAAATAAACATAAAAGAGCATGATAAGCGAACATAGAGAAAGTAAGTGTAGATAGATTGAGGAAAATGCAGAAATAAGGGCGATGTTCGAAAAAGGCAGTAATGCCTGAGCAGTGAAAGAAGAAGAAGAAGAAGAAGAAGAAGAAGAAGAAGAAGAAGAAGAAGAAGAAGAAGAGGAGGAGAAGAAGAAGAAGAAGAAGAAGAAGAAGAAGAAGAGGAGGAGAAGAAGAAGAAGAAGAAGAAGAGGGAGATGAAGAAGAAGAAGAAGACGAAGAAGAAATAAGCGTCAGAAGCTGAAGGTGTAAGCAAGACGTGAAATGAAAGCACGGAGAAAGAGGAAAATGAGGAGGTTAGGATCAGGAAGAGGTTTTGAGAAGGAGGAGGACGAGGAGTAGAAGAAGGAGGAGTTGAGAGAAAGAAGAACCCAAAGTGGAGGGGGGATGCACAGATAGCTGTACTGTCATTGGTGGACGGTTTGCTTCGTTTTTTACCTGACACCTGTCCACGAAGTTGTCTACCTGTGGCGTTGAGGAAGCGTGTAATCAAATTCAATCACCTGTTCATTCTTTTGTTGTTTTGCTTTGTTGTTTCAAGTCATTTTTAGTTTTTCTTTTTCTTTATTTAGTGCCTCCTCAAACTGAAGCGTGTAATTAGATACTGCTTCCACCTACAATTATTTGTGTATTTACAAAAATCTGTAGAATTTCTGTGTTTAAAATAATTGTACAACATTTATAAAAACAATTCAGTAAAAAATAAATTTTAAACTGCATTTATAAACAGCTCATAAATGTTTATAAATAGAGAGCAAGAATTTGTAAACATCTACATAAAATAAAAATTATTCTAGATAACAAATTAACTAATTACCAACACAATAACAGCAACAGCTAAAATAACCAACTTAATGATTGAAAAGTTCAAACTCAATAAAAATCAAAACAATAATGTACCGTAATTGCAATTCACTATAACAATTTCTCTTCAACATAAATAATTCTCCACAATATTATCAAATAGTGGTTAAGTTTATTTCCATAACGTTATTATTTTCTCAAAATACTTTAAAAACAGATATTTGTTTTTTATTTACACGCCATTCAGGTCTATATTCGCTATTCAGGTCTTTTAGTTGAGGTTGAGGGTGATGCCTACATAAACGTTCGACTTGTGTGTGGGTAATAAAAAGTTTTAAGATGAGTGTGGTTCTAGACGTATTTGAACTACCTAATGAAGAGTATTTTGAAGAGCAGTTTGCAGCAAGGACAATGTTTTTGGCAAAGATCATCCAATCTGTATTTGTTGTTGCTTGAAATGAGAGTTCCTTTTTTTTTAATTTTGTGAGTTTTATTATTTTATCTTTGAAGTAAGCTGGGAAGCAAGTAACTATGGTGGCACGATCCATCATAGTTTTTTGTTTTTTATGAAGCCTACCGTATTTCCATTGAAGGAATGCGAAGTAGCAACCTCACTCAATTCGAAAGTCATTTGTCATTTTGTCGACAGTTCAGTGACAGTTTAGTTGGTGTCAGTTGAAAGAGGAGAGAATGAGGGTTGAAAGAGGAGAACAATAGTGATAAAAAAGAGAGGAAGATGGTTGTAGGATTCGTATGTTGTCAGTATCTTGTATGGAGAGGTCAACGTTTTTCCAAGTTGTTGAAATTGTTGGTAGGGAGTGTCAACTTGCAATTGACAACATGAGAAAAATATTCTGGTGAGAGAAATACTTAGGCTAGGCGTACACCGGTTAGTCAAGACAAGACAAGATTAGTCACGTTTAGTCACAGTACTTCACATAGTTGCTTATGGAGCAACACACACCGATTAGTCATTGCATCGGTGTGTGCTGCTTCATAAGCAACTATGTGAATTACTGTGACTAATCTCGTCTTGTCTTGTCTTCACTAACCGGTGTACGCCTAGCCTAATAGGGTCACCAGGAAGAAAAACAAATCAAATAAAAATCTGTGCGCATTTATCTAGTGGAAAAAATGTAATATGTTGTTGTTGAGAAATAATATTATGTAGGCTGATGTTAATGTAGATATTTAGACCAGTGATGTAGCATCTTCTTCTTCTTCTTCTTTCTGGCAAGGATGAGGCATTTGCCTGTTCCGACTCACAATTCCTCAACTTCACACCACTTCACATTATAGTACATATTTACATTACATTATGAAATTTTCTATATACTACAACTTTACAACATTTATCTATTCTTACACTAAATTATTTACAAAAATTATATTACAGTACTGGATATGGTATATTACTTAGCTCTACTGAAAATATAGAATAACAGAATCTTTAGTGGCTCTCTCCAACATCCTATCTTTGAGACATATATAGCATTAGCACAAATGATATGTATTATATACTGTAGGCTTACTCACAACAAAGACGATAGGATACTATTAAGTATTCTAATTATCTTTGCTCACAAAAAGGTAAATATAGAATAACAGAATCTTTTAGAAGTTTGTCACTCGACACTCTTATCCTATACTTTAGTCTTGCCGGACACTTAAAAAAAGGTACATAAGAGATGTTGTTGATGGTGTTTGCAGTGGAGGAGGTGGAGTTCTTCAACGAGGGCCGCGAGTGCGTGAACTGTGGCGCGATTTCGACGCCGCTGTGGCGCCGCGACGGCACCGGCCACTACCTCTGCAACGCCTGTGGTCTGTACCACAAGATGAATGGCATGAACCGACCCCTAGTTCGCCAGCCGCGCCGATTGGTAAGAGTGAACAGCACATGACAATGGCAGTATCCAACGTTTCTTATAATGGCAGTATCAAGAGTTATTATAGTGATTTCATATTGGCAGTATCAAGAGTTATTATAGTGATTTCATTTTTTTTTGTTTGTCAATGGCTCAACAGCCCTATGTGGGATTAGGCCTACCAGCTGGTTGCCAGTTTCACATCCACTTGACTGAATCAGCAGAGGTGAATGATCATTAACCAGAAAAGGTGTAACGTGTGGTTAGCACATTGACATCTCAACCATAAGCTAGTCTTCGCAACCCAGTGATGGGAACAAAGCACTGCTGAATAACATTGTGTTGAGCAGCTATATAGTGCAATGCAACAATTTAATATGCCTCCAAATATAGGGAGTGACTGACTAGCCTTACTAACGATTAGCCAGGCTCCCAATGGAGGAAGATTTCATATTGACAGTATCAAATTTTTATAGTGATTTCATATTGGCAGTATCATGTTTTGTCGTTTTAAACACACTCAACATTTGCCAAACTTTTTTCGTTTTGGATTAACAAACTTTATCCTTTTATAGTAGAAATTCATTAATATGGTGAACAGCGAATGGATGCTATAGCACGATCCTTTTAACTTGTCAGAAATCAGCTGTTTCGGTAATAATTGAACAGTGATTTCGACACAATAATCAAAAGGCTTAAAAGTCTTTAAAATACCTTTTTAAAGAAGACCTTTCAAAGAATAACTTTTTAAAAGACCTTTTCAATAATCTGCGAGATTCAGCATTATTGTTGGTTAAGTATTGTACTGGTGGCCGAGTAAAACATATGTTTTCTGACAAGTTAAAAGGATCCTGCTATATTAAGGTTAACGTTTCCTTGATAACGGGCGATATTATGTTGATATTTTTGCATAATATACTGTATTATAACATGAAATAAATAGTTTATAAAGACCTTACATATTGGCGGGTAATATTTCCTGCCAATATGTAAGTTTCCTTGTAAATTCATTTGATTTCACGCTTGGCATTAGATAGATAGATAGATATATAGAGAGATATCATTTCTTGACGTTGCTGATGACCGTAGACTGCGATGGCAAAAAAATAATATCTCTCTATCTATCTATCGTTTCTATCATTACTCATTGTAAATATTCAAATAGTGACGTTTATGAAGTGTTTCATAGAAAAAATATTTTAAAAAATAAACAGAACATCGCCCAGTACCATGGAAACTTTTTAAATAACAGATATTCGCTGACCGCAAAATAAAAAAATCTACTATAGACACCATTAGGCTAGGCGTACACCGGTTAGTCAAGACAAGACAAGATTAGTCACGTTTAGTCACAGTACTTCACATAGTTGCTTATGAAGCAACACACACTGATTAGTCATTGCATCGGTGTGTGCTGCTTCATAAGCAACTATGTGAATTATTGTGACTAAACGTGACTAATCTCGTCTTGTCTTGACTAACCGGTGTACGCCTAGCCTTATTTTGCCAACTGTTTCCAACTTTTTGGCTGTATCAAGTTCGAAGGAGTTTTATCCTCAACTATTCAATACTATTTTGGCTTACAATAACTCCATTGTTTTTAAGGGCCTTCAATAGTTTCCAAAGCCTTCTTTTATTTAGAAGTCTTATTTTTCTATTTTAAAAGCGTTTTGTTGGATATTTATGGTGAATGAGTGTCAATGTTGTCACAACATATCAAATAAACCTATGCGACAGATTATCGTATATAGAGACTGTACCGTGGATCAACTACAGTCCATGTTTACATTATCTGTAGAATCTATTACATGCTTCTCTTCACTGATTACGATTTTTTAAATTTCGAAAAAAATTAAACTAGAAATTTAAAATAATTGAACCAAGAAGATTGAACATTCAAACCAAAAATGTCAATAAATACGGCTTTAAATGTTATTGGGGTTTAATTCCAATTACTTTTCTTCATTTTATTGAATTGGATAATAAATTTGATCTTTACTACGATTAATTCATTGTCAAGACGAGATTAGTTGTTCAGTCACATTAGCAGATGCAATGACTAATCGGTGTGTGTTGCTTCATAAGCAACTATGTGAAGTACTGTGTCTGAAAGTGACTAATCTCGTCTTGTCTTGTCTTGACTAGCCTATTTTCGAGCCTATTCTCAACTGAATTTAAGTTGATCTAGATCGAGACTGATTTCTCAAGGTGAAAAAAACCACACAAATTTTGAAGAGTAGATCTCAATTTTGTTATGAAGAGCTCTTTATTCCTACGAAAAAGCTCTGTCATTCATCATGGCTGTTTAGCCCAACCGTAACTGCTGTTTCCCACTACCCTACATTAATAACTTTTAGGCTAGGCGTACAGTTAGTCAAGACAAGACGAGATTAGTCAAGTTTAGTCACAGTAATTCACATAGTTGCTTATGAAGCAGCACATACTGATGCAATTACTAATCGGTGTGTTGCTTCATAAGCAACTATGTGAAGTACTGTGACTAAACGTGACTAGTCTCGTCTTGTCTTGTATTGACTGACCGGTGTACGCCTAGCCTTAAGCCCATGAGTTTTTTCTAGATATGAGGTTTTTTCAAGATATGGTTGTGCAGAACTGACACATTGATACTTATTTATCATGATTTTTCAACTTAACGAATCAAACTCTTTGTTTAATTACAAATTTTCAAGATTACCCATCCCTTCAAGTTTTACCCTTTCTAAGCCTGGTAGAACATAGTGACAGAGATGCATGTGGATTTGCATTGCAATATAATTATTAATAACTAAAACTAAAGTATAATTAATTTCTACCACTGTCTCAGCGTTATAATTTTTGTAAATTTTACTCATTATAACTTATTATTTTATAGTATTTGTTCAGTTCCAATTCATTAATCAATCCAGTTCTGATTCCACATTCTATTTTGTACAATTTCAATTACTCTGCAGTTATATTCCCAAAAATTTCATTTAAACCTAGTTTTTCTATTTAAGGCTAGGCGTACACCGGTTAGTCAAGACAAGACAAGACGAGATTAGTCACGTTTAGTCACATTAATTCACACAGTTGCTTATAAAGCAGTACACACCGATGCAATGCAACTATGTGAATTACTGTGACTAAACCTGACTAATCTCGTCTTGTCTTGTCTTGAATAACCGGTGTACGCCTAGCCTAAGAGTGTAGGCGTTCCTTTCAAAATACTGCACTGAGTCTAAATAACTGAGTATTTTAAATTTTACCAACTTGCGTCTTATCAATCAATAGAGAATTCCTTGCATCTTGCATTGATTTCGTTATTTGACGTCATTTTGTGATGGTTAAATCTAATGCCTTTCCATGCAACTGGTCGTTATATTGTTATGCTAAACCTTAAAATAGCCACTGAACCTCAATCTTCATTAATTGTGGAATGGGGAATCAAATCAACCGATTTACGCCAAAATTAAAATAACTGAGAATTGAAATTTTCTAGATACTAATGCTCGCATAAAAGCATTGTGAGCTTGGTAGCCTAAATACAGTTTCTAATCACCTCTCAATATATTTGAGAAAAAAAATTATTTTACAAAAATAAAAATAAATTTTTATTGCAATGTAAATCCACTACTCATATCTCTTTATTATTTAATTAGAAATGAATTGAACATTTTTCATATACTGTACTATAGAGGACCTGCATGACTGTTATACTCTTCATGTTTATTATTCACGTTTTCTACTTGCATGAATAAAGGTAGGTTGCATCCTTTATATTGTAGATTATCAACTTATATAGTATCTGCTTATTAGATTGGAATTATTTGTTTTTTTAATTTATTATAATATATTGCACGAGCATGTTGAAAAATAATAGTTTTGAATTGCTTGTTATTTCTTGTTTTCAGGATTATTCAATCGTCTGAATTAAGTTGAAGTATTTCTATCAAATCAAATCAAATCTCTCTATCGTCTTAAAATATTGGTTATTCATTTCTGGTTTTACGAAAGATTTTCAAATTTTTTTGCTGCGCAAAGCGTCTATATTATTTCAGCTTTTATTGCGATTTGACGCGGCTAGACAGGGGAACTACCGTCTAACCTTTCTAACATTTAAATTTCAATTAAAAGGTACAAATTTGTTTCTCTCACTAGTCACTATATATAGTAAAGAAGTGTCCAAGTTAAATTGTCCTACCAATGCTTAAGAATATGCAGCACACAAAAAATATTTCTAGGAATAAAATTAATTGATTTCTTCTAAAGTGTTTGTAGTACAATAGATAACTGTTTATTTATTCAACTTCCAGCAATGTAATAAGTTTTCAATGTAATATAATATATGGTTTACTTGTACAAAAGATAATAGATTTGTTAGGTAATAATCTTCTAAAGTAGGCCTATCCTTAATAATCTTCCCAATGATTTTCGTGTAAAGCGAGAGGATACACAATGTTCCTGGTCTTATTGGTTTTTGAATAAATATATAGGTTTTTGGGAGACCCTACTCTTGAGTAACCCACGTAAAATTGACCAAGTCAAAAGCATAGATTGGAGAAATTCTTTGCAGCAACTTACAATGAATGTCCTTGGGCTTTGTTTACTCGTGTTGTCATTGCAAAATCTAGACAGACGCACAGGAAATAGAGAGAATAGAAGTAAAATATACTCTATGCACTGACAGGATTATTGTATATATTGTATACTCTCTGACAGGAAATATTTGCTTGAAGTTGAACGGTAAATCATTTTTGAAAACATGGGAATCCGTGGTAGAAGTAGGCCTTCATTCTCTTCTCTACTTTTGCCAATAGTTGCTTCAATTATATTGAACAAACGTTCATTTACGGCAGGTCTGGTTCCATTGCAAAATTTTGGAGTGTTCAAATTCCGAAAGATCAATATTGGTGAACCAATTTTCAAATGCAATGAGCTGGTGACATTTCAGGTGGTGAAAATAGTACCCTCTGTATTATTCTTTATCTTTCCTTATCTGTGTGCAAGTGAGAGAATTCCCTAGATTTCTTTTTATCAAATAGTCCGATTCCAGTATGAGTTCTCAATACTGCTGTGACCAAATAATCAGGATCTATCTGCGTGCACGGATGAAGAGGGGCCTTTACAAAACGTCTTATGCTTCAGATGTGATTTGAATTCAATAAACATGAAACTGGTATCAAATTGTAGCCAATTAGAAGCCTCATAGTATCATGCTTCAGATATAATTCAAATAGAGATATCACTCAATTATTTCATCAAAAAATTCATGTCATACAAAATATTGTAGAGAATCAAATTTACAGAATGTATACAAAGTGCAGTAAATATTTGTACGTCCATGAATAATATTATGAATACTTATGTGAATATAACATAGAATATAATCATAGAATTACATATAATTATTTTGAATTTACAAACATACAATACGGTACTTATTACATCTTTAGAAATTCATAACAAAGTTCATATAAGACAATTAACTCATAATTTTAGCAAACTGCAAAGTGGTAGGAATACGTCTCTGAAATTACGCTACAGCTGTTCTTTTTAAAATAAACTTTAATTTATTTAATTTCTACAACATATGAAATGAATTATTAGAACCAGTCTGTGGGGGTTTTAGTGTTATGCCCTCATTAGGACAAGATACAACTATAGTAAATACAATAGTCAACAATATTAGAAGATGCAAAAATGAATGTTGAGAGCAGAGAGAGAGATTTAGATTTAGATTTATTACTTTATTCATGTAGATAACAAATATGACGGCTTAAATTCTAGATTATAATAACAAATATACAATTGATTATTCGTCAAATTTACATTAGCTTATAAATTATGCCAAGAGTAGATATAAAGCAAAAATAAACTGATGATTTAATAATTGTGTGAGCGAGAGAGAGTGAGTGTGTGTGATAGAATGACTGCTTTTTTTTACCTAGGAGGGCGAAGTTAAACAAGTTTGACATGGCCATGAGAGGGAAAAAAGAGAGTGATAAGAGTTGAAAGAAAGAGAAATAGAGAGAGAAAAGAGAGGGAGTGAGAGAGAGAGCGAGGGACTGAGTGAGAGTGATGAGTGATAACACTAGAGAGAGAGAGAGTAGTGATAACAGGCTTGAAAACAGCCTGCCTCCAATAATATACATTGTTGATGTTGCCGAATGAGTATGCTAGCTGCACCTTGCGGGAAAAATGTCAACTACTTGCAGTTGGTTGAAATTCTTCCCGCTAGATAGCGCAGTGTGTTCTCTCTGTTCAGTCTTTGGGAGGGAACTGCATTGGAAGGAATCAGCTTGCCTGCGTTTGATAACAATCAATCCAGTATAACAAGAAGAAAATGGTGCTTATTTTTTATTTTCTTCAAGTTTTTAAAGTATTTTTGGGCGCTGCGTTCGAATTTTGAGTTTGCTGAGACGTCAGGGCACGTCTTCACCTCTAAAATCGAAAAATCCTGAGATTTTCGAAAATTTATTTTTGTTTTTCAATAATAATATTATTATCTCGTAAAAATAATGTTCTCCCAGGAATAATCTTAAGACTCTCGTATAAAAACTCGAGGAAAATAAGATTATCTACGGATTGAGATGTTGAATTGAATTTTTGCACAACAACAGCCTTTATTACTCAGAATTATTGTGAAAACCTATACATTCAACTTCGTACATATTACTTGAAATAAGGGCTGTTTCCACATTACAAAAAGGAAAACTCTAGCTTGAGAGAGCAATCAATTCAGGATGATATTATATACTTTTTATAATTCAAATTTCGAATTATAATGTGTACTGATTAGTCATATTTCAAACTCAAAGGTCCAACGTCATTAATTTCTTCCTCTTATTATCTCTTTCTTATTAATTCTTTCTATTAAAGAATCTCCATTAATGATAATACCCTGTACTACATCTCTGTTTAAATGTAAATGTTATTAGTTTCGACTTCATTTAGGGTCTTTCATCTTTGACTTAACTATGAAAATTCCAATTTCTCTAGAGCTTTGTAGAATTATTGGGTTTTTAATGAGTTCAGGCCTACAGTGGCTTTTAATGAGTTGAGTTGTTAATGAGTTAAGCTTCTATCTTTGAAGAATTCACATTCTGAAGGGATTATTAGAACGGTTCAAAGGCCTCTGAATGTAAACAGCTATTAGAGCTAGTTCTAATTACTAAAAACTACTTTTAATCCCATTAGTAATATAACGAATAGCTAATTCTCTACAAATGAATAGCCCCGAGCTTTTGAGAATTTTGAAACTAGTTTTGTCTCGAAATAGTTTGGTCTAAAAAAATACGCCTCAATCAGAGATAATTTAGAGGGTTCTGAATTTTCATATTCTTTTCTGTGGCTTCATATATTTTGTGGAAAATTCATATATAATCGTTTCTATCAGACTGGGGAATTTTATGATCATTACATTATTTCAATATTATTATAATAAATAAAATTAATTATTCCAATCATTACATTAATTTCAATATTTTTATAATTGATCTCAATCAGATTTGATCTCATCTACCTCTAACCCTGCCAATATATCACAGGGTATAAATATATCACAATATATCACATGGCCAAAATACAATACGACACCGGTACGTGTTTAATCGCAAGATAAGAGACTTGCACTTGTTACTCCCATTGTAAGGGTGACCACTTCAGTTTAAAAGGCATTTTTCCGCTGAATGTCATTCATTTATGAGAATCAAATCGCTTCCCGGTGGTTCGGGAGACTCGCTTCAATTAATCAATCCATATATTATTATTAGAGTATTCCTATTAGTTTTTTCAAGAATATTATGAGAGTACTAGAACCAATCACAAATGAACTAAAAGGACGGAAGGATCGCTTCGGTGGTAACTGAAGCTGTAGGTCCACTCATCTCTCATCATCATCCTTCCCATTACCCACGCACAAGTCAAGAGCATGTGTGGGCATCAGCACAGAAAGAAAAAATAACAATAAAAAAAAATAGATGTACAGAGTAGAGTAGTCTTATTGGAAAATGAATCTCTTCATTAATATTCTTTCTTAAAAAATGCTGACCTAAATCGAAGAAAATAACTAATGTTTATGCAACCTCATTTTATTTAAAGTACCGTACGAGAGGTTCAATACAATCAATCAATCAAATAAGAGTATTCCCATTAGTATTTTCAATAATATTAGAAAGAAGATCATTATCTCTCACAGTTGAACTAAAACTAAAGCAGCAAAGCTTCTACATAATAGCAGTGTGTTGTTGTTGGCCGGTGGGAGGAGCTTCCCACGAGCGAGTCAGTTTAAGAAGGTCTGCCATTGGTCTAGACAAGCCACACCCTCTCGTCCAATACAGTTGAAGGCTTGTCATTGGTTGAGACAAGCCACGCACCCATTGGTGAGGCGCGTTACCTATCAAACGTATTCAAAAAAGACTATTGTATTTTATTAGTTAATTTTATTTTACGGTATCTGAAATAATCTTCTCCTCTGTTGTTTGTTTTTTCATTGACTACATTGGTTACTAAAATCTTTTCTCTGGTCAATTTTCTCTCACTTTTCAAGCTTATTTTAATAGCATGTTGGATTTAACTTCTACTTCAATTTATTGCACTCCAATATTCTCTCACCAGACACTTCCAGCACGAATTTTATATATTGTTTTTCATTAACCAGCACCTCATCTTCAGGTAAGTTTGTTCAATTCTACAAGCCTTAACTAATATATTAACCGCTTCAAAACTATACTAACCAAATAATATTACTTGCATTCAATCATTCCAGAGTACTGCAAAAATGTTCAATTCAATACATCTCAATTTTCTACCAGGTTCGCCCCACTATACTGTTATAGAAACTTGTAAAATTTCTAAATAAAATACAGGAGAGCTCTTGTAGAATCTGTCTTTCTCAAAACTGCCAATGAAACGTCATGATATGTTGTTCACTCGACCCAATCGACAACGCTTGTAAAATGTTTCCCTGTAGTTGTAATTTGTTTTACAAGCTGTAGAACGTTAGGTTAGGTTGGTTTTATGTTGTATTTGTAGTTTACAAACGTTAGAAGGTTAGGTTAGGTTGGTTTTGTGTTGTATTTTGTTTCACAAACTGTAGCGAACTTTTATGATCAGTTTACAAAACTAGACAATTTTGTAACCTAATTTTTGCTTGTGTGCCTACCTACCTTTCTAACCTCGATATTTTAGTTTGAGGTTAGGTTTTGCTGTGCCTCCTAACCTCAATATTTTAGTTTGAGGTTAGGTTTTGCTCGCTAAACGCTTTCCACTGATTTGTTTGCTCCCCAAATTCAAATCTAACAAGCCAAAACTGGTTTCGATTCTATGTTGCAGTGGCTAGTCCGGGAAACAATGATATCTACAAGGGCTCTTCTACTTTCTGTCCTACACCTGCCTACACTCCTCACACGACAAGGAATTCCTATCCCCATGAGGATAAAACCACCCGACGATTGGTATGTGCCAACATTTATTTCTCTTTGTTTTTGTACTGATTCTTTTAACAGGTTGAGCGGATTTCTCATTGGATGGTGATCGAGGAGCTTTAATTTTTATCTGCTTTATGCCCGGTTTTTCAGTCGTTCAATAAACATATTGAATCAATAACTTTTTTTTGCATTTGAAAACACATGGTTATTGATTCAATAGTGCTATTGGATCCATAAACTGTCTATTGAGCGACTGAAAAACCGGGAATTATTGTTATAACTGCTCTATTGTTGTTATTATTGTTATTGCCTACTTTTCCATTACTGATTGTTTGAACTTGAGACTAGTTGATTAAAAACTCGTTATAGACGAGTTTGTTCAGGGGAAGGAGAGAAGATGTAAATAAAACTGTGCGTGCAAGAGTCTAGCTAGGAACAGCTATAGTCCGATTCATGTCAAGATTGTCAAGAAGTCAGCATTGTTTAAATGAGGAGCATTGATGCCAAGTTTCACTGAGAGAGAAAGAGAAAACTGCACCAAACCTGTTTGTTGGGCACTCTGCGACAACAATGCACAGTGCGGCAACTAAGCACAGTGCGAATAGGATAGAGACATCAGCAACTGCCTTGTGCTGAGCAAGGATAGCAAACTCCCATCTAAGCAATGCTGACTTCTTGACGTGAATCGCACTATAGACCGATTCACAGTAGATTTAGAACTACTGAAATAATAATAGACCTTTTATTATCTGCACTTTTTATTGTTTTTTCTCCAGAATGGTTTGACTAATTTTGTTGAAATTTGGCATGGTCAAGGCCAAGATGAAGGTCTGCTGTAAAAAATGAAGCAACCTTTTCTGACGAAATATTTCAAAATGGTGGCCAACAATAAGTTTCGAGTTATTTCAATTTAGAGTTTGAAATGCCCGCCATTTTGAAATATTTCGTCAGAAAAGGTTGCTTCATTTTTTTACAGCAGACCTTCATCTTGGCCTTGACCATGCCAAATTTCAACAAAATTAGTCAAACCATTCTGGAGAAAAAAAGTGAAAAAACAAAATGGCGACTAGGGGGGAAACAAAGCATTTTAGGACCCATGTTTACTGGAACTTTTTTCTCAATTTCAATGTCAGAAAACCGCTCACGAGGTTTGTCGGTCTATTAATAACACCTGGAATTATCGATAAGCCAATTTTCAAATCTTACTTACGTACACTGGTTAGTCAAGACAAGACAAAATTCCACACTCTGTATGCCATAGTACAGAAAAGATTAGTTGTATGAAGCAACACACACCCGATTAGTCAAGAGACAAGTGTGCTGCTTCGTAAGCGGGTATGGTGCCAGCTAAACGTGACTATCTTGTGTGACGCTGGTACGCCTAACCTCATGACTAAATCAAACAGTTTATCTATTGATCCTTGTTCTGTTTAGGAAACACCATGTATAGGTATAGAATAAATACTAAATTGTAAAGCGGGTTATCCCAGCACTGGTGAGATTAAATCCATTGAATGTCGATAGCTACTGATTTAATTCTAAAATTTATTTATTCAGTTACTTGAATAAATATCTGAATACCTTTTTTCAATGTTCATTTCTTTTAATATGTTGTATTTCCACTGTATTTAAGCATCCTCTCTTAGAATAGGCCATCCTATTAATTCACTGTTATTATTAATTTTTTTTTAGACAAGAAAGCGAAAAGCAAGAACTGGATCAAAGGCCGACTCCAGCAGTGCACCATCCAAAGTTGTGTTTTCAAGTCGGGCAGCAGTCAGGAGTAGGCCTGAAATTTGCAAGCACTTTACCTACAATTTATACTGATTTTGTGTTCGGTATTTCCTAATTGTCAACATTATTACGCTCGTATCTTATAATCACTTGAATACAGAAATTGATTAGCATTTTTGTTTGATCTGAATTGAGAAAAACTATTGAAAACGAGAATGAAGGATAGCTGTCGACCTTAGCGTTATGAGTGGCTGAAGTATGCAGCAATTGAAAGGGATATTTAGGCTAGGCGTACACCGGTTAGTCAAGACAAGACAAGACAGAGATTAGGTGATCGTTTAATGCAGTAATTCACATGGCTCGCGTTATGGGTAGCCAAACACACACCGATTGACTAGTCGGTGTATTTGTTTGGCTTCATAAGCAGCTGAAGGTGATGCAATTACTGTGACCAAACGTAAACCAATCTCGTCTTGTCTTGTCTTGACTAACGCTGGTGTATTACCTCAACCTTTATCTAACTATTCTAGTGATCGCTGCTTCCCAATATACCACATTTTCCCATAATAGTGTCCACATAATCTCTCTCACAATTGGTCGATCCTTACCAGAAGTCTTTTGCAGTTGGAAGTCTAAAATACAAATTAAAATTAATCATTGAATGTTCTTAAATTAATGCAAAACTTCTTAAAATTAGACTACGAGTACTTTGGTATTCTAATATGTTGTATTTCCAATTGTGGTCAAGCATCCTCTCTGAATAGCGCCATCCTATTAAGTTCACTGGTTAATATTAAATTTTTAGCAAGAAAGGAAAATTTTAAAGAACTGGATCAAAGGCCGACTCCAGCAGTGCACCATCCAAAGTTGTCAAAATCGAACAGCAATCAGGTAGGCCTAATTCAATGATAACTTTTACTCACAATTTATTCCGATTTTCGGTCCTCTGTCTTTCACTAATGGTTCTACATTGTTGGCTACCACTAGTCTATCTTTCTCAATCACTTAATATAGCTTCGATTAGCATTTTGCTTGATCTGAGGTTTTTGTTAGACGTAGGCCGAGAATGAAGGATAGCTGTCGACCCAGCGCCACAAGGAGTGGCAGAAGTATGCAGCAATTGAAAGGAGTTGAATGGTTAAGACACCACGAAGATAGTATAAGAAGCGCAACCTTAATATTATGGAGTCACGTTTAGGTCACAGTAATTTTGGCTGACCAATGAAGCAGCGATTCATCACCGATGCAATGACTAATCTGTCTTGTGTTGCTTCGGGCTGTGTAGCAAGTGAAGGATAGCAGGAGTCCTTTAACTTGTCAGATAACATATGCTCTGGGAGTGACAATATCACAGTACTTAACCTGAGGAAATTCGCTCTCCGAATCTCACACACAAATAGGCAGGTCTTTTAAAGAGTTATATTTATGAAACTTTAAAAGGTCTTTTAAAGACTTTAAAGGTCTTTAAGACTTTTAAGCCTTTTGATTATTGTGTCGAAATCACTGTTTAATTATTACCGAAACAGCTGATTTCTGACAAGTTAAAAGGATCGTGCTATACTGTGACTAAACGTGACTAATCTCGTCTTGTCTTGTCTTGACTAACCGGTGTACGCCTAGCCTTATACGGGCCTTAGTTTTAGATCTTTTGGCTTGTAAGCAACCAATTGAATTATTATTTTTTCGACTACTTCAAATTATCCATTCATATTTCTTTCTTAAATAACAGTTTTCTAATTGATTTCCCAGACGTCTATGCAGAGTGTAGAAACGCTGGACTGCTGGGTCATAGCAACAATTCGCCTCTGCCCTACAGCAATCTCTACTCCAATCAGCACACCGCTACGCTCTACTACGACAGTCTCACACTGCCAACCAAACAAGAAACGTCCCCGATCTCAAACAACGACCAGACTCAGTCGCCTCACATTGTAGCACTCGCCAATCAGAAGGCTGAACGACCTTCCGTCGTATCGATAGCTTCATGAAACAGAAACAAAATTATGAATTTCATTTGTCAATTTGTAAATTGATTTCAATTTATATTGTCGATTTGTAAATTGACTTGAATTTATATAGTCGTTTTTTAAACTGACTTAAATTTATATCGTCAATTTGTAAATTGATTTAAATTTATATTGTCGATTTGTAAATTGACTTGAATTGATATTGTCGATATTGATATTGTCAATTTAAATTGACTTAAATTTATATCGTCAATTTGTAAATTGATTTAAATTCATATAGTCGATTTGTAAATTGACTTGAATTGATATTGTCGATATTGATATTGTCAATTTAAATTGACTTAAATTTATATCGTCAATTTGTAAATTGATTTAAATTTATATTGTCAATTTTTTAATTGACTTAAATTTATATTGTCAATTTGTAAATTGATTTGAATTGATATTGTCAACTTATACATTCATTTATTTATAAATTAGATCTATGAAGAAATTAGATCAGATCGATGGATTTTGTTGTATCGAAACCTTCGAGAAATAGGTAGGAAAAGTTCTATTGATATAGTTGATATGTCAATTATGTTGATACATCGGTAGTCAATTTATGAGTTGATTTGTTAATAAATAATCATAATTGTGTATTGAAATCCTTGAATTTATCATAATTAATCGATTAGGTAGAAGAATTCTGTTGCATATCGATAGCCTATAACATATATTATATACATCAATGTATATATTTTCACACAATAGCTTCGTAAAACAGAAAAGGTTCAAATTCATATACAGTCGATTTATAAATTGATTTATCTATAAATTTAGTAATCAGTAAATAATCTCAAATCGAAGGATTTTGTTTTATTGATATGTTTGTGACATAGAAAAGATTTGAACTTATAAAAACTTGGAAATTTAATAATTCTTCCAAAATTCTTGAAAACGAAAGACCTATAGGGAACTAAGTGATTAAGTACTGTGTACAGTGAGATAGACATTCCAAATGAAAGTTTTTATTTACTCTGATTTCTCATTTTTATTATCGATTTTCATGAAATTGAAAGAAGGACCTGAGAGGAATACGTTCAATAAACATCTTGAGAAGCTCAAAGACATTTGTAAGAATATTTTCTTTGCTGGTTTGATTCTCTTTTTTATATTAGAATCGTTCTATTGAGATTCTAAAAAATTACAAAGATGAAAAGTTAAGTCAATTCAAAGTAGAGATCAAGCTAAAGACTTCAAACAAGTTTTCTTTCAGATATTATATCAGTTAAAGAGATTTTATCACCATGTTTCTATTTTTATTTTTTGAACAGTGTTCATTTTATTTTCAAATTTTATCCAACAGATTGTAAATATTTTTGTTTGTTATTTTCTCTTATTAAAGCTGATTTTCCAAAGGATATCTGAAAAATTCTATAAGCATATTTTTCATGGAAACACAGTTCCCCATCTTTCGAACTTGTTGATGTATTTTGTTACGTAGAGAATAATTTTGCTTCCGATTTGTGTTGTGGAAAACTTTTTTTTTTTGAATGAAATGTATTGGTTTTACAACAAAAGTATAAGGGTTTACGATTCTACAGAGAAGTAGGATATAATTACCAAAGAGCTTAGAAGAAGAACTCACTTTTTCTAATTTTCTCTCTGGTTTCAACTTGGAAATTTTGAAAGATTTTGAAAGACATGTACTTAATACGATGTACTTATACCATTGATGAATCAATGTGCCTTGTTAAATGAATTATGTATTAACATTATAAATAATATATAATACATACATATTACATACATCATATGCTTATAGAATCGTTTGCACATTCCTGGACATTCCATTTACATATAATTCCATGGCCTATTAGGGAAATCTACCTTATTCGTATTCAACAATGCTCTAACATTCCATAAATTGTCATACAATATAAAGTATTTTATTTACTGTGAAGGTTTTTAATCAATTGCATTCCATTCTTGTACTTTTATATTTTCTTTTAATTTTCTCATGTTTGCTCTTCAAACACTTTGAGAATATTCAACAAACAATTCCAGGAGTTTTCAATTTATCAAGGTAAAAACGTGATATAATTATTACATCATTATATTATAATAATTTTATTGATTTGGTCCATTACTTATATTTTCATTATTTCTCATCATATCATTGATGAGCATTCCTCATAACTGAATATTGATCTTCATAGATTTTATTATCATATTCTCACTATTCTATACATTAATCACTAGTAACTTACCGATTCATTAAAGTTTATTCTTATAGTCATATACTATTTATGAAATATCAGCTCTCTAATAATATATTTTTAAACCTTTTATTGATAGATTCAATATTTATAATGTAAGATTTATAGATTGAATTTTTTTAATGATAATTGATGGAGATAATTAATAGAGTAGGAAGCTCCATAGTTATTGTAGAGTGCCTTTCAATTAAAAAAATTAAATAATTGAATATGTTGAATTGAGTAATACGCCTTTTTAAATGAAAATAATATAGTTAATCTTCTATGTAAGCAAACAACATTGAATATCATTATTCACAGATTGCATAATTATGAGAATTCTACATTTAAATTGTAGGCTTACTATATTCTTAATTACACAGTATTGTGTTTGTGAGTTGCGCTTCAAATTATTATGTATTTTCACATTTGTACAAACTACATAATTATAATGGTAATAAAGTAATAAAGAGAAAAACAATAATCAAATCAGTAACTGCTGTGTTCAATGTGCCTTTCACTGAAATTTATTATTCAAATTACCATAATGACAAATCAAGTAAAGAATGATAAAACCTAGTAATAAAGTTACCACTCCATGAGGTGAGATAACCAAAGTCTAATTGTTAATTTGTGAAAGTGGTAGCCTATCAATTGTACGTGAATTTAATGGGAATTTTAAAATCTGAGTTATGAGCTAATGGAAAAATCAGAACTCTTTATCAACTTTAGATTTTTGAGTGTGAAAAGCCATGTAGATTTGTATTCTGGTATCAATGCAAAACAATTGTTACAGTTATTTCAAACAGATCTCTTGTATTTAAAGCTTGTATACTAACTATTGTATTTATGCCATTTTCCAATTAATATATGAAGAATTAGTCAAGAACTTATAATAAATCAATTACTCTTTTTCTAATATAAAAAATTGACGGCGGGTTTAGAATTTGCTTCATGAGAGGTAGGTAACTCACTAAAGGCTATCATTTAATTACAGTTTTGTTTATGTTTTATCTACAATACAAATTTGAAAATACAAATTTGAGTTTCTTAGCTGGTTATTTTTATATTTGTACAAATGTCTACTGAGAACCTTTGCTCTGACTCTCTGACTCTGAGAACTCTCTGACTCTAGGTTTTATCCACTCTCGTATGTATCATCCTCCCCGTAATATTTGAACAAAACGTTATTGGCAATTATAATAATAAATTCATTGTTAAGCATTTCGTAAAAACTGAAATTATGTTCTTATAATGTTCTATATATTTTTAAAATGTAACTAACAAGTAAATGTAATTGAAAATTATATTGATGAATAACCTTGATGATTAGCGTTAAGGTACGATCAATTCCAATGACCTTGAATGACAATTGACCTTGAGGGTTAACCATTTGTTACATTCCTTCATAGTATCTGGTAGCATATGAAAAATGTTGAATATTCAAAGTATTTTCCTGCATTGTATATGATTGAATGAATAATTGAGAATTTTTTTCAAGTACAAAAGTGGAAGTCTAGATCTTTTATCGTGTAATTTTAATAATTATCAAGTTATTGTATAATTTTTAAGTATAATAGTACTTTAATCCTGTACCATGTGTACCGTACTTAATTTTCTTGAAGAATTCTGCAATTTATTAGAATATCGATGTCTAGTTTTATTTCAGACATTACACATAATATTATTTCTGTAATTATAATTAATTCTTAACTATGTTATATTTTTCAGATAGTTAGTTTAGCTATCAATTCGTTATTTTGATTTGAAATTATAAACATTTTCGATGTTCTTGTTTTCTGTGAGGAGAGAACGGTATGCATTCTTGTTGAATTATTAATTTTTGTTGTAGAAAATGCTCTAGTTAACAGCTTGAAAACTATGACTGATTAACTTATAAAGTTATTATTGTAAATATAATATGATAAGTTACTTTTTTATTTAGTGGATTTCAATATAATCGAAAGTTTATTAGTTGATTGTTTGTAAAATTATTCGAGTTGGCATTTATTTTTGACATTGTATTCAATATTATTTTGTATCCTGAACTTTTGGATTGAGTCAAACTTTATTGTAATAATAGTCTATTATTGTACAGTATAAATTCAAACGATCTTTAGTAATTATAAGAGCTTTATTTGTGATGATTTTCTTTTAAAATATTGTCAGTTTTTTTTGTTGGATAGTTCATCTTCCAATATGAATTTTCTTTTTGTTAAATATGTAGAAAGTTACAATCAATTATGTTTTGAGTATAGTTTGAGTATGTTGCATTTCTAATTTCATCTTAAACAATCATTTAATGCAATTATTGTAAGTTCATACTTCTGTAATTATTAATAAACATTAATTTGTAATTACTATGTTCATTATTTGCTGAATGAATCAATTCTGTCACAATATGTGGAATGAATAAACTGTTTTGGAAAAGAGACACAAGTTTTTTAATTATAATTTTATTTCCAATGCATATTAATACTAATCTATATTATTAAAAGGCGAACATGTTTTTGTGACCTCAACTCCTCCATGGTTTCTCAACCGATTTTGTTAGTTCACTTCTCATTTGAAAGATCTCATTGAGTAGATGTTTGATAAGGTCTTACATTTTGAAAACAATTATCTGGAGATGAGGAATGAACGATCAAAGTTTCAATTTTTGCCATTGCTTTAACATAGGAGGGATCGAAGAGCCGAAAATTTTCACATTTCAACTTAAGATCAGATTTCATTTGACGCTTGCCATTAGATTATTAGATAGATAGATAGATGTTATTTCTTGACGTTGCTGATGACCGTAGAGTACGATGGTAAAAATGATAAAAAAACAGAGTAAATTACATTACGTATCATAGAAACACAAATTTTCGAACGTAATGAAACCATTGCATAATATCAATGATATGTAAATTTATGATACAATAATACAAAAATAAACACAAATGAAAACCCCGAGAAAACCTGCTTGGGGCATGGGAAAAATTATAAATAGATAAAAATAAATAAACTTAGACAGTACTGGTACACAATGAAATAGCAAAGAATAACGACAATTAAGAAAATAAGTTTTTAACAGAAACAATTTTTAGTTGTTAAGGTCCTGTTGGACCTTCCATTAAGTATCAATTATCGTACTTATTAAGTTTGTAGCCTACTTAAAATTATCACAATAATGTAATAGCCTACTCGTAGTACATATTTTAATTAGCTTCTACTAAACATAAAGCTGATGTTGAGTTGTACAAAATGAAAACTGAAACCTGCAACAATATTAGGAAAATATTAGAAAAGGAAATTAGGAAAAGGTTTTGAAGCAGGTAAAAGAACAAGAGAAAGAATACAGAGGAAGGAACTCAATGTAAACACACACTCTTGTTGAAACTGATGCAAAGCCCTAGTACCTACGTCACTCACAATACTGTACTTTAATTCCGGACCAGATAAGGCTTGTGTGGGAGATTTGGGCCTTCGGTAAATATTGTCTCACCACAACGCTGGGGTGACACATTCGAGTTCTATAATATTACGCTTTACGCCACCTCTAGGCTTCAGAATATAGTTCAAAAAATAAAAATGTTACCAAACCATATATACTTCTACAAAGTGCATGCAGCATGTCAAGATAAGAGAGCTCGCTTACCGAGGTTTTTTACACTACAACTGGGTGAGCGTGTGGGTGCGTGTGAGAGTATAGAGAGGAGATAACAGAAGTAGAAGAAGGAGAAGAAGGAGGAAGAAGAAGAAGAAGAAGAAGGAGAAGAAGAAGAAGAAGAAGGAGAGGAGGAGGAAAGAAGGAGGAGGAGAAGAAGGAGGAAGAAGGAGGAGGAAAATGAGGAAGAAGAAGGAGAAGGAATAGGAGAGGAGGAAGAAGAAGAAGAGGAAGAGGAAGAAGAAAGAAGGAGGAGGAGGAGAGAAGGAGGAGAGAAGAAGAAGAAGAGAGAAGGTGGAGGGAGGAAGGAATAGGGAGGAGGAGGAGGAGGCAGAGGAGGAAGAAGAAGAGGAGGAGGAGAAGAAGAAGAAGAAGAAGAAGAAGAAGAAGAAGAAGAAGAAGAAGAAGAAGAAGAAAGAAGAAGAAGAAGATTTGGTTTTATTGGAGGAGGGGAAGATGAGGATAAGAAGGAGGATGTCTAGGAAGATGAGGATAAGAAGGAGGAGGAGGAATAGGAGAGAAGAAGAAAGTGGAGTAGTTGGTGGAAGAAGAATAGGAGGAGGAGGAGGAGGAGGAGGAGGAGGAGGAGGAGGAGGAGGAAGAGGAGGAGAAGAAGAAGAAGAAGAAGAAGAAGAAGAAGAAGTAAAGAAGAAGAAGAAGAAGAAGAAGAAGAAGAAATTCTGAAATATCGCTTTTTATATTCCTTCAAAGGGACGTTCATAAATAAGTCTATCAAAATTTCCATATTTAAATAATTCCATGATAAACATTTTCGTATACTCTATTCCCTTATCTAGGAAATAATTTCATTTACATAACAGGCATGCCAAAATTTGTACAATGCTGAGTAAATTCTTCTTCCATACTGTATGGCACAATGACGTTATCTAAACAATTTTGATTTCACATGATATGAACGCAGTTGAATTTCATAAAATCCAGGCATGTAAAATTTGTATAATGCAGAGTAAATTCTCATTCTATACTATATGTGGTACAATCACGTTATCTAAACAATATTGTGATTTCACATGGATGTGATTCTTCGATTCTAATTCTATCGATCTGAAAATCGGCACTCTAGGAAATGGTAGCCTACCACATTTACAGATCAAACAATACATTTATAGCCTATAGCTCATGGTAAACAAATAATGACCTAATCGATAAACATCCATGTTTGTAATGAAGCCTATTTAGAGCTCCAAATCATCATGTCCATCAGAAGTTAAACTTTGTACCCCGGCGGAGTTTCTCGGCAAGTGGAAACCTTTGTAGTTTGAAATCGGCGTCGTTACACAGATTTGTTAGCTAATGACTAATGGCATGACTCATTGTAACGCTAATATACCAGAAATCCATGAAGCAAGTTCTAAAATGTATCAGCCAAGGTGAATAAGGCACTTCAACTTTAATCAAGTATGTTCAATAAAGAAAACAATCGATAGAAATGGAATAATTTTATAGGGATCAAAGTAGTGTTCACGAGGATAATGCGCAGTAGTATAGCAGGATTCTTTTAATTTGACGCTTGGCGATCAGTAAACAGCTGATGTTACGCAGCATTTACACAATAATTCAAAGAGTTTTTAAAGACCTTTAAAGTCTTTAAAAGACCTTTTTAAAGAAGACCTCTCAAAGAAGACCTTTTTTAAGTCTTTGCAATAATCCGCGAGATTATCATTTGTAGGTAGCCTAAAGTATTGTGTCAAAATTGCTGAATTAATCATGTAGATTGTAGAGTAGAAGAAAGGAAAGATCACACTCTTAAGTTGGGTTGCACCAAGCAAGATCAATTTTGATCCAGGATCAGTACAATGCTAATTAAATGGGATCAGCTGATAAGTGGTTGGTCCTGGTTGGTGCAACCCAAAATTAATATTTTAGGAGTTGATGAGGGAAGCTAGTAAATATGATCTCATATCTTTTCCATAATTTTCTAATCCATCTTACGAATTCATACCTTTTTTTAGAACTTTTACTATATTTTCCTTATCTTTTCTCATATACTGTAATAATATTATTATTATCATAGCGTGAAGCTAGGACTCTTTTGTTTCCCGTCTTCCAAAGGAACCGTTTATCCGTCAGCCTGAAAAGTAGTCGTAGCTCTCATTTATTATTATTTTTTTTTTAGAGTGATGCCCACATGAGCTCTAAGCTTGTGCCCTCCCATTACCCACGCACAAGTCTAGAGCTCATGTGTGCATCACCCTCACACAAAAAAACAAGTAAAAATCCATAAAAAATTGGTATTTTTTTAGAATGGAATTTTTGAATGAGATTTTAAAGTTGAGACATAATATGAGTACGAACAATTGATGAATTATTATTGGAAGCGTTTGGATAGTAGATTAAACATCAATTTCCATATCAGCCATTGACAGTTTGAATTATTATTGTAGTCTGAGATTCAATCAATATTAGCCTAACATGTGAATTAAACTACAATGGACCTATCATGTGATCAAGTGACAGAGGATGTCGAGTGCTCTGTAAACAAATGCATCTTCTCTGAAAATTGATAACGGTTTTATATTGAAGTGCCTCAATTCTTTCGTATTGCATACGTAGCCTACTCAAGTCATCAAGCGTTTCAAGAATAAAGAAATAGAATTTTCTTATTAGATACTTCTAAAGAAATAGAGCAACTACCACTTGAATGAAGAATTTAGATTTGTTCAATGAGATACTTTCAAAGAAATAGAGCAACTACTTAACATCAATGAAAAATCCCGATTTTTCATAATAGATACTTTCACAGAATTAGAGTAACTATCACTCAAATGTAGAAGGAAGTAAGAAACCCTTTGAGGTCGAATAACAATAAGAGAAGATTGAAGATTCATCTAGAAGAAATTATAGATTTATAATTTTAGATTATTGGCATTGAAGATTATATGGCATTATTATTTTTATTTAGCGTATGGCTTTTAATAGTGGGGAGACCCCAGTAGGGTTGTTCCACTTCACCAACATATCAATATTATCCCTCGATAGGGAACATGGTGAAAGTGTGTTTTCACTTAGAAAACATGGCATTATTAATTAGGAATTTCGATCAATTAATAATTATTAGATATTCCTTGTGAATATTGAGAATTATTAGTGAATTGAAGGTATATTCTCGAAATTGAAAGGAGACATTGAGCCGTCGGTCCTGGCTGTTTTAAAAGTAATCGTCATCACTCATCATCACCCTCCCATTACCCACGCATAAGCCTAGAGCTTATGTGAGCAGCACCTTCACGAAAGAAAAGAATCAGAATTTGAAATAATGGTCAATCTGACGATTTCATTTATTCGTGAGTGACTAGTACATCGCCAATATGATGAAAATATAATATTTTGAAAAGTTTTAGTATTATTATTCTTGTTTTATGATTTTGTATTTTGCTTTAGTAAAATGGATCATCAACATAACCTCTTGACTATTTACTTTACCTCTCTATTTTTTGTGTGATATTATCTGTGTAATTTTAGTATATATGTTTAGATGTTTAGATGATTGAACTTGTTCAAACATTTTGTATGTTCTTTTGTATAACTTGCCTATTGCTCTTGCAGCCTAATGAATCTTCAAACTTATTTATCTAAATTCGGGATAGAATCAGTTTTGGACGAATGTCTTTTGATTACTCCCACATTACAACATTTTCAATAAATGGAAGAACAATGAATAGTTATTAAAATCCAATGAAACTTAGTACCATCAACCAACTCATCAATATAACCTCTGGACTATTCATCTAAATTTGAGGTTGAAGCAACTATGAACGAATGTCTTATGATTCTTCCTATATTGTAATGCATATTTTCCATAGATGAAAAACGAATGATTGAATATTAAAAATTTAAAATTCAATGAAACTTAGTAGCCATCATCAACCAACTCATCAACATAACCTCTGGACTATTCATCTAAATTTGGGATGGGAGCAGCTATGAAGAGTCTTCTGATTCTTCCCACATTGAGATGTATATTTTCATAAATGAAAGAACGTATGATTGAAAATTAAAATCCAATGAAACCAAAGTACAAGCGCAATAATTATTTTCGACGCGTTTTCAGTAGGACGTGAACACACTCGCGATCAATTCTACCCGCGCGCGGGAAAGGGGGAACTCGTAGCCAATCAGAGCACAGTCGGCCGTCACCAATCGTCCAATCACAGACGAGTATTTTGTTCAAACATGGGCGCGGAGCGCGCGAGTCCTAACTTCGCCCCACTTTTGACACGAACTGTCTCCAGCTGTGGAACATTGATACTGACACACAGTACTGACTACGAACGCACCAGAGATAACTTGGGGCTTTATCAGTGTTAGTTACACTTCTACTCTGTTTTATCAGAGTTCGGCTTCTCGCACGGTATCTATTCACACACGTTTTAACTTATCGGGCCTCCAAAAGATAACGCAAACCTCTGATAATATTCTTTCCCCTAAGTTAGCTTTACTCCCCCTCTGGATATTAGGGCAATCAAAAGTTAGAACAAACCTATGATAAAAAGGTTTTCTCCCCTAAGTTAGCTTTCCTCCCCGTTTGTGTTAGGGCAATCGAAATTTAAAACAAACTAAAATATTCACTACCCCCCCCTCCCACTAAAGTTAGCTTTACTCCCCCTTTGTGTATTATATTGTTGTTTGGGGAAAACAAAAGTTGAAAAAACTGTCAAAAGTGTTCTCTTCCCTGAGTTACCTTCACTCCTCCTTTTTGTATCATATTATTGTTTAGGGCAACCAAAAGTTTGAACAAACCTTTGCAAAAAATGTTCTCTCATTCGAATAAGCTCCATCTCCCCTCTACATAGGTCCACTTCATTACTGTTCAACTACATTTTTCGCATCTCCGCGGTTATCTTGAAATCAATTCCTGAGTTCTATTTCATTTTTTCTTCATATTCCATTTCTCTGAATATCGTGTATTATTGTTTAGCTACATGCTCTCAGCGGTTATCTTTGAATCGTTAACCAATAGTATCTATCTTATCTAGAACAGCTGTTCTAGGAAACGAAGGGCTAGGTGGGCAAATAGTAAATATTGTAGAAATTGCTGAAATTCGAATTCAATTCTTATTTGTCCTAGGGTACGGAGGAGTATGTAGATAAATGGTAAATATTGCAGAGTCCCTGAATTATTATCCAAAACTGAACTGTAGGAAATGTGAGAACAAATATAGTAAATTAATATCGTGGAATAGGTGTGTAATATCGTGATTAATAGTTGGGTATAACTGTGTTAATTAACTGATATTTGCGTGAATTAAAGTTATTGAAGTTGAAGCAGTGTTGGAAAATATTCAAGGGTTGTAAATTACAGATAGCGATCACTGTGAAGAGAACGTGAATTGGAATCAGACTGTGGAAATAAAATTGGGGCGTGATTGGAGAGATTGTATTGGGGTAAAGGAACGTTTAATGGAGAACTCTTCTTAATTCGACTACTGATTGATCACGAGGAGGGTTGCAGAATAAGCATAAAACAGGTGAGTGAGTGCCTGAATGTATTTATATTGAGTAAAGTTAGTATAGTAAGTTGTAATAACTTTTGATATAATAATTAGAAGGTTAATAACTTAAAATATTTGTACTCTTTTGTTTTCCTGCAGTTCTACATCTCTACATACTCTACGAAAACCTTCTAATTAATGCGAATACTGTTGTTTCAAGAATGAATGATTAGATTTGATAAAATATATATGCAATAATGAATTTCTCCTGGGGATGTTGATTACGGATGAAAGGAAGGTTTTTTGTGCAGCAACGTTCATCGAATTTCCTTACTAGCTATTATTCTGTTGTCAATATTTTGCAGTAGCAGAAGTCTTCAGAATATTATATGTCATTATAATTAGGAATTTCGTTCAATTAATTATTATGATGTTGATTACATAAACTGCAAGCTTTTGCGTAGGTAATCGGAAAACTAATGAATAAGTTAATTTGAGAAACTGCTGATTTTATTTTCTCCAAACTAAACCCGCTTTTAGGCAGCCTCCAAAACACGGAATCAATAGAGGAATTGAATTGAAGACACGGAATAGAATTTGATTTGATAGATTTCTTTCAAAATGTAGCTAAAATAATGATCAAGTGTATAATTTTCATGTAGGTACTGCAGTAGATTATTCTCTTGTAGAGGCTAAGGATTTGACGGACTAATGTTTTTAACGCCTGTAGGAGAAAAGTACTTAGAACATTTTTAATAACGCAAATGCAAACGCAAATAACGTAAACTATCATGAACTTTTAAAATTTCAAGCGTGATTTTATAAAATGTTGAAACAGTAAACTGTAAATTCCTTACAACCTCTATAAAATTGATTAATATTTTGGACTATGAATAAAATATTTTTTTGTCCAAACCAATAATATTTTAAATAAAGCTTGATCTTGATAAAATATTGTATTTCATGACACAGTGTCTGGTATATTATTTTATATTGTAATATAAAATATACAATGGTCTATGCTAACATTTTCCTCACAAAATTCATCATACGGGTTTATGATATTGAGAAATAAAAGGGCCGGTTTTTCAAAAACTATGAATAAAGGAACAACACTATGTATAAAGGAGCAATTCAATCTAACCGCCGTTAAGTGGTTTTACGGTGTTCAATAGAGATTCATTACATGTGTTACTTTAGTAGACGTCGGTTAAATTGATTGGATATTGTGCAACTGGCCGTAAGCTTTGTTATAAAGATGAAGAATGGAATTAACAAATAGCTAGAACCACTCACGACACCACCCATAGCTATTAATTATTCATTCATTCATTCAAGAAAGTACAAACTTTATGTAGAACTATAACAACCAACCCGTTCGAAATACAGTACTGTAAAGTGAAAGTTCCAAAGTTCAATAATTTTCAAGCCTACATTATCCAAGACACCTGTAGTATAAATAGAATTTACCTGTTGAATGTGCTCTAAATATAGATAGAATCAAACAGTACGGTACGGTACCTGCTTTGGAAAAACAATTCTTTTCTAGGGATATGAATCACCTTTGTTTTTGTTTACATTCAATTTACTCACTAGTAGTTGGGGTTGAATAAAGTCCTCAATACGAATACACCATTGAGTTGAGTCATAGGGTTATTTTCAGGTAGTCTCGTCTAGAAACCCCCAAAATAGCACCACAACAAACCTCCAGACCACTTTGAAACTCAATTCTAAACAATTGGTCCGTTGGTAATAGCATTGAATATATACCCTTTATACAGTATATACCCTAGGATATATATTCAATGGTAATAGGTTTGGGAATTGGGATGACGAATTGTATAAAGTATTGTCAGAAGCAAACAAACGTTGAATGTTTACTACATTATACTGTAGTCTCTGAACGACATTGTTTGAAAAACAAACATCGTTTAGAAAAACAAATCAGTTGGAATGGTTCTTTTGCGAGGGTCTTGGACTTTGATACCATTGTGCTTATTATTCGTGGTAACAGAAAGAATAGAATAGAAATTGAACAAAATATTGTCAGAAGCATCGAGTTTACACTTTATTATTCTGTAGTCTGAAAACCACAATAGAACGTAAGTTGATTGAAATGCTTTTTTTTCAATCTAGAACCTTGGAATGACGAATTGGACGAAACAATGTTAGAAAGTTAAAACAAACTTTGAATTTCTATTATACAGTGGTCTCGGAGCCAAAATAGAAAATGACATTAGTTGATAAGGTTTGTTTTGCAGGGACTTGGACTTTGATACCATTCTAGTAATGATTCTAGTTCCAGGCCTATACAGGCTTAATGACTATGGCAATGAATCACCAGATTTAACAAGAACCTACTGGCAATAAACCATTAGCCTTGTCGAAATGTAGCTCTAACTTAATATTAGACGAATCCTAATAGTCATAAGGCTAGGCGTACACCGGTTAGTCAAGACAAGACAAGACGAGATTAGTCACGTTTAGTCACAGTACTTCTCATAGTTGCTTATGAAGCAACACACACCGATTAGTCATTGCATCGGTGTGTGCTGCTTCATAAGCAACTATGTGAATTACTGTGACTAAACGTGACTAATCTCGTCTTGTCTTGTCTTGACTAACCGGTGTACGCCTAGCCTAAAACTTGGGTATTTTACAACACTCTGTTGTATGTAACAGGTGAAGAAATTTCGTTAAAAGCATAAAACTGAGAACTTCAACTAAACAATCAGAAACTTGATGCTCAAATCTTGGAACTTAGATATTTCACTTCGTATAACATTCAGGTCGACAGTTTTTGTAAAAACGTAGAACTGACACTTTCCACTGAAAAATCAACTCAAATTTAGGCGCTGCTTTCATCCACTAAAGAACCTGAAACTTGGGAATCAACACTTGTGACTCAAATCTGAGAACTTTGATTCATTAGGCTAGGCGTACAAGACAGTCAAGACGACAAGACGACAGTCACGTTTTACATGAAGCACATACACACACACACCAATGACTAATCGGTGTGTGTTGAGCTAAAAGGCTTACTTGACTAAACGTGACCTAATGTCTTGTCTTCTTTTGACCAATTTTCTACGCCCAATTTTTTTATAAAATTATACTTGGACACTTCGATTCACGATATCGCAGACTTGATACCTTCCAAACTCACTGAGACACCAAGTAAAACTAAATTCAAATTTACTGAACCTCAATCCCATTAGAACCTTTTATCTATGAAGTATGAACAATAAGATATACCGTATCTGAATTCGTGAACCCAGAATACAATTTAATCAGAGAACGTTCTCGATAAGGCCTGGTAAATCTGAACAAACCAGATATGGGTTATCGAGAAAATTTTTATCATTTTCATTATTTCATAATGTGTGTAGCGAGTTTATCAGTCAAATACAATTGTTGAGTTTATTAATTTTGCGACTGGCGCTTGATAATGGTATCTGTTGGGCACTGGTTTTTTATTTATTTTAATTTGACACTTCTGAGACACTGTTTGTAACTTTTTACCCTCGAAATATTGAAAATTGAGAGTTTAGTAAGGCTAGGCGTACACCGGTTAGTCAAGACAAGACAAGACGAGATTAGTCACGTTTAGTCACAGTAATTCACATATTTGCTTATGAAGCAGCACACACCGATTCAATGACTAATCGGTGTGTGTTGCTTCATAAGCATCTATGTGAATTACTGTGACTAAACGTGACTAATCTCGTCTTGTCTTGTCTTGACTAACCGGTGTACGCCTAGCCTTATAATGTGACATCATGTCTCGAACTAACGTTAGTTCTCTTGCTGAAAGAAGAAGAAAAAGAAGAAAGATGAAGAATAGGGTACATACATTCGCAGGATTGAGAATTTCCCATCCTTAAAGCAATAAGTACCCTTTTATTCAATTTTAATTAATTTATTCTTCTTTTATCCCTTGTTTTTATGTAGCTCTATAATTTGTAGTATTTTCAATTTGAATCGATGTAATCTCTAAAATACAATCATTCCAATCACAATTAATTTTTATTTAAAAAATTATTAATCTGATACGTACATTCCTTGTCTTAGCAAAATGAACAAGTTACATTGAAAACTACATAATTCAAAATTTTCCATTTACGTTTGTAACCGCTTCAGTTTACGTATTTTAATAATACGTTTGTAACCAACAACAATATAATATTCATCAATAAGGGAAGACTAGAAAATTATTTCGTAGAATCTTCTCAATTCACTTCTTGACAGAAAACTAAAATCGATTTAAAATCGTAAAATGTAAAATCGAGTAAAACTAAAATCGATTCTAGTAACCAAGAGACATTCATTTGAGATACTGTACTTGAAAATCAAATACTTCCGTCATTCTAAGCATAAGAAAAATCTAGACAAAAACCATTTCAAATTTTCATCGGAGATGCTTGAAATACAAAATGGCTGCCACTGCATAAAGTAAACGTTGAAAAAATGACACCAGGCTTAAATCTATTTATTGTTGGTGCGCTCTTATCTCTTGTCACATGATTGTTTAATGAGGCTGCAAGCTTGAACTTTGTATTCAAACTACGCTTTTCTATTCAGTGGCTGGTTTGAGTTTTGAAATACTGTAATTTTGTTATTTATTGAGCTAATGCATACTCCATTCTCTTATACCATCTTTCCTCTCAGTCACTCACACACTCTCTTTCTTTCTCATTGGATTTTAGAATATTCTATTCACTCCAAATTATACTATTTTGAGCATCCAATTGAAGAGCATCTTCAAGAAACCATGTTCCCTCCATGTTCAAAGTTCTTCCTACTTTATCTCGCTTTCCCTTACTAGCTTCTTCTTCTTCTTCTTCTTCTTCTTCTTCTTCTTCTTCTTCTTCTTCTTCTTCTTCTTCTTCTCCTTCTTCTTCTTCTTCTTCTTCTTCTTCTTCTTCTTCTTCTTCTTCTTCTTCTTCTTCTTCTTCTTCTTCTTCTTCTTCTTCTTCTTCTTCTTCTTCTTCTTCTTCTTCTTCTTCTTCTTCTTCTTCTTCTTCTTCTTCTTCTTCTTCTTCTTCTTCTTCTTCTTCTTCTTCTTCTTCTTCTTCTTCTTCTTCTTCTTCTTCTTCTTCTTCTTCTTCTTCTTCTTCTTCTTCTTCTCTTCTTCTTCTTCTTCTTCTTCTTCTTCTTCTTCTTCTTCTTCATCCAACTATCAATTTCTTTTCTTGAAATCTCACAATATGACCCAGTAACTGCTGCCATCTACTGGCGGCGATCAGAGTGAACTCGGCTCGACCAATCAGAAGAGAGTAAATTAGGGCGGAGCTTGTTTGAGTAGGTGTGCTTTGCTGTAAAAACGTAATTCACTTTATTCTTCTTGTTCTTCTTCTCCTTCTTCATTTTCTCCTTCTTCTTCTTCTCCTCCTTCTTCTTCTTCTTCTCCTTCTTCTTCTTATCCTCCTCCTCCTCCCCTTCCTCTTCTTCTTCTTTATCTTTCGAGAATGTACACGTACTGTAGTGTGATTGCAGCTTCAACAACAAGCAACTAAGGAGTGATCCACAATCAAAATTTTCCACATTCTACACATTTTCGAGAATGAAGTTATGCTAATTAAAACCTACAAAAATTGAGGTACCAATCTCAAAAATCCATACAACCATAACATGGATAGACATATTGATCCACCGCCCACCTAATCAGGGGAATCTGGTACTTGTCAAAAATTCTAATAGGTTCACGAAACACACAAAAACAAGACAAGAGACAAGATAAAAAATGGCTGTACATTCATGTGGAACAATGATCCGTTTAGGCCTATTATTCCTTTGTAAATAAATCATTTTGTGTGTGAATTCAGAGCTATCATAAAATCATGTGAACTCGTGAAGTCATGATCCGTTTATTCCTACTATTCCTTTGTATATAGGCTAAATCATTTTCAGAGAAATCAATACTTTCAATTTATTTAGATCTAAACTCCCGTTCAATCATTAAATATATCATTAACATTGGGTGTATTCACGAGAGGAACTAGCTTAATTGCAAGCATTCGCTAACAATAGCTTAAATTAAATTACCAATACATTCAATGTATTTTAACAAGCTTTTAATAAATTTTACTGTATCAGGTGCGCGCGTTCACATACAGCTCTAGCAAGCGCTTGAAACCAGCTTCCTGTGTGTTTGCACCCATATACTATGAATAGACCAGCCTGTAAAGTTCCAAAACACATTCATAAAATTGTCCCAAGATGCGACAGAAACAGAGCAAATACTGAAATTTCCCCCGGAAACTTGGGATGTTTACCATGACTCTCACTCTTCAAACGATTGCAAGGACTTCGACTGGGAAGGAAGTGGCCACGACCCAAATAAACTTAACCGGAAGTTAAGTGTGACGTCCCGTCAATTGTTTGACTTTAGTCACATTTAACGGCGTCATTCACCTGTGGATTATTTGCGAAAAGTAATGTTTGAAGTGTGTGTGGGATAGGCTTGTTCTAGTTATGGAGTGATGAATGACTACTATTGATTTTTGATTTTGAAGAATTTTAATTTTGAAGGGTTTGATAAATTGATTGGTTGTACGGGTGACGGTTAATTTAATGTCGATAAAATGTTTGATACTTAAACCGTGGCAAAGCGTACTTTAACCGGTCATCGCCGGGTATATTTCCTATAGGACATATACCCGGCGATGACCGGTTAAGTATACCACGCTTCGCCACGGTCTTAAACTATAGTCAGCATCCGAGTGCAGTTTTCCAAGATAAAAGCTATGGTACTCATTTGACATTGTTTTCAACGCGTAAATCCCATTTTTTCTCATGTTAAATCTCAATTTTAATTCCGAATTTTGCATCAGTCACCTTTGAATTCCCTGCACCTACATGTACACAGCGAATAGTGAAGAAGTTAAAATACAATGAATTCCGTAATAATTTTAAATCGAAATCCATATAAATTTTATTTCCTTCATCTATTTCACGAAGTAGAGAAAATCAAAATATGAGTAATATCATAGACAACTCAGTAGTCTATAATGTATAGGTAGTCTATGGTAATAGAAACATTCATAAATACAAGAATTTATTCATGAGTAAATGTGAATGATTGAGCTATGAAGATAGTTGAAAATAAAACGATGCTCCTCAAACTTTCATTTTATAGCCTAGGAAATATTCCTGGGTTCAAAAACACGAAATTTATGTTTCTAACTTATTTTTTGTGTCATAATAATTATGTTGTTCGAGCTTGCTTGGTTAATTAAAATGCAGCTTCATAAGAAAACATTTAACAAATTATTTTGAAAATTATTTAAATTTCCTCTAAATAGCTTCACCAACGAACAAGATATATTTTTTCAGATAATATAATTACGTATTTTGGTTAGGAAATAATGAGTTTTCTGTAAGAAAAGTATTTTGTCCATACACTTTACATGAGCCTTACAAATTCCGGAAAATCCTTATTATTAGATCTAGATCTCAGTTATTAATTAGTAATGTTATACAGATGTGCATACATTACATAATATAGTGGACAACGATGTCTAGAACATTATACATAGATATATTGTTCACACTGTAGGGGCCAATACACGGTATTTCCCTCACACTGCTCATACATCAAATAATTGAAGAAAATCATTCAATTTATTAGTTTATTCAATAGTCAATCTTATAATCTTGTTTATAATCTATATTTGCAGGTATTTACATGTCTGCGTAATTACCAGTCCTGTTCTAGGGAATTTCAAGTCGGTTCTAGGAATAGATTTGGATTCATAGACGGTCATAACTAGACATGATGTTAGAGAAAGATAGCGTGAGAGAGAGAGAGAGTGAGTGAAAGTGAGGGAGAGAGAGAGAGAAACTCCGAGTGACGTGTCTTTGAAGGAGTTCCCTTGTGACGTCATAATCTTTTGTAAACATTGTGACTTGCCCTTTTACTTTATTTCTTCTCCTCTTCCTTTTTCATGTCTCCTCTCTCTTCTTCGGGTCACTCACATTCACTTTCTTGTCTCTTTATCAAATTTTTCAACTCATGTTTGGATTTTCTGGCCTCCTTCAGTCTGACAACATAGGCTTTTTCCTTCTATTTTTCTATTGGATCCTCTTCTGTATATTCGTTTTCAAATCAACAAAATAATAAATCTTGAAATGGTATTTTGAAAGGTAAAATAAATCTGTAGGAAACTGATTCAAGTTAATATTTTTAAGGTACAATACGGTAAATGGGTAATTTTATTACTTGCTGTAAAGATGAGATCATACATCAATAATATTACTAACAGACAACTAGAATAAAACATTACTGTATCTCAAAATATGAGTATTTTATGAACTTCATAGATATTCCGGAAAATATTTATTATTAAGGGCCGGATTCTCCAACGACAGTTGAACCAATTTTTAGTTTAAACTTACATTTTACCACTCACTAGAAACTTTTTTGAGTCAGCTGTACCACAGATAAAATACATCGGTCGTTCAAGGAATATAGTCCTTTATCTGTGGCTGTACTATCTTAATCTGAATTGTGATTATTATCAAGCAGTAGGCCCAATAGATTTGACATTGAATCACTGAAAATAATAATAGACTTCAATCAGTTTGTACTGGATGTTTGTACTGTAGAGTTCTTTTTTGGAACTCTATTTTGATCATGATTGTCTTCTGTTTTTGTACAAGTTTCTAGTGTGTCAAGTGTATTAGTGTGGATTTTTTGTTCACTTTTTTAGTGTATGTTGTATGGAATACGGTATTTGGATTTTGAAGATACAAGCTGTAGTGTAAAAATCTTCCAAGAGAAAAAACCTTTGCTCGCGATTGAATGATATAGAATTTATACATTCTCAATTTATCCAAAAAATCTTACATAGCCAAACACATATTTTAACATAATCAAGAACCTCAAATTCTATGATAACATAATGATTGATATCACATAAAGCATATTAAACTCTCCAATATGTGAATCGGTTTTATTGTGAATCTACTTTCGCATAAAAGGGATTCAAACCTAATGTATGACTCACTCATTTCCTGTACTATACCTACATAATAATCTATATTCATGAAAATTAGGTTCCAATATTCTTTCCCTCTCTCTCCCTCTCACACAATAAAATAATATCCTCTATCTCTTTCCCTGGCTAATGTCGTCAGGAAAACCGGTAAGTCCCCACCCTAATCTATCCCCTCCCTTCAGTACGATGCTCTTCCTTCTCTCTCGCACACCCTCGTGTTCCCCCTACTATTCTATCTCTCTCTCACTCACTCATTGCCTCCCTCTTATGTCAACGTGCTGAAGTCTCCAGCTTGTAGACTCGTCTCAAGGTCTCATTCAGTCCCAAGACATCATTCAGGAAAGACCTGCACCGTTCCTATCATAAACACTGTTCTTGAGTGTTACGAGTTGATAATAGGCCTACTGTATTGTATAATAGAGTACCTACTATTCCAGAATTTATTACTATTGTATTAATTATCAAATAGTAGACTTTGTATCATCATTAGTTACCAATAAGAATTAACACCACCGATCACGTGATTGTCCCAAAAAGTTATTAGTGCTATTGTTGCGGTGCGGTTATCAAATTATTCAGAGGTTATAAAATTCATGAATTTCATGAAAGTTTACTTCAATAGTAAGTAGGCTAAAGTAAATTATTGATGATAAATAATTGAGGAAGTTTACAGTGTTTATATAGATATAGGGAGTGTTGAAAAGTGTTACTGGTTACACAAATATTGAAAAACTTTGATTCAGAAACTATTGTAGTTCTCAGCGTGTGTTATTGTAGGACATTTTGTTATAAAAATGTTGGACGTTCTTACTTACAACAAACTATGGTATGTATTCATATTTTATTGGAATTTTTAAAAGTTTAAAACATTCTTATTGGAAGGATTTGGTTGTTATTGTGATATGATAAAGCGTTTTTTATTTGATGAGCTCTCAAGATCATGAACTTTAATGTTGATTTTACACTCTTTTCATATCATAAATGTGTGAATTGACGTCTGTTTACAAATTACAATACATTAAAAAAATTACAATTATCGCTATAAAATCCATGCTCTCATCCATTCATTATTAGTCAATAATTAATTTTTTTTGCTCAATTAACATTATCATTGAAAAATGTTTGAATTTTTTATAGGAAACGTTCATTCTCTCATTATTATCCAATAATTCCCTCTGTTGAATTTCCTTAATATAATCATTCAATTCTGTTAAATTTTGTGCAGGAAATCCATATTTTTATTGAACAATAATTAAAATAATATCCTTATAATTATCATTTTTGTTCTATTGACTTTCTTGATTACCATTTAATACTGTGCCAAATACCATTTTCTTCCAGGAGCTCCATATTTTCAGTATAAATTATCATTATCAGTCAATAATTAATTTGCTAAATCGAATCCCTTTATTATCATTTAACATGTAGGCACGGGATACCCAAGAGGGTCTCACCGTCAAAAAAGCCACAAGCATTAATAATTCAACATGAATATTCTATTTTGTATAACACTATTATCTTCTTAACTCATTATAATATATTGATCGTATGGCTAAGTGTAATCTGTGACTCTCCCTTCAGGGCCTTCTAATTATACTATGCGGGGTCAATTTTTCTGCGTCAATGTTTCCGTCTGCGTCAATCTTTCCGTCATGCGTCCATGACGCGTCAATGACCATGGACCAAGATTGACCAATCACAGTGTGTTTCAGTGCTCTGTGGTGGCCTTTACGTAGAAAAAAAGACATACTGGTTTTCAAATTTATTTTTATGATTTTCCATGACCCTTCAGAGGATATTTCTCCTTCTCATAGATCTAAAAAATGAAGTACTACAGTGCTATGTATAGCAGGATTATTTTAAATTGTCAGAAAACAGCTGATTGATGTACGCTCGTTTACCTACGTTAAATCAGCTGTTTTCTGACAAGTTAAAATAATCCTGCTATAGCAGGATTCAATTAACTTGTCATAAATCAGCTGTTCCAGTAATAATTAAACAGTGATTTCGACACAATAATCAAAAGGCTTGAAAGTCTTTAAAAGACCTTTTTAAAGAAGACCTTTCAAAGAATAACTTTTTAAAAGACCTTTTTAATAATCTGCGAGATTCAGCATTTTTAGGTTAAGTATTGTGATCATATGCTCGTCGATCATATGTTTTATGACAAGTTAAATGGATCCTGCTATACTACAGTGCTGTGTATTTTCTAGTATTAAATTCAACAACGCCGTTCCTCTTGTTTTGCAGGAATTCCATTTTCCAAATGGAGGAACACCAGCTGAATCAGGAACTGCCCTCAACCTCCCCGGGTGTCATCAAGACATCGGCTGACCTTGAAACCGGAACCGCGGTACAGGATGACGTCATCAGCGATGGCCAACAATCGGAAAACCCAACTTCCGGTCCGCAGATATTGAGGACTATCACCACTTCCGGTCTAATACAAACCACTACCATGACTCCTGGAGGAGTTTCTTCGATGGAAAATCAAGATGGCATGTCACCATTGTCTGAAGATGATAGGTGGGTCGCGATTCATTTTAATAGTTTAATTTTTACAGTTTACTTTTCATTATTTTACTGGTCACTTTTTCAAGTTCACTTTGTAAAGGCACATGACCTGACGATGAATTTCTTCTTGACAGCTTTTTAAAAACTTTGTCATGGTCACGAATACTGTTTGGAACAATTAGTGTAGCTACTAAACAATACAGTATTTCTACTTTTTTCATTCATTTCTGGTTTTGTTAAATCTTTCAACGATGAATGATAATATTCACTATTTGAATATTTTGGTAAATCAGGTAATTTCTCAAGCTTTGTTTCGGTTTTGCTCGTTATACTTTTATTGTTCACATTTCTTTTTTATATTTACAATGCATGGTGTATGGTGAATCATGTAGTTGTAGCTTATTAAAGGGACTTCTGGCTGTCACAATAATATTAATAATTACAAAAATGATCAAACATCGTCTTTTTAAACGTTGACGCGGTCAGTATGCAAGTTTGAATTGTATCCATGTAAGCCAGTGATAAAATTAATACACTGACTTACATTTAAAAATGAAAATGGAATGACTTACATTTGAAAATGGAATCTGAAGTCTTCAGAGTATTTTATAGCATTATTAATTAGGAATTTCGTTCAATAAATTATTAAAATCAGCTATCAACAGAATATGAAGCAGAGTGAAACGTGATAAAATGCATTTGACACATTCAAACGCCATTTTGAAAGTATCATTACTTGGAATCAGCCATTGAAATTCTAACCAATTAGACGAGGATGCAGGCAGACCGCCTCGGAAATCGTCTAGCAATACGATTGGTCGTCCAGTAAGCCCCACCTCCAACTAGCCACGCCTCCAGCCAATCACAAGCGAGCAGAGCAGTAGCGACCCATTTTGCCTAATGGTTTCCAAATTTGCCGACAGATGGCAGGAAAAGCGCCGTTTCATTACCGAGTCTGCATAATCTGTAAAATCTGATCAAACCTATTAGATGTTACACTTTGGATTGGTTAGCTCGGTTATATACGCTATTCTTTTTCCCACGTTTAGTAGTTAAAAATCTTGTTTAAAGTGAATTATTAACTACAATTTCGTCATAGAACGTGAAATAGAAGAGCAAATTATTTTCTCATCCATTCCACCTCCAATTCTTCATTTCATTCCAGATGAAAATATCTATGTTATACATTCTTCCTAGATAATATTCATTTTCAAATTCATGAACGATATTTATTTCTGATCTCTCTTCAACAGATCACCTACCAACAGTCTACCACTCCTTAACGAGAGAAGTCCATCAACAGATCTCCAGTCAAGTAACCACGGATTAACCGGTGATCGCCAATCATGTAACCGGCGTTTATCAGACGATCAACAGATGATGTCTGACCTGCAATCAAACACAGACCAACAAATGGCACAACATGAGATGGAACAACATCAACATGAAATGGAACAACATCAACATGAAATGGAACAACAACGACATGAAATGGAACAACATCAACATGAAATGGAACAACATCAACATGAAATGGAACAACATCAACATGAAATGGAGCAACAACACCATTTGATGGAAAAACACCAACATGAGATAGAGCAACATCACATGGATCAACATGAGTACCGCAGTGTTGAACATCAGAATGTGACCATAACATGTGAATTGACCGGAGCTTGTGTAGAGTTACAACCAAGAAGTGAAGACCAAAACTCTGCTTCAACTAATGGTATTTCTTTGAAGGTAAGATAATAATAATTTTTGCGTTTCCTATAATCTATCTCTCTATATTACTTTATTCTCCTTCCGTGTATTTTTGGTTCAACATGCTGTTTTGGAGTTCCTCTCTACTTCTGAACTGCATTAGTTTATTTTCTGCCTATAAATAAATAAAAAGACTATAGATTATGGTTTATCCTTTCAATCGTAACGTCTTTCTCTTAATATTTTTTCCTTCTCTGATCGTTTATTTACACTACGGTTTTGTTCTCAGAACTTTCTCTCTCTCTCTCGTTCTCTTGTTTTGCTAGAGTCTTATGTTTTTTCAATCAATCAAATTAACACTGAAATTTCTATAATTTTTAACTATCATAATATAGGATGTAAGCCAATAATTGAAATCGAAACAGTAGCTTTTTCGAAATGGAATTTGAAACTTGTATCGTAATGACCTCATTACGATACAGATTGTATATCATGAAACGTTTCTTGTTCCAGTTTTAAAACACGAACAGTTCCTGATCTATACGGCAAACAATAGAACACGGTTGTTTGAATCACGGTTAGTTTAGATTGATAATGTAGATATTTTTGTTTTTTGTTGGTCGTAGATAAAATGGTGAAATGCAATGATTGTATTTTAGCCTTTAAACTACTCTTCAGATACCTTAAATCAACTTGTTACCGCTCGTATTTTAACCTCGGTATCTTACTCGTCGTTTAAAGGCTGTCATAATACAACCATTGCATAAACTACTATTAATTCATTCTTGTGTTACTGACCCAACTGTTTTCTCAAATCTCCTCTCTTCTTTGAACTCTGTTCATCTTCTTCTAACTCGATTCTCCCGTTTCCTCACTCTTTTTTCTCTCTCTTTCTAGGTTGAGAACGATTCTGCCGAAAACTGTAGCAGCAACAACTGCAGTCCAAACCATCACGCGTCGATCGCATTCCAGGGTGAAGGGGAGCCGGACACATTTCACGAGATCAAAATCCACCCCCAGGAACGGAGATACGTCGAATCGCCGCATCACATTCAACAGCAGATCAAGAAAATCGAGGAGGATGAACGGTTCAGTACCGAGGAGTACCACCAGGTGTCGCCACTGTTCCAGCAGAATTTGGGGAATATTCACGGCATGCAGAACAGGTGAGACATTAACAATAACAATATTCAAAGAAGAATTGTACGAAGTATATTGTAACACTACAGCTATATTCATTTAATTTGACACTTGAAATTAGATAGATAGATAGAGAGGTATTATTTCTTTGCCATCGTACTCTACGGTCATTAGCAACGTCAAGGAATAATATCTCTATCTATCTAATTCCAAGCGTCAAATCGAATAAATCTGATTATACTTGTTTACTTGTGTTTACTTCTAGTTTTTACAACGGGATCCGTTGCTTGTCAGAAAATCATATGATCGACGAGCATGATCACAATACTTAATCAACCTACAAATGCTGAATCTCTTCAGATTGAAAAGGTCTTTTAAAAGTTATTCTTTAAAGGTCTTCTTTAAAAGGACTTTTAAAAGACTTTTAAAAGGTTCTCTTTAAGACTTTCAAATATTTTGATTATTGTGTCGAAATCACTGTTTAATTATTACTGGAACAGCTGACTTCTGACAAGTTATTTGGATCCTGCTATAGTTGAATTAAAGTATTCTGAATGAATTGTCTGTCAAAGATCACAAATTATATAGCATGTGTGTCTAGCTATGCAAAGGCATAGTTAACTATGAAAAAACTTCTATAAAAATAATACAATAAAATTTATCAATTTAATTTTATTTATTTCAATTAAATTTTTGAAAAGCGTTAAAGTCTGCCTCTTGATTGAAGTCTCTGTCTTGAATAATCGGAAAATCTTTGCGCAATTTGGAGTTTTGAATGAGATTAGGCTACTAAATGCAAAAAAAAAAGCTGTATTATAATATTATTAATTTATTGTCTTTTCTGGATGCACAACGAGCTCATAATATAATGGTGTTATTTTCATCAAGAAGTGGAGAAGTGTTGTTTCCATCCAAAATAATGGAGCACTTAACATGAACAGATTACCTTTATGATAAGTTAGCGACAGTCAAATTTAATTGCAGTTGTAAAAACTCCATGTTTTCCACAAGTAACATGAGTGCGAAGGATTCAATTCTGAGATCCGAATATCCAAATGAACTTTTAACTATACATTAATCTCAGAAATTATATTGAACCAAAATGAACAACAATAGTCTAAACAACAATACCTAAACAATAGTCTAACAATTGAACAACAACAATAGCCTAAATATTAAAACTTTTCCTCTTTCTCTCATAAAATTGTTTTCTTCTGCTTATATTTTTCCTTTCAATTCTTTCCGTTCATTCCCCAACTCCCCCCTTCTTATTATCTCCACGTTTAACTCCGCAAAATTTCAACCCAACGTCAATAATTATACGTAATAGTAGGCCCTATAGTTCTTAGGTTTTGGTGTATTTTATTTTTTAAGGAAATAAAGCTATTATTATTTTTTTAATTTTACAGATACACAATCGCCTCCCCCCCTCCCCAGGGTAGAACACCCCCCGCGGGAGCCGCGTCCAGGTTCCAACAGCAGCAGCATCATCATGGTCATCATCATACATCGACAGTGGATGGAGAGAGGTTCACGGAATCGCCGCTAGGAGACGCTGCAATGCCTGTAAGGCACTTCGTGCTGTCATCGCCTTTTGATCTGCAGTACAACAATGGCATACAGGTTGGTAATTGTCGAAATAATATAGAACTAAAACTGAAAAAGTAAAATCTCTATAAGGCTAGGCGTACACCGGTTAGTCAAGACAAGACAAGACGAGATTAGTCACGTTTAGTCACAGTACTTCACATAGTTGCTTATGAAGCAACACACACCGATTAGTCATTGCATCGGTGTGTGCTGCTTCATAAGCAACTATGTGAATTACTGTGACTAAACGTGACTAATCTCGTCTTGTCTTGTCTTGACTATCCGGTGTACGCCTAGCCTAATACTAATATGCGTAGGCTTACATATTGTAAAGCTGAGGCCGTACTGCTGGATTTTCTAATGCGTATCTAAAATAATTGTGTGTGAAATTATGCATGCAAACTTTATGGAAAGCCTATCGAATGAGAATTGATATAAATTAAAGTAACTCATGATAGGTTGAAGCAGTATTATAATTGATTAAATAAAATTGAACTTCATATTCAAAGACATAATATATTTTCCAAATCACCAGTACAATGCTCGAATAGGAACTAAACTTGAAATAACAAAATAAATATGAATTAAGTAAAATGATATCATATGATTGATAATTATCAGATTGAAACTTTTAGTCAAGCAGTTGTTGTATTACCAACAACTTTGTAATGGTTAAATATTTGTGACACCACAAGGTATAATTAGAATAACATTTTAAAAAGTAATAATATGGATGTTCTATTTTCTATAGATATTCCATCTACCTACTACGTAACCATTTGCTCTCAATTCATGTATGGCACATCTTATTAGTTATCTTTCGTATCTTTACAACTATTATACTTGAAAAGTATGTATAGCACGATCCATTTAACATAGAAATCAGCTGTTTCGGTAATAATTAAACAGTGACTTCGACACAATAATCAAAAGGCTTAAAAGTCTTAAAGACCTTTAAAGTCTTTAAAAGACCTTTTTAAAGAAGACCTTTTTAAAAGACCTTTTCAATAATCTGCGAGATTCAGCATTTGTAGGTTAAGTATTGTGATATTGCTCGTTAAAATCATATGTTTTCTGACTAGTTAGAAGGATCCTGCTATACATATGTATATTTATTTATTTGTATCAAAAGTATCGAGTGAAACTTTTCTCAATTTCAGCTTGTTAACCCTTTCATTATTGTAATTGAATTGAACGAAATTCCTAATCAAATTCATTAATTAGGAATTTCGTTCAATAATTACTATGATTTAACAGCAACTGTATAGTTGCAATATCTCATTTCCTTCCAACCCTTTCATTATTGTCCAATTTCAAATAATTTTTCTAAAATTTCTGGTTCAATTCCAGGTTAAATATGAAAGGATAGACGAGCCAGTCACACATCAAGACGACAACGAACAGAAACTGCTGAATCATCATCATCATCACCACCACCCCCACAATCATCAATCACATCAACAGCAGCAACCTGATAATGCCACCTACGTCACCCTTGAATCCGTCCCCAGCAGCAATAGCATCATCAACCAGCATGGTGGAATCAATGCTAATACATTCGCACAGATGGTAACTATTTATGCTCTCATATTAGCAGGATTCTTTTAAATTGTCAGAAACAGCTGATTGATGTACGCTCGTTTACTAACGTTAAATCAGCTGTTTTCTGACAAGTTAAATGAATCCTGCTATACTAAGTTAAAAACTTGAAATAGTTGTACCAAAGTTGAAAGCATTAGGCTTACTCGCGTAATGCTTTTTCTATGGTTGTAGGCTACATTACAGATTAAAATGTTCAGAACTTATTTTTCTAACTTAAAATATCGAAACTTAAACTTAAAATAGGTTTTTTTTTATGTATTAATAGGTTTTAGGTTTTTTTTTAATAGATATTTCTCAAGCCGTTTGAACATACAGAGTGTTCCAGAACTCCCTACCAATATTCTAGGGCATTGTTCCTGGCTAAAAACCATATCTAAATATCATATTTAAATTGTCCAAAAGTCCTCAGTTACTCATACAGCTGCCATTTTGTTTTTTCACTCATTATTTTTTATGTCTTTTTTTAATGGTGGAACATATGGAATTAAAACTTTGCACCAACATTTATGACAACTAGACAAAGCTATAAAAAAAGTATGACAATTTTTCAAATCCATAAAACAAAATGGCGGCCATTTAAAATTTTGTTTCTTGAATAACTCGGGAACCGTTGATATTACGAAAATTTTACAACTTTAATAACTTTTCTTAGTAAATTTAATTACAAATCGATTGAAACCTTATTTGTTGAGATTGGACCAATATTGACTGAGATATGGCAGCTTTAGTGATAGGCTGGTTGCAGTGCATCCTGGGCTTGCGGCTAAAGTCTGCTACAACAATGCAACTGTCTCCGTCTGCTTTGCATGTTATTTTTAAACGATTGTATATTATTTCGTGTGAATTTTAAAGACAGTAAAAAGGGTGCAATTAACCTCCAACGGTCACCTATCACTAAAACTGCCATATCTCAGTCAATATTGGTCCAATCTTAACAAATAAGGTTTAAATCAATTTGTAATTAAAGTTACTAGAAAAAGTTATCTTGTAAAATTTTCGTAATATCAACGATTTCCGAGTTATTCAAGAAACAAAATTTTAAATGGCCGGCATTTTGTTTTATGAATTTGAAAAATTATCATAATTTTTTTTGTAGCTTTGTCTAGTTGTCATAAATGTTGGTGCAAAGTTTCAATTCCATATGTTTCACCATTATTGAGATAAAAACAATAAGTGAAAAAAACAAAATGGCACTTGTGTGAGTAACTAAGGATTACCGGACAATTTAAATATGATATTTAGATACGGTTTTTACCCAGGAACAATGCCCTAGAGTATTGGTAGGGAGTTCTGAAACACACTGTATAACGTACACAGTGGCTGTCATTAGTTTTACAAGAGTCTTTTAATATAATTACATAAAGATTACTGTTTTTATTTCATCTTTAAATAAATAATCGAAATGTTTTCTATCTCTTTCTAGGTAAGTTACACAGACGAAACAGGCTCACCGCCGGCGTCAGCTGATTTCTCCGCTCAAAACCATCACCATCACCACCATCATCATCAGACCTATCAGCTGAACTTCCAGCGAGCGTCAGCTGATGCATCATCCGCGTCAGAACTGTCCTACTGTGTGCAACAGGCCGACAGTCCTATTGGATCGCCGGTCGTCTTCATGAAAACAGCTGACTCAGCGGCCGCCCAGCAAGCCAAGTATGCCAGCGTTCAAGGTCAAGGTCACCAGAGCTTTGAAGGTCAAACGGGGACGATGGGCCAGGCTTCTCAGCAGGTGATTGTTAAAAAAAAAATTTTATTGGTTGCCAGTCAAGGTGATTAGAGTATAGCAGGTTTAATTCAAATTGTCAGAAATAGCTGTTTCGGCAATGAGTAAACAGTGATTTTGACACAATAATCCAAAGGCTTTAATTCATGAGCTACCGTAGCATCAACAAACGTTAGCCTCGACTCTATGTACTAAGGGCTCTCTATGCTGCTAACCTACTAACCTGTCGAGACAAACGTTTGTCGATGCAACGGTGGTCAACCGTTTTAGTCTAGGACTTGGCTAAATCCCGAGCTCATGAACCGGCCCTTAAAGACCTTTTTAAAGAAGACCTTTCAAAGAATACCTTTTTAAAAGACCTTTTCAATAATCTGCGAGATTCAGCATTTGTAGGTTAAGTATTGTGATATTGATTTTCGAAACAGCTGTTTTCTTATTAAATTGATCCTGCTATACAAGGTAGGGTTACGAGGATGATGCGCAGTAGCAAGCTTCATTCAATTTGATAGTAGCATAGACAAAGCTTATGTAAAGTAGATGAATCATCATATAGGGATGGGTGTTTAGATTTTTACTAGAGATTGGTATCGATATATCGATGTTCTTCTACCAAACATAAATGTTTTTCCCATCGATGTTCACTCTTCGATGTTTTTTAAACATCAATGCTTTTTTCAAGACCGGTGGTTCTCAAACTGGGGTACGCGTACCCCTTGGGGTACGCAAAATATGTTTAGGGGGTACGTGGCCGGCCAACAAGAAATAAACAATCCTTCAAATAAGTTTGAAAACTCCATAAATACTACAAATCTACAAAGTGGGACTCCCAACATCGGAAAATATAGCTTATAGAATTTTGAGCGAAAATATAACTATAAGAGCCGCTTTCCCCAACGTTGCTTGAGCAATGCATCTGGCTTAAGCCTCATTCGGAGAGTAGGAAAAGTATAGGAAAAAAATTGAGCGTCATCTGTTATTACTTTAGAACGCGGCTTAGTAAAGTAACAGCTGACGCTCAATTTTTTTCTTTACTTTTCCTATTCTCCGAATGAGGCTTAAGCCAGATGTATTGCTTAAGCAGCGTTGGGGAAAGCAACCTAACAAAAAGTAAACCAAGAAAGTAACCCAACAAATAAGTAGTCTAAGGGCCGGTTTCTCCAACGACAGTTTAGTTGAAACTTACAGCAGGATTCAATTAACATGTCATAAGTCAGCTGATCCAGTAATAATTAAACAGTGATTTCGACACAATAATCAAAAGGTTTGAAAGTCTTAAAGGCCTTTAAAGTCTTTAAAAGACCTTTTTGAAGAAGACCTTTCATAGAATAACTTTTTAAAAGACTTTTTCAATAATCTGCGAGATTCAGCATTTGTAGGTTAAGTATTGTGATCATATGCTCATCGATCAGCTGACTTATGACAAGTTAATTGCATCCTGCTATAGGTTTTACCACTCACTAGAAACATTTTTGTCAGAAAGTTCGATGTCCGAACAGCTGACCATTTGATTCAATGATGCTAACATTGAATGAAATGGTCAGCTGTTCGAACTTTGGACTTTCTGACAAAAAAGTTTCTAGTGAGTGGTAAAACCCAAGTTTAAACTAAAAATTGGTTTAACTGACGTTGGAGAAACCGGCCCTTAAAGGGGCTTCCAACATCAAAATCATAAATCTTTCCCTTTTTTAATGTATTTGGTTTATTCTTTTTTTCCAGATCAGAATGTTCAACCCCACCAAAGGCCTGTGTGCAGCAGGAAGTGAGTCATCGACCAGTGCAGCGGGACCTTATTGGAATGCGCAGGAATTGTACAACTCGGCACCAGGACTGCAGACTGTGATAGCCACTGATCCATCAGCCGGGGGACCGCAGACATTCACTGTCTATGGACCCAACGGAACCCCCCACACCTGGGAAGAGGCCTATGATCCAAGTAAGATATTACTGAATTGAACTGGACTTGAATTATTTGGAAATATTTTATTGATATTCCTTGAATATTCCTCAAATTTCTTGCTCTCTCCCTCATCCTCTCGACCACCGTTTCTCACTCCTCCTCTTCCTCCTCCTTCTCCTCCTCTCCTCCTCCTGCTCCTCCTGCTCTTCCTCCTCCTCCTCCTAAAATATAATTTTAAAATTAAGAAAGTATCTTTTCGAGAGAATGAATGAGTCTGTCCAACACTAGAGCAACCATGACAGCACCACCTTTCATCCTTCATTTATCCTATTCTTTTAGTTGTAGGAATTATTTTATAATGAGTGTTTCAAAGAGTTACATTTCCCCACTCCTAAATAATATTATTTTAATATCATTAAAATATTAGTTCTACTTCTTATTAATATTATTACTATTAATATTTTTATAATTTCTGTTACTATCTATGTTCAATGATTAATTTTTATTTTTATTCAATGTACATTATTATTTAAAATTAACTCCATCACTATTTCTCATTACTCTTGTTCTCATTATTCTCATCACTATGGTTAGAATTTATCCATCTTTTAGTTATTTAATCTTACATATAAATTTTAATTTGTTTCTATTTGAATTTATTCATAAAATATAGGCCCACGGTTGAGTGTTTATGGGAAGGATCCTTCTCCAAGAATGGACATTCATATGTTCAAACTCCGCCGTTTCATGTGGATACATAACAATCATTTTTTAATGTTAGCGTATTGAATCTCATATCTATATTGTGGATACAGACCGATTTTTTAGTTATTTCAGCAATTATTGTTTAATACAGCTGTAGAGTATAATAATTAGGTTCCATAGTTCTCTTGTGCTCTGTTTATTGTCATGCTTTAGAACCTAAGCCATATATTTTGATAAATAAAATAGCTGTATGAAATTATCTAGAAGTAAAGCTCTTATTCATATTATTTGATTAGCTTCCATAGTATAAGCTTTGTTAATTGGTGTGGAAGATCGTAATTATGCTACTTTCATTTTTGACGAGATTCATTGCTAAACTGTATAGTCTAGAATTTAAGCTAACATTGTAATCTACATGAATAAAAGTGATAAATCCTAAATCTAAAACCTCCTCCTCCTTCCCCATCTCCTCCTCCTCTCCTTCCCATACTCCTCCTCCTCCTCCTCCTCCCTCTCCTCCTCCTCCTCCTCCCTCCTCCTCCTCCTCCCTCCTCCTCCTCCCTCCTCCTCCTCCTCCTCCTCCATCTGCTCCACTACCTCTAAGTTCCCCTCAATCAAAACAGCCTTTAAATTCAATAACTCACTATTCTCAATAATTATTTATTAATGATTAAGACATAGATATTGTCAAATCACGCTTCTGAATTAGTGGTATTCTAGAAATAATATTATAATATTCCAGTAATAGTGATTTACAATATCTCTGTCTTCATCTTCAATTATGGAGAAATACCTCTACATTACATCACACACAACACAACAAATCAACAAATTTATTTTCAATAATTAATTATAGTATTAATAATAGTAAATGAGTAGTGGCTCTGACGATTTGTTTGAACTAGATTGATACTGCTGTATCCAGAACTATCAATTTCTTTTTAAAACAATGAACGAGAATAAGTACAATATGACCCAGTAACTGCTGCCATCTACTGGCGGATATTAGAGTCAACCGTCTCGACTAACCGGGAGAGAGAGTAGGCGGAGCTTACGCCTGCCTACGTGTAGCCACGACCACGCCTATGATTGGTCCTTCGTACACGACCCAGTAACTGCTGCCATCTATTGGCGGTATTCAGAGTGAAAAATCTTAACCGATCAGGAGAGAAAGTAAGCGAAGCTTCGAGGCGTGTGGCCTTCTTCTCTTCTTTTTCTTATTATAATTCTTATTCTTCTTCTCCTTAATCTAATTCTTCTTCCTCTTCTTCTTCTTCTTTTGCTTGTATTATTTTTCTTCTTCAAAGATATTTTTAGAAGACGCTACAATAGAAACCATCTTATAGGAACAATCTGTTATCTCGATAGCAAACAATAATTCATAACAATTCCTATCTTATCTTATCCTACCCGGGCTTTCATTAGCTGGGTTCATCCCTATCTCAACAAACTATAATATAGTGTTGATTTAATCAGATACCTAAAAGAATCAACATCAACACTGATAATAATCAAAAATCAAATCAATTAGTTCTATTTGCTTGTGAGTGGCCTACAGTTGCAGCAGAGTACTCTCATTTTCCGTGATTTCAGGTTCGATATTTCATACTTGTTCTGTGAGACCTTACTAGAAACCTTAAAATTATTATCATATTCATATTTTTTTTTATCGTATGGCTTTTTATCGGTGGGGAGACCCTTACGGGTAGGTTCCACCTCGCCAAATTGCACAATTTTTTGTACCGGTCACCCATCCGTGAGCGGTCTTGAATGTTTGTTTCTTTTATTTGATCAATAATAGCCTACATTATCAGGGGAAGAGAAAACAGGCGTAGACCAAAACTTCTTCTGTTCCAAAATTTTCACGAGAAGTCAAGTTATGCACAAAATCTTTTGTTCACTTCCATAAAATTTACTCTTGAAAAAGTTGCGCTCTTTAATCAATAATCAAATCAATATTAATTTTTTTATTATAATTATTATTTTCCTCCATAATTTACGTGGAAAATGTCGAAAGTCAACTTATGTCCAAAATCTTTTGTTCACTTACAATCTAAAAAGCTACACTTGATAATCACGAATCAAATCGATCATTACTTTTTTTCTAAATTGCCTAGAGTTTCTTTAATTTGTTGGTATTAATGGTTCGATATTTCATACTAAACTTGAATAGATATAACTTCCGTATCGGCGTAGCCCGTATTATTAGATAGGAAATGCAATGTATTCTGATACAGACGTTACATTTATTCAATACTTCGATATTTCATACTAAACTTGAATAGATATAACTTCCGTATCGGCGTAGCCCGTATTAGATAGGAAATGCAATGTATTCTGATACAGACGTTACATTTATTCAAGTATAGTTCTATGATAATAATAGAGACCATGAATTGTTTATCAACAGTTAACAATCAATAATCGAATCAACCATTAAGTTTTCTTTCTAAATTGCCTAGAGTTCCTTGTAAAACAGAGTTTCTGTTGTATTACAGGTTCGATTTTTGGTTCATCAGATATGAAGGAGTGCGTGAATTGTGCAGCAAGCGTCACACCCCTTTGGAGAAGGGATGGAACGGGACATTATCTCTGCAACGCCTGCGGACTTTATAACAGAATCAACGGGGTCAACCGACCCCCTGTCAGAACTCACCAGAAAAAAGTGGCTGCGGTAAGTACAGTAACCTCATTGTTCAAAATTGTTACAAGAGGTAATTAGATATTGAAGAATTTCAATGTAACGTAATTGATAATGTACAGAAGAAACTTGATTGAATAAGACAATATTATTAAAACTTTAAATTTGATGATCCATTGACGAACCGCTAGTTAATAACTAATCACAATATTTTACTGACATGCAGTTCAAAGGTAAATAAATAAGAGATCAAACTTCTTAGGCTAGGCGTACACCGGTTAGTCAAGACAAGACAAGACGAGATTAGTCACAGTAATTCACATAGTTGCTTATGAAGCAGCACACACAGGTGCAATGACTAATCGGTGTGTGTTGCTTCATAAGCTACTATGTGAAGTACTGTGACTAAACGTGACTAATCTTGTCTTGTCTTGACTAACCGGTGTACGCCTAGCCTTAGTAGGCTACGTACCTCGATAAAACAAATTTATCGATAAGACAATTTTTTTGTATAAAGTGAATATAATTTTTTATTTGAAAATTAATGGAAATATTTATGACTTTCTACAGAGCGGCAACCGTAGAACAGGAGTGTCATGTGCCAACTGTTCAACAAACACAACCACTTTGTGGAGAAGAAACAATAATGGAGAACCCGTTTGCAATGCCTGTGGACTTTATTTCAAACTGCATAACGTAAGTTCACGGATCATCTATCTGAGTTACTGTTATCTTATTTTAATTATGTTGAATATCGATTTTTTTGGTTTTACTGACGAAATATCACACTGACTGTGAAAAACTTGCGAGTAGAAAACAACGAAACGAACTATGATGTAAGTCAGTTTCATTCTAATTCTATTAATTATTATTGTAAAAGCTATACTATTGTTTTCAGCGATAGTATAATAACAGGGGTCTGTTTAATGACATTTTCAAGTATTGTACAAAAAAGGTTGACACACCTTTCGTGAAAGAAAAAGGAAGCCAGATTGGATTTTCATTCTATTACTATTTTAAACATGAATTAATGTACAATTTGGAGTTTATTTCAATAATGAATGTTAATCATTGATTTGTTTTTCATAATGATTGTAAGTAATTTTTTTCACAAACGTATAGCAGGATTCTTTTAAATTGTCATAAAACAGCTGATTGATGTACGCTCGTTTACTAACGTTAAATCAGGTGTTTTCTGACAAGTTAAAAGAATCCTGCTATACGTTGTAACAAAGACAATTCCAATCTGTAAGTCGTTGAATTGTCATGGTTATAAGACAAGACAAGCGTGGTATAAGTACTTGGTAAATCGTCGGGTATATTCCTAAATGAAATATGCCAGCGACTAAAACATATCACGCTTCGCCACTAGTCTGACTTGTTTGTAAAATAATCAATTTTTAAGTCGGATTTTAGTACCATTATAATGTATAAAAATAACCAATTTTTTAAGAATCCGGATTTGAGTGTTACCATTATTATCAATATGGCCGAGATACTATTACATGCTATTTTATAAATTGATTATTTCAATTAATTTAATTGATAACATTTAATTTCTATATTTGATGTGAGGTTTCAAGTGAGATTGATGAATACGGATTTCCTCACGAAAGTTTGATTTTCTTGTTTTCGTAAGTAAATCTCACGAAAGAAACGTTCATAAATATGCCCCTTGAGTGAGTTATTTTATTTACCAAATGAATGAATAAATAGATTTACTGAGTTTTTAAAAATATATTTTGTTCTGTTTAGGTGAACCGACCACTAGCAATGAAGAAAGAAGTAATTCAATCACGAAAGAGGAAACCAAAGAGCAGCAACTCGGCCACTTCGGGTGGTTCTTCAATCGTGAAACAAGAGAAAACCTCGCTACTAGCTGACACCAAGATCAGTTTGAGCTCCATGTTCGATACAAAAATCCAGGAAACGCTGGCTCAGGATGGATTCCTACAGCAGTCTTCTCTGCTGCTACCGACGGCGTCCATTTTGAATCGCCATATCGCCAAGTGAGTGTAGAAAATACTAGTCAAAACATAGACAGACTGTATAATAACAGTGTGGCCATTTGACCCTTTTGATTGGTTAGCTCCAGACAAATTCACCATACTTTTGCCCATTCCCATAAGATTAGCATTTAAATAGAACGCAAATCATATGTTAAGAGTTCAGATAGGTACGAAACGTATGACGGCGGCGGGGATAAAAATGATCTCCACATAATGTTATGAAGTGCTTCACACAAATGGCCATACTGTTATTCTACAGTCTCTGTAACGTAGACTAACGCACTAACCAAATAGATTATCTCCGGTCATTATTTTAAAATCAGATTATAAACACAAACAGATTGAATTATAATTTATGTCAAATATTATGTCAAATTTTTGTAAACTTCCAATGGAAGTAGCCTATAGAGAAAACTTTCAAAGATGGACTATGGGTTGTCTTGAAAAGGTGTTTATTGACTTAATTTACACAAAAGATGTGATTTTTGCAGTCCTTTGGACGAATTTTTTCAGAAAGTTCTCTAGAAATGTTGTATAACTTTAAAACTTTGATGTTCCTACTATGAGGAACATGAAGATCCATATAGTCTGTAGTATTTCAATTTAATCAATAATAATCAATTGCAATATTTTTATCTTCTGTATCGGTGATTCTTCTTTATTTTGTACTTCTTTGGTCGTTTATTCTCAATAACTTTCCTGAATTTTTTATGATTATATATGTTTTTTCCCTATCTGTAAACCTTTTGTATTTTATACCTTTTACGAAAGTTTATTCTCAATATCTTTTTGAATTTTTTATTTATGTATATTTTTGAATTTTTTTTCCAGTGTCTCTCCTCTTGATTCAATGGCACCCAGAGAGCTCAGCCTACCAAGCGTCATCACTTCAAGTCATGACAGAAGTCACTGACTAACGGAAATATTATTCAAATGAAATTTTGTCGTCCATTTTAACTGCGTGAAAGTTTCTAAATTTATGTTGTTTTATTATTAGTTTTTTTATTTAAGTTTTATTTCGTCGACCAAAGAAATCGTGATGAAAATTGTTATAAATAATTATGGGGAGTAACTATTTCTAATTAGGCTGATTAGGCTTAATTAATAAAATAGTTGAAAACGTTCTCATGATATACTATAATGCTAATCGAATGATAGATAATATATCCTAATAAATCCCTGATATATTAATATATTTTTCACATCATACAATAATTAAACTTATAAGATATGTTTTATTTCCAAAATAGGTCTTTTATGCCTAAGTTTTTATGCTCAAAACACTTTGTTCTTTAAAACAATTTTGAGAAAAGCTAAACTTTTAAAATTAAAAAACCTCTAAAAGGACCTCTAAACAATAATGCATTATCAATGAATGATCTATAAGAATGTTAATCTTAACCTTGTTATAAATACAAAAGCATAATGATAAATGTAATGTAATTTTCTAAAGGAGTAGATAAATAATTAAATACCTGTAACTGTCTTACTATTTTTATAATATAACAATAACTGTTCAATTTAAATGAATTCTCATAAAGTTTTTAAATACCGTAACATTTGTTGATATCTTCATTCGGTAGGTTTATTAATATATAAAACGAGCTAATTTCAGAAACCATAATAGTATTAACATGATTAAAACAGATATTCCCCACCACCTAAGACTAAACTTGTAAAAATGTAACAATAAAATTCAAAACACAATGAAACTTCGAATTAAAACTAGCTGTCCCGGCGAACTTCGTATCGCCCTCTTCCCCCCAAATGTCCCCCCTTCATATCACCCCCCCCCCCACGGAAAAAAGTCATGAAGTAAAAATATCTATATCCACTCGCTTTATTGATGGAAATTAAAAGAAAGGTGCAAGATACGAGTTTTGAAAGCTAGTGGATAAATATTAATCAATGCTGAAAGTTGTCAAAAAAATCACCCCCGCCTGGGATTCGAACCTGAGAAATCTGCGTGGAAGGCAGAGTCGCTGACCAACGGACCGCCGTGATCATCTTCTGAAGCCCCTATATTGTAGTATCTTCAACTACGGTACACATCGATTTCATATGAGCATTATTGTTCGGACTGAATCAAAATGGATGTCGTGTTTGATAGGTTAGGTCATTAATTTACTAATTATTTATTAATTATAAAGAGATTTTCTTATATTTTAATACATATTATGTTAACTAGTGCTTTTAAAATTCAAACGAATCCAAAAATCATCTAAATCGGTTCAAGCCGTTCTCGAGTTATAAACGAGCGTACAGACACCAACTCTCTTTTATTAATATAGATAGATATGGATTGTTCTAATTTAGTAAGGAGAAACTCAGTATTTTATTTTGGGAGTAGAGAAACGAAATTGTAATCTCTATTAAATTTGAGATACTTTCATTAATTATTATAATATTATATTCATAAATTACCATATGTAGATAGCTGCTAAAAAACCAAGTGTTTATAAACAAACATAATTATACAAATGCCTTTTACGGGGAATAGTGTTACCATTTATGGTATAGACTTGAGAAACGAACAAAATTTTGTATATTTTTCTAGAAGAAAAGAAATATAAGTAATATAAACCACGAGTAGCTAGATTAGAGGTTGTAGAAATTATGAGCTGTTTCTTACTGAATTAAGTCGCAAGTATTGATTGACATGAATGTAATTAGAAGTTAAGTTCTCGAACCATCCAAAAAATATTGTAGTTAGTTTATAAGGTAGATAAATTTCTAAGAAGGAAATGAATAAATTTAGATAGAGATTTGGAAGGAGATATAGTTTTAGAAGGAATATTTCAAACATGTCTGAGTAAACTCTAGTCTATAAGCTAGCATGATTTTAGGAATGATTTGAATAATTATTTGAATAATATTGTTGCATTTGTATTGAATTTTTAACTGTTTGGACTATTATTTTTGTTATAAAATACAGATTCTATATTTTTGTATTATCAGCTGAGTGCTGTAGCATACATTGCAAGCTTCAAACTACAATCGATTATTGAAACTACAATCGAGAATATATGAATCGATTATTGAATCCTACAATAATGATTATTCAGTGGTACTGGTTTTATACGAGTTACAATTCACAATTTATAATAGGCTAATATTAACGATATAATATGAAAATATAAACAGGGTATTATCCTGCACTCCATTACTGTTAAGAGGTTTCAACTCTTTCAAAAGTTAGAACTAACAATATACAAGAATGATAGTTATCATTATTATTGAAAGTTAAGCTGTAGATTATTTATTTGATGATTATTATGAAGTGTAATTACTCTTTTTACTGAGTAGTGTATTATGTTGTTTGTTTAGACTGGAATGTTAAAATAAAATTTGTACATACGTTTATTTCAATGGAGTTTTATTCATTTTATTTCTGAAGAACCTGATACCTGAATCAGTGTATGTTTCATGAACATTTATAAGTCCTATAATACAAGCATAGACAACAAGTTGTTTTTGTCTATAGACATAACTTGTATAGTTAGTCTATGATACAAGGGAAAGACAGAAAACATATGTTTTGATGAGAAAAGATTATCTTATATTTCAACTCTCAACTCTTCACTGCTTCTCTTATCTAATTTCGATTTTCTTTTGGAGCATTCCACTGGAAAACACGTTTTCAGGAAAACACCAGCTCAGTAACGCTATCTATTGAGTAGTTTGATGGAATGCACATGAGCTTACAACTTCTCCCGCTAGATGGAGCCACATAGTATTTTCCCGTACTTCCTTGGACAGAAGATACGGTAGGACTTTTAGTTCCAGGAAGATTGTCTAGAAAAATATAACCAAAATGAAGAGGTTCTAAAGCCTTAGGATAGCTTTTAGAAAAGAATTTATTTGGAAAAGAATAGTCTGAGTTTGTACCCCTAAAAGAGGTAAACATCAAGTTTAGTAGATTTATTTAGTCACTTTCTCTGAGAGACGTTCATTGTAATGACTTTCATGACCTAGAATTTAAGCGACATATTTTGTAATCTACGTGAATAAAGTGATTATTCTATTCTATTCTATTCTCTACATACTTTGGGTAAACATTACTTTTAGGGGGAAAACCGAAGTTCTTGACAATTTTTCTATAATTATTTATCTTAAACCAAGACTTTCCTTGAAAGGTATCTGGTTAACAGTATTAAATGAGATATTTACAAAGTTTCAAAGGACTATACTTTTGAAAAGAAACGTGTGACGAATACCAGGCGTAACAAAACGGTTTCAAAGTAGGGGATACTTCTCAAGAAATGAGAAATTCTCATTTTTGTATTTCGAGTCAAATAACTATCAAACAACTCATCCAACGTGATAATTTTTAAGGGAACTACTCATTGCCTAATCTGAGCCTTCAAAATTCGGAAAAAGTTCAATGGTATTGACAGAAATAACAAGAAACTGAAAAATAGACGTATTTCATTTCCAAAGTTCTATCACCATTCACCCCAAATTCTATAATATACCATTGGTAGCGTAACTGTACATAGAAACATTTGGTAGCGTGTTTGAATCGTGGTAGGGATGAAAATGAACATACCAATTCCACTAACATAATTTTTTCCCGAATAAAATTCGTCATTCATAAATTTCTCCCAAATTATTCAATGAATTTGTGGCTATGTACATTGTCACATACAGCTCTTTCATACAAATAAGCTTCTTTAGGTCCACTAATGACATACGACCATTTACCCTCCAAGTTAACTAGACTGTGTCCACCATGTCTCTTATTTCCGTTCCAATTTACCTCTTTTATCTCTTTCTCACTTTAACTTACGTGTCAACCACTTCCTTGCCTCGTGCCATGTCAGGAAAAGGAGGAAGAAGAAGAAGAAGAAGAAGAAGAAGAAGAAGAAGAAGAAGAGGAAGAAGAAGAAGAAGAAGAAGAAGAAGAAGAAGAAGAAGAAGAAGAAGAAGAAGAGGAAGAAGAAGAAGAAGAAGAAGAAGAAGAAGAAGAAGAAGAGGAAGAAGAAAAAGAAGAAGAAGAAGAAGAAGAAGAAGAAGAAGAAGAAGAAGAAGAAGAAAAGAAGAAGAAGAAGAGAAGAAAAGAAGAAGGAAAAGAAGAAGGAGGAGGTGAAGAAGAAGAAGGAGGAAGAAAAGAAGAAGAAGAGAGAGGAAGAAGAAGAGAAAAAAGAAGAAGGAGAAGGAAAAGAAGAAGAAGAAGAGGGAGGAGGAGAAGAGAAGAAGAAGAAGAAAAAGAAAAGAAGAAGAAAAACGAAATAAAGGAAAGAAGAAGAGGAGAAGAAGAAGAAGAGAATGAGGAAGAAAAAGAAGAAGAGACATAAAGAGGAACATAATAAAATGGAGAACATGACTCGGAAGTTTGGATGAGCTGTTTCTTGTCCTCTTTCAAGTTTCTGCTAAGAAATTCAACATGATGTTTTTATACTACTTTGTATACTACTACTTTACATTACTTGCACATGCACACACTTCTGTACAGTAAAACATCTATGTACAGTATATTTCAGCTAAAGTCCTAACTCCACCTGGAAATTAATGTTTGCCGAGTGCTAAACAGTGTCTTTCATCACGCTTCGATGATTTTCTGTATTAGTCAGCTCTTTTAGTTCAACAATGAAGACGTCTAGAGTATGAATCTCATTCATGAATGGAGTTTGAGGTCATACAGAGCGTGCGTGGGAAATGGAAAAGAAAGAGAACGACTCACAGAAAAATGTCTCAAAGACAGTACTTTCATTAAAATGTTCTAATGTTATTTAAATTATCAGACACTTATGAATGAATCAGTTGTACTGTTTTGAAAATGACACAAACAGTTAATGAGAATGGAAACACTATTCGAAAATGTAATTGTTCTTCAATTCTCAAGTAACAGTCAACTGGAATGAACAATCCATTATTCAGCAAGTCGGCTCCACAAGTCATACAGCCTGAATGTTCTCAAAAAGGCTTCACCAAAATAAAAAATCGGGTGATATCCCGAAATGGAGAAATTTCTCCATGAAATGATGGGCAGTTTCAGAAATTGCCAATACAAGAATGTCTCAATCTGGAATGACATTATGAATGTTGTTTCTTCAATCTTCAACTAGAAAATTTTAATATGTAGTAACAATACAATTTTGAAATATTCATCCGTTCATTTTTTACATTAATTTCAAAAATGCAGGTTTGATTGGTACTGGTACACCCGTTATATTTCATTATACGAGTTTGAGGTATGACAAATGCAAGGTACTCCAGCTTCTTGATATTTGACATTTGAACGACGAATTCCATCAACTAATTGAACAATAATAGACGTACATGTACATGATATTCTTAACTTATCTTTATCATTTGCTGAGGGTGTTATGGAATCACATATTGCCATAGCAACCACAAAAACAAGTACTGAATTTGTATGTTACCGAATCATTCACGAGTAAAGGCTAGGCGTACACCAGTAAGGCTAGGCGTACACCGGTTGTTCAAGACAAGACAAGACGAGATTAGTCACGTTTAGCCACAGTACTTCACATAGTTGCTTATGAAGCAACACACACTGATTAGTCATTGCATTGGTGTGTGCTGCTTCATAAGCAACTATGTGAATTATTGTGACTAAACGTGACTAATCTCGTCTTGTCTTGTCTTGACTAATCGGTGTACGCTCAGCCTTATCTTGGATTGTACACGTTTCTAATAAAGAGATGTTATCTAGTTCAAGTCTAAAGTTATTTAATTCTACATCTTAAAACAGAGGGTAATGCCCATATGAGCTCTAGGCTTGTGCGTGGGTAATGAAAGGGGTGATGATGAGAGATGATGACTGACTACTTTTTAGGCAGTCGGGAACAATGCAAAACTAGCTTAGCGTGTCCTCAATGCAAAATTAAATTAGCGTCTCCGAAAGACAGGAATCTTCAATCTGATTTATTTTCTAATATCTTGATTCATAACCAACTGCGATGTTCGATAGATTTCCAGAAGAAAATGAAATAGTTTTCAATTAATCCTAAATTATTCAGAAATTCATGACCCCGTCCAGTAAAGTCCAGTAAAGTACTTTTAAGAATGAGAACACTTTGTTCTGCATAGTTGACAATGACCCGAGCACGCGCAATTAAGAACAGGTGACAGACCTGGAAATGTTTTTCTTCAAAATGCACTTTCAAAGTTCAGCGGGACTTAGAAGTGACCGGAAGTCAGAGGCACGAGCTAAGTTACTTGTTAGTTACTGTTAGTTACTTAGTTACTTTCACGCATCTGTAATTCGCAGCACTTCCTTGACAAAAGTAAGAAAAAAGATCTGAAGAAAGAAAGTCAATGGACTACAAGTTCATTCAGCTTTTAAAATGCATTTGCTTGAAACGGTACTTGAGTTTGTGGTAAGAATAGTGGTAGCTGAGAATGAATATTTCAAGTTTATCATGTTGAAGCTGATTCTGATTTTATTGTTAATGTTGTTTTTTATTCTTTTTTCCCTTGATGTGAAACGTGGTGAACCAAGTAATCAGATTCATTCAATTTGATTAGATTCATAAAATTCACGTAGATAACTGTAATTTTGATAAAATCAACGTTATCCAAAATGTTCTATTATAGTACCACTAGTATAATCAGATTCATTTAATTTGACGTTTGGCATTAGATAGATAGAGAGATATTATATCTTTGCCATCGTACTCTACGGTCATCAGCAACGTCAAGAAATAATTCCTCTCTATCTATCTTAGGCTAGGCGTACACCGGTTAGTCAAGACAAGACAAGACGAGATTAGTCACAGTACTTCACATAATTGCTTATGAAGCAACACACACCGATTAGTCATTGCATCGGTGTGTGCTGCTTCATAAGCAGCTATGTGAATTACTGTGACTAAAATTTCGTCTTGTCTTGTCTTCTAACTCTTACGCCTAGCCTTGGTCAAATTAAATGAATCTGATTATAGGTTGAAGTTCGATTTCATTTTTCATTTTTTCACATACAACATGAAAAAGAAATCTATGTATTTTATTTCACTGGGCTATATACTTCACTAAAATGTTCAGCTTATTCCATATTATTAAAAAATCCCACTTGTTGAACAGGAATATATTTATTCAAGAAATGGGATTTTCAATGTATTTTAGAGGGGGTTAACGTCAATGACATTGGGGGAATGGCGTCTTCGACGTTGAGGGGAGGGGGGGGGAGAATTGAGGGGAGATGTATTTATGTATTTGTTCCCAAACCAAATACATAAATCAGAAATACGAAATAGAAAAAATTCCTAACTTAATTCCATCATTTTCTATTTCTTCTTCACATCAAACCATAAACAATCTCAAATATATTTCACCATTAAGGTGAAAATGTAGGAAAAATAGAGCTATAAGACGTCCTAATTAGTGTGCGCTATAATGAGGCAATATGCACCAGAGGCTAGAAGATAAAACGTATCCAAGATATTGAAAGGGTCTGGAAGGAGGAGAACGGTCAAAGTTTGCTTTCAGACTTCTGTCTCTCTCTTCTTCCTCTCTCTTCTCTTCTTCTATCTCCTCCTCCTTCATATTAGTGTTTTCTTCTTCTTCCTTCTTCTCCTCCTCTTAGCCTTCTTCCTCTTCTGGTCGTAAGTTTGTTCTTTTCTGCTGTTTTTTAATGGTTTTCTCGTTTCCAGAGTCCGGCGCCTGCTAAGATTTTAAGTTAAGTACATTGCCATGTAAGACGCTTAATGGAAAGACTGAGAAGTGGAAGAAGAAGAGAAGGAGCAGGAGGTGGAGGAGAGATTGATTAAGAAGAGGAGAGAGTGAGAGAGTGATGGGTGAGAGAAAGAGTGAGAGAACTCTATCAGATGAGATTCTTAACCCCTGTTGGATACGCCCAAATCTGAACTGATCATCATAGTAGTATCGATAGTTACAATTTTAATAATTATTATTATGATTTACGTCACTTACATTCATTCATATATTTAGCAATGTACAATTGATACTTATATTAATGGAAGTTACAACATAATTGAGTGATGTGTCCACGATCAAATGCCATGCAATAAAAGAGCTTTGAAGTCCATCAAATCTGTTTCTATTCAAGATGTTTCAAGTGCCTATGATATGCAATAAACTTAAAAAATATCCTATAACCGATACTGCACTTTTTGGTGAAAAAGTAAAACATTACATTTCCTCTTTAATTTTCGCGTATGCAGCTAATTTTTTTATATTTGTCTTGATAATAGATTGAGGTGGTCACATATAAACAATAAGATAATTGCAGTACCGTATTCTTCTATAAGCTCACAGATCAAATTTAATGTCTTGCCCAGGAAGATTTGAGTTTCTGATTTTAGTTTGTGCAATGCCAATGGTCGAACTCATCCAATTGTCGATCAAATCTATAAAATCTCTTTCAATACTTCACTTTCAGTCTTGAATCGTCTTGAAACAGGTTTTTTGGACTTGAAAGCTCATATATTGAATGGCAATTTGATCGTGGGCACACCTCTTTACGCCTTAAACTGTTCTTTTTCAAAAATATCTCAGACGCCCAATTTCGTGGACGCTACTAAACTTTACTAATATTTACATAATATAGAGCTACTAATACTTTATTGTGTCAATTTTATACATTCAACTTAACCATAGAGAAGCTGTACTCTCTAGTCTAATCTAATTACTAATCTGTTCTCTGTGACTCAACTTACTTCTGTTATTGCATTGACTTCTAATACCCTTTCTTGCCTTACCTTTGTACACTTTAGGCTAGGCGTACACCGGTTAGTCAAGACAAGACAAGACGAGATTAGTCACGTTTAGTCACAGTAATTCACATAGTTGCTTATGAAGCAGCACACCGATGCAATGACTAATCGGTGTGTGTTGCTTCATAAGCAACTATGTGAAGTACTGTGACTAAACGTGACTAATCTCGTCTTGTCTTGTCTTGACTAACCGGTGTACGCCTAGCCTTAGTTGATTTACGGGCAGAGAATATCATGTAAAATAAGGTCCCAACTACACGTCAGAAGTTCGTGTAGTCCGAGCCTAATCACTTGGGCTAAAACAAAGCATGGCGCCGTCGCCCAGCTTGGCTTGATAAAAAATAGAATAAAGTAAGGCAAAAAACATTTGGTAATCCGGATTATCCCTTGGACCTTAAGAGCTTCTGTGCAAGGTCTCATCCAAATGGCTCCTCCGCCTTCACTTTTCGTTTTCTACCTTTTTTATTACTTTATGCTTGCCTGGCTAATGATGCGATAAACAAGAGATAGAGAGAGAGAGAGAGTGAAAGAGGAAGAGAGGGAAATAGAAAGATTGGTTGATTAGTGAAAGGAGAGAAAATGGATAAAGAGAGATTGGGAGCGAGTGAGAGTGTGTGATGAAGATTGGAAATAATAATTCTTTTCTTGGTTAGGGGTCGACATCTAATAATTTTTAAAAATCTAATAATTAGATAAAGAGATTTGATTTGGTTTTTCGCTTCATTCTTTTGGATTACAGAATATTTTTGCCAACATTTTAGATTAATAATAATATGATAGTTTAGATAGGTATGATATGATATTGATATGATAATAAGACATTTTAGATAGTTGTAATAATATGTGAGTACTGAATTATATAAATTATAAACTTGAGATATTATCCAAGAAAATGAAGAGCTCTCAAAAGGTAAAGGAAGAGATAATGTAAGGTGTAATTGGTGGAGATAGAAAAAAAAAGATGAGATGAGATGAAAATAGTAGAGATAGAAAAAGTTAGATAAAGGTAGGAAGAGATGAAAAGGTGTAAGATAAAGGATAAATAAAATAGATGATAATGGCTCAGGAGGTGTCAGAGTAAGGTCACTCCACCAATAGTAAAGATAACGAAGTAGGCAGGGAGAATCAAAAGTTTAGCGTGTCGGAGAAAGAATTAGAAGAAGCTCGAGAAATACATGAAGGATGAAGATGCGGACTCTAGGAGAAAAGCCAGAACTTAACCAGGCTAGCTATGAGAGAATAAATAAAAAGAAAATTATAAGAATCTATACATGGAATGAATACTGAAATGCGGTAGGAAAACCCAGAATAAGGAGCAATAGTAGTGATTAGCTGATTGAATTAAATTAATCAAACGTTGTGATTCGTTGATTAAGAAAATAATCAAGACCAAGAAGAAGACTGGATTGAACTGACTGATTATCGAAGAAGAAGATTAGAAGAAGAAGAAGAAGAAGAAAGAAGATAGATCAGAAGAAGCAAGTGAAAGAAGAAGAGGAAGAAGAAGAAGAAGAAGAAGAAGAAGGGGAAAAAGAGGAAGAAGAAAATGAAGAGGAAGAAGGAGGATGAGCAGTGGCAGGAGGAAGACGAAGAAGGAGGAGAGAAGGAAAGGAAGAAAAAGAGGATGAGAAAGAAGAAGAGGAAGACGGAGGATGAGCAGTGAGACGAGGAGGACGGAAGGAGGAGGAGAAAGAGAAGGAGGAGGAGAGTGAGAAAAGAGATGAACAAAACGTAGAATGAAAAGGAGAGAAATAAGAATAAAAAGGACAGAAGAGTAGCGAGTGGGAGCATTTTCCTTAAAAGCATTCCTGAAGTTGAGACAATATTTTTTTGAAAGTTCTTAATAATCCTTCGACCAAATCGATTGACTCTTGCTATGTGTCTTCTCGCACACACACACTCACACGCGCATACCCAATCACGCTCACATTCGAACAAATAAATATTAGAAGGTATCTACAACTTGATAGCTTGTAACCTTGCAACTTGTAACCTGGCTGGCTCATGTCTGGTGTCAGAGTTTTCAGTTGTAATGTTGAAGTTACACTTAATAATATTGTATTATAATATTAATATTATTGTAAATTGATATTGTATTATACCTTTGAGCAGAGGTCTGGTGCCCAACCTTTTTTAATCAAGGGCCATATTGTTAATATTCAAAGGCCACGCGTAAATGGCTTACTAGCTTACTACCTAGGGGTTTGTGTGATGTCGAAAGCGAGGGCGAAAGTCTCTCAATTGGAAATTTCAAGATCACAAGGACATTTTGCTAATGATCTTCTGTAATTTAAAACCATTTCCGCATTTCCAACTACTAGCGTTCAACAGTAGAATATATTCTTTTCTTTTCTTTCAATTTTCCATGCTATTTTAACTGAATTGCTGACTGAATTCCTTTCCAAAACTAAATACATTACTTGTTTTGTCAATGATTCTCAATATAAACATTTGAAAAAATGTCGATAATAATTTCTCTCGTCAAACTCTTTCAAGTAATTATTGTGATACGCTTGTCAAGAACAAGAAAATGGCTGCCTTTGAAAACAAAATGGCAGAAACTACTGAGCCTACGATGAAGCTCTGTGATTGGATGAGACTTCCCACTCCCTCTTTCAACACGGCGAGAAAATGGCTGCCTTTGAAAACAAAATGGCAGAAACTACTGAGCCTACGATGAAGCTCTGTGATTGGATGAGACTTCCCACTCCCTCTTTCAACACGGCGAGAAGCTGGCCAATGGGAGACCAGCATTAAAGACTTACTTGTTTACTTTTTCCACCGATAGATAGCGTTTGTGGTACTATTTACGTGAATTTAGTAGAATAGGCTTCTTTAACATGTTAATTTGTACACTGTGAATAACCACAAAGTAGAAAGATTTTTCTACTACAATTCCTTTTTTCTGTGTGGAATAACATATTTTCACGTAATTCTTTTTACAGATATTGTAGGACTTTACAGGACTCGGGATTAAATTATTTGGATTGTTTATACCGTATCTATCACTATTGCTTTTTGAAAATTGAGTTCTATCTCTCTACTACTCACCAACTCTCTTAGCAATAACACTGAGATGTTTTGCCCAGTCAAATGACTTGAGATAATGTTTGGAAATCAAAGGAATTACGCTGTTTTAGAGTTCTGGGCTAGCATTTTTAAATCGATTACTCGGAAAAGAGGCTAGAGAATCATCGGACACTGGACCTACTCATCAACTCCTAAAAACGCTAAAAGATTAGATGAGTGGCTTCTAAAACACCCCTTCTATAGCATTGAGGAGTTTTTTGAATATACAGACATTGACATTATTTAGACGGTTAAACATGAGCTCAGGAGCAAAGTCCTGACTGACATTGTGGCCTGCGTCGACAAAATCGACAGGTCTAAAATGGAGCCCTTAAAAAGGATTTAGATGGTCGAGGGCTAAACCTTCATAGCACTGTAGTCTAAAGTCTGGCTGAAATCGAGCTCATGAACTTCATTTAGAGTTTGACATTGAGAGTTTATTCTTAACTGCAATGATGTAAATGTATGTTATTGTTGTGACATTTCTGTTTTTTGCTTTGAAGATGTAAAATAGCCCTTCTAAAATACTAAACTAAATTGTAGTTTAAGGAGGGGGCTATATCAATTTTCTCACCTGACTTTGTCTATAACATGTATTTGTTGATGGCAATAAAAACATTTTGATTTGATTTGAGTGTGTTAATTTAATTACTTCAAAAATATAATAAATTCACTTATATACGTATATAAGTATGTATGTATATAAGAGTATTGAATGATTCCTTTGCAAACAGATTCAGACTGGCATTCATAAACGTTTATATCAATATCATATCTCACTCATGAAATAGAAATATAAATAATTCCACTCAACTCACTCAGAAAGCTAAACTATTCTATCCATTCATACTCGATCCTCCTGGAAAAAAATTGCAATGTTGATTCAGTACAAAATGTAAACTTTTACAGTGGAAAACTCACTCAATTGAGAATAAAATAAAAGCATATGAACTAGAATAATATCACAAATAACTAACGATAATTGCTAGGTAAAAATCTACTCAATTGAAAGGGAAATAAGAGCTTTTCCTTATCAGTACTTTTAAATTCTTGTTATTCCACTGAAAGTTGTCTTCTCTTATTTCAGTACAAAATATACTCAAGTAACTAGAAAATACGTACTATTCCCCTAATTAGTTACTTTAAATTATTATTATTTCACCCCAGCAACGTAATTCCATTCTCCATTGAGTTGGCTTCGAAAAAAGTTCAAATTCCTCTGAGACCGGCTGGACGGCAGAGAGGCGGAGTAAAGGTTAGTTGCCGTTTCCCCCGCGCGGAGCGCTCCACAGGGAGGTAGTGAGGGGGAAGAACAACTCCCTGCGGCTCCCCACCACAAAAATTCCTCCGCGAAGGTACACCCACCTTCTTTTGCTGTTTAGAATGTTTATTTTTATACTGAGCTGAACTTCTTCAACCAGTTTCGTGAGATAGTTGGTGCCGGAAGGATGTGTACGCCTCGCTCCTGAAAATTCAGCTGGTCGAAAGCACTGGACAAGTCGAGAAAACCGGACATTTTCGTGTGAAACTGGAGTCGGATATTGATTTTCCCCAACTAGACACTTGGAGAGTGATATAAAATTGTCAACAATTGTAACTAAACATCAACAAAATTTGTGAAACGAAAAATTCGTGGCGAATGTTTGTGCCTCTGACGGAACTCTGTGAACAAAATTAGCAAAACGGTGAACTATTTGCTCTTACCTATTGCTTTATGTGAATTTTACGTTAATTATAAACAAAAAACCATTGGAAAACCACTTTTTTATGAGGTTTTCATCATATTAACGAACATTTTAAAGCAATGAACTAACTAGCACATGGTACTCAAATATCTAGGTTATTTGAACTTTGACTGTGAACAACCTGGACGTTATTGGACGTTGATCAACGGACAAAAAATATTGATGATCTACTCGTTTTTGTTGTTATCTCCATAGATTTTCATCACTAAGTATCGTCTCTCTCGACAACCACTGTGAAAGTTTGTGAATATCTAGTCCTGGAAAGCTGTTTCAACTGGTAAGTTTCCAAATTCCCAATAAGTTTCAAGTACTGAATTTGCATGTTCAACTATATGGTATTCATGTTTTAGGTTATGTGCTCTAGCCTACATTGTAATCAATGTTGAGAGAGTTTCAGGATGATTACATAAAGCCGACGAAAAACTAGACATATTTCAATTAACAGAATATATCAATTTATTTGTAGAAATCTGGTTCATGTTATTGGACAGAAGATTTAAATATTGCTTATTGTCAATTCCACTGTTTTGTGGACTTGACAATGCCACCTTTAGTATTATACTGATATAAATTGGTATTATGTTATTAGGGACAGAAGATTAAATTGCTTACAGTATTGGGATGGTGATAGGCGTTTAATTATAGATTGGAATCATGGCGTTTAAAGAAATTATGGATACTGACAAGTATACAGTAGAATCTTGCTTATCCGTCAATCCATAGTATCCGGCATACTAATTAATAGAGACGAAATTGGTCAAGTTCCAAAGAAAATCAAAATCAAAAACCTCAACTGGAATGATAGAAGGTGTGTACGGACGTTTCATTCCACAATGACTTTTATCAACTTAATACAAACTTGATTGGAATTATATTAATTTTTTAAAAATACAATTTAATAGTAAAAAGTTTTCAATCATGAGCATATTTTTTCAAGTATTCCCTATTATCTGTCATATTCGATTATCCGGCCCTTTGCCGGTCCGTTTATAACGGATAAGCGAGAATCTACTGTAATTGGAAATTGGAAACCACATGAGTTAGTGTTAAGCATGCAGATCAAAGCAGAGAATCGCTATCAAAATATTCGAGTATTCATAAGAACATTATTGAATTACTCCAATAGCTCTCAAAAGAGTGCATGGTCCAATGTTGGTGTTGATATTGGATGAGAAGGCTATAATATTGAAAAGATTAATAACTCAATCTACTTTCCAGATTGAATAAAACATTCTACTTTCTACTTTCCGAAGAGAAAGAGATGATATTGGTAATGATAGTAGCTACAATATTTATGAGATTTTTCTCCATTGGGAGCCTGGCTAATCGTTAGTAAGGCTTGTCGGTCACTTTTTATTATTTGGAGGCATATATTATTAAATTGTTGCATTGCACTACATAGCTGCTTAACACAATGTTATCCAGCAGTGCTTTGTTCCCATCACTGGGTTGCGAAGACTAGCTTATGGTTGAGATGTCAATGTGCTAACCACAAGTTACATCTTTTCTTGTTAATTATGTGAAACTGGCAACCAGCTGGTAGGCCTAAGCCCACATAGGGCTGTTGAGCCATTGACAAACAAAGAAAAAAGATCAAAGGAGAGTGCAACATGCCCAAAACTTTCACAAAAACACACAATCCCACAAAACAGAAAAAATCACCAACAGTCTAATCCAGGTTATTTCATAAATTCACAAATACATTCAATTTCCAGGTTATTTCATATCGTATTATCAAATCACTAATCTTCACTTCAAAAACATGTAGCCTGTTTCTAAGGCTACGAAGTTTTCATTCGAGAAGAAAAGCCGAACCCTTTTCTGAATTGGTAGTATTCTGGGGACAGAAAGGATAACCAAATTGTTGGGCACATGTTCCAATTACGATAAAGAGGATTGAATCTTTATTATAATGAAAGAAAGAAGGGAGATATTGTAAAAAACAATGAGCAAAAGTGAAAGACATAACACTCTTCAATATATGTTTAACCTTATGAATGGTCTGAACCTCACATTGAAAGCTAACTCTCCAAGAAATAAGGCTTTCTTAAAATTAGAATTAAGCCTTATCAAAGCATGAATCGATTCATTGGAAAAATATTTATTAATTTTCCAAATGAAGTCATGAGTCTCCACGTGAAATTTATCAAGTCTATTATATCCATGATACCTAATACCTATATGATACCAAAGACAATTAGAATACTTAGAATAATAGTTTCCTATCGTCTTTGATTATACTTATGATTTCACGTCTCCATGGTATCTGAATAGATATTGTACGGTAAAAGAGAAATGATGTTGAATATAATAGATAATGATAATGATGATACAATAATAATAAATAAGCTTGCTTACAATGATCATCACTAACACCAATTTCATTAGAATAATTAAGAAATGTAATGAATCATAACAAAGTGACCAATACGAAAAATTATCTTGTCTTAACTCGGTGAGAATAACCTACTGAACACCATCCTTGAATTCATAATCATACACATAGTATTAAACTAATTGCTTGTATCAAGAGTCTAGCTAGAGGTGTACCAATTCTTTCAGATTTACCGTTTTCTTGTCTGAGAATTATTATCGTATATGTAATATTGAATTGTTCAAGAATTGAATCACATTTTAGTCACGAATTAACAGTAGTTTGAACATTTTTGCTTGAATCAATCGCACACACACCGATTAGTTATTGCATTTGGTGACAAATGTATGGCTTCATAAAGCAATCTTGTGAGTATATAACTAAACAATTTCAATCTAATCTAGTACTTGTCCCAGTTATCTTCATGAGTACGCCTAGCTATTCCAAGTTAATCCCTGATAAGGTACTATCACCAGACATGCATATGTGATGAAACTTCTTATACAAAATCTACGTAAAATGTACTCCACGATTAAACTACAAAACATGAACGAATTCTACTTTGAAATGTGAACAATATGTAGAGAAATGTGGAATTAACAGTCGTTTGAACATTTATTTTCGTGGAATCTGATATTCGTCACCTTCAAAAGTTAGCGATTTTCAACTCTGACAGGTTTATTGACGTGGAAATTCATGCGTGAGTCACGCATAGGTTGGAAATGTATATAAAACTCAAAACAATTCTAATTTCTATCGTATGAAAATCTTGAGTTATGAGGAAGTAGAGAATCGAGTTGAGTGAAACCAGAGTTATAATCAAATTTTACTATCAAATTTATGGTTTGTGTGCTTCTAGATTGATCTACTGTGAAAGTTTCAGAGTTATTGTGAACACTTAAAACGAAACTATGAAAATACGTTGCACTTACGCTTTATGAAAAACTTTGTTGGAGAAAAGAAGAGGAAATATACTTCAAAGTTCAGCAAGATTGGGTATTTTTTGAAAAGTTCTCTTGTTGAATTTGTTCTTCGTTTTACTTGCTTCTTTACATAGACTTCTTCTGGAATGTCTGGTAATTCCTCTCGACTTTTGTTTCTTTCATTGATGGATGACTCTTGATTTTCCTATTCTATCATGTTCTATCAAAATCTTGAAAATCTATTGTGAAACTTTCAGGTTGTCAGATGTTTGTGGAAGAAAATAAGCTTCAAAGTTTAGCATAACAGGGTATTTTTTGAAGAGTTTTCTTGAATAAAAAACGAAATTCAATTTATTGCAAATAAATAGCGAGTTTGTTGTACTGTATCGGTTTCGACAAATTGAATTATTCTACTGAATAACAGCTAAATATCGGTTGAATTCAATTAGCTCATGTCGAATTGGTGCAATCGAATGAGCTTTATTGGCTGAAAAGCTTTAATCTTCAGAGTTCCCAAATGGTGAAACTCTCACATTGAAAGAGGATCTTATTGAACTCTCATTGATCAGACTTGATCAAGATTTGGCCCCAACTGGGAATTAACTCTTAATTCCTAAATGACACTCGGTGTATTGGGCTAAATTGTGGGGAGCCTAACGAAGCTTTGTGTTTAATGGATGTCAAAATTGTGATTAATTTTCCCCACAAAATTGCATGACTGGTATTATCAATAAATGAATTTTCAATTTGAATCTAATCAATTTAAATAGAAGGGAGGAAAATAAAACTTTGTCAGTTTTCAAGCCAAAGAATACGAGGAGAAGGCAATGAGTAAGAAAACTGGACATTTAGTCATAATCAAAACATTGGATAAAACTAAAGATAAGAAGTGTAGTTCCGATTAATTATTGGACCATTAACAAACTCAGATCAACTGAAACTGTGGCAGAAGAAAGTCTACATGAAATACTCGGTGTGTTGTGATTGGCCGGTGGGAGGAGCCTATCGATCGATGTAGTTGAAGTAGGCCTGTCATTGGTCTAGATAAGCCACACCCTCTTGTTGAACGTACTAACATGATAAATAATGAAATATAATAGAAAACTATATGAAAAGCCACTATCAAACGGAAATTTGTTGTTGGTTTACGGTACTTCCTTTGATACTACCATGTCTTTGAAGTACATTTTATTTTGAACGTTACTTGATTTTGATATTGGCCTTTAAATCTCCCCACAATAAAAAAGCTATACGTTAAAAGTCACCTGCTAAAAAAACATTTTCAAATTTTTCATTCAAATTAATTTATTTGAAGTATTCACCTTCATCAAATTTTGATAATAGATGGCTTAAAATATATTGGAATACTCTTTAAGACCACGTCTTTATAAGGAGGAAACTACATTTGAAATATAAGATTCAATGAACATTGATGCAAAACATCATTATTTTGTAGAAAGGTTTTCATGTCATGATTGATTTTTGAATCTCAAGCCTATCAAATTTTCATTCAAAGTTTAATTTATTTGTTTTTGATGACTTTTCCTTCATTATTTTCTCTTGATAATAGTGCTACATTTATATATACTACTATGTATTTTGGATTTTTATTCTATATTAACTTTTACCATACTAATAAAGTTTTTCAAAGATTTCCTCATGCGTCTTGGTTCTCCTTCTTTTCCTTCCTCCAATACTATTCTCCTCCTTCTTCTTCTTACTTCATCTTCTTCCTTTCTCTTCTTCTTTTCTTCTCCTCCTCCTCCTTCTTCTTCTTCTTCTTCTTCTTCTCTTCTCCTCTCTTCTTCTTCTTCTTCTCTTCTTCCTCTCCTCCTTCTTTTCCTGTTTCTCCATCTTTTTCTTCATTCTCTCTTCCTTCTAACTTCAACTTAGTCTGGTCTGGCTCCAATATACTGGTCCGATTTTTATATTAGTCGCCGTGCCTAATGGCATAGTGGTGTTTCCATTCAGTTCTATATATATTGTCGACCTTGTTCACCTGTCCACTATGTATATATTTATTGCTGCAACATATATTTATAGTCTACTATACGGTCTGTTTCGGCCGCGCCTATGTAATATATGTTTAATATACATAAATATATAGTTTTATGCTATGGGACACCCTTCCCCCACCGACAAACATCTCAATACCTATATCTATACCTGAACTTAGCGTTGAAATGTTGTAGTTTATGGTTCATCATATATACATTCATTTTTGCATCCCCCCTCCGTCACTCATCTCTATATACCTATAGATACTTGAATTTCGCGTTAAAATGTTGTACTTTATTGTATGTATCATATCTATATTCATTTTTGAACCCTTCCCTTCTTAAAATTACTATAATCTTATCATATCTATATTTATATAGTTGAACTCCGATTTACGCGAGCGTTAAAACGTTGTACTTTATTGGAGGCTAAGTATTATATCTATACATAATTTTGCAATGCATTGTAGTGTATTATACCTAAAATTACGATTTCTGTCTTTTAATAATGGTATAGATATCTGAATTTTGCCACAAATATCTAAGTATGTATTGTTTGTAAAATATCTACAAATAATTTTGCATTCTAACTTAAAATAGTGGCTACTGTAAATAATGCTTGCATTCTAACTCAACCAGCATTTAAAGTAGTATAATACGGTATTTCTGTCTTTTAATAATGGTATAGATATCTGAATTTTGCCACAAATATCTAAGTATGTATTGTTTGTAAAATATCTACAAATAATTTTGCATTCTAACATAGTTTAAAGTAGTATAATACGGTATTATACATATAATTAACAATCTTTTTCATATAATTGTATAACCATAGAGAAGATGAAGAAGAAGTAATAGATGAAAGTAGAGGCGTCAGTGAAGGTGGCGCCAAGCGCTGAGAAGAACACAGACATAAGGGAGTGTGAGAAAGATAGAGTGAAACAGGAAGAGTGTGAAGAAGAGAGAGAGGATGATGGAAAGAAGAGAGGAGGGAACAAGTGCCACCTGATTGAAAAAAAAGGGTCATCACCGATCGGAAAAAGAAACTTGTCACATTTACGTGTCAACTTCTTTCTATTTCGTCCTTCTTCTCTTTCTCTCGACTTCTTTCTCTCTCTCTCTCTCTCTCCTATCATCTCTTCCTTGTTCTAAACTTCTCACTCATTCCGAACTGATCTAGAGGTTGATTTCTTTTAAAATTTTCTCTAATATTCTTTCTTCCATCATCATCTTTTGACAATTAAGTTGAAAATAGTTCAAATTCCTTTTCTATTACCTCTTTTATTCGATATTTTCTCTAATATTCTTTCTTCTATCATCATCTTTTGACAATTAAGTTGAAAATAGTTCAAATTCCTTTTTTATTACCTCTTTTATTCGATACACAAATGACTGTAAAAAAGATTGTGACTAAAAGATTGTGTATGGATCATTAGTCGGGTAATTATGTGGAGATATGAATTAAATAACTTTGAAAATATGAAATTAATAACTTTTTACTGACTTGCTGTATCTGAGCCAAATTTAAACGATTTCATGCAATTTAAATAAGTTAATAGCATTTGTTAATATGTATTTGCAGTTTATAAGATAGCCTTTTATTAAACAATTATAATGTTATACAAATTCATTATGAAATGAATTATGATAATATAACTTGCAGTTTAAAATTCACAGCATGACTACCACATAATGGATGATCATTTATTGATCGTCCGTGATTATTCAAACTAAAGATCCAATTTCTTTGTTGAATCAATTTATAAGGCATAGAAGACGCGATTACAATAATAACAGAATATATTTATACAATTGGGATCGCGACATATGATATTTTAAGAATGCATAAGCTTTATACCTATCCTTTCTAATGCTAAATTTCCATAATTATTACTCGAAAATTCTGAAAAATCCACTCCATCATCGTGAAACATCGAATACTCGTTAAATTTCCTGATAAAACGCATATTAGCCTATATGATGATCCCACAGAAGTTAACACCGTAGATGCTAACTGCGAATTGAGTATCTATTAATGCAGAGACTGTATAATAACAGTGTGGTGGAACATTTTTTATTCCCGTCATCGCCATACTTTTGCAAAAATTTTGAATTTTTATACGGGATTATAGGCAAACATCAAATCATTCACTCATTTGTCGAACTTATTTTGAGTGAAACTACATCAAAAATAACTTTTCTAACATTAAAAACAGTCTCTCTACTCTTGGTATTGCTTTAAAATCTTAAAATGATCAAACTAATATAAGTAACAAAATGTGGAGTTTTAGTGCGTTATCCAAGTGAATCACTCAACATAACATAACATATGATTTGCGTATCATTTCAATGAAAATCTTATGGGAATTGGCAAAAGTGGATTTGTGTAACCAATCAAAAAGAGTGACATTCAATGACCACACTGTGATTATACAGTCTCTGTACTATTTTACATATTCGAGGAGTAGCTTTGCGACTGGAGATGAAAAGACCCCAAAAGGTTTTGTCTGGAGCGGCAGGAAAGCCAGAATACAGGAGACACATAGTCGCACCTTTTTGGGGCCCACAATGAGAAAACAGGGTTTCGACGCGACATTCAGTCGCTGTCGCGACTTGTATACGGTGACAGAGGGTAGAAAGACAAGAAGAAGGCTCGGATATTCAGTAGAAATTGGCCTGTTTTATACTCTGACAAATTCAACGGGTTTGTCTTCTATTAGATTTTATTTCGATAATAAGATAGTTAGATGGCAAAAGATGAAAAGATCTTCGAAATAGAAAACATAATAATAATTAATTGAAAGAAATTAATGCTATAAAACACAATTTACTACCATTGAATGTATACAGTACTACTATCGAATTAATGGGGACCGGGACCCATTCTGATAATCAAATATTCGGATAATTGGGTTTTTACCATTGGAGAAAAGCTACGTTTTGATAGCACTGTTTTGAATTAGTTGGATATGATATTTTCACATGTTTTAAATATAAATATTCAATGCAGTTCTACAAATAAAATCTTCGACCTCCATAATGCTTGGCTGTTTTGTGAATATTCTTCTGAAAGCCTATCGGATAATATATAGCCTAAAGGATATATATATATATTCAATGGTTCTACAAATATTCTTCGACATGAGCCGCATTATGAACATTTCCTTGGTTAGGCTAGGCGTACACTGGTTAGTCAAGACAAGACAAGACGACATTAGTCACGTTTAGTCACAGTAATTCACATAGCTGCTTATGAAGCAGCACACACCGATGCAATGACTAATCGGTGTGTGTTGCTTCATAAGCAACTATGTGAAGTACTGTGACTAAACGTGACTAATCTCGTCTTGACTAACCGGTGTACGCCTAACCTTAGATTTTCTTTCGTAAATAATGATAAGTCAGAACGTTTCACATATATTTAAATTATCAATCAAACGTACGAGTGTGAGTGAAAAGTTTGGTATTTCATATAGAAAGGTGACATTACATACACATTACATGTGGTAGGTGACATTGGGGATCTCACTCGAATTGAAAATACTACTCAACTATGATTTCGTATAACAATAAAATACTTAGGAAACATTGAATCGTATAGAAATTGGAGTATCTCAATTTTTTTGGAAAGCAATACTTTCCTTACCTATGGTAGTAGGTATGGCAAGAAAAGTAAAAAACAGTTTTCAATATCTCTACAAATAAATCAAACTTATCAACCATACCTCCTACTATCTCAGAAACTATAGTTCAAAGAATGAGATAGATAAGATGATTTTAAAATTCATCCGGAAATAATCAGGACTTAATTAGTTCTTCAATAATCTAAAAAGCTTTTTTTTGCCCCGAAAAAAGGATTTCATAGCTCTATTATCGTGAATCCAGAGATAACGGGGATCTTTGCTTGATGATGGGGTCCTATTTCCGAAATTGGGCCACAAAAAAGAAGGAAGGAAGGAATTCGTCTTTTTCCCCCACTTTGTAACGTTTTGTGTGTTCCACAAGGGCGCGTGCTGAAATGTGAAGAAAAAAGAAAGAAGAAAATGAGGAGGAGAAAAAGAGGAAGAAGAAGAATAAGAAGAAGAACAAGAAGAAGCAGAAAGAATAGGGAGAATAATAGGGAGGAGGAGAAAAAGAAGAGGATGAAGAAGAAAAAGAGGAAGGAGGAGGTCTAGAGGGAATTAGAAGAGGAAGAAGAAGATTAATAAGAATAAGAGGTAGTAGGTGGTGTGGAGGGAGTAGAGAGAGCAAAGAAGAAGAAGAAGAAGAAGAAGAAGAAGAAGAAGAAGAAGAAGAAGAAGAAGAAGAAGAAGAAGAAGAAGAAGAAGAAGAAGAAGAAGGAGGATAAGAAGTAGAAGAAGGAGGAGTGGATGAAGAAAGAAGAAGATGAGGAAAAAGAGTAAGAAGAAGAAGAAGACAAAAGAAGAGGAGAAGGAGAAGAAGAGGAAGTGAAGAAGAAGGAGAAGAGGAAAAGAATAAGAGGGGAGGAGGAGGAATAGAGGAGTAGAAGAAGAAGAAGAAGAAGAAGAAAGGAAAAGGAAGAGGAGAAGAAGAACAAGAGGAAAAGAGGAAGAGAAGATGAAGAAGAAGAAGAAGAAGAAAGAAGAAAAAGAAGAAGAAGATGAAGGTGGAGCTTGAAGAAGAAAAGAAAGAAGAATTAGTACAAAGTAGTGGGAGTAGAAGAAAAAGAAGAAGAAGAAGAAGAAGAAGAAGAAGAAGAAGAAGAAGAAGAAGAGGTAGGATGAGGAATAATGAGGAAAAGGAGGAATAGAAGTAAGAAGAAAAGAAAGAAAGAAGAAAAAAAGGAGAAGGAAGAGGAAAAAGAACAATAAGGAGAAGGAGAAGAGGAAGAAAAAGAGAAAGAAGAGGATGAAGGTGAGGTTGAGAGAAAGAAGAAGAAGAAATAGTACAAGAAGTAGTAGTAGATGTAGTAAAAGAAAGGGTCATTCAAGAAATAGGGCCCTGATGAAGTAGTGTTTTTTTCTTTCCTAAAAACCCCACCTTTCTTGCCTTCTGGGCCAAAAGAACTCTTATTAGTTCAGGAAATGATATCTTACTACTATTTCCACTTTCAGGGTGGATCATCGCAGGTACAGCGAAATCCACTCAGACGTAATTCAAAGTGCTCTCCTATCTTGCAAACCTTGGCTTATAAGAAAATCGTAAAAGAATGGGGAGCCACATTTCAGATATTGTTGGAAATAATCTACCAAATTAGATAGATAGAAGAATGGATAAAATACTTCATTTTTCAATCTCTACATTAAAAAATGCTGTGGGTAAAGTTGAGCCTCCTCCTCCTCCTCCTCCTCCTCCTCCTCCTCCTCCTCCTCCCTCCTCCTCCTCCTCCTCCTCCTCCCCCCCCTCCTCCTCCTCCTCCTACAAAGTGAAGAAAGGTCAATCTAAGGGTCGGTTCATGAGCTCGGGATTTAGCTAAGTCCTAGACTAAAACGGGTGGCCACCGTAGCATCGACAAACGTTAGCCTCGACACTATGTACTAAGGGCTCTCTATGCTGCTAAACCACTAACCTGTCGAGACAAACGTTTGTCGATGCTACGGAAGCCACCCGTTTTAGTCTAGGACTTGGCTAAATCCCGAGCTCATGAACCGGCCCTAAATGGTGCATACGGGCCTTAGATGAGTTAAAACAGTACCTTAAAATTTGAACTATCGTTCCATTGTACTTAAAATTTAATTTAAAGATATTCATGAGCCTCAGTTTGATAAAGATTTAACGTTGCATTGAACTTAATTTAAACAATGTTCGTTTTAGATGAGTTAAAATAATATCTTAATTTTGCGATAACGCTTCAACATGTTTGAATATCTTGAAAATTATCAATAATACATAATATTCCAAGCAAATACAATGTATTATAACGTTTGTTTGCCGATAACGTTCCAACATGTCTGAATAACTTGGAAATCATTAATAAAACATAATATTCCAACTCAATAACTGAATAAATTTGAATGTTTTATTCTGCTTGTATAAATGACTTCTGTAGAGGCAGTCGGGAAGGTTTCATGGGGTGAACTTCAATCCAGTAATCAATAATTTTATACCCTTGGCCACACCCGAAATAGGGCGGGGCTTAGGGGTTGGATTGTTGAGGGTTGCTATTATGCTGCTACCCCTAGAATTATTCACCCTGTTATAAAATGATGCTACCATAATCATGTCTGTGGTTGAATTATTTTGGAAAAGTATCTAGGCTACCACTGAAAAAATAAACTGTTCTCACTTTTTTGCTGTGCATGATAATTCCTTGGTTTACCTACTGTAAAATTTTTATTTTTTTCTTTGTTCTCCTTCTCTATTTTCATCTTCTTTTACTTCTTATTTTCCTGAATATTTTTGAAATATCAATGTTAGTTTGTAAATGAAACATGAAATTTAACATTTATCATTTTTGGTTTTTATTATACCATTCAAAATGATTATTTTTGAGAAAGAAATAGAGCCTACAGAAATTCGATTTTCTATCTCTCTTTTGACGCAAACCGCATCAAAGAGAAAAATGTAGAAATGGATAGAAAGAAAGAAATACAGAAAGAATGAAGGAAAGGAAGAAAGAGGGAATTGAACGAGTAGAGAAATGCATGAGAGCAGTTGCAGACCAACTGAAATTAGTTGGAATTAAATTGATAAAGATCAATCCATGTTGAAATTAGGCATCGACTTCATTCTGAAAAATTGGCTCTGTGCCAATTTGAGAGAGCGAGAGAGCGAGAGAGAGTGTGTGATAGAGAGAGAGAGTGAGTGAGTGAGTGAATGCGTGAAAGCTCCAACGGCCAGTTCAATTATTAATTCGCATTGCCAATGAAAATTCGTCCACTGCAATCATATACAGTAGTATTGCAGACTGACTCAACTGGCCTGAACGAAAGTGTAGAAACTTCAAAGCAAATAGAATTAGTTTTCATCTAATTTTTCCTAGTATTATTTTCTTCTTACATAAATTCAATTTATTAATTTTCCATTAATCTTTTATTATATTTAGAATCAATTGCTTTCAAACCCTATTGGGATCAAGTTGGGCTCACGCTCTGGCCTTTTTAATTATGAATACCTCATGCATTATATAATTTTATTCATGAAATTTTTTGGCATCAATGCTACCAACATCATGCAAAGACAGTGTAATGGCATGACTCTCCCTGAATTGAGATAATCAGAAATATTAATTAAATAACATCTACGCAAATTGAATTTAATCAAAAGAATTGTTCACGGTTTAACACTGGAATTAGAACACTTATCAGCATGACATATGAATTATTATGAATGAATTGATAAATATTAATCATGAAGTGCCTTATTCATCAAGTATGATGAATGGATTAATGAATAAATTATTATGAAGTGAATATTTTTGGAATAATTGTATAGTGCGTGATGATGAAGGTTGAAAATAATCCTCTCCTGAAATTTGTGCTTGAATAATTTATTGGTGAGCTGAAAGGTCAAATTCAATTAACTGTTGAATTTTGGTGACTGTTCCCATGGTTTAATGGAACTTTAAAAAACCTAAATTGATTAGATATCTTGTAATTTACGAGTACTGAGACTTAGCTAAAAATTCTTCCTTCTATTATAATCCTTCTATTATTCCTGGCCTCATCAGTTCCGATATTTCATTCACAAAATATTTCATTTTTATAAAATAATCTTTTTAAAATTCAATGTGTGCATCTTCAGCTATGTGAGAAGCTATGAACTCAACCTACTGCTTTGAAGAAGGGATTCCAGCATTTACGCCCAATTGCACGGAAATACAATTAAATTTAACCGCTGTAAAAGGACGTATAATTTTGTCATTTAACGAAACCGATGCACCGATAACCAACGCAATGACGTCATTTTACGCTGGTTCAATTTGTTGGTTCTCGTATAACTGGCCGTTATCATACTTAACATAAGATATCCCTTCCCACTTATGAATAAAATGATTGAAAGTAATTTGATAGAAAGAAAATTCCTTCCGATTTCATGGTCAGATAGATTGTGATAAATTGAATAAAGAAGAATAGAAAAGAATAAAGAAAAATAGAGAAGAATACAGAAAAATAGAGAAAAAAAGAGAAGAATAGAATAACATTGAACCAACAGCATTGATTAGATGTTACTTTTTCATTCTAACTTTCATTTAAGTGAGTTGAATAAAGAATTATAATGATAGTTTGTTATTTACTTTCTAACATAAAAAAAAAATCAAACATCTTGTATAATTCCTGCTTCCTCATCAAAAATGAAATCTAATACAGTAATAATTAATACTCAATGATCAATTATAATTTTTATTTCTAATTGATTAATTAATTATTATAAATTTCAAAGTGGCTGTTTCAAACTGTTCACATTCCACAGTTATAGCAGGATTCTTTTAACTTGTCACAAAACAGCTGGTTTAACGTTAGTAAACGAGCGCACATCAATCTGACAATTTAAAAGAATCCTGCTATAATTAATGTCTCAATCATCCATGATTGAACTCTTTTTCCCTTAAAATAATTTCTTCTTTTAGAATAATTATAATAGCATTTACTGTATAATAATGTCTAAATTTCAGTTATCAATAAAATCGCTGACATTTTTATCTTATTAATGTTGTATGTTCAATTCTATCCTTTCTTATTTGTTTTGTAATCTTACTTTCAATACGTTCTCACTCTCTCTTTCTTTCTCTTTGGCTCTCTCTCTTTCGCTTTCTTCTTCCTCTTCTCTTTCTTATCCTTCTCTCTCTTTCTATTTATATGATTCCTCCATTACTTTTCTTCATGCCAATTAGAGCTGACAAATAGTCGTTCCTTGAAGTCGACTTTATTAAGTTGATTATTACTTGATTTTCACACCTGCCTTGTAATCAACGTTGTAGATCTCCAATAAGTGACAGTTTTATGTCACTAATATAGTGACGTAGGTATAGCAGGAGCCTTTTAAATTGTCATAAAACAGCTGATTGATGTACGCTCGTTTACTAACGTTAAATCAGCTGTTTTCTGACAAGTTAAAAGGATCCTGCTATACTGTTACACTCACAAAATTTTACGATCAGTATTTTTTATTTTACTTTGACAAATACATCGTTGACCCATATCTTCAGCATCACCTTCCTTTTTTTCATACGTTTTTTACTCTAAAAGCTGTTTTTTTGTTCAGTTTTGACGTATTTTTTCTGTATCGGTCACTTTTTTGTCTGTGCCTTCACGCTTGAATGAATTTGTGAATGATATATCTCATAAAATTGTACATTTTTGCTTATTATGTTAGTGTTAACTGTATTAGGCCACGTTACATTGGTTGGTAAGAGTTGCAAGTGAGGCTAGGCGTACACCGGTTAGTCAAGACAAGACAAGACGAAATTAGTCCCGTTTAGTCACAATAATTCACATAGTTGCTTATGAATCAGCACACACCGATGCAATGACTAATCAGTGTGTGTTGCTTCATAAGCAACTATGTGAGTTATTGTGACTAAACGTGACTAATCTCGTCTTGTCTTGTCTTGACTAACCGGTGTACGCCTAGCCTAAAAGGCAACCATGTCATGTATCATGTTATATTACGAAATAACACTGGAATTGGATATTTGTTAAAAATTGAAAGAATTGGATAAATTTCTTATTTAGAGTTGGAAATTCAGATAATTGAATTATAAATTTACAGCATTATAACCATCTCCATTATCAATTCATTCTAAGGCCGAGCTTTTTGGCCAAACTTTTACAGGGCTCTGAAAAATATTCTTGTAGAATTTCTTGTATCAATATTTCAGTTAGTGGAAACCTGTCGAATTTAAAATAGAACTTGACAATACAGGTTCAAGGGAAATTTTCAGGTTTTGCTTCTTTAATATTGATTATTTTCCAATATGCTATAGCCATACAAACATTGTAAGTGGAATATTATTTATTACTTTAGGCTATTATTATTACGAATATCATACATTATTATAGCAGGATCATTTTAACTTGTCAGAAAACAGCTGTTTCGGTAATGAGTAAACAGTGATTTTGACACAATAATCAAAAGGCTTTAAAGTCTTTAAAAGACTTTTTAAAGAAGACCTTTCAAAGAATAACTTTTTAAAAGACCTTTTCAATAATCTGCGAGATTCAGCATTTGTAGGTTAAGTATTGTGATATTGCTCGTCGAAACATATGTTTTCTGACAAGTTAAAATGACCCTGCTATTATAGTTGTCGTAATTAAACCAAGAATATAATACATGTTACTAAGGAAATTGCCAAGTCAACCCCAAAATTTCTCTCCTATTCTCACCAAGCCCTTCAAGCTTTCATTCTCTTTGATAATTTGACACTGGAAGCGGCATTTTGGGGAACTTTACAAGGTAACAATTAAGGGTAACGAGAACCAACTTATAAATCACGGCTCGGCCTTTCTCAAGCATCTGTTTTGGGCGTTGAACTTCCCTATTCTTAGCACTGTTTTTGGCACAACAAGATTAAGGGGCTTGAAAGAATTTTGATTTTCTGGAGTATGTTAACTATAATTTCATAGTGATACTTGATAAATGTAAGTTCTCTGAAAGAAATTATTGGAATTAGTTTATTTCCATTTCGAAATATTAATTTTCATGAGTTACTTTCTGTAAGTTGTTGTTAGAATTAGTTGAATTTTAGTTTCGAGTCGTTATTTCTGTGAATAAATTTACAATAACACTATTGTTGTGCTGAACCAAACGGGATAAACTATTTTAAATAAGCTGATCCCATTTAGTTACACTGAACTGATCCTGGATCAGAGTTATCAGAGTTGATCTGGCTTGGTAGAACCCAAAATATATTGTATCTCATATATGTAATCTGGGTCAGGACTCCTTGAAATAGGAGGAAAACTTTCTCCAAGTGAAAATTGTCAGTGATGGTATTTCATTGAAAATTTAAAGTTTATTTGCTTGAATCTTGTGGAAAATGTTTGGAAAACGTTTGAAGTGAATTCATTATCTTCTTTTGAATAATAAATCTCCTTGAATCATGTATCACTATATTTAAGCTTATTTCAATATTCCATTTATTTCAAATTACGTGTTAGCTCTTTGAGATTCGGGCTTAGGCTAAATAACAAAACAATAAACTTTATATATTGTTTACTATTTGTAAAAATCTGCTCACTTTAATAATTTGTGTTTTAGACATAGTTTAGACACTGTTTCTATTACACGTTTTAGACATTGCTTCTATTCTCACATTATTGATGTTAAGCCGATTCATTCATCTTTTTTCAACACCAATAATGTTACTGCCAGAGATAACACAAATCTATGGTATGATAAATTATCATAACATAGATTTGGATTATCTCTCGCAGTAATTTGGTAATATATGGTTAGTCTCTATGGTTACAGCCCAACTGAAATCATCATAAAAAACGTTTTTCAAGGCCTAGGACAAACCTTTCAATTACTCAGAACGATAGGCAATGTGGTTCAAGTTGTGCTAGAACTATTTTTTGATATACAGACTAATAGATATGAGTCTATAGATATAGACTATAGATATAAGGGAATAGCAGAGAATTCAACAGTCAAGAAGTTTCAAAAACAGAACTTGAATCATCACTGTACGTCTGGTGAAGTGATGCAAGTCAACTATTAATTCTTCAAACCTTTTTTCAGTTTCTCTTTTTCACCCTCTCGCATTTTAGCGTTCTTCTTTCATTTCATTTTCTTCCTCTCTTTCACTATCTTCTCATCTTTTTCTTTTTCTTAATCTGTCTTTTTCTTTCTCTTTGACCAATCCTATGAGTGACATTTGAGTCTGATCTCACAAGGTGTCAAATTATCTATCGATTAGAAAACATGCAATGGTCACTCTGTAATTATACAGTCTTTGTACAACCTACACCTACTGTACATGTGATACTGATCTTATGGAAATTTTGGAAAGAGATTAAAATATCAGGACATCAACTATTCCAGCAACAAAGAATCAATGAAGTATAAATTGTAATATATGATCCAAGCTGCATAATAGGAGAAGTATTTCTATAGGCTAACAAGAATAAAATGTTCGCCATTATGAATAACAAAATGGCGGTACTGAGCTACGATGGAATACTGTACGTTGATTGGCTGTTGGATGGAGACCTGCCACGCCCACTTTCAACACTAGGAGGAGCTTATCGAATGAGGGGAAGAAAATACAGAATACTGTATTTATCATATTCAATTAAAATTGGGTTATTTATAGATTCCATTTAACTTACGTCTGAAGATGATGCCATGAGCAACAAAACTCAAGTTCTGTGTAATTAAAACTTGATGAATGGAAATAGACAGTATAGTGATTTCCACAGTCAAACCAAGTTTAAACCTTGATTACAAGAAAATTAGATAACAAGATGATAACAAGATTAGATAACAAGAAAAAAAGTTGATAACAAGAAAATTTTTCGTTTGAAGAAATTCTTGACATGTATAAAAATATAATTATTAATGCTCTTCTAAATATTACTAATAGAAACATAGGTGCATACATATCTTAGGGACGAATTCTCAATGTCCCTACAAATAATCACAAACTCGAATTCAAGTAAAAAATTTTTAATCTTCAGCAATTATTCTCATATTTTTTGTATTTGGAAGTTACTGTAACACTTCTCATATTCTTTGTACTCGGTGTTTACTGTTACCCTGCAATCAAATCATAAAACTAGTGTGAGCAAAATTAATAAATTTTGAATTTAAATTTTTGAATATTTTGTTTCTACTGCACACATCTTGTTTACTCACACAATTCTCAAGCAACAAAGAATATCTCTACAAATAACTAAAAAAATTCTAAAAATTTCAGTGATCACTCTCTTGTTTTGTGTTTTGTTACAACTTCACTCCTCTTGCTTCCTGTCAAGAAAAAAAGAGTATCTATACAAATTAAAAATTTTAAAATTAAAATTGGAATTTTTTTCGAAAACCTTCAATGATCCCTTGTTTTCTTACAACTGCGCCCCTCTTGTTTCCTCTCACAATAATCCAGCAACAGAGAGCATAATGAAGAGGTAAAATAGCTGTACGATAAACCGAAGAGTCTGGATTCGTTTGCGAAGGGGAGTCATCTCAATCTTAATCGATTTTCTTATCAATCTAATCACCGTCATTAGTGCGGTTTCATTCTTCCGCGTCTCTATATATAGTAAATACTTTGAAGTAAATATAGTTATATACTATATGTCACTATAAGATACTGTAGTTGATGCTGGAAAATGTATATAGTTATAGTCAGTGTTGTGTGATATCACTGCCAGTTGTGTACCTTTCCTATTATAAAGAGAATAACTGAGTGGCTACCCTGTCTGTTGTCTTTTGGGCGAAAAGAAAAAGAAGATCAGATATTAGTAGCCTACCAGTTTTCGTTCGTTCCTCGTTTCCCGGAGTGGTTTAATATCAGATAATAGCTCTGAAAGTGTCTTTCGATGTCCGAGAAGTAGTCGGTCGCACTCTTCATCCCCGGAGTCTGGATCTTTCAACAGCTTTATACAGCTTCAGACGTCGGTGGGAGAAGGATGGAAGATGGTGGATGGTGAGGAGCGTGTGGGTTAGAGTGAGAGGGAGGTTGCGAGAGAGCAGTCACCGCGCAGAACTAGCCCGCTCGAATTCAAGTCAACAAACAATGTCAACTGAGTGGTGGGGTGCCGCAGGGCGCTCTCTTGGCGCCTACACTTTTTCTCTTCTTTACTTTAATTAGCATCTTTTTTTATTACGGTCGGTCGTCCAAAAGCCTTTTCTTACTTGACACAGGACATCTTCTTCTTCGTCCTGCCTCGTCCTCTGACTACAAACACCTTGCATTAAACGCCGACGACGGCCAATTCACGTGTCTCTCTCTTCTTTCTCTCTTCATCTCGCTCATTCTCTCTTCTTCTGTCTCTATCACACGCCTCCTCCTCCTCCTCCCTTACAATGGTAAACGAGCTTGAAACATCCATTCCCTCCCCCTCCTTCACTTGCTTGTCTTCTTTTTCCTCAAAAAAGTCTACTCAGAAAACTCATTCTCAACGTAAATGCATAGGCGCCGTCTGCATTTCGAATACACTCTATTAGCTGGAAGATGAATAAATTTGGAGTAGCGTCTCCAGAAAGAGAAAAAACTGAAATACAGACAGCTTGATGAGTTTTCGAAATTAGGCGCGCTTATTAATAATTCCGATTCGATTTTAATGTCGTTTTTTTGCCTTTCCCTCGAAAAAAGCTTCTGGACAAGCTGGCGGCGCCTCTTAAGTGCTGGAAAGGCTTAACATTAAAAACTACTTAAAGTCTAATAATTGGGGTTATTTCGGGGGAAAAAGTGTGGATTCTAGTAAATGGATTTCATTTTTCAGATTCAACAGAATATCTGTATCACATAGGCTTCTATTATCAGTATCTGTAATGACAGAACTGATAAGGTGGGATTGAACAATTCAATGACTCAATTGATTAGAATATTGTTTGTTTTGTTGGATACTTACAGTATTACTATATTACTATTCACAAATGGATTGATTTAATTTTTCCAGTTTCAAAAGAGATTACCTTCATTCAAAAAGCATAAATAGGGATGTTTCAATGACAACGACTCAAATGATTAAACTATTCATGTTTTGATGAATATTCACATTTACCATTTAGTTTTTAGTTTAAAAAACAGTTTTCAGTTTAGAAATTCCGGATTACAGTACATTATTTAGGTGGGAATGAACGTTTCAATGATTCAATTATGTTGACTTAATTATCATGTTGTAGTCTGTATAGACTACTTACATTACTATTCACATTGATATAAGGGACCCATTTTCAATAGTAATTGTTGAAATTTTATCAGCAGCATGGAATACGAGTCCATTACGAGAATCCATTTTGAATTTCTCACTGTGCACGAATGTTACAAGTAGTGAAACTATTTCAAATACATAGAAGTAGAATAATTATTCTGTAAGATTGATAGTTTATTTATCCATTTCAGTGATTTGTAGTTATATTAGTAGTGAAAATTACATTAGTATGTTCTAGAAAAAACTATTACACAGTAAAAAGTATAATTAAAAATGATCTCTGTATAAACTAATACTTAATCGAATTTCTTACTTATTAGAGCTAATTACTCTAATTTCATACTTATTACTGAGAGCTTAATTGATACAGGATTGAATCAATCTTATAATATTTCTTTCTCGATATTTATATCAGTTTTTATCATAATTTTCAAGCTCCTCCCATTTTGAAAAGTGAGCGTGTCAGGTCAAGCAAGCAACAGCCAATCATAGAGCAGTATTCCATTTCAGATTGCTCCTCCCATTTTGAAAAGTGAGCGTGTCAGGTCAATCAACCAACAGCCAATCATAGAGCAGTATTCCATTTCAGATAGCTCCGCCATTTTGACTTTCTTAAGGCATCCATTTTGTATTATTGCTAGCCAATAGGAAACGCTGTAATATGACTTGGATGCAGTAATTCAGAGAAAGGTATCATGAACATAATCTGAGGACTATTTACTGTAATTTTAATTTGGGATGGAAGCATCATGCACATAAACAGCTGGATTGTTTAATTTTAATTTGGAATAGGAACAGTTTTGGGCGAATGTCTCTAGTTTCGCTCCAATTATTGTAATTCACATTATGAATTATAATGAATCAATTCGGAATTCAATCACGATCTATTAAAACTTATCCCAAACAAACTCTAGTTTTATTTCATTTCAGAGTGCAGAGCTCCTTCAAATTTCCAAGATGGAAAGAAGCCATCTTTCAAGATTTTGAAAGATTGAAATATTGCTCCTGGAAGCAGAAATCGATCTGTGTGACCTAGAATCATTGATGGAAGATTTTCTTCTCTCTTCTTCAGAAAAGCAGTTACATCATTTGTTTGAAAAATATTCTACAAAATAATTTAATTACATTGATATCTACTTAAATAGACATATTGATATAGATCACACAACAACAATGTAATCTGAGCCCAAACTAATCAGGAATTCCAAAAGATTTATTCCTGAACTAAATAAAATAATAAATAAATCTAGAGTGCTAGGGATGGAGATTACAAGTCAGAAAAAGTTCATTTACAATAGAATAGAATAGAAGAATAGAATTTTATTGGTCATTTAATATTTTACAAATACATCGACTTCGTCAAGTTTAAATTACAACCAGGAATCGAATCAAAATTTAGCTCTTTTCATGTACTTTCATTTGGTCTCAACAGAACAAGTCATTCTGAGCTTGTTTTATTTCTATTGGTGTTTGAACTCAACATTACAATTCAAAAAGTCACGATCTTGTTAGGTAGTAGCAGTACAAGTCAAGTTATTCTGTTAGGAGCAGGGCTGATTGAAAATACTCAAATTCCTTTCTTGCTGGGGAGTCAGAGTATAAGTCGAGTTGTACTGTTGAGTCAGTGGGTGACGGACCCCCCAAAATAGAAGGCATGTCTTGTACTATTAGCACCAACGACCTGACCTATAGATTGAAATTTGAGAATAATTCTCCTGAAAAATTGCATTTTATGACTTGTACTCTTGATCCCTTGATTGCCTTATGCTGAACAAGGATAGCAAACTCCCATCTAAGCAATGCTGACTTCTTGACGTGAATCGCACTATAGCACTCTAGAAATAACAAAATAATCTATATCCACTAAAATTAACATGTATATGTCGGTCCCGGCTGCCTGAAAACAGTCGTTAAGTGAACTGATCAGGAGTGACCTGAAAACTCTGACACCAGACCTGAGCCAGCCAGGTTACACGGAATTATTACTATTATAACATGTAGCCTATATTAAAACATAGATTACACAGCACCAATGTAATCTGAACCCAAACTAATCCAGGAATCCCAATGTTCTAAACTAAGCATCACTATACCTGAACTATTGCTATATCGGCACTATTCGAATCCAGACTCCTTCTGTTTGTAGTATAGGAAGCCAGTGACGCCAGACATTAAAAAGTCATTGAAGAAAACAATGTGTCACCCATGTTGTGTGTGCTGTTTTTTGTTTGTGTGTGTGTGTACGCTAACAAAAGAAGTGTGCTACACTCTTGGGAAGGGCGAGGCATGTCGCCATTCAGAAAAATTAGAGGAGCCACCTTTTGGTGGGTCTCCCATTCATTAGGAGAGGCCAAGTTGTAGGTCTATTCTTCTTCAGGTCTATGGTGGAGTGGGAATTGTCAATTATGTCTAGACTCCTTTTTCCTGCCCATTGTTGTTCGTGAGAAGAGAGAAAGAGAGAGAGTGATAGTGAAGTGAATGAATGGAAAGGGAGCCGAGTAAAATATTGGGAAGACATAGCACTTCCATTGGAGCAAGCGCCAAACCATTTATAGGTTAGACAGGAAGTGCTAAATTTTGATAGATAAAAAGTGGGTGAGGATCTGTGCTGGAGATATAATCGATGATATCGATAGTGTCGATAGTATCCAGGCCGTAAACATTGGGGATAGATCATTATCTAGGATTATCATCTTTGACTACCCCTACTCAGGGATTACCTTTGTCTGCTTTTATCAGGAACTGTATTATCACTAGAGCGATGTATTATACTAGATTGATGTGAGTGATGTGTTTATACCCTAAATTGTTTTCTCTAGTGCTAATACATTTACAACTAATGCAGTTCCAACTAAAGTGCTTACCAGATGACTGGCATTTCCTTGATAAGAAGATATTTTTGAGTTAGGTACATGAATCTAGGATTGTTTCTATTGGATACTGTGGTGCGCTCCATAATAATATTCGCTTCTAAAAATCTTTAAAAATTCGCTTACAATATATTATGCTTTTTTTCATCAAATGTACTATATTTTGACTGCGATTTCAAACTGATCTATTACAATACATCTGAAAGTTTTTAGAACTTTGATAATATAATTGACCGATATCAATGAATCTGAGTTTGAATTGACGTATTGTGACGATGGAATTGAAATGAAAATTTATCAAAAAGTAGACTGTTGTCATAAAAATGTGTTGATGTGAATTACTATTAACTAGACGTTCGTCATGGAAAGTGAAATAGAATAAACTTGATAGATTGTAATCTTAATCTAGTCTAGATCATCTTTCACTGCTTTATCGGATACTACAGAGTTATTTGAAATACATTAGAGCCAACTGAATTCAACCATAAATTCAGCCATAAAATGACATTATTCAAAGTTGCCCGGATCTTGAATTTTCCCTAATGGGAAATATGGAAAACACGTAATAGGTTAAGAAGTTCAACACTGAATTTCAACTAATTATTTCTGAAGATGAACTTATAAGTCTAGTCTAGAAGAACACCAATGATTCCCAATCATGATCTCTAATAATCTTGAAAAAACTAGGATGACTTAATCCAGTAGACCGGGCCCCCTAGACCACTTGAAACCCTGGAAGGTTACATTGATCCATTAGCCCTAATATAAAAGTGAGGCCACATGTTGCATCTTAAGAGAAGGGCTGTTAGTCTGGTCGTAAGCCACTACTTCATTTTTTATCTATGTTGTCTGTTTTCTAAGATCATGATGTTGTGGTCTCTGAATTTGTGGTAGGCTACTAAACATGACAAGTACTTGACAACTTCAGGTCTGGAGTAAGTTCTAGATGTCAAAATAGACTTGAAACTAATGCTTAAAAGGGTTATGTTGACGTCATGAGACCGTAATGGTTGTCATAACGTTAATGTATAAATTAGGCTACTAAAGGCACAGAAAATTACATTATCTGTGCGACATGTCAAATTTCATCAAATTTGCTTCATAAGAGAAATGGAAAAAATGTTCTCTATTATGAAGTTTTTACTTGATTACTTGGTAAGGTGAAAGAATGAGAACAATGATGTCTATTCCATAATGATTAAGGCTAGGCGTACACCGGTTAGTCAAGACAAGACAAGACGAGATTAGTCACGTTTAGTCACAGTAATTCACATAGTTGCTTATGAAGCAGCACACCGATGCAATGACTAATCGGTGTGTGTTGCTTCATAAGCAGCTATGTGAAGTACTGTGACTAAACGTGACTAATCTCGTCTTGTCTTGTCTTGACTAACCGGTGTACGCCTAGCCTAAGTGCATCAATGCACTATGATCAGAAACGAAATTGAACCATTTTACAAAATAGTAAATCATCTTCACACCGTTTTTTCTCATTTTCGAGATAATTCGAGGTCAACTCATCATTCACAAACCCCTAAACAGTATCGTTTTCACAAATCAACAACCCCAAAACTCGAACTGGAGAAACCATCCCTGTTAGGAAGGGCTGATGTTGTATTTATAGAAGACAAGGGTGATAAAGATCTCAGAGTCATCCCTGAGGAGTGAAACCATAAATCATTGGGTAATTTACGAGTTTCTCACATTACTTCGGCTAATTTCGCTCTAATTAGGGTCCAAGTTTTTTGTTAAAATTCGTATAAAAACTTGAATAGTTTCGATTTGTCTCCACCTGAGTGTTTTTGAGACGGATATCCTTGAATGGATACTTTATGAATGGACATTGATATTTTCAAACTCCGCCGTTTCATGTAGATACAACACAGTATTAATATCGTTAGTATATTTAATCTCATCTTCACTTTGTTTAATAACTTTTAGTATACTCTTTGTTCAAAAATCGAATAATTACTTCACTAGGGCACTTGACCGGCAATCAAAGGGTGCTGGGTTCGATTCCCGCCCGGGCAAAACTTTCTTTTTACAGCAGCATTCATCGAATTTCCTTACTAGCTATTATTCTGTTGTCAATATTCACAGTAGCGGAAGTCTTCAGAGTATTATATAGCATTATTAATTAGGATTTTCCTTCAATTAATTATAATAATTACTTCTATAAATAACTGTCATAATCTAGAATTTATGTCGATACATTTTGTAGTCTACATGGATAGAGTACGTAATGCATAATGAAGCATAAACTAAATGCTAATTGTAACGCCATAATACTACGTTCCATTCTTCATAAATAGTTTCAAAGTCAAAGAACTATCAAATCAAAAAATAGTTTCAAATTTCAAATATTCATCGTCTTTCAGTGTTTTTCGTTTTCTTGGCATGTTTGATGAACTTGCTCTCTTGCGAGGCGAAAAAGTTCTTGAAGTTTTTATTTGCCATCAATAAAAGAGCAACGAGAAAAAGAGTTTGAAAAAGATTTAAAAGCGAAACTCTGGATTCGACTCGCCAAAGATTTACTCTTCCAGTCGCCAGTTATTGAAGTCTGATGCCTTGCATCCATTATACATTTTTACCATCCTTGCCAATGCTTTTAAAAGTATAAACGTCTGCTTTTTGCTTTCTTCTTCTTCTTATTCTTCTCCTTTTTTTCTTCTCCTTCTTCCCCTTCTGAGCCTCTGCCTACTCCTCCTCCTCCTCCTCCGCCTCCTTCTCCGCCTCCTCCTTCTTCTCCTCCTCCTCCTCCTCCTCCTCCTCCTCCTCCTCCTCCTCCCTCCTCCTCCTCCTACTCCTTCTACAAATTTAATATTTTAATGCCAAAGTAAACCTGTAGCTCTTCTTCTTCTTCTTCCTCCCTCCTTCTTCCTCTTCTTCTTTCTTCTTCTTCTTCTTCTTCTTCTTCTTCTCCTCCTTTTCTCCTTCCTCTTCCTCTTTCCGTCTTATTTCTCCTCCTCTTCTTCCTCTTCCTTCTTTTCTTCTTCCTCTTCTTCTTCTTCTTCTTCTTCTTCCTCTTCTTCTTCTTCTTCTGCTTTTTTCTTCTCCACCTCCTAATCCTTTTTCTACTCCTCTTCCTTTTCCTCGTTTCCTCTCCTTTGCTTCTCCTTCTTATTTCTCCTCCTCTTATTGTCTTTGTTCTTCATTGTCTTCTTCCTCTTTTTCACCTGTCTTCTTCTACTCCTTCTTTCTTTTCTTCTTCATCTTCTATTTCTTCCCTGCTTCTTCCTCCTCTTCTTCTCCACTCTTCTTTTTCTTCTTCATCTTTTTCATCTATTTTCTCTCTCCAACATCCATTAGTGTCGTTGTCTGTCGACTTGCGGCCATAAATTTGAAGCCTCCATTTTCGGAGCGATTGGCTTTTGGGGGGGGGGGGCGGTGGTGGTGTTGGGTTTTGTTCGGAGGACTTCGATTAGGAGCACTAAGAACTTATAAATGTCTTCTGGACTGCCAGTATAGTCAGTCAGTCCTTCACTCTGTAATAATAATTTACATTATAAGTTTTTAGTGTTTTTGGTTGATTTTTGTCTTGTACCGGTCATCTGTAATCTGTCACTCACGCATGCGCGCTCACAAGCACACACGGCCAGTCTCTTACTATTTTATAGTTTTTTGAAGTGATCAGAGTTCAAAAACCGAGTAAAACTGAAGAAAAGGCTCCTAACACTACAAGGACAAAGTTTTAATGCATGCTGCATAATTTTATTAATCGTATCGTCAATGCCAATTGACCGAAGTAAAATGACGTAATTTGTCGTTCGTATACTTAATAATACAAATAAACCTGATGCAACAGATTTGAACAGAATGATTGAAAATTCACTATGCTACTAACATTTGTAAAATTCTAAGGCTAGGCGTACACTGGTTAGTCAAGACAAGACAAGACGAGATTAGTCACGTTTAGTCACAGTACTTCACATAGATGCTTATGAAGCAACACACACCGATTAGTCATTGCATCGGTGTGTGCTGCTTCATAAGCAAGTATGTGAATTACTGTGACTAAACGTGACTAATCTCGTCTTGTCTTGTCTTGACTAACCGGTGTACGCCTAGCCTTATATTTAGCATACTGCTCGAAAGTATAGCTCATTCACATAGTTCTATGGCATCTGAACTGGGAAAGAATTATTGTCATATAATAGAAGCTGTGGTAGCTTATTACAGAATTTCCTACCAATATAATCTCGTTTCTGTTTAATAACTTACTATTGTATCCCATAATTGACTCGATTTCGTGTATTGTATCCATGTTAATTGTTAGTCCACCCATAGTTCAAACCATACACCTCACGAATTGTTCAGCATTCCTAACATAATAATGTCTCAAAAAAACAGCTTCCTAGAAAGCATGCGCAGACCACTAAAAGCAGCTCCGCTTTTGACGCCAACAGAAAAAAGACGACCACTAAAAACAGAAAGAAAAAAAAAACATAAAAAAACGCAGTGACTAAAAACAGAACAAAAACACGACGACTAAAAACCGATCAAAAACGCAGTGACTAAAAAAAGAACAGCATCTCTGCTCTGCAGTGAGAGGCTGTTCGAATCCTTCTTCTAGCCGCCCCCCCCCCCAAAACACCACGTTTCTGGTTTTAGCCGGGCGTGGCTTGTTTGGGGCGAGTGATTGGTTGTGCGCGTGCGTCGGCTGAATCAAAGATGGCGGACAGGACCCGAATGTTTTTGGGAGGCAGATGTGTGATGGGGAATTGAGAGGGTGGTTTTGGAGTTGATGATATTGAACTTGGAGCGTTTGTGGTATGAGTTATTTATTTATGAGTATGTCATCTGACTTGTTGAAAAAAGTTGTCAACACCGTTGCAGAACCTCTGCAGTTTTATTAATGAGTCTTTCAGCCTGATTGTTCCCAATGCTCTAAAAAGATCCAAAGTTGTCCCATCCCAAAAATCGAAAGAAGGGTATAGAATTTTCAAATTGTAGACCAATCACGATTGTACCCATTTTCTCAAAGGTGGTTGAGGCCGTTGTTGCCAGCAGTTGTATTCATCTAGAACATCACAGTTGAATGTTTCACAATTTGATTCAAGGGGATTTTCAACAGATGATGCAATTGAGAGGCTTACAAATTATGTCTATAATGCCTTTGAATCCAGACAATTTCAGGTATAACCTATGTGACATCAGCAAGGCGTTATGGATCATGCAGTGTTGTTAAGCATTATGGTATTGAGGATTGTGAGTTAGGTTCAATCATATCTATCTAATAGGTCACAGATTGTTTGCATTGGTCTAATAGATCGGGAGAAGCGGCGGTGAGCTTGGTGTCCCTCATCAATTGGGTCCCCTGCTCTTATTAATGATTAACGACCTCTTGTTTCCACTGACTCCATTTGTATGCGATCGAGATTGATGTCTAGTAATTTTGTTGAGGATTAGGATGGAGGTTGCAAGGAGGCCCATCTTGAAGTCAATGGTTTCTCTATTAATGATGGAAAGACTCAAACACTTATTTGTGGCTTGAAGCACAGAGTAGAATCTCAGTCTGACTTGGAGAATTCAACGAAGTTCCTTGGTGTCTAGCATTGACAGGAAGTTGACATGGGACTCATTGTAGGCATCTTTGCAGTAAGCTCAAAGTCTATTCACCTGATAAGATGTCTAAGGGGCCATCTACCTGATAATTATTTGCGTGTGGCATATTTTCTTGTTTCATAGCCTTCTGTCTTATGGTATCCTGCACTGGGTGGGAGTAGTCATGTTTCAGGTGTTCTTCTACTCCAGAAAAAGGTTGTGAGGATAATTATGGGCGCCACTTTTAAAACATAAACCATATTTTGTTGCTCGGGATCTTAACGGTTTAACCAATATATATTTATGTTGTACATATTTATAAGAATAAGTCCATGAGGAAACGAGGTATGATCCATACATGGCACCGCCAGAGACAACTACTTGAGACTCAACATACAAGGTTGACTAAGATACAGAGGTGCCATCTGGTCATTGAACTAAGGTCTTTAATAAGTTGCCTGAGTCGATAAGGAATCTTCCCGCCACTTTTGTTCAAGAAATCTCTTTTTAAGACCCTGTGTGACAGTCCGTTTTATCTGTTGGAGTTTTCACTCATACATTTTAATTGGCAGGTTTATTTATGTTTTATTGACGTTGCTGATGACCGTGTCCGATGGCAAGAAAATGGAACGATCTATCTATCTATCTATCTATCTATCTATCTATCTATCTATCTATCTATATCTATCTATTTATGAGTATGAGTTTTATGAGTATTTTAATTATGAGTATGAGTATGAGTATTTATAACGAGTATGAGCTATTTATTATGTTATTTATTATGAGTTAATTGTTGTAGGGTTGAAGAAAGTTTGGTGAAATTTGAAAAGGAGTTTTTTAATTTTCTTCTATATTTTGAGATATTTGATAATCTTGTCCAATAATCGAGGGGTTGTCTTGAGTTACGTTCAAAGTTGGATACTTGTGTGAGAGAATTGTTTGAGAAACAAACATCTCAAACAAATTTAATGATCAAACATTTTTCTATTCAAGGGAATCGATTAAACGGGAAGTAAGGCTAGGCGTACACCGGTTAGTCAAGACAAGACAAGACGAGATTAGTCACAACACTTCACATAGTTGCTTATGAAGCAACACATACCGATTAGTCATTGCATCGGTGTGTGCTGCTTCATAAGCAGCTATGTGAATTACTGTGACTAAACGTGACTAATGTCGTCTTGTCTTGTCTTGACTAACCGGTGTACGCCTAGCCTTAGTAATTGATTCATAAATCAACTGGAGAAATTGTGGATTATTCTTCTCTATTATGTTTAGCTGAACTAATTTCCCTTTGAGCATAAAGTCTCATTGTTTGAAGATTTTATTCAGAATATCTTAAAAGTATTTTCTTGATAATAAGAACGTGTCAATAGTATTACCAGTATTCAAAGATTTCTCTTACATTCACATCTGACTATTCATTGCTTTCACAGACTTCATTTGTTTTGTGATTCCACTAACATTTCAAGTTCAGTAGACCTTTAAACATCCTCCAGTAACTGAGTCAATAAGTTACAGTTATTAAACAACATAAGTACCCGCATAGTGCCCATATATACATAAGTACTGTCCATAATAGACTACTGTCTACCAACTGTTGAAAACCATATGTAGTGTAGGCCTATGTGCTATATAGTGACAACATCTATACCCGTGTATATATGTATTTGTTAGTGATAAGCGTTATCAATCCGGTAGTTTTGCACACCTGATGTAGTCCGAAATGCATTGTGGGTAACATTGTTTATCAAAGAAACTTCCTGTCACTTTGAAAACTCGCGGCTATCTCTCCCATTGTCACTCATCCATTGTTTATAAATAACGCATCCTAACAATGGATTATGTTGTGACAAGTTGTAGACTTGGTGGTGGTCATAGAATGAAAAAAACAACAAATTTTTCTACATCGTCGTCTTGAAAAGGCGTCAAATTTTCAAGAATCGAATCTTCGAATCTCCGATCGAATGAAATAATAAGGCTAGGCGTACACCGGTTAGTCAAGACAAGACAAGACAAGATTAGTCACGTTTAGTCACAGTAATTCACATAGTTGCTTATGAAGCAGCACACACTGATGCAATGACTAATCGGTGTGTTGCTTCATACTATGTAAGTACTAATCTAATTTCTTGTCTTGACTAACCGGTGTACGCCTTACCTCATAGTTAGCATGTTTCAAAACTTAAATAACAGAAAAACTCCGCATGTATTGTAGGGCCTATATCGTGGGGGCCACAAAATTCAATTCAGCAACAATTTAATTCTAGATACAGTATAAGACTTTAGTCTATATTCATACGTATTTGCGGTATAATGTTGAGCTTCTTCTTGATTTTACTAAACGTTTTGTTTCTGATTTCTGTTGCAGAGTGCGTCCGGCGATGTTAGATTTGATTTGAGGATCACATCACAATGTTTCATGGTTCCAACACTCCGGGAGCAATGGCTATCTCATCCAACTACAACGAAAACTCAACTAGTAAGTTCTACTTATTTCTAAGCTCGCAAGTTTCAAGTTCATTTCTGCTTTCTAGCCACCTGACTCTGAATTCCGTTTCCAGTGATAAAATATCTGTGAACAGTGAATAGTTTTCTTTATTATCCTTATTAGATCAATAGAATTATCTTCAATACTTTATTATCTTCTCACTTTATATTACTTTACTTACTTTATTATCTTTATAGAATTGTCATCTTTATTAGATCAATCTAAATGCAAATTGGAAAGAGAAACAGGCAGTCTCCCAAAATTTATTTGAATATCTAAATTTCCTTCAAGTTTCTTGAACTTTTCCTAAACAATATTAATAGTCAGATCTCGCTGACACAATGGAATCAAATCTTCTGTTTTCAGATTTAAGTCTTTCTACTGTTCTTAGCTGTACTGTACTGTACTGTGCTTAAACTGTTGCATGTTTTTTGAATCATACATACCGTTATTCAAGACAAGACAAGACACGTGTCACGTTTTATTACTTCACATAGTTGTGAGCAGCACACCGATTAGTCATTGCATCAGTTTCTGGTAACCACGTGAATTATTGACTAAACGAGACTCGCTCTCTCGTCTTGTCTACGCTAATAGTAATTTTGACTTTACCAATGTAAATAGAATAGAAGGTAGTGTATACGAGGATGATGCGCAGTAGCAGACATCATTCAGCTGATAGTAGTGGCAACAGTCTGTACTTTTACAGGGACTCTACAAGACTCTACAAGCCTCTACTAGTTCAAGACATCAAGAGAACGATTTCCCCTATCTTTTACATGTTAAATTCAGCTAGTTTATGTATTTTTCTGTAAATTTGCATGCTTTTACTATCACCTCAACCTTTGCTGGGCATCATTGCATATTCATCTTCAATTCTTTGTAGTTTCAATACTATTCTAGCAGTTTTAGGGCCGGTTCATGAGCTCGGGATTCAGCCAAGTCCTAGACTAAAACGGGTGGCTATCTTAGCATCGACAAACGTTTGTCTCGACAGGTTAGTGGGTTGGCAGCATAGAGAGCCCTCAGTACATAGTGTCGAGGCTAACGTTTGTCGGTGCGACGGTGGGCACCCGATTTAGTCTAGGACTTGGCTAAATCCCGAGCTTATGAACCGGCCCTTGATATTATTAGACAACTAATTATTTCTATTTTAATTATATCCTGATCTCAGAATTCTAGAAGTAAATGCCTTTAATCCATTTATAAAATAATTCAATTAATAAATCAATACATAATCCACTATATTGATATGTGTTGGGGGTTATTATTTTCATTTTCCTTCAATACCAAATGTTACTTCCAATTTACAATCTCCACGATTTTAAGTTATTTTCTCCTGTTTTCTTGCAGACTGGGACACCACCCCTATCACAAGTACCAGCTCATCCACTCCCCCCTCTTCCTCATCACACTGTCAACAACAACAACACCATCACCAACAACAGCAGTCACAACAACAGCTGTTATACGTGCCGGGCAGAAACTGGGGTGGCGGAGCCTCGTCTGTTGCCACCCAAGGCGCAAGCTCCCATTATGACGCCTCCCAAATGCAGGCGTCCGTGGCGCAGTACAATGGTGGCAATCAGGGGGTACATCCCCCTCACCATCCCCCACATCCCCACCACCCGTCCCATCACCTGCCCAGCACTTTTTACGCCGCGCAAACTTCGATCATGTGGCGAGCCTACGATTACAATAATCCCGCGCATTATGGTGAGTATTGTTTTTTACTGTGATTTTAAAATATTTATTTGATTTTTATTTGTATCTATATAGATTGATGTTATATATTTATTTCAATTGATTACATAAATAATTTGAAGAAGGTTCCTCACATGGGCAAATGACTATGGGTGAGGAGCGAGTTTTCCGAACCTAAAGTTTCAATCTTTACACTGCCTAGTTTCAGGTACCCTAATAATAACTCTGAACTGTCTCTGTTGACATGATTAAGACCCAACGGGAAGTGATTTGAAGCACTTTTATAATACTGTATTATCAATTTTCATGTTCAATGAATTATTTTTTCGAATTTATCGGTAATTTTTAATCATTATCGATATATTTTTTTCAGAAGTGATGTGAGGTTATTCGAAGCACTTTCATAAATACTGTATTTATTAATAACTTTTCATGTACAATCAGTATTTTCTCGAATTGATCAATAATTCATCGAATTTTAATTCATTATTTATCGGTATTTTCTCTGCTCTTAAAGGTGATGTGAGGTGATTTCAAGCACTTTTATAATAGAGGTTTTCTCCAAGTTTCTTTCTTATTTCAATTCTTGATTCTTCTAATATTTGTTACATTTGTGCGTTCGATTAATAAACTACAAACAGTTTCTAATTTCGGTTATTTATTTCAACAACCAACAACAAAATAATAAAGTTGGTTAAGAAACTATCTTCTTCTTCTTCTTCTTCTTCTTCTTCTTCTTCTTCTTCCTTCTCTTCTTCTTCTTCTTCTTCTTCTTCTTCTTCTTCCTCTTCTTCTTCTTCTTCTTCTTCTTCTTCTTCTTCTTCTTCTTCTTCTTTCTTCTTCTTCTTCTTCTTCTTCTTCTTCTACTTCTTCTTCTTCTTCTTCTTCTTCTTCTTCTTCTTCTTCTTCTTCTTCTTCTTCTTTCTTCTTCTTTTCCTTTAGCTTTTCCCTATTCGGGGTCGCTGTTCCGTATCTTCCTCCTCCACACCATTCTCTCCCCGGCTTCTTCATCTGTCAGCTCCTTTTCCCTTTAAGAAACTATAAAACTGTAAAACTATAAACTGTATAATTGGCTTATTAATTTTTCATGTTCGTTCAGTATTCTCTGGAATTGATAGGTAATTTCTAAATCATTATCGGTATTTTCACTGTTTTTCTCTTTAGACGGCAGCATGGAGTTCCAGATGGGCGAGGGCCGCGAGTGCGTGAACTGTGGCGCGATTTCGACGCCGCTGTGGCGCCGCGACGGCACCGGCCACTACCTCTGCAACGCCTGTGGTCTGTACCACAAGATGAATGGCATGAACCGACCTCTCGTCAAACCCGCCAAACGGCTGGTTAGTCCCTCCTTAACACAGGTTAGTCTCAAAAGTAATTATAAAAGTTATGGACCAAAACAACTAGAAAAGAAAACGTTATCAATATTCATTTCATTTTATTTCATTTATTTACACACAATTTCCAAAAACAATACAATAATACAACATAAAAAAGCAATACAAAAATGGAAAAAGTGGTAAGGTGACCTCATTAGTAATCGTGTTGAGGCACTATAATGCACCATATTGTAATTGATGGAGAATGACTAGCAAAGAAATCAATATCATTATTGGCATTGATTGAAAACAACAAGCAGAGATCCACCTGAGTTTGTCGTACATATTAATGCAGGGCGAAAAGTTAATAATAGTTATATCTCATCCAAAGGCATTAGTAAAGAACTATTCCTGATGTGCTGTACTGATATTGTTATTGCGAGTGTAATTTACTTCCCAAATAAATCTTATTTAATATTATGAAAAATGTTTCGGGTCCGACTTTGGAAAGTTCGTGGAGAAGATTGAGTGGACCGATTTTGATGCGGTTTGCGCCAAAATAAAGATAAAAAATCAGGCTTAATTTGTTTTTCAAAAATAATCATTTTAAATGGGAGTAAATTGATAAAAACATAGAAATAGTTTTCTGAGGCACTATCTACTGCCATAAAATGTACTAAATTATTAAATCCCTTGAGTTTTGGTTTGTGAAGTATCACACATAGATAGAGCTTAGAAGATCATACAATAGTCATCTGTACAAGGTAGAATTTCATTGGTGTGACTGAGCTGCTGTCAGCTGCAGATAGACAAGATAGCAACTATCTGTTGGAACAGTGTCTCAACGGGTTTTCATGAATGATGTTCCACTATTTAAGAATATTTTAGAAAATTCAAGGGAGCGGCGCTTTGCGCTGCTCGTGGTGAACTCGTTATCTATTATATTTGGCGCATTCCTTTCTACTGTGCTTCCACCACTGCGAGATTTGATGTAAAATCTAGATGAAACTCACACTGATACAAGTCTGTTGCAGTACTGAACAAGCAGCCGGCGCTTTGCGCTGCACGGGGTAAACTCGTTATAATGAAAATGTATCTTATTTTTGTATAATCAATGTATCTTATTATCAACGGAAGTTAATGCTTGAAGGTGCATTATCTTAGTTGAGTTGGAATAAAATACTTCAAATACTTGAATACTCGAAATATTAAGGGCCGGTTCATGAGCTCGGTATTTAGCCAAGTCCTAGACTAAAACGGGTGGCTACCGTAGCATCGACAAACGTTTGTCTCAACAGGTTAGTGGGTTAGCAGCATAGAGAGCCCTTAGTACATAGTATCGAGGCTAACGTTTGTCGATGCTACGGTGGCCACCCGATTTAGTCTAGGACTTGGCCAAATCCCGAGCTCATGAACTGGCCCTTAATTTATCAACGTGTTATTGACATTCGTTTCAATTCAAGTATCCGCCAAGACGAATCTTGGAAATTGTGTTGATATTTTTCTATCACGATAATTCTTCTCCATTTTGTTTCCTTGCAAGTGAGCTGTATAAATATAAATTAAACAATAAAATTAGAATATTCAGATGTAAAATTCCTCTTATAACATCCTATATGAAAGTATATAATATTTAGCTATATATTCTTACAAAATAATAGAATCAAGCATAATTCAATAATGTTATGAACTTGACTAAATCCCGAGCTCATGAACCGGCCCTAAATGTTACATGAATACACTCAAACACTACTTCAGACCCTTCTCTCCAATCAATCCTGTATTAATCATAATCCAACTTACACATAGGCCTACACTACACGAGTACACTAATTTACACCAGAATATTTCTGTGTGGACTCTCGCACGCGCGTTTGTGCGCACGCGATCTACAGCTGGTCACGTCGCTTGTACATGTACTCGTGTCTACAAGCAATAAAGAGTGTGGACGTATAATGTAGTATAGGGTCCGCCCGGCCCACAGCCTACACTACAATATTATGTTGATCACTGCTAATGGACAAATGCTGTACTCCGCTCCACTCGCTCTTCGCTCAATTTTGCTCTTTTTCTTTTCCCTTCTTTGCTCTTTTAACTCCGCTCCAGCCTTCTTTCCTCCTGTTCTTATTAGGTATCTTTTTCTTCTTTAAGTTATTCCTTCCTTTTGTTCACTTATTCCGCTAGGTACTCACTCCGCTCTCTTTTTCTTTTCCCTTCTTTGCTCTTTTAACTCCGCTCCAGCCTTCTTTCCTCCTGTTCTTATTAGGTATTTTTTTATTCTTCAAATTATTCCTTCCTTTTGTTCACTTACTCCGCTAGGTACACACTCCGTTCTCCTGCCTATGTTCTTTTGGATCTGATCTTCCTTTTGACTCTATCCTTCTTTCCTTCTATTCTTGAAATTATTCTTTCCTTGTTTTCTTCTATCCACTTACTAATACTCGTTTGCTGCTCACTTTGCTCTTTTTTCTTTGTTCTTTAAGTTCTGCGCTTTGTTTTTACTCTACCCTTCTTTCCTTCTATTCTTATTACCTTCTATTTTTCTTCTTTATATTATTCTTTCCTTGTTTCCTTCTATTTTCTCAATCGCTTCTCCTTCAATCGCTGTTCTTATTAGGTATTTTTTTCTTCTTTAAATTATTCCTTCCTTTTGTTCATTTCCTCCGCTAGGTACACACTCCGTTCTCCTGCCTATGTTCTTTTGGATATGATCTTCCTTTTGACTCTATCTTTCTTTCCTTCTATTCTTGAAATTATTCTTTCCTTGTTTTCTTCTATTCACTTACTACTAGGCTACTCGTTTGCTATTTGTTCTTTTCGTTCTGCTCTTTTTTCAACTCCATCTTTCTATATTTCCTTCTATTGTTATTATGACATATTGTAATTCTTCTTTCCCCCTATTCACTTACTCGTTCGCTACTCACCTTGCTTTTATTTCTGTGTTATTTTGGTTATGCTCTTTGTTTTTACTCTACCCTTCTTTCCTACCCTGTTTACCTCTATTCAGTTACTTACCGTACTCGGTTACTTTAAATACTTTACTTTCAGTCACTTTACTCGCTTGATGTTTGCTTTGCTCTTTCTTCTTTGTTCTTTGAGTTCTGCGCTTTGTTTTTACTCTATCCTTCTTTCCTTCTATTCTTATTACCTTCTATTTTTCTTCTCAATATTATTCTTTCTTTGTTTCCTTCTATTCAATTACACGTTTGCTACTCACTGTGCTCTTATTTCTATGTTCTTTTAGTTCTGCTATTTCACGTCTGTGAAGTTGGCCCATACGTTACAGACGTGACATAGCAGAACTAAAAGATATATATATATATACGCCACAGACGCCAACTTCACAGACGTGAAATAGCAGAACTAAAAGATATATATATATATATATATATATATATATATATATATATATATATATATATATATATATATATATATATATACCATAATTATACCATATATGTTAGCAGACAATCAGAAGAACTTCCTGCGTTCGATATTTGAGTAACTACATAGCCCCCTTCAAACTGTAGTTTAAAGGGGGCTATGGTAACTACTTACTCTTATCTCCCCAGACGGCCGCCTACTCTTGTAGTATAACTTCATCAATGAATGTGATATTCATTGATGAAGTTATATATAGTATATTATAGTATATATATCAATGAGATGAACTTTCTTTCGTTCGATCTTTGACTAACTATTTCCGTTTCCCCTTCGCAGACGGCCACCCGCCGCCTCGGCCTGTCCTGCAGCAACTGCGGCACGCGCACCACCACCCTCTGGCGGCGCAACAACGAGGGCGAACCGGTCTGCAACGCATGCGGCCTCTACTACAAGCTGCACGCCGTCAACCGGCCGCTGGCCATGCGCAAGGACGGCATACAGACGAGGAAACGCAAGCCGAAGAAGTCGGCTGCGGCTAGCGCTGCGGCGGCTGGAGGCGGCGGCACGCAGGAGGCTGGTGGGCAGGGCCAAGGTGAGAGCGGTTTTGAAATTGGTTCTGTAATAGTATTTGTTTTGCTGCGGATGATACCTAAATCTAAATGAGTATTAATAAAATTGCAAGAGGCCAAGTCAAATAATTACATATTTCATTCATTAAATTTCATTTATTCATTTCTCATAAAATTACAAATACAACTTTTCAAACAAACAGCAAAAATGAATCAATCACAATACAGTATTATACAAAAGAACATAAGAAACTACTCAATTAAAACTATATCCTTCTACGAAACATATAAAATCAGTAATAATATAGCCATTCATTCAATTCTTAAAATTATAATCATATAGTAATACATAAATTTGTAATAATAAATTATGAATGAATTAGATCTTTATAATTATCAAGTTACTTTCATAATATCAGAATACAAGAAAATTTTTTTTATGGAGATGTGAAAGTAAGATATAATGTGCAGATAAGATTTGTTTTCAATATAAGAGACTTCTATGAATAACAGTGTCATCATCATCAGTGGCGGATCTACGGGGGGGGCTTTGGGGCTGAAGCCCCCCCCAAAACGCCTGGAAATTTTTTATGTGAATGTAAAATTCATACGAATATTATATAATATAATTATAATATTTATAAATTATAAATATTATAATATATTATTTATAAATTAGTTTTTAAGATCCTAATATAAATATTCATTAGCAAGAATGACCGAATTCCACCATTACTTCTACGTCTTCAAATGTGATATAAGCCAGTGAAATTGTCATAAAAAGTAGGGTTTACTTCGCATGAAGTGAGGTAGCCCGGTTCTTTTCTATGTTGTATAATCGTGGAACATTGAATCCAATTATTCGATCCCGGCAACCTTCTATCCCGTCAAAAACCTCTATGAAATGGCTCAATTTTTTTACATGTAGACAATTTTAACCCTGAAGCATAACTTTCTCATAACAGCACCTGCTATCATTTTAAAATTAAATTAAATGAGCCCCAATTTCATACCAGGATTACTGTTTTAATGACGGCCCAACAGTTAGCGAGATATAGCTCTTCAAAGTTCATCTATGTTAATAATACAACATAAGCTATTTCTTGCTAAGTCTCGCGAAAATCATGTGGAATAGCAAAAAACCAAGGGTAATAGCTAGAAATCGCTTGAGATACATTAATAGAAAAATGGTTCTCGGTTCAAGAAAAACTAATGTACATAATATGCAATAATATTTTGTACATAAAGATAACTTCCAAAAATGTTAAATTTTTTGTTATAAAATGGTTATAATGTACGATATCTTGTTATTATTATTTTTAAAGTGTTTATATGTCTGATTGAAATTTCAACGAGGCGTTAGATTTGGCAATACAATCCTATTTTATACGATATTAAGTGCAGTTTAAGTTTAAATTCATATAAAATCAATAAAAGCGAAACCTATAACAAGAATAATAATAATCTATCAACTACCCCCCCCCTCCCCCGGTCATCGGTTTTAAGCCACCCCCAAAATCCATTTCTAGATCCGCCACTGATCATCATGCAGAATTTAAATATAATAAGAGATAAATTCATGCGAAAAGAGTGTTCATAAATATCAAGATAAATGAATGGAACTGATATATATTTAGATGAAAAAAAGTATAAAAGTTGTCACGATACAAATTCTGGCAACCAAATAAAGCCTCAATAAAATATTGTCAATGACCACTAAGTGCTGGTATTATAATAGATAGCACAATTAACGGTAAGCTGACCTAATTTAGCAGTACTCAATATTGATAAAATAATGATAATAAGGAAACAAGGCGAGCTCGACTCACCACCAAAAGTCTCTGACTCATATCACATTGTATATTTATTTGTATTCTTTGGTGTTAATTTATGTAATTGAAAAATCCAAATATTGAAGATAGCCATAACCTTCATCCAAAAATATCAAAACACACCACTGCCTGTGTGAATCATCTACTGAAGGATGTCAATGCCAATAAAATCATTGGAAAATTGTGATCATCCATTATTTATAGAATGTATAAATACTTAATCCACATATGTTAACTTGCTATTAAATAATGCATATTATTATTTGTACTCACCAAAAATATCATCCCAAGCCGGTGAAATAATGTATGTACAGGTCTCATATCTTCGGTGGTTTCACGAACATAGTAATATATTTTGGAAATATTTGTTGTATACGAGATTATACTATTTTAGGAGTCAGTTATTTTATAGCATAAAATATTTGGATGTATATTAATTTAGCAATAAACTTTCAGTTCACCTTTTGAATTTGGCAGTGGAGTTGAAATGTAGAGTATATTTTTAAATGCATCTTACAAAAATAAAAATAAAAATTGAAAAGATTTTAATGTACTATATGTTATTTTGTATTATATATAATATATTGCATATTATTTAAGTGGTTATTAGTAGCTAAATGTTGGAACTACTTTGTGCATTGTACTGACGTCAAAAACACGGCATTAAATTGACCAATCACAGCCCAGCATTTCATTAAAAATTCTAGAATGTTCTATTGAAAAGTCTGTTTCCTGAATTTTAGCAAGGGTAATTTCTTCCGTTTGAGACTCCTTAGAGAGCAGTTGCTTTTGAGCACATGAGTGCAGTTTAATTATTTTCAAATGTAATCAGTTTCAATTTCAATTTAAATGTTTCCTAACTGTGATATATTGAGCTGTGGCAACATATAATTGGTTAAATTCATGTACAGTCGAGAAAATATTATAACCCATGGTCCAGAGCCAAGCAGTATCGTGAGATGACACACGGAACTAATCTACCCTGAGATGGCTGCTCAAACCAGGATACGGTAACCGACGTCAAAGCATCGTCAATACTGTGGAGTGATCCGTTTTATTAATCCTTTGGCCAAAGGCGCGAAAAGCCTCTTTTAAAAGTGTGAAATAGTGGAAAATTATCATACTGCGTGAAGTATAGAAACATGAGCTCATGGTCTAGTATTTAAGACACTCATAAATTTAGAGATTTTGTACTATCTTATTTGCCAGGCAAATACCCACACCCACGCTCTACCGAAAATATAAATTTTGGTAACAAGCTATTTATTGTTATCAATAATTATTAACGAAATTTGTAAAATTCATATAATTGTTCAAGTTGTGTGTTCTGAAGGAACAGGAGAATATACTCCAAGTTTTTCACCTAATTACTGGGTTTTCTAGTCGTTCTTGCACCTGTCTTGGCAATCCTAATTGATACATTAAATTTATTTAATTTATGAAAATATCAATATCCTGATGAGCCCTTGCAAGGCCAAATTTTGACATGCCCAGTCACGCAAGGAGTATGCTTAGCCAAGTGTGTTACATATGTGGATTGAGATCTTGTCTTTGATGCGTGACTATAGTCCATCATATAGCTCTCCTTATCTTGTGACACATTTGACTATATTTGCTTGATCCTGACGTCACGGGACATACAACATAAAGATAATAGCGTTACACACATGACCCACAACATAGTAATGTTAACATGGCACCATAACGTGGGCTGTTACATAGTAATGTTACACATGGCACCCAACATGGCGGCCTGAGGGAGATATACAAAATTTCTTTATTAAGAAAGCCAAAAATTTGAACTCAGAAATCACAGAGTTGATGGTTGAAAACTTTTTGTAATTGAAAATATACCTTATGGAATTGCCAAGCTTTAATAAAGTAATTAATTAATTTGAATATTGATTTCATTATTAAATTATTCCTGAGGAGACGTCGAGGAAGAGTATACTCAGATATATCGCCAACAATTTAAAGAGATATACGCACCTATTGCTATGAATCACACTCTGTGATCATTTGAATAATTATTTTAGGTAGCCTAACAAGAAAGCTAGCTTATTTAACCTTGAAATTAAAGCTTTAAAGGTACCAAAATATTATTAGTTTACCAAGAGCATTAAGGTCTTGGGGGCTTATTAATTTGTTAATTAATCTATTAATTTAAGCAAAATCCCCAGAATTGATCTCATAGGCAAGATATTAGGAGTATTAATTGTTTATTTATTGTTTATCTGTGATAGTGTGAAAATCGCCAGATTATTAATGAGCATTGAATATAGGGCTATTTATTAATAGTTACCATATAAAAAAAATTTATTTACTGGTAATTACCAGATATCTATTGATTTAACTATCATTGCATGTTTATTTTGTGCATGTTTATTTGTAATAAGTCTTGGAAAATTTATTGTCTCACTGTATATATCACTTATCACTTAATCCTTTCGGTCAACATTTCACTGCACTTGAGTCACTATCGCACTCGCGCCGCGCATCTATTTCCACGCCGCGCCTACACCCTTCACGCCGCGTTCACACCATCGGACCGCGACATCCTTGGATTTCACCACTAGCCCAGCTGTCCAAATCCTAACTCACCATCATGGAGAACCTCTCAGCCAACTCATCTGTATCCTACATAGAGCTGGGAGACAACAACACTCTGCGAGAAGCGACCACACCCAACCCCGAGGCAACAAACAACACTGATGAGACAGCGCCCAGGGAGCGAGACGCAGGAAGTATCACTATCGCCAACTTCGACCCGGAAAATCTTCGTCAGCGGTCTTCCACCCGCCTGCAACCAGAGGTCGTCCCGACGTAAGTGCCTCCACGTACTCCGCCACCTACCACTGTCAATCCTACTACACAACTCTCGCCAGATGAACTGAGTCCGCTGACTTCCAGATTAATGAATGATACTCCAACCGATTTGGTTACCCTCCTGTTCAAAATAAGTAATGACCCCAAAGATTCCCAAGAAATTGAAAGAGGACATGGAAGAAATGAATAATCAAATAGAAAAATGGACGGAGGATCGAGAGGAGAGACCAGAGACATCAAGGAGAAATGAAGGAAAAGAGAAAGCAGTTAGATGACACTATTGTATGCCCCAACCAAGGAGTGGATGATATGCAGATGAATTTGAGGAAGGAACCTGAAAATCTTGAAAACAAACCAAAACCGACATACAACAGGCAGTAGAGAAACTGGACAGAGTGTGTCATCACCTACCAGAATTTGGAAAAGCTGATTAGAGATTCCACCCAGCCACTAGAAAAATCTGTACAGGAAGTTAACACTCAACTAAGTCTAACAGACACATCACCGAATACCGCTTCTAATACTGATAAAGATAATAATCCACCACCTTCTACTAATATACCATCAAAAACAAATGGAAAATCAAACAATCCATCAGGAAAAATTCCAGCGGTGACCATCATGCAAGACTAGGAGGAGAGAAACTTATAAGACTCTGACGGTTCAAATTCCGGCAGCCCAGAGCAAGCTAAACGGCAGTCCAGCAAAATAAACAGTAAAGTGTATCACAACTCAGGCTTTCATCGGAAGCATGCTCGATATAAAAAGCCGACAGCTTTTGAGCATTATGCATGTTTTCATCCGCGGCACACTCGCTTCAAGCCCGCCCTAAAGCCAAGAGATTGTAAAAAACATGCTCAATATAAAAAGTCGACAGTTTTCGAGCGTTATACATGTTTTCATCCACGGCACACTCGCTTCAAGCCCGCCATAAAGTCAGGAGATTGTAAAATTTGGACACCAAAACCTAACCTCTCTTGAGACGTTGATCAACTACCCACAACCAACCGGCCAACATAACCTAAATCGCCCACATCTGGTATACGAAAGGTTAATAAGAGCAGCTTCAAGACTCTGAAAACACTTCGTCTATTTGGTACGAGAACCTCGCCAACATTAAACCCTACTATAGAGAATGAACAATATCATTCCTAAGAACCACATGCTTCCGGTTTGGAGATAAACGAAAAAAGTGATTTTTCTACAACAGGATTCAAACTAACATGAGCCAGAAATCGTCCCAAGGATGTACTACGACGCCTGACCGTATTAATTACGCAAAATAAGTGATATTGAACTTTTTGGAAAAAGTACACAGTTCTGTTAATAAAATTATTGATGGCCAACGATTGCCATATTTTCTGATCAAACCAAACAGAATCCTAACGGTAAATTATTACCAACTTCAAATATTAGTGAAAAATTACCTTCTTTTCCAAGACTTACTATGTTATTATATCATATATTTGTTAGTATTAGTAAATATCTGAATTTTTTGTTAGCTTCTACGAAGTCATACGTTATGCACATAACCAAAACACACAGATGTTATGATGTCTACTTGTGTGCGTAGACGATATATTGTACACATAATGATAGGCCAATGCCACATAAAACGAACAGCATGTATACATTCCATACTTCACAGCTGAGAAAGTTTATAATCAAATTATTATAATGTAGCCAGTATTATTACGTAAATTTTGTTAAAACTAAGATTAACACATATTTTGATATTATTATTGAATGTTTATGTATTTGTAACCATAAGTGTTTGCATGGCAGTGAATTTTGAGTCAAGTGGTGAAACCACAGATTACGATTGTGAGCCCTAGGCTAATAACTTTGTCAATCGATAAAACAAGTCGGCACCCATTTAAGTTACCTGATATTTCCTTCAGATCAGTTACCAGAGTTATTGTACATCTATCTATGTAAACTGTTTGAGAGCTTTATTTATGTCATTTATTGTCTAGCAGAACTTATGAGTTTGAATTGTATTGTATTTTCGAGTGTCATCTGAGATAACCTCACATACCTTTTGTGCATCAGCGCTTGTAGAGATTCCTTCGCACCTGGCATACTCTTTGGTTTGACATGTCGTCATCATAGTATTGTTTAGCCGCCAACTTTTGAATTCTCATACTGCTCTTTTAGATGTATTATCTTTGCTCTATTTTTTCTCAGCTAAATGCTTGATTTTTGTGTAAATCACTGCCATGATTAGATGTTACGCTTCTGTAAATCTTATGAGTAGGTAACGTAGAATATTTCCGTGCAATTCGAGTCGGAAGGTAAGCTAACATGAGACAGTTGTGTTCACATATTTTTAGAGCCTTCTTTATGTTATGTGAGATCTTAGAAAATTTGCCTCGTTTTTTTGTATAGTTATACAAACTCGCTCTATCTGCAGCTTATTAAAAGCTTATTTATTCGCTCATTTATATAACTATAGGGGGCTTCTGTCACGATACAAATTCTGGCAACCAAATAAAGCCTCAATAAAATATTGTCAATGACCACTAAGTGCTGGTATTATAATAGATAGCACAATTAACGGTAAGCTGACCTAATTTAGCAGTACTCAATATTGATAAAATAATGATAACAAGGAAGCAAGCTCCGACTCACCACCAAAAGTCTCTGACTCATATCACATTGTATATTTATTTGTATTCTTTGGTGTTAATTTATGTAATTGAAAAATCCAAATATTGAAGATAGCCATAACCTTCATCCAAAAATATCAAAACACACCACTGCCTGTGTGAATCATCTACTGAAGGATGTCAATGCCAATAAAATCATTGGAAAAATTGTGATTCATCCATTATTTATAGAATGTATAAATACTTAATCCACATATGTTAACTTGCTATTAAATAATGCATATTATTATTTGTACTCACCAAAAATATCATCCCAAGCCGGTGAAATAATGTATGTACAGGTCTCATATCTTCGGTGGTTTCACGAACATAGCAATATATTTTGGAAATATTTGTTGTATATGAGATTATACTATTTTAGGAGTCAGTTATTTTATAGCATAAAATATTTGGATGTATATTAATTTAGCAATAAACTTTCAGTTCACCTTTTGAATTTGGCAGTGGAGTTGAAAAGTAGAGGATATTTTTAAAGGCATCTTCCAAAAATAAAAATAAAAATTGAAAGATTTTAATGTCCTATATGTTATTTTGTATTATATATAATATATCGCATATTATTTAAGTGGTTATTGTAGCTAAATGTTGGAACTACTTTGTGCATTGTACTGACGTCAAAAAACACGGCATTAAATTGACCAATCACAGCCCAGCATTTCATTAAAAAATTCTAGAATGTTCTATTGAAAAGTCTGTTTCCTTGAATTTTAGCAAGGGTAATTCTCTTCCGTTTGAGACTCCTTAGAGAGCAGTTGCTTTTGAGCACATGAGTGCAGTTTAATTATTTTCAAATGTAATCAGTTTCAATTTCAATTTAAATGTTTCCTAACTGTGATATATTGAGCTGTGGCAACATATAATTGGTTAAATTCATGTAAAGTCGCGAAAATATTATAACCCATGGTCCAGAGCCAAGCAGTATCGTGAGATGACACACGGAATCCAATCTACCCCTGAGATGGCTGCCTAAACCAGGATACGGTAACCGACGTCAAAGCATCGTCAATACTGTGAGTGATCCGTTTTATTAATCCTTTGGCCAAAGGCGCGAAAAGCCTCTTTTAAAGTGAAATAGTGGGGAAAAATTATCATACTGCGTGAAGCATAGAAACATGAGCTCATGGTCTAGTATTTAAGACACTCATAAATTTAGAGATTTTGTACTATCTTATTTGCCAGGCAAAATACCCACACCCACGCTCTACCGAAAATATAAATTTTGTAACAAGCTATTTATTGTTATCAACAATTATTAACGAAATTTGTAAAATTCATATAATTGTTCAAGTTGTGTGTTCTGAAGGAACAGGAGAATATACTCCAAGTTTTTCACCTAATTACTGGGTTTTCTAGTCGTTCTTGCACCTGTCTTGGCAATCCCAATTGATACGTTAAATTTATTTAATTTATGAAAATATCAATATCCTGGATGAGCCCTTGCAAGGCCAAATTTGACATGCCCAGTCACGCAAGGAGTATGCTTAGCCAAGTGTGTTACATAAGTGGATTGAGATCTTGTCTTTGATGCGTGACTATAGTCCATCATATAGCTCTCCCTTATCTTGTGACACATTTGACTATATTTGCTTGATCCTGACGTCACGGGACATACAACATAAAGATAATAGCGTTACACACATGACCCACAACACAGTAATGTTACACATGGCACCATAACGTGGGGCTGTTACATAGTAATGTTACAAAGTATAACAAAAATACTATCCTATTGTATTCCAGAATCGCTCAGCCCTATCCCAGCCATGAGCGTCAACAAGATACTTTTTCAAATAATGCAAACTAAAATTCTTTTGGGCGAGTACATCTCTGACATTGCTAGGTAGTGATATAATCATTATTATATTATCATACAGCTGTCAATAACATCAATATCAATATCTTATAAAAAATATAACATACAGCTGTCAATAACAATACAGCAATTAATAGTAGCCTACCTGCAATTCTTATAAAATATAATTACGTATAATTAAAGTAAGTTGTCTCAAACTAACCTCAAACTCTCTTTCTCTTACAGACGCCAAACCGGATCGCACCGACCGTCCCTACCTAGGACACACATCCCTGCTAGCAGCGCCCCCAGTTTCGGTGAAATCCGAACCACCGTCCTCAGCCTACCACGACCATCTCACCCCCACTCATCACGACCCCTACTACCCCCACCACCACCACCCGCCGCATCAGGCCGGCGTGACGTCACCATCTGTCGTCACGTCGTCGCCTTTTGGCGTGACGTCATCACACCACCATCCACATCAGCTGGGCTTCAACTTTCCGCACGCGCACACACACGCCAGCTCCGCGCAACCGGCTGCTGGCTATCATCATCATCACCATCATCATTTGGGGCCCAAGATAATGGCTACCACTTGAGAGGGGATTCAGTAGAATTTGGAAAAGTGATTTAATTGATAGAATTTTGTGCGGTATCTTCATGGTAAGATGAGGAACGCCATAAATGAATTTAATTTAGGTTTAAAATGTCTTACCCCGGAGCAATAAGCAATAGGCAACTAGCAACATATGGATCATATGATTGTCTACTCTATATAGCAGGATCCTTTTAACTTGTCAGAAATCAGCTGTTCCGGTAATAATTAAACAGTGATTTCGACACAATAATCAAAAGGCTTAAAAGTCTTAAAGACCTTTAAAGTCTTTAAAAGACCTTTTTAAAGAAGACCTTTCAAAGAATAACTTTTTAAAATACCTTTTCTGCGAGATTCAGCATTTGTAGGTTAAGTATTGTGATATTGCTCGTTGAAACATATGTTTTCTGACAAGTTAAAAGGATCCTGCTATACAAACCAATAGTTCAATGCACACCGAAACAGCTGCTTTAGGTGTGCATTGGACTATTTGTTTCTATAGAGTAGACGATCATATGATCCAAATGTTGCTTATTGCCTATTGCTTATTGCTCCGGTGTACGAGCTGCCTTACGCCTCAGGTATTGAGGTTCAAATTGTCTTATGCCTCATGTATTGAGGTTCAAAAAGTCTCATACCTTTTGTATGAAGGCTAAAAAAGACTTATGCCTGTAGTATTGAGGCTCAAAGTGTTTTATGTCTCCACTTAACAAAGATTGAATGGAGTTTTGAAACTAATAATGTACGAGTTTACCCCGTGCAGCGCAAAGCGCCGCTTGCTTGTTCAGTACTGTATCGTTTGGGAATACAGTATCATTGCAAAAGACTTGCATCAGTTTGAGTTTCCTCTAGATTTCATATCAAATCTCGCAGTGGTGGAAGCACAGTAGAAAGGAATGCGCCAAACGTTTTTTAATAATATAATAGATTGTGAGGTTCAAAGTGCTTATGTCATTATCATCACCATCATTTGGGGCCTAAGATTAAGGCTACTGCTTGAGAGAGAAGTGAGTAATCTGAGAAAGTGATATAATTGATAGAATTTAGTATGGTATCTTTAAGTAGAATACGGTACGCCTCATGTATTGAGGCTCAAAATGTCTCATTCCTTTTGTATTGAGGTTTAAAGTGTCTTGTACCTCATGTATTGAGGTGTAAAGTGTCTTTATTGCCTTACATTACATCATGCCTTACATTGCATTATGCCTTACGATTAAAGTTCAAAGTGTCTTATTGAGGTAAAAGTATTTTAAGAATTCCTTTTGTGTCCTCTGAAACTCAATTAATAACAATCTGAAGCTCAATAATCGATATTGAGCGTATGATTCGAGATTGGAATTATTATGTATTATCGATTCTTAATAATCAATTTTGAGCAATTCTGAACAAATTCCAATTAAATGTGTATGTTTGTGGTTCTTGTAAATTTTAAACTCATTCTGATCATTGATGCACATCAATTAAAATCTTCACATGAAAATTACAAGTAAAAATTTATGTTATTTTTTACTTGGTTAATGACTCTTTTATGAGTAGGCTATTCATGTTAAAATTTCTACTTTTAATACTTTTTCATAGCTATATCAACAAATTTTACTTGGCAGCTTTAAATATAATGTAGAAGTTATGCTTTCAAAACAAACAAAAAATGTATTTTATTTTGTATTAAAATTTTATCTAGCGAGCTTAGAGTAGAATTATGAGAATGATGATTTTAATTTATAAGAGCTTGACTCAACTGTGAACTTGAGTATACATACATTTGTATCCAATTTTACAAAAGCTAGTCATTTTATAACAACCAAACTATTTTTGGTTCAAATATTTACTTAAATTTAAGTATCCTTTAGTGTTCATAGTATTTAAGCTGTTAGTACATTAGTGGATTTATTAAATATCTAGATATTGAACTTATCAGCTATTTATTAGAATTTAACTATAATTATCTATTCAATGTGATTATTATAATTTTGTAAATAATTTTGTATACGCATCAATTTTTAATTTTATTAAAATACTACGTATAAGCCCAAACGTATAAATCAAGGTTAATCTCAGATCAATAAATTGATCTAAGATTAGAACTTGACTGACGTCTGAGCAACTGTCTCTATGTTGGAAAATTGTTAAGCATTTTAAAGTTATTCTATTTATAAATAGCGTAATATTGAAATTTGTATAGGTTTTTAAATTTTGTGCAAAATTGATAGGGGAGCCCTGGAAAAACTAATAAAACAACAGTACTGAGAAGAATATAATGATCATTTTAGGTTATTGGTCATTAAAAACCGTTAATGAGTTATAGCCTACTGTTTTACACTTGATTTTTTTATATTTTTTTCCTCATTTATTAGACAAGATTGTATTGAAACATGAAATAATGGTTTTTCAGTATTTTATTAATAATAATTGCCATTAAGAAGAATTTTGTTTTAAAAAAATCAAGAAAGTAACATTGAATAATTATTTTTTCAGCTTTCTATGTTATTGTTCAAAGTAATTATTATATTCTCAAAGAGAGTAACATAATGAGCATATCTCTCTAAATCATATCATGATTCATGATTAGATATAAATGTCCTGTTTGATGGAAATTATGCTCCAAAAATTGGGTAATGTATGATAGCTAATTTTCTAAATAGGTTTTTCTAGTTCATCTTAGTGTCAATTGTATCTTGTTCTTGTGTATTGTATAAAACTCATATTTGATATTTATGAAGAAACAAATAAAATTGACTGCTTTCATTTTGTTTTTTTTCATTGATATTAATTTCCCCTTTAAAATAATTCTCCTGAAACATTTTTAAAGAAAATTGAATTTTCCACATTTCTCTAATCAACCCATTAGATTAGAAAATGATTCAGGAATTTCTTATTATTTCCCTCCCATTTTAATTAAATATGAATAAGTCCATAATGGATAAATATACCTATTTTAATATGCACTATGACATTATAACAGGTACTTGTGTATTGGTTTTATTTTTTATTGACACTATTATCTGCAATTATCTGCTACACTATTAACTGTAGACACAAAGTAGAAAGGAACTTTCTTCTTTTCTTCTCTGTGGTGTAGATCAGTTCCTAAATATGCTCCATGTCCATTAGAATTTACAAAACTACTAATTATTCTATACTAGCCCGATATGATTTTTCACGGGTGATTTATAGTGGAAAATAGTAATTGAACATCATCGAATTCTGACCAGTCATGAATATATAGGGTAAGCAACCCTGAAAGTGGTTCTATGAATATTTTATTAGGGGTTGGGGCCACCCTAACTTATCCAACAGAGCCTGGTTCGATTCAACTCAATCCAGGAGTGTTTAAAAGGATATGCCTTCTTCTTATTCTACAAGTTCACTTTTCCAAAATCAATTGGTTTTGTTTTAGTTTAGATTTAGGGCCGTATTTATGAACGTTCCTTGAGGGTTCCTTTCCGAAAGGGCGCCTTGAAAAGCGTTTCATGAATAAAAAATCAGCTGATTTCATTCATGAAACGCTTTTCAAGAGTCCCTTTCGGAAAGGAACCCTCAAGGAACGTTAATAATACAGTCTTCACTTTTCAAGGTAAAATGAGTATAATTGTGATGTAACACAGGTAATTTTACATGAGTAAAGTTAGTAATCTAGAACTACGTAAATATATACGTAGGAACAAGTGTACAATACTTGTATTTGTATAAAAACTACAATAAACATTTACTGAATGAAAATTGTTGAACAATTTGACTTGACCGTCCACATACGGCTTGGAAGCATGAAAATAGCTGAAAGAATAAATGAGTTGCAATGTCATAGTTTTTTTGTAATCAATAGGGATTTTGATCCCCTTCTCCCACCACTCCTCCTCCTCCTCCTCCTCCTCCTCCTCCTCCTCCTCCTCCTCCTCCTCCTCCTCCTCTCCTCCTCCTCCTTCTTCTTCTTCTTCTTCTTCTTCTTCTTCTTCTCTTCTTCTTCTTCTTCTTCTTCTTCTTCTTCTTCTTCTTCTTCTTCTTCTTCTTCTTCTTCTTCTTCTTCTTCTTCTTCTTCTTCTTCTTCTTCTTCCTCTCTTCTTCTTCTTCTTCTTCTTCTTCTTCTTCTTCTTCTTCTTCTTCTTCTTCTTCTTCTTCTTCTTCTTCTTCCTTCTTCTTCTTCTTCTTCTTCTTCTTCTTCTTCTTCTTCTTCTTCTTCTTCTTCTTCTTCTTCTTCTTCTTCTTCTCTTCTTCTTCTTCTTCTTCTTCTTCTTCTTCTTCTTCTTCTTCTTCTTCTTCTTCTTCTTCTTCTTCTTCTTCTCATTTCCGTTGTCTTTATTTATTCCTTTTTCTATAAACAATCTCTCAATCACACGCCATTCGCCATTAGATCTCGGACGACGCCGTTAACTAAAAGCAAACCGATTATCGTGTCAATAATACTGACAACAATAGCGGATCGAGTGCTGATAGAAGAAGAAGAAGAAGAAGAAGAAGAAGAAGAAGAAGAAGAAGAAGAAGAAGAAGAAGAGGAGGTGATGAAGAAGAAGTAGAAGAAGAAGAAAAAGTAGAGAAAAACGTGGCTGAATGAGAAATCAAAACATCAGTTGATCGGATCGACGACTCGATCGCCTTTTGTCAGAGGTATTATAATAGCAACACCCCTATTTTTCAAGCTTTTTAGCCTCCACTGACGTTATTATGCTTTTTCACCACTCAACAACTAACAGACAAACAAGTGTAAATACAGGAGCTCTGACACTTGACATGGAAAATTCACTCTTTCCCCTCACTAACCTCTTCATCTTTTTCACTAACATTTTCCATATCATTCACCTTCCTTTTCTAAATCACTTTTATTCCTAATCGTATCTACCTTCCTCTCATTCCTTCTCTTCATATTTTTCTTCGGTTTAACATCACTCACTTTTGCCATTTGTTTCTCTTCATTTTTCTTGTTTATTGTTAATTCATTCTCTCTCTTTTTCTATTTCCTGCATTAACATAATTCTAGTTATTCTATGAGTTCATTTTCCTCCCTGTATTTATCTACAACTACACTTATCTCTTCATTTTCTTTCTACTCCTTTTTCTCCTGCTTCTCCTCCTCCGCGTTTTTCCACTGTACTGCTTTTTCTTCGCGGCTTCTCTACTATTCTTGTTCTTGATCTTGTTCTTGTTCTTGTTCTTCTTCTTCTTCTTCTTCTTCTTCTTCTTCTTCTTCTTCTTCTTCATCTTGTTCTTCTTCTCCTCCTCCTCCTCCTCCTCCTCCTCCTCCTCCTCCTCCTCCTCCTCCTCCTCCTCCTCCTCCTCCTCCTCCATCTTCATCAACTTCTTCTCCTTCTTTCCTTTCTTATTCTCCTACTTCTCCTTCTCCTTCTCCTCCTCTTCCTCCTTCTCCTTCTCCTTTCCCCTCTCTGACACCTCGACATCAAAATAAACACGATCACACGACCATTGTTTACATATCATTGTCCAAAACAGTTCCACCTCTTTTTGATGTGCTTCTTCGTCCCCTCTCCTTCGTCTCCTTCTTCTCCTCTTTATTCCTTTTCTTCTTCTTCTTCTTCTTCTTCTTCTTCTTCTTCTTCTTCTCTTCTTCTTCCTCTTCTTCTCCTTCTTCTTTCTTCTTCTTCTTCTTCTTATTCTCCATTTTCTCCTCCTTCTTCCCCTTATTTTCCTCTTTGATCGAGGTTAAATAAAGACACCCCATTCAGAAGGTGTCACTATTCATCCCCCTATGATTTGTGTGTGTTATTATTTTTCGAGTGTGAATCATTACAAATCAAGATTTTGTCATGTTTAGCGCGCATGTCTGCAGGTAATATTTAATGAATCTCTGTGGTCAAGTCAGTATAAAAGTCATGACGTATGAGGGTTTGACCAGTTATTGAAGTTAAATAGTTTGAAGTAAACCCAGTTTGTGGGGTTGAGGCTTGAAAATTGGAGGAATTTTTCAGTGGAACTTTTCAATCTATTCAGCAAATCGAAGTATTTTGAATTTGTTTTAAGGTGAACCGTATCTGTTTCAATTTGATACATGGGTGAGTATATTATTGGAAAACACAACTTTTCCAAATTTATATTTTATACAGCATTAAAATGAATATGATTTCCAATTATTGATACCTACAGTATTTTTTCATTGATAATGAGTTACGTTTTTCAGTGACAATTACTACCTACGAGCGTACTTTGAAACTCACTTACTTTAAGCATAGACTAACTATACTATTGTTATCTATGCTTTAAGCTTTGTACTTTAAAACTTATATTTGAATTAGAGACCTATTGGTTTTCAAGAAGGAACAATAATCATGCGAAACATTAATTGATCATCAATATTGGTTCAGAAAGAAACAAATTTGGTTAATTGGCAATCTTTTTCAATTCTTATAGGAGATCTTTGAATATTTGATATTGTGGTAGTGACAACTTTCTGTTTATTACTACCTATTCAGATAATTACACGTAGAGCATGATTCAATACATTGACAAGCATTTATCCTTCATATCCATCTTTATTTTTGTCCTTTCAAAAAATCTGAAGCTGTCATATAATCTTGTCATCAAATCAGATGAAATATCAATCAATCGTTTAATTATTATGATTAATCAACAATTATAATTATTATTTCAATACAAATGAATAATATCATTCGGAAGAGAAAAAGCACATGCTTAGCTTAGTTTTTTCCTCAGATTATAATAATATTATGATCTTTGTGATTGTATCAATAAATAAATAGGATGAAATAACTCAATTTTTCCAAGAAAGTTACGATTATCTAATATTCACTCATATCTTACTTTGCAATCAAAGTTTCTAAAAGTTTTAAATGTTATGTTATTAAAGGCCGTACGCTACCTGTTCCCGTGCCCTGCAAAGTATGCGGGGATAAATCGTATGGAAAGCACTATGGAGTCTATTGTTGTGATGGATGCTCATGCTTTTTCAAGAGATCAATCAGACGAAGCATATTCTACACTTGCATAGGTTGGTAATATTATCATAATTATCTCGAACTCTCATATATAGCTCTATATACTATTTAAAACTCCCTTTTTATTATTGTAGTGATTCTATTGATGGAAGATAAAACCTCTAAATCTATTTTATCATCCTTTCAATGAATCAATTTCAGTTGTTAAGAGATTATTAGTGAATATCACTTTCAATATTTTCCTTATAAATTATTATCTGGGAAGTAATAGAAGGTTTTCATTTTATTTTAGCAGGTACTGGAACCTGCATTATAGATAAGGCTAGAAGAAACTGGTGTCCTTATTGCAGGCTACAGAAATGTTTCCATGTAAATATGAATACATCAGGTAAGGTCTTCTACATTTTATTGTTCAAACCAACTTTTAATTTGTCAATCAATTATTGTATTTTTTGCATGGAACTATAATAGGTGTATGCCTACTAAATTGCTGTACAGTAACATCATTGTTCGAAACAGGTCCACGAGTCAAATTTAATGTAAATGCTACTGTAAGAAAATAGGGTAGGCCTATATAATTATTTCATTCTATATAATATTGAAGAAACCGACTATTTTTGTTTTATGGATAATTATTCGTACAAACCCCATTTTAACAAATTATTTCAATTATTTGAAATTATTTAATTTTATTATCTAATTTAATTATTTTAACAAAATCCACTAATTTAATTTACCTACATGATATTAATGAATAGAACAATAAATAAAACTGATACAAATATTATCTTATGTTTTTCATAGCTGTACAAGAAGAACGTGGTCCAAGAAAATCCAGTAGGAAGAAAAATCTTGCCAACAAAAATTCGGCCACGAAAAGCTCTTTAAAGTCTGAAGTGATTAAAACTTACAATAATGTTACAAGAAAAATTGTAAGAAGAACTAATGATTGTGAAGAGAGCTGTTGTATGATGGTGGCTATTCAAGGTACCGTATGACACTTGTTATAATGATTATGAATTATGATTGTTATATTGGTATGACATGTTTTTATAATGATTGTTATCTTCATTTTTCAACTTGTATTCACTATTACCAGATAACGACTCTATAATGATTTTATTAATGTTCAACATGAGTTAAAGAGTTTCATGCAGGTTTCAAGAGATTCATGCAGACATGTTTATGCTCTGTAGAGTTTTTATTAATGTTATAATAATGTTTTTTATGTTCAATGTGAATTCAACAATCTATTCACTTTGATGCAGCCATGTCTATGTTGTGTAGTGGATTATATTCTACTTATTTTCCCAGATAACGACTTTATAATGATTTTATATAATGTTCAACCTGTATTCAAGAATCCAGTCATATACGATGAAGTCGTATCTTATATCAATGAAGCAGAGGGCCTCAAAATTACCATATTTAAACCTGGAAGTGGGACAATCTTTAAATCTTTCAAATAAGGTCTACAGCTTGTTCTAATGGATTATCCCACCATTGGATCATATCATAGTGGATCATTTTGTATGGTTTTTAATTTTTTCAGATAATGACCCCCCACCAGAAATGCACTACGAACTAGCAGCCCAAATACTTTTGGTTATTATCAAAAGAGCTAGAACCTGCGCGCCTCTGATTTCGCTGCCTTTCCACTGTCAGAATAAAATCCTGGGCCAAGTGTGGCCCGGTCTTTTCACACTACATGCTGCCTACTGGCCTCACTGTGACCTGGCCCGATTGTTGTACAGATACAGGGTGACCACTGATGTATGTGTGGTGATGTCGCACCTCATGTCTTGCCGTCTGATGTCGCTTGATGCAGTCGAGATGACGTTGATGGAGATTTTGTTGCTTTGCAGACCAGGTGAGGGTTTGACATCATTGGTACGGAAATGCTCATTTTTATGAATAATTTCATACATTTAAAGGAGCTTTCAGTTCTGACAACTTTTTCAAATACACAATAATTGGTTTAGGCTAGCAATACATTATTCATTAGTCAAGACAAGACAAGACGAGATTAGTCACTTTTAGCCACAGTACTTCACATAATATACTTGCTCATGAAGCAAAACAGACCGATTAGTCATGCTGCTGTGTGCTGCTTCATTGTAATAGTGTGGGCAAAATGCCTGTGAGTGACTAATACTTCGTCTTTATCTTGACTAAGTCGTATTGCAATTGTAGAAACGGGCTACTAATTTTTTTCTCAATATTGTTTTTCCATTTTTCCAGATCTAGTATCCGATCCGCATGACATGCAAACAATTCTCGATTACCAAGAAAAAGCTCAGTCAGCATTAGCACAGCATACCATGAGTCGAGGCGACATCAATTTATTGGCCAATGGAAACGTTTTACACAATTTTAATGCTGATTGCATTGCATCTGACAGCTCTCAGAGCAGATTTGGACGTTTGCTTCTAGCATTGGCTCCCCTCAATGGGCCCCTGGTTACACCTTTGGAAAGATGTCTCTTTCGGCCTGTTATAGGAGATGTTCCAATCAAAAATATAATTTCTGTGATTTGAGTAGACACTTTTGATGTTTGTAACACAGGAGTAATGTGTTTTAGTATTTTAATTTAAGATAACAATCACAAATTAATCGTCAGGTATTGAGCAGACTAGGCATAGACAAGTGAATATAGATTATAAATATTCCTCGAATACTATTAATAATAAGTGTATTTAAACATCTAATACATGCAAGTATCAGGAAAATTTTTAGTATTTTCAATTGATAAATAATACAAGATCTTCTAGGATATCATCTGGAATATTCAAAGTTCCTAAGGGATTTTAATATTCATGTGGGATATTCAAAATCTGTTGAGTTTGTTCTTGGCAGGAAATCAAGCAATGCATTAAAACTTCTAACGGTATCAAACTTATTATTAAATTAATATATTATGGTACACTTTTTGTTCAAATGGTTTCTATTTTGTATAATATTTTGAAGAGTAATAGAGTAATTTCATAATCATAACATCTTTGTGTTCAGATTTGTATTGCTTCTATCTTATGTATGATATTTACGTTATTATTAATTTATTGTTAAATGGATGTATTTTACGAGTGTATAAAACCAGATGTAGTTTTTCTAGTCATTTATTGATATTTAAACAGAAACAACATCATATTGTTCAATAATTTATATTGTATGTAGAAATGATTATTATTCTATACAATAATTATTACCGTATTCAATGCATGAATATTCTACAGGCTAAATTGCAATATTGCTTCGATTTTGAGTTATAGCAGGATTATTTTAAATTGTCAGAAAACAGCTGATTTAACGTCAGTAAACGAGCGTACATCAATCAGCTGTTTTCTGACAATTTAAAATAATCCTGCTATACACTTTATTGTTACTTCTGAGAGAAATAGCTGCTTACTCAACCAACTGTTCAAAATAGTTAATGAAATCCATGTAAAATAAACAAAAATGTCAGTTATTCTGTAACAGGTCAGTTATTAAAGTCCAACTAAATCATCGTTGTAATTGATGATCATTTTTTGCAAATACTTTCTTATAAAGAGAAGAATTTGAAACTCTTCAACTGCCAATTCACATTGATAAGATATCATTTTTTTCATTGTCGATTCTCAATTTCCTAATATGTTTTTCAGCATAAGGTCAGATAAGTGTTATGCAATTGGAAATTAAGATAGAGTGCGAACGTATAAGAAAATCTGTTTCCTTTTTTTGGATGTTTATTATAAATTAGAGGAAGTTATAATTGAATAAGGAAATGATTGAATACGTTTTTGATGATCTATCATGATGCACAATGATTGTTGCTAAAATGATGGCATTTGTATTATAATCAAATAAGAGCATGGTGTATGATTTTTATCTTTATGAAAAAATGGAATCATTCAATTTAAATAGGCCTTCTGTCATTTAAATCATGAAAATATGATGGTGTCATATTCTTATGATATCTCAGTAATATTTTTCAATCATAGAAATTTATTTTGAGTTTTGATTTTATCCAATTCCTTCATTAAAATGCTACTACGATATTCATAAGTGTGTTGGTTTAGTACCGTAGTAATCACCCCTTACTTCATTTAAACTGATATACTAATGATGATTCGCTTCTATTTTGATAAGATAACATTATGATTATTCAAGAATGATTCATGTTACAGAATCTTTTTCTATTGATAGAATATAATATTGAAAAACTCATTTGTTTGTGATGAGAAACTCCTTTTCTGTTAAAGAAAGAAAAGTTATTTATCACATTCGCTGTCTATTTTAGAATTTAAAACTTCTGGTGGAATCTTTGAAAGAGAGACCTTTTAAAAAGCTCTAGTGAAGACAAAAATTCTCAAATAACATGTCTATTATATTATTATTTATCAATAAAATGTTTGTATTGTGTTTGAACCAAAAAAAGAAAGCGACAAAAATCAGCCATCTACTGCAATTTGAATGACGCGCTACCGGTACCGGCACTTGAAAATGTTTTAGTAGAGTTTTGTCTCAAGTATTCTGAAAAGAATTCAACTGAATTGATGGAAGTTATTTTATTGATCTTTAAAACTAGCCTGAAGCCAACAAAAATATTATTATTTCTGATTGAATTTTAATTTTCAAATGTAGCAGACGCTGTCACGTACAACCTTGCTGTGGAGGGGGTAAAGTTATCAGACGCTAACTTTCATAACTGTGCAGCGCCGTTTTATCATTAGCCTAGCATTTCATAATAAAATTTTCATCATTTTAATGCGATAACGTTTTCACAAACTGTTGAGCAATTTTATTTTTGAAGTGATCCACTTTTCAGCGATAGAATTGAAACTTTAACCTTACTTTGATCAGTGTATGAACGTCGGAAGGAAGGCCGTATCAGTTTGTTTTTCTTGTCAGTGCTATGGCGTCTTCTATTAATTCAGTGGCGAAAGTGCTGTTTTCTCAAAGTATTTTGAAAAATAATCATGTTGTTCCAGTTTTTGTATCATGCAAACGAAACTGTGAGTATTCAATCCTTTCAAATTTTGTAAGATCTTTGAAAAAGTGTCGATTACAAACTTTCAGGTTATGTTTATCTTCTCCGTTTTTAGGAGACATTTGTAATGAAGTTTCTATTATGACCGTGATTAAGGTCAAAATATTTTGTCATCTTGGTTAGTTGAATAATACCAGAGCTAGTTTGGCCCAATACTAAACTTTCTAAGCACAAAACATTCTGATTTGTTCAATCATAGTAGTGAATCTTGAAGGACCTCCATTCCTCAACCTTAGTTTGCTCAACATGGATGCATTTAGTCCTGAAAGTCTGGTACCGGTACTTATAATTATGTAACTGACAATTGTTTGAACCATATTGTTCCATTGAAACATGTAAATGAGAATGTTTCATTTGCATTGAAGTGTCTACATTAATGTTTAGTAGAACTCTTACAAAAATACGTGTGAATGGTTTTTTATCGGTTGGGGAGACCCTTTTGGGTAGGTTCCACCTCGCTTTATTTTTGTTTCGGTCACCCATCCAAGAGCTGTCTAAAGTGCTCGAACTCTTACTGTACCTTAATACTTAATACTGCATCCTTTACCCGCGATACGAGATCAATGGCGTCAATACATAAATACAAATCAAAAATACAAACATACAGTCTAGCAAGATGGCATTCCTGACTAATCATCAGTCAGACTAAGGCCACATTATAGGAGCTTTGCTTGGTGCTAAGAGCCAAGTGACTCGCATAATCACTGATCCTAGTGAACAAACACATTGCGTATAGATGGGCCAAAATTTCTTGGCTCGACCAGTTAGAGCTATGGCGAGGGGGGTAGCGCGGGTACCTTTCTGAAAATATTGGGCTACTACATGCACAGATCAGCTGAGAACACCATCACAGTCAGGGGGATTTGAAGATTTATAGCAGCAGACAATATTTGTAATGCGGTTAGTAGTAGACAGCTACCAAGTACCAAGAAATTTTGGCCTATCTATACCTACTATTGCAGATGGCCACACTTGGACCAAAACACCGAGTGCTTTGCCCCCTTTTGTAATAGAAAAAGTGACAGATCAGCTGATATTGCGATAAGACAGAATGGCGCCGTTTATCCTGGAAAACCGTGCTGCTGTATTAGCAGAAATAATAGTATACAGAGTACATGGATCTATACAACTGTATAGAATTTTTAATTGAATATTGAAGCAAGTCAACTCAAATTCAGTTTAGAGAGCGATATATTTTATTTTATTCTTACAAAAACAACGGCGCAAATGGATTGTGTGTCACCAAGCTAGAAGCCTCGTAATGTGACCACTGAGTATCGTAGCTCCTACCTTGTCACTCAACTTAGCACTTGTAGTGTGGCCTTAGCCTCATAAATTCACGAACACTATAATATGCTTTGCTCTTCAAGTACTTGGTCACATCCCTTTCAAAGATTCAAATCCATCTGCTTCACTTCTGCAGGCAACCTGTTGAAGTAGTGTAGTGCTGATCTCCTATTGTACACCTGCGATCTCTGTAGGCAAGATAACGTACTTGAAACTTCTTACTAAATTTATCCTACAATTCATGAACATTCCAATAATAGAGTGCTATTGTATTTGAGCTACAAGGAAGATTTCAAACGATGAATTCTTCCAATTTCTGGAGACGCCTGCCCAAAATTGGCAAAATACTGCCAGAAATAGCAGAGTAGGCCCAATATTTTTGATCAAAAAATGAATAAATTGTGGAAATAATTTTTCAATTTCCTATTAAAATAACGTTTTCTCTCGTTACAGACTCAAAATCAGGGAGGATTGTCGTTGATAAGCCAGTTGTTGAAATGGATGGAGATGAGATGACGAGAATAATCTGGAAAAATATCAAGGAACAACTGATTTTTCCATTTGTCAAGGTCAGTCATCTTTACAACAACTTTTTAAAATGCCATTTAGATTAGCCTGTAGGCCTATAGTTGATTGGGTTTGAAATTTTATGTAAAAAATGAAAGGGTTTTAATTGCTGTCCATGTCAATAAATAGTCGATACGAAATTGACAATGTCGATTTAAATAAAAAAGATGAAATGTTATTCTTCAATAACAAAAAAACTTAAAAAACACACAGTTGGCTATTAAATTACAATAAAGTTTAGAAAAATAAATTGATATGCCATTCCTGAGGCAAAGATGTGCGGGGTCAAACTTAAAAGTAGAAAGAAAATTACAATGCTTGTTTTGAAAGTATAATTTGAATAGACTAGCAGATCTAATGAATATGTTCTAGAAAAAAATACATTTTAAATTGAATTTAAATGGTTTGTTGTAAATTCTATTCTATTCCATTAATCTGAGTTACAGGACCATTGTTTCATGTCTTGATACTCACACATCTTATTCTGGAATAAATTGAAAATTCTTAGAATAAATAAAATAAAATGATATAAAATTCTATAGAATAATATAGTACGCCTACAATAATTGTACTTGTAGTATAATTAAATTTTTAACAATTTTTTATGATATTGTAGGCCTACAATAATTGTACTTGAACAATTCAATTTTCAACAATTTTTAAGCAGTCCAACAGTAGACGAAGTACAACAGTAAAAAATAATCCTTGAAAATAATAATTATTTCCCCAATTAACGGATGTTTTCTTGACTAATTAAAATAGATTTTTCTGTAAGAAATTCTAATGTGTTATCAGTTGAATTTCTTTGTTCTTATGACGTAAGTCAGGGTCAGTGACTCATTAACCAGTTATCAAGTATGTTAGATACTGTAGTTGGAATAAAAATAAGCATCGGTTATATTATCCTAATTCTGTACAGTGTACACTACAGTTATGTACTACATAATAACATAAGTTAATTGGTAATTAGAATACATAATTAATGAATCATGGTTGTTGTTTGTTGAGTAAAGAACGATATTGAATTAATAAAATTTGTAGAATAAATATTGGTGTTGTGGAACCTCTCCATGAGAAAACTTTGAGACAACTGGAAACAATTGAGAAAAGTAGTTGAATTATTTGTCAATCCAACTTTATTGAATACTTATTGATTCACAGGACTATGATTTCATGTTACACATCTATCTCTTACACTTATCACAGTACTATACTTTAACTAGGACATCCCAGGTCGCATAAAACTGCGACTAATGAACTACATATAATAGTTTCCAATCCTCCTCCTCCTTCTTATTCTCTTTCTTTTCAATTTCCTTCTTGTTCTTCTTCTTCTTTTCCTCTTTCTTTATCTAAATCTTCTCCTCCTTCTTCTCAAATTTTCTTCTTCTCCTTATCATTCTTCTTGTTTCCTTCTTCATCTTCTTCTTCTTCTTTTCCTCCTATTCTTCTTCTCTACCTACAATCTGTTGAGGTTAAGCTTGTTGAACTGTTGATCTTGAATTTTAGTACATTTGGTAAATAATCTTTGTTTTTTCAATGTATTTTTTAAGTTTAGAATAACACGTACTGAAATTTGACCAAGCTCCTAGGTAACTCTAAAAATTTCATGTATTGTGAAAAATTTGAATGAATTCATTAGGTACTAAGTTATTATGCTTTCACTTTGTTTCAACTAAGATTTTATTATATTACTAATGTAGGTGTAGCCTATTCCGTCAACAGAACCTCTATAAAGTTTACTGGAGAAAACTTTAGTTTGTATTCCATTTTTTATTCTTTATCGTTTACTTTACAAGTGAATTATTACTGGAGAAAGCTTACATTTTGTAATATTATTCGTGCACGATTTAGTTTGTATTCCATGTCTTTCTACTTTATCGTTTTCTTAACAATTAGATCAATTTAGTTTTAAATGTATTACAGCATTCTTAAAAATGTATTTTGGGAAATTTTGTGAACAATTTGTGTATTCAACAGGTGGACTGCAAGTATTATGATCTGGGACTTCCTTACCGAGATCAGACCGATGACCAGGTAACAATCGATGCGGCAGAGGCTATCATGAAGTACAATGTCGGTATCAAGTGTGCAACTATCACACCTGACGAAGCTAGAGTCAAAGGTAACATTTATCTTATTCATCCATACATTAGACATTCATAAGTCTACATTTGTGTTCCGATAATAGTAGTTTATGCAATGGTTGTATTATGAGAGCCTTTAAACGACGAGTGAGATACCGAGGTTAGAATATGAGTGGCAACGCCGCGAGTTATTTTAAGGTATCTCAAGAGTCGTTTAAATGCTAAAAATCCAACCATTGTTTGTCAATGGCTCAACAGCCCTATGTGGGCTTAGGCCTACCAGCTGGTTGCCAACCATTACATACAATAAAATACATACATAAAAATACAACCATTACATACACCATTTTATCCATAACCAACAAAAAATAATAATATCTAGCCTACATTATGAATCTAAACTAACCGTGATTCAAACGACCATGTTCTATTTCAATGTTTACCGTATATAGCTGGATCCTTTTAACTTGCCAGAAAACATATGTTCGACCAGCAATATCATAATACTTGACCCACAAATGCTGAATCTCGCAGATTATTGAAAAGGTCCTTTAAAAAGTTATTTTTTGAAAGGTCTCCTTTAAAAAGGTCTTTTTGATTATCTAAACTAACCGTGATTCAAACGACCATGTTCTATTTCAATGTTTACCGTATAGGTTAGGAACTGTTCCGTTCCAGTGTTTTAAAACTGGATCAGATTGAACAAGGAACGTTTCATAATGTTCAATCCGTATTATAATATCGTTATCACGATACAAGTTTCAAATTCCATTTCGAAAAAGCTATTGTTTCGATTTCAATTATGAACCTGTAATAATTGCGTTATAACACGGTCGTAGATAAATATAGCATGATCCTTTTAACTTGTCAGAAATCAGCTGTAATAATTAAACAGTGATTTCGACACAATGATCAAAAGGCTTAAAAGTCTTAGAGACCTTTAAAGTCTTTAAAAGACCTTTTTAAAGAAGACCTTTCAAAGAATAACTTTTTAAAAGACCTTTTCAATAATCTGCGAGATTCAGCATTTGTAGGTTAAGTATTGTGATATTGCTCTTCGAGACAAATGTTTTCTGACAAGTTAAAAGGATCCTGCTATATGTATTTGTACTTTCTTGAATAAATAAATCACATAATGGTTATTTACAGAATTCAACCTGAAAAAGATGTGGCCATCTCCCAATGGAACCATACGTAATATCCTGGGCGGTACGGTATTTAGAGAGCCCATTCTGTGCCAGAAAATACCACGTGTTATTCCCGGCTGGACTCAGGCCATTATCATTGGTCGCCATGCGTTTGGAGATCAGTACAAGGCCACGGATTATGTTGTCAACAAACCTGGAAAGGTGAGCAATTATTCTATTATTTTCATTGATTTATTCACATTTTATTGCTGGTAAAGTTTATTGAAGAGGTTGCACAAATAGAGGTATAACATTTGTACTCTGATTTTGTGTATGTTTGTGTTGAATAAATAAGAGTGTCGAATAATTTAATTTTGTTATTAAAATGTTTTGTTAATATTGTAATTCTTTTTCTTCAACAGTTGGAGCTTGTCTTCACTGGCAAAGATGGCATTGTTGAAAGAATGCATGTGTATGATTTCAAAGGACCAGGAGTGACCCTAGGAATGTACAACACTGACGAATCTATTAAAGCATTTGCTCACTCCAGTTTCCAAGTAAGTTAGTTAGTAAGTAAGATAGTTTTCAAGAAAGTTGGTAAGTAAGTAACTATTCCTGTTCAACTATTTTCAACCAATCAAAAGTATCTATCAGATTAATCTATTGTCAAAATCACATTCTACAAGAAAACAAGCTCACCTTGTTCATTCAAATTGGATAAAACAAGAAACAATTGTTACTAAGCTCAATTATTTTTGATTTATCAACTTTTTAAACTAAGAAACCATTTTATCATACATAAAATGTATTGATTTATCAAACATTTTATAAATGTTTTTGATTTATCAAACTTTTTAAAGAAACAATTGTTACTAAGCTCAATTATTTTTGATTTATCAACTTTTTAAACTATTCATCAAATTAATCATACAGTCAAAATCACTTTTCACAAGAAAACAAGGACATCTTGTAAATTCTAATTGGATAAAAGAAGAAAAAAGTTTTACTATCAATTATTTTTTATTTATCAACTTTTTATCAACTATTCATAAAATTAATCATATAGTCAAAATCACTTATCACAAGAAAACAAGGACATCTTGTAAATTCTAATTGAATAAAACAATAAATACAGTATATATTTTTGTTACTAAAAACAGTAATAACAGTTAGTAAAACAGTACAAAAGATTTTGACGTTTGATTGTTTTAGATGGCAATTAACAAAAAATGGCCGCTGTACCTTTCAACGAAGAATACAATTTTGAAGAAATATGATGGACGGTTCAAGGATATTTTCCAGGAAATTTATGAAGAGTAAGTAACTTATTTACACAAACTTGACATTTTCTAACACATCGAATGATAAAATTATTGGAAGAAATTGGAAATAAACTCTTTAAAAGCATACATTTCTTCTTTTCCCATTTTACTATCATCATTATGAATCATCATCATCATGGTGTTCGTATAATCATCATCTTCTTTATGCATAAGTTATTTGGGTGGGTAAGGAGTTGGGTGATTGTTATCAGGGGTTGAGTGATTGTCTACAAAATTAAATTAAAACAATAATATCAATCTAAACTAACCTTGATTCGAACTACCATGTTCTATTTCAATGATTGCCGTATAGGTTAGGAACTGTTCCTTTCCAGTGTTTTAAAACTGGATCAGATTGAACAAGGAACGTTTCATAATGTTCAATCCGTTTATAATATCGTCATTACGATACAAGTTTCAAATTCCATTTCGAAAAAGCTACTGTTTCGATTTCAATTATGAAAATGTAATGATTGCGGTATAACACGGTCGTAGATAAATATGTATATGTACTTTATTGACTAAATAAATCACATTAAGTCTTAATGTAATAAGACTATAATCTTATTAAGTTATATTATTATGTTTCATAATAACTTTCAGGAATTTTTGGTATATCCTTCATTCCAGAAGGGGATATATTTTATTCTCTATATTATATACTGTTTTGTGATGAGTTTCATGAATGTTTTGGTTCTCCTTCATTGCAGATGCTACAAGGACGAGTTTGAGAAGCTGGCTATCTGGTACGAGCATAGGCTGATCGATGACATGGTTGCCCAGTGCATTAAATCGAGTGGAGGATTCGTCTGGTCCTGTAAGAACTATGACGGTGACGTCCAGTCTGATATTGTGGCTCAAGGATTTGGTAAGTTTCCGAACTTGTGGATCTATCAAGCTATTTTCTTAATGTTCTGACCTTTAAGGCCGCATTTATGAACGTTCCTAACGTAAGAAAAACTTACAAAAGTGTGAAGTTACACTTTTGTGAGGAAATCCGTAGCCATGTATCACACTTGAAACCTAACCTAGAATTGTAGCTTGGCCATAAAAATAATGGTAACACTCAAATCTAGATTCTTGTAAATTTTGAATACCCTTTTTGAAAACCCTCGTTTCCAATTTGAAATTAAAATCATCTCTCAATTTATTGTTACTAGGACATCCCAGTTTGCACAATACTGCGACTATTGCACTACATGAAATATTTTCCCATCCTCCTCCTCCTCCTCCTCCTTCTCCTCTACCTCCACCGCCTCCTCCTCCTCCTTCACCTCCTCCTCCTCCTCCTCCTTCTCCTCCTTCTACTCCTCCTCCTTCTTCTCCTCTCCTTCTCCTCCTCCTCCTCCTTCTCCTTCTTCTCTTTCTTTTCAATCTTCTTCTCATTCTCGACGTTCTTCTTCTTCTTCTCCTTATTTTTCTCCTTCTCGTCGTTGTTCTTCTTCTGTTGCTTCTTCTTCTTCTCCTCCTCCTCCACCTCTTTTTTATTCTTCCTCTTTTCCTTCCTCTTTTCCTTCTTCTTCTCCTCATTCTTCTCCTTCTCCTTCTCATTATTTTGATATCTACAATACCACATTGAATCTATTCTCCCAAATACTATATTGATAATATTATAATGTTGAAAAAACTGAATTCGATTGTGAAAATGTATAAATTTTTTGTTGTTTCATAGGATCTCTGGGTCTGATGACGTCAGTGCTGATGTGTCCTGATGGCAAAACAATTGAATCTGAAGCTGCTCATGGTACAGTCACTAGACATTACAGGTTAGATGATTTTAATATTAAATTTATTATTTTATTATTCATGACCGAAATACTATTTATTCACATTATTTTCATCAATTAATTTTTCATTTTCATGAATTCACAAACTATCACAATAATTGGGAAGAACATAAAGTACAAAAAACGATAATATCAAAATCACTGTAAATGTATGGTTGAAAATATCTGTATTGTGTATGATTATTCATCATTGTTAATATTTATAATTTGTCAAGCTTATTTTAGTCAAAAGTTAACATATTCAGTGTAGCTTTATTCAAAATCAAGAAATTTAATAAAGTAAAGCTTTTCTAACGCAATAATGATATAGTGTGTGATATCTTTATTCAATCAATCAATATTAATTAGATTTATTAGACAAATTGCCCAAAGCTTTTTCAATCATTATTCATTTGATTTATTGTTCATCCAGTAAAGTTATTGTTTTTTGAATTTCTATATTGCTTAATAGTTTTCATATCATATAAAGTACCGTATTTTTTCAACGGTTATAGTACCACCATACAATAAATATGAATTAATTTTTTAGAATTTTATTTACCTATTTAAATGAACAAGGCAGCCTATCCAAATATGCCCAATTCAGTCTAGTCTTTACTGCTTTTTAAAATATATTTTCAAAACTATTTTTTTCTGTTATTAATGTAAGAAAGTCATCACATTATTAATAGGTTTCCCAGACCATTCAAATATGATTATTCATACTTTCTCCATGAGTGATAGATTTCAATTTATTTCCAGGCAATACCAAAATGGCCAGCCGACTTCAACCAACCCTATTGCTTCCATATTCGCCTGGACATTGGGATTCAAACAGAGGGCAAAGCTGGACAACAATAAGGCTTTGGAAAAGTGAGTACCTATCCCATTTATGTCGCCTTATTATTTCAGTATTTTATGCCTTTATAAAATGATATTCATATTCAAGTGATTTTTAATGCTGTTTCTCTTAAAGTGAATGGGTTCAAATTTGCCCGGAAGTACGTATCAAAATTCAAAATATTGGTAAAAATATGGCGGTGGCGGCAAAAAAATGTTTCAACACACTGTTATGAACCCTTTCTCACCAATTGTGATTATACAGTGTTCAACCAAATCTACTCTACTCGTCTATATTTAACTATAACTCACGTTTTTCGGTACAGAAAAGCTGAGTTCATATTTTATTTGGCTGCTGCATATATTTAATTATATAAAATATCTAATTACTTTAAATTTATAATTGGGTATTAAAGAGTTCGAGATATTGGATACTGGATTATATGAGTAAATCAGTATTCAATTGGACCTCCTAAAACTTCTTCAATTCCTGGATCTAGTCATATTATAAAATATTCCTAAATAGTCATATTAATTGTCTTAATAGTCAAAAATAGTCATATTAATTGATAGTCCTAATATTGAGGTTTTGTTAAATTCGAATTTTTGTTTGCATCACAGATTTACGCTCCAAAAAATTCAGAACACCTGCCTTCAACAATATTCACTATTAAACAATTCAAATTTCGGTTGTTGTGGATCCAATCCATCTGAAAAATTTATTGACACTAAATTCATTGAAGTGAATTTATCAATCTTACAATTGTTGAAACTTACTTGAATCTTAGTGAATTGTGAGTATAATCTTACTTTCTAAGTGAATTTAGTGTCAATATTCAAATTAATATATGGCTCAATAAAGAAAGATTGGAATCAACCATCTGAAAAATTTATTGACTATCATTGTGTTGAATAGCAACCTTTTAATCAAGTTTGTCAATTGTAACTCCTATCTTATTTCATTGATTTTTATGTTTTGAATACAAGAAATTTACAACTTAATCTATTACCGTATCTTATCTTCATTTATTATAACAACTTCATCTCGCTATCTTATTTCATTGATTTTTATGTTTTGAATACATGAAATTCACAAATTTTATCTTATTTTTCGCAGATTCGCAATCGCACTTGAAGAGTCATGCGTGGAGTGTGTCGATTCGGGAAAAATGACCAAAGATTTGGCCGCCTGTATCCATGGCCTGAAAAATGTGAAACCTGACATGTATCTGAATACCGACGATTATATGGCCGCTGTACGGGAGATACTCGTCAAGAAATTGAATTTATAAGAAAATAGCATGGAAAAATCAAATTCTAAAGGATTTGCTGCTCGAAAATCTAGGCTACAAAGTATGGAAAAGTGATTTTATAAAAAAAACTGGCTGCTAGAAATTTGTAAGAAAAGCCGTTACTGAAAAATTGTCTTTGAAAGTTGGTTGGAAGAGCAGTTACAAAAAAATTGTAGCTGAAAAGTTTATAAGAAGAGCAGTTACAGAAAAATTGTAGCTGAAAATGTATTTAAGAAGAGTAGTTACAGAAAAAAATCGCAGCTGAAAATTTATAAGAAGATCAGTTTCAGAAAAAATTGTAGCTGAAACTTTATAAGAAGAGTAATTACAAAAAAAAATTAGCTGGAGATTATAAGAAGAGTTGTTTCAGGAAAAATTGCAGCTGAAAATTTATAAGAAGAGCAGTTACAAAGAAATAGCAGATGAAAATTTGTGAACGTTCGATTGCCGCTGAAAATATGGACCCTGTAAAAAACATTACATGAATTTGAACAAAATGGTAAAATATGACTGCTATATTTATAAATTTCAATGTTTTTGTTCTGGTTTTATCTAGAGTTGTTCCAGATGTTCACTTAAATTTTAAATGTATTAGAATTAGTTCATATTGTAATGTAGTCACCACTAGCTTAATTAATGTAGTTTGTTATGTCGATTCAAAAGAAAGAAATTCTACCGTATTGTAGAACATATTTGACAGTTTGACGGTTTTGAGATTCTATTGAAAGTACTGGAGGTTGCTTATGATTTAAAACTAGCTCTATCTAATACTAGCGCAATACATATAGTTTTAGAGATACATATAGTTTTATACATACAAAAGAGAAATTCCTACCTTGTTCTTGAATTATTGTAGAAAATCTTTGATCCTCTGATGGTTCTCAAATTTTATTGAAACTACTATCTTTATTGAAGATTTTTAATCATTTTGCTGGATTTGAAAGTATATAAACCCAATAAACTACTTGAAATATTTGTGCTTATATTAGGACGCTTATCGAGTGGATCAAAGTTGAATGTTTCAAGTTACTAAGTCACGTTACAAGACTGAGATGATGTGAATTGAGATTAATAACGCTATTTTGTGATTGATATTGAATTAAAAATCCACTTTATGTACATAAAATACTCATCACAAATAATAATGTATGTATCGTATAATATATTTCCTGTTCATAAAACATATCTAAGTTTTTATATATCCAAATTCATTATTTTATTGTTATTCTTTAATTAATTTTATTATTCTGCAATTCATTTATCAGAAAACATCTAATTTCCTAATACCTTTTTCCTATGAAGTTTTTTATTGGATTTCAATATTATTTTGAGAATATTTTTACCTCTGCAACTCATGTATAACACATTCACAATACAGTTATTATTATTTAGTGTATGGATTTCGTCGGTGAGGAGACCAAAGGTTGTTCCACTTGGGTTGATGTTTTATCCATTTTTCAGAATGATTTCTAATTTTGAAAAAACGTTCTTTTTGATACATGAAAGTCCAAAAGTTCATAAAACACAAGCACACTGCAAAACACGATATATTCAAGAAAATATTGAATTTTGAACTAAAAATATAGAGCCCGAAATTTATGTTATATTATTTATAGTTATTTTCTTACTGGTTTTATAGTCTAATTACTAAAAATTTAATCCAATTTATAGATATCTTTATCTAATATTTTCGATTATACTTTTCAGATGAAACAGTGACGTACTTTTGGTTCAGTTTTACCCGAAAAATGACATGCTATATTCCCTGTTACAACATTCAATTTAACAGGTATTTTCAAACGATCAAAATTCTCCGTCATGGAATACAGTAGCTTGAATGATGTATTGTACATCAATAGAGACATATTGTAGCTAAATTTTAGTTTGAAATCATGTTTTATTTTATTACATGAGGTTTGTAGTGTAGTGTTTTGTAGAAGTGTTTATTTGTCGTTTGGATTTTTGGATTCAAATTTTACTGTTTCGTAGTTATTCACAAAATATTTTTCAAAACGTATATTATTTTATTTCATCTCTTTACTTTCCACCAAATTCTGTACAGATTCCATCAGATGAAATATTTTTGAATAGAATTTAATTATTTTATTCATTGAAACTAAAAAATCCTTTATTAATTGAACATTTTTCAATTTAAAAAATCCTTCACATTTCAAGTTATGTCTCTTTTATTCTTTCTCCTAATTATTTCGAAGTCTACCCTTTTCAACCTTGAAAATAAATTATCTCCTATTTCACTAGAATTGATATTATCTTCAACTTTCTACTACTTATTTAGATTTTTTCCTCTTATGTTCTAAAAGGACAAATTTAAGTTGTTTTATTTATCAAAGTAAAATCCTTCATATTGTATGTACTCTAATCTCTTTTGAAAATTACAAAGTTTTTATCTACTTTCTCTCTATTTTTTTTTTCTTTCCTTATTTCACAATCATTCTATCATTCCACAATCCATTCCATTCATTTATTTTTTATTCAAATATTCTCATACCTGCTCAATCCTATATATTTCATTTTCATAAATTTATTTTGTTTTTGTATTAATGTTATTTGTATTTATGGGTTAGTTAGAGTTTTATCACTCATAATATTATGTTGAGCTGTTATATTGAAGCAAATTGTAGCTTTTATTACTATCAGAGATTAGAGTAGTGTATTCAATTTTAGCTTGAATTTTATATCATCTAAACTTTTATTGTAAGACTGAATAATGTGCCATTATAATATAGATATATTGAAATACTCATTATCTAGTAAAATATATTATTCATTCAGTAAGTAAAAAACGTGTTATTACTTTCCTTGCGGTACCTACTACCCTAGGTAAGGAAAGAAAGTATTGCTTTCCAAAAATATAAGGTAGGTACAAAATTTTCAACTTTTCTGTAGGTGCTTTTCTTGGTACAGTACTCGTATACTAATGAAATGCGGATTTGGATTTTGGGTCTGTATATGTGTGAAGTTGTGTTGAGTATGTGAACACGATATCTCAATAAATTACTGGAATTGATGAAATTATTGTCCTTACACTATAAGGATCCATGATTTTATTCTTAAACAGTTTTGTGTCAAATAAATTAATGCTAAACTAGACAAATAGGTACCAATAATACTTTATTTCAACATATTTTACACTTTATTTCATTACTTTATTTATTTCAACAAGTTTGCTTTGAATAACAACTTAATCAATAATTATTTATATTAATCAGAAACGTCAATTTTTTGTTATCACTGCAATTATATTTATTTCAACAAGTTTGCTTTGAATAAAAGCAGAGATATGAATTTCTGAACTTTTCTTGAAGCATGGAAATAGCTGATGGATCGTCATAAATAATTATTGATTAGGCCTATTTATTGCCATATCTTGCCAACCCTGAGTGCTTTGAAAATAATTATTTCAGTATTTAGCTACAGAAGTGTATAGTATAGAGTACTGAATGACTCATACAGATTGGTTCGAGCTTGAACCAAGCTTCTACTTCTTCACCTTATTTTTCTTCATTTTCTTCTTCTTCCTGTCCATTTTTTCTTCGACTTTCTTTTTCTTCTCCATTTACATCCTCTTCTCCTCCTCCTTTTTCTTCACCCTCTTCTCCATTTTCTTTCTTCTTCCATTTTATCCTCTCTCTTCTTCTCCATTCTTCCTTCTCGCTCTTCTTCTTTTTCTCCCTCTTCTTCTTCTCTCCTCTCTCTCTTCTTCTTTTGCATCTTTCCTTTTACTCTTTGAGAATGTAACCACCCAACTGCGGCTTGCGTCTGCTCAGTGATTCAGATTATTTGATATTTTTGGACTGACTCCGCCCCAAACTTTATAGATACACAAAACTACTGCATCAGATTGAAGTTTTGCTCCACCCTCTCAGATAAGATATTTATAAAATTTGTGCTCTTTCTTCGTCTTCCCCTTCTTATTTTTCTCTCCTGTTTCTAGTCATCTACTTGTTCACTTCTCTCTATCTCACTTAGAGGTTCAGATAGAGAAATAGTGATTCAAGAGGATTTCAAGAATATCCTCAAATTACGCCTTATACGAGTATGGAACGGTTTCAGAGTTTCTTTGCGTTTTCCACGCTTTTCGAGAACCACTAATCTATAACTTCATATAGTCCGATTCACGTCAAGAAGCGAGGAGCATTGATGCCAAGTTTCATTGAGAGAGAAAGAAAAAACTGCACCAAACGTGTTTGTTGGGACTGTGTGCGACAACAATGCACAGTGCAAATAGGATAGAGACATCAGCAACTGACTTGTGCTGAACAAGGATAGCAAACTCCCATCTAAGCAATGCTGACTTCTTGACGTGAATCGCACTATAGAAAAGGTCTAATTTGGTACGAAGGTTGTGCTAAGGGCTAGAGGTAATACGAGAGGAGAGGCAAGTTGGAGATAAGAGAGGCTAGAGATAGGATAGAGGTAAGCCTAAGTTGATGGGGTCTGAAATACCCCGAGACTATGTCCGAAATCGGCGTTTATCCAGTTTTTCTATGCGTTTTATTAGCTTTTTCATTTTCAACGAGTACGGAGTATACAGTGATATTCATTTAATTTGACGCTTGGCATTAGATAGATAGATAGAGGTATTATTTCTTTGCCATCGTACTCTTCGGTCATCAGCAACGTCGAGAAATGATATCTCTATATAGTCACTATCTATCTAATGCCAAGCGTCAAATTAAATGAATGTCACTGTACCAATAAAGTCGTCAAAATTCGATACAGAGGTTCAGCTAATGACCTTGGGATTGTGTGTAAGGGAGGTTTTTAGAATGTACCAAAATTATCCCGGGAAACTGGATTTTTCTGTTTTGTTCCAAGCTTTCCGATGCGTTTTCCAACCTGTTTTTTTTAGAGCGACTCAGCATTAGCATTTGGTATTCTGCTACGCTTTTAAGATTGTGTTTGAAAATGTTTCGTCAACATTCTGAAATTAACAAGACAAGTTAGTCAACTAACGCATCTCTCATAATCTTGCTTCGTATTACCCACGCACAAGCTAAAAAGCTCATGTGGGCATCATCACAGCGAAAAAATAAATAAATTATAATTAGCTTGTTGAGAGGGTCAGATATGATTTTGAGTTTAAAGATGTAGGCTACCCAGAATTGCTCTAGAAGTCGACGTTTCTAAATATTATGTTTTGACTTTATCAAGAACAGTGTAGCGGGAAATGATCTAATGAATGTGCAGGCGAGCGAAACAATAACTTTTATCAACTTTCACTTTCAATAACTAAAGTTAACTTTTTATTCAGTTGATTCTGTCGTGGGTAAAAAGGCAGAGCCCCCTGGCTAGACATATAAGGCGAGCGAAGCGAGCCTGTCGGCTAGTAGCCTACACTTATTTTTCGGCCCCAGTAGTCTTGTATCCATTTATAAGATACACAGTAGCTGCGGAGTGACTCCACCCCAAAATAACCACACCCATAAAGGGGTGGCCCCTTTTTTCCACCAATAGCCACCCTGCAGATTAGGGTCGATATTTTTCGGGGCGTGTGTAGCATTTTGAGGGGAAGTCACAAAAAAGAGAAGAAGATTCTTTCCTATTCTGTGGTTTAGGGATGTAGCCGCCCCAGCTTTTGTGCAAGTCACAGTAGTGATACAAGAGCATCTTGGCTAGGATGAGTGAACTACGCGATAGGGACCGTGTACCAACCGATCTTCGAAGAAAAGGTAGGAGTTTGAAATAGAATCTTATCGTTTAGGAAGGATAACTTGTTTTACAATATTCTCGTGATACAATATCACAATATTCTCTTATAATACAATAATTCTCATGAGGAAGTTGGGTTGATACTAATCTTGCTTTCATTTCCAATTTATAGTACAGTAGATATCTATGGTCTTATATACTTAACCCCGGTCGTACACCGGAGCAATAAGCAATAGGCAACTAGCAACATACGGATCATATGATTGTCTACTCTATACAAACCAATAGTTCAATGCACACTGAAACAGCTGCTTTAGGTGTGCATTGGACTATTTGTTTCTATAGAGTAGACGATCATATGATCCAAATGTTGCCAATTGCCTATTGCTTATTGCTCCGGTGTACGAGCTGCCTAATAGTTAAATAAATTTGTCTTTGGTGTCTGTGTTTGTATTCATACCTATAAACTATAGTTTTACATGCTCGAACTCGAATGTATATCTGATTGATTACTAGTATCACGCTAAAATAATTGATAGGAAAGCTAGGGTTTTGAACTAGAATCTAAGGCAGCTCGTACACCGGAGCAATAAGCAAATTCGGGAGCGAATTCATGAAACCGTTTATGAAACCCAGTTTCACGAAACTCAGTGTGCACCGCACTAGGTTAATCTTATCTGATTAAATAGTCTTGAAGTTGTCAAAACCACATATTTAATTAATAAAACAACGAGATACTGGTTTCGGTTGTTACACCATTATCAATCTCTAACTACCACAATGTCACCTTCACTACTACACAGAAAGTTAATCTTATCTATTGGGTTCACGAAACTCGAGTTACATGTTTTTTGAAACGCGTTCCCTCGGTGTTTATCGCGCCTTATATAATTTGTTTAAGCTCATATTATAATATAAGTTTATTATATTTTTCTACTACTATTATATAAGCTTCTTTAAGTTTAGTTGCATGTTTCCGTTATTTCAGGACGTCACCCAAAATGCGCCCGTTGCAGAAATCACGGCATGATATCGTGGTTGAAAGGCCACAAAAAGCAATGCATGTTCAAGTCCTGTTCTTGCGCTAAATGCAGTCTAATTGCCGAGAGACAACGTGTAATGGCTGCCCAGGTAAATTTCATTTATAAATTCGATATTCAACATTGAAATATGAAATTTTTATCGGCAAAATTACACACAGTACAAAAATTACAATACAATTAAATTACAATTAATTTTTCACTATGGGTTTTAAAATCTGTGCGAGACACCCAGTGTTGTAGAATGAACTTTAAAACTCTCGTAGAACGTTTTCAGATTTCAGAAACAAAATTTCAGAGTTCTGTCGTTTGAACTCTCTAAGAATAAACTGTTTACATTACTATGATATAATTTAGAGTCACATACTAATCAAATACAGTATTTTAATTGCTGTAGTACAGTAAGTTCAAGATGACATTATGTAAAACATTTCTTTGTACTGTATTATATACAGGTTATAGATTGTACAATGTGGATCATCACACCAAAGTAGTATAGTTTGAGTGTGTTATCATAGCCTCCTCTAATAGCCTCTGTATTAGAGGAGGCTATGGTGTTATACATGATAATACAGTTAATAATATAGTTTATAATAATACATAAGCAGTAGACAAAGAGGATTAAGAATAATATTGAATTCACTACTTTCAGTTGGCCGTTCAGGGCTATAGATGAATCTATTTGAGAGGAGATTAATTCGTAGCATTGCATGTACCATTTATTCCATTATTTCCCTTAATTAGTCTAAATACTGTACTGTACTGTGCTTTTATTATAACTTATAACGCTTATCAGAACGGGATGACGGTGTCATTTCAGAAAATAGTTTATTTTTAGTGTGTTTGTTTCACTATATTATTGCAAATTTGAAACCTGTTATACTCTGGGCGAATTAGCCTTCCAGCAATTTCTATTCCAATTTCCACCAACCAGGAATTTACAGACAATTTGTAATTTTTGAGTGAGACATTGAGAGATTTCTAAATTAATATAACTTTATTCATAAATTTGATGTTCGACATTGAAATGAACTCTTTTTAGCTCTTTGTCGATTTTCACCAATCAGAATGTAACCTTTTGATTGATTGGAACGCGAATGATACATTCTCAGTCGAACAATACCAACTTCATAATTTTATAGAGCTTTGCATTTGGGGAAAATTCGTCGAGAAGTAAATCTTTGTTTACTGTTTCAAACGCTATTTCTTGAAACAATAGACATTGAAATTGAGCCGTATTGTGAAAAATCATCATACAGGTACGGTACAGTACCAGTAGCCTACTAAAAAAAAGCAGTACAGTAGTACAGTACCACTCACTTTTGATATTTCTATTTTATAAGTGTTTGAAGTGCTTTTATTCGTGCTTTTTCGGAAAAGCACGAATAGCACATTGATCTGTTAATCAATACGAAATAACTCAAAACCATAGGGACTCAAACAATATTCACAACCCATTATTGATTCAATTTGTAGAACAAATATTGATGTGGAATCTTTTCATAACAAAAAAAAACTTTTTGAAATTGCGTCAAACTCCACTTTTATTTTAATAAACACAATGTTTAGCCTACAATGTCCTGGTGTAAACATTGTGTTATTAAAAGTGAAGTTTTACAATTTCAAAAAGTTTTTCCATTGATTCCTCTAGGTAGCATTGAAAAGACAACAAGCGGCTGAAGACACAATAGCACTGGGTTTAACGGAAGTAATGACCGGCAAAAAGTATCCCTTCCTACCTCCAGGGCCGATATTTAGTATGGTGCTTTCAGATCAAGGTAAGTTTTATAGTTTTATAGCAGTTATTAAGATTCACAGATGTACCACACAGCTCTGGCTCTGATTAGTACCATTGATTTTAGATTTTGTCTCAAAATATCTCTTGATTCTTTATTAACTTATAACAATATAAAATTTTACACCACATCTATTATTCTAAAAGCTAGATAATAGCTCATAAACTTAGAGAAATTTGGTTCATGCAACCATATACTAACTAGATATGAATTATTGCAATTATCTATGATCAAACGTATCCTACGTGACCTAATTGTGGTATAATAATGAGAAGTAAGAGCTTATTGCTTGTGAAAAACTTGTTCTCATTATTGTAACATTGATCATGAACATTATGCAATATTGCAGCTTAGGCTATCGATGATTGAATCTTAGAAACTTCATTTTTCATCATTTCAGAAACCTTTGTATTCTGAGTTTGATTGAAACTGACTTGGCTACAATTTCTTTCGTTCAAACTATTTCTTTATTTCTCCTTTCTTTTGTATTTCTTCCATTGCACGATTGTGTTCTAATCATGAATAGGCTACTACAGTATTAGTAATTCATCATTAATATACGGATTTATAATATTTTCTGTCTACTGAAATTCAGTAGGACTATTTCCAATAACAATATCAATGACAAATAATAGCTATTGAGAATGTATCGTACATAGACTTGTTCTAAACAAAACATTTTTCTAGTGTTTCATTTTTCTAACGCCAATTTTAACACCAATCTTCTGTTACCTGTGTCAAATTGAAATAGTTTAATTTGATAAATTTAGTACTCGTTACAGACAACAGTACATAAACTTGTTGTCAACATAATTTTTTAGTGTTTCATTTTTCAAACACCAATTCTCAGTGAATTCATTTGATTCTATTGTCTGCGTGAGATTGAAATAGTTTAATTAGATGAAATTTAATCCTCGTTACAGATAACAGTAACCACGATCAACCCAGCTCCACAAAACGCACCCCTTCTTCGCCGATTGAGGGGGAGTCCCCACCCCCTGCCGTTGACACCTCCACGTCATCAGATCCAGCTGACGAAAAAACAACCCCCGACAAAATGGAAACATCCCCGCCCTGTCTTACTTCCACCCCTTATAAACCGCTGCCACTCGATATGCTTGTCACTTTGTTTCCTGATAAGAAAAGGTGAGACTGCACTATCATTGTTTTCTTCTTCATTGTTATCATTGTTTATTTAGTAGAATATTGCATTTATTTTTGTAGAAATTTAGTGATGATTGATCAGGAAATTGCAATCTTATAATATTAATTTATTGACAATAGATTTTAAGTGTTTTTATGAATTGGAAAAGGGACGACAGTATTGGACGTAAGCCTGTTGAACCTCACATTAATTGTAAAGGATGGTGCAGGGTGACAAGAAATTTTGAAATTACACCAACGGGGGTAAGAAGAATTAACTTTCAAAGTTTAGGGGTAAAAGCATGAAGAAAAATACTTCCTATTAACCTTTTTCAATGAATAAATTCCAATTCTTGTAGACAATAGCCTTTAGATGATGACCATTCGAACGTATGCATAAAGGGATCTTCGAACTCAGGTGAATTGGAGCTGTAAATTGGTGGTACCTATCGTATTTCGAAAAGTAAGGTTCATAGAAATTTTTGCCGAATAAATCTGGATAAAAATTTATATTCAATGAGGAAATAGAATGAGTTTTGCAATAGAAATGACAAATAATTAGGCCTACTGTAGCGTTTCCAATATTGTAAAAATACCGTTGAATAGTAATTGCTTCTATGCATTCTCCAATTCCAAACGATGCTGAAATCGTTTCTCTTCTAACTTACAGAGACTTATTAATAATACTAGTTCAGAAACTGTATTATATACACAGAATACTGTACTTTCATAAAGTCTCTGTATTCTCACCTTGTACCTAGTGCAATCTAGCGACAAAATTCGGAAGTAATACAAACTTCGTACAGTTGACCAATAAGATGACAGGAGGCGGAGCTTAGAGGAGTGTCTGTAGGCGTTGTACAAATCACCCAGTACGTGCAGCCATCTAGCGGTAGAATTCATAACTACAACAGTTTCACATTGGCAAACAATAGCAGGGTGAGAGTAGGCGGAGCTTGGAGGAGTGTCTGTAGGCGTTGTACAAATCACCCAGTACGTGCAGTCATCTAGCGGTAGAATTTGTAACTACAACAGTTTCACATTGGCAATCAATAGGGTGAGAGTAGGCGGAGCTTAGAGGAGTGTCTGTAGGCGTTGTACAAATCACCCAGTACCTGCTACCATCTGCCGGTCAAATTGAGAACTACAACTGTTTTGCATTGCCAACCAATGAGAAGAGCTTGTGAGCGTGTCCGTAGGCTACTCTCAATCTGTATCTCATTCGTGATTGGTTCATCTCGATATTTGCTCTGTTCCATTATTGCGTCATCTATCCATTAATGTTTTATCTATTGATATTCTATATATTTATTTTTCCGTTCTATCGTGTATAAATTATACTGAACTTCTTTTTCGTGTATGTATTGTTCCTTTCACAATTTTTCTTCTATTCTACAAATCCATTTTGCTTTTTGATGAGTGTTGATATTCTCGAATATCTTCCTTCTTGAATATCCTTTTCCAAGAATGGAAATTTATATGTTCAAACCCCATTGTTTCATGTAGATATGTCACAAAAATATTATTGTTATCATATGACATTTATTATATTACAAGCTGTCCCGGCGAACTTCGTATCGCACTCTCCCCCCCCCCCCCAAATGTCCCCCCTCTTCTCCCCACAAATGTCCCCCCTTCATGCCACCCCCCAAAAATGTCATCCCTCAAATGCCCCTCCATTCCCCCCAGATGTCACCTCCACATATCCCTCTTCATGTCAACCCCCTCTTTCAAATGAAATTTCGCCCCCCTCCTTCCTCCAATTATTTTTTTTATATTTATTTAATTTTTTCTTTTCAATTTGTTTTAATTTAGCCTATATTTTGGTAATTTTATTCCTGTTCTTCAATTTTTTATCAGTCCTATTCTAATTAAAAGAATTTTTTCATATTTATTAATTTATTTTAAATTTTTCATTTTAATTGATTTTATTTTTTATTTTTATTTTTTATTTCCGTTCTTCAATTTTTATCAGTCCTATTCTAATTAAAAGATTTTTTTCATATTTATTTCTTTCTTTTAATTTTTTATTTTAATTTATTTTATTTATTTTTAAATTTTATTTCCGTTCTTCAATTTTATTATTAGAAACAATTAAACATGCATGATACGAACGATAACTCATTCTTACTAAATTGACGATTGTAGCGTAAAAAATAATTAAGAGTAGAAAGCCTAGAGCAAAAACGGTCCAGAGCGGGGTTTGAACCCGCAACCTCTAGATTATCAAGCAGAGACTCTTGCACTGAGCCACGGGGACTTAGAATAGGCTTGCTAATTTATCTGATCTTGAATTGCGATCATCTTTCCGTTGTAGGTACACGTTCGTGCCGGCAAGTTTGAACGTAGCTGTGTGAAATATTTGATAGGTTATGTCATTAATGTAATAACTATTTATTAATTATAAAGGGATTTTCTTATATTTTAATACATATTATGTTAACCAGTGCTGTAAAAATTCAAACGAATCCAAAATCATCTAAATCGGTTCAGCCGTTCTCGAGTTATAAGCGAGCGTACAGACACCAACTCTCTTTTATTAATATAGATAGAAGATATCATCTCATTATTGTAAAAAATTCTTCAGTTTATGGTTTGAGATTCGTACTATATTCATCGAATGTTTACTTACATTTCCAACTTATCTAGAATTACATTTTCATAATCTAGAATTCAAGTGGATATAATATGTAATCAACACGAACAAAATAGATAATCTTATCCTGTTATATCATATCATAGTTTTTGTTACTTTCTTATACTTCTCCCTATTTCGAACTTCCATATTGTCAATCTTTAATAATTATTAGCTACGCTCGTTAATTTACTACCCCCCCCCCCTTATCCAAACTGTGTTATTTCGTTTCACATCTTCATATCGTAGAATAATTTATCAGTTTTAAAAACATATGAACAAAATTAAACTTGGTTTAATTTCGTTGGAGAAACCGGCCCTTAGTAATTTATCTTATGCTATGTACAATTTGAACTGTACCTACTCTCCCTTGAATCTTGCACTCTTGATGACTGGACCTCTAGTCTCAGCCAGCGGGGTTTCAAATGAACAACATTTTATGTGAGTTTGTGTGTTTATTTTTCTTCATTATTGTTTTTGTTTGTAATTGTTAAATATTCTGTATTGCAGTATTATCTATTATTCTTCCTTATTATTTATTATTTTCCATTATTGTTTGTTATTATTTATTTCATGTGTTTATTTATTATTGTTTTCAGATCAGTTTTGGAGCTGGTGCTGAGACGAAGCGGTCACGACCTTCTCAAGGCCATCGAGCAGTGCGCGTCATTGGCCGGTGGTGGAGGGGGAGGGGTGCGGTGTTCACCCACTAGCACCGCAATTACACCGCAAGACAGGCACCGCGCTAGGCCTCAGTCACCATTGCACGACACCATTGCGCATGCGCCGTATGGTGAGGATCAAAGGAATCATCATTCAAAACACTATAATAGAACATTAAATTCATTTTCGTTAACTATAATTAATGGATTATAACAGAACTTTCGAACATTAGAATAATACAAAGTGGTCCAAAAAATATATCCACTGTTTAAAATTCCATAACTTGTAAACTAATTGATGGAGTTGTCTTATCTTTGGTGAAAGTGTAGCTTTAAGTCCAACTCAATAATAATTTAGGTGTTCGAAATGGCCACCATTCACATCCACACACAAACGATGCCGCCGAACTGCAGCACAAACTACCTACTGTCTGCAACGTGTTCAGTTGGATATTTGTGCATGAATTTACGATGGATTCTCGAAGTTCATCCAATGTGCTTGGCTATTGTCAATAAACGACGTCCTTCAGTGTTCCCCACAACTAAAAGTCCAGATGAGTTGAGTCTGGGGAACATGGTGGATACTCCACAGCACACCTCTCGTAGTTCGTGCTTCAGTTCGATGGTGCTGGCTTTGTAACCTAGAGGTCCCGGGTTCAAACCCAGGTCAGACCGTGAGATTTTAGCTTGAGCCACTCCTCGTGTTTCGGAGGACACGCTAAGCCGTTGGTCCCGGCTGCCTAAAAAACAGTCGTTAAGTCACGACAGAGACCCTGAACTGATCAGGAGTGACCTGAAAACTCTGACACCAGACCTGAGCCAGCCAGGTTACACGGAATTATTGTTATAGTTCGATGGTATCGTTTGTGTGTGGAAGTGAATGGTGGCCATTTCGAACACCTAAACTATTATTGATGTGTTTAAGTTGGACTTTCAGCTTCACTTTCACCAAAGATGAGACAATTCCATCCATTAGTTTGCAAGTAAAGCAGTAAAGTATAAGAATCTCGAAGTTCTATCTCAATCTGAATCCAAATTCACGCCTTTAGAGACCTCTCTTTAGAGACGCCTCGTTTAGAGACTTCCCGTCATTCTTTCGTTATTTAGATCTCTAATCTAATGCAGTAAAGTATGATGATATCGTCATTTTTCTTCATTTTAAACCTAATTCTCTCTTCTCACCATATTTTACCATAATTCACTTCTGTCCCTACAGTGATCACCAGCAAACCACGTGACTTGATCACCGGTGACGCAACCGATCTGCGTTCAGCCTTCAGGCCGTTTCTGGGAGGGGGAGGGGCCCCCTCCAGACTGGTGGAAGCCCCCCTGGATCAGAATCCCCCCCAACCACCGCAGGCTCATCAGGTGCTACCGTGCAACGGAACCGCGCTACTAAATATGCTATCGCCAGCGTTTTTTCACACATCGCCTCCGTTTGGGTGAGTATAGAAATTATAGTTGGAGAGGGGATAGTTTTGAAAAAAAATGTTGGATAGAATAATGTTGTAGAGCTTTTTTTGGTGGTTTTGGAAAACATTGGTTGAATAGAAAAGTATAGCAGGATTATTTAACTAGAAAACAGAAAACAGCTGTTTCGGTGACCAGTATCACAATACCTAACTTACAAATCTCGCAGATTATTGAAAAGGTCTTTTAAAAAGGTATTCTTTGAAAGGTCTTCTTTAAAAAGGTATTTTCAAGACTTTGAAGGTCTTTAAGATTTCTAAGCCTTTGTATTATTGTGTCAAAGCTACGTAAAATCACTGTTTACTTATTGCCGAAACAGCTGTTTTCTGACTAGTTAAATTAATCCTGCTATAGTAGAACTCTCTTTAAAGAATGGTTGATATGGTTGATACAAGTAACAGTAATAAGTAATAAATTGGCTGAAGATACCGCAAAGATAATACCATAAAGTACTATGGAATATAAATTATAAAATGAATTGCCTTTGATGGAACTATTAACTATCTTCTGTAGAGTAGAGGAGTAGGGTACTCTACTGTAGAGTAGAGAGTAGAGTATGGTGGATAAGGGTTATAAATAAACAGTTGAATACTATTAGAACAATTGATATTGTTAAGCAGTAAAAGTAGATATAAAACTTTAATGGATATAAGCTTAACTTCCGTATCGGCGTTGCACCTATAAGATAGATACATTATTTACATTATTATTACATTAAGACAAACATTATTTCTTGAAAAATGTATCTTGAGAAATGCTGGAATACAGTGATGGAATTGTTATTAAAAGCATGCGATTTATTCTTTTCGAAATTTGGATGGGTTTTGACAGAAGAAAATCTGTAAAATTAGTGAAAATGATTTTTGTAATTGCAGAGGAGGCTCAATTTTCCCAGTATACAAGACTTTTCCGGTACCTCTTCTACAGCAGTCTCCGGTAGCCTCCCAAGCCCCAATCTCATCCAACTGTAATTGCCATGAATGCAGGGAGAAACGAAGTTAAAAACTAAATTATTTGAAATTATTGTGAATTAATTATCATCTTACCATGCTACTGTATCATTCTTCATTGTATATTGATTCCGAATCACCCACCATTGTTGTAATCAACATTATGGTATTATTAAATGAAACGCTTGGAGTTGTGTGTCTGTGTGTTTTCCCTTTATTTCGAAATTTCTCCTCTGTGAAAAGTGTTTTTGGCAATGTATTGAAGGTAGTAGGTGTTGGTGAGTAGAGTTATGAAATTGAAGTAACTGTAGTAAGTAGGTATTAATTTAATTAGTAACATTGATAAAATTGAAATATTGAACTTTCGGAGTATAGCAGGATTCTTTTAACTTGTCAGAAAACAGCTGATTTAACGTTAGTAAACGAGCGTACATCAATCAGCTGTTTTCTGACAATTTAAATGAATCCTGCTATAAGACATGATAACTGTATAGTAGTTGAATTAATTACAAAATAGGTTTGGGTTACTATTGTAAAGCTGATCTTAGAATTGGTCTATGTCCTAATTTGTAATTCTGAAATATTTTGCTCAGCCATCTAAAAAAATTTCTCTTGATTATCAAAACCATGTAGGTACTTGGTCTATGTCCTAATTTGTAATTCTAAAATATTTTGCTCAAAAAATTGTACTCTGTATTGCAGTAATTTTGAGGGGACACACTTTGTTATGCAGTGGTGAAATTTTCAAGTGCAGTATCTATTTTATCAAGTCTGTGAGTATTATTTAGTAACTACAGAATATACTGTAGTTCCACAATCAAGTGTGGAATGTAGGTGTGAATTCATTACCTTGAAAATTCATGTGACATTGTCATGTACCGACCCTAATATTAGTGTTTTTTGTGACTAATCATTACTAATTCACGTTTAGGCTAGGCGTACACCGGTTAGTCAAGACAAGACAAGACAACATTAGTCACGTTTAGTCACAGTAATTCACATAGTTGCTTATGAAGCAGCACACACTGATGCAATGACTAATCGGTGTGTGTTGCTTCATAAGCAACTATGTGAAGTACTGTGACTAAACGTGACTAATCTCGTCTTGTCTTGTCTTGACTAACCGGTGTACGCCCAGCCTTAGTGTTCAAAAGCCAGGTAAAACTCACACCTCACCTTAAATCATACATAAAAGCGTTTTATTATCTGATAATTCAATATTTTGCTTCCTGATAGAATATAATACTGCAACTATTTATCTTGGAGACTTGTATCGAATTTTGAATTGTGGTCAGCAAATGGTTATAGCTCAAATTCAACCCAAGAACATTGAAAGAAATGAACTGATTCAACTTGGAAAAGTGTATGACCCCTCATTTCTCAAAATGAAAACTTATCAAACAACTTGACTCAACTTCTATACTATGTTGAAAGCATTTTGGACTGACAGCCAAAGTTTCAGATAGAGATAGTGATAAGAATGATTTGAAAAGTATGGGGGTGAAAAGGATGAGAAGGATAGAAAGAAGATGGAGAAAGATAAAAAATAAGAATCAGTAGGTGGAGATTGAGTTGAATGGTTGGAGATGTGATAAAAGGAGCAAAAGAAGAAGAAGAAGAAGAAGAGGAAGAAGAAGAAGAAGAAGAAGAAGAAGAAGAAGAAGAAGAAGAAGAAGAAGAAGAAGAAGAAGAAGAAGAAGAAGAAGTAGAAGAAGAAGAAGGAGAATAAGGAGAAGAAGAAGAAACAAGAAGAAGAAGAAGAAGTAGGAGAAGAAGAAGAAGAACAAGAAGAAATAGAAGAACAACAACAACAAGAGGCAGAAGAAGAAGAAGGAGGAGGAAGAGAGGAGGAGGAGAAGAGGAGAACAATGAGAATGGGAAGAATAAGAATGTGGAGGAGAAGAAGAAGAAGAAGGAGAGGAGAGAAGAAGAAGAAGAAGAAGAAGAAGAAGAAGAAGAAGAAGAAAGAAGAAGAAGAAGAAGAAGAAGAAGAAGAAGAAGAAGAAGAAGAAGAAGAAGAAGAAGAAGAAGAAGAAGAAGAAGAAGAAGAAGAAGAAGAAGAAGAAGAAGAAGAAGAAGAAGAAGAAGAAGAAGAAGAAGAAGAAGAAGAAGAAGAAGAAGAAACAAGAAGAAGAAGAAAAAGAAAAGAATTTTAAAGGCTTCAACAGTTAAATAAATAAAAGTAATGAATGAATTGAGTTGTGTGTCTTCAGTACAAGCAAAAATAAGAACCAACTCAATCTCAAAGAGAACGCACGTTCTTCTAAGTAGTCAGATTCCCTTGACAGCCGCCTGGCCCCTTTCCAACCTTCCATTAGCAATTTGCTTGTGTTCTAGTTCATCTCGATTATTTGCTTTGGACAACATGTTCTCTTTCCGAATATTTGTCTACTGTGACATAGAAATACACCGAAATAACCGACCTGCTAATATAACAATAGACTTGCACGTGTTGGTGCGTGAACTCATTGTTGAAATGTGCAATGTGTTATTTGACACTTTGTTTGAAATTCGGTTGCGAGCAGAAGCTGAATTGAAATTGCTGACGTTTTCAAATGCTATTTTCTCTCGACTGTGTTTGTCTTTCCATTAGTTCATTACAATCTGGTCTAATGTATTTGAAGTTTGAATAAACTTGAAGGCTTACAGCTAGATATGAGGGCAATGTACGATCTATGGAAAGTTGGAAACTGAACCAACTCCTAAGCTGATTTTACAAGTCAGATGTTGAACTCAATGTTGTTTTATTGGTTGGAAAATTTTATCGGGTACAGACAACTCAACATCTCGCTTTTTTTCATTGCTTTTGAGTTCATTTTTAACTCGTTACTGTAATACCGGTTCATGAGCTCGGGATTTAGACACGTCCTAGATTAAAACGGGTGGCTATCGTAGCATCGACAAACGTTTGTCTCGACAGGTTAGTGGGTTAGCAGCATAGAGAGCCCTTAGTACATAGTATCGAGGCTAACTTTTGTCGATGCTACGGTGGCCACCCGATTTAGTCTAGGACTTGGCCAAATCCCGAGCTCATGAACTGGCCCTTAATTTATCAACGTGTTATTGACATTCGTTCCAATTTCCAATTCAAGTATCCAAGACGAATCTTGGAAATTGCGTTGCAATTTTTCTATCACGATAATTCTTCTCCATTTTGTTTCCTTGCAAGTGAGCTGTATAAATATAAATTCACCAATAAAATTAGAATTCAGATGTAAAACTCCTCTTATAACATCCTACATAAAGGTATATCCTATAAAAAGGTATCCTATAAAAGGTGTAGGTTATCCTATATAAAGGTATATTAATAGTTATATTCTCACACACAATAATAGAAACAAGCATAATTCAACAATATTATGAAAGGAAGAAATACAATAACGTGAACACAAAAACAATAGGTTAGCATTTAATTATGATTTATTTTTCTTTCTTTGGTTAAACTTTCAGATTTCTCTAAAAATCTTTGCGTACGGTAGTTAGTCAGATTCATCAATAAGCAAACAATATCCATGTGTGGTCTATAAACTTTGCAAAACACCACAAATTATTCCTGATGAATATAATTTGAAATGGAATGAATTAAAATATTGATAGGCTAAAATCAATAATTTGAAAGCCAGAAGTAACTCAAAACCCCAAACACTTTTTAAAGTACCAATAAGGGAGAGAAGAAGAGAGCGAGTAACACGTCTTCAAATTCGAAGAGCAGTTTGATTGGCCAATGGGTTGAGTCGCCATTTTACCATTTGATCCAATCAGGAGCTAGCAGCTACGTCACATCTCAGCTTTGCGTAGACCAATCAGAGAGCTCCTTGAATTTGAAGGCGTTTACTATGTCAGCGTTGCGATTCTCTCATTGGTTATTTTGTTAGATATGAGATCTAGTGTAGTATAAAAACATGTGATTTGAATTCTTCATCTCTATGGAAACGAATTCTTTATAACTGTTTTGTTGTATCGTAAACTAATTCATTCTAATTCGAATCATGTATCGTTCAAGTTATTAAAAACCTTTCTAAAGGTATTCAAAGTTACTCGTATTCTCATTACATCTAGCTTTCAATGAAGTTTACATAGATTTTACAATCTAATATTCTTCATCCATTCATTATCTTATAATGATATAGAGATGATAAATGGGTTAGAGTTATAGAAACTGATAGGATGTATTAAATGTAACGATACAAAGGAAGTCTTGTCATTATTTACGTTCACATTTTAAACTTCTGGTAAATTTGCTTCACTCAGGAACGTCGATTAGGCCCATATCAAAGTACAGTAATACAATAAATTGGTGAAGATTCGTTAAATTTTGATAAACTAACACTTTTCTCTCTATTTATTTGTAACCGTAATTTTTACTGGAATCTCTCTTCAAGTTCAAAAATTTTCTAATCATTCAACGATTCCATTGGGTAGTGATATTCGGAAACCTGTAGCATCGTTAAAAGAAGTTGAAAAATGAATTTAGGCCTACAAAGGATTCATCTTCAGCAACGGCATTAGGTGAACTCAGAAGTTATTCTTTTATTGAATGTTTTTATTTCTGTTGAATTTTTTTTTTTCATTCATTTTTGCATAATAATAATGCTAAACTGTAGAGAATAGGATAGGGTAATAGTAAAAGAATATAGCCTAATGTTCTGTTTGCGATCTGGGCTGTGCCCCATACAAATAATTGCGAGTAATGCAAAATAGTATAATTAATTAATATAAAAATACACTTTAAACATTTAAAACTAAATTGTTCGAACTGATTGGGATTGAATCCCATTCGAAATAAATAGGGTAATACCCTTTGATATATTTTTTAATAATTGGTGATATAGGGTAATACTGTATAATGTAATACAGGGTAATAATAAATTATTTGATATTCTAATATCAAATATTCAAGATGAGTGGATTATACACACGAAAACTGAGAATTTGGCAGAAGAACTATGTTCGCAATAAAGAATTATTCACGTAACAAAAGTTAGAATAAAATATCGGCGTATACAATGTATACATTAAATTTTTCTCGAAAAAGAGTGTTATTGTCTTACTGAAGATATCTGTAGGAACATTAACTATCCAAACTTTCTAATTAAAGATTATTAGAGTATGGACTAAATATCCTAACTATAGAACAATAGAGTGTAGACTGTAGACTATAGACTACATTATAACCAAATAGACAATGAATTATTTCTGAAATCTGTCAGATTTCATGTCCATTATCGTTTTCATTTCTCATTTTCATTTTGTCAGATTTCATTTTTCAAGCTGCCTTTTTTATTTGTCCCTAAATGCGATTCGGAAAATAGGAGTTCCACTACTGTATAGTATTGTATCTCCATAGTGACAATATCTGTGTCAAATGTTTGGTTTTTATTCTCGCTAAGATGATTATTAGAAAGCGTAGTGTGGCTATCACCAATGACAATGGCATACTGCGATATAGCATTGATAATTCCCTCCTTCTGTGGTTATAGGCTACTGTCTTTGCTATCACTGACTATTTGGGTTGAGTTTGTGGATCGGAGCATAGTAGCCTCCAGCCGCGAAACCCCCTAAACGGATTAAAGAAGGGATCGTGTTACGCCACTCGGTAGTCCGAACATATATCTACTGATTCGATTTTGGCGTCTATTTGTTCTACAATTTCTGTTTATTCCGCTCAATCACGTCTACACGGGTTGAGTCACACTTGAGCAAATAATAGTAGAAAGTGAGCAGGTGGTGGTGGAGGATGGAGAGGAGGAGTGAGGAGGAGGAGGAGGAGAGGAGGAGGTGGAGGAGGAGGAGGAGGAGTAGGAGGAGGAGGAGGAGGAGGAGGAGGAGGAGGAGGAGGAGGAGGAGGAGGAGGAGGAAGAGAAGGAGGAGGAACTAGAAGAGGTAGGAGAAGAAACAATAGTTCGATTGGTATAGATCCTACATCTAGATTCTAGACTCTACATGGTGAAACTTAGAATGGGAATCGAGATTTTCTAATGCGAGATGTGAAGTGCTTGTACACTGTAACTTACAATATAAGGTTAAATAGTTGTGATAACTATTTATTAGTAATTACTAGTTGAATAGTAAAATAATTATATTAATCTTTATGGTTAAACAGTAAAATAAATTACTAATAACTAACAGTATTAGGGGGTGCTTTCTTTTTAATCATTTAGGTCCTTCATAATCATGCAGTAGCGTCATTTCACCAAAACCTTCGGGGGGGGCAAACACCGGGGGGGGGGGGGTGTTTGCCGGATAAAATGCTCATTTGTACATTAGATAGTACAGAATATTTTCTATAACCCAGGAATCAGGGGGGGGGGCAAATGACCCCCCCTGCCCTCCCCAAATGACGCCCCTGTAATCATGGAGTCTTTCCCCTTCGAATAAATAATATTCGAACACTGACTGAAATGGATATTTGAACATTTATCCAACTAATGCCCGGTTTTTCAGTTGTTCAATAAACTTATTGAATCAATAACTTTTTTTGCATTTGAAAACACATGATTATTGATTCAATAGTGCTATTGGATTCATAAACTATCTATTGAGCGACTGAAAAACCGGGCATTAAGTCAATTAACACATCGCATCGCATAACGCATACACAGAAGTAATGAGCACCATAGGCGTCATTTGGGGGTGGCAAGGGGTGGCAGTTGCCACCCCAAAATTCCCAAACCCCTTTTTTTGCCACCCCAAAAATCGTATTATCAATTAGTAATCAGGCAGTAATAATTTCAGTTATTTGCAAACAAGTGAAAAATTACAGTTTATAAACGTATGTGTTACAATCGGTGAAAGAATAAAAACGAAATTTTGTCTATTCCACACTATTTATTAATTAAAAAACCATACTCAAGTTTTAATGGTCACGGCATCATCTTCAATGGTTGAGCCTAAACTGAATTCCTCAACCACTGAAGATGATGCCGTGAGCATTGAAACTCGAGTATGGTTTTTAATTAATAAATACTGTGGAATAGACAAAACTTTGTTTTTATTCTTTCACCGAATATGGAGAAGTTCCACAACATCTCTGAACAAAGTGAGTGTTTTAACGTGGCACAATCTTGACTTTTTATTTAACATTTTCACTGGCACACAATAATAGCTTTCATGTTCAAAAACAAAAAGGAAGGTTGAGACATGACGGTCCCGTTGCGGTTTTCACGCTCGTGTAGAATGGGCAAGGCCGTACCCAGGCTGGGGTCAGGGGGGTTGAAACCCCCCCTCCCCAAATTTTCCAGAAATAAATAGCCTATTTTGAAATTGAAACACAAATTTTCACAAAAGTAAAATTAAACACAAAATTAAACACTTAAGGTGTATTGCTAATGCTAACGTGTCTCTTTCTCACACTCTTACTCCCTCACTCTCTCACTCTCTGACTCTCACCACTATCCCGCCCCGAGCCCACCAGCATTAGGCTAGGCTAGAAGAATAGAAGAGGAGATTTTGTATTATAGGTTTTGAAGTTTTTAAAAGATTACGTGATGATTTGTATTAAAATTATTTAAGTCTGTATTTTGTATTTATCTATTCATTTTCAGAGCTAACCAATTCACAAGGGAAAGTATTTGCATACTTGAAATTAAATGGTAATAGTTTTTAACATTAAAAAAGGATCAAAGGGTCAGATAAGATATGTTAATGCAAAAACATTCTAATGGCTTAAAAATTTTCAAATCAAACTATAGATTTTTGCCTATAAACTCTGGTTAATCAAGAGTTAAAAACGGTCTTAAAATGCGTAATTTCCACTTAAATTTTCAAAATTTCCCGGGGGAGAAGCCCCCGGACCCCCCGCTTTCCTGGTGGGTTTTCCATACCCCCCAGACCCCCCGGTACTTTAGGATACTAAGTATAGGAAACTTAGGTACTTTAGTATAGGAAACTTAGGTACTTTAGTACAGGAAATATACCCGGCGATGATCAAATAAGTATACCACGCTTTGCCACGGTCTCCAAGTCCCCCAGATCCCTGCCAGACCTTGCCACCCCATTTTAAAAGCTGAAATGACGCTCATGATGAGCACACAGCATCACTTAGCAACGGACTAACAAAAACATACGCACATCAAGGCCTTCTTGATTAAGTCTCTAACAATAGTAATTCAAAATATGTATAATAATAATTTATCTTATAAAATATAGTGCAAAAATAATTTTGCCAAGAAAGATCAATACGCCAGAGACCAGAGACATCTGCTATCATCTAGCAACAAAAATGTACAATCTACTTCCTGAAAACAATTAAGATGAACTCACTTCTAAAAATTCAATGCAATAGTACGCAAAAATTTGTTAATGAACAAAGTATGACAGAACATAGAAGATGAAAACAATAATTTGCTTAGGCTTTGTATTTTTTGTGTAATAGAACTGCTTCAGGAAATAGAAATGCCATTACTTATTGGCATACCTAAATAAGTTTGTCATTGCTTTAAATTAAATTACTACAGTGATATAATTTGAATGTCACTAATATACTGTACACACTGCTACTAGATTTTTATTAAATTTTATTAGTAGGCTATATATGATTAGCATAGTTATTAGTAGATAGTAAGTAAACCCAAGTTTAATTAGTGATAGGCAGTAATTAAATTAGTGAAAAATATTAAATTTCATTAATACTCTAGTTGTTCATGCGTTCATGGTGCCTCAACTGGACAGATGAGTCAATATCCGAAATGGAAGCAATCAAAACCAATACCTTAATACACGATCCTCAATAAGGACTACAATCTATAAGAAACAAAATACATGGAACTACAACTGTTTCAAATTGTTTTTAATTTATATTTTGTACATATTTTTATTTTTGTATTTTCTCGAAATGGTATATGTAAATAAATGAAATGAAATGAATTCTAAGTAGCTTATTTATACGGCTTGCAGCAGTATTGATTCTGTGGTGATTCTGAGAAAACGTTTGAATGGTTAGTTATTGATATTTTAAAAAATGAAGATCACTCAAAGTATATAAAGTAAACCAAAACAGACTGAAAAAACCACTCCCAAAACCAAAGAGCTTCCGTAATATTCATGCACCAGTCTCCAAGAGAAAGATTCAACAAAAGTCTGTACGTGTTTCCAGCAAATTAGATAGATAAATAGAGCGAGAATAAATTGAATAAAGACGATCAGAAGATAAATAGACCACAAGTGGGATTCAGCAATAGCCCCGGGATAAAGGAGTTTGGTACAACACCCTGCCTAAATCGAATGAAATCAGAACTCAGAGGGAGTGAACCATAGATAACTTCTATCTTCTTCTTTCTTTACTTCTTGTTCTTCTGTTACTTATTCTTATACAATCCAATTAACTTATGCTCATAAGCGTCATTTCAGCTTTTAAAATGGGGTGGCAAGGTCTGCCAGGGATCTGGGGGGCTTGGAGGCCGTGGCGAAGCGTGGTATACTTATTTGGTCATCGCCGGGTATATTTCCTATGACCAAATAAGTATACCACGCTTCGCCACTACTTGGAGGGTATCACAGTGATGTGAAATGCACGGGAATCTATGATTTGGGGCTAATGTCCAGTATATAAATTGTTATGGAATAGGGGAGAAATGGGGAGTAACAACCTTCCGACTTTCCACTTTCGCGAATAATGGAATAAACCACCTAGCGGCAGAACTATCATGTCTCAACCTTCCTTTTTGTTTTTGAACATGAAAGCTATTATTGTGTGCCAGTGAAAATGTTAAATAAAAAATGAAGATTGTGCCACGTTTATAAACTGTAATTTTTCACTTGTTTGCAAATAACTGAAATTATTACTGCCTGATTACTAATTGATAATATGATTTTTGGGGTAGCAAAAAAAGGGGTTTGGGAATTTTTGCCACCCCTTGCCACCCCCAAATGACGCCTATGCTTATGCTTCTTTTCCTTTCTGTTCGTACTGAACATTTTTTGCTGTTACGTTTTTGTTTTCGGAGAAAGTGCAGTATATGGCTGGGCGTACACCGGTTAGTCAAGACAAGACAAGACGAGATTAGTCACGTTTAGTCACAGTAATTCACATAGCTGCTTATGAAGCAGCTCACACCGATGCAATGACTAATCGGTGTGTGTTGCTTCATAAGCAACTATGTGAAGTACTGTGACTAAACGTGACTTATCTCGTCTTGTCTTGTCTTGACTAACTGGTGTACGCCTAGCCTAAGGGTTAATAAAGTGTCTTTTCCATGTTAATATAATCATAAATCATCCAAATTATTCAATTTAGACACTTTATTGAGGGAAACCTATGTACTGCACCACAGCCTTGTTTTCTATATATTTTCATTAGAACCGCCTTCTCTTCATCTTCCTCAAGTAACTTGACTTCTGCTTTTCATCCACTCTTTTCAGTTGAATTTCCTACCAACTATCAGAGGTAATCATTCATATTTGGTTAGTCTATGCCACTATTCTTCTTTTCATCCTCTTTCAGCCCCTTTATCATACTTTCTTTCAGTTCTCTTCATTCATTCTTCCTCGTCATCCATTTTTCATTCCTCTTCTATTATTTTTCTGCCACTTTGCTAATTATTATTGTAGGCCTACTATCCTCTTTTATTTCTTCTCTTTTCCCCCCGTCTTTTCATTCAACATGTGAAAGATATGCAACATATTCTAAATTGGAAAAGGGACAGTTTTGGGCTTTTAAGCCTGTTGAATAGTGTTGAACCTTACCATTGAGTATTATTTAAAATTACTGAATAAATAAATAAACATCAATTCTTTCCTTCCCCCCCCCTACATTCCTTAAATTCTCTTCTTCTTTTTATGGATTTTCATTTCTTTCTTTCTCATATTGTCATTCTCATATCCTAGAATCTAGACTCCAAACATTGTAGACAGAAAAAGAAAGCACGCAGGTTCTAAAATAAACCCTTTATTGATGCACTTGAGTATTCGTTTTGATTGATTCCATTTCGTATATTGACTCATCTGTCCAGTCTATATACCGTACGCTCAATGATTATTGATTAGTTTGTTATAAGCTGGGGGTGAAAGCGATACTACTGTAAACACATTAGAGGGTACAGGGAAGCTGCAAGATTTGTTTATTTTGCTAGCGCGGTATACTCCTTTGCGCTCTCCTCTTTCTTCTTTTTCTTCTTCTTCTCCTCCTCCTTCTTCTTCTTCTTCTTCTTCTTTTTCATTCCCTACTCTTCCTTCTCTTTTACTAAATCTACTGAAAGAATCTATACTGCTCAGGTTCTCTTTCATGTTGTCATACAGCAATAATGAAGAAAGAAGTTCAACGCATTATCAGCTAGTAGCGGCTAAATCGGTCTCGTAATGGATTTTTTGATGGATGGAGGGAAACTGGGGTGTTTTTGTTTTCTATTTAGATCAGTATCTTTAGCTGATTTTGTGGTGGCTTTGAGATGGAATATGCATCCTAGACACTGAGACCGCTTTTACACGATGCATGATTGTGCATCGTTGATGTGGCAATTGATGCATGTTGACTCTTTACTAGCTCTAGGCCTCTAGGGAATTTTGAATGTTGTAGGCCTGATATATTGTACATGATTGAAATATTTTGTGAAACATATATTGAACATATCGTAATGTAACGACATAGTTTTTCACTTGTCATCAATTTTCACTGCCAAAAATAAAAACATTTTTTCTTTGTCTTCAACAAAAGGTATTTCTTCCATTGTGAAAATCATTCATGGCAAATACTACGGTAATATAATTTCAGTATAGTATTGACGTTATAAATAGTTCTACGCGACACCCACTCTAGTACAACATGGATGTCCATAGTTGAGTGGGTTAATTTCCATAAATTTTCTTTTCTTGATGTTTATATAGTTTTTCTACATTTTTTTAATCAATATTTTATTAATGTATTCTTAGTTTTAGTCTTTTAGTTCTAACGGTAGGCCTACACTGCTTTTACTCTCAGCTTAGTGTGGAATATGCTTATGAAGCTTAATCGATCACAGAATGGTTAAATTTGAAATCAAGAACACCACGAAAGCTAATAAAATTTGAATATTCAGCATTTCTATTCTCTATCTTCTTATGCCAGTAAAGTATAAAATGTGAGTCCTATTCACTTGGAGGAGGAGAAGATTATTTTCCACAGAAAGTTCAATGAATAATAAAGAGAAATTTCATCAGTGTTTCTATGAATGATAGTACAATATTGTAGTACAGTAGACACGTTCGTACTACCATAGATAAGCAATACTCTCTAGATATGTTCTCTGTGGTATAGCACGATTATTTTAACTTGTCAGAAAACAGCTGATTCAACGTCAGTAAACGAGCGTACATCAATCGGCTGTTTTCTGACAATTTAAAATAATCCTGCTATACCTACTACACTCTAGTGGTGTGTATAAACAGAGTGTAGACTATTGTTGGTCCTATTGTTTGCTGAGTGGGGAATTGAAATAAATCGAAAGCTACGCTGGTTTTGGGGGGCGGAAGAGAGAGGGGAAGACAAGCTTTCACTAGGGATATACTAAGGGTGGAAGGGGTGGTAAGAGAGGGAAAAACTGGGGATATACTCCGCGGTGAGAGGGGAGGAAAGATGGATTCCACAAGGTGGAAATGAAATTGAATTAGCTTTTAGCAGAGCGTGGTGTGTGGGCCAGATGCAGTGGTAATCGGAGACTGTTTATACAGGCGACATCAGTTTTGTCGTCTTGGGAGACATGCGACAACACCGGGCAACATTTCGCTCAATCTTTCTTTTCGTTCTTTCTCTGTCACATCCTCATTCGTTTTATTTTCTTTCTCGCCGTTCGCAATCGTCGTTGAAACACTATTCACTGATCTACTGTTTCATGTTGGATTTGCTGTGAATGAATGAATCACATCTATTCATCGTCCAATTGCATCAAGCTTCATTATCTATTTCTTTGTTTCCCTTCCCTTTTTCTCCTTTCTTTTCCCATTATTTCTCTTTCTCGTTCTTCAAACTCTATTCTCTGATCTACTGTTTCATGTTGGATTTGCTGTGAATGAATCGCATCTCTATTCATCGTCCAATTGCATCAAGCTTCATTATCTACTTCAATTTAATCTATTTCTTTGTTTCTTTTCCCTTTTTCTCCTTTCTTTTTCCATTATTTCTCTTTCTCGTTCTTCAAACACTATTCTCTGATCTACTGTTTCATGTTGGATTTGCTGTGAATGAATGAATCACATCTATTCATCGTCCAATATTGCATCAAGCTTCATTATCTACTCCAATTTAATCTATTTATTTGTTTCTTTTCCCTTTTTCTCCTTCCTTTTTCCATTATTTCCCTTCCTCGTTCTTCGGACACTATTCTCTGATCTACTGTTTCACGTTGGATTTGCTGTGAATGAATGAATCACATCTATTCATCGTCCAATATTGCATCAAGCTTCATTATCTACTTCAATTTAATCTATTTCTTTGTTTCATTTCCCTTTTTCTCCCTTCTTTTTCCATTATTTCTCTTTCTCGTTCTTCAAACACTATTCTCTGATCTACTGTTTTATTTAGGAATTGTGTATGAATCACATCTTCATTCATTTTCATTGTCAAATAGCATCAAGTTTCATTTCTACTTCAATTTTTATCTATGTCTCATATTCTTTTCCATTTTCCTCCTTTATTTTTTTCTTTCCATTCTTCAAAAACTATTCTCCGATCTACTGTTTCTTGTAGTACTTGTGTTTTCGTGTAGCACTTACATCTTACATCACATTCATTAACCATCTATCTACCTAGCGTATGGCTTTGGTTGGTGGGGATACCCGAAGGTAGTTCCCCACCTCGCCGTTTATAACCTAATTCCATTAGGTTGAAGTTCTATATCACTTTGCAAAATGTTCACTAATTTTGAAAAAGGTTCTTCTTGATAATATATGAAATTCTAAAAGTTTATAAAACAGATCACAAAAACACGAAATGTTCAGGAAAATATTGAATTTTGAACTAAAAATTTAGAGCATGGAATATCATGTTAAATTTTGTCACATTCATTGTCAATTACTAACATCAAGGCTCATATCAAACTTCATCCTATCTAACATCTATTTCTGTTTGATCTGTTTCTTTGTTTCTTTTTCCCTTTTCTTCCTCCTTTTTCCTTCAATTCTAATTCTAACACTCACTTCTGAGACATTTTTCTCTGATCTTCTGCTTGATGTAGTACTAGTGCATGAATTTACTAAATCTCATTCATCGTATCAAATAACATCAAGTTTCATATCGACTTCAATTTGATCTAGCTCTTTCTCTCTCCTTTTCCTTATTCTTCCTCCTTCTTTCTCCTATCTCTACTTCTCACTTTTGAAACCTGATCTACTGTTCTGTGTAATTCTCTGATCTACTGTTTCATTAAGATTTCTTTATGAATTGCTTTTACATCTCCATCCTTTATCAAATTGCATCAAGCTTCATTTCTGATTCAATTTGATCTATTTCTTTCTATCTTTTCCCCCTTTTGCTTCCATTATTATTCTACTTCTCGTTCTTCAAACACTATTCTTTGATCTAATGTTTCATGTAGTACTTGTGTTTGAATAACTTATTTCCAGAGTGGATTGAATGGCGATTAAAAAGATTTGAAAATTGTTCTGCAACGATTGACAGTAAGATAAGTATTGTTTCAAGATTGGAACATTGGATGGGAGAAACGGTGAAAATTCAAACGTTTCTCCCAAATTCTGGATGAAATTTGAGTAGTATTAATAAGACTTGATTTTCAATTGCATTGGTTTTGAATGGGATTCTTAATTTTCAAGGCTGAAATAATATCTCTTGCTGAGGTTATACTTGATTCACAGGCTTGGTTCACATTGTAAAGCCGTTGAATCAGATTTGAATAACGCTTGAACGCTTATCAATAACATTGAATCACAATTGATTTGAGCTTGCACCACTTGAAAATCTTGCTGGTGGTCTTGAATTTCCTTTGCTGAATATTATACTTCAAAGTTCGATTAGGTCTTGCATAAAAGGATTGCATCATGCATCGAGCTTGAACATTGTAGGAACTAGCTCTTGAATAAGGCTTGAGTTTTCAATGAGTTCATCTTCAGGCTTGAGACATGAAAACAGGACGTTGACTGAAGCCTTCATTATTGACAGAGCAAGTTTGTTTAAATTTTGATTCAAATTGACTTTGCTGACTGGGATCAATAACATCAATAAGCTTCATATATCTGCTATCTACTTCAATTTTTTCCTTTTTTCCTTCTTCATCCTTTATTTTATCTTCTCGTTCTTGAAACTCTATTCTTGTTCTTCAAAACTATGATCATTCTAGTGTTTCAAGTTGTACTTGAGAATGAATTTATATACCATTCATTATCAAATAAAATCAATCTTTATATCGACTTTAATGTGATCTATCTCTTTCTCTCATTTTCCTTATTCTTCCTCCTTCTCTATTTATTTGTACTGTACTTCTCATTTTTGAGACATACCGTATTCTTAAGATCTACTGTTTCATGTAGAGTGTATGTATGTATACCAAAGTCTTCAAATCAATGGCGAATTTTTAATTGATTTATCTACCATTTCATAAAGATAATTTTGTATATGAATCTAGTACTCATCAAATTATTACTTCGTTTATAATAAGCTTTACATGGTCAAATAATAATTTTTATTTTAATGCTTTATCGAATGTTCAGTATGTTTGGGATACAAACATACTTGCTTCAATGATATTCAACAATTATTTTTTCACCGAGTCATCATTCATTTTCAGTTGTATGAGATGCTTATAGGAATAAGAAAAATATAAGAATGTATTTGCAAAAATTCAATATTTCGATCATGATAAGCTCTGAGAATTCAAACTCCCGCTCATAAGTGACGAGTACGGAGCCAACCCTGAAAACACAAAATACTATAAGGCATAGATTTGCAAGATTCAACGTTATATGATTGATTTAAGTCAAAATATTTATTTAAAACGGTATTTTGAGACTTAAAGAAAAATTTTTATACTAGAAACTAATTCAAATACAAGGTTAGAATCATTGTACGAGCTTAGTTCATTTTTGCGAGCCTTGTGTGGTACACATGGATCTGCGCAGATCTTTCTGCTCTCACTTTCGGCGGCTTTTGCTGAGTAGTTTGGTTATGTTTACTACTTTTCAAGTTGACCTGTTGGTTGAATGTGTTAAATTACTTGAAGATTAATTATTTTGAGGATTGGTAAGTACACTTATTTGCATTAATTAATATAGCTTGAGTTTCATAGCCTTTCATACTCATCCTTCAACTCGTTTCAGTTCGAATCGAGTGAGTCAGTAAGCTAAATTATTCAATCCAGTCCAGACAGACGAGTAACTTATATTTATATTATTGTTAATTGCAGTTGAAATCTTAAATTAACTCAATTCACATCTCTATTATTTGAAACAGTGCTTCAAAATTAACTTCTAATATGCTTGTGTTCTATTTCCAAGATTGAATAATTTGAAATGTTCTATAATGTTTTCATTTTAATTATTCTATAATATATCTAATACTAATATGTACCGATCCTGAAACGTAAGGTTATGGTTTAAACTTCAAATTGAGGTCATTGTTTCTATTTTTCCCAGCTCAGTATGGATGTGAAATTAGAAAATGAAGAACTGGTGCCTCCAGATGAATTCCCATTTCCATTTGAGCCCTACAGTATACAGAAGGATTTCATGAAGAATCTTTTCCTAAGCCTTGAAGAGGGAAAGCTTGGGATCTTTGAAAGTCCTACAGGAACTGTAAGTGATACAATACATTAAACAAACTTGTACACAATTCCATTCTGTAAGCTGTTTTATGACTGATGAATTTCCTACATAAAAATCTACTACATAAGCTGTTTCATGCTCTAGGTTGGGAAGGGCTGATGAATTTACAACTTGTCCCAGGGATATTTTAAAAATTGAAACATGTTTTCACTAATATTTCTGAACAGTTTAGCTTGTCGTTGATCCTTGGTTTGGTATTAATTGTATAGCTAGGCTGTATGAAATTCCAATACATGTGTTGTTTGGATTCTTATGATAATCTATTATTTTCGCTAAAAATAGACTCTATTGTAGGCCTTCATGCATATTTTTTTGTTTAATTTATGTTTTTGTTTCGTTTGTATGTTTTTGATGAGTAATAAAGAGGTAAATACCTCCATCTATGTAGAATTTAGTTGTCCAATCTCAAACAAAGTTATGAATGTAACAAAGTAGATTCGTTTCTCTGTTTTACAGGGCAAATCACAGAGTTTGATATGCGGCTCCCTCAAATGGCTACTAGAGCACGAAGAGAGACAAAAGAGACTGCTAGCCAATCAAATAGCCAAACTGACAATCAGTGATGAAAGTACCGAAAAAGCGTCGGATTGGATAAAGGCACAGGCTAGACAATTGGAGAGAGAACATTCGAAAAGGCAGCTACAAATTCGGCTAGATACCATCAACAAAAAGGAGGAGAGGCTGCAATTGTTGAAGAAAACTGTTAGAGAAAAGGTTGGTTGAAATAATATTTGAAAAGTATAATTTAGTATTAATAAACATACATATTAATAATTGTATCACGGTATTATTTGGTATCAATAAACACATTTATTAATAATTGTATGTGTATCACGATTTCACAGTACAGTATCATAAACATTCCATGGGCGGAGTTAGAGGATATTTCCTGTGGGGTTTCTGACATAAAGTTTTTGCCACAAACTATTATATAACTACATTTATAACATTTGCTACAGTAGCTACAATAACTTGGGGGGGGGGGGGGCTAATTGACCCCTTGGGCAATGGGGAGGTGAATGGACCCACAGCTTTAGGAGGTTTCCGAACCACCGGGAAGCGATTTTGAAGCTCATAAGTTTTTGTATTTAGAGGAGCCGTTCACTGTTACATCGAGAGTGGTAGGCGCTGTCTCTTATCTAATCCCACCGATTAGCCTCGCCTCTGCCACTGGGACCAACCGCTTCCTTTTCTTTATGTCTTTTATGTTTTCGTTTGTGAATTAATAATTTTTATTTTGAAATAAAACACTTTGTACTAAATTGAAGTACTATAGGTATTGTCAATTCCACTATTATAATATTGTTGCAGAACTCCAACTTCAACATCAAGAAAAATTCTACAAATAAGTTTTTGTTTTGATTAATGCCAATCGATGAGTTGGAATAACAATCAATTTCTCTTCATTTTTTATGTTCTTTTTCAGAAAATAGCGGAGAGAAAAATGGACAATGCCAGACTGCAGAAAGTAAAACACGCCAATGACAATAAATGCAACGATGTGATTGAGGAAATGGATAAGGAAAAAGACGATTATTTGCTGGAAGATGATGCTGGTTTACAAAATTCTGGTGATGATGATTTGGATGAACCGGATGACGATGATGGTCCAAAAGATGTACAAGTGAGTATTTCTACACAATTTCTTCACTTTTTCAATTCTAAATTAACTCTGCGGCCACTCTTTTCAACTATATCTATATTAAACTATAATTTTGTTTAAAAATAAATTGAAAAACTGGCTGCTTGAAGAGTGGTTTTACATTTTGTTGGAACTATTTGAATCCAGATGTTTTTAAATTTCATAAGTGTTGATGTAATATGTACTGTTCCAGTAATTAAGAAGTTATTAATGTAATAATTATGTTACTTTGTGATTTGTATTATATTATTGTTAATTAGACATTGTATGATAAATGTGAAACACACTTAGTTATGTACATGCAGAGAATAAAACCAATTCAATATAAAATTAATCATTCATGAAGGCATTATTCTTCACTAATTTTCAATTTCAAACTAATTGTTCAGTCACTCTTCAATCATGTAAATGAAATTCATATAAGGCTAGGCGTACACCGGTTAGTCAAGACAAGACGAGATTAGTCACGTTTAGTCACAGTACTTCACATAGTTGTATGAGCAACCAACACACCCGATGATCATTGCATCGGTGTGTTAACAGCTTCATAACAACTATGCTCAAACCAATATGACTAAAGCGTGACTATTCATCTTGTCTTATATCTGTTTAACCAGTAATACCTCTAAACTGTCAATAACCTCCTGCGTGTTGTTGTTCACAAAATATGTATAATATTTAAATAAGATGAGGAGAATATTTTACAATGACCTTTTTCGGACTACTACCTATGCAGTTGAGAAGAAATAAGGTTGATATAATCAAGCACATGCTTTCTTTTACCTATTGTGTTAGGTTCACCTGAACATTGTTTTTAAATGAGTTTTCCAATACTATTTCCTTATTTTCCAGATAATTATCTGCAGTAGAACCCATTCGCAACTGTCACAGCTGGTGGGTGAGATAAAGAAAAGTCCCTACCATGACAAGGTTCGACTTGTGGTGTTGTCTTCCAGAAATAACTACTGTATCAATCCTTCGGTGAGGAGGTTGGGGTCTTTGGCACTTATCAACGAAAGGTAAGAAACTTTTTCATTTGTGGTTAATTTGACGGCTCATTAAACTCACTATTTTGTGCCATATGTGCTTCAGCTACTGCAAATATTGTCAACAGATTAATAGCTAATAAGGAAATTCGATGAATGCTGCTGCACAAAAAACTTTTTGCCCGGGCGGGAATCGAACCCGTTGCAATATCTCATTTTCTTCCATCTTCAAATTTTTCATTATTCATTTTGGGAGTCCGATGGTAGCAAGCATCAAAAAGACATACCAGTGTCCTTATGTTGAATCGGGCTTAGGCCAAAAACTCAAGTACTATCACGTAAAGTTGTCTAACACTTTAATAAGTATGATATTTATTCATCTCTATTCATCAATTATTCAACTTGAGAGGTCAGAAATAATAGTATTGCCCCAAGCACAAGCATGAAACACTATAAGAACTTATAAGACAAGGTATTTTGATATTTCCACAAAATTCTTCTGTATGCTGTTAGAAGAACTGATGGACTTTTCAACTTGTTTCAATGGTTGTGACGGCAATAATGGAATACTATAACGATCAGTACCCTACCATTTATTACGTTGCTGTAAAAGTTATCTTGAATTTTATTCCCAACCAATTCTAAATGATGAAGGTTCTGAGTTGAACTGCTAAGCTATCCCTACTATCAGTGGATACCATTTTCATTACTTTTGAATTAGTAGCCTTCTGCTTCTAAACAGTACAACCGAAGATGTGTTCAATATAGCATGAAACTATGGTCCTGTGAATCAATATGTGTTCAATAAAGTGGAGTTGACAATTTCAACAAGTTTTCTGTATTATGGAGAGGTTCTACATCTTCTTTGTTCTGCAAATGTTGTTTTTGTAGGTAAATAATGGTTTACACAACGGATGTATTTGGTCTTCTAACCACTCTTGAGATACTCTAAATACTTGCTGCACCTCGTATTTTAACCTTACACACAGTGATATTCATTTAATTTGACGCTTGGCGATCAGTAAACAGCTGATGTTTCGCAGCTTTGACACAATACTTAACCTACAAATGCTGGAATCTCATAGTTATTGCAAATATTTTTAAATGCCTTTTAAAATATACTACTAAAAGGTATTTTAAAAGGACTTCATAGTTCTTTAAGGAACTTTAAAACTCTTTTGGATTATGGTGTCCAAACTGCATAGCATCGGCTGTTTACACTGATCGCCAGCGTCAAATTATCGAAAATGAATCCCATTCTACTGTGTATTATTTGTGGTTTGAATGCTCTTATAGTCCCACATACGGCCAAAATTGATAGAATAGGGCCACAAGGTGATGTATTGACTGGTGTAGTGTGCAAACGTATGCCATTTTAGAATGCAAGACCTTCCACTGAGAGATGGCTGTGGTAGTATACTTTCATTATTGCAGGTCTACTTTCATAATATTGCAGGTGCTGCGATCTACAGAACAAGAAGCGAGACAAGGCAACAGCTGTTAGCGAGGACGGTGTGAAGTTGAAGAAATCGCGGCAAAATTTGAGCACAAGCGGATGTCCTTTCAGACCCTCGGCGCCTATTCTAGGGGAAGAAGCTTTGGCTGACATTATGGACATGGAAGATGTGGTGACCAGAGGCAAGGCCATCTCGGCTTGTCCTTACTATGCGTCTAGGTCGGCTGTAGAAGATGCACAGGTTGGTTTATCGAGTTTATTTATTGGTTTTCATGTTAAATGTCCATTCTTTTTTCTACTGATGGAATTACACGGATTTTGAGAAATTTTCAAGTAGATAATAAATACCGGGTGTTTGAAAAAGAACTCCCTAGTTTTAATGTGTCATAGAATCTGTAAAGAGTGATATACACAATTCTAGTTTTGTAGTGTTTGATTCAGCAACTCTCAAAGGTTTGACTCCCCCTGCAGTTTGCCAGACCAGCTTGACCTTGAGACGGCGCCGAGGAGACAGTTCCTACACGTTGTGTTCCAGGCGTTGCAGTGCGGTGCAATGGCTTAATCCGCAACAAAAAGCGCAGTGTGTTGTTGGTTAGTACAAACTGAGTCTGTTATAACAGTGTGTCATCTTTTTCCCAAATGGAAGATGATTGAGGAGGAAAAAAAAAAGATCTTGTGTTTTTTCCAACAAAGATGGCGCCCCTCCTCATTACAATGGCTAACCATATGCAGCATGACTCCTGAACCAATCACTTTCCGGGAAGGTGGATAAGGAGGAGGCAGCCCAGTGCTTAGCCCACCACAAGCCCGGACTTAACCCCCTCTGTACTTTTTTTCTTTTGAGGACACATAAAAATGTTGTGTGGCAGTGAAAAAATCCAGAAACGTAAACCATTTGCAGAATAGAATGTCTGCGTCACAGCGGTTGGGACAGTTACACCTGATAGGTTGGTGTTTTCATGGCGAGAATTTGAATATCCCGCCCCTCCGAGCATTTCAGAACACTTAACAAATGGATCCCATGTTGAAGTTTACTGATGTTAAACAAAACTTGAAGTTTCTCTCTTTCACTGTATGTACTTGTTGATACAGTTTTTCATTAATTTACACATTAGATTTATACCTAAAACTAGGGAGTTCTTTTTCAAACACCCTGTATAACCAAGTAATAATTTATTGGTTATAAAGGTTTTATGGTAATGTCATTAATTACTTCTTATTCGTACTTGGTAAGTATATACTTGTATTAGTTGATGTATATATACTAATTCTATACTAATCTTATGTTCTTTTGTTTAATACTGTATTGTGATTGATTCATTTTTGCTGTTTGTTTGAAAAGTTTGTAATTTTATGAGAAATAAAAAAAAAAAAATGATACTGGACCACATAGATGGGTGATACGGAATTTATTCACATTGTCGGCTGTACTGCCATCAAATTAATGAAATGCTATTGATCTATTATAACCTAACCTAATCAGAAATGTTATTGTCAGAATCATAATACGAAGTCATTTGGTGTCTCATTAATAACATAGGTCTATGGCCGTTTTCACACTCAACAACACGACGAAACATGTTATGATCTTCTACTTTTCACAAACAAATAGACCAGTACTCACCAATCTATAGCAGGATTCTTTTAAATTGTCAGAAACAGCTGATTGATGTGCGCTCGTTTACTAACGTTAAATCAGTGATAATGTTTTTCTGACAAGTTAATGAATATCCTATAATATTTCACATTGACCTATTTGTTTTGTATGAAGTGAACGATCATGTCGTGTCGGTGTCGTGTTATCGTGTCGGGGACGTTACGTGTAGGTGGTTCTTAGTAGACATTGTTGACAATATTATTGAATAACAATCTAATGATTGACATTTTCCTTTAAAATTGCTGGGCTGATTGATAATTATTTCATTCTTAATTTCAATATTAATCGTTTCATGATTATTAATTGAGTATTTATAATGATAATCATGATTATCATAATAATTATGGTTATCATAATAATGATATGATTAATCATTATTATTCTTCTATTTGTTTGAAGTAACACATCTTATTTTATCAATTTCCATGTTATACAACGTGTATCATGTTTTTAAATTTTGTCACATTGATGCCCGGTTTCTCAGTTGTTCAATAAACTATTGAATCAATAATTTTTTTGCATTTGAAAAAACATGTTTATTGATTCAATACTGCTATTGGATCCATAAACTGTTTATTGAACGACTGAGAAACCGGGCATTAATGTTACATTGTCTCTAAGAAAAACTAGAGTTTTGTTAAGAGTTAAGTTTGCAGTTCTTATTTGTTGTTATTTTCCTTCAGCTCTTATTTTATTTCCTTCGTTTACCCCCTTGTAACCTTTCCAGGTTATTGTTGTACCCTACAACATTCTACTACATAAAGGAACCAGAGAGGCGTCTGGTTTGAAATTGAAGGATAATGTTGTAATTATAGATGAGGCTCATAATCTGCTTGATACCATACAGCATATTCACAGCGCTGAACTAACATCAAATGTGGTGAGTTGAATTTCAACTTTTATTTTTTTATCCAACCTACTTTCAAATTTAATCGAATACAAACGTTGAGGATCAAATAATGAATATAGAAATTAGAGAAATCAGTTGAAAAAATATGAGGAGTAACCCTAAAATCAATTAATTGTGGTGATGCCTGATGCCTAAACATGATTTTCAATGAGGTTTCCTAACCTCTGTTTCCCATCTATTATATTGAAAAATTTTGGCGCATTCCTTTCTACAGTGCTTCCACCACTGCGAGATTTGATGTGAAATCTAGAGGAAACTCACATTGATACAAGTCTGTTGCAATGATACTCTATTCCCAAACAATACAGTACTGAGCAAGCAAGCGGCGCTTTGCGCTGCACGGGGTAAACTCGTGTTGTATTATAACTATATTTTATATAGTGTAACAATCAAACGACAATATATTTTTCTATAACAAATGGCTGTGGTAGTGATTAGTTGTTTTTCCAATTCTAGAATCAATTTCATCCTGTTTTAATTTATTTTATAATTTAATTTCTATGTATTACAGTTGGACCGTGCACATAGGCAATTGGTTTCATACAGAGACAAGTACAAAACACGATTTACTGCTTCGAATATTCTCAACTTAAATCAAATTATATTCGTCGTGAATAGATTGATGCAACTCATCAGTAAGTAAGAAATTGGTCATTCAGATTTCAATTCTAGTTGAAATATGTATATTGTGCTGTTTTGTCGATTGTTACTGTAGCTTTTTTATATATAAATGAACATTCTTATTCTGTAACATTACTACCACATTAAATAGTATGCTTATATTAAAATAAATCGATAAATTACTGAGACTGCTACTAAGATTAGTTAACTTTTGATATTATTTGACTATTTTATGACTTATGTCTGTATTGCTAGTGTAAATTATCATTATTGTGAAATCTTCTATTACTCTGTGTAATCTCTTATTATTCGAAAATCATCATTCAAAATATTATATTGACTGTTCTCAATGTTAATGTTCTCAAGGACTCCTGCAATAAAATAATTGAAATTGATACAAAATCAATCTGATTAAAATTGTTCAGGAAAGTGAATGTTTTTATTTCTGTATTAATTGAAATTCATACAAAATCAATCTTATTAAAATAGTTTAGGAATGTGAATATTTTGTTTCGTACTTTTCAGAGTTTGATCCAAAAAATGACAAAGAAGATACCAAGGTGATGGTTATGGATGATTTCCTTTTGAATGCTAGCATTGATAATTTGAATATGTACAATCTCCTCAACTTCTGTAAACTAAGCAAGCTAACTCAGAAGGTAATTTATCAATTCTGTATTTAATTTTATATTTTCAAAGTCTTTTATTCCATAAACTTGTTATGCTATGTACTATTTTTAGTCTGATTTCTACCACCAACCACCTATAGCAGGACTTTTTTAAATTGTCAGAAAACAGCTGATTGATGTACGCTCGTTTACTAACGTTAAATCAGCTGTTTTATGACAAGGTAAAAGAAACCTGCTATAATAGTTTTTCTATGATCTACTATTATCCTGTCTCTTTTTTCGAGTAATAAGTTGAATGCTCTACCATTTAATTCTAGTTTTTCTGTCAAGTAACTTGAAGATGTTTATTCCTCAACATTTGATTGTAGTATCATTAGTCAGTAATAAGTTCTATGTTCTTACTATCAAATTCCAGTTTTCTTTATCAAGTAATGTGTTTGATTTTTGTTACAGCTTCAAGGATTTGTTCAGAATCACGATTTTTCAAAAGAGAAAGTGAATGATGCAGCAAAAGATGAAAGCAAGACAAGCGGTCTTCAATCGTTCCTAAAACAAATAGAGGCATCAGCAAGTAAAAAGAAGAATTCTAATCGTAAGTTCTGATAGCATAATTTTCTTAATTGTCTCTCAGTATTGCTTTTAAATTTATTGTATCTTTTTTTAGTGTAATTTTTTCTGCTTCTCATCCTTCTTCTTCTAGTTCTTCGTTCCCTTTTTTCTCTTCTTCAGTTTCATCTTTATCTTTTTTCTTGTTCAATTCAAAATGAAATTTATTTTCCAGTTTACACAATATAATTATAAGATTAATAATTTAACCTGTTCAAAGCATCAGATTATTATTTTTCAAATAGTATTATTATTATTATTCTCATTCATACCAATTGCTTCTGTCTCTTATTTCCCTTTTCTCTCTTCTTCATCTTTAATATGTCTTCCTCATCTTCTTATCTTTTTCTATTTGAATGTGTTTTAACAAGTGGCTCTAACATTTTCAATGAAAAGCTTCGTGCATACCTCAACACCAAGGATTTGCATAGGCCTACCTCTGGTGATATCATTATTATACATCTGTGGATTACGTATTTTATCTTGCGTTTATCTTGGTCAAGATTTAATTCTACATAGTTTAGTCAAGCAGCACACACCGATGCAATGACTAATCGATGTGTGCTGCTTTATAAGCAACTATGTGAATTACTGTGACTAAACGTGACTGATCTCGTTTTGTCTTGTCTTGACTAACCGGTGTACGCCTAGCCTTAATCTACTACATCTACTGCTTATCTATTTATCTTGAAAAAAATCAATAAGATAAATTTATCTATTCTTGAAAATTTTATTTCAAAATCATAAAATATCAAATGATAACTACTTTTTTGCCTGTACAGTTGTTCCACAAAATACTTCTAATGTTGAATAATCAGAGGCTGATAGTCTCAGTAATTCCCCTACCTTTTTCCACTTGAAACGATTCTAGAATATCAAACTATCATTTTTTTCCAATTTCTTGTCAGTACAGCTGAGCCAGAAAACCCTTCAAAAGCAGAGCAGCCTGATGGCAAACCGAGTGACGGCCTGGCTTCTAATGCAATGCCAGCCGTGGTGTCATTTCTGGAATGCCTGACCAATCCCAGTGAAGATGGAAGGCTGATTGTCACTCGTAGCACCAGTTCACAGCCGGGCTGCATCAAGTTTCTACTACTCAATCCGGCATCGCATTTTGTGGATGTGGTCAGAGAGGCCAGGTATAGTTGACTTGCTGTGAATTTGAACTTTGGTTAAATTATATTATAGTTTTTGAGGACAGGTTTATTATAACACTATTTTAAAAACACTTCTAAGTAGATATAAATCGATTTTCACTTACATAGTGACGATCGTTTCATCCTGGTGTAGGACTTATAGGTTTATTATAGTTTTGATGTTGTCAGAGAGGCAATGTATTCTAGACTGAGACCTAACTTGTGAACTCTACCTTGTATTCTGATTACCTTTGATGTAATGACCTACAACTTACAAAGGATGAAGAGTTCAAAATTATTGTTGAAAATGTTACTGCTAAAGCCACGAAACCGCGTGCCACCTCCTCCTTTTTCTTCTTTTCAATCTTCTTCTCCATCTTCTTCTTCTTCTTTTCTTCTTCTCATTCTTCTTCTTTTCTTTTCTTCTTCTTTTTTTTTCTTCTTCTTCTTTTCTTCTTCTTTTCTTCTTCTTCCTTCTTCTTCTTCTGCTTCTTCTTCTGCGTCTTTTTCGTCTTCTTCTTTTCTTCTTCTTTTTCTTCTTCTTCTTCTTCTTCTCTTCTTCTTCTTCTTCTTCTTCTTCTTTTCTTCTTCTTTTCTTCTTCTTCTTCTTCTTTTTCGTCTCTTCTTCTTCTTCTTCTTCTTCTTCTTCTTCTTCTTCTTCTTCTTCTTCCTTTTCTTCTTCTTCTTCTTCTTCTCTTCTTCTTCTTCTTCTCTTCTTTTTCTTATTGTTCTGCTACTTTTTTCTCTTCTTCTTCTTCTTCTTCTTCTTCTTCTTCTTCTTCTTCTTCTTCTTCTTCTTCTTCTTCTTCTTTTTCGTCTTCTTCTTTTCTTCTTCTTCTCGTTCTTATTTTTCCTCTTCTTTTTCTCCTCCTTCTTCTTTTGCTTTTTCTTCTTCATCTTCTTTCCCTTCTTCTTCAGTACCGCGTTTCAGTACTGTAGTAATAAAGCAGGGGAATTGACTTCATCAGATAGTGTTTTCTTTTATCATAGAGTTTCACAACATCACCATAGAATTCTACAAATAAGTAGAAAGGTATGGTTCGATTGTAATTATTGTGTTTTGTTGAAACGTATTTATCATTTGATTTAATTTCTCTATAATTGATTCAACATTAGAATTTACGACATACAGTCATATTTTACTGGAATAACACAATTATTACTCACTGGACTGTAGCGCTTTCGAGTTGCTTTGAACTCTTTTTCAACAGTGAAGGTCTGGTTCAGTAAAATATAACTGTGTGTCGTAAATTCTAATGTTGAATCAATAGTGTTAACTTCGCAGTTCGTTATGGATCCCAAAATTCAAAACTTTAATTTTTCTGTTTCTATTTTCAGATCAGTTGTAGTGGCTGGAGGTACAATGAAGCCGATAGCCGAATTCAGAGACCAACTGTTTGCAGGAGCAGGAGCTAATAAGGATAGAATTTTGCATTTCTCTTGCGGACATGTTGTGAGTCCTGACCGTATCCTGCCCATTGTACTAACCAGTGGGCCAACCAAACAAACCTTTGATTTCTCCTTCGGTAGCAGGGATAGCACTGATATGGTAGGTTTAAATCTGAGTCAAATCAAAGTTTATTCATGGAAAATAATTGCAAAACAAAGTGAGAACCTATAACATAAAATACAAATGGTAAATACAATAAAGTAGTACAAAAAATTATGCTTTGAATCATTTCAAAATACAGATCATATTTAAAGAATACAAAATTCATAAAAAAAAATAATTGATACAAAAGTAGAACCTATATAATACAAATAGTAAATTCAATAAAGTAGTGAAAAAATTATGCTTTAAAATTAATCATTTCAAAATACAGATCATATTTAAAGAATTAATATACACCCGCTACAGTATAAAGATATGTATTGGGGTAACAGTCTAGGTTTAACTTAGAGTCTTTTTTTGCAGTAGTGAAGTTATCCATATTAAATACGAGTCTTTTTGTGTAGTAGAGAAGGTAGTTATAAAGACATTAAGTAAAAGACGTAGTTGTCAAAACAACAAATTTATTAAAATATTGAGATACCGGCTTCGGTTGTTACACCATTATCATGTAGTTTACCAGTAAATTCAAGTTAAACTACAGTTATTACAGTTACTAGAGTTTAAACCATTATCAATCTCTCGTAAACTAAGATTTTACCTGCAGTGAATTCAAGTCAACTCTTTGAGTCATAATATATGAATATTATAAGGAAAATTTCAATAAATATTGCATTTCTCATATTTTTTGTAAAATTCAAACTTTATCTTTCAATTATTAATCGATGAACTTTGTTTGCAGTTGAACGAGCTAGGCCGTGTGCTTGTCAACCTCTCAAATATTGTTCCAGCAGGCATTGTATGCTTCCTAACTTCTTACAGCTATGAGAAAACGGTCATCAATCATCTGGAAAAGACTGGAGTTCTGGAGAAAATTGCTGTCAAAAAGAAGGTAGGCCAACCTTAATACTTTTTATATAAACCTTTTTTTATACTTTTACTTTTTATAAACCTTAAATTAATACTTTTTTCATCGAAATATGTTCAGGAACGCTTGAAATCTTGTCATGTTTCTTCAGAACACCGAGATTTTAGTTTATAGAATTTTGGGAGAAAGGGATATGGGGGGATGATTTGAACAGTAGACCAACCAATAAGGAGTTTAATTAGCTATTATTATTTTGTTTGTCTCAACTTATAATTATAAAAGAATATACCTTAATACTTTTTTCATCAAAATATGTCCAGGAAGGATAAAACGCTTGGGATCTTGTCGTGTTTTAGTTTAGTTTAGAACAAGGAGGTTTTAGTTTAACGAATTTTGGGATATAGGGGGACGATTTGAACAGTAGACTAACCAATAAGCTACTTGATAATTTTTTATAATTTTATTGGTCTTAGAACAGAGCTGGAGGCTTCTCTGGAAGACTTTAGTGTCTCGAAATATATTGTTAGTTTTTAAGAAATGATAGTATAAAATTAATGGGTAGTGCAACTAACTAGTTCCAATAAAATTAATTGAAAAAAATTATTGGTCTCAACTCTCAACCAATGTGGATTAAGTGGAAGAGGGTGCTTTTATGCCTCAACCTGCACACAGCACGTTCTTATTGTACAAGTGAAAAATAAAGTCATTTATCTCTATCTAACCAATTATAGAATTATAAGTGTGAGAGTGAAAAGAAACAGCTTCTTTATTCAAAGTCGATGACTCTAATGAGATTCATCATGTTATATCGCCTCGGATATAATATTTAAATAAAATACAGTATCAATACTTTGATAAGATGTTTTTTCTTCAGTCGACAGGTTTAATGTCATCACAACTTTTTTAAATGATGTGTCTATAAAAGTTTAGGTCAATAAGTTATCCAACAATGCATTATTAATTATCTTGAGTTCTATTTGTTATCTTGCTTCTCTTTTTTCTATTAAGCTGGTAAGAATACACAATAATAGGCGTTTAAAAATAGGCGTTAAAACTATAAAAATTGGTTAAGGATGAATTTTTTTGCTGGGGATGATGCCCACCTAAGTTCTAGGCTTGTGCTTGAGTAAGATGATGATGAGAGATGAATGGACCTACAGCTTTAGTTGGGTTCCGAACCACCGGGAAGTGATTTTGAAGCTCATAAATTGGATTTTGAAAGAGATTGATTCTATATATTATAATAATAGATTTATTTATCAAAATTTGGGAAAGAAGCAGTTTTGGACAAATGTCTGTTGATTCTTCCCACATTGTAATGTATCTTGCCAATAAATGAATAAAAAAATAATGATGCTTTCATCTTTTATTACTGTTTTTCATTATAATATCTTGATATTGTTTATTATCAAATAAATCATCTATTGTTTGTCAAAACATTTTAACTATTGAATAGTTTTAGCGAACGATTGCTTCGCTAATAGCAGTTACTGGTTTAAGATGTTATTAAATATGTTGAAAATGTTAATAGCTCATCACTAATCCCTCCTTGATTATTACAATAATGTTATGTGTAATTTTCCTTATAAAAGTTTTGTTCATAGTGTAATGAATGTGTGTAATTTTATTTGAATAATTTCTGTTTCAGATATTTCGGGAGCCCAAGGAGTCAAATCAAGTAGAAAAAGTATTACAGGACTATGCTAAAACAATCAAGTCTGCTTCAAGCGGTGTCTCAAATTCGAAACTGAATGGTGCTTTATTATTCAGTGTCGTAGGTTAGTTATTAAAAAACACACATTATTTTTCAAAATTCACAAATTTTGTATAATGTCATAGTTGATAACATGTTTTCAAAATGATCCTTGATTACTTGAATAATTTGATAATGCGATAAGTTAGGCAAACTTTCAAAAATGTTTCTGAGGCTTCCAAAAATTGATGCTTACTTTTATAAATGTTTTATAAGCATTTTTCTTACAGGTTTTGTATACTTGAAAAACATTAATAATATATTTTTCTCATCAATATTATTGTGTAGTGTATAATCATAGAGAAAGCATACACAAATAGATAGTTCATTACCATCTTAAAGAATGAAATTATTAATTATTTGTTCATTATATCGTTCAATTTCTATGTTCTATTTTGCAGGTGGAAAATTAAGCGAAGGTCTAAATTTCTCTGACGATCTGGGAAGATGTGTGATACTTTTTGGTCTTCCTTATCCCAACATCAAATCAGCTCAACTACAAGAGAAAATGTCGTATCTGTCTACTGTCTATGTAAGATACAGTAATAGATTTATTGCAAACTTTGATTCTATTCTGTAGTTACAATTTAGCAGTAATGTTCCTTATAAAATGTTTGAAACTCATATTACAGTTGAATGTCGATTTTTTATGTTTATAAATGACTATAATGATGACTATATTATAAGGAATTGGAGGTTTTTTAAAAGGGAAGAATCATGCCCGGTTTTTTAGTCGCTCAATAGACAGTTTATGGATCCAATAGCACTATTGAATCAATAACCATGTGTTTTCAAATGCAAAAAAAAAACGTTATTGATTCAAACAGGGTATAAGTGTTTTTACTGTGTTGATGTTCTCATGAACTTTTTCAGTAGTAAAACTATTCAAACTAAGGCCCAATTCACACAGAAGAGATACAATCAAATAGTCCAATGCACACCAAAACACTTGCTTTAGGTGTGCATTGGACTATTTGTTTGTATAGAGTAGACGATCATATGATCCATATGTCCGCGCCAAGTTTCTTCTGTGATAATTGGGCCTTAGGATTGCAGTATTGCAATTACAGTGTTGTCAGATTGCACAGCTGATTGTAGCTGAGAAACCCAATTCGACCTGGCTTATTTTCAACAGAAACACGGCAACAGTGCACTCACATTTTTTTTTTGCTAGGGATGATGCCCACATAAGCTCTAAGCTTGTGCGTGGGTAATGGGAAGGAAGATGATGAGATAGGAATGGACCTACAGCTTTAGGTGGGTTCTGAACCACCGGGAAGCGATTTTGAAGCTCATGAAGTTTTGTATTTAGAAGAGCTGGTCACCGATACAACGGGAGTGGTAGGCGCTGTCTCTTACCTAATCTCACCGATTAGCCTCGCCTCTGCCACTGGGACTAACCCGCTTCCCATTTCTCCATGAAATAGCATTTCTATAATACTCCTTGAAGCATTATTAAGTTTTCACATACTATAGTAACATGCTTTTCCATTTCTTTTGTCCCCACTTTTTTCAATTGGTTTTTGCTGTTTTTTAATCAATGTTTACCATTTTCGGTGTCACGCACAGGTTTTTTAAACCCATGTGGCACCAAATTTATTGTATTAAAAAAATTTTGTACTGTGTAATTTTTTCAATAAAATTTCTGATTTCTGATTTTTCCCTAGGGTAACAAAGCAGGTGAGGAGCATTACGAGAACCTGTGCATGAAGGCTGTTAACCAGACAATAGGGCGCGCCATTCGTCACATGGGCGATTATGCCACAATCTGGTTGGTGGATAAGAGGTTTGCGAGGCCCGCCATTCAGGCTCAGCTGCCCGAGTGGATTCAAACTTCTCTGGTCACTGAGAGTCTGTTTGGTCCAGCCGTGGGAGCAACAGCCAGGGTAGGTTGACTAATCTGTGTGTTGACTAAGGCTAGGCGTACACCGGTTAGTCAAGACAAGACAAGACGAGATTAGTCACGTTTAGTCACAATAATTCACATAGTTGCTTATGAAGCAGCACACACCGATGCAATGACTAATCAGTGTGTGTTGCTTCATAAGCAACTATGTGAAGTACTGTGACTAAACGTTACTAATCTCGTCTTGTCTTGTCTTGACTAACCGGTGTACGCCTAGCCTAATTGATGTGATAAATCATATTTATTCATGTATTTATTTAATTAATCATAAGGCTAGGCGTACACCGGTTAGTCAAGACAAGACAAGGCGACATTAGTCACGTTTAGTCACAATAATTCACATAGCTGCTTATGAAGCAACACACACCGATTAGTCATTGCATCGGTGTGTGTTGCTTCATAAGCAACTATGTGAAGTACTGTGACTAAACGTGACTAATCTCGTCTTGTCTTGTCTTGACTAACCGGTGTACGCCTAGCCTTAATGGAGACAAAGGGTTGCCCCAAGTCTGTCTCCTTTACATTACAGTTCAAACAAAAAATCTACAACATATGGAAGGAAATGAGATATTGCAACTATTCAATTGCTTTTTATAAATCATAGTAAATTATTGTACGAAATTCTTAATTAATAATGTCATAAAATAGGCCTACTCTGAAGACTTCCGCTACTGCGAATATTGACAACAGAATAATAGCTAGTAAGGAACTAGTCGAAAATTCTCTCACTATGTTTTCATCCTATGAGTTGAATTGAATTGAGATCATTAACTTGATCGGTGATTGAAAGTTGAACTACGTTTATGCCTTTTTAGTGATTTAAATATTATCTCAATTAATTCCACTTGATTCATTATTGTTATCAACTTGATAATATATGTTATTAAATTATTCCTACCATTTTTCTGTTTCAGTTCTTCGCCAAGAGGAAGAAGAGTTGATGTAAATATTTTTCCAATTTTCGTAACAATTCCTACCATATTTATTTCGTATTATGATGCCAATTTTTGTAAATTACCTTTCCTTTTGTATTAATTTTATTTTTATCATCGTCTTTATTATTTTGAAAGTATTTGTCTTGTTTGCGTCAATTAGTTGTAGCAGTCAGTTACCTGTAATTCCCCTTAATCTAGAATTCTTAACAATGTAGTTACAACCCATAGAAATTATTATCCATCAACTACCTGATTTATCAACATTCTTTTAGATATACTACTATTATACCGTTATGTGAAATCTGAAATTCGAAACTCACCTATTGTTTATATTTTTGGGATAAAACTGTAGAATTTAACATTTCCTGTTTAATACTTTTTTCAATTTGCATTTTGTTTGAAAATCTGAGTTTTCTGAAGTTTGCATTCACCTAATAATCCAAGCTATATCTTTTCTCCAATAGATGAACAATTCAACAAATTAATCTCTAACATTATCTATTAACAAATAATCCAACAGATTAACACTATCCCATACATGAGTGAGTAAATAAGATCTCTGGTTATTCCATGCTTTATGTTTGTTTTTGTTTTTCATTTTTTATATTGTGATGCCGTAATAAATATTTTTATTTAATTTTCTTTCGTTTACCATTTTGTTTTGTTTTCAACCTGATTTCGTTTTGTGTTTTCTTTTTATTTTCCTATCATTTCACATGCGCTGCTACTTACTAATACTACTACTTATTTTATGTGCTACTTTTATATGTATGTCTAAACTTCGCAACTGCTATCTGATTTCAGTCAGCAACCCATTGATTGTTGCCAGATGACATTTGGCTGAAATGGATGAAATCAGATAGCAGTTGCTTAGTGGGCGCAGGGGCTTATTTGTAAGTTTTGCAACTATTGATTAATATTGTGATGAAATGTTAAGAACTAATTCAATATTGGAATTGAAACTGTTCCTGCTGTGTAACAGCTAAACAGAATAGACTCTAGCCTGCTCTTGGATGGGTGACCACGGCAGCCTTGTCCATCTGTAAATTCACTCAAAAAGATAGAATTAATCTTACAGTCCAGCTGAAACCTTAGAATAGAGAAGGGCTTTCTTTCTTTTTTATTCTGTCCTGGAACCCATTTATCCAAAAATATTTCTGAAGATTACATTGGAAAAAGATATCAGTTCCATAATACTATGGGAAAATTTAAGAAGGAGCACTGTAAATTGCAGTTGGAAATATTTTTTTTAAAGAACAGTATCGAATATGCAATGTCATTAAGATATAATTTAGGCCTATAAGTGCTTATCATACTTCCCTCAACATTACTTTATCAGTTATGTGAAGCCTCAATATAATTTATTAATTAATTGATAAATTCAAGAGGTGTATAAATTTTGAATAGAAGCACTACCATTCCTTGATAATTAGGTATTATTATTTAAATACTCTTCAGCATTTTTGATTTATGAATATAATACATTCATTTATTTTTTCACTGAAAAAGTTTTGAGATCTACAATACAATTTCAAGTTAGTTTTGTATTTTTGCTTTATTTAGTTTTTCCAATGTAGTGTTGAGTAAACTACATTCTCAGCAATATCAAATACAGTAATCTCCAAATTTGCTGAAGAAATGGATAATTGGGTTGTAACTTTCAGTGTACACTAGAACCACTATCAAACCATTTTTTTACGAGTTGAAGGCATAAACATTATAAAAGAAGAATTTATTCATTATTGTACAACTATTTCATCATTCTAATAAATTAATATTCTTCCAATAAACCTTTGAAAGCCTATCTGCTGTAAATTGATATTTAAGTGTAGAAGGGTATTGAGAGTCTTTATGTGTTTTATTAGTATATTTTATGGGATTTTAGCATATCATATTGTATATTTGGCACGGTAATAATTGTTTTCAAGCCAAAGAAATTCTCTAAACCTATTATTGGGTCATTCACTGGCAATTTGAAAACTGTTGGTGATACTGCCGGTATGCTATTTGAATTATTTCACATGGATTTTCTGTAATTCCGCTGTTTTCGGCTATCAAATAGATTTATTGAAATTTTATAGATCACTATTGCAATTTATTATAAAATTGAGAAGACTCATAGACCGAGTATTATCGTAATTAATCTGAGAATTGCCGGTGTTTGTGCAATGTGGGTTTCATATTTGAAAGCACCGCCTTTGGTAATGACGTATCACCACACCCAGAGACGTTTGGTGCGACTACTCCCCATTAATTAATGACTACGCCCCAACCAATTTCAATTTCGAGTAAATAAACGTGTTTAAAGCTCGACCTTAATAAAAACCCTCATAGTTTGAGGGTTAGTTTGATTTTTGTAATCTTATTGAATCGTGAAAGTTGTTAGTTTTGTTGAAAATAAGGAATTAGTAACAATGGAATAGTAGGATTGAGCAGACCCCTCTAGGAAGTTCAACTATTTCGCCGAGCTGCGCATGAGCACTGCTTCTGTCTTCCTCTTTCTTCCGTGGCACTTGGAGGTGAGTAGAAGTTGGTGTTTCAGTGAACGATATTTATCAGTTTATAATTACAATTGTGATTGCCATCCACTTTCAGGTATCTATTTATTCGATAATATTATTTATCATCTTAATCCAGAACAATTAATTTCGTCGATATTCCAAATTTTACTTAGAAAATATCCAACAAACGCGATTCGTCTTCACGTTCGCCGAAGCCGGTCGTATGGTAGTGTTTTACAACTAACATTTTGATACAGTTTATTAGTTTTAAATTGTATTCTATCAATATAATTGTAGTTTCTTACGGTTAGATTGAATTATCATTCATAAAGTCTTCTAAATTTCCAATTTCACTCGTACATAACTTGAAATTCAAATACCACGTTTTCATAAGTCGCCATGTTTGCTTCTTTTACCATTATTGATTGCATAAACGCTTTTTGAAACATTAATTTTCACTTTTCTGTGTAGTTTTATCTATTTTTCAATTGCTTAAGTCAGATATTCTGTGATTTATCGATTTTCGTGGGTTAATGAACTTTGTAAAGAAATCGATAGAGCACCCCTGGCTAAATAGGCCCTTGCACTGTAACTTGCCTTGCCGACCCACGTCATCTAATTATTGTTAACTTTCTAATACTTGATTCTAGATCATCTTCTAACTATTAAGCTTTCTTTTTCTATTTTAATTGTTGAATTCGAAATTTTTAAATTTGCTCTTTGAAGAGAAGGCTAGGTTCAAGGCCATATTTGACCCTTGCTTTCAAACGTGACTATTGTTAGGTATAATTCCTTCTATTTTGAATATCACTGTAACCTCATTTTTCAATATAATTTATTATTTCTACCGTCAATTTCAATTTAGTTTCGTCTATTTCTTTGGTGTACCGTACGCTTAGCGGCTTGGCTTAGGTTCCATCTGTAACGGAACAGCTTCGTATCCCTTGATTTATGAAAGCTTAAAACTTCTACCCATCTTTTAAATTCAAATTCTTATTTCTACCACAGTAATTATTATTTTTGTACCGTTGAGATCTCAAATTTCTTTGTGGGTCATTGACTCCAGCAGCCTTTTTTTATCCCTTACCTCGTGTGTGGCCCTTTATTTTTAACCTAACCCAGGTTATTTAGGTTGATAATAAGGTTTTCTATGATTAATTGTATTTATTTCTACATTAATTTGCTTATTCCATGCGAACATTGCGTTACTTTGAATGAGATTCTGTTCCTTGCTCATGTTGCCATGTGGCATCCTAAAATTGTTTCTGGATTAATTTGATAAACACCTATTTATTATTACCTTATTCAAGTGATGTTTTCATTGTTTGAAATATTAGAATATTGATTTTTTGCTGTAGTTTTATATTGGTTAGGATTCCTGAGATGTCCCCCATGTGCTTGATAATAGTTAATTATATGATATTATAATTTGTCTGCTTTAAATAGCGAGTTGAACACTCACATTGTTTAGTATTACAGTATTTACAATTGTGATTTCAAAAACTTCTAATTTTAAACTCTTGAGTAGGATGTTTCGTTTGTCACGTAGGCATCCTAATTAACCTCAAATTGCTGTCATAGAAATTAGGTTAGGTGTGAATAACATTTCGCCGGTATTGAATTTTATAATTTCAAGCTTTTGCATTCTATTACTTTTAATTTAGTTTTATCAATTTGAATGTCAAGTTAATTCTATGAAAGGAATTTTAGGTAGGCCTATTAAACTAGTGATAATTTATTAATTTCGTGTGACGTGTAAGAAATACTGTCCGGTGGTACCCTTCCAGCTTGTTCTATTTGTTTTACTGGTACATTACCTTGCATTTTTAGTTTTTACTTGTGGATTTTTCTTTTCACTTGTTTTATTTGAAACTTCTTTTGTTGTAAATTGAAAATATGCCACGTGCAGGTATATTGCATAACATTGTGACACTTGAATAGAGTTCAAATCGGTTCTTCACTATCTTGAATTCAAATCAAAAGTTTTATGGTGTTTTAAGACAGGAATGTTTACTCATTTCAACAAAATTTTGTCTGTTGAGAAAAATGATTTGCAAATTTAACTTATAAGCACATCCGCATTACTTGAATTTAATCCTTGTTTATTCAAATTCAAACAATGAATTTAAATGCGGGCTACTAATAGTGAACTCTATGACTTGTAATGATTGACTCAATTACCCATTATTAAAAAAAGAGGTTAACATTTTACTAATGTAGCTGTTTCAAAAGTCCTATCATCTTGTGGGGTTTCCAATTGATAATTCATATTGAGAAATGTTGGACAGTCTCATTACCGCGTTTTTATTTTATACTGTTTGAGCTATATATTTTTCTGTACTCAATTATTGAAATCAGTATGCTACCCAATTTCCTCCAGGTGTTGTAAATAGAACTGGGAGATTTACTGAAAGTGTAGAAGCGAAACTGAACTGTTGTTAACATTGCAGAAGTATTAATTTTGTTGTTTTTGTAATCCTCAAACACGAAAATCTGGGCAGTCCAATTTTTCAAAGCTTGATGATTAAAAGTCCGAATTTATATTGCATCTGACATTCCTAAAACTGGGAATATTTTCTCGATTTATTAGAAACTTATTCTCTGCAGAGAGATGTGTTTTTGAAATGCATGCGTTCGAATTGAACCCCACACAGCTCCAGTGCGCTTTTTCTCCATTTGAACGTGTGTATTTTTGGAACCACGTGTTCTTTTCATCTGCAGACGCTCTGCCTATTATGGGTCACGTGGCTCTGCCATGCTGGTAGTCTAGTGAGTGACGTCACTGGCATTCTTATTGAATGTTTCTTTTGTTAACTTCTGTCACCGCCTTCATTTCAATGAGTGGTTGATTGTATTGTATCTATTGATCCTCTGAATTCAGCTTTTGAAAATAACGAATATGAGAGAATAGTTGTAACTTTCTTCCCGTGTAACTACTAGATTCATTTCAAAGATAATGAATGAATGCATCATTTATGCAGCTCGAAATGCAAATAAATCGGTTAGTTTATTATCGTTTCACGCCGATAAAATTGAATTAATTTTAAATTTTCTTTGAAATTACTTTGCAAGGTAGATTGTTTTATTATGTACTTTGAAAGCTAACGGATTTAAATGATAAAATTGATTTCTGCTAGTAATTAAATTGAATAAATGTGTTGAAATTGAAAAATTTTTTGGCAATAAAAGTTTTAATAATTTGAATTGATTAATAATTAATTAATTAAGAACTAATTTACTGTTTCGTGTTATCTGTATTTCAAGATTCTTTTTCATGTACAGTTAGTTAGTCTTCAAAGGGAAGAAATTATATTCTTTTGTGATCTCTCAATTACAAGTTTTTTCAATAGTAATTGTAGGGTACACTGGAATGAATAGGTTGCTAATTTGAAACTAATTTTATAATTTCACTATTAGGCAATTTTAGTTATTGATTCAAAATTTAGTTATGATAACTGCTAGAGGGTTAAGGATATTTTTATCTATTATTTCCTAATTTTTGTCTATTGGATTTTGAAATACAACATATACGTACATATTACTGTATGAGAACATTTATAGTAAGTCTTCGATCGTCTGGAAAATTGTTGAATTTTGTTGGCTTCCCCCTCCTTTCAAAAATTTGAAACTCCTGTATGAAGGAAGAGTTCATTGACCTTCTCTAACCTTGTTGGCCACACGAATTTCTCGGTTTGAGCTGTCCAGTAAAATCAATGTTTTCTTGACATGAACTAGTATTCATTCCTTTTGGCTTGTACTCATTGCGGAGTTGAGTCAATAACTTGTTTTATTACTCGGTTTCCACTGTACTAGCGTTGGTTCATGTTCTTGAACTCTTTTTTTACTACTTTCAAACACAGTAACTAAATTTTTGTCGTAATTCTCTCAGGAGTGTAGATTGCGCTCTCAAACATGTAGGCCTATGCAATTTGATTAAAATTGAAATTTTGGGGAGTAGAAAAAGTGACAATTCACTTGCTACTAGAATATTGGGCGGATTTGTTTTAAGATTGATTCGGCCGGTTGCACAAACGTCTACAAAACTATGATTGACGATAATATAATCTGTTGTAATCCTTTCGGATTTACTCGTAATCAACTCGACTCGTAATTCGGTATTCGAGTATATTATTTTTTCATATAGCACTGATTTTGATTTGTTTTATTTATTCGTGTTATGGATTGTACACAATACAATATCAACACAAGTCACATACATGATAACATTATGGTATTTTTATACCGGTAGTGATGTATAATTTGAAATACGATTCGATAGTTAGAGAACGGTTACGCCCCTAGGACGATTGACCATTATTGCATAATAGTGTTGTAATAACATGATGGTAACCTGGCGTTTATATTCAAACTACTGTAGATCCCTTAGCAATGATTTTAACTTTTCTATTTTTACTATGGCTGATAGTTGAGTTCTCATTGTTCCATTTCTCAAATTATGATGGCAATTCGAAGTTATCATTTTCTGTCCGTATCTATTGTCAAGCTTCACAATTTATTTTCTCTTTCTGATTCAGGGAGAGTTGTTTCCATTTTTCGAATTAGAATTATTGTTATTGGTAGTTTTAAACTCTTCTCTATATTATTCATTTTATTGGTCGTTGTCTATATCAGTACATCTTATCGGTACGTGGTTGGTTGTTTTAGCTAATTGTGAAGTAATTGATGTTGATATAGGTGTCAGTTGTAATTTAAACAATAATTATTGTTGGCACAATTGTTTGTCGAATATTGATGACGTTTGGAGAAAATTGTTGGAATTTCAACATTGCTAGTTGACGTATTTGGCAGTAGAATATTAATTTGATATTTGAGCTATTTTACCGACTTGGTTTTATTTTGTAACAATTTTGGTTGACTTGTCATACATTTATCTAGGTCACTGAATTTGATTTATGTAGGCCTACTGCAGGTTTATGTACGTTTTGAAATTCAATTTCAATGTCTGGCCATATACAATCCAATTTCTATTCAATTCCTCAAGAAAACAATACAACAAAATTATTCCTATGATCAAATTTATCTAGGTTGCGGAATTGATGGGTCAAAATTGTTGGTTGAAATTCTTGTTTGAATTTTTTAGTTTTTGTAGGTCAAAATTTTTATTTATAACCTAGTCTATGTTGAGCAGATGTCAAATACTCTCCCTTCATGTAAATGGATAACATTCATCTAGATCTATATTAATTAACCTTCAGAAAGACTGTGAAAAAAATCTTGACTTTCGTTACAGTTTATTCGTTTTGCAACCTTCCATTTCTAATTCAAAACATTAGGCTTCCTTGAAATATCTTTTTTTGTGAAATCAAAAATTTATCAAATGTATTTTTGAATGAAACGTTATATGTAGGCCTACGAATCTGTACTATGATAAGTATTTTTCTTTATGAAAACACACTTGAATAAGTAATACGTCACTTGAAGAAGTGAGTCCAATTGTTTAAACTTTTTTTGTTTTGTTGTATCGCTACATGCATCTTGTGCATGAATTCCAATCCAATACCCTGTGTCCAAACTAGTCGATTTTTGTGAATATGCTTGAGCATTGGACGCATGCTCTGTGAGGCACTCAGAATCGACCAAGTGTGGACATAGGGATAAGGGATTGAATGGCACATATCAAATGGCGAATATCTCAAAAAAATGATACAAATATTTGAGGGGGGACAATGCTATTTTTTGTAATCTTTTAAAACATATAGAATCGTCATTTTTTTAACATAAAATTACGTTTGATGTGTCATTTGAAAGAGAATATTTTTCTTCAGGGGATGGTCTTTTTCGAATTTTAAATATTCCTTTTTGAAAAGAAAAACAAAAAAAAATCAAAATTTCTAAAATTTGATATTTTATGGGTTTTTTTTAAAAGGAATATTTAAAATTCAAAAAAGACCAACTTTCCTTTTGCAAAAAAAAAAAAACAATGAAATTTCAAAATTTCCATAATTTTGATATTCTATGGGACTATGGGGGTTTTTTAAAAGGAATATTTCAAATTCAAAAAAGACCACCTTTCCTTTTGAAAGAACAATAAAATTTCAATATTTCCATAATTTTGATATTCTATGGGACTATGGGGGTTTTTTAAAAGGAATATTTCAAATTCAAAAAAGACCACCTTTCCTTTTGAAAAAAACAATAAAATTTCAAAATTTCCCTAATTTTGATATTTTATGGGGGTTTTTTGAAAGGAATATTTAAAATTCAAAAAAGACCACCCCCTGAAGAATAATATTCTCTTTCAAATGACACATCAAACGTAATTTTATGTAAAAAAATGACGGTGCTATATGTTTCAAAAGATTACAAAAAATAACATTGTTCTTATGGGACATAATCCTATACGGCAGACTACTACTGCCCCCTCTTAATGGCAAATTAAGGGCCGGTTCATGAGCTCGGGATTTAGCCAAGTCCTAGACTAAAACGGGTGGCCTCCGTAGCATCGACAAACGTTAGCCTCGACACTATGTACTAAGGGCTCTCTATGCTGCTAACCCACTAAGCTGTCGAGACAAACGTTTGTCGATGCTACGGTAGCCATCCATTTTAGTCTAGGACTTGGCTAAATCCCGAGCTCATGAACCGGCCCTAAATATCCTTGAGTCCGGTCTAGACGCAACGATAAGTTTGTCAAACTTTTTGTTCAAACTTATCAGGATTATTTTAAACTGTAGTAAAACATCTGATTTAACGTTAGTAAACGAGCGTACATCAATAAGCTGTTTTCTAACAATTTAAAATAATCCTGCTATTTAGCAGGATCCATTTAACTTGTCAGAAAACAGCTGATTGATGTATCAGGATTGATGAAATAGCAGGATTATTTTAAATTGTTAGAAAACAGCTGATTGTTGTAAGCTTGTTTACTGACGTTAAATCAGCTGTTTTATGACAATTTAAAATAATCCTGAAAAGTTTGACAAACTTATCGTTGCGTCTAGACCGGGCTTTAGTGCAATCTTGTTTAATGGAGGTGTAGTGACATGGTTTTGCTAATGAGCGGTGTTTCGGTTGCAGACATTTTGAACGTTGACCAAGGCTATCTGAACTCAATAAGCATCCAACATGGGTAAGGAAAAGGTTCACATTAACATTGTGGTGATCGGTCACGTCGACTCTGGCAAGTCGACCACCACCGGCCACTTGATCTACAAGTGCGGAGGTATCGACAAGCGTACCATTGAGAAGTTCGAGAAGGAGGCCCAGGAAATGGGCAAGGGATCCTTCAAGTACGCCTGGGTGTTGGACAAGCTGAAGGCCGAGCGCGAGCGTGGTATCACCATTGACATTGCCCTGTGGAAGTTCGAGACGGCCAAGTACTATGTGACCATCATTGACGCTCCCGGACACAGAGATTTCATCAAGAACATGATCACTGGAACGTCACAGGTGCGTGTCTGAAAGTTTTGTTCATGTTGAATGTAGGTGTAATCTCTCATGACCCACCCAGAGCTCATAGAAATAGAAATTTATTCAGGAACAAACAACACAATAACTCACGACCATTTTTTACATAGGAAATAAATGAAACAAATTATTAACTAATGTAGTCTTAGAAATATGAAATATTTTTTTTTCAGCTCATGTGGGCTTCACCCTCAAGAAAGAATAGTTTAAAACAACCATATTTTACAATTACAATTTTATTATCAAAATTACTCATCCCTCTTGAATGTCTCCTCCAATCTCATATTTTTGCCTCGATATTTGACTGTCTTGAAATATCCACGATAGGCTATGGATATTTCATAGAAGATATTTAACAGAACGTCTATTGACCTTCAACTCTTAGGCTAGGCGTACACCGGTTAGTCAAGACAATACAAGATAAGTCACGTTTCGTCACAGTAATTCACATAGTTTCTTATGAAGCAGCACACACCGATGCATTGACTAATCGGTGTGTGTTGCTTCATAAGCAACTATGTGAAGTACTGTGACTAAACGTGACTAATCTTGTCTTGTCTTGACTAACCGGTGTACGCCTAGCCTTGAGCTATATCTACACTCTTGAACTTATAATGTACTCTTTTTAACTGTATAAACTTTTAGCTCTTTGACTAGCTAGAAAGATGAAGAGCTTTTGTTAGTGTTGGGCTAGGCGTACACCGGTTAGTCAAGACAAGACGAGATTAGTCACAGTACTTCACATAGTTGCTTATGAAGCAACACACCGATTAGTCATTGCATCAGTGTGTGCTGCTTCATAAGCAACTATGTGAATTACTGTGACTAATCTTGTCTTGACTAACCGGTGTACGCCTAGCCTTAGGCAAAGACGATATTAGTTACGTTTAGTCACAGTACTTCACATAGTTGCTTATGAAGCAACACACACCGATTAGTCATTGCACCAGTGTGTGTGCTGCTTCATAAGCAACTATGTAAATTACTGTGACTAAACGTGACTAATCTTGTCTTGTCTTGACTAACCGGTGTACGCCTGGCCTTAGCTCTTTGACTATGAAGCTCCTATACAGTGACTGTATAATACAGAAACTGTTATACAGTATAATTATTGACCTTTCATCTATCATCTTATTATTTCAAATTTGAACTAGGTTCTTTTGCCGAGTGTCTAATTGAATTGTTGCTTTGCAGGCCGATTGTGCCGTGCTGATTGTGGCCGCCGGTACCGGTGAGTTCGAGGCGGGTATCTCGAAGAACGGCCAGACTCGTGAGCACGCTCTGCTCGCCTTCACACTCGGAGTCAAGCAGCTCATTGTCGGAGTCAACAAGATGGACTCCACCGAGCCACCCTACAGCGAGGTATGTACTGATTCCGATTTCAAATTCTATTCAATAGAATTCTATTAATAATAGAATTATTCATTTGAGGGTCAAGTGTAAGAGAGGGCCGACTGCGCCCTAACTTCGCCCTCCCAGGTTAAAAATAAAGGCAGTCATTCAATTCAATAAAATAACATTGAATTAACATGTTAGGTAAGGTACCATTCGTTAGTGCCATATTATGAGGCGTCAATTTTCTGCGCACTCGCCAATGCCGCTCGTTTATTATGCCCCTAATGATGCGGCAAAGTCTCATTTTATGAATTCCTTGTGTAGGGGCACGTATCCTAATCAACTTTTAGTTCGAGATTATTTTATTAAATGGAATTCTTTGAGAAATTTGATCGTTGACACACAGCTTCAGTTTTAAATGAGATATTTTCAAACTAATAATCAATTGATATAATTCTTCCTATCTCTATTGTGGAAAAAGTATTCAATTATAACTACTCTGAAATCAGTTTACGTTGCACGGACTATTGCAACTTGAGCTATAAGGCTAGGCGTACACCGGTTAGTCAAGATTAGTCACGTTTAGTCACAGTAATTCTCATAGTTGCTTATGAAGCAGCACACACCAATGCAATCACTAATCGGTGTGTGTTGCTTCATAAGCAACTATGTGAAGTACTGTGACTGAACAGTGACTTATCTCGTCTTGTCTTGACTAACCGGTGGACGCCTACCCTTAAAGTTTATTTCTTGACAGAAGTGAATGTATACAAGTATTTACAGTAGTAATTATCAAGTATTCCAAAAGTTTTCTATGCAGTACTTTTTAAGTATTTATAAAGTTTTCCAAAATTTGTATTCTATGGCTTACTAAGGCGTGTCAATGTTACGAGATCTCCACGGCACTAGGCTTCACACTTTGTTTTAGAACTCAAACCCGATGTCCACAGTTGTAAGATAATCTACATCATTCGATTTTTGTGTGTTGCACAGAAATCTGATTGCGTGTGTTGCTCATGTTTTGAGTCGCACACAAAATCTATCAATTTGTTCTTATTCTCTACAGTATTTTGTAGTCTACAGTCTTTGTTACAATGTTTTTGTGTTTTGGCAGAACCGTTTCGAGGAAATCAAGAAGGAAGTGTCGAGCTACATCAAGAAGATTGGCTACAACCCGGCGACGGTGGCGTTTGTGCCGATCTCGGGCTGGCACGGCGACAACATGCTGGAGCCATCCGACAAGATGCCCTGGTTCAAGGGGTGGGCCATCGAGCGCAAGGAGGGCAAGGCCGACGGCAAGTGCCTCATCGAGGCCCTCGACGCCATTCTCCCGCCCAGTCGGCCCACCGAGAAGCCCCTCAGGCTGCCACTCCAGGTATGATTGCAACCACATTGATGTTGTCTCCAAACGCAACAATCTTTTGCCTCAATTTCAGGGGGCTGTCATTAGAAGGAGTAGAAGTATCGTATCTTCCCTATGTTAAAAAGGGGTGTAGGCTGAGTCTCGATCACGCTAGTTTCCGGACGGAGTTTTGGCGCTGTATTTGAATTCAGAGCCTTTATGTTAAGTTTCATTTTCATAAAGACTTTTAAAAGTTTATGGTATCTTTTGCGGTATACATCAAAACTGTTGAGAGAATATGGTTAATATTTACGGCAAAATATAACATTTTTGTTAGATTCTTTGTTTTTTAGGTTGGTTTGAGTAGAAGTAGGTGTGATTCTCTACTACAGGTTAGAATGGTTATTCACTAATAATGGTTAACTTCTAATATCGTTACGCATGTATCAAACTTTTGGATTATTCTTCAATATCATTGATCCAATATCGTTATGCGTGTATCAAGCTTTTGAACCATCCGCTATTCAATCAGAATCAGCTGTAATTATTATCAATTTACGATGTTTTCAAATACACCGCTAAAAGTACGTCCACAAAATGGCCGACATCCTACTCCCCTTATTTCTCTTACTTCCAGTCCCCTAGATGTCAGGTCCCTCCTCAATTTTCATTGAAAATTGGCTATGCCATCTAGATGGCGTTGGAGTAGGGGGTTCGGATAACACTGAAAGCAGAAAATAAACATTTAAGCCCTTATTTTTATAGCATTATAACAGCTAAATGGGTGAATAGTTGGTATTCCTTGTTGTCTAGGTCTAGTTTGTATCAGAATTTCTATGATTGACATGGGACTTTAGTCGATTCAATCTTGAAGTATGTAGAAGTCTTTCCAATATGATGACAGTTTATCTTCCATGATCATACAATGAACAGTGAATGTTAAATCTGATTTAATGAGCCTGATTGGAAAGATTTATCGTTATTGTTTTTGTTTTTTTGGTGATTCGATATTGAAATTGATTCCTTTGAGAGGAGTGTCATCATTTTATCTAAATGAAACTTGTCATTTGAAATTAAATGTATTGTATAAACCTGAGGACAATATTCGGTGAGGCTACATCAACTTGAAATTCATACTTCTAATTGGGCTGGAAAATTAGTTTTTTCGTCAAATTATCATACATAACTGACTGTTGGTTGTTAGGGGTTTCAGTGTGAATTGATTTCCAACTATGTTTTGTTTTTCAAAGTTCATAGAAGATGCATAAAAGATTGTTCACAACAACTGTTATTACATCATACATTACTGACTTTGTTAGGAGTTGATTTTAATGTCAATCAAAATATCGTTCGTTCCTCAATAAAACATAGTACATACAAATATAATTGATGGCTAATTATTAAATTGATAATTAACTTGATAAAAAATAATTGAATTGATGTAGAAGTAATTTTTAACTACCCTTTCTTTTCCTAAGTTTATAGAAGAAAACATTGCATAATCAGAAAAATTCAATGTCATTATCCAAATTATCATGATTATTATTATTATTATTATTATTATTATTATTATTATTATTATTATTATTATTATTATTATTATTTATTTATTTATTTATTTTCACATATCCATCACGGGAGCTCCTGCATATACACAGGAATATCTAGATTATTATCATTATTATCTGTTATTATTTTAGTGGATACATCCCCGCTTGACTGATATTGGTGTCTTGCTAATGATTGTGGTGTTTTCGGCAGGACGTGTACAAAATTGGAGGTATCGGAACAGTGCCGGTCGGTCGTGTTGAGACAGGCGTGCTGAAGACAGGTATGGTGGTGACATTTGCGCCGGCCAACCTGACCACCGAAGTCAAGTCGGTCGAAATGCACCACGAAGCCCTGGTGGAGGCGGTGCCCGGCGACAATGTCGGCTTCAACGTGAAGAACGTGTCGGTGAAGGAGTTGCGTCGTGGCTACGTTGCCGGCGACTCCAAGTCCAACCCGCCCAAGGCTGCTGCCGACTTCACAGCACAGGTAATTGCACACTGCTTGGTAGCGTTGATGGAATCTCGGTTGGTTCCAGAGTATAGAAACATATAAGGTAATAATTACACTGCTCGGTAGCGTTGATGGAATCTCAGTTGGTTCCAGAATAGTATTGACATCTGAAACTATTACAGTAAACTCCCGGAACCTGTCATTGAAAAATGACAAACAGAAATAAAGGTCTTAATAGTGAGGGAAGACGATATCTCAGAAGACGATCAAATACTTTTTTAAGAATTAATCTTCAAGAATATTAATTTTATTTGGCGGATGGCGAATAACTTTCATTGGTAATGACATTCATAACTATAGCAGGATCCTTTTAACTTGTCAGAAAACGTTTTACTCGGCCACCGGTACAATACTTGACCTACAAATGCTGAATCTCGCATATTATTGAAAAGGTCTTTTAAAACGTTATTCTTTAAATTTCCCTACCATCAACATTTTCCTTATTTCCATTAGTGGGTCGGTCTCTCTCTCATTCATTGTAAAAATTAATGGCAAATAATAAAATGCAGTTACCTTACAATTGTTCAAATAGCTCTTCAACCTGCAAAGTTTTTCATGGTATCGGGGAACAATCTTTCCAAAATGATGAAACTTTTCTAACATGATCATTAAAAAATGAACAGTGATTGTTAAATCTGATTTAATGAGCCTGATTGGAAAGATACTCTCACAATAATTGTTTGAACTTGAACGTGAATGCTTTTAAATTATTTACATCATCTATGGATTTAAGTTATTACTATTGCTATATTTATTTTAAGTTTCACTCAAATGAGATTCATGATCGAGGAATGTTTAACTTGGAACAGAAATGCTTTTAAATGCTTACATGACATCATTTATAGATTGGAGCTATTCTAATTTTTACTGAGATACGTAAAAGAGGAATGATTATAATATTAACAGAAATACTTGAAAATGCTTTACATGTCGTATATGGATTGTAGTCATAACTATAGCTATATTTATTGTAATTTTTACTCTAATGAGAGTATGAATCATAATAGCATAGAGGATTGTGGTTTTGTAGATTATATTAAATATAATGAATATTTATTAAATAATATATTGGATAGACTATTATAATAAATATATTTTATGAATAATGAACTTTTTACATCCACATAAGTACATTTTGAATAGAAACAGAAATTGTTATAAAATGCTTAATTATAAGCTGTATTTATTTTGAATGAGAAGAAGGTAATTATTTTATAATAATTGTCTAAATGTGTTTCTGTTCATAGGTTATTGTGCTGAACCACCCAGGTCAGATCGCGGCCGGCTACACGCCGGTGCTGGATTGCCACACAGCGCACATTGCGTGCAAGTTCGCCGAGATCAAGGAGAAGTGCGACCGTCGTTCGGGCAAGACCACCGAAGAGAACCCCAAGTCGATCAAGTCGGGAGACGCCGCCATCATCATCCTGGTGCCCAGCAAGCCCATGTGCGTCGAGTCCTTCCAGGAGTTCCCCCCGCTGGGACGTTTTGCCGTGCGTGACATGAGGCAGACGGTCGTTTACGCGCATTATTCAGTGTTCTGATTTAGATAGATAAATGACGGTATTGGAGTTCAAGAGATTGATATTTCAGCTTTTATTTACTGTTTGAATCAAGGTAATTAGTATAGTGTTCACGCGCAAATGAATCTATTCAAAGTTCTGATTCAGCTGATCGAGTGACGGTATTGGAGATCAAGAGCTTGATATTTCATCTTTTAGGCCCATACCATGTTTTCTCAAAAACTGCATGCTTTTCAAGCCATCGCAACCCCTCCTGAGCTTCATTGTATAAGGCTAGGCGTACACCGGTTAGTCAAGACAAGACGAGATTAGTCACAATAATTCACATAGTTGCTTATGAAGCAGCACACACTGATGCAATGACTAATCGGTGTGTGTTGCTTCATAAGCAACTATGTGAAGTACTGTGACTAATCTCGTCTTGACTTGACTAACCGGTGTACGCCTAGCCTAATTCTTTATACGCTAATATTTTGTTAGAAATGGTTCATGAAATAATTTGAGACCACTTTCCAATGGAATCTGATGTTTGAGGGAGGTTATCAGTCGCACGACCTCTAGAAGACTTTGGATGTCATGTAATGTATGCGCAGTGAGTTATAAGACATGACGTCCAAACTAGATTTTTCACTCGAATTCATTCAACATCAATATCAATTTTTCGATCTTTGAACAAATCTATTCAACGATTTTTATTAACCAGGGACTTGTTTCCTGAAAATTCAGAAGTCCTGTAATGCAGGATGAAGACGGACAGCCACTAGATATGGCGAATTTTTGTTTCTTACAGGACTTTGCGAAACATGTCCATTTGATTTAATATTCAATGTCATCAATGACCCGTAAGATTGAGCTCAATACCTACATTTTGCGTGATACCTATAGTCTTCGTTTTATCGTGGTGATAAGTACATATTAATTGAAATAACTTGGTACTTGTTTCGGAAAATTGTACCATTATCTGATAATCCGGATATTGTACCGGAAATTGTTGCACTAGTGAATTGTGTAATAGATGACTAATATGGTGTTTTTGTTGTGTATGTGAATTATGAAGATGGAAGGAAATGAGATATTACAACTATTCAATTGCTTTTGAATCATAATAATTGGAAGTCTTATACAGCATTATTAATTAGGAATTTCGTTCAATTAATTATGTGATCTATCTGTGAGATTGAGGCCTAACTGGGAATATTTGTTTGCAGAGCGTAACGCAGAAGGATCTGTCGTCAGGTAAAGTGACGAAGGCCGCCGAAAAGGCGCAAAAGAAGAAATAACTAGCTGTGAGAGGCTCCCAATGCTTGCCTGCACGCTGCCTTCTCAATGTTCCCGAGCAACCCTCTTTTCACCGTAAAGAGTTCAGAAGGAAAGGCTAGCCCACTCTTTATTACTCATTATTACAATTTTTATTTAACACATTCAAAAACACCCCCCTGGCGCACCTAGCCTCTATAGCCGGTCAATCTTCAATTACGCAGCAGATTTTTATTATTCAACTTTGAAAAGTATCAACAATTGTCGTTGTATTACATAACGCACGGGTTATGTATGTATAGAGACTGTATCTTATGATGTCGGGGAGACTGAAAATATTTTTTTTCTTTTGTTTCGTTTAGGTTTTTTTTCTATTAACATTGCAGAGAGATATCTTAACCTCTTTTATTCGATTGATGATTACAGTTTTATATAAAGATGACCCCTGCATATGTTATTTATGTAATTTTAGTCGTCGTCGCAAATAAGTTGTGTAATAATTACTACTACTATTATTAATTATTATTGTATAACTATATAAAAGAGGAAGGCGGCTGTTGTAGGATTGCTTTTTTACGTTGTTAATGTGATGAAATGATAAATTAAAGAGCAAAAACACACGAGAAGGGCTTTTATTCATCATTCGAGTTTTGTTCTGTTGAATTTCAATTTCATTCACTAGATGTAAAACTACTACATGATCGAAAGGCTGTAATTAGGCTATAGTTTCTATCTTTGTTCTAACTTGATGCATTGAAAGGCTGGTCGAAGGGCCGAATTAAAAAACTTGTGAAAATGACATTGTTTTGATTTTTCTCAAGTAGTTTTGTAGCCTGCGAGTGCTCAGCGCTCCTGGGTCTGCTTCATGAAATTTTAGGAGTCGTAGGACAAAGGTGGACACAACTAGAATCGCATTACCATGATTGTCTAGTGTGTATCCGCCTTTTCCCGGTTTTTTAAGACTTCTAACTTTTTATGAAGTAGGCCACTGATGGATATTTTGTTTCAGTACTATTTATTGCCTTTTGACAATCTTTCCAGGGGCCTGTTTCATGAACATTTTTTAGAGGTCTATCAAAACAAGAAAAAAGTGGCATACTGGACTTTTTAAAACGTTGTAATGTCAGCCTACGGAAAGAGGTGGCCGAAATGCTAGGAATGTAGAAGCTGGTCGAGTGGGGGTAAAAAAGATAGGGCAGACGGAAGCGTGCGAGAGAGAGGAATAACGTGCGAGAGAGACAGCTCCCCGCACACCTCTACCGCACCATTATTCTTTTCGTAGGCGGACTGTACATAGTGCTATTCATGTCTATGTGCACCTTTTTCTATATTGAATTCCATATTATTATTATTTACATCCCTTTCAAGGGATGTTTCCATCTCATGTTTAAACCCCAGGGGCCTGTTGCATGAGAAAATACAAGCTAGTAATACTAGTTGTCACTATGGTAACTTGCCATCTGACAACTATAGTCCGTGCAAACCTTAGTTTGCAGTATTACGTTTATGGGGCGCAGTGTTGCCGGATCTACTCATGTAGAATCTAACTCATGACCTAATGTCCTTTTAAAAATTATTCATAGTATAATAGTAAAAACATATAAATAGGTAATTAGTGTGCTAATTTTTTCTCATTCATGTAGTTTTGATAGAATAAGAAATGTATAAACAAAACAGAGAGAGAGCGAACAGCTGTGGTGAGGAAGTAATGAATAAAATAATAAGCAAAACATGGCAACAGCGCTCCATATCCCCATAACAAATAGCATTGCCATTTAAACGCTTACTGCAAACTAAGGTTTGCACGGACTATAGTATTACTATAATAGCTTGTATTTTCTCATGCAATTATAGACCCCAGGTAAGGTGTGAATGTTGGAAAAATTTAAGAGCTTGGTGTAAGAAAGAAATTTTGAGCTTATCAACAGTTTATGTGATTCTGAACAGTTCATCTGTTTCATTGAAAAAAGTTCTTATCAGCTGTTGAGAAGCTGAAATTCCTAAATTCACAACCCAGAAGCTGTTCGAAGGAGAAAATTTGGAGAATCAGTGAAAATTGATAACAGAAAAAATTTTCGCCTTCAAAATAGAGAAAAATAAGGTCAGCTAATTGGAAATGGTTATGCTGAAATATTATAAATTGATTGAAAAAAGCACAAATTTCAACTTTCCGCCATATTTATCCCGTCAATTGTTGGAAATGGACTACAAAGTTGGGTATATTTGAACTTGTCTCAACGTCCTCTATTCATATAATTAGGTGCCATTGTCATATCTTGCAGTCCCTATACTAAAGTGTTGGAAGAGATAATAATTTTGATAACTGAGGGCCTGGTCACATACGATTGGGGTTTGCTTTACTTCACTTCACTAACAAAGCCAACTGGTTTACTTCACTTACTCGCATAGTAAATCTATATAAATCGTATGGTATATATTAAGTAAAAGTATGTTAGGTACCTATCCAATTATTTTTGTTTGTTTCCAATATTTTTTGAACGTTGCTTAATATAATGACTATCCTAAAGTATGAATGAAATGAATCATAATAATTTGCTATGATATCAATTGTCTATCCAGAAGAATTCCCTTCAATTGTCTACCTAGCACAACGAAACCGAGGATTCAAGTTTTTATAAATAATTGATCACTTATATAAAGGAAACGACCAGTCTTGCATGTGTTATTATCACTTTAACTCAATTGAAATTCAGATCGACTACTCCCAAAGTTACGTGCCAAAATTACGTTCTGCAGGTGCTAATTCATGACTACGTTGGAAAGGAAGAACTACTTCCAACGGATGAAGCAGTTTATGAAAATTTATAAATTCAATAATTGTCACTCAAAATGGAAGTGAAACTTACGGTAAGTATGCAAGTAACTTATCCATACAGTGCTCAATAAAATCATTAAAAGTTCTGTTATCATTTACAAGTCCTGTAGAACAGAAAAGACGCATAAACACACTACCGTATAACAAATTTAGTTGTTGGATGATAGATTGACCTGAATATGATGTGGTACTTTGCCTCCATATGGTAATAAAAGTTTTCGCTGGCCCGCTTTCCCCAACACTGCTAAAGCAACAGCTGAAACTCAATATTGACTTTTCCTATTCTCCGAATGAGGCTTGAGCTAGATGTATAGCTTAAGCAGCGTTGGGGAAAGCGGGCCTTAATGTACAGTATTGTACTTGAGGCTTAAAGCTTAGGCCTATCGATATGTCTATGAATTAGGCTACATTTAGTACGCCTCATTGTCAGTATATTGCCCTTTATACAGTATATAATGCCAAGTTTGAAAAAATGGATCTTTTAATATATTAGATAACACTAGAATGTTGTCAAATATCAGTGGGTTTATTAAAGAAATTAACAAACATGTTTCAGCATCATTGTGCCATCTTCAGTGTAGGTACTAAAACCTGTGTCAGAAGTTAAATATGCCTTGTATTTCACTGAGGAGGGACTTTTTGAACACTCTTTATAACATTGCAGAGGTTTGGTTCAAGACTCTTTTATTGTAATGACTGGGTTTTACGATTCTAGTAGACTTCCTTTCTACTTACTGGAGGCAGGTTACCAGAAGCCTATCTACTTACCTATAAATAAACCAGTAACCAGAACGTCTACTAGAATCGTGTAAACCAGCCTTTAGAATTGAATTGAATTTATTGAAAAACAAAAAATTAGTAACAAATACCAAGGTACAAACTTGGCATATGAAACAATAAGGAGAATAGAACCTTATTGAAAAATACCGAAGGGAAAACTTGCCATTCAATTTTAAGAAAAACTGAAATCATATTAAAAAACACTAGAAGGCAAACTTGACTTATGATAAACGTAAGAAAAACTCAAACCATATTGTTCGCTTGGAAAACAATACACTGCATTTCAAAACGTTCCAACAATAGTTTTTTTTATATAATCGATATTTTTCTTCACCTTTATGTCATTTACCTTTGTTATGTTGTTTCGTGGGAAACGAGAATTGTGTAAGAATTTCAACCAGAGCAATATGACAGAACAGGGTTTGAAAAAAGGAATAAGACCATAAGAAGATCATGTAGGCCCTATGTTCAAGGTGAACACATGGACTGCATAAGAGTAGATTCTAAAAAGGTGTTACAGTAAAACTGCTTCAACATGTCGACATTCTGTTCTGTTTGAAGTTATTCATTCTTTTTTCATCCATTTATTCTAGTTTATCTCTCCTCTCACTTGTTGCTATTGTGACTTTCCTCATTCAAAGAGGAAAGTTTTACTTTCTGTCTTACACAGTATTAATTACCGCAAGGGACTTTTTAAGCATTCCGTTTCCGCGTTAGGGAGGTTCCGGCTTACAAAGGTGTTTTTACATGTGAATGTATACAAAATTCCTTGGGACCAGAAAAAACATTCCGTTTCAACAGGTTTCCGTCTTACACAGGGTCCGCCTTAGACAGGTTTTACTGTACTAGTTATGCCACTATAAAACCTAGCTAAACATCTTTTACTACAAAAATACATACTATTGACCTCTGTCATGTCTCGGCATCAAATATGGATTACACACTTGACCCAAGTCCGTAAACTAAGCAAAGTCCTTCGACTAAGTCCCTGTTTGGCTGTTGTCACGCTAAGTGCAGAGGGACTTCATTAAAAATTTATTGGAATAAAGTTAGACACTGTCTGGTTATCGGGAATTCTAGCACAAGGCTATTTTTCGAGTTTAATGCTTGCCAATTTGTTACAGATTAAACTAGTAGTAGTAGTAATAATGTTTTATTTTCAAATTCATTTCAACAAAACAATACATAATATTCAAACATCACAAGCTTGGCCTTCGCCGTCAGCTCTAGTTGAGTTTTTCATTATTATTTTTTGAACAGATTAAACTACACGTCTGTTATAGGCTAAAAAAATGCTTTGTGATATTGTTCATTGTGAACAATTAATGAATATGTTTCCTCGTGTTAATGTTAATAACAGAATTGAAAACATTCAATTTCAAAAATACAGCTTCTTTAATAACTTCAATCAAAGACGATAGGAAACTATTAGTATTCTAATTGTCTTTGCTTCAATATAGGAGTAAGCTACTTTGATAGAACAAATTGAGAAAGTAGAATTCTTGAATAAAAATTGCAAATTATTTGCAATAAAAAATTGTTACAGATTATTGACGTTTGATAGAAAATTTAATAAGAAACAGTACAAATTTTTAACAAACAAAACAGTTGGTTTGAAAACTTGTATTGCTTGTTAAATTAAACCGAATAATTTTTGTTCGGTAATTGACTGATTGATTGATTCGGTTGTGTTGTAATTGGTTGAAAAATTGATCCTCAATGGATTAAAGCAATTTTTGATGTTCAGGCCTACCATTTGTTATCATGAATGTTTTTTACCTGAGATTTTGATTTTGAAGATTTTTTGGGACTTTAGGAAAGTTGAAAATTCAGTGTTGGACTTAACCTATAATGTTTTCCATATTTCACATTAGGAAAAACTGGATTCGGCGAGGCGGAACACCCGAAAGGGTCTCTCCGCCAAAAAAGCCATAAGCATAAATAAAATAACCTGAGGGGTTTTAATAGTAGTGTATTTAATTTTTTAATTATTTCATAAGTAGTTGTTGAAATAACAGTCGCTTTAGTATCAAACTATTTTTCATGTTGCCAGAGTAATCAATTTTTGAATTTTGCAAAATTATTAACAAGCAAATTGAAGAGGGGGAAAATGATTTTGCAGCTTCAATCCCTAGTACAATCAGATTCATTTAATTTGACGCTTGGCATTAGATAGATAGATAGATAGATGGAGGTATATTATTTCTTGACGTTGCTGATGACCGTAGTGTACGATGGAAAAGAATAATGCCAAGCGTCAAATTAAATGAATCTGATTATAAAACTCAACTCACTCTTTTTTGCTGTGGTGAAGCTCACATAAGCTCTTTTGCTTGTGCGTGGGTAATGGGGGGAATGATGATGAGAGATGATTGGACCTACAGCTCTAGGTGCTGGGTTCCGAACGACCTCAATTTGAAGTGAAGCAACAGAGATTTTACTAAATATTTCCTATTATTACTAAACATTTCATTTTATTACTAAACATTTCATTTTATATAAGACTAATAATCATGATCATGAGAAACTGAGTGGAAAACCAAATTAGCAATTTTATTGAAGTGAGCCAATCGCTCCACCATTGTTGAAGATCAATTGAAAACGACTGAATTGCCAATTTTCGCCATTGCCAACCTTTTTCGCTGATTCTCTGCACAATTTGCCACTCTTACAGTGGTCTGGTGGCGAGAAAAAAGGTTGGTAGGACTGTTGAAGAAGTAGCGCGCGCGCCCTCAAGTCTCAAGTGCAACCCTTCAGCGAGTCGCGGTCGTTTCAAGGATTAGTTGAAGGGTGGGAGGTGGTTGGTTTGAGTAGTTGAGGGAGTGAGGGGGGGGTTTAGTGGTCTTAGAAGTTGTAAGACAAAAGGGCTGGAAGGCTCTTGTCGATTTTTCTCAAGTAGGTAGGTCTGAACTGAAAACTTAGCTCTATTCAAACACGAATATTTTTTACTAATTGAGGAAAAATATCTTATCATGTGTGTACACTTGATTTTCATTTTTTGGCTAAAAAAACGCTTGATGTATACATCATGATATTTTGTAGAAAATGAAAAATTCTCAAAATAACGTATAAGATAGTACTTGAAGAGCTGAACAAGAATCTGTCAACAAAATGAAAAAATTCGCTCCTGTTCAGGAGATATAAGCATTTGAAATTCAGAATTTTCTTCTCTCAGCTTTCCCTTGAGAGAAGAGAGAGGTATACTCTTCTCAGCTAAATATCTCTGCTTGTAGAGTAGAGAAAAGTCTCATATTATGTGTGTACACTTGTTAGGCCATGCTCTAACCATAGGCCAAATACCAAGCAAATCTGAGAGATTTTCATTTTTTGGCTAAGAAAACGCATGATGTATACATCATGATTTTTTGCAAAAAATGGAAAATTCTCAAAATTGCTCAAAATAACGTATGAGATAGTACTTGAAGAGCTGAACAAGAATTCGTCAACAAAATGGGAAAATTCGCCCCCGTTCAGGAGATATGAGCATTTGAAAATCAGAATTTTCCTCTCTCAGCTTTTGCTTGAGAGAAGAGAGAGGTATACTCTTCTCAGCTAAATATCTCTGCTTGTAGAGTAGAGAAAAGTCTCATATTATGTGTGTACACTTGTTAGGCCATGCTCTATCCATAAGCCAAATATCAAGCAAATCTGAGAGATTTTCATTTTTTGGCTAAAAAAACGCATGATGTATACATCATGATTTTTTGCAAAAAATGGAAAATTCTCAAAATTGCTCAAAATAACGTATAAGATAGTACTTGAAGAGCTGAACAAGAATTCGTCAACAAAATGGGAAAATTCGCCCCCGTTCAGGAGATATGAGCATTTGAAAATCAGAATTTTCCTCTCTCAGCTTTTGCTTGAGAGAAGAGAGAGGTATACTCTTCTCAGCTAAATATCTCTGCTTGTAGAGTAGAGAAAAGTCTCATATTATGTGTGTACACTTGTTAGGTCATGCTCTATCCATAAGCCAAATATCAAGCAAATCTGAGAGATTTTCATTTTTTGGCTAAAAAAACGCATGATGTATACATCATGATTTTTTGCAAAAAATTGAAAATTCTCAAAATTGCTCAAAATAACATATAAGATAGTACTTGAAGAGCTTAACAAGAATTCGTCAACAAAATGAGAAAATTCGCTTCCGTTCAGGAGATATGAGCATTTGAAAATCAGAATTTTCCTCTCTCAGCTTTTGCTTGAGAGAAGAGAGAGGTATACTCTTCTCAGCTAAATATCTCTGCTTGTAGAGTAGAGGAAAGTCTCATATTATGTTTGAACACTTGTTAGGTCATGCTCTATCCATAAGCCAAATATCAAGCAAATCTGAGAGATTTTCATTTATTGGCTAAAAAAACGCATGATGTATACATCATGATTTTTGCAAAATGGAAAATTCTCAAAATTGCTCAAAATAACGTATAAGATAGTACTTGAAGAGCTGAACAAGAATTCGTCAACAAAATGGGAAAATTCGCCCGCATTCAGGAGATATGAGCATTTGAAAATCAGAATTTTCCTCTCTCAGCTTTTGCTTGAGAGAAGAGAGAGTATACTCTTCTCAGCTAAATATCTCTGCTTGTAGAGTAGAGAAAAGTCTCATATTATGTGTGTACACTTTTGAGGCCATGCTCTATCCATAAGACAAATATCAAGCAAATCTGAGAGATCTTCATTTTTTGGCTAAAAACGCATGATGTATACATCATGATTTTTTGCAAAAAATGGAAAATTCTCAAAATTGCTCAAAATAACGTATAAGATAGTACTTGAAGAGCTGAACAAGAATTCGTCAACAAAATGGGAAAATTCGCCCCCGTTCAGGAGATATGAGCATTTGAAAATCAGAATTTTCCTCTCTCAGCTTTGCTTGAGAGAAGAGAGAGGTATACTCTTCTCAGCTAAATATCTCTGCTTGTAGAGTAGAGAAAAGTCTCATATTATGTGTGTACACTTGTTAGGCCATGCTCTATCCATAAGCCAAATATCAAGCAAATCTGAGAGATTTTCATTTTTTGGCTAAAAACGCATGATGTATACATCATGATTTTTTGCAAAAAATGGAAAATTCTCAAAATTGCTCAAAATAACGTATAAGATAGTACTTGAAGAGCTGAACAAGAATTCGTCAACAAAATGGGAAAATTCGCCCCCGTTCAGGAGATATGAGCATTTGAAAATCAGAATTTTCCTCTCTCAGCTTTTGCTTGAGAGAAGAGAGAGGTATACTCTTCTCAGCTAAATATCTCTGCTTGTAGAGTAGAGAAAAGTCTCATATTATGTGTGTACACTTGTTAGGCCATGCTCTATCCATAAGCCAAATATCAAGCAAATCTGAGAGATTTTCATTTTTTGGCTAAAAAAACGCATGATGTATACATCATGATTTTTTGCAAAAAATGGAAAATTCTCAAAATTGCTCAAAATAACATATAAGATAGTACTTGAAGAGCTGAACAAGAATTCGTCAACAAAATGGGAAAATTCGCCCCCGTTCAGGAGATATGAGCATTTGAAAATCAGAATTTTCCTCTCTCAGCTTTAGCTTGAGATAAGAGAGGTATACTCTTCTCAGCTAAATATCTCTGCTTGTAGAGTAGAGAAAGTCTCATATTATGTGTGTACACTTGTTAGGTCATGCTCTATCCATAAGCCAAATATCAAGCAAATCTGAGAGATTTTCATTTTTTGGCTAAAAAAACGCATGATGTATACATCATGATTTTTTGCAAAAAATGGAAAATTCTCAAAATTGCTCAAAATAACGTATAAGATAGTACTTGAAGAGCTGAACAAGAATTCGTCAACAAAATGGGAAAATTCGCCCCCGTTCAGGAGATATGAGCATTTGAAAATCAGAATTTTCCTCTCTCAGCTTTTGCTTGAGAGAAGAGAGAGGTATACTCTTCTCAGCTAAATATCTCTGCTTGTAGAGTAGAGAAAAGTCTCATATTATGTGTGTACACTTGTTAGGCCATGCTCTATCCATAAGCCAAATATCAAGCAAATCTGAGAGATTTTCATTTTTTGGCTAAAAAAACGCATGATGTATACATCATGATTTTTTGCAAAAAATGGAAAATTCTCAAAATTGCTCAAAATAACGTATAAGATAGTACTTGAAGAGCTGAACAAGAATTCGTCAACAAAATGGGAAAATTCGCCCCCGTTCAGGAGATATGAGCATTTGAAAATCAGAATTTTCCTCTCTCAGCTTTTGCTTGAGAGAAGAGAGAGGTATACTCTTCTCAGCTAAATATCTCTGCTTGTAGAGTAGAGAAAAGTCTCATATTATGTGTGTACACTTGTTAGGCCATGCTCTATCCATAAGCCAAATATCAAGCAAATCTGAGAGATTTTCATTTTTTGGCTAAAAAAACGCATGATGTATACATCATGATTTTTTGCAAAAAATGGAAAATTCTCAAAATTGCTCAAAATAACGTATAAGATAGTACTTGAAGAGCTGAACAAGAATTCGTCAACAAAATGGGAAAATTCGCCCCCGTTCAGGAGATATGAGCATTTGAAAATCAGAATTTTCCTCTCTCAGCTTTTGCTTGAGAGAAGAGAGAGGTACACTCTTCTCAGCTAAATATCTCTGCTTGTAGAGTAGAGAAAAGTCTCATATTATGTGTGTACACTTGTTAGGCCATGCTCTATCCATAAGCCAAATATCAAGCAAATCTGAGAGATTTTCATTTTTTGGCTAAAAAAACGCATGATGTATACATCATGATTTTTTGCAAAAAATGGAAAATTCTCAAAATTGCTCAAAATAACGTATAAGATAGTACTTGAAGAGCTGAACAAGAATTCGTCAACAAAATGGGAAAATTCGCCCCCGTTCAGGAGATATGAGCATTTGAAAATCAGAATTTTCCTCTCTCAGCTTTTGCTTGAGAGAAGAGAGAGGTATACTCTTCTCAGCTAAATATCTCTGCTTGTAGAGTAGAGAAAGTCTCATATTATGTGTGTACACTTGTTAGGTCATGCTCTATCCATAAGCCAAATATCAAGCAAATCTGAGAGATTTTCATTTTTGGGCTAAAAAAACGCATGATTTATACATCATTATTTTTTGCAAAAAATGTAAAATTCTCAAAATTGCTCCAAATAACATATAAGATAGTACTTGAAGAGCGTAACAAGAATTCGTCAACAAAATGAGAAAATTCGCTTCCGTTCAGGAGATATGAGCATTTGAAAATCAGAATTTTCCTCTCTCAGCTTTCCCTTGAGAGAAGAGAGAGGTATACTCTTCTCAGCTAAATATCTCTGCTTGTAGAGTAGAGAAAAGTCTCATATTATGTGTGTACACTTGTTAGGTCATGCTCTATCCATAAGCCAAATATCAAGCAAATCTGAGAGATTTTCATTTTTTGGCTAAAAAAACGCATGATGTATACATCATGATTTTTTGCAAAAAATGGAAAATTCTCAAAATTGCTCAAAATAACGTATAAGATAGTACTTGAAGAGCTGAACAAGAATTCGTCAACAAAATGGGAAAATTCGCCCCCGTTCAGGAGATATGAGCATTTGAAAATCAGAATTTTCCTCTCTCAGCTTTGCTTGAGAGAAGAGAGAGGGATACTCTTCTCAGCTAAATATCTCTGCTTGTCGAGTCGAGAAAGTCTCATATTATGTGTGTACACTTGTTAGGCCATGCTCTATCCATAAGCCAAATATCAAGCAAATCTGAGAGATTTTCATTTTTGGCTAAAAAACGCATGATGTATACATCATGATTTTTGCAAAAATGGAAAATTCTCAAAATTGCTCAAAATAACGTATAAGATAGTACTTGAAGAGCTGAACAAGAATTCGTCAACAAAATGGAAAATTCGCCCCGTTCAGGAGATATGAGCATTTGAAAATCAGAATTTTCCTCTCTCAGCTTTTGCTTGAGAGAAGAGAGAGGTACACTCTTCTCAGCTAAATATCTCTGCTTGTAGAGTAGAGAAACTTCTCATATTATGTGTGTACACTTGTTAGGTCATGCTCTATCCATAAGCCAAATATCAAGCAAATCTGAGAGATTTTCATTTTTGGCTAAAAACGCATGATGTATACATCATGATTTTTGCAAAAATGGAAAATTCTCAAAATTGCTCAAAATAACGTATAAGATAGTACTTGAAGAGCAGAACAAGAATTCGTCAACAAAATGGAAAATTCGCCCCCGTTCAGGAGCTATGAGCATTTGAAAATCAGAATTTTCCTCTCTCAGCTTTGCTTGAGAGAAGAGAGAGTATACTCTTCTCAGCTAAATATCTCTGCTTGTAGAGTAGAGAAAGTCTCATATTATGTGTGTACACTTGTTAGGCCATGCTCTATCCATAAGCCAAATATCAAGCAAATCTGAGAGATTTTCATTTTTTGGCTAAAAAAACGCATGATGTATACATCATGATTTTTTGCAAAAAATGGAAAATTCTCAAAATTGCTCAAAATAACGTATAAGATAGTACTTGAAGAGCTGAACAAGAATTCGTCAACAAAATGGGAAAATTCGCCCCCGTTCAGGAGATATGAGCATTTGAAAATCAGAATTTTCCTCTCTCAGCTTTTGCTTGAGAGAAGAGAGAGGTATACTCTTCTCAGCTAAATATCTCTGCTTGTAGAGTAGAGAAAAGTCTCATATTATGTGTGTACACTTGTTAGGCCATGCTCTATCCATAAGCCAAATATCAAGCAAATCTGAGAGATTTTCATTTTTTGGCTAAAAAAACGCATGATGTATACATCATGATTTTTTGCAAAAAATGGAAAATTCTCAAAATTGCTCAAAATAACATATAGGATAGTACTTGAAGAGCTGAACAAGAATTCGTCAACAAAATGGGAAAATTCGCCCCCGTTCAGGAGATATGAGCATTTGAAAATCAGAATTTTCCTCTCTCAGCTTTTGCTTGAGAGAAGAGAGAGGTATACTCTTCTCAGCTAAATATCTCTGCTTGTAGAGTAGAGAAAAGTCTCATATTATGTGTGTACACTTGTTAGGTCATGCTCTATCCATAAGCCAAATATCAAGCAAATCTGAGAGATTTTCATTTTTTGGCTAAAAAAACGCATGATGTATACATCATGATTTTTTGCAAAAAATGGAAAATTCTCAAAATTGCTCAAAATAACGTATAAGATAGTACTTGAAGAGCTGAACAAGAATTCGTCAACAAAATGGGAAAATTCGCCCCCGTTCAGGAGATATGAGCATTTGAAAATCAGAATTTTCCTCTCTCAGCTTTTGCTTGAGAGAAGAGAGAGGTATACTCTTCTCAGCTAAATATCTCTGCTTGTAGAGTAGAGAAAAGTCTCATATTATGTGTGTACACTTGTTAGGTCATGCTCTATCCATAAGCCAAATATCAAGCAAATCTGAGAGATTTTCATTTTTTGGCTAAAAAAACGCATGATGTATACATCATGATTTTTTGCAAAAAATGGAAAATTCTCAAAATTGCTCAAAATAACGTATAAGATAGTACTTGAAGAGCTGAACAAGAATTCGTCAACAAAATGGGAAAATTCGCCCCCGTTCAGGAGATATGAGCATTTGAAAATCAGAATTTTCTTCTCTCAGCTTTCCCTTGAGAGAAGAGAGAGGTATACTCTTCTCAGCTAAATATCTCTGCTTGTAGAGTGGAGAAAAGTCTCATATTATGTGTGTACACTTGTTAGGCCATGCTCTATCCATAAGCCAAATATCAAGCAAATCTGAGAGATTTTCATTTTTTGGCTAAAAAAACGCATGATGTATACATCATGATTTTTTGCAAAAAATGGAAAATTCTCAAAATTGCTCAAAATAACGTATAAGATAGTACTTGAAGAGCTGAACAAGAATTCGTCAACAAAATGGGAAAATTCGCCCCCGTTCAGGAGATATGAGCATTTGAAAATCAGAATTTTCCTCTCTCAGCTTTTGCTTGAGAGAAGAGAGAGGTATACTCTTCTCAGCTAAATATCTCTGCTTGTAGAGTAGAGAAAAGTCTCATATTATGTGTGTACACTTGTTAGGTCATGCTCTATCCATAAGCCAAATATCAAGCAAATCTGAGAGATTTTCATTTTTTGGCTAAAAAAACGCATGATGTATACATCATGATTTTTTGCAAAAAATGGAAAATTCTCAAAATTGCTCAAAATAACGTATAAGATAGTACTTGAAGAGCTGAACAAGAATTCGTCAACAAAATGGGAAAATTCGCCCCCGTTCAGGAGATATGAGCATTTGAAAATCAGAATTTTCCTCTCTCAGCTTTTGCTTGAGAGAAGAGAGGTATACTCTTCTCAGCTAAATATCTCTGCTTGTAGAGTAGAGGAAAGTCTCATATTGTGTGTGTACCCTTGTTAGGCCGAGCGCTATGCATACCCCAAAGATCGAGCAGATCTGAGAGAATTTCATTTCTTGGCTAAAAGGACGCTTGATGTATACATCATGATTTTTGCAAAAATGGAAAATTCTCAAAATTGCTCAAAATAACGTATAAGATAGTACTTGAAGAGCTGAACAAGAATTCGTCAACAAAATGGGAAAATTCGCCCCGTTCAGGAGATATGAGCATTTGAAAATCAGAATTTTCCTCTCTCAGCTTTGCTTGAGAGAAGAGAGAGGTATACTCTTCTCAGCTAAATATCTCTGCTTGTAGAGTAGAGAAAGTCTCATATTATGTGTGTACACTTGTTAGGTCATGCTCTATCCATAAGCCAAATATCAAGCAAATCTGAGAGATTTTCATTTTTGGCTAAAAACGCATGATGTATACATCATGATTTTTGCAAAAATGGAAAATTCTCAAAATTGCTCAAAATAACATATAAGATAGTACTTGAAGAGCTGAACAAGAATTCGTCAACAAAATGGGAAAATTCGCTCCCGTTCAGGAGATATGAGCATTTGAAAATCAGAATTTTCCTCTCTCAGCTTTGCTTGAGAGAAGAGAGAGGTATACTCTTCTCAGCTAAATATCTCTGCTTGTAGAGTAGAGAAAGTCTCATATTATGTGTGTACACTTGTTAGGTCATGCTCTATCCATAAGCCAAATATCAAGCAAATCTGAGAGATTTTCATTTTTGGCTAAAAACGCATGATGTATACATCATGATTTTTTGCAAAAAATGGAAAATTCTCAAAATTGCTCAAAATAACGTATAAGATAGTACTTGAAGAGCTGAACAAGAATTCGTCAACAAAATGGGAAAATTCGCCCCCGTTCAGGAGATATGAGCATTTGAAAATCAGAATTTTCCTCTCTCAGCTTTTGCTTGAGAGAAGAGAGAGATACTCTTCTCAGCTAAATATCTCTGCTTGTAGAGTAGAGAAAAGTCTCATATTATGTGTGTACACTTGTTAGGCCATGCTCTATCCATAAGCCAAATATCAAGCAAATCTGAGAGATTTTCATTTTTTGGCTAAAAAAACGCATGATGTATACATCATGATTTTTTGCAAAAAATGGAAAATTCTCAAAATTGCTCAAAATAACGTATAAGATAGTACTTGAAGAGCTGAACAAGAATTCGTCAACAAAATGGGAAAATTCGCCCCCGTTCAGGAGATATGAGCATTTGAAAATCAGAATTTTCCTCTCTCAGCTTTTGCTTGAGAGAAGAGAGAGGTATACTCTTCTCAGCTAAATATCTCTGCTTGTAGAGTAGAGAATGTCTCATATTATGTGTGTACCCTTGTTAGGCCATGATCTATCCATAAGCCAAATATCAAGAACATATGAGAGCTTTTCATTTTTTGGCTAAAAAAACGCATGATGTATACATCATGATTTTTTGCAAAAAATGGAAAATTCTCAAAATTGCTCAAAATAACATATAAGATAGTACTTGAAGAGCTTAACAAGAATTCGTCAACAGAATGAGAAAATTCGCTTCCGTTCAGGAGATATGAGCATTTGAAAATCAGAATTTTCTTCTCTCAGCTTTCCCTTGAGAGAAGAGAGAGGTATACTCTTCTCAGCTAAATATCTCTGCTTGTAGAGTGGAGAAAAGTCTTATATTATGTGTGTACACTTGTTAGGCCATGCTCTATCCATAAGCCAAATATCAAGCAAATCTGAGAGATTTTCATTTTTTGGCTAAAAAAACGCATGATGTATACATCATGATTTTTTGCAAAAAATGGAAAATTCTCAAAATTGCTCAAAATAACGTATAAGATAGTACTTGAAGAGCTGAACAAGAATTCGTCAACAAAATGAGAAAATTCGCCCCGTTCAGGAGATATGAGCATTTGAAAATCAGAATTTTCCTCTCTCAGCTTTTGCTTGAGAGAAGAGAGAGTATACTCTTCTCAGCTAAATATCTCTGCTTGTAGAGTGGAGAAAAGTCTCATATTATGTGTGTACACGTGTTAGGTCATGCTCTATCCATAAGCCAAATATCAAGCAAATCTGAGAGATTTTCATTTTTTGGCTAAAAAAACGCATGATGTATACATCATGATTTTTTGCAAAAAATGGAAAATTCTCAAAATTGCTCAAAATAACGTATAAGATAGTACTTGAAGAGCTGAACAAGAATTCGTCAACAAAATGGGAAAATTCGCCCCCGTTCAGGAGATATGAGCATTTGAAAATCAGAATTTTCCTCTCTCAGCTTTTGCTTGAGAGAAGAGAGAGGTATACTCTTCTCAGCTAAATATCTCTGCTTGTAGAGTAGAGAAAAGTCTCATATTATGTGTGTACACTTGTTAGGCCATGCTCTATCCATAAGCCAAATATCAAGCAAATCTGAGAGATTTTCATTCTCAAAATTGCTCAAAATAACATATAGGATAGTACTTGAAGAGCTGAACAAGAATTCGTCAACAAAATGGGAAAATTCGCCCCCGTTCAGGAGATATGAGCATTTGAAAATCAGAATTTTCCTCTCTCAGCTTTTGCTTGAGAGAAGAGAGAGGTATACTCTTCTCAGCTAAATATCTCTGCTTGTAGAGTAGAGAAAAGTCTCATATTATGTGTGTACACTTGTTAGGTCATGCTCTATCCATAAGCCAAATATCAAGCAAATCTGAGAGATTTTCATTTTTTGGCTAAAAAAACGCATGATGTATACATCATGATTTTTTGCAAAAAATGGAAAATTCTCAAAATTGCTCAAAATAACGTATAAGATAGTACTTGAAGAGCTGAACAAGAATTCGTCAACAAAATGGGAAAATTCGCTCCCGTTCAGGAGATATGAGCATTTGAAAATCAGAATTTTCCTCTCTCAGCTTTGCTTGAGAGAAGAGAGAGGTATACTCTTCTCAGCTAAATATCTCTGCTTGTAGAGTAGAGAAAGTCTCATATTATGTGTGTACACTTGTCAGGCCATGCTCTATCCATAAGCCAAATATCAAGAAAATCTGAGAGATTTTCATTTTTTGGCTAAAAAAACGCATGATGTACACATCATGATTCTTTGCAAAAAATGGAAAATTCTCAACATTGCTCAAAATAACATATAAGATAGTACTTGAAGAGCTGAACAAGAATTCGTCAACAAAATGGGAAAATTCGCCCCCGTTCAGGAGATATGAGCATTTGAAAATCAGAATTTTCCTCTCTCAGCTTTTGCTTGAGAGAAGAGAGAGGTACACTCTTCTCAGCTAAATATCTCTGCTTGTAGAGTAGAGGAAAGTCTCATATTATGTTTGTACACTTGTTAGGTCATGCTCTATCCATAAGACAAATATCAAGCAAATCTGAGAGATTTTCATTTTTTGGCTAAAAAAACGCATGATGTATACATCATGATTTTTTGCAAAAAATGGAAAATTCTCAAAATTGCTCAAAATAACGTATAAGATAGTACTTGAAGAGCTGAACAAGAATTCGTCAACAAAATGGGAAAATTCGCCCCCGTTCAGGAGATATGAGCATTTGAAAATCAGAATTTTCCTCTCTCAGCTTTTGCTTGAGAGAAGAGAGAGGTACACTCTTCTCAGCTAAATATCTCTGCTTGTAGAGTAGAGGAAAGTCTCATATTATGTTTGTACACTTGTTAGGTCATGCTCTATCCATAAGCCAAATATCAAGCAAATCTGAGAGATTTTCATTTTTGGCTAAAAACGCATGATGTATACATCATGATTTTTGCAAAAATGGAAAATTCTCAAAATTGCTCAAAATAACGTATAAGATAGTACTTGAAGAGCTGAACAAGAATTCGTCAACAAAATGGGAAAATTCGCCACCGTTCAGGAGATATGAGCATTTGAAAATCAGAATTTTCCTCTCTCAGCTTTTCCTTGAGAGAAGAGAGGTACACTCTTCTCAGCTAAATATCTCTGCTTGTAGAGTAGAAAAGTCTCATATTATGTGTGTACACTTGTTAGGTCATGCTCTATCCATAAGCCAAATATCAAGCAAATCTGAGATTTTCATTTTTGGCTAAAAACGCATGATGTATACATCATGATTTTTGCAAAAATGGAAAATTCTCAAAATTGCTCAAAATAACGTATAAGATAGTACTTGAAGAGCTTAACAAGAATTCGTCAACAAAATGAGAAAATTCGCTACCGTTCAGGAGATATGAGCATTTGAAAATCAGAATTTTCCTCTCTCAGCTTTTGCTTGAGAGAAGAGAGAGGTACACTCTTCTCAGCTAAATATCTCTTCTAGTAGAGTAGAGGGAAGTCTCATATTATGTTTGTACACTTGTTAGGTCATGCTCTATCCATAAGCCAAATATCAAGCAAATCTGAGAGATTTTCATTTTTTGGCTAAAAAAACGCATGATGTATACATCATGATTTTTTGCAAGAAATTGAAATTTCTCAAAATTGCTCAAAATAACATATAAGATAGTACTTGAAGAGCTTAACAAGAATTCGTCAACAAAATGAGAAAAATTCGCTCCTGTTCAGGAGATATGAGCATTTGAAAATCAGAATTTTCTTCTCTCAGCTTTCCCTTGAGAGAAGAGAGAGGTATACTCTTCTCAGCTAAATATCTCTGCTTGTAGAGTGGAGAAAAGTCTCATATTATGTGTGTACACTTGTTAGGCCATGCTCTATCCATAAGCCAAATATCAAGCAAATCTGAGAGATTTTCATTTTTTGGCTAAAAAAACGCATGATGTATACATCATGATTTTTTCAAAAAATTAAAAATTCTCAAAATTGCTCAAAATAACATATAGGATAGTACTTGAAGAGCTGAACAAGAATTCGTCAACAAAATGGGAAAATTCGCCCCCGTTCAGGAGATATGAGCATTTGAAAATCAGAATTTTCCTCTCTCAGCTTTTGCTTGAGAGAAGAGAGAGGTATACTCTTCTCAGCTAAATATCTCTGCTTGTAGAGTAGAGAAAAGTCTCATATTATGTGTGTACACTTGTTAGGTCATGCTCTATCCATAGCCCAAATATCAAGCAAATCTGAGAGATTTTCATTTCTTGGCTAAAAAAACGCATGATGTATACATCATGATTTTTTGCAAAAAATGGAAAATTCTCAAAATTGCTCAAAATAACGTATAAGATAGTACTTGAAGAGCTGAACAAGAATTCGTCAACAAAATGGGAAAATTCGCCCCCGTTCAGGAGATATGAGCATTTGAAAATCAGAATTTTCCTCTCTCAGCTTTTGCTTGAGAGAAGAGAGAGGTATACTCTTCTCAGCTAAATATCTCTGCTTGTAGAGTAGAGAAAAGTCTCATATTATGTGTGTACACTTGTTAGGTCATGCTCTATCCATAAGCCAAATATCAAGCAAATCTGAGAGATTTTCATTTTTTGGCTAATACATTATACATCATGATTTTTTGCAAAAAATGGAAAATTCTCAAAATTGCTCAAAATAACGTATAAGATAGTACTTGAAGAGCTGAACAAGAATTCGTCAACAAAATGGGAAAATTCGCCCCCGTTCAGGAGATATGAGCATTTGAAAATCAGAATTTTCCTCTCTCAGCTTTCCCTTGAGAGAAGAGAGAGGTATACTCTTCTCAGCTAAATATCTCTGCTTGTAGAGTAGAGAAAAGTCTCATATTATGTGTGTACACTTGTTAGGTCATGCTCTATCCATAAGCCAAATATCAAGCAAATCTGAGAGATTTTCATTTTTTGGCTAAAAAAACGCATGATGTATACATCATGATTTTTTGCAAAAAATTGAAAATTCTCAAAATTGCTCAAAATAACGTATAAGATAGTACTTGAAGAGCTGAACAAGAATTCGTCAACAAAATGGGAAAATTCGCCCCCGTTCAGGAGATATGAGCATTTGAAAATCAGAATTTTCCTCTCTCAGCTTTTGCTTGAGAGAAGAGAGAGGTATACTCTTCTCAGCTAAATATCTCTGCTTGTAGAGCAGAGAAAGTCTCATATTATGTGTACACTTGTTAGGTCATGCTCTATCCATAAGCCAAATATCAAGCAAATCTGAGAGATTTTCATTTTTTGGCTAAAAAAACGCATGATGTATACATCATGATTTTTTGCAAAAAATGGAAAATTCTCAAAATTGCTCAAAATAACGTATAAGATAGTACTTGAAGAGCTGAACAAGAATTCGTCAACAAAATGGGAAAATTCGCCCCCGTTCAGGAGATATGAGCATTTGAAAATCAGAATTTTCCTCTCTCAGCTTTTGCTTGAGAGAAGAGAGAGGTATACTCTTCTCAGCTAAATATCTCTGCTTGTAGAGTAGAGAAAAGTCTCATATTATGTGTGTACACTTGTTAGGTCATGCTCTATCCATAAGCCAAATATCAAGCAAATCTGAGAGATTTTCATTTTTTGGCTAAAAAACCGCATGATGTATACATCATGATTTTTTGCAAAAAATGGAAAATTCTCAAAATTGCTTAAAAGTAACGTATAAGATAGTACTTGAAGAGCTGAACAAGAATTCGTCAACAAAATGGGAAAATTCGCCCCCGTTCAGGAGATATGAGCATTTGAAAATCAGAATTTTCCTCTCTCAGCTTTCCCTTGAGAGAAGAGAGAGGTATACTCTTCTCAGCTAAATATCTCTGCTTGTAGAGTAGAGGAAAGTCTCATATTATGTTTGTACACTTGTTAGGTCATGCTCTATCCATAAGCCAAATATCAAGCAAATCTGAGAGATTTTCATTTTCTGGCTAAAAAAACGCATGATGTATACATCATGATATTATGCAAAAACTGGAAAATTCTAAAAATTGCGCAAAATAACGTATAAGATAGTACTTGAAGAGCTGACAAAGAATTCGACACCAAATGGGAAAATTCGCCCCGTTCAGGAGATATGAGCATTTGAAAATCAGAATTTTCCTCTCAGCTTTTGCTTGAGAGAAGAGAGAGGTATACTCTTCTCAGCTAAATATCTCTGCTTGTAGAGTAGAGAAAAGTCTCATATTATGTGTGTACACTTGTTAGGTCATGCTCTATCCATAAGACAAATATCAAGCAAATCTGAGAGATTTTCATTTTTTGGCTAAAAAAACGCATGATTTTTTGCAAAAAATTGAAAATTCTCAAAATTGCTCAAAATAACATATAAGATAGTACTTGAAGAGCTGAACAAGAATTCGTCAACAAAATGGGAAAATTCGCCCCCGTTCAGGAGATATGAGCATTTGAAAATCAGAATTTTCCTCTCTCAGCTTTTGCTTGAGAGAAGAGAGAGGTATACTCTTCTCAGCTAAATATCTCTGCTTGTAGAGTAGAGAAAAGTCTCATATTATGTGTGTACACTTGTTAGGTCATGCTCTATCCATAAGCCAAATATCAAGCAAATCTGAGAGATTTTCATTTTTTGGCTAAAAAAACGCATGATGTATACATCATGATTTTTTGCAAAAAATGGAAAATTCTCAAAATTGCTCAAAATAACGTATAAGATAGTACTTGAAGAGCTGAACAAGAATTCGTCAACAAAATGGGAAAATTCGCCCCCGTTCAGGAGATATGAGCATTTGAAAATCAGAATTTTCCTCTCTCAGCTTTCCCTTGAGAGAAGAGAGAGGTATACTCTTCTCAGCTAAATATCTCTGCTTGTAGAGTAGAGAAAAGTCTCATATTATGTGTACACTTGTTATGTCATGCTCTATCCATAAGCCAAATATCAAGCAAATCTGTGATATTTTCTTTCATTTTTTGGTTAAAAAAACGCATGATGTATACATTATGATTTTTTGCAAAGAATGGAAAATTTTCAAAATTGCTCAAAAAGACGTATAAGATAGTACTTGAAGAGCTGAACAAGAATCCGTCAACAAAATGGGAAAAATTCGCCCCGTTCAGGAGATATGAGCATTTGAAAATCAGAATTTTCTTCTCTCAGCTGTTGCTTGAGAGAAGAGAGGTATACTCTTCTCAGCTAAATATCTCTGCTTGTAGAGTAGAGAAAAGTCTCATATTATGTGTGTACACTTGTTAGGTCATGCTCTATCCATAATCCAAATATCAAGCAAATCTAAGAGATTTTCATTTTTGGCTAAAAACGCATGATGTATACATCATGATTTTTGCAAAAATGGAAAATTCTCAAAATTGCTCAAAATAACGTATAAGATAGTACTTGAAGAGCTGAACAAGAATTCGTCAACGAAATGGGAAAGTTTGCCCCCGGTTCAGGTGAAGTCAGGTTTTGAACCTCAGTATTTTCCTCTCTCAGCTTTTGCTTGAGAGAAGAGAGAGGTATACTCTTCTCAGCTAAATATCTCTGCTTGTAGAGTAGAAAAGTCTCATATTATGTGTGTACACTTGTTAGGTCATGCTCTATCCATAAGCCAAATATCAAGCAAATCTGAGAGATTTTCATTTTTGGCTAAAAACGCATGATGTATACATCATGATTTTTGCAAAAATGGAAAATTCTCAAAATTGGTCAAGATAAGGTATAGGATAGTACTGGGAGAGCTGGACAAGAATTCGTCAACAAAATGGGAAAATGCGCCCCTGTTCGGGAGATATGAGCATTTGAAAGTGAGGATTTTCCTCTCTCATCTTTTGCTTGAGAGAAGAGAGAGTATACTCTTCTCAGCTAAATATCTCTGCTTGTAGAGTAGAGAAAGTCTCATATTATGTGTGTACACTTGTTAGGTCATGCTCTATCCATAAGCCAAATATCAAGCAAATCTGAGAGATTTTCATTTTTGGCTAAAAACGCATGATGTATACATCATGATTTTTGCAAAAATGGAAAATTCTCAAAATTGCTCAAGATAACGTATGAGATAGTACTTGAAGAGCTGAACAGGAATTCGTCAACAAAATGAGAAAATTCGCCCCCGTTCAGGAGATATGAGCATTTGAAAATCAGAATTTTCCTCTCTCAGCTTTTGCTTGAGAGAAGAGAGAGGTATATCTTCTCAACTAAATATCTCTGCTTGTAGAGTAGAGAAAAGTCTCATATTATGTGTGTACACTTGTTAGGTCATGCTCTATCCATAAGCCAAATATCAAGCAAATCTGAGAGATTTTCATTTTTGGCTAAAAACGCATGATGTATACATCATGATTTTTGCAAAAATGGAAAATTCTCAAAATTGCTCAAAATAACGTATAAGATAGTACTTGAAGAGCTGAACAAGAATTCGTCAACAAAATGGGAAAATTCGCCCCGTTCAGGAGATATGAGCATTTGAAAATCAGAATTTTCCTCTCTCAGCTTTTGCTTGAGAGAAGAGAGAGGTATACTCTTCTCAGCTAAATATCTCTGCTTGTAGAGTAGAGAAAGTCTCATATTATGTGTGTACACTTGTTAGGTCATGCTCTATCCATAAGCCAAATATCAAGCAAATCTGAGAGATTTTCATTTTTGGCTAAAAACGCATGATGTATACATCATGATTTTTGCAAAAATGGAAAATTCTCAAAATTGCTCAAAATAACGTATAAGATAGTACTTGAAGAGCTGAACAAGAATTCGTCAACAAAATGGGAAAATTCGCCCCGTTCAGGAGATATGAGCATTTGAAAATCAGAATTTTCCTCTCTCAGCTTTGCTTGAGAGAGAGAGGTATACTCTTCTCAGCTAAATATCTCTGCTTGTAGAGTAGAGAAAAGTCTCATATTATGTGTGTACACTTGTTAGGTCATGCTCTATCCATAGCCCAAATATCAAGCAAATCTGAGAGATTTTCATTTTTTGGCTAAAAAAACGCATGATGTATACATCATGATTTTTTGCAAAAAATGGAAAATTCTCAAAATTGCTCAAAATAACATATAAGATAGTACTTGAAGAGCTTAACTAGAATCCGTCAACAAAATGGGAAAATTCGCTCCCGTTCAGGAGATATGAGCATTTGAAAATCAGAATTTTCCTCTCTCAGCTTTCCCTTGAGAGAAGAGAGAGGTATACTCTTCTCAGCTAAATATCTCTGCTTGTAGAGTAGAGAAAAGTCTCATATTATGTGTGTACACTTGTTAGGTCATGCTCTATCCATAAGCCAAATATCAAGCAAATCTGAGAGATTTTCATTTTTTGGCTAAAAAAACGCATGATGTATACATCATGATTTTTTGCAAAAAATGGAAAATTCTCAAAATTGCTCAAAATAACGTATAAGATAGTACTTGAAGAGCTGAACAAGAATTCGTCAACAAAATGGGAAAATTCGCCCCCGTTCAGGAGATATGAGCATTTGAAAATCAGAATCTTCCTCTCTCAGCTTTGCTTGAGAGAAGAGAGAGGTATACTCTTCTCAGGTAAATATCTCTGCTTGTAGAGTAGAGAAAGTCTCATATTATGTGTGTACACTTGTTAGGTCATGCTCTATCCATAAGCCAAATATCAAGCAAATCTGAGAGATTTTCATTTTTGGCTAAAAAACGCATGATGTATACATCATGATTTTTGCAAAAATGGAAAATTCTCAAAATTGCTCAAAATAACGTATAAGATAGTACTTGAAGAGCTGAACAAGAATTCGTCAACAAAATGGGAAAATTCGCCCCGTTCAGGAGATATGAGCATTTGAAAATCAGAATTTTCCTCTCTCAGCTTTGCTTGAGAGAAGAGAGAGGTATACTCTTCTCAGCTAAATATCTCTGCTTGTAGAGTAGAGAAAGTCTCATATTATGTGTGTACACTTGTTAGGTCATGCTCTATCCATAAGCCAAATATCAAGCAAATCTGAGAGATTTTCATTTTTGGCTAAAAAACGCATGATGTATACATCATGATTTTTGCAAAAATGGAAAATTCTCAAAATTGCTCAAAATAACATATAGGATAGTACTTGAAGAGCTGAACAAGAATTCGGCAAGAAAATGGGAAAATTCGCCCGTTCAGGAGATATGAGCATTTGAAAATCAGAATTTTCCTCTCTCAGCTTTCCTTGAGAGAAGAGAGAGGTATACTCTTCTCAGCTAAATATCTCTGCTTGTAGAGTAGAGAAAGTCTCATATTATGTGTGTACACTTGTTAGGTCATGCTCTATCCATAAGCCAAATATCAAGCAAATCTGAGAGATTTTCATTTTTTGGCTAAAAAAACGCATGATGTATACATCATGATTTTTTGCAAAAAATGGAAAATTCTCAAAATTGCTCAAAATAACGTATAAGATAGTACTTGAAGAGCTGAACAAGAATTCGTCAACAAAATGGGAAAATTCGCCCCCGTTCAGGAGATATGAGCATTTGAAAATCAGAATTTTCCTCTCTCAGCTTTCCCTTGAGAGGAGAGAGAGGTATACTCTTCTCAGCTAAATATCTCTGCTTGTAGAGTAGAGAAAAGTCTCATATTATGTGTGTACACTTGTTAGGTCATGCTCTATCCATAAGCCAAATATCAAGCAAATCTGAGAGATTTTCATTTTTTGGCTACAAAATGGAAAATTCTCAAAATTGCTCAAAATAACATATAAGATAGTACTTGGAAAGATCATTAAGAATTCGTCAACAAAATGAGAAAATTCGCTCCCGTTCAGGAGATATGAGCATTTGAAAATCACAATTCTCCTCTCTCAGATATCCCTTGAGAGAAGAGAGAGGTATACTCTTCTCAGCTGAATATCTCTGCTTGTAGAGTAGAGAAAAGTCTCATATTATGTGTGTACACTTGTTAGGTCATGCTCTATCCATAAGCCAAATATCAAGCAAATCTGAGAGATTTTCATTTTTTGGCTAAAAAAACGCATGATGTATACATCATGATTTTTTGCAAAAAATGGAAAATTCTCAAAATTGCTCAAAATAACGTATAAGATAGTACTTGAAGAGCTGAACAAGAATTCGTCAACAAAATGGGAAAATTCGCCCCCGTTCAGGAGATATGAGCATTTGAAAATCAGAATTTTCCTCTCTCAGCTTTTGCTTGAGAGAAGAGAGAGGTATACTCTTCTCAGCTAAATATCTCTGCTTGTAGAGTAGAGAAAAGTCTCATATTATGTGTGTACACTTGTTAGGTCATGCTCTATCCATAAGCCAAATATCAAGCAAATCTGAGAGATTTTCATTTTTTGGCTAAAAAAACGCATGATGTATACATCATGATTTTTTGCAAAAAATGGAAAATTCTCAAAATTGCTCAAAATAACGTATAAGATAGTACTTGAAGAGCTGAACAAGAATTCGTCAACAAAATGGGAAAATTCGCCCCCGTTCAGGAGATATGAGCATTTGAAAATCAGAATTTTCCTCTCTCAGCTTTTGCTTGAGAGAAGAGAGAGGTATACTCTTCTCAGCTAAATATCTCTGCTTGTAGAGTAGAGAAAAGTCTCATATTATGTGTGTACACTTGTTAGGTCATGCTCTATCCATAAGCCAAATATCAAGCAAATCTGAGAGATTTTCATTTTTTGGCTAAAAAAACGCATGATGTATACATCATGATTTTTTGCAAAAAATGGAAAATTCTCAAAATTGCTCAAAATAACGTATAAGATAGTACTTGAAGAGCTGAACAAGAATTCGTCAACAAAATGGGAAAATTCGCCCCCGTTCAGGAGATATGAGCATTTGAAAATCAGAATTTTCCTCTCTCAGCTTTTGCTTGAGAGAAGAGAGAGGTACACTCTTCTCAGCTAAATATCTCTGCTTGTAGAGTAGAGGAAAGTCTCATATTATGTTTGTACACTTGTTAGGTCATGCTCTATCCATAAGCCAAATATCAAGCAAATCTGAGAGATTTTCATTTTTTGGCTAAAAAAACGCATGATGTATACATCATGATTTTTTGCAAAAAATTGAAAATTCTCAAAATTGCTCAAAATAACATATAAGATAGTACTTGAAGAGCTTAACAAGAATTCGTCAACAAAATGAGAAAATTCGCTTCCGTTCAGGAGATATGAGCATTTGAAAATCAGAATTTTCCTCTCTCAGCTTTTGCTTGAGAGAAGAGAGAGGTATACTCTTCTCAGCTAAATATCTCTGCTTGTAGAGTAGAGAAAAGTCTCATATTATGTGTGTACACTTGTTAGGTCATGCTCTATCCATAAGCCAAATATCAAGCAAATCTGAGAGATTTTCATTTTTTGGCTAAAAAAACGCATGATGTATACATCATGATTTTTTGCAAAAAATGGAAAATTCTCAAAATTGCTCAAAATAACGTATAAGATAGTACTTGAAGAGCTGAACAAGAATTCGTCAACAAAATGGGAAAATTCGCTCCCGTTCAGGAGATATGAGCATTTGAAAATCAGAATTTTCCTCTCTCAGCTTTCCCTTGAGAGAAGAGAGAGGTATACTCTTCTCAGCTAAATATCTCTGCTTGTAGAGTAGAGAAAAGTCTCATATTATGTGTGTACACTTGTTAGGTCATGCTCTATCCATAAGCCAAATATCAAGCAAATCTGAGAGATTTTCATTTTTTGGCTAAAAAAACGCATGATGTATACATCATGATTTTTTGCAAAAAATTGAAAATTCTCAAAATTGCTCAAAATAACGTATAAGATAGTACTTGAAGAGCTGAACAAGAATTCGTCAACAAAATGGGAAAATTCGCCCCCGTTCAGGAGATATGAGCATTTGAAAATCAGAATTTTCCTCTCTCAGCTTTCCTTGAGAGAAGAGAGAGGTATACTCTTCTCAGCTAAATATCTCTGCTTGTAGAGTAGAGAAAGTCTCATATTATGTGTGTACACTTGTTAGGTCATGCTCTATCCATAAGCCAAATATCAAGCAAATCTGAGAGATTTTCATTTTTGGCTAAAAACGCATGATGTATACATCATGATTTTTTGCAAAAAATGGAAAATTCTCAAAATTGCTCAAAATAACGTATAAGATAGTACTTGAAGAGCTGAACAAGAATTCGTCAACAAAATGGGAAAATTCGCCCCCGTTCAGGAGATATGAGCATTTGAAAATCAGAATTTTCCTCCCTCAGCTTTCCCTTGAGAGGAGAGAGAGGTATACTCTTCTCAGCTAAATATCTCTGCTTGTAGAGTAGAGAAAAGTCTCATATTATGTGTGTACACTTGTTAGGTCATGCTCTATCCATAAGCCAAATATCAAGCAAATCTGAGAGATTTTCATTTTTTGGCTAAAAAAACGCATGATGTATACATCATGATTTTTTGCAAAAAATTGAAAATTCTCAAAATTGCTCAAAATAACATATAAGATAGTACTTGAAGAGCTTAACAAGAATTCGTCAACAAAATGAGAAAATTCGCTCCCGTTCAGGAGATATGAGCATTTGAAAATCAGAATTTTCCTCTCTCAGCTTTCCCTTGAGAGAAGAGAGAGGTATACTCTTCTCAGCTAAATATCTCTGCTTGTAGAGTAGAGAAAAGTCTCATATTATGTGTGTACACTTGTTAGGTCATGCTCTATCCATAAGCCAAATATCAAGCAAATCTGAGAGATTTTCATTTTTTGGCTAAAAAAACGCATGATGTATACATCATGATTTTTTGCAAAAAATGGAAAATTCTCAAAATTGCTCAAAATAACATATAAGATAGTACTTGAAGAGCTTAACAAGAATTCGTCAACAAAATGAGAAAATTCGCTCCCGTTCAGGAGATATGAGCATTTGAAAATCAGAATTTTCCTCTCTCAGCTTTCCCTTGAGAGAAGAGAGAGGTATACTCTTCTCAGCTAAATATCTCTGCTTGTAGAGTAGAGAAAAGTCTCATATTATGTGTGTACACTTGTTAGGTCATGCTCTATCCATAAGCCAAATATCAAGCAAATCTGAGAGATTTTCATTTTTTGGCTAAAAAAACGCATGATGATTTTTTGCAAAAAATGGAAAATTCTCAAAATTGCTCAAAATAACGTATAAGATAGTACTTGAAGAGCTAAACTAGAATCCGTCAACAAAATGGGAAAATTCGCTCCCGTTCAGGAGATATGAGCATTTGAAAATCAGAATTTTCCTCTCTCAGCTTTCCCTTGAGAGCAGAGAGAGGTATACTCTTCTCAGCTAAATATCTCTGCTTGTAGAGTAGAGAAAAGTCTCATATTATGTGTGTACACTTGTTAGGTCATGCTCTATCCATAAGCCAAATATCAAGCAAATCTGAGAGATTTTCATTTTTGGCTAAAACGCATGATGTATACATCATGATTTTTTGCAAAAAATTGAAAATTCTCAAAATTGCTCAAAATAACATATAAGATAGTACTTGAAGAGCTTAACAAGAATTCGTCAACAAAATGGGAAAATTCGCCCCCGTTCAGGAGATATGAGCATTTGAAAATCAGAATTTTCCTCTCTCAGCTTTTGCTTGAGAGAAGAGAGAGGTACACTCTTCTCAGCTAAATATCTCTGCTTGTAGAGTAGAGGAAAGTCTCATATTATGTTTGTACACTTGTTAGGTCATGCTCTATCCATAAGCCAAATATCAAGCAAATCTGAGAGATTTTCATTTTTTGGCTAAAAAAACGCATGATGTATACATCATGATTTTTTGCAAAAAATTGAAAATTCTCAAAATTGCTCAAAATAACATATAAGATAGTACTTGAAGAGCTTAACAAGAATTCGTCAACAAAATGAGAAAATTCGCTCCCGTTCAGGAGATATGAGCATTTGAAAATCAGAATTTTCCTCTCTCAGCTTTCCCTTGAGAGGAGAGAGAGGTATACTCTTCTCAGCTAAATATCTCTGCTTGTAGAGTAGAGAAAAGTCTCATATTATGTGTGTACACTTGTTAGGTCATGCTCTATCCATAAGACAAATATCAAGCAAATCTGAGAGATTTTCATTTTTTGGCTAAAAAAACGCATGATGTATACATCATGATTTTTTGCAAAAAATTGAAAATTCTCAAAATTGCTCAAAATAACATATAAGATAGTACTTGAAGAGCTGAACAAGAATTCGTCAACAAAATGGGAAAATTCGCCCCCGTTCAGGAGATATGAGCATTTGAAAATCAGAATTTTCCTCTCTCAGCTTTCCCTTGAGAGAAGAGAGAGGTATACTCTTCTCAGCTAAATATCTCTGCTTGTAGAGTAGAGAAAAGTCTCATATTATGTGTGTACACTTGTTAGGTCATGCTCTATCCATAAGCCAAATATCAAGCAAATCTGAGAGATTTTCATTTTTTGGCTAAAAAAACGCATGATGTATACATCATGATTTTTTGCAAAAAATGGAAAATTCTCAAAATTGCTCAAAATAACATATAGGATAGTACTTGAAGAGCTGAACAAGAATTCGTCAACAAAATGGGAAAATTCGCCCCCGTTCAGGAGATATGAGCATTTGAAAATCAGAATTTTCCTCTCTCAGCTTTCCCTTGAGAGAAGAGAGAGGTATACTCTTCTCAGCTAAATATCTCTGCTTGTAGAGTAGAGAAAAGTCTCATATTATGTGTGTACACTTGTTAGGTCATGCTCTATCCATAAGCCAAATATCAAGCAAATCTGAGAGATTTTCATTTTTTGGCTAAAAAAAACGCTTGATAATTTTTTGCAAAAATGGAAAATTCTTAAAATTGCTCGAAATAACATATAAGATAGTACTTGAAGAGCTTAACAAGAATTCGTCAACAAAAAGAGAAAATTCGCTCCCGTTCAGGAGATATGAGCATTTGAAAATCAGAATTTTCCTCTCTCAGCTTTTGCTTGAGAGAAGAGAGAGGTACACTCTTCTCAGCTAAATATCTCTGCTTGTAGAGTAGAGGAAAGTCTCATATTGTGTGTACACTTGTTAGGTCATGCTCTATCCATAAGCCAAATATCAAGCAAATCTGAGAGATTTTCATTTTTGGCTAAAAAATGATGTATACATCATGATTTTTTGCAAAAAATTGAAAATTCTCAAAATTGCTCAAAATAACGTATAAGATAGTACTTGAAGAGCTGAACAAGAATTCGTCAACAAAATGGGAAAATTCGCCCCCGTTCAGGAGATATGAGCATTTGAAAATCAGAATTTTCCTCTCTCAGCTTTCCCTTGAGAGAAGAGAGAGGTACACTCTTCTCAGCTAAATATCTCTGCTTGTAGAGTAGAGGAAAGTCTCATATTATGTTTGTACACTTGTTAGGTCATGCTCTATCCATAAGCCAAATATCAAGCAAATCTGAGAGATTTTCATTTTTTGGCTAAAAAAACGCATGATGTATACATCATGATTTTTTGCAAAAAATGGAAAATTCTCAAAATTGCTCAAAATAACATATAAGATAGTACTTGAAGAGCTTAACAAGAATTCGTCAACAAAATGAGAAAATTCGCTTCCGTTCAGGAGATATGAGCATTTGAAAATCAGAATTTTCCTCTCTCATCTTTCCCTTGAGAGAAGAGAGAGGTATACTCTTCTCAGCTAAATATCTCTGCTTGTAGAGTGGAGAAAAGTCTCATATTATGTGTGTACACTTGTTAGGTCATGCTCTATCCATAAGCCAAATATCAAGCAAATCTGAGAGATTTTCATTTTTTGGCTAAAAAAACGCATGATGTATACATCATGATTTTTTGCAAAAAATGGAAAATTCTCAAAATTGCTCAAAAAGACGTATAAGATAGTACTTGAAGAGCTGAACAAGAATCCGTCAACAAAATGGGAAAATTCGCTCCCGTTCAGGAGATATGAGCATTTGAAAATCATAATTTTCCTCTCTCAGCTTTCCCTTGAGAGAAGAGAGAGGTATACTCTTCTCAGCTTAATATCTATGCTTGTAGAGTAGAGAAAAGTCTCATATTATGTGTGTACACTTGTTAGGCCATGCTCTATCCATAAGCCAAATATCAAGATACTTTTTTGGAGAACGGAAGAACGTTTCACTTATCGTCTGCAGTCTGTCGTCAGTCAAAACACTTGGTCGGCCGGTACGATTACGGTCATTCACGCTACCTGTATCCCGAAAACGATGAAACAAACGACATATGTTCGATTTGTTTGGTACTTTAGCATCTGGAAAGGCATTGGAGAAATATTCATGACACTTTGCGTAGGATTTCGATTCACAGTAACTCAAAACGATAGAAACACGTTGTTCTTGCGTAAAATACATTGCGACTTGAACTGAACAAACAAACTGATTTCTAGCTAATTGTCGCCCGGTGGCGTGATCTGGCAGTGCTGCCTCCTGCTGTACTTCTGGACGAAAAATTGCCATATGCAAATCATGCTTTACAAATTTACATGTCATTCCTACACGGCTTCAAACATTGGGTTGCGCGACTTTTCGATCACCCGGTATTTTGGCAAAAAACAATATGTTTTTTGATTTTTGAAATTAATTTGCTTTCACTGTAATTCAAATCGGAAATACCTTGCTCGTTGATCAATTCGAACACTGACTCTCATCTAGCAATAATAATCATCTCGCTGAGATAGTCTAATCACCTCAAATAATAAGCCAAATCACGATTTAAAATTAGTAATGTGAACACACACACGTGTTGTGAAAAACCATTAACAGGAACATATAATAACAACATTAATCATTAATTTTCAAAAACAACATAAACATTTGCAACATAAAAACAATCCTTACAAATTTCAAAAGGTGATTTGGAGTCTTGTCAACAACCGAGTCAGCAATAATAATTATCGTCTGAAATTAGAATTTATGCTGACAAACCTCACATTAATATTACTTAGAATGGAATGCAATGATCTGCAAAATTTGTGATAAATGAATGATTTTCGCATTAGTTAAGCTGCTGAGAAGATGAAGGAGATACTTCACTTTCCCGATAGAATTTTTTATCATTAATAATTATTCATAATTAGGCCTATTAATTCTCTAGGCCCGAATAATTTTCAACTTAATTTATTCCGATTTTTTGACTTCCCACAACAACCAGTTTTTTTTTCATTCTGTTTTTAAAATTAACAAAAAAAATTTAAGGGAATAAAGATGGAAGGAAATGAGATATTGCAACTATACAGTTGCTGTTAAATCATAATAATTAATTGGACGAAATTCCTAATTAATGCCATATAATATTCAGGAATTTGTGCCATATTAAGGGAATAATTTTAAATCTTCCTAAGATGAGCATGTCAACAATTACGATAAGATTGCAAATACTGTAGTTGGTAATTTTCTTTTGTTTTTCGCCTAAATCATCGTTACCAAGCCATATTCACACTTATCATCATTCACGTACCCTGTACATTGTTAACATACTTTCCAAGGTCATTCGTATTTCGACATGTAGTAATTTTGGAAAATTATATGGTTTGACCATCACTTCCACGCGATTTGAATTTAATGAAGTCCCAGTCTATTTTTGGATGGGTGTACTGTGTAATTACTCATACACTTATAGTGATTAACTTACTTGGGGGAGAATTGTTGTTGATACTGTATTTGCAGATTGTGGTTAGAGAATTAGCACAGAAAAACAGAGACTCTGAATTATTTATGCTATGGGATTAGCCTGTTTGTTGTGTTGAAAATATGTAATAGTTACTGTAGGCTACTTTCATTTTGGAATGAAATATCATTTGAAAAATTATATTTTTAAATCTTTTAACCCCTTTTATTGAATCCAGCTTCAGTTCAAATACAATAGTGTGATATATGCAACAGTAACAACAGTTGATGTAGAAAGGTCTTTTTTCATACTGGAAAATATTCTTTCAAAAAGAAAACAAAATTCAGAGTAAAAAAACTTCAAGAGACACATATTAATCATGTACAACCAGTAGAATATAAGTTTTTCAATTGTCTTGTATTATTTTTCTCGTACACTTGTAACAGCTTACTGGAATACATTCATTTTTAAATTATCATATAAATTCTTCAATTGTTTTACATCACGCATGCCCGAGGTTGGATTTTATTATATTTATCCCAAAATTTTCTCCCCCGTTTCAATTTTTTGTTTATTATTTACTTTATCAGTTTTTTGTTTTCTATTACAGTTTCATATTTCAATGCAATGAGCATCAATCGCTCCTCTTCCCTTTCACTAAAGTTTCTCCCTCTTCCTCTCTTCTCCATATCAAATTAATTTTAATGAAAGAATAAGGACTACACAATACAAAACCTCTCAAAACTAACCAACATCAAAACAAAAACAAACCGGCCTAACCATGCTGCAACAAACTGATGAAAAAATTGGAAGAGAAACATATGATCAGAGACACTTTTTCCACCAAATGCCAAAAATCTAATGTGGCATTAAACCATCCATTAGTTTAATGTGGCATTAGTTTAACGTGACATTAGTTCTGTCTTAGAAACCGGGGGCTAGTGCCCGGTTTCAGTCGTTCAATAAACTTATTGAATCAATAACTTTTTTGCATTTGAAAACACATGGTTATTGATTCAATAGTGCTAAAGTCTTCTCACTAGTGCACTAACAGTAGTTGCATGCTAGTTGAAACTTTTCTCACTTCCGGTGTTGCAGTTAACTGTTAATGCATGGATGCACATACACTCACACATCCTCAAAGTTCCTGTTGATTTCTATTGGATTGCTCAATAGCATATGTAGACTTCAATATTGATTACATAACTTTTGTACGATTGCAACTCTGTTGGGATAGGTACTTTCAATTGGAGGCATTTTAACTTTTTTCAGTATTTTAGCAGCAGTGTAGTTGAGGCACCTGGATTAAAAACGAATAATTTTTTTGCTGGGCATGATGCCCACAAAAGCTCGCTAGGCTTGTGCGTGGGTAATGGGAAGGACGATGATGAGAGATGAATGGACCTACAGCTTTAGGTGTGTTACGAACAACTTTAATTTGTTTTTTATGAGTTCTTGTATACTTTGAACATTGTAGAAAGCTGTAAAGAGGTAGGTACGGTTAGTCAAGACAAGACGATATCGCGTTTGGTCACAGTAATTGATTATGAGCAACACACACCGATTAGTCATTGCATCGGTGTGCCGCTCATAAAGCAAACGTGAAGTACTGTGACTAAACGTGACTAATCTCGTCTTGTCTTGTCTTGACTAACCGGTGTACGCCTAGCCTTAGAGATCGAAGTTGGCAGTTTTTCAACTTGCTCCAAGCTTGGCTCACAAGCCTAGAACAAGTCTAATATTGATAATATAAAAATGAACTTGGCCAACAAGGTAGAAAATGTCTCTAGACCAAGCTTGGTTCTGACTGCAAATAAACAAGCTCATTAGAACAAGTAATTTTCCAGCTCTTCGAGAGTCTCATAATCTAAGTTTGCCATAGCAAGTCAAAAATACACATAAGCTGGGATTGGTTTAAGCTTGTGTGCTGTCTGGGATAGATAGATAGAGAGATATTATCTTTTTGCCACCGTACTCTACGGTCATCAGCAACGTCAAGAAAATATCTCGCTCTATCCAAAGTCCGATTCACGTCAAGAAGTCAGCATTGTTTATATGAGGAGCATTGATGCCAAGTTTCATTGAGAGAGAAAGAGAAAACTGCACCAAACTTGTTTGTTGGGAGTGTGTGCGACAACAATGCACAGTGCGGCAACTATGCACAGTGCGAATAGATAGAGACATCAGCAACTGCCTTGTGCTGAACAAGGATAGCAAACTTCTATCTAAGCAAGGCTGACTTCTTGACGTGAATCGCACTATAGCTAATGCCAAGCGGCAAATTAAATGAATCTGATTATACTATTGTATCTTCTTTTTAAAATTCTTGTTGATGTTACGGAAATAAAACACTATATTTATGATATTGTCATAATTTAATACTATAAAATAGTGGAATTGACAATTTCATATAGTGTTTTATTTACTATTGTATCATTTTGTATGATATTCCTCGATTCAAATTATTTTTTCAATTGATAACATAATCATCCAGTAAAAAAATATCCATTATATTACTCTGTTTAATTCAATAATGTGCACAGTCTCCAGCTTTTGTGGTGGAATCTACTCACTCATATTCAAATGCATATACGAGAAAATCCATGCACATTTTTCTTGAGGAAAAATCTCTGTCTTGCAATTTTTCTGCCCATTATTTTCTGCACTTTGAATTGAGCATCGACCTTCGAGCTGGTGGAGCGTAGTAATTTAATGATAGTCTTGTACCCCACGCATTTTCCGCGAAAACATAGCTCCTGATTTTTACTTCGGTGCTTCGGTACTTGCATTAAAAATATGAACAATCTGAGAATAAGGAATATGTTTAGAACAAGAAATAATTTCAAACAAATAGAAGTTTTAAACAATCAATTTTGAAATAGTGAAAATAATGTTCACGGACCAGAGATTTGGGAATGTGAAATGAACTTTGGTGAATTCTATTTCTTCTACTATTTTTCTTAATATAATACTTATGACCGTAAAGTCCGATGGCAAAAAAATAATACCCATCTATCTATTCGCCATCCGCCTTATTAAATTAATTTGACAATAATAATCTCAAGCTTGAATCTAGATTATACATTTTTTATTTATATGAATAAAGTGAATAATCTAATCTGATCTTTATGCTTCTTCTTCTGTACCCCTTCATCTTCTTACATCTCCTCCTCCTCCTCCTCCTCATGTCCCTTCGTTTGTTATAATTAGCGTCCCACACTAAATTCACGCTTCAAATTTGATTTGATCCATTCTCGATTTCACAAACACATTGATAAAAAAGATATAATACTATACCAGCACCTGTTTTGAATCGCATATCTTCCCATCAATGTCCACCTAGCTTCTGCGAGCAGTCTGCGCCTTTTGCGCTAGCCCACACTCATTCGCCGCCCAACTAAGTGCCAGTCAAGTTGCAAAAACAATAAAATCAAGCACCTGAAGTGGGCGTGGCTTAAATACATTCTAAGCACAGCAACCTTGTCAAGGACTTAGAAGGACTTGACAGACTCCTACGGTATCTACGCATTTATTTAATGTATTTCGGCCTTGAATATTGTGGCAGCTATCTTGCGCACAATGAACTTTGAACAGATGTTGATGTCGTACGGCTAATCTCCAATCAAGTATTGACAAACGTCGATTGTAATTTGATTTTAAGTTCAACTCATAGTAGAAGGTTTGGAAACACGTTTTATTAAATATTATATTCGTGAATATTTCTGTTCTTTTGTTAATATTCACATAATATATTATGAGCAGATATTAATATTGTACGGCTAAATCTCCAATTAAATATTGGAAACGTCGATTGTAATTTGATTCTAAGTTCAACTCATAGTAAAAGGTTTAAACGTTTTATTAAATATTATATTTGTGAATATTTCTTGTCTTTGTTAATATTAACATACATTAATGAACTTTGAATAGATGTTGAAGTTGAATGGCTAATCTCCAATTAAGTATTGACAAACGTCGATTGTAATTTGATTTTAAGTTCAACTAATGGGAAAGGTTTTCAAGTTTTATTTGATATTTGTGAATATTAACATAGACTAACTAAATATGAACGGATTACCTCGGATATAAACAAAAGACAATAGAAATATTCACAAATATTGAATAAATCTTGAAAAATTTCGATCCAAAAATTTTCCATTATTACCATAAGTGTAATCAGATTCATTTAATTTGACGCTTGGCAGTAGATAGATAGATAGAAATATTACTTATTTGCCATCGGACTCTACGGTCATCAGCAACGTCAAGAAATAATATCTCTCTATCTATCTACCTAATGCCAAGCGTCAAACTAAATAAATGTCACTGTACTGAGCAAGCTGTTATGTACCGATACAGGTACAGTGCAGCTTTTAAGTCATCTGTTGAATCTTGCTTATCAAACTTGATACTCTAGGAAGGAATTAACTTGAAACAAATAAATTACACAAGCAAAAACGATTCATTTCAGTTTATTTACTTCACAAATAATTCACATAATTATTACAATTTAACTTAAGGATCTCTCATAATATGCAAGTTAAACCTACTTCAACTTGCATTTTGAAAAGTCTCCTTAAAACTAGCATATTTTGTTACCAAATACACAACGCATTACATTGTAGTATGGATTCAGTTACTAATTTTACATATACTTCTATCAAGAACATTAATAAAATACGGTTTGTATTAGTAACATAATATACAGTATAGATACAAAATATACATGATATTTTACACAAAATAATACTAATTCACAAACAGGTAACTGGTGTAAAAAATGTTTTGGGGGAAATTTATTGTTTTATGTTGGAATTATGTATGCAGATCTCAGTTTATTCAATATTATTGCATTTTTATTTAGGATATTATTTTATGAATGTGGGAATTCATGCAAAATAGATGAAGATTTGTAAAAAATAATAGATATTCATGAACGTTTTAATGGAGACCAGTAGATTTAGCTAGAAAATAAAGCTAGTAATATCATTATTAAACTTTGTCAAAACATAAAAAAGGAAATCAAATTCATTATTTAAAGCTAATCAATCTCCTTCCAAAACCAATCTCTTCAATATTCTTATAATGGCTGATATCAAATCATACTCAATAATAAAAAAAAAACAGATTCAACTACTCTTAAATCTACAAAGAAATATAATCAAACATCTTGTAGAATAAAAAATATTCAGACCTCATATTTCACAAATCAGATTCAGAAAAATAATATTGCTTCAATAACAATGTCAGTCTTTGGATTAGTACACTTCTCATTCATAACCATTTGAGATTCAAATTTATAAATTGAAATTGAATTCTTCGAAATAAATGACTCAATGAAATTCCATGAGTCATGATAAATAATGCATTTTAATAATCGTAAACACTCTCAAACCTTCTCAAAATGCAGAACTTATGCAGATCATTTCTACAATAATCCAGCTCTATTCTCATCCAAGCATCAATGTAAATCAAATCAATTGACCACATATTTTTTACAAAAGATTTTTTTGAAAGAATCACTAAAAGAAAGAATGAAGAGCATAGCAGAATAGTTTATACTATCAACTATAATAATATTATGAATGTACTGTAATATGAATTCATTCTCACTTGATTTGAACTCAAGTTCAGTAGTCAATAGTTTCTCAATAGAAAGCTCACTTGACTATCAATAATTAAAATCGAAAGGTCAATGACTCTTCTACCAAATACGGATGTAAATAATGCATTACAACTTCTATTACTTCACATGAAATATTTGTACGCTCAATGATAACTTTTGTAAGATCAATTACTTATTCATACATTCAAAATCCGATCCATTCAACGGAAAATTCATTTAATTCTAGTTATTTTACAAAAATGACTGGTGAGATTCTTATCTGGAAAAATGTTCAACATCATAATTTTCAAACATTTTCTGTCGCTCAATAATTCATTGATCATCATAACTAATACTTCATAAGTAATTATCAATTCATATTCACAATACCGATCAACTGTTCACTAGGAAGATTGTTTTCATATATCCATATCCAGCATTCAAGAAGGTTGTTCTAATGAATAAAGCAGCTAATACTGCGTTTAACAAACCTAGAAGATAGAAGAGGTCATCTTGATGTCACTACATTTCAAACTTAATATGCGATGATAGAAAATACTAAATAACATATTTTCTGATTAATTCAGATTTCATCAAATTCATCAGGGTACAACTATTATTAATATCTCAATCTAGTTTGTAACAAGTTATACCGTTTTGTTTTTCAACATAAGAAGAATAAATTATCGCCTTATTTCAATGTTTATTATAGGTCTTTCGGAGGGGACGTTAAGCCGTCGGTCCCGACTGCCTAAAAAGTAGTCGTCATATCTCATCATCACCCCACTCATTACCCACGCACAAGCCTAGAGCTCATGTGGGCATCATCCTCAGAAAAAAAAAAGAAAAAAAAGGTACTAGATTTGTTATTGTACCTAATTATTATTATAATAGAAATGGAGAATTTGATTTAATTCACTCCTCGAATTTCCAATTATTAATCAGTAATGAAAAATATAATGCATTTTGTGATTGAATTCGATACGATCATAATAGGCCTATCTGCTTCTTACAATAACCAGAGCTCATACAATATTCAGATTAAAATAGTACGTAACTAGCAGTTACAATAAGTTATACTATGCTCTGTTCTATCTAATGTCAGGAAATTCATATATCTTGAAGGTTCAGCTCCTTCATAATAGTAGAAAATAAATTTACCCCATAAATGTATTTCAATATCAGTGATAACTTTTGTATATATGAACTATTTGAATCAATAGTTGATCTATATTTTAGAGCAAATACTATCCTACTATTCCACCACAGATACATGAAGGCTCATTGGTTGATACTGATACTGATCTATGAATAATATTATAGTAACATGAGTTCCACCACATTTACAAGTATCATTGTTATTGGTTTGATTATTATCAGTGATGTTAGCAATGTTTTAGTTTTTAGATTCTCCCGGTGAATTGGAAGAGGTATTCTTTGGTCATACTTGTAGGCACGCCGTTTTGGGGGTGAGGACACAGGGCTTCATCAATTGATGATGAGGGAGATCTCGTTCTTTATCATCAGACCCATCAACAGGTACAGACTCAACATAGCCGCTTTCATCACTGTCTTCTTCAGACAGGGAATCTAAATCGTAATGAGGTTTGGGATTGTTGCCGGTGCGGAGTCCCAGATCAGCTTTTGAAGATGTGTCTGACCCACTGGATATACTCTGCAGACTGGGTGTCGAGTCTTCTTCCAGTTCCAAATAGGTTTTGTCAGGGAATGTACACTCCTGGAAAGGTGACTCGAACATCTTGCGCCTGTTTTGTACTAAGGCACTACGGTATGGTTTGATTTCACCACCGTTTTGTTGTACTAGATTCATTTGTAGTGCAGCGTTTATGTTCTCAATATTGCCCACAGATGCGGAGCGCTGTTGAAGACGTTCAAACATTTTCTTCCTATCACGCACAAGACTATTAGTATTATAACTATTTGGTAAAGCTTCATCCACTACCTCAGTCCTTTCATCTACTCTCTCACTGTCCAAATGCACAACACTATTCCTACTGCCATAGTCATCATTGTAGCCGGGAATTTGAAGACAATTGTCATCTTCTTCTTCACCAACACTGTCTAGTCGTTTAGTGGTGGTTTCCCTATACCCAGTTGGCAAGATGTCATCTTCTTCTTCCTTAATCCCACGATACCCACTGACCAGATGCAAGGAAAGATCGTCAAGAGGACAACACTCATCCTCACTTATGCTACTGCCCACTCTTGATGCAACATCATCAGTCTCAGTGTCTGTGGTCATGTCATCATCCTCATCAAAATTCAGATCTCTAGGCACCCATTTTTGTCTCTCCTCATCACTGACGTCATCATTGCCTGAAGGATCCTCAACAACCTTGTTCTCTTGCAGCTCATCATTGTTGTTGTCATCATTCTTGTTTGCCCCCAAACTCTGCGCCAACAAATCTGCCCTTTCCTCAACAGTATCCTTCAACAAACTGCTGCTATCTATCTTGGGGGAAAGTTTGGAGCATTTGCGGATTGACCTCCTGAACAGCTCTGAAGGTTTGGAAGATGTTTTCTGTTGGAAATCTTCAACCCTAGCAAAAGACGAGTTGAAACGTGGTCTCCTGAACGACTTCCTGAGTTCTGCTTCCTCATACTCCTCTAAACTCTCTTCAATTGACATCAGTTTGGGTGCAGATTTTGATCGCTCCAAAGGTGGACGATAGTTGTGGGAGCCTGTAGACAACAGGATTTTCCTCCTAGGTAGTGAAGGGTTGTCATAGACTGCATTTGCTAGAGATAACCTTGCATTTTGCCGGCTGAGTTTGTCACGTTTGAATTCATGCAACGCCTGGACCAGTCTGATGCTCAGTTCATCTGCCATCCTCTGCGCTGTCGACTCCTTCCTGCACAGAACTGCATGGCACCTCAGTTCCTGTTTCAGTTTGCGGCCCTCGTGTCTGTAGACCCAGCAGAAGACTTTTGGGAAGGCGGCTGGAGCTGCACAGTAGGTCACTCTATGACTCCAGTACTCTGTGAGGCCGTGCTGTTTGGTGACTGCCTTCAAGCCGGATTGTGTGACTGTCAGCTTCATTTGTACGTCTGGTTTTGAGCTGGAGTTGTAGTTCTTCCATAGAGTGCAGAGGGGTTTCTCCACACAGCCATCTCCTGCAACAGACAAGTAAATGTTGTGATTAGAATTTGAGATAAAAATATTTTATCATTAATTTCATTACACAGTAAAGAGAGACAATTCTGGGAATAGAGTACAGAGATTTTTGAAAGAGGACATACAGTTGAGGATATTCAATACAGCTTCAGAATAATAGAAGAGAAAATTAAATTAAATTACACTTATTAATATTTACAAATAATTAAATTAAATCAACAATTCAATTACAAATTAACATAGTATAATATCAATTCTTCACATATTTCAGCTCAAGGTGAGAAATTGTTGTTAGTACAATATAGATAATACTCAGATTATTTAAAAGTGGTATACAAATTGAAATTTTCACTGAAGAAATACAAAGAGGAACTACACCTTGAGAATGATAGGGTGGGAGATTAATTTCTAACATTAATTATCACATTAAAGTTTAAGAAGAGAGCATTATTGATAGTTAATTTATTACAACATAATATATTATATCTAATAAAAAAGTTAACAAATTATACACAAATAAAATACAGATCTAAGCCCGAAACGTCAATTAGAGGAAGTAGATAATAGATTAATAGATAAAAATAAGTAAAATTCAATGAGCAGTTTGCATGGATGGAAACATGAAACAATGTTAACCACAGTAGCATAGCTGGCTACCTATTTTAACTGTTATTAATATTTTAAATTTCCAATTTTCAACATTGATTACATGTGAGTCCTCTAAAGTATAAGAATATTTTAGGAGTAAAACAACTCAAAACTTTTCATACAACAATCTATCATGAATGTCAAATTGTCTTTTGTTCAAATTTATCAGACCTGTCAACGGTTTATTTGCGATATATGTCGTGCCTGAGGCCATTTCTCAATGAAAAGCGTCGAAAACATTATTTCCCTATTGTTTTCTTAGCATTGAAATTCTCTGTATTCACTTTTCAAGCGTCAGATTAGAAGTATTGTAACGTTAGTTCCATGTTTCAATAACTATTCTTTTTCATCATCTTCACCACTTTCTCATTTTTCTCTCTGAGCATTGATGATTTCTCCTTATTTTCCGACAATTCTTTCATTCTCTCTGTTTCAATTTTCAGTCTTTCCCACTCCTTCTTCCTTCTTATCACTTCTCTGTCTCTCCAATACACTTCTACTCTTAACTCATACTCATTACTCATTAATGAGTCAATACTCTTACTCAATGCTCATTTTTCGTCTCCTTTTTAAAATCTCTTAGGCTAGGCGTACACCGGTTAGTCAAGACAAGACAAGACGAGATTAGTCACGTTTAGTCACAGTACTTCACATAGTTGCTTATGAAGCAACACACACCGATTAGTCATTGCATCGGTGTGTGCTGCTTCATAAGCAACTATATGTAACTAAACGTGACTAATCTTGTCTTGTCTTGTTTTGACTAACCGGTGTACGCCTAGCCTTACTTAGCATTTCTTAATTGTCTTGCTTAGCAATTTCTCTTTTTTATTCTCTTAGTTCTGTTCTTCTCTCCAGGTTCTGTCTTCTTCTCCTCCTCCTCCTCTTCTCTTCTTCTTCTCCTCTTCTTCTTCTTCTTCTTCTTCTTCTTCTTCTTCTTCTTCTTCTTCTTCTTCTTCCTTGAAAATTGATTCATCTCTGAATACCGCCAGTATATGGCAATGATTATCAGCGAATACAATAATACTGAAATATATTGCATAACAATGCTACTGTTTAATAATCAAATGTTATACAGTATTATATTTGCTACTAGGTTTTTGATCCATCCAATCTTGAACAATATTTTCACACTGACACTGAATAAGAAGACTTGATGTTGTCAAAACCACATATTCAATAAAACAACGAGATACTGCAGTTTCGGTTTTTACACCATTATCAATCTCTGGTACAGTGTAGCAGAATTCATATTCGTGACCGAGCGCTGTGATTGGCAGTTGAATGGCCTATCAAGGTGAACGACTGCCATTGGCCTAGATAAGCTCCTCCCACAATGGGCGGTTTCTACAAAACATAACAGCACACCGCCCATTGTGGGAGGAGCTTATCTAGGCCAATGGCAGTCGTTCACCTTGATAGGCCATTCAACTGCCAATCACAGCGCTCGGTCACGAGTATAAATTCTGCTACACTGAACTTGATAATGGTGTAAAAACCGAAACTGCAGTATCTCGTTGTTTTATTAAATATGTGGTTTTGACAACATCAAGTCTTCTTATTCAGTATGGATAACTACCACAACATCACCTTCACTACTACACAGAAAGGAACAAAATTTTCGTTCTTCTGTTTCCTTTTCCTTTGGTTTCTCCTTCTTCTCCCTCATTTCCGAATCATTTTCGTTACATATCCTCCTCTTTCTAATTTCAATTATTCATCTTCTCTTCATGACAATCTTCTTTCATAATGAACACGTTTTCTTATTTCTATTTTAACCATCTATTCGTTTTATCTCCATAATTAGGTATACTGTATTTTATACATCCTTCCTTAATCATTCTTCTTTCTACATTCCCTCTACTGTACTTTGTTTTTCTATTTCTATTTGAATCTTCTCTCACTCCTTTTACTACTCTTTTACTACTCTCTTTTCTCTGGTTTCACTCTTTTATACACTCTACTACATTATTACTTCTTCCTCACCAGTCTTTCTTCTTCTTTTTCCTCTTCTTCTCCTCCTCCTCCTTCTTCTTCTTCTAACCGTCTCTCTTTTTCTCCCCCTTTCTCCCTCACTCACACAGCCTATCACTGTACCTCTTTATCTCACTTTTCCTCTTCCTTCAGTCTCCCATCTTCTCCTAATCCTTTCCTCTTTTCTCTCTTCCTTCCGTCTCCTCCTAATCCTCTCTTTCAACCTCCTCTCTCTTTCTTTCTCAATTATCTCCCTGACTCCCACACTCACTCGCTCCCTCTCACTGTATTCCTCTATCTCACTCCTATACCTCTATCTCTATCTGTACTCATCTTCCTTCGATATCTCTTTTTCTCTCTTAATCTCCAAATTGTCTTTCTCACTCCTATGCCTCTATACCTCTTTTTCTATCTGTACTCCTCTTCCTTCGATATCTCTTTTCTCTCTTAATCTCCCAATTGTGCCATAACTCTCTCTCTTTCTCATTTCCATTCAGCCGGCAAGAGTGATTAACCGCCAACAATGGTCTAATTAGGCAGCGCGGCTCTTATTTGCCGCTAATATACAGACGTCGAAATGCTAGAAATTTCTATAGAAACCGCTGCCGTCTTTCTATAGAATTTCGCGAAAGAAGGGGGGTAGCTAATTAACGTTTCTCGAAATTCTGCTGAATCGGCTAGAAGTCGAAATTGTTTCAGACAAACAAAGGAAGTGATTAGGTTCGAACGCAGGTATAATAATTTTAGTATTCGCTAATTATCTACGCATTTCGTTTATAATGAAGTAGCTACTTAGTAACTCTATACTGGTGGGAGTAATTAATACTTTCAAATGTGATTGAATTAGGGGATGTTTAGCTATAATATTTCAGTAATAATTAACAAACAGGAGGCCTACTCAGTTACTCTTCAATGTAGAGTTTAAATAAGCTATCGAACAGTTCAAGTATTGATTTGTTTTTGCTGTAGCGATGCCCACTAAGCTTCTGGGTTGTGCGTGGATAATGGGAAGCGTGGGCCATGAATTTGGGGTGGGCACAAATCAAAATTGTAATGAAACAAGTTTGAATAAAACAAGTTGTCACTTGGCCTGGTCACTCACTAGAATCAAATGGTCAGCTGTTCGGACATCGGACGCTTTCTGACAAAAACGGTTCTAGTGAGTGGTTCTAGAGCACCTGGCCAAGTGACAACTTGTTTTATTCAAACTGTAGGGTAATATGAGCCAGGAAGCATACTATATAACTACATTTAAATGTTAGTCAACTCAATAAAATGCTCAGAAATCATTTTGTGAAGGCCTAAACAGAAGCAATTGATTATTTATTACCAAATTTCATTCAACATATATAACAGCACTTTTTCTTCAAAATGTTGGGGGAGCACGTGCCCCAATGTGCCCCCCTCCCCCCGGCGTGACGCCTATGATGGGAAGGATGATGATGAGATATGAATGGACCTACAGCTTTAGGTGGCTTCCGAACCACCAGGAAGCGATTTCGATTCTCGTGAATGGATGAAATGCATCGGAAAAAGGCCTCATACCGGAACAGGTTCTTCCCACATTGTGGTGAATGTAATCAATAAATTAATAAATTATTCATGAAAAAAATAATGATAATAATATACGAACCAGTAGTCAAATACTCGGAAATTGGATAGATCTGGATTATTATTATTATGCAATACAGTAATTGATTATATTTGACATATAAATGACATTTCAGTAGAAAGTGAAACCATATCGATAATTACATATAGTCGATAGAGTCAGAGTAATCTAAAGATATAGTCAACTATAGAAATGATTACTACCTGGCTATAGACAGATAAAGTCTTTGATAACTACAGATATAATAGCTGAAGTAACAGTTTCTGGAAAGATAGTGAACTCAGCATTAACTACAGATATAGTTTTCTGGTATAAACCACAGCATTATGTAATAATCTGATCACTTTTCCAGTCAGTCATACTTGCCGTTCCCAATTTAATTTCCCTCGATTATAATTTAACGGTTGTTAGGGATATTATCAGCTGATTAGTGCTGAGTCGTTATCTCCGGTAGGGGTCTACTTTGTTTTACCATAGAGAAGCAATACTCTCTACTACAGTAGTCTGATACACTTCGTCTAATCTGTTCTCTGTGCTTTTACGACATTTTCACATTTCTTTCTGCTTGTGTGTTTATTAATGGTTATTTAATTCACAAAAATCATTAATTTTACTCTTTTAACGTCTTCTCAGTTTGTGAATCAGTAGCTGCAGATACAGGGGTCAAAATTGATCCCCTCCTCAAAAAAAAAAATAATCGAGTAGGAGATAATCCCTGGTAGAATAGGAGAAAAATTCTCCTTATAATAGAATTAAGTGTAGAAGAAATCTCCTTCTATAGACGGATGTGATCCGTCCCTGTTATGAATTGATTGATATTTCATAGAGAATATCTAAAATAATGTTTCTTGTTAAAGCATAGCTCATTCTTCTTGCAATATTTAAGATTTTTTCAAAACTTTGTTTATGTGATTAACTGTTGTGAATTTTTTGATTCATACGAGTATGTACAATCTTTTATATGAGGCTATACAATCTTTCCAAACAAGTTTCAATTTCACATCATATACAATTTTTTTTTTAATGTTCTGAAATCATCCTCTTTGTTGCTCATTCTTTGAGCAATATTCAAGATTGTCACAAATCACTAAAACCGTGTTTTAGAAGAGAAACATCTCGTTACTTTGTTGCTATTATATTTTATGAATTGTTTGATACATCGTATATACAGTATTATAATCTTAACAATCAGGTCTCTTGTGAATGCATAGCTCATCCTTACTGCATATTCAACATTTTTTTCAAAACCCAAATTCAGTTTTCAGAACAAAAAACATCTCATTTTTATAATTACCATTTAATTGGCTCATTAATTTCGACGCATGGACAGACATCAATTACATTAGCACGTGTTCTTTCTTCAGGTATAAATTTCAGCTGAATCACATCAAGTAATTGGCCGGATTTGGTTTTTCGATCTTACGCAATTGAATCGACTTTTTTCTCCGATTTTTTTTCCTTAATGATCAGTCAGTGTGTCTTTAATTGGGGATTGGGTGCGGCTATGGCCGCCTCTCACATATACGTCATGCAAAAATTTCATTCATCAAATCCACAGGCATTTACTCATGTGAGGAGAGGAGCCTTCTTCAAATTATTTACGTATTTTTGCTGTACATTGTATAAGAAGAAGAATGAAAATAATTTGAATTTCAATTTCAAATTTTTGAAATTCATCATGTGTCACCAAATTAATGACAAATGTTTTTTTTCATATTTTCCTTTAGTTAAAAATTCAAATTTGTGAATTCATTACAGTTTATTACACTACTAGAAAATTATATAATTTATCATACTATTTGAAGATAGTCACTAGAAGAAAGGACACTTAATTTGAACCAGTATATCACAGAAGACAGGTATCTCGACTGTAAATGATAGTCTGCGGAGAGTCTGGCTCTTGCGCGAATATTTTCCGGTTGTCTGTTCAAGTTGCGTAACACCTGATTCAATTTGAAAAGTTCAACGGGAAGTTTTTTTGGACAGTATTGCGTAAAAATATAATTTGGGAGGTTGATTAGATGTATTGCTCTCAATCTGTGATGTTCAGGTTTTTTCTATAAAAAAAAAACAAATGAGCAAATCTATTAGTATTTTGCTTAAGAATTCGGATTACTGTATAATTATAGCTATATAAGTATTTCACCCTCTCTCTTCTCTTCATCAGCATCTTCTTCTTTTTTCCATCATCTTTATGAACATCATTATCATCATCATCATCATTTCCTCCTCCTCTCCTCCCTCCTCCTTTCTCCTTCCTCCTCCTCTTCCTCCTCCACCTCTTCTTCTTCTTCTTCTTCTTCTTCTTCTTCTTCTTCTTCTTCTTCTTCTTCTTCTTCTTCTTCTTCTTCTTCACATTCGCCACATGTTGCTTAGAATGCAGCTACATAACAAACTAAGCTAAAATCGCAGCAATTCTGTGGTCGATTCGCTATGATTGTTCGTTCACTAATAATAGCGCTTTTCGATTGAAAATTGAATTTCAAATCAATTTCGTTCATCATCATTTTCTCCCCATGCAATCTTTGCTGTACTGAATCATCTCTGTGTTTATTAGCTTGATATTATTACATCGATGAAAGTTACGTGTAAGGCACTACTCAATCGTGGAATCGCGGATACTCAGCTTCTTGGAGAACAAACATGAGTTATTGAATGATGCCTATCAGACGAGACGACTCGTCTGACCGTCTTCATTTAAAAACATGTGTTTGTTCTTCGAGTCGCTGAGTATCCTCGATTCGAGTGAGTAGTGCCTTATTTCTAGAGTATGGGCTTTTTGAAATAAGCCCGTATTTTTTCATGGAGATATTGAAAAGTTTTTGTGTAAGAATATCGAGAAGAATTCAATACGAGGAAGATGAATGAAAACCCATTTCGGCCAGTTGCACGAAGAGTCAATAGAATTAATAGCCGTAATAGAATTTAATTGCCGTAATATGACGGAAAAAAGGAGGAGGGAAGAAGAAGAAGAAAAGAAAGAAAAGAAAAGAAAAGAAAAAAGAAGAAGAAGAAGAAGAAGAAGAAGAAGAAGAAGAAGAAGAAGAAGAAGAAGAAGAAGAAGAAGAAGAAGAAGAAGAAGAAGAAGAAGAAGAAGAAGAAGAAGAAGAAGAAGAAGAAGAAGAAGAAGAAGAAGAAGAAGAAGTAGAAGAAAAAAGAAGAAGTAGAAGAAAAAATTAGAAGAAGAAAAAGGAGGAGGAGTAGGAGAAGAAGAAAAAGAAGATATATGATGATGAAGAAGGAGAAGAAGTATGATGAGAGGGGGAAGAAGGAAGAGAAAACGAAAGGAAACATAAATTAAAAGCTAGAGTGATAAAAACAAGGTATTGGCTGCCCTAGTAAAGTGATGGCTTAATACAGGGGTAACACCCCCAGCAGTAGTAGTAACCGACTAAAGTAACTAGTATATAACGGTCCAGTTTTACGACTAAACAGATCATAAACATGTCAGACATGTAATTAGATTGTAACAATGGCCGACAGATTGCAGCAAGAGTGAAAGTCAAGAAGAAATTTTTCAGAATAATTCCGACAACATTCCTAGCCAGGAAATGCAATTCAGAACAACATTTTGATGGCTTAATTATTATGGTAACATTGCGGAATTGTAATTCTATCAATACAAGATAATCATTATGAAATAATGAATACAAGCCGGGGTTCCATCAGTAAAATTACAGGTAGATAAAGAACTTGAACGACAAAATGCCTATGTCAAATTGATGAATGAAATTATTACTGCATACCAATACCGCTACATACAGTGATATTCATTTAATTTGATGCTTGGCATTAGATATGTAGATAGAGATTTTATTTCTTTGTCATTGTACTCTACGGTCATCAGCAACGTCACAGATTTCATCTCAAAAGCGTCAAATTAAATAAATCTGATTGTATCCAGCCTAATCCAAACAACTGGATTTGTATCAATTAGGTACTCCTATTTCATTACACAAACCTCTATTTGTAAATTTCATTGTTATTTCTAGACAGTACTGGAAACCAAGAATTTCATAATACATGACCTGCTGTCATTCATATGTCTATTTCAAATAAGTGACATTCTATATGGGCTTCAAACTGGATTCAATAAATGTAACTAGCTTTCTAATATGTCGTATATTGACAATCGAGTTGTGTTGAAATCTGGGTGAGTGGGGAAATTTCTAGAAAGCTATTCTGAACTGAATGCTGTTGAAGAAAATCATGTCAATGTGGGTATTGTTTTGAAATTTATCGCAAAATATTAGAAGAAAATTGTCCAACACTCCCTAGTGAGGATTCACTATAAGGCTAGGCGTACACCCGTTAGTCAAGACAAGACAAGGCGACATTAGTCACGTTTAGTCACAGTAATTCACATAGTTGTTTATGAAGCAGCACACACTGATGCAATGACTAATCGGTGTGTGCTGCTTCATAAGCAACTATGTGAATTACTGTGACTAATGTCGTCTTGGCTTGTCTTGACTAACCGGTGTACGCCTAGCCTAACATTAGGCCTACAGTCTGGAAAAATGAATTTTAAACTAAAAAATTCAGAATAAATATCAAAAGACGAACAATCACTAAACAACCAAACTAAACCGTTAAAAAAATTCGCTTCAAACTTCTGACAATTGAACATTTTTGCAATCACACTAGTTTATTCCATCTTTTTCCAATGATGGCTGCAGAGGTGAAAAAGCCAACGACCGAAAACTTGATTTCAATGACGCAGTATTCATCCCACATCATCAGTTGTGTTATAATCCGATAATGTAGTTCAGCACACTACTATACCTATACACACTAATTCCCAACACACTACACATATATTTCTCAGATAGATGTGTGCATTCCAGCACTAAACTGCAATGCGTATAAATAGATATACTCATTCTCAGAGTAGTAAATACATATTTTACGAGGGGATATACGTATTTTATGTAATTTAATGTCGTGTTTACATTTTGCCAGTCGATTGGTGCAGGTTGATTAGTTTTCATGGTTATTTCTGAAATTTTAGGCGCGTGAACGCTAATTTATTATTATAATGGTGTTAGGTAAAATTGGAGTTTTGTGGTATTTCAAATGACATTTATTGCTTTACATTCTTATAAATAGGTGTTCAATGAACTTGTTTATAGAATTATAAACACTAAATTGATTTAAAAAGCAAGATACTCACAAATAATGTGTTTATGTACATTTCGCGGTGCTGTGCCGCATCGTCAGAACACGTGTACAAACAGGTGAACTAGACTGAGGTTATGGGAAGGAAGTAGGTGGGTGTTTATGGGAGAGGGAGTGGCAAGAAATTTGTTTATATAAATTTATAAAGATAAATGTAATTTACAATAAATACCATTCTACTATAATGTCACTTATAGTTATAATAAATTAGCGTAATCGCACCTAATAGTACAGAAATTGAGATTTCAAGCACTGGTATATGCCAATAACAACTCAAGTACATAGACATCAGTTTCTGGCAAAACCTTCAAGCATGAATTAGCAAATATATATTATAAATATAGTTTTAAAGAGCTGATATATATGTAAGCCTATTCCAAGTATACCATAGCACATACAAATAAGTACTGTATATTGTACCGTATACCAACATATAGAGCATCAAACTTATACATATTTTGAAGGTGAATCTATAGGTATTTCAACCAAACCGCGTCACATATATATTTAATTCAGTGACTAGAATTTGAAACAGTCCCCCCAATCCCTCTACTTTAACCAGCTTAACACTCCCCCCCCCCCGTGCACTGATCAGATTTCCAATTTCAGTCGTCAAATTTCACATCGGACCAGTTTGGCACTCGGGGGAACTTCACATCCAGCAAAATTGGCAACAATATAGAGGTTACTGAGTTGCAATACAGTTATTGTGATAATACAGTTTGTTTTAACACGGTTTGGAGTACAGTAATAGCAAGCCTATGTTATAATAATACAGCCTGGGTTGGATTACAGTGATACGAGCTCAATTTTGTGATAATTCATGTTGGATTCAATTACATGTAGAACTGTAAGGCCCCGGGTACGATACGAGCGGCGAGCGGCGAGCGGTGAGCGGCGAGCGGCGTGAGCGGCGCCGCTCTGATTTCGGGTCTCATTTAGTTGCGTGTGAATTTGTTGAGACTGGCCACGATACGTCTGAGCGGCGAGCGGCGATGAGCGACGCCGCTCAGCGCCGCTCATGAATCCATTTCCAAACCGATTTCATTTTTTTCGCCGCTCGCCGCTCACATATAAACCCATAGTTTTTTTTTATCTATATATCGTATTTGTACTACGCTATATATATTCAAAGTAAGGTGAGCGTTGAAAAGTGCCGCTTGTATCGTAGCCACCCCCGCCGCTTACATGCCGCTCAGGTTGCCGCTCGCCGCTCACCGCTCGCCGCTCGCCGCTCGTATCGTACCCGGGGCCTCAAAACAACACAAACTCTATTAGGAGTTATGCTGAAGTTATTGGAAGGCTGATAGAAAATTTTGGAAATATTAAAAAGAGTGCAATTGAATTCGAATAATCTTCAGTATATTACTATAATTTGCCATGATTCAAAGAATTAGAAGGATCGTTCATGCCCACAATAATAATGATAATAATATATAAGTATTATAATATATGCGCTTGTATAATATTACAGATTACATAGGTATTGAATAAGTATTATCTTATAAATGATATATGCCCATAACATAAGTACCTTCGACTGAAATACTATATTAATTACTCAGATTACACTTCAAAACATAAATAAATAGCTCAATAGATTTGAAAAATACCTCTAGCCTACCTCCAATTTCTATATTTCAACTTCATAAATGACGTAGAGTAGAAAGTCTCTAATAAACTTTGGTTATAAGGTGAATTTTGGTTTTCTATTCTGTAAATTTCATTTAGAAAACTTTATTCCCATTCATTCGGTTTAATGAACTATTGAGTATTATAAATGGATAGTATTATAACAAATATTCTAAATGAATTGAATATTATAAATGAATACCTATATGAATAGTATTCATATAGGAGTAACTTTGGAGTTTAGAAAGTTTCCGTTATATGTGTCGTTACCTATATACTAGTATAGATGAATAATACTAGTCATCTATATACTGTACTATAGGTCATCAGTACAAATGTACTGTACAAGGAAAATTATAACCAATCTTCGCAAATCCAATTACGTAACGAAATTAGTCATAACTACAATTTTGCGTCGTATAAAATGGAGCCTCTCCAGGTCAATGACCTATCAAATCATCACAATTTTCACCAATCGTCATAATGATTTATGAATAGAACACCAAATAGTATTAAGTATCAACTATGATTGGCACAACTAATTGAATAATTTCAACTGTATTTGAAGAACTTGAAAAGAAGTCGTTGAAATTCATCATTACTCCTCCCATTATCCACGCACAAGCCTTGTGTTCATGTGGGCATCATCCTCAGAAAAGAACCCTCTTGAGTTTGAACAGTTGTGGCTTAGGTTCTATGTGAAGATGGTTTCCGTATCATACGTTAAAAATGATCACCAGGTCACAAACATAAGGAAAATCACATCAATCTTCGTGGCAATCTCTAATCACTACGTAACAAAATGACTCACACAATTTTGCGAGATGTGAAGAACCTCTCTGGGTTAATGAACTATTGAGGCCTACCGATAACAGTAGAGATATAGATAAAGGTATACACTATACAGAGGTGTAGTTGGAAGTATATAGAGATATATGTGTAGGTATAATATATATAGAGATATAAACTAGTAGAGGACCACTGGTTGTTACGAAACGTCTTGTTTTACTTCATATGGAAGTGACCAAGAGTGATCAACAAGCCACTAGGTAGGCCATATACAGGGTGTCCCCATCACAATACCCCCCTCCTACCCCCCCCCTCCCTCCTCATATGATGCAACCGAACTCCAATCGAAAATCAGTTCACCGCTTTCAAATAATGCGAACGTGTATGTTGATGTATGAGAGAGGGACAGAGAATACGAGAGCGGTTATGTGTGAAAGAGAAAGGTGAAGAGAATAAGCAATAGAAAGAGGTGAAACTGAACCAGAAGGAGAAGAAGAGAAGTAACAAAATAGAAAATAATTGGAAAGAGAGATTTGATGTCAAATTTCTAAAACATGTGTGAATGAGGAAGGAATAAGAAGATGCAAAATATAGCATTTGAAAGAGGAGCATGTGAGAGAGATAGAGATAAAGAGAAAGAGAGACAGAGGCATAGAGAGAATTTTTGATGAGAGAGAAAATAGAAAAAAATGCAAAAAAGAGTAAAAGAAAAGAGGATGAAGATTTGATTTTAAAGAAGTGTACAATCCTTAAATAAGATAGATTGGATTTATTATCATTAGAGATAAGAATATTTACTGTATTCATGTAGATTACAAATATCTCGGCCTAAACTCTGTATTATGACATTGATATAAATAAAAGTAATTAGTTGATGGATTGAAAAAATCAAGATGGCTTGAACGAAAAGATTATTTACTTATATACGTGAAAATATGGGAAGCAGCATAATAATAGTTATAAGATATGCATCTTCATCAAACGGCGAGGTTTAAACAACAAAATGTCCATTCTTGGTGAAAGATATACAAGAATATCATCCCATAAACTGTCAATCGAGAGAAAGAGAGAGAGTGATAGAACCCGTGATAGTGAGTGAGTAGGTGTGATCAAGATCAAGAAAGAGCAACCGATAAATAAGAAGAATAGAATAATTCTATTTTCAATGTATATCCTGGACCATGTATGTATAGAAGAGATTAGATTAGATCGGAGAGAGATAAACAGAGAGTAATAAAGAGAGAGAGAAAGTAAAAGTGGAGTATGGGATTTGATCGACTTTTGATGTATTATTCCGTAAATGTCGCCAGTCCTACAAACATTCTAAACACAGCCTTGCTCAATATTCTATGAATGACTCGTAGTGAAAGAGTTCTTCTGGAGTAAAGCCCATGACAAGAGAAGGATTAAAGTATTTATTTTATTGCATTATTCTTTTCTACAGTGTGCTTCTGTTATGTTCCACTTTGTGCTGTTCGATCTCTTGGTTTTATGCTTTGCTGTAGTTACGAGAACTGCGAGTACAATGAGAACAGATTTTGCAGAGATTTAGGCTTTCAAAGAGGTAAGATGGCGACTGCTTCAAAGCTGTCATTATAATTATATATATTTATTATTATATTATATTTATATATTATTGTTAAAATAGGCTTAGCTATGTAAATGTGACTACGAATATTGTCAGCTGCTATAGAATTTCAGTGCTTAGTATATGCAATGTACATATTAGACTTATATTTACATCAGTGAGTGAAATATTTCTGTGAAATTACTGTTTTCATGTTATTGACCAACAAGGCTGTTGTCTTTGCGCGATGACTAAACAGCTATAATAACTAACCAATAACTATAACTTCGCTATGACTTAAATAAAGATGTTTTTTTTCTTCGTAGTTTCTTCTCTACGTCGTCTCTCTTCTTTCTTTATCAATTTCTTCTGCCTCTTTTTCTTCTTCCTTTCCTTCTCTCTATTCTTCTTCTTTTTTTCTTCTTCTTCTTCTCGTTGTTCTCATCCTCATCCTATTTTTCTTTCTAATTGTCATTCATCAACAATGCTCTGGCAACAGATAGCCTATAGATAGATAGTTAGATAGCCTCTCTAGCTCATAGAATGATAGTCCAACATTGAAGTTCACATGGATTCAATTTCTGGTGTTGTCACATTTGATTAGAATTGATTTGGCTTGACGTTTAAATTTAATGTACTGGACTTCCTAGCCTCCATTCTTGTTATATTGATAGACAGCAATTTAAATCAATTTTAATTTGATGCATAGCTGAATGTTCTCTATTTAATTCTCTATTCTTAAAATTGCACACGGACATTGATTAGAAAACAACTACTGATTTACGGTACCGTACTCAAATTATCAAATTGCATTAATAAATTATAGCTTGAAATCAGACTAATTGTGATTGGCAGTTGATTGCATAAAGTCATATTATGACAGACATTGAATGTTGTACTGTTGGAGTTTTATGATTGGTGAAAAATTTTCAATTGAATTTCTCATACAAAAATGAAATACTGTACCAACAAGCTGGATTCATTCACTATATTATATTTATCTATCTATGATTTTATCACATTTTTATTCAATGACTTTTATTATAAACAGTATAAATTTATTAACAGTATTCCTTAGTTTAGGAGTAAGAAAGTTCATTGTCTTTAAAATCAACTATGTTAGGTTGGATATTTCTGGAACCTAAAATTTTCAACCGAGACGGTAGAAACCATAGTAAATTAACAAACACATAAAAAATCTGACCTCAAAGGGTGATCAAACTGAACTGAGAACGAGAACGCTCCTGCAACTCAGTCAACCATTAAATCAGTTGAGCAGTGTTACCATCTGCATTCCTTTGCAGTGACTGAATTCCAGCACTCAAAGCTAGAAAAATCCTATTTCAAGCGAATTTTCGTGGAATAACAAAACTTTTTTCGAAGAAGATATTCGGAGGGACAAATTAGACCAAGGGCTTAGTCAGGGGGGGAGGTGCTTCAGCACCCCCCGAAATTGACATTTGTAATTTTGTCTCTTGTTCGTTTTTTTATCCCATGAAACTAATACATCCTTATAACCTTCCTGCCTATTTCAGCACCCCCCAAAATAAAATCCTAGCTACGCCCTTGAATTAGACTGACCTCTGACTAAATCTGCCTATTATATTTTTGAAATTTTTGAATCACGGAGATAATGTGATTTTATCACATCACATCAGTTTTCCATTCATTTTTTATATTCTAGTAAGAATGAACTTATTTCTATTAATTGTTTTTCATCTATGAGGTGTTTCCAGCGACCACATAATACAAATACCACATAATTACAGTTTCTATTATGTGGTCGCTGGTGGTTCCATTGGACAAACAAAAACATTCAAAACAAATAATATCAACATTTTAATTTGATGTATTTTATTCCTCCTTCAGACGTCAGGGTTCCTCTTTTCAGTATTTTTACTACAGAGTAGCAGTTCTTCAATAACTGACAAGTAACAGTTAATAATCACAGTTTGTGGTAGAACACTTTCACTCATTTCACCGATATTATCATTAAAACAGTGCCGCGAGCTAGCTTCATACAGAAACAACTAGGTAGTATACACAGGAATAGTATTATTATAAACAGATATACACTACTAGTTTTTAAACTGGAATTTCGCTTTCATCACTGTGTAGAACCAATTGCAGAAAGCTTCTTCTTCCATCCAAAGATGTACGTGTGGTGACTTTGTGGTTTATGGCATGTACTGTAATTACTCAATATTCTTCTTGTTTTTCTTCCTCTTCTTCTTCTTCTTCTTCTTCTTCTTCTTCTTCTTCTTCTTCTTCTTCTTCTTCATCTTCTTCTTCTCCTCTTCCTCCTCCTACCTCCTTCTTATTCTTCTCCTTCTCCTCCTCCTCCTCTTCCTTCTCCTACTTCTTCTTGTTCTTCTTCTCCTATTCCTGCTTCTCCTCTTCCACCTCCTCCTTTCTCTTCTCCTTCTTCTCCTGTTCCTTCTCTTTCATAGTCTTCTTCTTCTACTTCTCCTTCGTCTTCTTATTTTCTATGCAGTCTTCTTCTTCTTCTTCTCCTCCTCCTCCTCCTCCTCCTCCTCCTCCTTCCTCCTCCTCTTCCTTCTTCTACTTCTTCTTCTTCTTCTTCTCCTATTCCTGCTTCTCCTCCTCCAACTCCTCCTTTCTCTTCTCCTTTTCTCATGCTCCTTCTCTTTCCTTCTTCTTCTTCTTCTCCTTCCTCCTCTTCTCTTCTCCTTCTTCCTCCACCTCCTCCATTGTCTTCTCCTCCTCTCTCTACTCCTTCTCATCCTGTTCCTTCTCTTTCATGATCTTCTTCTTCTACTTCTCCTTTGTCTTCTCATTTTTCTGCAGTCTTCTTTTTCTCATTCGTGCTAGTCTTCCTTTCTAAGAACAGGTTAAACATTTTCAGCCATCTAGGGAAGAATCCAGTCTCTTTTCTTGCGACATAGTAGGGATACTGAGGTATTCGACAATTCATTCCACTTTCAAGTTATTCTAGTTATGTGATGATGACATTGTGGTAAATGGTTGTTGGTTGTAGAGAATTTTTCTTGAGAAATAATCATTGTTCAGTTCTGAAGCGTTTTTCTTGGAAGCTTGCGAGTAGGCCTAGTAGGGAATTCTATTGAAGGCGTTTTTAGTAAACCATCGAATTCCATACGATAAAACAACATTGAATTGAACGACTTTTAAAGTACACATACACTCTTGACATGCACTGTTGTACCGCAGCAAACCATGATAAGGATGTGCAGTGTTCAGCTGATCAAATAGATGACTTATTGGATGGAAATTTTCGTGTGCATTGACCATTGTACAAACATCTTCAGAAATATTAAGAGGTGAGAGTTGAGAGTTGTATGATGAAGTGGGCAACGAACAGAAGTTTAAGGAGAAGGAAGAGGAGCAATAAGGGGAGGAGAAGAAGAATAAGAAGGGGAGGAAGAAGAGGAGAAGATAAAGATGAAGATGATGAAGAAGAAGAGGAAGAGAAGAAGAAGAAGAAGAAGAAGAAAGGAGGAGGAGGAGGAGGAGGAGGAGGAGGAGGAGAAAGGAAAACAAGAAGAATATTGAGGAAAATAAGGAAATAAGAAAACTAAAAGGAGAAGACAGAAAAATGTTGAGACAGTAAAGGAAAATGGAATAAAGGAGAATGAGAAGTTGATTCAGTTTGTCAAGAAAAGAGAAGAGAAGAACAAGAACAAGTGTTTAACAACAAGTTGAACAACGAATATTGCAACGGTGGAGGAGTGGAGAGAATAGCAGAAAGAAGTGAGTAGGAAGAGTAGAAAGAAAATGATGAGGAGGAGAAAGACCAGTAGGCCTCTGATGGTGCAGAGATCAGCAAGGAAAAGTAGTTTAAGAAGGAGGTAAATGGAAGAGGAGTGAGAGAAGGATGAGAAAAAAAGAAGAAGATGAAGAAAAAGGTATAGATGAGGGATGAGAATGAAGAGGAGGAGAGTAAGTAGAAGAATAAGAAGAAGAACGAAAAAGAAGAAGAAGAAGAAGAAGAAGAAGAAGAAGAAGAAGAAGAAGAAGGAGAAGAAGAGGAAGAAAAAGGGAAAAAGAAGAAGAATAACAACGAAAAGGAGAAAAAGGAAAAGAAAGAAAAGGAGGAGGAGAAGAAGAAGAAGAAGCATAACTCCACGAAGTATAAGGGTGTGAAGAAGTAGAACAAGAAGGATAAGAAGTAGAAAAATTTAGAAGGTCAATATGGTGCGTAGAAGTAATTAAGGAATAAGAATAAAAAAGCAATTTGGAAAAGTGTGACTTGGCTGTGACCTCTAGTGGCAGTGGTGAAGTCCATTAACCTCTGAACCCACTAACTAGCACCATAGACTAGCCAAATAGAATGCCTTATCTGTGCTGGAGCTAACACCACTCCAGGCTACCACCACTGCTCGTGGCTTGCTTCTTTCGGGGCACTCTATACAACTACCAGAGTCGTGACGATCTTGTGTTTATTAGAGGGCCGTTAATTTCTTGCCATTCTGAAGGTCTTCTAGTCAGCTATGAATGGGAGGTGTTGGTTGCAATTATTATTATGAATGAAAGAGTTGAGAGTTCACGTTTTCCAGAAGAGCTGGGAGTAACAAGGTTTGTACACGATCAGAGTTTCCATCAAAATCTGTCCAATTGAACCTTGAATTGAACGGCTGACTTGTAAAAAGTACCAGTATACTACTGGACATGCAATGTCGCATATGAACTAGAAATTGCTATGATAAATGTTGGACCTATATGATGACATTGAAATTTTAGTAATAAAGACTTCATTGTACGCGATTAAATTTCTATAAAATAAAATAGCCTTGAATTGAACAGCTGACTTGTGAGATAATCTCACACTTGACATGCACTTTTATATCGCAGCAAACCATGATCATTTTGCCTAGTGTGTGGTAGCCTTAAAAGACAGATGTTTAGGATTGTTCAATTGTTTGAATCAAAACAACATTATTTAGTCACACGGACTTGAAGAGTCTGATTCTTAAGTTATTTTTCTTTTTTCTGACGGTGATGCCCACATGAGCTCTAGGCTTGTGCGTTGGTAATGAGAGTGGTGATGATGAGAGATGACGACTGTTTTTAGGCAGTCGGGACCGACGCGGTTTTTCGTCCCGTCCGAAAGACGGGAGTGGCCGATTTTGTTGTCAAAATCCGTTCCGTCAACTGTATTCGATCTTGAAACCTTTGGATTTTATCAGACCGGCGCTTCTCGCCCCAGAATAGCCTAGTCCGATTCTTGTGATTAATTAATAGTAGAAGCTTCATGATATATACTTAGTGCACTACCTTTGTCGAATCCCTCATTTCTCCCCCCACCACACTGAACATGACACCCATCCGAAATTAATTACTGGCAACCTTCGACTGTCAATGGCAACGTGTAAACCGCCACTGTCACCGTGTAAACGCGCCATAATGCACCAATTTCCGCTCCACAGCATCTCATCATTGATTAATCGCATTTTCCCGCCACAATCTGCTCACTTCCGGAATTCGCGTGAAAGTTCCCGCTTCCGGTCGCAGCTCTGCCGACAATACACATTCACATGTCTGTCTGCAGACCGTAACATACACGTAACACAGTTCCGCGGCTGATGCATTGCACTGGCGTGACGGGCGAATAATTATGATAGGATAAAAAAAACAGCTGATTGTTACTGTGATTAAGACTATGCAACGGTGTTATGACGGTTTTAATTGATGTACTGCTGTACTCTACGTACAGTTTGTGTAGAAAAGCTTGATGTACGATACTAGAAAATAGTATAGAATACTACATAAAAATACTATCTAAAAATATTTCAGAATACACGCTTTTCATCCTTGAAGACATCTGAGTACAGAACCAGTACCCCACAACTTCTCGAGCTAGCCAATCACACGCCTCCAACGTTGCCAACGCTGCCACACTTCTATAATAATGATGAACAGATGTTTTATTTCTGATCATCTGCTCTAAAGTCATCCAAGTTAACACTCTAATTGGTGATATCAGACTGAAATTTCGGTTTAATACGCATGCGTGCACAGATGTTTGAACAGCAACATGACAACATTGCCGAGCATTCCAATTGGATAACGCACCAAGCTGGCCAGTTGTCTGAAAAGCACAATAATGAGTAGGATGCGCAGAAGTTACCATGGAAACACGTAAAATAAAACTTGTCTAATTTGGTTCAGGGTGACGTCACACTTCTCAACATCCAGGCTGGAATATGTGCGTGAACACATATTCTACTGTGAATTCTAGTACCGGTGGTACGTTGGGTGGCTAGGCGGTTTGCCGATCTGTCATATTGACTAGTTTCAAAGCCTGACATACTGCTGGTGTGTATCACATTAAAACTGATTATTGTAAGACTTTAGTAGTTGACTAAAGTCTTGCAAGACATAGTTCTTTGAACTAACAACAACAGCATACTTAGTTGTTTGGACCGCCATTGCTGTGATGTTTGTAGAAACCGCCCATTGTGGGAGGAGCTTATCTAGGCCAATGGCAGTCGTTCACCTTGATAGGCCATTCAACTGCCAATCGCAGCGCTCGGTCACGAGTATAAATTCTGCTGCACTGTACTTTAGTTTCACCAGAGATTGATAATGGTGTAACAACTGAAACTGCAGTATCTCGTTGCTTTATTAAATATGTGGTTTTATTATATTTATGTGGTCTTCTTATTCAGTATGGATAACTACCACAACATCACCTTCACTACTACACAAAAAGATTAATCTTGATTTGAATCAATCGAACTCAATAAAAGATATCACATGAATTGAAATGTAATCACGTACTTTTTTGTTGAATTAGATGATTAAGATTGTACAAATGAACTGGTTGTACAAATGAACAAAAATATAGTACAGGTCGGAAAATTAAAAAATTAAAAATTGTTGAAAATTGTTGAAAATTGTTCCACCCAACTGCCATATATGTTAAGCTATTCCTCAAGAACTGTAGTCTAATCTAATGTCTATTAGGCTAGGCGTACACCGGTTAGTCAAGACAAGACAAGACGAGATTAGTCTCGTTTAGTCACAATAATTCACATAGCTTCTTATGAAGCAACACACACCGATTAGTCATTGCATCGGTGTGTGCTGCTTTATTAGCAACTATGTGAATTACTGTGACTAAACATGACTAATCTCGTCTTGTCTTGACTAACCGGTGTACTAAATGACTAAATGACCGGTGTCTTGACTAACCGGTGTAATAAAATGTCTATAGACATTTTATTTAGGCTATTCTCAAGAATGGTCTATTCTAATGGTTAAAACACCCCTTTTCCGATACATTTCCTCCTCTTAACACCGATCCCAGAAATGTGAAACGTATTCTGATTGGTTGGTAACTATTCTGTCGCGGCCAATTAGATTTCAGCACTCGCGTTTCAAAGACTGACCTTTGAAGAAATGTTCAGGACACTAGATAAAGAAAACTATCAATGGCTTACTATTTGTGTGGTCTGCTCTATTTACTTGGCTTTCACTGAATGAAATGGACACAAAACTATTAGGGTTTGTTCAAACGTAGAGACTTATTGCGATAGAGCGGTTATCTAGAGAAGTGTGCAGTTGTTACAAACAGAAGAATTGTGATGAAATGTCGTAGTAGAGTGGTATCAGCTCTAGCCTTACGTTGATAAAAAGCACTGCCGATTTGTGAAAAACTACTTATTTGTAAGTTTGTTATTAATATTTTTGTATTTTTTCTTTCAATAATATGACAATATTTTTGAGGCTGAAGCATATTGAAACATACAACTCATTTCAACAAGAAGTGATGTAGCAAATCAATCCTATAAATCAATAGAAATCAAATCAATACAAATAGTACAATAGTAAAACTTCAATCATTATTTTGTATTAAGCAATAAGATACAAATAATCGTATTGCTACAGATAAAATAATGAGAAAAATAGTAATAGTAAACACAATAATCATCATAAACCTAAACAAGAGAAATTTGGTCAAGAGGTCAGTTGCACGAGAAGCCAATAAATTCAACCGTAAAGTGACGTCATATAACGGGAACAAAGCACCGAAATCCCACATATCAAAATTAGGGTGATATGAGCCAGAAAGCATACTACAAAAAGGTACTTTTATATGCTAGTCTACTCAATCAAATGCTCAGAATCATTTTGTGTAGACCTAAACAGAAGCAATTGAGTATTAACAGATATTTATCTTATTTAACAAATCTCAGCTTTTTTTACAAAATGTTGGGGGGCACGTGCCCACTGTGCCCCCCTCCCTGGTGCGACGCCTATGGTCATCAAGACAAAAATATTGTTCAAGTTCAGATTTCATTGTTCTAACTTTATATGCGTAATGCTCATTGTTCTAACTCTATATGAGTAAAGTGCAGTTAGTTATTCTACTAAGACAAAAACAAACGACTATTATTGCATGATTGGTTGGTTAGAATGTATGGTAGAGGAATGACCAATCTCTGTTCATCACGGAGCGAAGGCTAGTGAAAGAACAACTGGACTCTATCCAAGGACCTTCAGCAACTGACTCGTGACATCCGTGTTCACACACAACAATTTACAAACTTGTTTTATTGGAGATTGTAAGTTATACCAGAGATAATCCATTCATTAGTCTATGGTCATATTCGTAGTTGTTGGTGAATCTCATTGATAAAGTATTCACTTTACTTTATTATTCAAGAAAAGATTATAGATATTAGAGAACAATCTACAAACTTGTTTCATTAGAAATTATTGTAAGTTACAGCAGGATTCAATTAACTTGTCATAAGTCAGCTGATCCAGTAATAATTAAACAGTGATTTCGACACAATAATCAAAAGGCTTGAAAGTCTTAAAGGCCTTTAAAGTCTTTAAAAGACCTTTTTGAAGAAGACCTTTCATAGAATAACTTTTTAAAAGACCTTTTCAATAATCTGTGAGATTCAGCATTTGTAGGTTAAGTATTGTGATCATATGCTCGTCGATCAGCTGACTTATGACAAGTTAATTGCATCCTGCTATATATTTGTAGTTGTTGCTAAATCTCATTGACGAATTATACAGTTTACTATACTACAGAGCAGAGATGATTCAGAGACTCTTTCCTTTCCTTTTCTGTGCCACAGACACTGTATAATCACAGTGCGGTCATTAGATGTCATACTTTCTATTGGTTAGCTCAGTCAAATCCACCATACTTTTGCCAATTCCCATAACATTTACATTGAAAAGATACTTGAATTATAATTGATGCACTCCTTACTTACAATTTTCCTATGCCAGTGTCTGGTTTTATCATATTTGAAGCATAGACTAACTATACTAACTATGTTGTCTGTGGTTTGAAGCTTTCGAGATATTGTTAAACCAAAAGTGAAGAGACTATTTTTTATTTTCAGAATATACTGATTCTCAATGTTATTCCTGAAGTAGGAGTTTGACAAATGAGTGAATGGGTTCAAATTTGCCTGTAAGCCCATAACAGAATTGAAAATAATGTCGAAAATATGGTGCTGGCGGGAAGGAAAACTGTTCCAACACAGTGTTATGGACCCTTTCACACCAATGACCACACTGTGATTCTACAGTCTCTGTAGTTCTACTGCCTAAAAATCACCTGAAGTCTACAAGGAAACTAGATGCAATTCTCATAAACACTTCCGAGAAATCAGTCAAAGTATGATTTTATTTTCCGCCTAGTTATTTCACAACCTCAACCGTGACATAAAAGTTAATCCTCATGTTTTGACGTCATTGTGCATGTATTTAGTATGTAAAATCACAGAGAACAGAAACTGATTAGTAACAGATTAGAGAGTATAGCTTCCCTATGGTAAAAGTTATTTATAACATTTTATTAGTCAGGTATATTTTTACCTAAAAAGATAGATATTACTCTACCTGGTATGACTAACTATTATGTCACAACTTCCTATTGTAATCAAGTTTTTATTACGTAATTCGATATGGAAGTTAATTGTAGATTAGGAATTTGCCGGTACATGGGCGTTATTATTAGCATAAATGATAAGTACTATCAGAATAGCGTCATGCTTAGGAGTGTAACAATACAGTTCATTAACAAATTAGAATTCATCTACATGATAATAGGTTTTATGGGTGAGCCATATTACTGATTTAGGTAAGGTAGTTTAATAAGGATGATATTTAAATAATGCATGTGATGATTTCTCATACAAGAAATTAACTGTTTAGAATTTCAAACAAAAGGTAATAGGATTTATGGAGATGTATTACGTAATGTTAATGTACATTATTGTGTTGGTCAGAATAAAATAAATCAAATTTCAAATGTAGTTTTGAAAAAGAAACAATCTATCATCGACAGATGAATATGGAGCCTATTCTAAAGAATTTAGACTTGTAGACAATAGAAAAAGTACTATTTACTAAACTAAGTACAATATCTGTTTAGGCCTACTTCAGTAAATATTTTGATGGATAACCACTCTAGAAAAATCTTAATTTCCAAAAAATATGAGTTTTTGAGCACTAAATGATTTCATGCTATTGAAGGTTTAAGGACCAAGTCAATAATGCAGAGTTGATTTCAAACCTAAGTTCAATAGTTCACTATTAAAGACGAGCCCGAATTATATAATCATTTAAAACTGAATCAACAGAAGGAAACGTGCTCTATCTAAACTCTCGTGTTGATACTAACTAAAAGAAGTCACGTGGAATCAAACACGTGTTATAAGCCTCCTACGCACCTTTCTTCATCTTCTCCTTCTACTTCTTCTTCTCCTTCATCTTTCCCTTCTTTTCTTCTCCTAATGTTTCTTCTTCTTCTTCTTCTTCTTCTTCTTCTTCTTCTTCTTCTTCTTCTTCTTCAATCTCTTCTCCGTCTTCTTCTTCTTCTTCTTCTTCTTCTTCTTCTTCTTCTTCTTAACTTCCTCTTCTGCATTCTTATTCTCACTATTCTCCTTACATTCCAAACCTCTATTCTAATCTTCTTCATCGCACTGCATTTCGCCCCTCATCACATCCATTTTGTCAATATAATAATAATAATTCTCAGTCAGTGTCAAGGCAATTGAAATAGAGCTGATGGTGTGAAGGTTTAGTAGTGATGACGCATTTACCGCTAAATAACAACAAGGAAGGAACGAGAGAAAGAGTGTGTGTGTGTGAGAGAGTGAGTGAGACAGAGAGAGAGAGAAAGATAACTTTCTCAGCTGTATTTGATTTTGACGAGAGCACAAGCATTTCTATACTCATTCTCAATTTAACACATAGAGGGTACATAATTATTTGAACATATAGTTGAATAATATATAGATGAATTATATAGCTGAATAGTATATAGTTGAATAATATAAAGTTGAATCCCAATATAGGAATTGTTTAATATCTATATTAATAAAAGAGAGTTGGTGTCTGTACGCTCGCTTATAACTCGAGAACGGCTGAACCGATTTAGATGATTTTGGATTAGTTTGAATTGTTACAGCACTGCTTAACATAATGTGTATTAAGTCTGATTGCAGATACTGATTTATAATGATTCTATAAATTCGATTGTATAGGATAAATATTTTTATGAAATTTAATCAAGACACAATTCATGAGCAATTATTAAATTATTGAACAATTTGTGTTGACTAATAATAATTCATATGATGCGTGACCACCCATTATTAAGAGCAATACAAAGTTTTTCTTCGTTGTAAGGCTTCCATCGAATCTTGAAACCTTATAAAGAGCATTTAGAAATCAATGACAAATGGGCCGGGCCTACTGTTAGAAATTAGCAATCTACAGTCCTGTATACCAATACCGGACTTTTCAGAATACCTGTTTATCAGATCAATCATAGAATGTAAAAACATTATCGGTCATTCATAAATTAATGCTTTATTATGGACTTATAGTATATATGTATATAGTATTATAATAGAATGTATGCTGTATTTGACGGAAGTAATGTTTAGTCTCATGCCTTATTTTCAAGTGAATAACCAACTGTAAATTATGTTGGATTCATTCCAGAAATGACTAATTACTCACGAATCTTGGTCACAATACTTATTGAGAATCCAAATAATCACCTGAAATAGAGAAAAATTGTTAGTTTAATAACATTATTATAAATCGAAATAAAAATACAAAAATATTGTCAAAATATAAATACGACAAAATACAAAATAAATATTACAACAAATATATTACGACAAATATAAAACAACATCGACGACAAATATATTGTCAAAACACTTAAGAAATCAGTACAAAACCTTGACTCTTTCAAACGTTTATAGAAAATAGATTATTTTATAATATAACAGAGGAATTTTCATAAGAAGTATATTGATATCAGTGTTTATGTTTATGATAGTCTATATAGAAAACAGATTATTTTATAATATAACAAAGGAATATTCATGAGAAGTATATTAAAAAGTGCTTATGATAGTGTTTGGGCTCAATCCTGAGAAGAGTATTTTCTAATGAAAAACTACAAGCTGATGTATGTATTCTTATTACACGTCCTAATAGTATATATTTATTGAGTGGTCATAAAGCCTCGTCTACACGACAACGACATTTGCGCAAATCTGGTTTGTGCAAACCTGATTTGAGCCAGGTTTGCGTCGTATCGTGTAGACGGGAGATCGTTGCAAATTTCAGAGGTTGGAAGGTTTGTGCTTTTTTCGATCAATCTCAGCCAGATCGTAGCGATTTTTCTAGGAAACGATTTGACATTCTATTCACTTGCGGAAATATTAATACTGGAAATGAATTACATTTCAATGTCAACAGTAATTAGAATGTAATATCGTAACGGTTGGGAAAAATAATTTGAAAACAAATACAATACTACAAAAACACATTAACTAATTTATAACTTCATTAAAAAAAAAGTATTTTAAAACGCTTGTGGCACTTATACCGAGTAGCATATTGATAATTGAAAAAAATGGAATACAGACTTTAAAAAGCTGATGAATTTTTCCAATTTATTTCAAGAATTCACTTAATTTAACGATTCCAAGTGAAATACAGTATTCATTTCAGTGATATATATTAGCAGTCGTGCACACTTCAAATAAAGGATGAAAATAAAAGTATAAAAATGAAAAGAATCTCAAGGCTATCAACCATCACTAAAGCTTTTACGGCTACCGGTTAATCGAGATCCTTTTTATGGGTTCAGAGTTTTTATTGATCTTTTCTGCGACATATTACCTTTTACGACAGCTTGTCGCAAAGTCTCAAGCGGACCGTGGACTAGCAATATTATTGAGCAATGTTGATGGCAGTATTGTACAATGTTGAACAGTATTCTACAGAAGACGATCAATGTAACTTTCACTACGTTGAAAATATAATATATAAATATTATCATTGTATTTTATTATACAGTATGTTATATCATTGTATTAAAATATATAATATTATTGTTCCTAGCTTTCGAGAGAATTCGAGACTGAAAGAGGTAATAAACTCTTCAACACTTTGAACATGTGATGTGATGAGTTAATTCATTAGAAATCAAGGTGGCTTGACAAAATAAATCAGCTATACTAGGATTCAAAATACTGAAATTTATCTATATATTTCCAGGAACTACCTCATGTTGGTTCGGAACCCACCCAAAACTATAGCTACTTCCACCATCATCCACACATAACTCCAATAATGTCTAAAAAGAGTGAATATAATATAACCTAAAGACACGTCGGTGTATTGGATGATGACTTAGGCTCGGCGTACACCGGTTAGTCAAGACAAGACAAGACAAGATTAGTCACGTTTAGTCACAGTAATTCACATAGTTGCTTATGAAGCAGCACACACCGATGCAATGACTAATCGGTGTGTGTTGCTTCATAAGCAACTATGTGAATTACTGTGACTAAACGTGACTAATCTCGTCTTGTCTTGTCTTGACTAACCGGTGTACGCCTAGCCTTAGACGACCTAATTTCAACCACCAATATTGTTCAACGTCTTAAGTCCCAGGTGCTCTAATTCCTTATTCAGTACTGAATTCACAATGAAAAGTGAGAGCACTTCCAATATGCACTTTATTATTCAATATAACCAACCTGACTTCCATAGAAAGTGCCTACACTTACGCCATCAAGATGCCGTGTCTCTAGTTTACGATAGTCCACCACACTTGCCTACCCTAAAACATTACAGCAAATCCATGAGACAAGTTGCAGCACTCATCAGCTGATCCCATTCCAGAGCATGGAAACAGCTGCAACATGTTGCAATACAAATCTGTGAAACTGCGCTATCTTCACTATAGTGCGATTCACGTCAAGAAGTCAGCATTGCTTAGATGGGAGTTTGCTATCCTTGTTCAGCACAAGGCAGTTGCTGATGTCTCTATCCTATTAGCACTGTGCATAGTTGCCGCACTGTGCATTGTTGTCGCACTGTCCCAACAAACAGGTTTGGTGCAGTTTTCTCTTTCTCTCTCAATGAAACTTGGCATCAATGCTCCTCACATAAACAATACTGACTTCTTGACGTGAATCGGACTATAGGATGAAGTTGATGCATAAACACTATCGAATTGTTTCAAAGGATATGAATATTGCTGTTATGAAATTGAAAACAATGATTATCTGCAGTAATAAAAACTTGGAGAAGTTTTATTAGTCTCCGTCAACATAAAACTGATATAAAACCATGGAACTGGTATAAAACTTGGTTTATGGGTGATGGAACAATCTAAGTTTGCCATTACTGACAGAAAATTGTTTGATTTCACTTGAAAAAGTATAAAATGCATAGAAAGTGAATGAATGAGCAGTACTATTAATTTCGTGTAATTACCTCTGAATGTCGTACTTATTGTAACACTAAAAGCAATTATGCAAATTATTTGTTCGTACAGATTAATAAGGAAACAATTTTAATTCTTGTTCATAGTCTTGCAAAATGTCTTCTGATATAATGTCATTTTCTTTAAATAACACACTACTGTACCAAACACTACATTTATGTATATATAATGTATGTAATATATTATCTACTTGTCTCAATGATTTGTTGCAATGAAAACTGAGTATATATGTATATATAATGTATGTAATATATTATCTACTTGTCTCAATGATTTGTTGCAATGTTAACTGAGTAAGGTAGATCAAATTTGAAAATTTACTGAAAAGAGAATAAAATTGTAAATTTTTAGAAAGACAAAGCAAAACGTATTCTGCCAAGCAATAATTCAGAATGCATTTCAACATTGCCAAAATAGAATTGGTCCAATGGAAAGTAGATTTTGTCATAATCATGCTTTATTAGAAGACCAAAAATGTTTCATACCATATTAGGAGGTACTAAATATCTCTTGTCTAAGAAGCAGTCTGCTTCTCAAGCAAAGAATTTGGGACAAAGATTTAATCGATACCCAGCATCAGATTAAACTATTTTCGATAAATTTGAATAATTCTGATAACTTTTATGCGCAAACAATCGATCAACCAGATCGCTCCCATGGATCTGAAATTTTGGTAACTGTATATATTCTTGTTATGGTAAAGATATTGCATCAACTATTGCGAATAGTTCAAAATTTAAAGCAATAATACCTACTTCCACATTGGAAAGGTTTTTTAAAGCAATGACCGCAAAATATAGATGACTATTTCATCTCTAGTGTTGCTATTTTTTCTCATACTGTTGATAATTTCGTCACAATCGTATTTCATTTTGGCAGAGATTGTATTTGAAGAAGAATGGTAGGTAATACAGTAATAAGTACAAAAGGTGAAAACAAAGCAACAGAAGAAGAAAGTCAATAAGAAGAAGAAGAAGTAGGAACTAGATGAACAATAACAAAATAAGGTAAAATAAGGAGAGCAATGCAACGTATGTATTGTTGAACAATTGCAACGTGAAGGTAGGAAAGGAATAATTAAGAAGATGATGAAAAACAGGAATTTGAAAGGTAAAAAGGCAAGAAGTTTATAAGTGAAGTAGACCTAGAATATTTCTATTTACGTAAAACTGTATTGGATTGAGACATTGTCGAATAAATAATTTTACGAGTAGTATCAAATGCTTCACGTAGAATCAAGTCAATAAAATAGAATAAATTGTTGGAAATTTGATCGAATCCTTTAAAAATCCTTATTAAATTAAAGTAACCATAATTAGTTACATGAAGTACGTATACCGTATACAAGGTAATCACGATTAAATTTTGGATGTGATGGTAATTGTAAGTGGAATGGTGGAGGAGGACGGGATTGACCTTATACCATTTTACAACAAATTTGTATCACAACATGTTGCAGCAAACTACTCTATCAGTTGTTTCAAGCATGCTCTAGAATAAAAGCAGCTGATTAGTCTTGCAACTTGTCCCAGGGATTTGTGACAATGGAAATCATACCCTTCCACAGACATTATAACAAATTAGACACAGTCACAGACTAGGAAGTAGTTAAAAAACCAAACCATAGAAATTAACATAGTTCCACTAGTTTCCAGACCAGGCTGCGTGCGTGTAAATATGCTGTATTTGGTCTGACAATAATTATTATTCAGTCCTGAAAACACTTTTCAATACTAGAAACCTCAGATTATTGGTAAGTTGGTTGTTTGAGACAACGTAAGAACTTAATACCAGTTCGATTTACGTAATCAGGCAACAACTGGAGAGAAAAAAAATATTACTTAACACCGCTTGGTGACTAGACTTGAGGCTGTTCATTGACTTCGGAAAAAGAGAAAGAGATAATAAAAATGGTGCATTTGCGTGTAGAAGTAGAAGAAAAAATAAGAGGAATAGGAGGAGGAGGAAGAAGAAGAAGAGAAAGAAGAAGAGAAGAAGAAGGAGAGAAGGAGAAGGAAGAAGAAGAAGAAGAAGAAGAAGAAGAAGAAAATGAAGAAGAAGATGAACAACAACAAGAACTTGAAGAACAAGAACAAGAAGAAGTAGGAGAAGAAAAGAGACAGATTTAGCAGACAAACGAGCGAGAACGATAAAGATGAAGAATTACATACCTTTCTCCTCTCTCCAACAAGGAACTTTCTAAATAAGAGATTAAGATCTCTGCTCATAATGCGTGATGTGTCTATGAATAAATTGCCCGACTACTTAAAAATCAAAAGTAAGAACCCAATGATGAATAACTAATCTCACTACCGGTGTATCTTTGTTTTGAAAAGTTCTATTCAAGCCCCTTCCTTGATTCTTCGTAATCGTCTTATAAAATCAGTGCCTGATAGTTTGAATTAAGAACTGAACGGAATTTGAGAATAATAAAGTACTTTTTTGAAAGAGTTATTGATTTTTCAGACGAATTATTACGAAAACATGAATAAATAATTCTGAGGAATAAAAACTTTACTTTATCTAAGCGTTGTAAGATTTACTCAACCCAACAAAATAATACCTAAAATTCTTTATAAAATACATTCATATGTATTTTGTTATGGGTATATAATGAATACTTAGTTAAAAGATTGGGAATATTAATCAATCAACATTCACATTCGTCTTCAATAATTATTGAAAATCACAACTTGAAAATACATTATAAATAACATAATTGATGATTACTACTCAACATGAATATTTCCATTCTAACTGAAACCGAAGTATTCAAAAGCAACAATATACACGGTTGAAGTTGGAGTGATTCTATTGGCTACTGGCTAGCAAAACAAAATGGCTGCCCATAGGAATATCAAAATGGCGGACTACTGTACTGTGATTGGCTGAAACAGTTTTCGAGGAACCGCTTGGATTCCCTATGGTCGTTGGATACGATAATAATTATTTTTCTTGTAGGCCTACATGGAATTTTATTCGACCAACTCAATCAGCTGTTTGAATAACAATACGATTGTTATTGTTAATGTTACAATAAAATTGTAAATTCATACAATTGAATGATAATATTTCAATTCATGTGATGTCTTCAAATGAATATTTAAGTTGATTTGAGATTTGGAGATGAAAAATAATTATTAATAAGCTTTATTGTATTCGAATTTATTTTTGATATCTTCAATTGATTCTAATCATGATTGATCGATTGTAATTGTGAATATATAACCGATTATTAATATTTTGTTATTATTTAGGGAATTTCAATTCATGTGATGTATTCAAATGTATAATCAAGTTGATTTGAGACTTGGAGATGAAAAATCATCATTAAAAAGCTTTTTTGTATTGGTCTTAATTTGATATCTTGAATTGATTCCAATCATGATTGATCGACTGTAATAGTGTGAATATATAACAGATTATTAATATTTTGTCATTATTTGGGGAAGAATTACACATCATTACCATAATCACTTCAAATTAATTCAAGTAGTTTCAATCATGATCAATCTATTTCAATTGTAAACAAAGTATTAGATTATTGAGATTTTGTTGTATCTGGAATATTGAGGTAGACACTGAAAATGATTAAAACAGTGTAACCAAATATAAACAAGTTATTGCTCACAAACTAAGCAAGACTTGCCAAACTTCATCCCTATTCCGACACTGTCGTAGACGTATTTCTTGTTTCCGACGTAAAATGTAACACCATTAATAATTCCAAAATTAACATTCAAACCTCGCGCTGCTTCATGCTTAAACACGTCATTGCCTTCATTTCGTCCTCTTCTTCCTCCTCCTTCTCCACATCATCATCACTTCCTCTTCTTTGTTTCTTATTTTCTTTGTTCTTCTTGTTCCTCATCTTCTTCTTCCTCTTCTTCTTCTTCTTCTTCTCCTCATCTTCTTCTTCATCTTCTTTCTTCTTGTTCCTCATCTTCTTCTTCCTCTGTTCCTTCTTCTTCTTTTTTGCTCTCTTTCTTCTTCTCCTCTTCTCCTTGTTATTCCTCCTTTTCTTCACCCTCCTTTTCATCCTCTTTTTTTTCGTCCTTCTTCTCCGCTTCTTTTCTTATTTTTCTTCTTCTTATTTTTCTTCTTGTTCTTCTACTTCTTGCTCCTATACACACTTTTCTTTTGTGACAGCTTCAATTCGCAATTAACATCAACACATGCTGCTCTAATTAATAGCAGCACACGAAACGTGATTGTAAATATTTCAAATTACTGTTGCCAACGAATTTCACATGTGACTGACTATACCTGCTTCGTTAGTTCTGTATTCTGTAGCCTATAGGATTGTCTTTTGATTTCACTATTCTCTACGATATTCTTCCTTCATGCTTCTGTGATGTTAATTTTGATTCTACGTTTCTCTTCAATATTCCACCCTCCTTTTCTAAATATTCATACCTCCTTTTGAATTATATACCTTTTTACCTCCATACCTCCTTATTCAAACCATATAACTTGAATATTCCTTTAAAATGTACATTGCAATTCAGCTACAAAAGAAGTTTGTTAATCCCTATGGACAAGATCATATTTCACATCAAATTCCCTTCAATATAATCATCTGGAATTTAACAGTTGATTAGTTAAGGTTCCCACACACTAGGCATGCATATCATGTTTTGTCGAGATATAACAGTCAATGTCAACTGTATGCTTTTCAAGGTATTGAGGTAGCTATAAACACCCTTCAGGCTAGGCATACACCGATTAGTCAAGACAAGACAAGACGAAATAAGTCACGTTTAGTCATAGTAATTTACATGGTGGCTTATGAAGCAACACACACCGATTAGTCATTGCATCAGTGTGTGCTACTTCATAAGCAACTATGTGAATTACTGTGACTAAACGTGACTAATCTTGACTAATCGGTGTACGCCTAGTCTTATAGAGCCCTAGAAATGCCCACTAGAATAAATTGAATTAATAGACGACAACAATCAGATTTAAAAAAATGGAAAGAAATTTAAAACTTCAAAGCCCATGAAAATTCTCAAACTCAGAAAGAATGTATCTCTAAACTGCAGAATCAAATCTCAAATTCCAGGTTTGGTATTGAATGGAACTTGAAGAATTTGATTCGAACGCAATGTGCTCTGTAATCAGTTTATCATAGCCAAGTAAAATTGTACCAGAGGTAATCCATTCATAATTGCCAGCAATCCAATTGGGTAATTTGATCCTGAAGCATCACTTTCTATTACAAAGCCGTCCCTATGATTTTCAAATTAAATTGAATTAGCCTACCTTCAATTTAAGACCAAGATGTTTATCGTATAGGCCGAACAGTTCTCGAGACATAGCTCTTCAAAGTTCATAGCCAAGTAAAAGTCAAGACAAGACAAGACAAGACGAGATTAGTCACGTCTAGTCACAGTACTTCACATAATTGCTTATGAAGCAACACACATCGATTAGTTATTGCATCAGTGTGTACTGCTTCATAAGCAACTATGTGAATTACTGTGACTAAACGTGACTAATCTCGTTTTGCCTTGTCTTGACTAACCGGTGTACGCCTAGCCTAACACGATGAAATTTCCACAAACTCTTTTCAATCGGTAAACCTTGAATTGAACAGCTGACTTATAAACACACCCACACACTAGACATGCTAACACATTCTTGCTAACCGGTCTTTTCAATTCTCTTCAACTGTTGCTAACTTAATCCTCTTCTTCTTCTTCCTTTTCTTTTCAATAACCTTCTTCATTCATTTCTCTTCTCTTAGTTCTCAATTCAACAAGTTTTCCTGTTCATGACGTCATGAGTAATGAATGCTGTGCTGTGCGCAATTGTCGAATAACTGCAGTAGGTGGGTGGACTGGTGAAAAAGTAGTCGGCTGGCTCAATTGAACAATGGCTATGCTCTTCACCGGATCATTAGCTACTTGGCTCACCAACGATTATCGCGCAAGGAGACGATAAAGAGAACAAGTGGACAGAGAAAGACAGAGGGAGAGAGAAAAGCAGAAGAAGGAGAAGAAGAAGACGATGTAGAAAGAGAAGGAAAAGTAGAAGAAGAAGACGACTTAGAAGGAGAAGAAAAAGTAGAAGAAGAGTACAAGAAGAAGACGACATAGAAAGAGAAGAAAAGGTAAAAGAGGAAGAGTAGAAGAAGAAGACGACGTAGAAAGAGAAGAAAAAGTAGAAGAAGAAGAGAAGGAGTAAAATAAAAGGAGAGAAGAAGGAGAATAAGAAGAGATAGAAGAAAAGAGAAGAGGAAGAAGGAGAAGAAGGAGGAGTAGAAGAAAAGGAGAGAAGAAGAATAAGAAGGAGGAGTAGGAGAAGAAGGGCAAGAAGAAAAAGGAGAAAGAAGAGGAGTGAAGAAGGAGAGAAGGAGAAGAAGAAGAAGAAGAAGCAGACGACATAGAAAGAGAAGAAGAAGGAGGAGGAGGAGTAGAAGATGGAAAGAAGGGGAAGAAGAAGGAGTAGAAGGAAAGAAGAAGGAGGAGTAGAGAAGGAAGAAGAAGAAGAAGAAGAAGAGGAAGAAGAAGAAGAAGAAGAAGAAGAAGAAGAAGAAGAAGAAGAAGAAGAAAAGTGTAATATATGAAGAAAAAACGTAAGAGCAAAAGAAGAAGAAGAAGGAAAAGAGAAGAAAAAGGAGGAAGAGGAGGAGGAGGAGCAGAAGAAGAAGACTACGTAGAAAGAGAATAAGAAGAAGGAGGAGAAGAAAAAGTAGGAGAGGAGAATGAGGACGAGGACGATGAGGAGGAGAAGGAGGAGAAAGAAGAGCGTTTTATTAAATGTGGGCTGAAAGGGAAGGCGAAATTAATTCCGACTGCAGTTGAATTCTTTTGATGGTTTTTCGGAGAAAAATGATTAGCGAACTTCCGTCTTTCTTCAGTTGGTATGCCAGCCAATAGGAAATTGGGCGCGAAAAATTGGTTGGTTCTGGTGATTGTTGAATGGTTGATTTGACAAGAATTATCAAGTAGTTAATATTTGACTCAAAAGTGTTAGTTAACCATTATCGCCGATTGAATTGGGTTGCCAGTAAGCTCGACAGTTACTCAACCCTTAAGTAAAACGGAACTAAACTTCAAAGAAAACGGAAGTCAATTGAATTAAACTGCAGTAGGATGACGACATTTGACGGAAGTCCCTATTAAGCTCCTTAAAATGACGTCATTCTGTCGCTTGAATTTGATTGAGATTAATCAATAAGCCGTTTATTATTCAACAAAGTGATAAACTAATGACAATGCTAAGTGATCGACTGTGGGTACATTTCAGGTATTGCAGCTTGCGTACACCGGTTGTCAAGACAAGACAAGACGAGATTAGTCGTCACAGTAATTCACATAGTTGCTTGTGAGCAGCACACACCGATGCAATGACTAATCGGTGTGTGTTGCTGCATAACTACTGTAACTAAAAGTGACTAATCTCGTCTTGCTTGTCTTCATACGCCTATAACTAGTTTATCTCAAATTCTCAATTTCGCCTGAACTCGCCTGACACGAACTATTTTCGCCGTACAGAAATAATGTAAACACCCGTCCCTATCTGATGAGTAATCTACTTGGCATATGCTTTCTCTATGTTACTGTCCAATTTAGGTATACGATTCGCTGGAATGATCAAAGAACCAATCTAACGAAAAAAGATTGACACTCGCATTTAGATAATAACAATAGATTCCCATTCGATATAAAGGATATAATACATTATTGACTCTTAGCCTAATACTAATATTTAAATATCTAATACTTTATTGAAGTGTCAAAATTGAATTATTCGATTTAATCATTAAAAATAAATAAATAAATAATGGCCATTATTGAATGAAACAGTATTACAATTTTGAAAATAATCAAGTACAATGATGAAACTTTATCGTCAGCTTATTCTCCATGGCAGATTGCCGTCAGGAGGATGATTTAATCCTTATAATCGACAGTAAACCAGTCAACAAAATTGATGTTCATTTATATGATGAAGTTTCAGGATCGACACTAAATCATTCGATTTCATACTAACAATCATTAGTTCTACGGTCGACGAAGTTCATGCCTTATTATTGAATAGAGTTTCGGTATTGAATATTAGCAATCAGCCAGTGTAGTAGGCCTGTGCAAGTACCGTTGGTCATGGCATTGACCGCACAGTATCTGTGTGCCTAATTCAATAAAATGCCAACACTGGCAGCTGTTTACTGCGATTCTGATCGATTGGCGTGGTTTGAGGGGTGGCCAATCACCAGCAGTCTAAGATGGCAGTAGTAATAGGCTTGTCGAATCGGCCACAGTGTTGTGAAGGTAAAAGAGAAAGAGGGAGAAGTAGAAGGCAGAGGAGAAGGAGGAGGGGGAGGTGGCAGAGGAGGAGAGGGTGGAGGAGGGGGAGGAGGAGAAGGAGGAGGAGGAGGAGGAGGAGGAGGGAGGAGGAGGAAGGAGAAGGAGGAGGAGGAGGAGGAGGAGGAGGAGGAGGAGGAGGAGGAGGAGGAGAGATTGAGGAGGTGGAGGAGGAGGAGGAGGAGATGAGAGGAGGAGGAGGGGGCGAGGAGGAGGCGGAGGAAGAGGAGGAGGAGGAGGAGGAGGATGACAAGGCGAAGGAGGAGGGGGAGGAAGAGGAGCAGAAGGAGGAGGAGGAGGAGGAGGAGAGGAGGAGGAGGAGGAGGAGAGGAGGTTGAGGAGGAGGAGGAGGAGGAGGAGGCGGAGGAGAAGGTTGAGGATGAGGAGGAGGAGGAGGAGGAGGAGGAGAAGGAGGAGGAAGAAGGTTGAGGATGAAGAGAAGGAGAAGGAGGAGAAAGAGTCGATGGGTGAAGATGGAGATAATGAAGAGAATGGAAGAGAAGAAGATATTGGAGAAAGAGTAGAAGATGCTGAATATGGAGGATAAGAAGAAATATATTACATATTACATACATTTGAAAAATAGTAGCAGGTGAAGAAGAAGAAGAGGGAAACTATGAAGAGTGGATAAAAGAAGAAGATGGTAGGTAGAGGAGGTGGATGAAAAATGGGAGAGGGAGAAGGAGAAAGAAGACAGAGGAGCTGGAGGAAGAGTGGATGATGAAGATGAACAACAAGAAATGGAAGTAAGAGGAGGAGAAGGAGAGGAAGCAGAAAGGAGAAGGAGGAGAGTAGAATGGAAGATGAAAAAGATAGGAGAAAGAGAAGAAGAAACAAGAAGAATTGCAAAAGTATGAGATTAAGTAGTAAACGAGAAGCAAAGTGGAGATAACGAAGAAGAAAAAGAGATAATATTAGCAATAATGTGGGATGCCTCCATTCATCCCAAGGGAATTAATAGAGAAGGGAATAAAGAAGAGAAGGAAGAAGGGAAATAGAAATAGAAGAAGGATGGTAAAAAAGATGATGAAGGAGAGGCATGAAAAATTGAAGGAGTGAAAAGTAGTTATGGGTTAAAAATTATGAGTGAAAGAAACGGAGAAATCAGAGAAGCAGATTGCAGGGTGGAAAAGAGAAAAAGGTAGAAAAAAGGTAGAGAGAAAGAGGCAGATAAATTTGAATTAGGATACAAAAAAGAGGAAAAAGCAGAAGAACAGGATTAGGTGGAGGATTAAATCTCTTTTTGGTTTTGACAATGAGGAAATTTGAATTCTCTATTCAATGGAAGGTGTGAAAATTCAAAGATCATGCTAATGAGTGGCAAAAATCGTCGAAAATTCACTCTGCCTCTGAGGTAAGGTGATACTGGATTTCCAAATCTGGACTTTCTCGGTCTTTTCCCGTGGATTTTATTGCCGTGGAGTTCATTATGCACCTCACAACTGCATACGAAATTTGTGATTTTCAACATTGAAAATTCACTTAGCATAAGCCAATGATAAGAATAAGAAGGAGTAAAAGAAAAATAAGTAGAAAGAGAAAAAGAAGAAGACAGGAAGCAGAAGAAAAACATGACTAAGAAAGAGACGACGAAGAAGAAGAATAAACGAAGAATAAAAAGGTTAGTAAGGAGAAGAAGAAAAAAAGGAAAAGGATGAGGATGAAAAGGAGGAGGAGAATGAGGAGAAGGAGAAGGTGAAGAAGAAGAAGAAGAAGAAGAAGAAGAAGAAGAAGAAGAGAAGAAGAGGAGGAGAAGCCATGCTTAAGGGCAATACTGATTTCTGGAACCGAAAATAGGAAAGGAAGAGAGATTCGAAAATAAATAGAAGGCTAGAACAGGGCCAGACCCTCGTTAAAGTGCAACCCTGATTTCTGGAGCAAAAGCCCTCAGTTAATGTATTCAGTCGGTTTTGTCTGTGTTAGCCACAAGTCGGTGGCACCTTAAGTCCCCAGTATTTGGACAATGACATTCTGATTTGAATTCGAGAACGGTGCCAACTACTAGGGAGAACCGATAGAGGGGAGGGGGAAATAAGGGGGAGGGCGGTTGAAAAGAGAGGACGAGAAAGAGAATTGTAGGAAAAAAGAGAGAGAGGGATGAATTGGAACGGAAGGGTGGGAGAGTGAGGTACAAGAAGAGGGAGGAATGGAGAAGATGATGTGTGGAGAAATGAAGGATTTGTAAGGAATTATAAGAGAAAAGAGAAAGATTTGGATTAGAAAGGAAGAGATGTGGGTGGGAAAGTGAGGAGGAGGAGGAGGAAGAAGAAGAAGGGGGAGAAGGAGACGAATAAGAAGAAGAAGAGGGAGAAGAAGACGAATAAGAAGAAGAAGAAGAAGAAGAAGAAGAAGAAGAAGAAGAAGAAGAAGAAGAAGAAGAAGAAGAAGAAGAAGAAGAAGAAGAAGAAGAAGAAGAAGAAGAAGAAGACGAAATTCTAGGAGTAGAACAAATGAGAAGAGGGAGATTAAATAAAGATGAATGGTTGCTAAGATACCTTGGTATCCTTAGATCAGGATAACCTATTTCATAAACTTAAAAGTCATGAAATACAGGTGTAATGGCGATCTCACACTGTAGAGATAGATCCATTGTAGATACGGCTTTAGACAATTTTCTCTTGTAGGATCCAAATCAATTCAATGCCATTTGGTCCACAGTGGAAATTCACTAATTGATAGAATGTTTACTTGCTTTTATTGTTGAGAGAATCATGGACCAAATATTTCTTGAATCCATGAGAGGAAAAATGGAATGAAAACTTGAAAAAAACTAGAATCATCTAAAAACACAATAATTTGAAAGCTAGTTCATGACCATTGGTCCTTAAACAATGAATAAGCTTTACGTTCTAATATACTCATAAAAAAGAATTTCGAATTCTGAAATCAATTTCATGAGAACCTATAAAAATTGCACAGTCACTCTCTAGACAACAGTCATCATTTTCAATAGTTTCCAGTATTTACTTTCCTAGCATTAAAAAGTGAAATCCTACCTTTACGGCCTTTGCTTGTTCTTTGCAAACAACAAAAATGTGATCTCTCTCTTTGGATACATACCTGAAAAGGAAAGACAAAACATTATTAGAAAGTTTGTTCATAAGGTTATTGATTGTATGATTCTGATTCATGCTTTTTTTACAAAACAATAACGTGAATAGTGTTTATTGGGGACTAAACCTTAAAACCTAAACATATACCTGCAAGAAATACACCTACATACGAGAAGAAATACACCTATAATTATAATAAATGCATATAATTATGAAATACATAAATAAACACACCTAATTATTTAATAACTTACCACTCCCCAATTAATTACTGCTCCTAACTATTCCCTAATCAATTAATCAACTTAACACAATTCTTAACACTAACTGCTAGTTAAATAAAATAGAATTGCATTTAACTGCTTTAAAATGTTGTCATTAACGCAACAAATACAATGAGAACCAATGAACTAGCCAGACTTCAATGTAATGACGTCATTTAACGGTGGTTAAATTCAGTAATTGGATTTTTGTACAACTGGCCGTTACACTTAAAAGGCTGAGCGTCAGCTTAGAAAAACTTTCTTGGTGATATTTTTTAAAGTTTTACGATTTGATACTATCAAGCTATCAAAATGAAATACTTTTTAGAGGAAAATGTTTTTTGTTCATTGGTTTTTGAGTTATGGGCGCCTAAAATAGAAATTTTGAGAGCAGGTCATCTCAAAATTGGTTGCAAATACAATAATGAAATTTTGAGCAGACATGCTTGAAGGTATTGTCTATCACATAACATAATTAGTTCCAAAATAAGCAATTTGGAAAAAAATATTTTCGAAAATAATTTCTTCAAAAAAATAACTCAATTTTCAATTAAATTGAGAATTTGTTATTTTTGAATCATTAATTTGCTCACAAAACAATGTAATTCACTTGTAGGATACGGATTTTTTGGTGTATTGGTACCCTATAAAATCAGCTGATAGAATTTGATGATATATTTCATAGTTTACTTCTTTATTGTCTTGAAATTTTATAAACAATCAAAACCTCCAAACGTCTTAAATCTCTTATCATGTAGTAAAAAGTGTTAATTTTGTTCTCTCTAAAACGCTCGCTGTATTTATTTATGCTACCTTAGTAACAGATATTTTGTATCAGTTCCAGTACTTCCAGTTCTTGCAACAGTATTTTTAGTACTGGGTCTCATAGACCAACTGACGCCTCTAAAACAAAGCGCCAAGCATTCTAAAATGATTTGTTCCATAGCAGAGAACCAATTGCATAACTCCGTTACCGGCTTGTTTACATGACCTTCAGCTCCACGCGTGAACTGTTACTTTATTTCAACGTTACCTTACTCTATGACACGGGTAAGTTCACTGATTATTCGGGGCTTTCATTTTTTTGTAGCGTTAATTCAACGTGCGTTAAACGTTGGTAGATTAACGGGTTAATCGTTCCAGACAAGCCCTCCAACTGAACTGACGTTGATAGTTTTTGAAACTTTTTCAACATAAACAAATTAAAGCCCGTCATTGAAGATACAGTCCATCTAGTTCAAGATTCTAGTCTATCGTTCAAAATATGGTTTTTAGAACTGGATATGCTTTTTGAGATCATGTTACGTTAATTCAACGTGTGTTAAACGTTTGTAAATTAATGGGTTAATAGTTCCAGACAAGCCCTCCAACTGAACTGACGTTGATAGTTTTTGAAACTTTTTCAATATCAACAAGTTGAACCCATCATTCAAGATACAGTCCATCTAGTCCAAGATTCTAGTCCATCATTCAAGATAAGTTTTAAAGAACTGGATATGCTTTGATAAATCATTTGTAACGTGCATTACAAGTTAAATTAACGGGTTTATTGTTCCAAACAAGCCATGGATTTAGTACTTATTTCGCAGTTTTGACGCCTAGTGATATTTGTTGTTAGGTTGTTGTAACGTTATTCAACGTGCATAACCCATTGAATTAACGTGTTTGCCGTTCCAGATAAGCCCTTTAACTAGATAGGCGTTTGGCAATTGATTTATAATGAACTATTGGTAATCAGCTGTGAATTGTAACAAAGGTAAGGTCTGATGGCTAACTAATTGTTTACAGTTGAGGAAATTTGGCACGCTTGATTATTGTTAGGAGTTGAACGGCTTTGAAATTGAGATGGATGTTGAAAGTATAGTATTCAACAGTTGATGAGAAATAGTTCAACCCAAGGTAAATAGAATACAAGGTATAGCAGGATTCATTTAACTTGTCAGAAAACAGCTGATTTAACGTTAGTAAACGAGCGTACATCAATCAGCTGTTTCTGACAAGTTAAATGAATCCTGCTATAGAGTTCACGAGGATGATGCGCAGTAGCAAGCTTCATTCAGCTGATAGTAGTTAAGTCACTGGAGATTGAGAGATCGATTTTCCCTATCTTTTACATCTAAAATTCAGCAATTTTGTAAATCTTTTCTTAAAAACTGCAAGCTTTTCAAGCCACCACAACCTCTCTAGGCTTCACTGTATATTTATTTTGAATTCTTTGTTGCTTCACAACCCTCAGACCGCTAATTATCCCAGAACAATACATAGAGCATGACAATACTTCTTCATGTGATATTTTCAATTGAATTTAATTTATTGAAAGGAGTGATAATGATTGAGTGATGAGTGATCATCAATATAGTTAAGTGATCACAATATAGTAAGTGATCATCAACATAGTTAACATAGCTATGAATCATCATTATAGTACAAAAAGGAGAGCTCTGAATAATCCTTGGTTATAGCTATAGTCCGATTCACGTCAAGAAGTCAGCATTGTTTACATGAGGAGCATTGATGCCAAGTTTCATTGAGAGAGAAAGAGAAAACTGCACCAAACGTGTTTGTTGGGACTGTGTGCGACAACAATGCACAGTGCTAATAGGATAGAGACATCAGCAACTGCCTTGTGCTGAACAAGGATAGCAAACTCCCATCTAAGCAATGCTGACTTCTTGACGTGAATCGCACTATAGGAAACATGTCCCAATTTATGATCTTCATAAAATCTGAGATAGTATACGTTCAACAGCGGGCTCAGAAATGATTATCGAAGAATTGGAACAAATTTCAAACTTTTAGCCATTTCCAGATGACCTCAACAAAACAGGCCAAAAAATTCCAACTACTTAACCATTACAACTACAACTTAGCCATTACAACTAGTATCGTAGAAACTTTCAAATATTTTCCCGCAAGTTCCCCATCGTTTATTAACAGGTGTACACTTATACCAGGCACCAGGTGTACTGGAAGTCACGATTTTACTCCTTCCTACTACAGTATCATTCGCTCTTTCTCTCTCTATTCTCTTCTCTCACTCTTTCTCAATCTATTTTCCTTTCTCTACTGTTTCTTACCCTCATACTATCAACCGCTTCTCTTTCTATCTTGTACCAATGTTTTAGGTTCAATCTAACTTTCTGCTGCACTCTCAGTATTTCTTCCTCATTCTCTTATCATCACTCTCTCTCTCACTCTTTCTCTCTCACACCTTCAATACATCTCTCAGTCTGTCTCTTTCTCTCTCACACTCTTTCCCGCCCCTTCTATCTCTCTCGCTTACTCTCTCTCATTCTTTCGTCAATCACTCTATCTCTCTCTGATATCAAAACCGCCCGCAGTCTCAGTCTTCAGTCTTGTTTTCCAGTTCACTCACCATAAGAAAGGCTGAACTGAACGGTGGAGGTCAACTCAGCTCCAATCATGAATGGCCAGTGGGTATACTTTACTCTTACTACTTACTGATACTGATTTCAAGTTGGCCGCTTGTTATTATAGAGACCACCTGAGCTCAGTGGCGGATTTACATAGTTGGGGGCCCCTCGCACTATCATGTAATTATACTTAATTGCCCTATACATATTTTTTTTGCGGGCAACTTATCTGCAGTTATAAACGACTATTTTCAGCAATGAATCCCAATTAATTAGACTCGTACATCATGTTTAGTGTAGAATTAGTTTATTTAAACTTTATTTGATTACTGTACAGTAATCTGTAGTTATAAACTCACATTTTCAGCAATGATTCAATTAATTAGACTCGTATAACATAATGAACGTAGAATAATTTTTTATCATTTATTTATTTATCTAACTGACAATACACTCACCATGGGTGGGAAGAAACAACAGGCTTTCGCCCAAAAATGTTTAAATCCCTAATTTTAACTAAATTGTCCAGAGGTTATGTCCATGTACTTTTTCATTAATAATTTGAGTCAAGAAAAACTGTTAACTTACAATTTTGAATTTTGTTCGATTTCGATAGATGTTAAACACAAAACCACAAACCATAAATAATATCACTTAAACTTGAAAAAAAATTTTTACTCGAATTTTGTGACATAATTCTAATTAACACTACAGCTTCACAATACAAATTTTCGATAATTTAAACTTGAACTTGATGTTTTGTAAAATGCTTCAACTCTGAATAATTAATACCAGGAACCAAAATAATGTCTTGCTAAAAATATTGAATCGTTCGTTTGTTCAGCCTTTTTTGAATCTTGATATCTGAGGTTTGGGAGTATATTTGAGACTGTATGTACAGTAACTGTATCCGTGGCGAAGCGTGGTATGCTTATTTGGTACCCGGCGATTCCTATAGGAAATATACCCGGCGATGACCAAATGAGCATACCACGCTTCGCCACTGAACTGTATATACAGTGGGATCAATCTTTCACCCTCTATATGCTATGTATACAGTAAACTCTACTATCTCAACCTTATTATAACTTGAGTAAGGCCGAAACTGTGTTGTAGACTGTAGACTAGTTATTAGATTCGCTCTGTTTGAAACCTACTGGTTCGTGAATATCGTTGGAATGTTGAAGATTGGTTACTAGAGCGGGAGGGGGCTGGAGGGAGTACAACGTGACCCGATTATAACTTAACCTGACTTAGCAATGATGTTGATACAATCAACTTGATCCACGTTCAATTCAACGTGGTGAATGGGAGTAATCATCAATCAAACTTGACCGAACGTTAATCAGAGATCAAACTTCTATTTGTGTTTTTTCATCATTTACAAACGTTTTTACACAGTTCTTTTTTATAATTATTCCTACATTACTGATAAATTTGAGAAAGAATGTAGGCTATTGTAACAATTTCTGTTGATTATTTGCATATAGATTTTAAAATTCTCTGATCCACTAATAATATAGACATTGCAATACTAAAATATTATAATTATTATCAACGTTTTTTCTAGAATGCATGGAATCTTGTGTTGGTTTTAACAGAAAATCTTCTATCTGAAACTAATAAATGTTCTTGGGCAAATGAAGTTATCAAGAAAGAGTTGTTTAAGATATTGATAAGTAAAATATTAGTAATTAAGTAGAAAGTGAGTTATTAATATAAAAAACATGACCAATTTTACAATCTGTGAAATTGAATTTACAATTCTGTAAAATTAGTAAGATATTGTTAAGTAAAATATTAGTAATTAAGTAAAAAGAAAATTATTAATAATATAAAAAACATGACGAATGTTACAATCTGTTGAATTGAAAAAGGATAGAAAATTGAATAATATAAAAAATATTACAGTACATGATGAAATAGATCAGGAGCACCAAGTCTACACTCTGATTCTCAATCTTCATCACTTTACTAATGAATCTTCAATCTCATTTTTTCTCAACACTCTCTTTATCACGTTCTCTCATTCTATCTCTTCTGTCAAGTCCACTCTCTCTTTCTCTGCGTCTCATATGTTGTTTGGTCTATTATCAATAAAACTTCCTATCTCCCATCTTCCATCTCACTCCCTCAGCTAGGAGCGCCTATCATCTCTGAAACTCAAACTGTTTGTCATTGAAATTGTTAAATTAATTCTAGCGGCAGTGCAATTCAGCCGCTATTGTTCCGCAAACGATGGCTGCAATTGTTTGTTGCCCATAGAGAACAAATAAAACTATTGCTCACTTAATCACATGTGATCACGTTACTAGAACCGGAACATTATTCTAAACTTTGCTGAATGTATGGAAGCGATGTGAACTATTTCATAGACGTTCATAAAGATATCCAATGTCATTTATAAGGAATATTAGTATTGAATTTAGTTTTTAAATTTATATCTCATCAGCTTTCGCCTTTCCAATAACTGACTCATCTATGAATAATTTAAACAACGGGTCCATAAAATTTCTATTAAAACTATTAGGTTAATTTAGTTGATTTTAGCCTAAAGTGTGGGTATCAGCACAAACTAGGAATATTAACTAGTTGGAGATACATTAAATATACAACTAGTAATACCTAGTCTATGGTATCAGCCTAAAAAACGTTTTCTACTTGAATCTTCAAAACTTCTTATTCGAACAATCGGTTGCAGAGATGTCGATCAATCTCCGATCACTCGTTATGAAGAACAATGATTTGACTTGATTGTCTTCTAAATGAGTGGGATCGATTTGAACAATATTTACAAACGTTTATAAGTCATCCAATGTCATTTTTGAAGCCTTGAAAATGTTTATTTGAAAACTATATGTTGCACAAACTTCGATCAATAATACCTAATCTCTCTTTAAGACTGCTCTTGGATGGGTGACCGATACAAAAATAAGGCGAGGTGAACCTACCCGTAAGGTTCTCCCCCACCGATAAAAAGCCATATGATAAAAATAAACCTCTTTAAGAAGGTATTGACAAAAGATTATTTTGCCTTCGATTGTGGTTGAAATCGACATTTAAAATATTATTGAAATTATTCATTAATTTATCCAAGCGAGTTGAAATAAGATATAGCTTTTATAGAAATAGACAAAAAGCGTCTTTTCTTTCCAATTTCGTGAAATAAAAAAATATAATAAAGAATGTGATAAATATAAGAAATGAATGCACCATTATAAAATTAATGTATTTTTACAGTACTAATCCTACATTATCATGCACAGAGAACCTTGAGATAGTCTACTACATTTTATGATAAATTCGTTCATGACGTTAATTAAAGTTTTAGTTTATGAAGCTTAGATTGTGCAGTGAAAAAATCACAGTAGATAACAATACGTGTAACTTACATGACAACATGTAGGTTCTAATTTAGCAGTAAGAACAAGGGATCGTAAAGTTGATGAAAACTTGAAAAAAAACTCATTAAATGATAAACTCGGCAGATAGATTGCATTTCTGCTATTTTTAGGTACATGGAAAAGAATGAACTAATTAACAAGATAAGTGTGCTACAAGTTATCTTGTGTTTTTACAAGTCTGTTGGCAAGGACAAATAATATTGAGTTGCTTGTTAGGCTAGGCGTACACCGGTTAGTCAAGACAAGACAAGACAAGATTAGTCACGTTTAGTCACAGTACTTCACATAGTTGCTTATGAAGCAACACACACCGATTAGTCATTGTATCAGTGTGTGCTGCTTCATAAGCAACTATGTGAAGTACTGTGACTAAACGTGACTAATCTTGTCTTGTCTTGACTAACCGGTGTACGCCTAGCCTTACGGGCGTACTCACATTCGCTACAGGAAAAAGAAGGTGAATTTGGAACATAATGTACAGTAAGTGGCCTCTCTTCCACTTGACTCAATGATAGCGAATAATATATTGAATAATGAATCATTGGCAATGAGGAAATATAAATAATAGGAGAGGAACAATTAAGTATAAGATAGCAGTGAAAAAAATGAGAGAGTGGGTGGATAAGGTAATGTGTGAGAGAGAGAGATAATCATTTTCCTGGAGTCTGACTCATGCCTTCATTGAATCAGCGGACACTTGATTCAAAAAGCTGCTGTTTTCCTGGAAATTGGATGATTCTTGAATTAACTCGTTCTAGAGCAGATTATTATTTTGTCAAAGGTCAAGTCAACGCTTCAAGTTGCGTAACGTATCTCTGTTGTAAAGTGATACTGTATTATTATTATCAAGCTCGAAATTTGAGCTCGTTTTTAACGCAAGGTAATTTTGTGTTTGAGGTATGAGTGCGTACTCGATTGCTAATAAATGTTCATTTATTAAATAACGGGTTCAATTTGAGCCTGAAATAGTAATCTATGAAGTATTTTTTTCAACATTGAGGACTCTAAACATTCATGCTGAATCATCTATCTGTATCTCCAACACGCAATAAATAAATATCTATCTATCTAATAAAAATCTATCTATATTTTCTAAGTTGTGATCGCTATATTTTCTAAGTTGCGATGGAGTTTTGAGGTTTCCAAGTTAAACCAACTTCTCCAAGTAATACTTGAGTGTATTCCGATACACAAAGTGATAACAACTGCGTTATAACTCAGGCAATCCTGGCAAACTATCTGAATTATCGATTGAAAACTCTTGCTGAGTTATTTTCGGAAGGGATCCTCACACAAGTTGAATGGCTTTTTAGCACGATATCAGATTGATTGAGGCAGTTTTCGTGTAGGAAAGCGTTCGTTCACAGCCGACAGTATGAATAGTAAACGTAAATAATAGTACCGATGACCTAAATAGAGAAACTCATGTATATGAAATCCTACTACAAATACGTAGGTAATTACTAGTAAATAGGAAACGGGAAGTTTATCGATCTTGGAAATAAAACGTGTAAATATTCTTAATTGTAATACGGTACAAATTACCATCAACTAAACCGCTTTTCATACACAAGCTCTTATTACTCTTCAACTCTAATTACTCTTATTTTCTTCATCTGTATTTCTCGCAATGTGTACTTGACTAATCATAATGAAACAACCCTTCATTTTCAGTTGTTTCCTGTATTAATTCTACTCGTGATGCTTCGTTTTCAGATTAATTCCTACATCAATTCCACTTACAATGAATCATGCCTCTAGCTACGGCCCACTCACATACAGTGCATACAACAAGAGCAAGCAGCTTACGTTCAAGAGTTGTTCCTAATAAGCTAATGAATGACCTTTTAATGAAGGATGACCTTTCGATCTTTCTATCTATCTGTTTCTCTTTCATCGCTTTCTCTTTCTCACTCACCCTCTCTCTACCTATCTCTGACACTCTCTCACTACTTTCTTCTCTTTCTTTCTCATTTTATCACTAGTCTTTCTCACTATATACGTTATAATAAACATGTAAATAAAATAACTTAGTTGTTCATATAATTCATCAATGATTATTACATCAAATTCTTTATTGAACAATGAATAATTTCAATTGATAATAATGATTGAATATGTTACATTGTTACTGGTGAAATAGTACCTCATTATTGAGATGATTTCTAGGTTATTGAAAATTAATGAAACTTCTGACGTATTCCTCATATCACCACACCAAAATATAATTATAAAAGAGGATATATCATATAATAAAGAGACCATAAATATCATATATTATCAAGTTTCTATTTTGTAGAATTACAAAGCAGCTCAATTGGATAAACCAGTTTCAAAATCTTACAAAATGTAACTTGAAATTTGAAAAAAACCTGACCCAAGTATCAATATGTTTTGAATTTGGATAACACGAAAATCAACCTTGAAAATGTTAGAGACAGAACTAAAAAAATGTTTAGAGAACGTAGGTTGGATGTTTTTGGGAATCCGCAAGAATTTCAAAGGTAATTGATCTGCAGGTATCCAATTTCTGTAATATTTCGGTAAAATATCAGATAACTCACAATATCTCAATAGCTCACAGTGGTTAAAACCATAAACCAGTAAACCTACTCAAAAAATGGTTCTGCGGTTGTTATACAATATGCCTGACAAAGGTTCTGACGTCATTTCTGCTGTGGTTATAGTTGCTTGGTTATCTCATTTTTTGTTCCCTAATACAGTAGAATATTTCACGATGATTGAAAGTCTAATATCAAATTATAAAATGGCTAATTTACGTAATACAGATCCTTGGTAAGCTACACTATCCTAGTCTGGATGAGTCTCCATTTATGAACATATTTTTTCATTGATTGTATACACAAATCATACTGCTTAGACACTTTTTCCTTTCTCTATACTCCTTTCAACTCATTTTCTTTTCAACTAAAAAATTTTTAAAGAAGAAGAAGAAGAAGAAGGAGAAGAAGAGGAAAAAAAGGAGAAGAAGAAGGAAAAGAAGAGAAGAAGAAGAAGAAGAAGAAGAAGAAGAAGAAGAAGAAGAAGAAGAAGAAGAAGAAGAAGAAGAAGAAGGAAGAAGAATCAGAAGAAGAAGGAGAAGGAGAGAGAAGAAGAAGGAGAAGAAGAAAGAAAGAAGGAGAAGAAGGAGGAGAAGAAGAAGAAGAAGAAGAAGAAGAAGAAGAAGAAGAAGAAGATGAAGATGAAGAAGAAAAATGAAGAAGAAGGAGAAGAAGAAATAGAAAAAGAAGAAGAAGAAGAAGGAGAAGAAGAAGAGGAAGAAGGAGGAGGAGGAGGAGAAGGAAAAGAAGAAGAAGAAGAAGAAGAAGAAGAAGAAGAAGAAGAAGAAGAAGAAGAAGAAGGAGGAGAAGACCAAGAAGAAGAAGAAGAAGAAAAAGGGGAAGACGAATAAGAACTCTTTTCTCTCAAGAACTCTCTCCCACGCCCTTTTTGGTTTTCTTTTCCACTTCTTTTCAACAATTCCTTATTTCTTCAATATTTTAACCATTCACTTTTTGGTTTTCTTTTCCACTCTCTTTTCATCAATTCCTTATTCTTCATCTCTTCTTCACTCCATTTGCTAACTCACTACGCTAACTTCATCCTTTTTCCACTTTCCTTTCAACGCATATTTCCTTATTACCTGATCAGTTTCTTCTCCATCTCACTACCTCTCTCTCTTTTTCTTATTTTTCCCTCTCTTTTCGACTTCGACACTGCAAGACGACGACGGTTACTATCAAGGTGGCAGTGGAGCATAACAACCGTTACGGATTTGTACGTTAAGCATCAAGTCCCACCTCGCCATCTGTCCACCATTCTCCCTGATAACTATCCTCACACTATACACTATTACTATATACACTATATTATACATACACTTTCCATCCTATACATTATATTACTATACATAAAGTATCCAACAACAACTGCTGCTTTCCTATTACTGTATATACTTTCAAATTCATATTCTGCCCGATAACTAATCATACACTGTATTACTATAGATACCATGTGCAACAACGTTGCTCTATTTATGTTGTTACTGAGCCATCATGGTTGGCTATAAGGATAATGTAAACGAATGACCGTCTTTTAATGCAGAATGCTTCTATAGTATGTACTACTACAACTGAAAGTTTTACAGCTTTTTGATTTATTATTGACGTATTTGGCATGTTATTGATTTATACCATTTTCTTTTTTTTGTAACTTGTAAGGCTGACTGGACCACTTGAGTAATAATGGTTTTTATTTGTTGATCTACAATTTTATAGTTCAAATTAACGGATACCCACAAGGAAAACTCTATGCGAATTTGAAGAGAAAAGAGAAAACTTGATAAAACCAAATCCTCCATTCAATCCTACTTTGTTAGCCTATGGTATAATTTTCCATGTCTTCAACCAGGTATTTATATTCAGGCTAAATTATGAAGTTGAAAAATCAAATTTGTCGGTAAGACAAGCATTCTTCGGAACTTTCTAAACAATTTGTAACCATTTCCATGTTTATTGTATAAATTTAAACCAATGGAAATTAAATTACAATTGAATAGATAACCAATGCTACATTTTTGGAGAATTTTAACAATATTACTTATCCTTAATCCAAATTTTGATTTTTTAACTTTATATCCTACTAGCCTTATTGTAAAAAAAATGTTCACCCTTCAACCACACCTACAAAGATCTACGACTACAACACATTCAAAAACTATCCAACAATCGCAACAAATAATTGTCCAATTTTTCTTTTGATCTCATCCCAGCTTCCGCCATCTTTGTTCTGTAATAATAATTCAGCTGTCACTAGAATGTAGCCGGCGTTTAAAAAGTGTTCAATCTTCATCTATCATCAAACGTCTACGTTTTCAGTATAAATTCTGATGTCATAGTGATTTCTGAATGATGTAATACATCATTAACAATTTGCTGTTCATTTTCTGTCGTTTTCGATTTTTTCTAAAATACCAGCTATTAGTTTTCTTGCCTCATCTTTTAAACTATATATTATTCCACATCCACATTAACTTTTCAATCCCTTCCCTATTATTTGTCTACTCCTTATTCTTCTTCTTCATCTTCTCCTTTTTCTTCTTCTTCTTCTTCTTCTTCTTCTTCTTCTTCTTCTTCTTCTTCTTCTTCTTCATCTTCTCTTTTCCTTCTTCTTCTACAACTACTACTACTCCTTTATTGTTTCATCCTCTTTAGATTATTTATAAATTGTTTCATGGGTATATCATTCATTTTCATTTGGAAAGTATAAGTTCATTGAAATTATTATTTTTTTTTAAAGTGGGTTGCATCACTCCGAACTCACTACTAGGGAACAAGCTCATTTATTTCATTTACTTACTAATAACTAGTTTACTTTAACTACTTATCATACCACTAGTGCCATTATTATAAACAATTATGAACTTAATATTGTCATGCGTTTCATGACAGTAAATTCTTATTTTTATCCTCATATTCCAAATCTAGCTATTCCATGGAGCTGGAAAATCAATGAATTGAAATGAGAAATAACAGATAAAATAAAGCACTAAAAGATATTGCCAGTTCCACTATTTCATCATGGAGTTCCACAACATCAATAAGATTTCTTCAAATAAATTGGAATAATAGATAAGTAGCACATGATTAATTGAAAATGAATATTAGGACGTGATTAACAAAAAACAAGGAAAAAGATGATAAACAACGATGTGGAAGTAAGAGAAAGCAATGGGCCAATCAGAGACAAGGTAGACTGGCACCACCCCCACCAAACCGCTTCCAAGCTCCGCCTAACTGTCTTCTGATTGGTCGACGATTCGACTGTAGCCAACTCCTAATTTTGCCACCAAGTAGCAGCTGGGTCATGTACTCGTTATTTTTGATCTTGCTTATTTTTATTCTACCTCCACTTCCAATGTGGAATAGACAAGCCGAATTAAAATCAAAAATCGAAAATATTCACAAGTAATGGAAAGTATTCCTATAATTCAACTGTTTTTCAGTTAACTTGAAAATTTTTTCTAGGAGTTACTACAGCTAATCCATCTGTTTAGTGTAGATCACTATTCCACCTGAATTTCTTGACAGGTAATTTATTAAACTATGAAACAAAAAACTACCCAGTTCTTTCTGCCACTACTGTGATACAAATTGAAAAAATTCTATCCGAAAACGCTACACAAAAAAACCCTACGATAAATAAATATTGGACTTCAACTCAACAACACAAAACCTCTATTTTTATTAATTCTTTTTCTCTTTCATCCCAACTCATTTCCTCTTCATCCCTTTCTTTCTCTTACATGAATAATAACATACTCTCTCCCATTCTCTTTCACAAACAAATTATTATCTCTCTCTCTCTGTCTCTTTCTCTCAACCCATCCTAACATCCTCTCAAACTTTCTTCTTGCTATTCTTGTTTCTACTTTATTCTTTCTGACATTCTTGCTCTTCACCTTTCAATACTTTTCCTCATACTCCTTCTCTTTCTCCTTCATCTTTTTCTTTCTTTCTCTTCTCTTTCTTTCTTCTCTTTCTCCCTTCTCTTTTTTCTTTCTCTTCGCTTTTTCCTTCATCCTTCTCTTTCTTTCTCTTTTCTTTCTCGTTCATCCTTCTCTTTCTTTCTTCTCTTTCATCCTTCTCTTTTTTCTTTCTCTTCTCTTTCTCCTTCATTCTTCTCTTTTTTCTTTCTCTTCTCTTCTCCTTCTTTTTCTCCTTCATTCTTCTCTTTCTTTCTCTTCTCTTCCTCCTTCTTTTCTTTCTTCTCTTTCTTCTCTTTTCTCTTCTCTTTCTCTTCTCTTCCTTTCTTCTCTTTCTCCTTCATCCTTCTCTTTCTCTTCCTACTTCATCCCTACCAATCTTCTCTCATCTCCCTCCCACCCTTGTTCTCTCCCACTCTCTCTCTCTCTCTTCTGTTTCACGACCGTATTGCTATCAAAGCGCCCCAGGTGAATGAAAACTAAAACAACACTAATAACAACAAACTGATACATATATATATATACTAACTTGGCGGCTGTGCTTTTGTTTGCTGCCGCTCTCCGAGTTTGATTGAAAGAATAGGGCCCGCCCGCCCTGACTAACAAACAAGGCCTGAGTGCTCTCCCAATAGGGAAAAGTTTTATCGGCATTATCATCGTGCTGTATTGTAGTAACTTCTGGTATACGCTCAACATGTTTGATAAAAGTGATTGCATTTCGCTTGCTAGTAGACGGAAATTTGAAAATTGAATAAGTTGTTTGTTAAATGAGAACTTGGTACCTACAACTTATACAGACTGTATTATTAACTAGTTGGCTAGGTCGCTTTAACTAGGTGGCTGTGACTAATAAAACAACACTAATAACAACAAACTGATAGATATAAAAACTAATACATATTACAAACTATAGCAGGATCCTTTCAAATTGTCAGAAGACACCTGATTGATTTACGCTCGTTGACTAACGTTAAATCAGCTGTGTTATGACAAGTTAAAAGAATCCTGCTATATACAGATATACAAACTTGGAGGTATTTTCAGGTTTTTAGTGGTGCGTGGGTGGCAATAAGAGCAGAATAATTATAGTTTGATAGATGTAACTTCCGTATCGGCTTAGTACGTATAAAATATAGCAGGATTAATTTAACTAGTCAGAAAACAGCTGTTTTGACGAACAGCATCACAATACTTAACCTACAAATGCTGAATCTCGCAGATTATTGAAAAGGTCTTTTAAAAAGGTATTCTTTGAAAGGTCTTCTTTAAAAAGGTCTTTTAAAGACTTTAAAGGTCTTTAAGACTTCTAAGCCTTTGGATTATTGTGTCAAAGCTGCTTAAAATCACTGTTTACTTTTTGCCGGAACAGCTGTTTTCTGACTACTTCAATTAATCCTGCTATAAGGAATACAATGTATACTGATATGGAAGTTACGTCTATCCAACTGTGATTATAGGTTTCAATGCAGTCCAGTGCAATTGTAGCTTTTGTCCTTGCAAAAATCCGGGACAAATAAGGATTTTTTGTGGTGACTGATGGGTGACTAGTGAACATGATATCATCATATATCATGGTGTTAAGTTTTAAAGCTCGAAAAACCGTATTCTTCGGCACTTTTTTCAGGTTTTCATTTAGAAAATTACACACCTTACAGAAAATTATACTTTTTTTCAAGATTGAAGAGCATTAATAATTGCTTCTTATGACACCTCATATTTTATATCAGAAGATCGGTTTAGTAGCTTCACCTCAATCAATTGCCTCTTGAGTTTATTTAATTTGGGTATCTTAGTATAGTTTCTTACGAAACCTTCAAATATACAGCAATGTTGTGTATATCTCTGGCATTATTTATCTTGCGTATCTCTATTACCTGTTCAATCTTGTACAATCTGGCAGCACTGTACCCCATGAGAGCTACACTGCAGTCCAGGGTTTGCATGGACTTTAGTATTCCTACCTCGATGGTAATGTCGAAACCATCGGACACAATTGAATGAGGAATTAATAGTGGCGAAATTCAATCATCAATTAGTAGGCTGACAGCAGCTGCCTCAAACAGAAACAGGCAGGGCATTGCAATGCGCAAATCAGCCGGCAAATATCCCCAGTGCCGGTGCGTCTGTATTTGCAGTAAATACCGTAGATGATTAATGACACATGATGAAGGTTATGATGATGATGGGTTTGATGATGATGAAGATGGTGATGATGATGATGGGGAGGAGGAGTAGGAGGATGATGATGATGATAATTGATGATTTTCATGGATATAATGGAAGGGAAAGGAAGGAAGGATGATGATGATGATAAGAGATGGTGGAGGAGATGAGAGAGGAAGAGTAGAGGGGTAGAAGTGGTGTGGAAAAGAAGGGTAATGATGATGACGATACGAGTAGAGGGGAAAGAAGTGGAAGAAGGTCGGACGAAGAGGAGACAGAGCAGGAGAGAAAAGTACGAAGAAGAAGTGAGGATAGAGAAAGAGTAAGAGTAAGAGAGAGAGAGAAAGAAGAGAGTCGAGACAGAAGTCGGAATAGGAAGATGATGAGAATAGGAGGAAAAGTTGAGAAAGAGGAGAAGGGATGAGTGATAAGAGAAGAAGAAATTCAGGAATAAGGGAGAGAAGGAGTTGAGGACAAGAGTAGGATGGAGAAAAGAAGAATAGATAATAGAGAATGGGACATGAAAAGGAGGAAGGATAAGAATAAAGATAAACAGTAGAATTAAGAAGAGGGGGAGGAGAAGAGAGAAAGAAGTAGAAACAAAAAGATTACAGAAAAATAGTGAAAAGAGGAAAAGAAGAGTAAAATAAGGCGAGAAGAAAGGAGGAGAGGAGAAAGGAGAAAGATTAAATACTTGGGCAGCAAGAGGATGAAGAGGAGGAGGAGGAGGAGTAGGAGGAGAATAGGAGAACAAGGAGATGAACCTCTTCTTTTTTATCTTGTTTCGTATTCTTTATGAATGAAGAGAAGTAATGCATAAAAGATAGTAATTTGAAGAATTTCGTAGAGATGATGATGATGATGATGATAATGATAATGGTTATGATAAATTGAAGATCTTAAAAATTCAATAATGATTATGGTGGAAGAGATAAGGAGACAAGTACAGAATAGAGATGAGCAGGAAAATGATGAAAAATTGTGATAACCGAGTGCTTCGAAAGAGTCTGAAAATCGGTTTAGAATCACACACACACACACAATAGCTTAAGCTGATTACAGTAATGGGAAAATGATGTACACATACAGTGTCCATCTATCATCCACATAATATGATGGTTTCAAATCTGCTGGATTATTTCTCATTTCACATCAGTCATCATCCCAGGGTTCTAAATGGAACTGTTGATTGTGTTTCAATTTTGTATATTAGATTCTCAGTTTATTTAACAGAAGGTTACGTAATGTGAAGCTGGAGACAAATCCAGTCTAAGGATCTACTTCGTTTAAACAACGTTTTACAGATCAAAGTTTGAACTTAGTTTTGAACCAAGTCAAAACTACGTTTTGAACTTAGTTTTAAAACAATGAAGACTTGGAACAGTTTTACCATACTTTTTACCACGTTTTGTTAGATCATGAATAAAATTTGAGAAGGGAAGAAGAAGATAAAGAAGAAGAAGAAAGAAGAAGAAGAAAAAGAAAGAAAGAAGAAGAAGAAGAAGAAGAAGAAGAAGAAGAAGAAAGAAGAAGAAGAAGAAGAAGAAGAAGAAAGTTTCTGCGATATGACTGGACATGTCTATTGTGTGGAAAGCTAGCAAGTCAGCTGTTCAATACAAGGTTATATTATTGGATGAAGTTCGATGAATAGTTGACCTATAGATAAATAATACAGTGACCGACAATTTAACGGTTCTAGGTGGGCTCCGTACCACGAGGTTAGTGACAATGTAAAGCAGACTACCTTACTGGTTCACCTTGTTCCCGTACGACTGTATTCTTGTCGACTCAACCACTGTGATAACTGGTCAGTTTATCTATCATTGTTATATCTATATTCATACTTGAATACCTATTCAAAAAGCAAATTTTCTTATTGACGTTTATATCTATATAGAGTTCTTTACCAATATAATGAAGTAACTGTTTATATGCTGTATCTATATCAGACAATTTGTTGAAGATTACGTCTATTTATAATAATCTACAATTAATATCTATTTAGCTTCTACAAACCATCCGAACTTCGTCTTACGTTTGTCAATGTTTTTAAAAAATTTATACGTTTGTCTGTTACAATCCATTCTATATAGATGGGCGTATATTACGTCTATTTATAATAATCTATAATTTATATCTATACAGATCAAATACCAATATTAGAATAGGCAATCTACTTATTGAGGACTACATTTATATACAGTGCTTTGTCCATTTATATTTAGCTGGTCAGATAGCTGAAGACTATCGATATCAGAGACTCTATATCTATTTATATTCAAATACAGTACCTCTACAAACAATGAAATCACTTGAAGAAGTGCATTACTATTACATTAGTCTAAAAAATAGAGTTGAAAACCATTATGTGTTCGTACAGCGATCGACGTATTGGTATTACATACTTATATTCTACTTATTGAGGCCTATATCTTTATATACACTTCATTACCCATATAATCAAACAGCTTATCCTTACAAGACTGTATCTACACTATAACTATTGTAAACTATATCTATTTATAACCAAATACTATACAAATAGTTAAAATTTACTTCATTAAGAGTATAACTATATACAGTTCATTACCCGTATACACTATATCTGCAGTGGGGTATATGTTATAACTATAATTATCTAGTTCATTACCAATCCATTTAACAAGTCAACTATTGACGACTATATACAGAACATCCATTGAAAACTATACCTATTTACATTCAATATACAATATTATACAAATAGTCAATTCTCTTCATTAAGAGTATAACTATATACAGTTCATTACCCGTATAATAACAAGCGAACTGTTGATGACTATATCTACACAAACCATCTATTGAAAACTATACCTATTCACATTCAATATACTATAAAAATAGTAAATTCACTTCATTAAGAGTATAACTATACAGTTTATCACCCGTATTTGATCCAAGTCAACTATTGATAACTATAATAATTATCTACACAAACCATCTATTGAAAACTATATCTATTTATATTCAAATAACTCTGGAAAAAGTCACAGTCTCTTAATGAAGTGTATATCTACGTATAGTTGAATACAAACACATTTATATACCTCTGAAAGTAGACAATTTACTGAATGGGGATTATATCTATATGCATTCGAATACCAACATATTTATACGGCGATTGACGTCTTTTACATGCCAATGAAGGATAACAGGTAGGCTAATAAACTAACAGGTTGAAGTTAAACCGTAATAAAAAAGATAACAAAAGTTCTGCTGGCGTTGGCTAAGCCATTTTAAGGTTGCGAAGACTTTTTGGATGTTTGATTACGTAATTGGTGCTGGAAACTGGATCTCAGCTTTAGTGCAACAGCTTTTCTAATGTATCCGACCTTGATGAATCCGTCTCGAAAAAGAAGATAACCCGAACTGGTTGAGAATAAAGAAGTGGGTAACCTGATTTATTGTTAATTGCAGAATAGAACAAGGCAGATGTACAGGAAAAGTACTGTAGCAAGGTTGGAGATGTAGAAAATCTACTACTTTTTCGAGATATCTTAGTTTGTAAGTTATAACTTTATTTCGAAGTTGAAGCATATGATCAGGGAAAGTACTGTAGCAAGGTTGAAAATGTAGAAAATCTATCATTTATTCGAGATTTCTTAGTTCTCAAGTTATAACATAACTGTCTTGTTTTGGAAGTTGAAACAAGAAGATACACCGGTTAGAGACAAGACGATTAGTCACGTTTAGTCAGTATCATAGTTGCTTAAGCAGCACACACCGATGCAATAACTAATCGGTGTGTGTTGCTTCATAAGCAACTATGTGAAGTACTGTGAATAAACGTGACTAATCTCGTCTTGTCTTGTCTTGACTAACCGGTGTACGCCTAGCCTAATGAAACAATGCAGATGATCATGGAAAGTACTGTAGCAAGGATGAAAGTCGACTGCTTATTCGAGATTACATGTTTCCCAAATTAATACAATAAAATATAATGAGTTATTTCAAGTTACAAAAATAGTTGTCTATACAACAAAAATTGTGCATGTTCTCAAGCCTATTTCACTCAAACTTCCCCTTCAAATTGCATTAAATCCAAGACAATTTTACAGAACGAGAGAAATTAGCGAAACACACCAGAAATTGGACAATTAACTCAACATAAATAAAAACCCAAATCATGTTTTTGGTCACGTTTAGTTTATCTTGTACGAAATTATTTTCAAGTTTTTATAGCTTTCCTAAATTATTGCAGCCAAATTTAGAGTAACATAAACATGGGGCACATGTCAAATAATAGTCAAAAAAATAGTTTTACAAAAAACCAAAATTATCTGGTCATTGTCAATCTTTTGTCTGCAAGATTTAAAGTCTAGAAAAAATCGAGACAAAACTAAATTAGTGTCAACTAGATAAAGAAATACTGTTAAAAATGATAGTGGAACATTTTAGTAACCGATTCTAGGGGGACTAATTAAAATGAGATGTCTCAAATGAAACAATGTCTCTGTTATCTCAAGTTTTTCGGTTATAATGTGAAGAGCGCTATCATGGGAAATTAATATGAGTAATGCGGTAGCTATGTTATGATAGCATGATGGTCATGGAATAAAGGCGCATATATACGTTTGAATTAATTTTTCATCGAATTCTATCCAATAGAATGGCCTTTAAATATTAGCTGTTTATTGTACCTAATAAATCAGTGAATTACATTGGACAATATCAACGAATAAAAATACCGCTTGAGAATGATTGAGTGAGAGAAGAGGTAAATGAGAAAGAGATAGATAGAGCGAGAGCGAGAGAAAGAGAAGGAGAAAGAGAGGAAGAGTGAGAGAGAAAGAGAGAGATGAAGAGTGTGACACAATCAGAATGAGAGAGTGAGAGTGAAAGGGAAACGTTAAACAAAGAGAGTGGTACGCAAATGAAGAGAATAAAAATGGTGAGCTATGTACGATGATAAGATTAGAAAATATAGTTATTAGTCTAAAAAATCTAGTTATTTATTTTTCATATTAGTTTATACGTTTAATGTTTATACAGTAGTTCACTTTGATTTAATATAATCAAATACATAATAAATGAAAAGACAAGATGTTGTCAATATTTATTAAAAATCAGATACCGGTTTCACATTACATTTATCAATCTCTAGTAAACTGAAAATTTAACGTACAGAGCAGCAGTATTTATACTAACGGTTGAATGGCCATTGTGACAATTCATTCAAACAATACAAATGGTGATTTAAAAGAGAACATAATTGAAGAACAATAAATTTAACCTAAGAAATAAATGAAACAGTATGAAAGAATAAGAACAGCAGGAATAAACTAATACCGTAATATCTGAAACAAATTATGATAAATGAGATTTGTGGTGTTATATTGATTGAAATGAATTTGGTCATTCAAACAACTGTTGATCATCTTTGTTATAGTTATTTCTAGAGTCAGTATGTTGAGAATTCTGCCTTGTTATTAAAATGCAAACTCAACATTCTCTAGCGAACTTATGATTATTTGTTATCAAATGCTCAACATACTGGAAGCTCTAGATGATTACTAGAGCAAATATATTATGCTGATCTTTGATGAGTTATTTTGACCCTTTCTTATGATTTCAGCAAAATGTTGCCAGATGTCATTTTGCTGTTTTCGGGTCAATAACCTATCAGTAAAGTCATCTGGCAACGCTTGCTGACTGAAATCAGATAGTTGCTTATACCAACAGTTAACTTGCTTATTATTAGAGAATCAATAAAAAATACGGACCGAGAAGAGTAGGAAGAAGAAGAAGAAGAAGAAGAAGAAGAAGAAAGAGAAAGATTGATTGAAGAAGATTGATAGGGTAAGTACAAAATGACCCAGTACGTGTCGCCATCTACTGGCGGTATTCGGAATGAACTGCCTCTATCAATCAGGAGATAGTAGGCGGAGCCTAAAGGTTTATTGGTGTGTTTGAATGTTGATTGTGATTGATCCTACGTTTGAAGACGAAAAAGAGGAGAAAAAGAAAGAGAGGAAGAAGGCGAAGAAGAAGTAGACAGATGAAATAGAAGAAGTATAGTGGAGGGGAAATAAGAAAAGAATTTGGAAAAGAGAAAAAGGTCCCGAAGAAGAAGATGATGAAGAAGAAGAAGAAGAAGAAGAAGAAGAAGAAAAGAAGAAGAAGAAGAAGAAGGAGAAGAAGAAGAAGAAAAGAGGAGAAGAAGAAGAAGAAAGAGAAGCGGAGGAAGAAGAAGAAGAAGAAAAAGAAGCAGAATAAGAAAAAAAGAAGAGGAAGAAGAGGAGGAGAAGAAGAAGACAAAAGAGGACAAAGGAGGAGGAAAAGGAGGAGGTGGAGAAGAAGGAGCACGAAAACATAATCAGGAAAACATAAACACGAAGGACAAGTCTAGTAGTAGTTGAAAAATAAGTAATTATCAAATGAAACCAGCACCTCCCCCCTCTCCCCCCTAACAATTTTCACACAATACATTATTATTATTTGAGACCAGTGCAGATCGTTTTCAAATTGAACGCTGCTTTTTTCAGCCAAATTCAATTCGAACATAGATTTTTTGCGGCCATATTTTCGCCTAAAGGCTGCCTTACTTCCCGTTCCGAGGTTAGGTTAGGCGAATGTTTGGAAGATAATTTGAGGCTAATTGCACGCTACGTTCACTGGCCTATCAATTTGATAATAGCCGTCGTCAGTAGGCTATCGTGACAGCCTAAAGTTTAGGCTATTTTCATTGAGCAGGAAGTTAGTGTCACGACAACACTATACGCTCATCAGTGACCTATAGTAGTGTTAGTAACTATACTATGTTCCTATAAATATTTGGTAATTGTTCCTTATACAGAAATCTAGTTAAGTTTAACAGTTCAATGTTAAGGTTCCTCTATCTACGAATAGAATGGGAGATAATCCAAACATTTAATACAATAAAACCAGAGATGATCCAAATCTTATAATCCGAAACAGTTGCAGCTATCTTCAAAAATGATAGTTTTTGTTAGTTCATACAAAGACAATATAATTGCTATATAAAACAATATAATGATGAGACTTTATCATGTTAATACAGTATTGTCTTCAATGATTTATTTTATTTTACAAAGTGTTAGTAGTTTACAGGCTCAATCGTATGGAAACTAATTTAAGTTATACAATTCCAAGGTGTATAGAATGAAAGAGGTGGGTCGGAGTGCAGCTGTTTGCTGAGAAAGTAGAGATAATGACGTCACTGCAGTCCTATAGCCACTAGTTTTGCATTAGAGGAAAGAATAATAGGTTGAAAAGCACATTCATAAAGGTGCTATAGTGCGATTCACGTCAAGAAGTCAGCATTGCTTATATGAGGAGCATTGATGCCAAGTTTCATTGAGAGAGAAAGAGAAAACTGCACCAAACGTGTTTGTTGGGACTGTGCGACAACAATGCACAGTGCGGCAACTATGCACAGTGCGAATCAGCAACTGCCGTGTGCTGAACAAGGATAGCAAACTCCCATCTAAGCAATGCTGACTTCTTGACGTGAATCGCACTTTAGGAAGCTATTCTTTTAGTCAATTGGCAAGGAAGGTACAAACTATTATCTCCAACTGGAATGATTTCTTTTGCAATTAGTTATGACTCAAAAATAGACATTTTTTGAGCCTACTCTTTTCAAGTTTTACGCCTGCATCATAATATGGAAGTTTCCGTGAGTTTGGGACTGCAGTGACGTCATTATTACGACTCTCCCAGCAAGCCGCTTCACTCCGACCCACCTCTTTTATTTTGTACACCTTTGATACAATTCAACAAATTCAGTAAATACGAAACAATTGGATTGTGCAATTCTAAAATCGAGTAATCAAGTTTTAGCAAGGAAAGTTTCTATTGTTGTTGACGACTGTCGCAGTCAAAGTTAGGGGACCCGCCTACCCCGTTATAAATCGATATATTACGCAATTGAATTGTGACTCAGGTTACATGATAATTATTGGTGACTGAAACTGCAAACTCAAGGTGGAACTCGCGCCTCAGCTTGCATTGTTTATACACAGCAATCAATATTCGCACTTCATCATGTAATGTAGCATGTTACCTATCCATTAAGACTTGGCTGCCGCTCCTAATGAATAATGAATGCTATGAGTTATCCAGATGGGTGAGCTTGAAGTATGTACAGTGTGCATTCCTCCTATACTATACATAGCTGTTCCAATTCATTGGTATTTGCTGGGGAATTCAGCATAAGGTAATACATTCCTTTACAAGAATAGAATGGCCCGGAAACGGTCGATAATGTTGAACAATATAGGGTATACAATATGATTGTACAATATGGGGTAGGAATCTATCCACAATTTAGACCATGGTTCTTTCCAATTACTTACATTTACATATAGGTAAATAGAGCAGGATTCTTTTAAATTGTCATAAAACAGCTGATTGATGTACGCTCGTTTACTAACGTTAAATCAGCTGTTTTCTGACAAGTTAAAAGAATCCTGCTATACATTAGGATTTAGGCGATTTCATGAGATTGGAACGGCACATATACTGAGAGGAACAGACAATATCAAATTGACTTATTTGTAGAAATCTTATTGATGTTGTGGAATTCCATGATGAAATAAAATTGTTTAGTGTTTTATTTCATAATATCAAATTGTGTTATCTTATTCTAATCATGCTTTTTATGTACAAAAACCCAGAGATTTTCAAAAGTTGCTAACTTTAAACTCAATCAAATCATGTTGTTTGTTTTTGGCAATGAAATAAATTGAATTGAAGTTTGTGTTTATTTTAGACATAGATAGACTAAATACATGTTATCTTCATCTTCTTATTCATTTACCATTCTTCTTCTTCTTTCTCCGCCATCTTTTCACACACTCTTTGAGTCTCTCTCCCTTCTCTGAATTTGCCTAATTCTCGTTGTTGTTTATGATAGCTTCATTATGATCGATGATGTTCAGAAAAAGATCTCACTTTGCAATGTGAATGTGAATGTACATAAATTAACATCGTGAATGTAGAGAGAAATAAAGGTGGGAAATGCTAATGAATGAGAGAGAAAGTGAGAAGCGGAGAGAGATGAAGAAAGAGAAAGAGTGAGAAGTTGTAAAAGAGAGAGAGCGACTGAGGGAGAGAAAAGTGAAAAGGAGAAAAATCCAGAGGGGTGGGGGAGAGGGAAGACGTTTGTTGGAATCAACATAAAAATCATCATCATAATATTATTATACAATAAAAAATCGCGACTTAAGAAATCAGGAATAGAATAAGTGGAGGAGGGAGAAGAGAAGAGAAATGGGGAAAAAATGAAGGGGAAAAACTTTGAACGATAGAGGAAAATGAAAGAGATTGAGAGAGAGAGAGTTGCTCGACTACCAAGAAGGTAGTTGAGACTTTCAACCATAAACAATACAATAAAATAATCGCGAGTTTGGTGATGAGGATGAAACGAAAATGGGAGAGTAAAAGTGGAAAGGGACAAAGAGAGAAAGAGAAAGAGAGAGAGAGAGAGGGAAAGAGAAAATCAGAGAAATATTTGCAGCCAACCTGAACGTACAGAGCACCCAGTGCCAAGGTGTTACCAAATAAACCGCTTTGATTTACGACGTTTTTAATAGACCAGCCCACACAGCGTTCGTTCATTATAAAGCTCACTGAGCTAACATCTGTTTTTTGCCAAATGGTACCCACATCCAACAATAAATATCTTTGAATTCCATACACTATAATAGCTCCACCATCTATAACATACTTATAAAATGTATAAAAAACAATACAATGTAATCTAAAATTTCCATGCGATGAGATTTTATTACAGCTTCTATCTGTGATGTTATACAATATATTTTTCTGCCAAATGTTACATATTTGCAAAAATAAAAATTCCATACAATGTAATCATGGCTCCATCACTATAAATTCTTATAAACGTTTATGTGAAACAATAAAGTGTTATCTAAATTTTCATGCAAGACGCTTGGCATTAGATAGATAGAGAGATATCATTGACGTTGTTGATGACCGTAGAGTGTACAATGGCAAAGGAATAATACCCATCTATCTATCTAATGCCAGGCGTCAAATTAAATTAATCTGAGTGTACAGTAAGTTATGAGTTATTATTAGGAGAGAAATCAGCTGCACTTTGATTGCTACCTACTCCATGAATTTGAATTATAATTGGAGTGATTGATATGTGAGTTGAATGTAAACCGTGGGCCGACTGCATGTGGGTGGATGGTGGATAGTTGACACATTTTATCAAGAAGGCCGTGATTATTTCCACATGTTGTATGAGCTATAGATGAACGAACCATCTACCATCCAGGTAACAAGCCAGCAGTGCGGCCTCATCATTGAAAGTGTTAAAGGCTAGGCGTACACCGGTTAGTCAAGACAAGACAAGACGACATCAGTCACGTTTAGTCACAGTATTCACACCGATGCAATGACTAAGTAAGCTTATACAGACACACACCGATGCAATGACTAATCAGTGTGTGTTGCTTCATAAGCAACTATGTGAAGTACTGTGACTACACGTGACTAATCTCGTCTTGTCTTGTCTTGACTAACCGGTGTACGCCTAGCCTTACATTCAAAATAAACATATTAATAAAAATAGTTTCCCTATCAACTACCGGAGTTCAAGCAGAGTTCATACGGTCCCAACAATCAATAGTTGAGTTAGATCTATTTCCGTATAGTCGGTTATCACGTACTAGACAAGTACATCCATTTACAGATTATCGCGGGACCATTGTGGGACATTGATTACCAATGGACGTGCCCAATCACTCAGCTCTCCCATCCTTCAATTGCAGTAATACAATAATTGCACTACAGTACTGCACATTTAGTTGCGGCTCCACTAGAGAAAATAATGATTGGCTGAGATTTTCACCAATTACGAGACTGTCTATAAGGAAGTTGAAAGTTACTTTGAATTTATTGGCAGAAAGTTATTGTCGATTCTTTGAAAGTTACCTATTTTTCCTACAATTACCTAGAAAAGTGGTTGTTCCTGCACTGATTTCAGTACGCAAAATGATATAGCAGGATCCTTTTAACTTGTCAGAAAACATATGTTTCAAAAATCAATATCACAATACAAATGCTGAATCTCGCAGATTATTAAAAAGGTCTTTAAAAAAGTTATTCTTTGAAATGGTCCTTTTTAAAGGTCTTCAAGACTTTTAAGCCTTTTGATTATTGTGTCGAAATCACTGTTTAATTATTACCGGAACAGCTGATTTCTGACAAGTTAAAAGGATCGTGCTGTACTTTGTCGCACTCCAGACTTGCAACCAGTGCCGTATTCTCAAGGCTAGCTGCAAAGCCCAACTTGTTTTAAAAAACAAATATTTTTGCAAACATATATTAAAAAGGTATTAAGTTTTGAAAAGCATTAGTGGCATTAAGTTCTAAAATCAAATTAAGCGTGGGTGATGAGGCCAAATACGCTTAGTTAATTGTACTCCAATTTCATTGACAGTAAGTAATGTCAATGACAGAATCTAAGAAATTTATTGTACACTTAGTAAAATGAATTGATGAGCGATTACTCAATTGAGTTTCAAGAAATACTTGAATTTATTGACAGAAACTTATGGTCGATTTCTAAAAAGTTGGCATTTATTGCAGTTTATTAGAGATATTATAGTTTATTAGTGATTAGAGATATTGTTAAATTTCCTGTTTCCTTCACGTAAAACTTCATTGATAGGTTCAAATTAACTACTTCAAATTAGTAGGCCGAAAGTTATGGTCTATTCCTTGGAACTCATCTATCAATTCTCTACAAAAAGGTATTCTAAGAATATGTTCTATTGTTTGATGTTCTATTTCCTGTAAGTTCTCTGTAATCTCTTCGGGTTGAGGTTTGGTTACATAAAATTTATTGACAAAAATTCAAGATATATTCTTTGAAAGTTTAAGTATTAGTTTAAGTGAAGTAAGTATAAAGTTGAAGTATTACTTTGAACGTACTTATAAAGTATTTAAGCTTTGAAAGTTTAAGTATATATCCAACGTGTTGTGAGTTCAATTGATTGATAAGTAGAGTTCCGCTAATTTAAAAATAAATATTAAGAATAAAACCTTTAAATAGAATAGAAAAACCTTTGATCTAGTTATAATTATTATACATATTTCTCTGCAACTTTATTTTATCATACTGTACTAATCAAACTTTGCAATTGGTGTTTAGTCCTGCGAAAAATATGATTACGATTTTTTCTTGAAATGCTTGATAAATCTACAACTACTCAACAGAGTATGAGTCAACAATTTCTAGACTTGTAAATGTCCACAACACTACAATATTGTAGAGAAACTAAAAATAAGAAATAAGAGAGAGATGAAAAGAGAAAGTAGAATGAAGCAAACGAAAGATGGACAGAGAAAGCAGACAAAGCAATTGACGAGTAACCTTTCAACGGGTCGAAAATGATTTCCTATTCTCAGAAAATTTTATAGAATGCATCCTTCTGCCGACAGGTAGGTAGGCTTTCTTCATTTTCAATAGATTACAACCGTCTATTGTAAACTAAGGGGGCAATGAACTCTTGCTCACCTTTTACTAGAATTTCCGGTAATACGGGCTCTCCGAAATGATATTTTAAAGGTTCCCAGAATGTTATTGCTTCAGGACTGTTTCCATTACAAGTAATTTTTATCCTGAAGCAGTACATACATTATTTATAGACTATGACTATATTATATATATTATTATATTATGTCTATATTATATAGACTATATAAAATAGGCTATTATATATTACATCTATTATATGGGCTACAACTGCTACAAGCAATACACTGCGATGTAATATTATTTAAAGTACACAACTTCATGTAGTTGAGTATTCACTTGGGAATCAATAAGTTATGTTGGAAATTTTTGTAAGAACTCCGAGACATGGTTTGAATAGCAAGACCTCACTACAAAAACAAAGTTTTCCCACACATTTCCAACCTTTTTCTCTCTTTTTCATCCGTTAAAAGGGAAAGTTTACAGGGAAACTCCTAAAAAAACTTAGGTACATTAAAGTCGGCCGCATTGATTCGAAGAAATAGGGATTTTCTACTCTATTTGAAAACGGTGAAAAATAAAGATGAATTTTCTCAGTAGAGGAAAATTGAGGAGCTTCTAGGAAAATATGTGAAAGATTCTAAAGCTCAGGATGAAAATAGGAATGAATTGAGGAAAAGTTGAACAGAGTTCAACGATTTCCACTCAACATAAATGGAAATGATAAATAAACAAATAAGGTCCGATTGCACAAAAATAGATAAAAATCAACCTTCGATAACTCATAAGAATAAAACATGATACTGTATTAGCAAATGACAAAGCAGTTTCTGCAGCAGCTTTTTGGGAAACATATATGGTGACTATAGACACGAAATTGTTAATTTTAAATTTAATTGTTATTTTGGAATTGGAGATTAAGCTTGTACAACCAAGACTTGATTTTGCCTCCTAACTCTTCTATCTACCAACTTCCATACCATAGCCTTTAAACAATAGTCAGCAATAGTCCCTAATACAAGAGCTTCACAAAAAACAAGCCCACATTTTCCTGTACTACAGGTCTTCTAAATTGCCATTAATCAAGCCTCAGAGCTATGAATCAGAAGAATATCACAATCCAATCCTAGTAGGATCAAATACCAGACTAAACCCGATTGATAAACGCATTAGTACTAAAGACAATACCATATTACAATGCCCATTGTAAACCTGTTTTTATTTTATGGCAAATAAAAATCTTTAATCTTGAATATTAAAGTATATTGCATTCGATTAATGGATAAATTGTAACAGAAACAATGAAATATATTGTATTTTATTAATAGATAAAGAGTATAACAGCCATAAATTCCTAATACATAAATTATAACAAAGAAACAAATACCCAGATCATAGTCCACATGTAGCACTATTTTATTGTTACTGCGTTTTAGGCTACTATTAAATATACTGTGCATAATTCCCGTTGAATATGCAGTGACCGGCTGTTTACTTAATCATATCAACCATTAATTTAACCTCTGACATTTAATCTGAATAACCAAGTATTCTGCTTCATAAATTAGTCGATTGACTGCTCTTCGTTTAGCTTACAATAAGCTGAATGAACAACGACGGAGAATTAGATTGATTTCATTGAAAAAATGATTTCAACAACCTAGATTTGAGTTTTTTCTCAGAAATTGGGAGAGGTAAAGATTTCAGCTGAAGCCTGTTACACTATTACACTTTCACATTTTTTAACACTTTATACACTTAATAAATACACTTAATACTTGATAATTACAGGAATACACTTAATAATTACTTCAAAGCTTCAAAACTTCATATACTTCAAAACTTCACTTAATAATTACAGGAATATACTCAATAATTACTTCAAAGCCTCAAAACTTCATATACTATCGAATAGGGAGCCTCAATAAGCACAATACGCCTCAAAAGCAGAGTTCTTTTCATTTATTTTATTTTCTATGGTTGAACTGGAGTATAGCTGATTCATTTTGCTAAGGCACTTGGACTGACAACGAATAACCCCATTGCAGCTTTAAGTTTTCTACAATATCCAGGGTGTATGAGAATTCATCTACTTCAATGAAGCCTTGTTGATGTTGTCTAGTGAATGATTTCAGAACCAACGTTCGTTATTTAGTTTTATCAAACTAAAGTTGATACCAACAAAAAATACCAGACCTAGCGTAAATCGTATCAAACCCAAGACCATCAACTTACAATTCCCCCACTCCACGTTTCTACCAGACAGCCGTTTCTATCAAACGATTTAGTCTAATTATAATTTTTTCAAACGAGTAATTAGCCTTTAAGAGAAAAAAGAGAAACTCAGAAACCTGTCAGCACAATTAAAAAAGAATTTCTCAAACGAGTCCAACTGGTTTCCAGCTTTATTCCTCGGTAATTTTCGAATAGAACTCTATCTCATTCTGGAACCCCAATCAATTCTTTAGAAGATTCCAATTTTTCTCCCATGTCGACATAACAGATTCAACACAGTTTTTCCATTAGATAAGTCTAAACTATAAAACACTTCTCATTAAAAGAGTTGTATTCATGGAGGATATATAACCGAAACTGAATAATTTATTTGATGATTTGTTAATCTAGATAAGCAAAACACTACTCACGAGTCCAGAAAATAACTCACTGTTATTTGGGGATAGATTTAATAGTCCGTCCTAATTTTAATCATCAATCATTGATGAGTGAAGCCTATTACATATCATTATAACTGTTTTAAACCAGTAAATAATGTGTGTAAATAAGATCACATTTATTCAATACAGTAATAACACTTCTTTGCTGTAACCATGAAAGGATACATTGTATTCTATAATTTATTATGTTTAAGCTAAGTATTACTTTGCTGGCTGTGCCAAAATATTGTAACACATTATTGTAAATTTCGTATCAATATGCACTCTACAAGTGCATATTGAAAAATTTTGTATTGTAAAAATGTTTTTATAAATGGCAATAAATTGAATTGAAAATTGAGAAAAATTGTATTTATTGTATTTTTGGCAAAATAAATATTCTATTCTGTATTCTATATAGTATGCGACTAACAGCAGAATAAATCTAGCAAAGTTCAAATGAGCTTCCCGAATCTATAAAATCAAGATTAAATAGTATCAAACGGAATGCAATATTGTCATTGTTATTGGGTTTTGTCAATAATTTGACTACGAAATGCATTATCAGTACTCATTCAATGGGTATTGGTATAGCCTCGTTCGAGAGCACAAAAATTCCTAACATTCCTTACAAAAGGTCTTTTTAAAAGTCCTCTCAATAACATTTATATTTCTTCAACAAATCAACAGTCTATATTTGAATTTCGGTGGTACAAAATTGAGAAAAACACTGCAATCAAATATACAGTCTACAACATATCACCGACTGCTATAATATGTTTCAACTAAATTGTGAAAATTCGTGTGTAGTAGTGAACGTGATATTGTGGTACAGTAATTATCCATACTGAATAAAAAGACTTGATAATAATAATTAATTGATCGAAAAACCTAATTTAAAAAGACTTGAAGTTGTCAAAACCACAAATTTATCAAAACAACGAGATACCGGTTTCGGTTGTTACACCACTGTCAAGTCTTTTTATTCAGTGAATTCAGTGACAACCAACAGTAAACAGTTGATAAATTCTAGAATAAATTGCAACGAAACTTCCTCTATAGCAGGATTCTTTGAACTTGTCAGAAAACAGCTGATTTAACGTTAGTAAACGAGCTAACATCAATCAGCTGTTTTCTGACAATTTAAAAGAATCCTGCTATACTTACAATCTAGTAATTTTTTCCCAACAAACACTGCATTTAAATCACACCTTGCATGCAATTTAACAAATAAGTATTATTAAAATTGATAAGGCGGCTTACCTTTAGCCCATCCGGTGATAACGTTGCCAAGGTAGGCCACTTTATAGCAGGGGTCGTACTCGGTTATTGTCACCGACCGTCTCCTCCACAGTCGCGCCAAACTCTGTTTCAAACTTTTGATGGCACGTTCTTTGAGATCCTCTTTGCCGTACACTTCCATTTTGAGAAGAAATCGGTCCCCAAACTTACAAAACACTCGATAGTATCACACAAATATTAGTAGATTGACGATTTTCGACAACATTTTCACTTGCACGAAGGTTTATCCTGCTGAGATTTCAAAATTAGAACTTCGGAACTTCAAATTTGACAGTTTTCACCGAGATAAGTGCTGCAGAATTGTCGTGATTTTGAATACGTTTGGATTTAAATTCAACCAAATTTGACGGAGATCGTTGAGTTTAAACGAGATATTTATTCAACAATTGTAGTAATTTTGAAGAAGTTCAGATTTCAGCCTCCAAACTCTATATTTGACTTCAGTATAAATGAATTCCTACAAAGTTTTATTTTGTTGGTTTTTCAATTATTTGGAACTGACAAACTTCAAATTTGACGTAGAATATTGTCGATTTTTCAAAGAAACTAGTTGCAGAATATATAAACGTTACTTTCATTGACTTCCCAACAATTTACAACGAAAAATCTTTCACTAATCTTCAAATTCAACGTATTTGTGTCGAGATCTCAACTATATTAACTCAAAAACGGTCTCGAACTTCAAATTCAACGTAAGTTTCCACCAGAAAAATCTGTCCCCAACTCACACGCGCTCTACTGTGGCAAATCCAAGTTAACGCCACAAGAAAGCACGAGTTTATGTTGATAAAGTTCCTTTTTTGTAATAAAAAACAGGCTAATTAACAAACTTTTACACCGGGCGGTTACTTTTCAAACAGACGATAAGAACACCAACTCCCACATGACAACAGTTTCGCTCCGTTCGCCACGACGGCCAAACTTCAACTGATGTGATAATAACGAAGGCGCTACAGCTTGAAGAATTGCCGGCGCTAGTTCACTGTTTGTCCGCTAGGAGCGCTTAAAGTTGCGGCGTTCTTTCTTGCGCGCGCAGAAGCACCCACCACCTGTGCAAACAAAAAAACAATATTGATGAGAATCGCTAACTAACAAAACACGTGAATTGCGACTAACAACTTTGGTAAACAATGTGTTTGCAGTGTTGTGTAGGTTCTAATCAGTTTTATTTGAGGGTTTTTGGTTGAAATTGTCTAAATAAAATAACAGTATATGGTAATATTTGTAAAGGTGGGTTTTCGTTACTGCGACCGAGTGCCGCAGCAGAGCCCGACCCAGCGTTGCCAGATGCAAATGATGAAAAATCCCAACTATTTATAGTGGAGATTTTTCATCAATTGCATCTGGCAACGCCAAGTTGCCATAACGCAATAACGAAAAACCACCTTAAAAGTGGTGATGGCGAGCTGGCATTGTATTTATTAGTCTGTAATTTATTAATTTTTTGGAATTTTTATTATTTCTTGAAAATATAATACAAAACACAGTACAAAGAAGAAGACAACTAATAAAAATTACACAATAAATAATAATGTTTGTTACATAATAAATAACAGTCCAAATAACTAGTGGCGAAACGTGGTATACTTATTTCCCATAGGAAATATGCCCGGCGATGACCAAATAAGTATACCACGCTTTGCCACGGCAAATAACAGATCTCAATGCATAACTTGAACTATAGTTATACTCGTAGTTCCACTATTCTATTCAGGTTCAGGTTCATTTAATTTGACGCTTGGCATTAGGGTGTCCGCAGACGAGCGACTTGGGTTGAACTGAATTGTTTAACAAATTCGCTGGAAGGGATGGAACACATGCTTTTTAAATGTAGGACCGCTCACTATGCAATTGTGATAGAAAATTGGTTGAAAAATAGATCCTGTCCTATTCTCAGTGCAATTCAGTGCAACTCAATTTGAATGGAACACATGGTTTTGTATCTAGCACTGCACGTCCATGCAACCATCGATGGAGCCCATTCGTCACGCCCTTGAAGGACTCGAGCCTTTGTTTCCCATCTATTGTTCCTGCATTAGAATTCTTGAATTGTGAAATTTGAAGTATTTAATTTTTTTTTCAATGTTATGATAATCTACTCGCCTAACTGAGTCTAAAGAAATTTGAATTTTTTTTGTACGACAGAAATTACGCTTTTTGTAATGAATATTTGTAATTATAATATTGAACATAGGCCAATCCTCAGAATATTCGAAACTGTTCAATTGATTAATTATGGAGGATTTATTTTGAAATTGGTGATTTAAAGAATAAACATATCATTTTCTGATTATGAAATGAGTTACAATAGATAATTATGCAATAAATTCTACTATCATTTCCAAAATAGTTGTACTGTGTAAATGTGATATCACTTCCCGTTATCATTTCAAGCATTCATAATATTACCAACTCATTCGAATTAGAATTTTACTCATTTAGAACTATTGTCACATAAATGTATTATAGGTTTTGTAAGGTCTGTCGTTTGCTTGTTATGAGATTAATAATAAACTTCCTTGTGGAAGAAGGAGGGTTTGGAATAGCTGAAGGTCTGGTATTCCAGTTCTATTTCCATAAATAGACTATTCAAAGATTGACACAGGTGCTTCAAAATTGGCCGCACATACCCACAATTGGCTTCCAGGAAGTGTTCGTCATCATTTAAAACTACATGTTTATAATATCGGTACTGTATTTCTGCACTTTGCTTCAGTCGAGGCACCTTAACCCAAAGGTCACTCTGTCAGTCATGCCGTTAGACATTGAGAAGTTTATCGAGGCGGTGGAAAAAGACCTCCTTTATACAACAACAGGCTGAAGGAATATGCAGATAGAAATTTGAAAATGTTTTATGGTGTGAAATCTATGATCAGAGGCCCCTTCCACCAGTAACTGATCAAAACACTCAATGTTCATTCGATAATAATAATTATAAAACTTCCTCGGTGCTCCTTCAACTTACTGAATAGTTCGTGAAATTGTCCATTTAATAACCTTGAACTTATTAAAGGGTGCACCAATAATCTCTTCGACGTTTCACTCGTCTCAAAACGAGTGTCTGTATACAAAATTCATCTTGAAACTGATGAGTTCTATATTTTCTGTCGAGCTCACAGGTCTGGCCTGTACAAACAATAGGTTTCTGGAACGAATCCATTCTGAGAACTGCATTGTCTGGTAAAGTTGGTGGGCAAAAATCGGTGTGTTTGCGGACCCAAACCGATCAGGGTCGTTCCACCACTACCTGTTTTTTTTAGTACCCTGAATTTTAAGTCGCTCGTCTGCGCTCGCTCTTAGATAGATAGAGATAGAGATACTATTTCTTGACGTTGCTGATAAACGTAGAGTACGATGGCAAAGTAATAATACCTCTCAATCTATCTTTCTATCTAATGCCAAGCGTCAAATTAAATTAATCTGATTATATTTACCATTCTTTTGACCATTCTCCAATGGATCTATTTTATAGTAATAAACAATTTAATACCGGTGAATAATTACAATCATTAAATTAATAATTCTATAAAATAACAAAAATACTGAGTTGATAGAAGTTTTCGAAGTATTTGTTAAGTAATTCTTCAATGATAATTACATAACCTCAGTTTGTAGCGAATTATCTTTGCTTCATAGTCTGTTAATAAGAAGTCAGCTATCAAATGACCTTCACGCTAGCAAAGAAGATGGTACAAATTTCGTCGATTTCAATCCAAGGTCAGTCACTAATTCAGTGAATCAAAACCGATTATCTTTATAGCGAATTATCAATTTCGTTTTTTCTACCTATGATTTGCATAATTTAAGGTGTAACCGTGGTCAATTGATTAGGCTCTATTAGGTAAGACTGACGATCAATTTGAGTTATTAACTCCTAAAGCTACATGTGCAGAATATTAGTAGGTAGTAAATGTCTGAATTATTATGATATTCTGGTCCGAGCAATGTCTGTAGGTAGTTTCCAAAAAAGGCTTGAAAAAACTTTGATAAATGGATCTTAAGGTACCGTATGTGTTCACATCAAATTTTGGACATTTGATACAATGTTAGCATCCCGGACGTGAAGCTAAGCCTTAGGCTAGGCGTACACCGGTTAGTCAAGACAAGACAAGACAAGATTAGTCACGTTTAGTCACAGTACTTCACATAGTTGCTTATGAAGCAACACACACCGATTAGTCATTGCATCGGTGTGTGCTGCTTCATAAGCAACTATGTGAATTACTGTGACTAAACGTGACTAATCTTGTCTTGTCTTGTCTTGACTAACCGGTGTACGCCTAGCCTAAAGATTACGCGCAAAAAGATAGATCAAAATCTGGCCTAGGAAGCTATAAATAATCTGCCAGAAGTATTTTTTGATTGATGTTAATACAGTAGCTAGCAGAAGCAGACCTATCCGAATCTATATTTAGACCGTTCAACTAGTGTAGTCTAGAGCAAGAGTGTTGTGCAGATCTTATATATGACCGGAAAGGCGGCATTATTTGTGAGATGGTACGGGCTTATATTGCTTGATTGGCCAGATCCAGAAGGACAATTCGGCCATTTTGCGAATCAGGCGGATGTTGGATGCTTTTGGCTGAGGAAAGAGAGAGAAATGCTGGGAGAAAGATGAACAGACAAAGAGAGAAAGTGATAGAGAAAGAGAGAGCGAGAGAGAGTGAGAGGGGAACGTCGGAAGATTAGATTATTTACTTTCTTCATGTAGAATACAAATATATCTGCAGAATTATATTATTATTTTAATTTTTTAATGAAAATAAAATAGAATACAGTAGAACCCCGGTTAACCGAAATAAAGGGGGGGGGGAGAGCAATTTCAGATAACCAATTTTTCGGTTGAACAGTCATATGCTAAAATAGCCTATCAACATTGTGTATAGGAAAAATTAAGCTAATTTCTAATTTAGACTGTTTCTAGTTTCCGATTTAAAAAAATTTAACCAAATTATTTTAGAAATCTTCTGTGCAGTTTGGTTGGTCATAAATAGCAAACTAATTTTTCTATTAACATGATTAGAGATAGTAACAATAATTTATTGAATAGATCATTATACTGTTATTCTCAACATTATTTAGATTATATTAGGTTGTTCTAATAGAAATTTCACAAGAAACGCCTCAATATAACAAGAACCGAGAAGAAAATTTAGATAGAAAGTAAAGGGAAAGATATCAGCTTCATTTTGGAAGCAATCAAGAGCTTAAGGGACTTATAAGTCCCTCGATGGAAAGCCTTGAGGTACCTCATAAAGGGACTTATAAGAGACTTTGAGGTACTTGTAAGAGACTTTCTCGGATCAGAAGAGATTCATTATGTTACAATGATTGATTGCATACAGTACATGAAAATCAGGAGTAAGAGAAGGACAATAAAACACAGTGAGGAAGAGAAAGAAAGAATAATAAAGAGAAAATGAGAAGAATTATAAAGAAAAAGAGAGAGAGAATGAGAAAGAAAGGTAGATAGAAAGAAAGAGAGTAGTGAGAGAGATAGTTTTAGAGTAACATGGTTTAAGAGAGGAAGGAGTGATAGAATGAAGAAAGAGAGATATAGTTTGAGAGTAAAATGGCTTGAGAGAGAGAGAGAGAGAGAAATAGCGAGCAATAGATACAGTACAGTGAGAAGTAGATAAAATGATTCGCGAAAGTTTGAATTACGTTATCAGTACTAGTATGTACTAAACTGGTCAAGATAGCTGTTTAGTATGCAGATAGTGTGAATCCTGGAGGTCATACTTTGACCTCTGTCGCCAATATGTTCTTCTTTATCTTCTTTGTCTTTTTACTTTTTTCTTTTCTTTTTCTTCTCCTTCTACTTCTTCTCTTTATCTTCTTCTTGTTCTTTCTTCTTCTTCTTCTTCTTCTTCTCCTTCTTCTTCTTCTTCTTATTTACCTTTTCTTCGACCTTCTATGTCCTTCTCATCTTCATCTCAAACTTAAACTTATTTCCTTTTTTTCAGCCTTGTTAATTATTATAATTTTTATCATTTTCTTCCTCATTTTTTGTCTCTTTTCGGTAGAATATTTTCATTGAAATCGTTACATAACATAAAAGACATTGCTGTCAACAAAAACACCATTCAATAAGCTTTATGTGCGCATATTATTGATTTAAAATTCAGAGGTGTGCCATGTTTTTGTTGGGCTATCAGCTTTGATAATTATAATGGTAAGATATTAGTTTCACGTGCAAATACTTCGCCGAAAAATGATGCTTTCAGGGAAGTGTCATGATTCGTTTGTGTATATATGAGATCACGATTAATTTGAAGATACTAATTTTATACTGTATTGTAGCTATTGATATCATATTAGATTCATATATTTGGATGTCTTCCCATTAATTTGTTTACTTATTACTATTACTTATTATTCTGTTTATTTGTTCATCTATTGTTTACTTATTTTAGCCTAGGGGTACAGCTGGTTCATTTTTCTAAGGCACCAGGAACCTGCTTCATAGAGATCTAATGAGGTTAAATTGACTTATAAAAGTGGAAATTCAACTTCCAAAAAATTTTACAAAACAATTTTAACTTGATATTTAAGGGTGGAAATAAAATTTCTTTATTTCTTTTAGTAGAATCTGACATTTTCCCACAATACCGGGCTTTACAGGAGTCGAACTCTGATTCCATTCAAGCAAATCTCTGCCAGAAGCTTCAAACCATCAGCTGTTTCTATTCAAGAGCATGAAAACTATTGATTCATGTTGCGATACTTGTTTTAATGGTGGAGGGAAGGGCCTTTGTCACTAGGCTATGTGTTCCTTTAGCCGCTGAATTGTTTACATACAATTTATCAGAATCTGATATTGTGCTGTGCCATACTGTACTACAAAGGAATTCCATGCACCACACTTGAGTATAGAATCAATATTTCCTTACAAGGATGGAGTGGTCCTATGGAAGAATCAATAAATTTTTTAGAACATTTTATGCGTAGAAACTTACAATGCTTTCATGCCACCATTTCATTTTATTTATTTTCTCAAAGATGAGAAGAGAATTTAAACATTTTTTCAAAGTTTTGAGGAAACTTTAGCGATTTTTCAACCTTTATTATGATTATGAACAGAGTTTTAAAACGTCTCATTGTTAATACGAGAATTGTGGATTCATCTTGAAAGTTCTTTTGAAATGTTCTACACTCTAGTCTAGAAGATAAATGTCAAAAATCTATCTCTTTACTGAACAGTTTGCGAAATTCCAGAAGTCTTATAATACAGGAAAAAGACGGATGAATACCAGATGTATTGTTACTAATATATTAACAACATGTTATAGTTACTTTGTCACTATGTGGTCTTTAGTATATATACTAAAGATTTACTACATACAATCTATAAAATATACTATAGATTTATTAAATAGTGGGCCTACATCATCCTATTCTTGATATTCTCGTCTACAGTAGTGTTACCCTTCCTTTGCCCTCTATTACAAGGCGTTTATCAAATGGTAAAAGTTTACTAAACTTTTCGAAATGATAAGAGGGTAGATAAAGATTGTGCACACAAAGTTTTAAGTAAACTCCGAACCACCAGGAAGTGATTATGAGTCGTAATACCTGACATTATTCATATTAGTCTTTTGTTCTTCTGTTATGAAACAGGTTTAACCTCTGGTTGCGAGCCTCAGAAGGAACTTCCGTTCAATCAATTGCAAGATGAAAACACGCATCAAAATGAGGCACGATATCATAGAGAACGACGCATTCTAGAATTAGTTCCTTCATATGTAGAATAGGATAATTCGATCTAGTTAGATCCGAGTGTGATTTTCACTGTTATTTATGCAGTAGAAAGCAGTTCCTTTCTTGCTATTCAAATGTGGTTGTGTAAGGCAATGATAACGACGAAAAAACTCTTTCATTCATAACAAAAGAAACATTTCATTCAATGATCGACTTCGTCTAATGAATGATTTCATAGTAAATCACCGGAAGTATTAATTTCTAGAAGGTGTGTATTGCATCCAATCAATGAAAGGTCACGCCTATGAATTACGTCTAGCTTTTGTACCACTGTGAAGTAATGCAAGAGACAAGCTAGGCGTACACCGGTTAGTCAAGACAAGACAAGATTTAGTCACGTTCAGTCACAATAATCCACATAGTTGCTTATGAAGCAGCACACACCGATGCAATGACTAATCAGTGTGTGTTGTTTAATAAGCAACTAAGTGAAGTACTGTGACTAAACGTGACTAATCTCGTCTTGTCTTGTCTTGACTAACCGGTATACCCCTAGCCTAAGATGAATGGGTAATGTGTATACTATAGGTGACGAGGAAAGTCTAATATGCTGAGCAGTTGATAAGCTGTGACTATGTGATACGTAGTTGTGATAACAATGAATAGAGGAGAATGGGAGAACGTTAAGAGAATTGGAAGAGAACGAAGTACAGTGATAAAAGATGAACAAGAAGAAGGAGGATAAAGCGAAGAGAAGGAAGAAAAACGGTTATAATGAGATAGGTAGTAGTGATAACAATGAATAGAGGAGAATGGATGAGAACATTAGAAGAAAACGAAGTACAGAGAGAAATGAGGAGGAGGAAGAGAACAGAAAGAGGGAAAACGTGAAGAAAAAGAATATGATAGAGAAGAATTAATGAATGTAAAGAACATAGGAGAAAAGAAAAGAAAGAGGGAGAAGGTGATGTAAACGTAATCGTGGAAGGAGGAGTACGAGAAAATGATAGAAATAGGAGAAAAAGAAGATGGAAACGAGAGAGAGAAAGAGTGAGAGGGAGAAAGAGAGTGAAAGAGAAAAAGGAAGATTGAGAACGCGAATATGAGGCAGTAGTAGAAGTATTGATTGATAGGAGGAGGAGGAGGAGGAGGAGGAGATAGGTGAAGAGGAGGAGAGGAGGAAGAAGAAGAAGAAGAAGAAGAAGAAGAAGAGGAAGAAGAAGAAGAAGAAGAAGAAGAAGAAGAAAAAGAAGAAGAAGAAGAAGAAGGAAGAAGAAGAAGAAGAAGAAGAAGAAGAAAATGAAGAAAGGGGCCTATGTTTTGAAAGAACGAAAAGGGTAAGGAAGCTAAATCAATGCAAATTGAAAAGACGCTGCTGCTGTTGCTCTGTTGTTCGTAATCGACGTATGATTGGCATCAATGAAGACGACGCTTTGAAAGAGAAGAGGTAGAGAGTGAGAGAGTGAGAGAGACAAAAGAGGAAGAAACTGTGTAGGATAACAAAGAGGAAGAACGACTGAAAGCGAGAGAGAGTGAGTGAGAAAGATGGCTAACAAAACAGATTCAAGAGGAACATTCATCAAAGAACGGAAGACGACACATACACTACGCTTCTTGAGATCATCATATCTTGCACTAAACACACACAAACTACGTCGAAGGCTTTTGAAAGATCTACAAAGAGTCATACACCATCATATGAGTGAGAGAGAACAGAGATATTGAAGTTGTAGAAAACTTGAATTCGGATATTGATGACGTTTATACTCAGCATAAGTTCACCTTATCTTGCCTAACAAAACACACTAAGTCGAAAGCTTTTGAAAGATCTATGAAAGAGACATGAATCGTATGTGAGAGTGAATAGCTAGTAACGAAACGATGACTGATGAATGCGAATTCTGATATTGATAGAAACAGAACATGAATAGAGGAACGTTGAGAGAGGAACAGGAACGGAGGAATGAATAGAGGAACATGAACAGAGGAACGAACTGAGTTGGATATTCATAGAAGCGCTCCTTGAACAAGGAACACCGCTAACTTCCGTAGGAAAATGAATGTGGAACAATAATATTGATAACAGCTTTGCACCCAGACTGGAGCCTTGTGGAACTCCATGTCATCCAATTGAATTTCGCCTCTTGGCTTCATGTTATTCGAATCAGATTTTGTGTCGAGACTCGGTTCCTTTTCCGTTTCATTTCGTCATGCAACGGTTATACAACAACTATTGCTTCCTGCAAAGGAAGTGTAGTACACCTCCTTTGCATGGTGCATCTCTGTCACAATACATGTTAATAATAATATCGTCTGCTGTTATTGATGTTCTACATTAGTTTGCAATACGAATAGATGTAGCTGTAGTATTTGATTGATTGATTGTTTGACAATGAAGAACTCAACTATTCGACAATGAATAATTTTCTTGTGGCACAGTGTATAACAGTATATAACAGAATTTTCTGCTGTTATAAAGATGTTTATTGATAGGTTACTTGCACCCTTTTTTACTGTCTTTAAAATTCACACAAAAATATCTAAAATCGCTTAAAAATAACATGCAAAGCAGACGGAGACTGTTGCATTGTTGTAGCAGACTAGCCGCAAGCCCAGCCTCCAGCGGTCACCTATCACTAAAGCTACCATATATCAGTCAATATTGGTCCAATCTTAACAAATAAGGCTTCAATCGATTTGTAATTGAATTTACTAAAAAAGTTATTCTTGTAAAATTTTCGTAATATCAACGGTTTCCGAGTTATTCAAGAAAAAAAAATTTTAAATGACCGCTATTTTGTTTTATGGATTTGAAAAATTGTCATTTTTTGTAGCTTTGTCTAGTTGTCATAAACATTGGTGCAAAGTTTCAATTCCATATGTTCCACCATTATTGAGTTGAAATATAATAAGTGAAAAAAACGAAATGGCAGCTGTGTGAGTAACCAGTGGCGGCTCGTGCAAATACTCATGGGGGGTTCACATTCCAGGAATATATTAATCTAGTTCTATAAGAATTAGTTCTGAAATGAATTTTGTTTGTTACACCTTGTAGAATGTAGTTTTATATTTTTAGGACGCTACTATCATGTATCAAAATATTTAATGTGTTAATAAAGAAGTGTTGGCAACCTACAAGATTGGGGTGAATATCCCATTGGATAATCTATGATGTTTTTTCATAGTGTTGTTCTTTAAAATCTCTTTTGAAAGTCCTAGATTTTGATGTAGTGGTCTGATGTCAATTAATTGGCGGAGTAGGCCTACCACTTTCCTTGATTGATATTTTGCCTCAATTAGCGACCACATAATACAAATTTAATAATACGTACACATAATACGACCACATAATACCACATTTGTATTATGTGGTCGCTGGCCTCAATCGACAAATTGGAGAATACAATTTTCTTCAATTCACTCACTGAAACCTTTCTTAAACCCGTCATTCTTTTCTTGGAATGAAGAAACAAGAATTAACCTTAAAATCGACAACAAAACTGAGCGCGAAACTGAGTAAAGCCAGCTCAGCTACAAACAGAGCAGGTAGCTACTGCAGTCGCGACAAACGTTAGCCTCGACACGTTACCTGTCAAGGCCACCGTTTGTCGATGCTGGGAGCACATCTGAGATGTGCTCCTCATTTAGCTAACGCAAATCGTTCCACTCCTCCCACGGGGAAGGAATTGAACTCGCCCGGCTTCCATTTGAACGCATACTAGCGCTTGGAGCACCTTCGAAGTGTGCTCCAACATTGCTGTCAGGCGTGATAGCGGTAGCGCGTAGTTCAAATGTGTATCTCAGTTAGTGCGCCTCCTTATGGTAATTTAGAAATTACCTTAGAAATTTTAGCATTATTTCAATCACTTTATTGTTAATTAAAACTGTAAGTTATTGTAGCAAATTCATAGGGGGTTCACGTGCTCTTGTGCTCCCATGGACGCGCCGCCACTGTGAGTAACTAAAGACTTCTGGACAATTTAAATATGATATTTAGATATGGTTTTTACCCAGGAAAAATGCCCTAGAGTATTGGTAGGGAATTCTGAAACACTCTGTATACTACACTTTGTCACACAAAAAGGATACGTGCATCACACGCTTATCCTGCTTCCCTTCTTACTATACTTCTTCCTTTTCCTACAGGACATCTGTCTCACTCTCTCTCTCTCTCTCTGCAGTGTTAATGGGAACTCTCTCTCTCACTTGCGGTTGAGTGTTAATGGGAAGGATGTCCTTGTACATCCTTCTCCAAGAATGGACATTTATATGTCCAAACTCCGCCGTTTCATGTAGATACAAAACGATCATAATACCGTTAGCATATTGAATCTCATATCTGTTAATCCATATCATCGAATAAATTTTCATAGTTTATTTTCTCTAGTTGAATCGAATATTGAATATATGGTGTTCGTTTAGTCTGGCGGATGGCGAATAACAGTTATTTTGCTCGATATAATTATACAGTACATACAGAAATTCAGTTGAGTGGAAGTTGCTCGCGGTCCGCCAAACTGAATAGATGTACCTGGATACTATCATTTTATTAGTGAGCTCTAAATTAAATTTACTAGTATAAATAGAATTTTATTTAATAAGCTCCCTTAAATTATCTTTTGTACTTAATGAATACTGTAATTACTTTTATCCTAAATGACGTTCATTGTATATTATCATTTTATTAGTAAGCTCCCTTAACTTATCTCTTCTACTTAATTAATACGGTAATTACTTTTATTACACTAAAGAACGATCAATGAAATAACTACTGTATCCTGATATAGAATTTAAGCTGACATTATGTTGTATTCTACATGAATGAAGTAAATAATCTAATCTAAATCTAAATCTCTCTCGCTCTCTCTCCTTTCTCCACACGTCCTCCACATGGTCTTTTGCAGTACGCACTACTTGACGAACAATCAATAAATAACCAACCTTGATTGATCAATTTTGACCGGCTGAAAGAAACGAGAATCACGTGACGTGGAGTGTTTCCACTTCATGGATCAACATTACACGTTTCGCTGATCATAGGACTTTTTCCATGTATTGTCAATGCTTTTGAAGGAAAACATGTGTCTTTGAGTTTCAGAGGAGGGGTACTGTTCTTTTGCAAAGACATTTTTTCATGTTTGAGTAATGCTTTTCATAGTAGTTACAATTTTTCTTTGCTGAGGGTGATTTTGACATAAGACCTAGACTTGTGCTTGGGTGATGGTAGAAGAATGATTGATTGAACTATTTTTATAACCATATTGATATTTCATGATGATGAAAATTGAATGGCGCTGTAGTTTCAAGTGAACTGTAATCGATGTAGTTTCATCGAAGCAAAAATAATTAATTTTAGAAAGACATGACTCTTCCTTCATTTGTAAACCTAGGTGACTTTACAATGTTTTCTAAGTATTTCTTATTAGGCTACAGTAAAGCTGATTACATTTTGTAAATGTATTATTTTTCAAAGTTCAAAGTCTATAAAAGTTAATCCATTCTGATACTTATTGTAATCTATATGAACTTACAAGTATTTAGAACATTCTTACAATAATTATTTTTCAACAATACATATTGCAATGTCTCAAATTAACAGATCCTGTAGCAGAAGAAAAGCTTGTTTATAATCTTAGTAATCAACATCATTATTATTTGATTTAGTTCAAGACTAAACGTTCAAATAAGTTTAAATTGGTGATTTATTAAAGAAAAATATTAATAAAATAGTATTCTACTTCCATATCAGCACTTCAGCTCATCGGTTCCCATTTCCCAATCATAATAGAAGAACACCCAACTGCTGCAGCTATCTAGCGACAAGATTTAGAACTAGTTGCGTTTTAAACAGTTGCGACCAATCAGGAAAGAGGAGGCGGAGCTTAGAGGTGTTGTCAGTGGGCGTGTCTTGAATCCTAAACTGATCTCTGATTGGTCTTTCGTTTTCAATACCGGAATTCCTGATTCCAACAAGAAGAGGGACAATTATGATTTTTTCAGATACAAGTAGGTGGCGACCATAGCAAAACAAAGCGTTCCATCTGTCACAACTCTATTCAATGCTAATTTTCATGGCTAATTTATCATGGCTGCAGATTAGTTAGTATTCATTGTCTGATTTACGAAAATTGAGGGCCAACTCTTGTTCTTGTTCTTCTTCTTTTTCTTCATTCTCTTCTTCTTCAACTCCTGTATCTATCATGATAATTCTACTTCTTCTTCTACTTTTACTCCTTCTTCTACTTTTACTTCTTCTCTTCTTCTTCTTCTTCTTCTACTATTACTACTCTTTCATCTTCTATACTTTTACGTCTTCTTTAGCATTCTTCTCCTTTGTCTCCATTTTTTTCATATTTTATTTTTAAATCCTCAAAACTAATTTATTCTCTTTCTATTCCCCTTACTCCTGTTCCTTCTCACACTTCTACATCTTCAACTGTCTTTGCTTTTCATCTTTCCTCCTCCTCCTTCTTCTTCTTCTTCTTCTTCTCCTCCTCCTCCTCCTCCTCCTCCATTCTTCTTCTTTTTCTTTTTCCTCGTCTTCTAATACTCTTCCTCCATTTTATTCTTCTTCTCCTCCTTCTTCTTCTTCTTCTTCTTCTTCTTCTTCTCCTCCATTCTTCTTTTCTTTTCCTCTTCTTCTAATACTCTTCCTCCATTTTTCTTCTTCTTCTTCTTCTTCTCCTCCTCCTCCTCCTTCTTCTTCTTCTTCTTCTCCTCCTCCTCCTCCTCCATTCTTCTTTTCTTTCCTCCTCTTCTAATACTCTTCCTCTTTCTTCTTCTTCTTCTTCTCCTCCTTCTTCTTCTTCTTCGTCTTCCGTCTCCTCCTCCTTCTTTCTTCCTGGATATATGTGACGGGGTCCTTGACACTCTACCTTCACTAAATGTGATTACTTATGCTGCACACATGCTCATTTCCAGCATTAATTCAGAAAGCGTGATCTGTGGCCACAGAAATATGTTTGGCTATGATGTCGTAAACCACTCCTCAATTTCGAAGAATTATTTCGAAAATATTCATGAAAGCATGAGACGACAGTCATGGAACTCGAACTTCAGCTTAACTTATTTTATACTTCCTTTATCCAACCATCAACTGCAAATTGTTTAGAGCCCTTCATACTATTGACTGAATTGATCTAGTCAAAAAAAAGAACTCGGTGAGAGCGGTTGCTAAGTAATCATGTGGTTAAGTAACAAACATTCAAGACTGCTCTGGGATGGGTGACCGATACAAAAAATAAGGCGAGGTAGAACCTACCCATGGTCTCCGTGTTTGGAACATAGATATTTTGTCCTAGAAACATCGATACTTGATAAAGAACAACGTGTTAAAGAACAACGACATTCCGTTTTCAGACCATTGATATTTCGTACTTGAAACATCGATACTTTGTGTTTTCGATATTTTGTGCCAAACAAAAGCTCCTCTACATACATGTATAAAGAAATACAATTTGTATTGAGGCTATAACAATAAATTCGAGTAGCCAATCATGAGCGTCCTTCAGGTCCATTGTAAAAGTTGATTGTGTCTGTTGAAGACTTCTTTTTTAAATTGTGATTGAAAATGGCAAAAAATTGCAATTCAAATTGACCGGATGCCAGTCTCAATTTGAAAGTCAGACTTGACTGACGAGTTTCACATCAACTTTCGTTGCAGTTCGAATTTCGCGACTGGCATTCTTGGTTTGTTACACTGTGGTCATGTTCTATAGACTTGAATGCAAAAAAATAGTTAATAAAATTATTGGAATATTCAACAATAACTATTTATCATTGAGAGAGGTTAAACCATTTAATGACTTGCTAAAATCTATCTGATTATTTTTATAATTGTGAAATTGTGATTTTAATTTCATTTCATTATTTTTCTTTCATACATACTCGCATTATGTTCATCAAAAGTGTAGTATCCATTGATACTATACTGTCACTATATATACTATTCTTCTTTTCCTCTTTTCCTATATTCTTCTTCTTTTCCTTCATCTTCTTCTTCTTTTTCTTCATCCTACACTTCTTCGTCTTACTTTCACCTCTTTCTTTTTACTCTTCTTCTTCTCTCCTCCTCCTCCTTTTCTTCTTCTCCTACTCCTCCTCCTGCTCCTCCATCTCCTTTTTCTTCTTCTTTCACTTTTCTTTCTTCTACTCCTTCTTCTTTTCCTTTTCTTCTTCTTCTTCTTCTCTTCTTCTTGTCCAGTCCAGGACTATTCTCCATTTAGGATTCAAAAGTATTTAAAATAATTTAACAATTGTTTAGAGGTCTGCCAATATCTCACTTACCATCAGAGGTCTTCATCTCAAATCATTTTTTTTTCAATTATCATTGTTCGTATGAATTATCATATACTTATCTCAATAATTATTATCAATCTACCAGTAAACTCTCAATTAAAACAGTTAAATATCGCCACCATCAGACTTGAGTTGATTTCATTATTCATATCAATTAAAATAAATTCTTAACTCAATTAATATCATTCAATTATCCCTTTTCAAACTACTATAAAGAATATCGCCAACATTCTTTGACTTGAATTTGATGTTTTTGTTCTGATTTCGCCCATTTAAACCATTTTAAAAATCACCACCATCGGATATTAGTTTCAGGCCTTTATTACAGCAAATTTTTACGATAATGGGTTAACACTTGTGCACCATTCATTGGCACCGGGGAATTCCAAAGGAAATTGAACCAAACCGGACTTGTTTTTGCAGACATTTAATTTCCACAACTGCACGCCGCCAACATTCATATTCATTTCCACAGTGAAATTGGATTTCTGCAGCCTATCAATGCAATTATCTGTAGAGTGTAGAGAATAGATGTTCTTCCGTGCTTCAAATTGGTTTAAAAGACTTGTACCTGCGCTCATATACGCAATCACCCTCTTGTATGTAGTGTATAGGAAATGTTCTAATACACTATTATAACTTTAAGAAATACTGTAAAGTGATGCTTTTTAAAATCAACTTCTAAGGCTAGGCGTACACCGGTTAGTCAAGACAAGACAAGATGAGATTAATCACGTTTAGTCACAGTACTTCACATCGTTACTTATGAAGCAACACACACCGATTATTATTCATTGCATCGGTGTGTGCTGCTTCATAAGCAACTATGTGAATTACTAAGGAGAATATAGAAGAATTCAGAAGGGAGAAAGGTAAAGAGGTGGAAATTAAGTATTTTAATTGAATAATGTTTCAACTGCTCTATATTGAAGTGTGCGACTGCCGTTTCTCCTGTATTTCTGGACTTATAAGTTTTACGCCAGATCTTCAAAAAAACTATTGCATTTAAAACGTACACCACAATAATAATAAAACATTCACTTTCGATCACAAAATGGTTGAAAGGAAGTAAAATAAATGTAGGGAGAAATGGAAGAAAATGTAAAAAAGAAGAAAGAAAGGAGTTGGAAGCGTAGAAGAAAAATTGGAAAGATGAAGATAAAGAAGACGACGAAAAAAGATACCAAGGATATTTGGAGCTGGAGGAAGATGAGGGAAGGAGATTGAAAGAGATTGATCAAGAGAAAGAGGAAGAGAGAGAGAGTAAGATGAATGGAATGTGGCGCATTCTTGAGGTAACCTCTTTCCTGTGTGCAAGGTGGATAGAGATCAAAGCAAGGTTTATCGTCCATTCAACTTCTCTCTTCTTCTTCTTCTTCTGCTTCTGCTTCATCTCTCTACTCCTTCATATCAAATTATTTTATCTGCATAGTAACCTCTTTCCTAACACACAGCAAGAGGTCATCCGAGGCAATGCTGCCTTGGTCACCTTCAACTCTGGCGGTTTTTCCTCCTTGTGGTCTTCTTCTTCTTCTTCTTCTTCTATCTCCTCTTCTTCTTATTCTTCTACTTCTTCTTTTCGTGTCAATCGTTAGTAGTTCCCACGTGTTTTTCTCGTACTTCTATACGTACACAATATCAATTTCCATGTTTGTAGCAAATATCCAAATAGCGTTTTTCTTATACCTCTACTTAGAATAAGAGTACTATTGATAGATTTTCACCTCTGCAGAAAAATATTACCACAAAAATTACGAAGTTTCAAGTTTTCTCAGTTCATCTGAATTCAAGACCTTGTAAGAGAATTAATTTATGTATTATAAATATCCATCATATGTATATCATGGATACATTTAGAAAACTCCAGGACATAATGAATTCAATAATACAGAAGAGGTGTTTAAGAGTCCTGAAAGCTGCGGGGTAATACTGTATGAGAAACCCTTTGAAATATATTGCTTTGGAGCCCAATGTTTTGAAATTTTTAAGTGAAAAATGCTTGATTTAAGTGTAAGTTCAAATTGCTAGAGTACATGTTGGCCTATCCCTCACCATAACTTAATTCTCCCCTAACCTTAAACACGAGTTACATAAAATTTATACTTAAAATATTGTGAGATCTATGAAATTGTTTGCTTTTAGGCTTTTCCATACCAGTGCGGACCGGGCCCGGATCGGACAGGATGACTGATAGGTCATTCGCATCAGGTGACTACAGCATGGAACTCGGAGGTAAAGGACTCACTAGGTATTTAAATTTTTACAATTTGGTAGGATTTCAATGTATATGAGCGGGAAAAACTGTAGGTAATCGAGACTTCTTCACCCACGCACTCCTACAATCTGACTTCATCTCAAAAATGTTGAATCTCTGTTCAAAGTGATTTGATCTGTGTTTAATTAATCCTAACAATCCTGTCAAGTGGTAGGCCTACTCTAAAGTTTTATACGTCAATTCTTTTATGGTTGGGTGCCTCCATGGTTAATATCGAAGGAGCATGATGCTATCTCCTCCTCCTTCTCATCATCCTCATCCTTATCTTCCTCCTCCTCCTCATCCTCCTCCTCCTCTCTTCATCCTTCTCCTCCTCCTCCTTCTCTTCCTCCTCATCCTCCTCCTCCTTCTTCTCATCATCCTTCTCTTGCTCCTCCACCTTATCCTCCTCCTAGTTCTCCTCCCTCATCCTCAGCCTCCTACTTCTTCTTCTTCTTCTCATCCTCCTCCTCCCCTTCTCTTCAACTCCTCCTCCTCCTCCTCCTCTTTCTTTCTCCTTCTCTCCAATCATCTCCTACATGATCGCCCAATTCTCCTTGCTGTGCCATGGGCAATGCTGTCGATGATAGTGGCTGGTCTGGGTGGCTTTAGTAGGCCGCTAAACTCCACAGCTTCTCTTATAACGGATTCCAGTACACTGCACTGCAGCTGTTCTACATACCACTACTACTCCCTCTTCATGATCGCCTCTTCCCTTCTCCTTCTCCTTTGTACTCTTCTTCTTCTTTTTCTTCTTCTTCTCATTTTCCTTTTACCTTCTATTCCTCTTCAAGCATCTCCTTTTTCACATTGTTCTTCTTCTTCTCTTTCTCCTTCTTATTGATACTCTTCTTTTTCTTATTGCTCTTCTCGTTCTCCTTTTTCTTCTTCTCCGTTTCAAGCATCTTCTTTTCTTATTGCTCTTCTTCTTCTTTCTCATCCTTATTGGTACTCTTCTTTTTACTAATTGTTCTTCTCCTCTTTCTCCTTTTACTTCTTCTCCTTTTCAACCATATTCTTCTACTTTTTCGTATTGCTCTTCTTCTTCTCTTTCTCCTCATTGTTCTCTTCTTTTTCTTATTGTTCTTCTCATTTTCCTTTTCCTTCTATTCCTTTTCAAGCATCTTCTTTTTCTTATTGCTCTTCTTCTTCTCTTTCTCATCCTTATTGGTACTCTTCTTTTACTTATTGTTCTTCTTCTCTTTCTCCTTTTCTTTCTTCTCCTTTTCAACCATCTTCTTCTTTTTCTTATTGCTCTTCTTCTTCTCTTTCTCCTTCTTATTGATACTCTTCTTTCACTATTGTTCTTCTTATCTTTCTCCTTTTCCTTCTTTTCCTTTTCAACCATCTTTTTCTTATTGCCCTCCTTCTTAGCTTCTCCTCTTTCTCCTTCTTATTTGTACGATTCTTAATTTTCTTCCTACCCTTATTCTCACTCTGCTTCTTACTTTTCTCTATTTTCCTCTTCTCTTTTTTCCTCTCCTTCATCATTTTCTTCTTCTTTCCTTCTCAATTTTCTTCTTTTTCTCCTGATTCATGTAATTTTTTCTGTCTCCAACTCATTCTTCTTTCCTTCCCATATTCCTCCATTACTTATTTTCCTATTTTTCTATATTTTTTTAGATTAATTTTCAGCTTTTTTCCTAGCTGCTTTAATAGTTCTAAAACTTTTTACAGAGTTTGAAATTTTCAAAGTCAATCTTTAACTTTGAACTTTGGCGAGCCGGTGTAGCTCAGTTGGCTGGAGCGTCACACAAAGAGAATTTTTCTGAGGATGATGCACACATGAGCTCTAGGCTTGTGCGTATTATAGGTCACATTCAGTCCGCATATTGCTCCTAGTCCGCATATTACTAGTCACGGGTTCGATTCCCGTTTCCATCTTGCACTTTTTCACCGTATCATTCTTCACCTCATTACCCACGCACAAGTAGAACATTTATGTGGGCATCATCCGCAGCAGAAACAAACTAAGTACCAAGTACTTCGCACAAAGTACTTTTGACTAGAACCATAGACTAAGGCTAGGCGTACACCGGTTTGTCAAGAAAAGACAAGACGAGATTAGTCACGTTTAGTCACAGTAATTCACATAATAGTTGTTTATGAAGCAGCACATACTGATGCAATGACTAATCGGTGTGTGTTGCTTCATAAGCAACTATGTGAATTACTGTGACTAAACTCGTCTTGTCTTGACTAACCGATGTACGCCTAGCCTAACTATACAGTCTATGCTAGAACTAAGTACCGTCCTAGCTACTTTAGAAACACACTCTAAATCTCTTTCTCTCTCTCTCTCTCCCAAGGTCAAGTGTTGATGGAAAGGATTTCTCTGTATCTCCTTTCCCAAGAATGGACATTCATATGTCCAAACTTCGCCTTTTCATCTAGATAACTCACAATTATTATATCATCAGTATACTTCTGCCCTATATCTACTCATAGCATAATTTATAAGCTAATGTAAATTTGACAAATAATAATTAGTTGTACAGTATATATTTTATTATTATTATCTAGAATTTAAGAATCTCTCTATCTCTCTCTCTCTCTCTTCAACAAACGTTCTGAAGGTCATAGCTTGAACTGAACAGCTTGTTTTGGCAGTGTGGTGGGTCGCTACGCTACTCTTCTCATGGACTGGGCCTATCCTACCTGACTTGACACACTTAGCTTACAAGCATCAAACAGTCATTGATAGCCTTTTTCTATCAATGATCTGGTTTTTAATCTTACACTGAATTCGTGTGTGCGGCAAGATATGGAGAGGCAATGAACATACCAAGATGTGCGCTGTACTATTTATCCATATTGAATCTTCTAAACGCAATTAAAAGTATTTCAAACCCCTAAATAGTATAAATCTCAATAATTAAGTGTAACTCAACTTTACCAAATATCCATATAGACTGAAAGAGGCACATGTATCAAAACCTAGATACTAAAGAGGCACTGTACTGAATATCCATATAAAATATTCTAAACCCGAAATAAGCATTTCAAATATCCGTATAAAATATATACTCGATCTCAATAGTTATTGAGTGGAGCACAAGTTTCTTCAACTACCTAATTTACACGTGAAGGTATCTGGTATCACACTTGATACCGATAAGTTACGTACTACAATATCATAAAAATTTCATTAAACTCATACTGTTGTATGAACAAAGTACAAACTGCAATAGTAATACTGTATGAGGTTAATCAAAAATAAAATTAATTTTTATCAGAAGCACTCATTATGGGCAGCAGTAGAATCATCTGCTTCCTATAATAAGAACTGAAAAGAATGATTTCCAAATCACTTGAGCCGGTCAAACAATCCCAAAAACTCAAACAATTCAATGTGATTTAATCTCAAAGCTCTGAACTTGAAAAAGTTGTTTCAACCCATAAAAAATTACATTTCTTATATACAGTCATATTTATTACTTTGTTTCAACCAGTCAAAACACATAAAAAACTACAAATTATTCACTTTATTCCTGGGAATAAACCAGAGAACAAGCGATTCTAGATAAGGTGGACCATTATGTGTGGAAAACAATAAACAAAATTACTGGGCAGTCTGCGAAATTTTCCATTCTTTTCCTGGCCACTATTTCAGGCCAATTTTGAACATCATTTTTTTAAAGTTCTCACAGAAAAAACTCTATTACTGTGTTAAGTTGTGCGTTACGCTCAACGTTGTAGTTAATCGTAAAAATTATTATTTCTTGTTTCAAACAACACGCATAGAGCTTCTTGAGTATGAAAAAGGTTCTGTATCCGTGGCGAAGCGTGGTATACTTATTTGGTCATCGCCGGGTATATTTCCTATAAGTATACCACGCTTCGCCACTATTCTGTATGTTTCTGTAAAATTCAAACTCATCACTTCTCCTACCTGAATACATGAAGTAAATGACATAGAATAATTTGACAATAATTCAAGCTCCACAAATCCTTTCCCCCAATAAAGTTCAAACTCATGACTTATTCTACCTGAGACTACATAAATTTTGACAATCCAAGTTCCACAACTCCTTCCTCTAATAAAGTTCAACATAATTTACTACTTGCACTTAAAATGCTGCTGAGTCATCTAGAAGTAAGTACAGTAACTTACTAAGCAACATAAGTTCTCATAAAGCATCAGATAGCATTACTGTTCAGTGCCTAGCCTAGCGTAACATCCATTAATAAACTAATTGAACCTACCACATCCAGGCCACATATATAATTCATAAATCAGCCATGTTATAACCATAACGATGCTACAGTTTACAGTTATATAACCCCGAGATTATACTGCGGAAAAATTATAACTGGACAAGCTCCAAGTTCATAGTCTTTGTTCAGTTTAGTATAATTCACAGTCTAGTCTGTTCTTGATAGTGCATTGTTCCTTACTCCTAGACGGTAATTAGAGCCATTAATTATTAGTTTTGCTAATTAGAATTTGAAATATTTCGACTGAATACAGTACTCCTTCAAGAGCCCAGTCACCTAGAATTTATGGTCTGATTATGTCATATACTTTAAATGTTTATAGAACTGTGTATCATTAACTCACTGTACGAAATTTAGTGTAAAATTATGTGAATTTTTTGTTTTGAAGGTCGAGGAATTTGTGGACCAATAAGTTTCTATGCGAGATTCATGTTGAAAAAAGAAATTATAATAATATGAATGAATAAAATCACAATAAGATTTCTTTGAATAAAATTTGAATTTAAAATTTAATTTAATTCGAATAAAATTTTAAGATGAATAAGTGTGAAAATTTTGTTTTTCATTGCTCGAGAAAGCTTTGGGTTAGTAGGCTAGGTTTTTTGTTGAATTCCAAATATCTCTATTATGCAACCTACTTACTGTAACAAATAGTGGAAATAGGATGAAAAATTCAAGATAAAATAAGCAGATACACGAAAAATGTTTGATTGTTATACACTGTATACGAAGAAGAATACATATAATTTCAATTTCAATTAACTTTTGGGATGTTGAATTGAGAAAAATCTAATGAGGGATCATGTAACACAAAAATACCACTACAAGATCCACGAATAGATAAAACTGGACACATGATTGGATAGATATAACACAGTTTAGATACGAAATAACACAGTAAATTAGTTAGTTACGAAACATAGTAGATTCCTAGAGAATCATATGGAGCATGAAGAACTGGTGTATTCCGAAATCGCTAGCAATTTTGAAACTATCATTGGTCGTATAGATAATAATATGGTGGATCTAGGTAAAAGCATATTAGCTGAGGATATACAGTGAGCTTAGATATACAGATATATTTGCAAGTAATCAAAGATCATCAAAATGTGAATGTTACTTTCGAACGCATCTTTCCACTCAAAATTATATTTTGCAATCAATCATTGCAGCTGCTTCTACTACTTCTTTTTTCTCTCCATCTTCCTCTTTTTCTTCTTCATTCCTCCTCCTCCTCGACTTCTTCTCCTTCTTCTCTTTTCTATGGTCTCCTCTTCCACGAAAACAGTCTCCAACTATTAAACTTCTTCTTCTTCTGCTCCTATCTTCTCCTCTTCTCCTTCTTCTTCTTCTTCTTTTTCTTCTTCTCTTCTCCTCCTCCTCCTCCTCCTTCTTCTCCTCTTCTTCTTCTTCTTTCCTCCTCCTTCACCACATCCACTTCTTATTCTTCATATTTTTCTCCTTCTTCTCTCTTCTACGCTCTCCTCTTTCTCAAAAACAGTCTCCAACAACTTCTTCTTCTTACCTCTCCTCTCTTCTTCTTACCTCATTCTTCTCCTCATCCTGTTTTTCTTATTCTTCATTTTTTTCTCCTTCTTCTCTTTTCTTCTCTTCTTTTCTCGAAAACGTCTCAAAACCTCAAGTTTTTCTTTGAAGATCCACATCACTCATTAAACCTATTGCAACATCATCGGTCCGGACTAGCTATAATTCTCGACGGCAAAAAAATTAGAAAGGAACAGCAAAAATGCGCATGATTACTCGCGCCGACGTATGTTTGTACGTTACAAAATTACAACAGCTCTTCACGATTGGCGATTTTTTCTTCCGAAGCAATAAATTTCCCATCTCAATCATTACAGCCTGATAGCATCTTTCGGGCTCATTTAAATCTCGGAGTTTCACTCTAAGTTAATTACGTTTGCTAATCAATTTTGTTCAAGGTGTGTTGGTTACTTTCCACTGTTTTTGAGTCCTTAATACCTTTGACTGAACTTATATGATGAGTCAGATTTCAGCGGAGTGCGGGAGGAGAGAGAGGTCAAAAACGAGCTTTTGTTGATTGTTTACTGTTTAAAACGTTGAAGAATATGAAAATATTATTAAATTGTACAGGAAGATATAAAAAGTAATGATGTTCGTAAACAAAAACAGGGGGAAAAAGGTTATTCTCCAATCAATGAACATGAATAAATTTTTAATAGTGAATTAAAAATGTCCAAATACTAATTTTCCTATTCAAAAGCAAAGGCAAAGACACCTACTCTCTAACCAATAAACACGAAAATTGTACCAAATTGCTTGAAAAGTTTTGAAGGATACTCGATAAAGTGTTATTTCCATTATATAAAGTTGAAATTTGTCAAATAGATTCAAAATATCTAGAAAGTGAGTTGAAAGTCTGTAAAATGTTATAAGCATGGAGAAATTTCTTAAAAAATTGAATTTCTATTAAACTTTTGAAAGATGAATGATAGTCGAATTTCAATTTACGACAAGTGTTCTGGTTATAGTGTTAAATTCAATTAAAAAGCATCCAACGATTTCTTAGCGTCCAAAAAAGTGTACTACGAATTGCATGTTTCCTTACTTTCCTGGAGGAATTAAGGAAATACAGTATTCTATGTTATGTAGTATTCCAGTCTATGTGTATACAGTATTCTAGTTCCTTATGATTCTGCACTGGACATTTGTATCAGTCCAGTATGACGTCCTACCCAGGGCAAAGGGACCGAATGAACCAACTGATACTAAAAAAATGTATATTTGTATATGTATAATGCATAGTATACATTAGATCAGTTTCATGAGACTTTTTCAGAGTGATGCCAGTTGCAGCTCTAGGCTTGTGCGTTGGTCATGAAAAGAGCTATGATGGGAGGTGAATGTGTATAGAAAGCTATTGAAGATTTTAGCACTAATATGGCTTTCCTTTTCAGATGACTTTCGAATAAAACTCCAATTCCATTTCCAACTTTAGAATGTAGCTCATGATCTGTCATTGACCTAATCTCTCGAAAAAACTCAAAAACACTTTCCTTGAGTTTCCAAGACATTTCCAACATTTAATTCAAAATGACTCTCTACTCACATCAAGGTTTCAAAACCTCAAAAACTTCACCTCACCTCGCAATGTTTTGTCACAAATTACAAAATGATGGCAACAGTCACTTGCTAGTTATTATTGTACAGCAGACAAAATTAAAAAACAAATTGAAACAATTATTTTGTTGGATTTTAATTATTAGCCAAGCAAACTCGAGATAGATTGCACTCTATTACTGTACTGGAGTGATCTGTGTTGAACCGCAAATTTAAATAATAGTTGCCGAGGTTCTAGAGTCGGGATCGTGCCAATACTTTTTCTAGATCTGTTCATAATCTTTCTCAACCACAAGAATTTAGTAATAAAGTGAGGAGTGTAGTTGGTGAAATGTAGGATAAGGTTGAATGGAGATATACCTACATAACGTAACAATACATAAAGATCAATACGGATGAAGGAGAAAATATGAACTACAGATTATTTTTGTAAGATAAATCGGAGTCAGGGTCTTGAGGTAGGGAGTACACCTAAAATGGGTTTCACCTTCAACAAAGGTAACATAATTTTACCGCAAGTATTAGCAATCTGGAGTAAGGTGGAATGTAATTATTTACTACAGTAGTAGTTTTATTTTACTGTACTATGAATAGTACAATATTATGTATACTTCAAATATAAGTGAAAGCAATAATTTGAAGATTTAAGATTCATGTACTGTTTTATTGCGTATGATAAGTTCTAGTTCTAGTAGACTAGCTATAAAGAAGTTGCTGAATAAATTTTACACCTGGGCGTGTTTCATAGATTTTAAATGTCCTGTAAAACAGGAAACATGCGATCACACACTAGACTTACATGTTAATTGCATTTTACATACATTTTACATGTTTATTGCATATTAAATGTTCATAATCCGTGCTATTGATGTCCAGTGTACGTCCGCCTCTTCACCGTATTACAGGACTCCTAATTTTTCATGAAACAGACCTCAAAAGTGGAAGAAGACAAAAAAACATAAAAGAACATTGAATTGATTCGTGCGTTTTGATTAACAGAATTAAAATCAGCTTAAAGCAATTTTGTTATATTTAAGACTATTGGTTGACTGAATAAAAAGAGCAATGGCGGTTCAAACAAGTTACAAGTTTGAAACAAGTTACGTGTTTGAACCGCCATTGCTATAACGTTTGTAGAAACCGCCCATTGTGGGAGGAGCTTGTATCTAGACCAATGGTAGGCGTTCACCTTGATAGGCCGTTCAACTCCCAATCACAGCGCTCGGTCACGAGTATACATTCTGCTGCACTGTATTTGTTTTACTTTAACAGAGATTGATAATGGTGTAACAATCGAAACTGCAGTATCTCGTTGTTTTATTAAATATGTGGTTTTGACAACTTCAAGTCTTTTTATTCAGTATGGATAACTACCACAATGTCACCTTCACTACTACACAGACTACTAAAAATATTATTTTAGTATATTATATTGCTTGATTGAGCTTTTCATCTAATGGTTTGAATTATATTTGAATGGGACCTAGAGTGTTTTTTCGCAATTGAGAACATCACTTTGTAACTGTAATTTATTTATTCATTCTATTTTATTTATTCATTATTCTATTTATTAATTCTATTTCATTTGCGCTATTGTTTGATCCTATGTATTTGAGTATCTCTTTTTGTATGACATTCGTCGATATGGTGTCTGTCGCGATTCTTGTCATGAAAATAATAAATAATACTAACAAAAAATCACTTGAGAAAGTTCAAGCATATAGATTAGAAGTCTAATCTCATGTCTCATCAAAACTAATTAGGCTAGGCGTACACCGGTTAGTCAAGACAAGACAAGACAAGATTAGTCACGTTTAGTCACAATAATTCACATAGTTGCTTATGAAGCAACACACACTGATTAGTCATTGCATCGGTGTGTGCTGCTTCATAAGCAACTATGTGAATTATTGTGACTAAACGTGACTAATCCTGTCTTGTCTTGTCTTGACTAACCGGTGTACGCCTAGCCTTAGACCTGTGCAACGGTATTCAACCTCACTTCCTGTAGTTCCTCAGTTTGCCGGTGGGGGCTCTCCTCATCTCCCATAATACTTTGTGTTCAACAAACAAGAATCCGCAAACAGATAATGCGGAGTACCGGCCATTGTTTCACAAATACATGCACTATACATGTATGAATAATCTTAGATAATGTATATTTCTATAGGTGTTTGTTTGAGCCTGCCTCCTCCAAACGACATTGAATGCCCCCAGCAATTAGTTACTGTTTTCAAATCGCACACATTAACATAACAATATTGTGGTGGATTCCGCTCCAGCGTATTTCGCACAAAACAGCGGATATTTTAGCGCTTTTCAAATAAGCTGAAATCAACGGATTGCAACACGACTGGTAACTGGGCGGAAGTTTTGTTTTTTCAGTGTCCTCCATACCGGTGACTGAGTCAGATTTGGGGAAGGGGAGGACAAAGAGGGGGGACAAACAGGGATCAAGAAAATTTAAGGTTTCTATAACTTTTGAGTTGAGACCGAATTTTTCAATGTTATTCAAAATATTCATTAATTCATGTTGATCGGAGTTTTCAAACTCATTTGAGAAATGATAGTGGAATTAAGTTGGTAAGAAAGTGCTACAGAGACTGTTATAATCACAGTGTGGTCATTGGTGTGAAAAGGCCCATAACATTGTGTTGGAACATTTTTCATTCACGCCAATGCCATACTTTTTGCCAAATTTTTTAAAATTTTGATATGGGATTACAGGCAAACATGCACCTATTAAGTGAGTTTTATTCTCATTTCAACTGTACTGCAACTTAATAACTTTTCCTGTTCATTTCAGGAGTTAGCTGTGCCACTATCATAGCACCTCTTATGGCTTGCTATTGCTTGGGAGGGCGTCCTCATTTGCTTTTATCAAGAGGCACCATTCTATGATTGATTTTGGTAATCTACTGCTCGCATTATTTTGACGTGGCTGAAATGTATCAATCAACATAACATAATTTATTATGATTAGAATATATTTCCAATGTAAATCTTATGGGAATTGGCAAAAGTATGGCTGGATTCGACCGAGCTAACCAATCAAAAGTGTGCATATGCAAAACAAAAACAATACAAAACTGCCATATACCACTCTTTATTTTAAAATTCTTATTCAATATTCTCTTTGGTTCTACTTCGCCTTATCTTTGTGTCGGTCACCTTGTTTAAAAACAAATAAATAAAAAATAATCTGAAGGTTGAAAGAGAGATATGGCAACGATACTTTAAAAACCTCCCCAGTTTTAATGAAATATGAAACCATGAAACCATGTTGATAAAATATCATCCTGAACTAAGCATAAAGTGAAGCAGGATTATTTTAAATTGTCAGAAAACAGCTGATTTAACGTCAGTAAACGAGCGTACATCAATCAGCTGTTTTCTGACAATTTAAAATAATCCTGCTATAGCAAAAGTACATTTCCAGTCCTCTCCCATATTTGAATTATGTGAGGTGGGAGTATATCACACAAGTATCTAATACATGTAAACGTACATAAAAAAATACAGTGTATACGGTTTCAAAAATGGGAAGTAAACAACTCAATGGAAAAAACTGTTTTCTAAAACTATTCCAAATTACAGTGGACACACATTATAATTGAAATTAATCAAAACATTTCCAGGCTATTTTTGGTAAACCGTAATTATCGAGTATAGCCTGTGTTAATTAAAGTGGTATCCAATAAACAAAACTTCAAGGTCTTTAGTTTTATTCGAACAGGTTTGGAGACTTTTAATAATAATGCACTTTCGTACGGTTGGTCACTTAGTAAGGACAAGTTAATGATTTACTGTTGAAAAAATTAACTTTCAAATGTCCTAGATTACTTTTTGACAATAATTGGAATTTCGGTGAGATATTATGGAGTTCTATGAACTAGTTCCACCAGGAATGGTCAACAGATGTGTTTTAATTATTTTTTTAAGGTTTATTGAACTAAGAACTTGATTTCGATTTCGTATAACCAGAATGTTCTGGCTGAGATTTCTGACTTACATCTTTAAACATTTTCAATTCTTAACATTTCAAAAAATACTGTAGATTACAAAAGGATTTGTGTCACCAAAAGTGTCGCCATTTACTCAAAAGTATATCGAGGCACATCCAGATCTCAATTTATTTTATTTTTTAAATTTATTTAATGTGTTTTAATCCAAACAAGTTTTTACCATAACTTTGACTTTCAAATTGCCAGATTTTAAATTATTCAATAAATTGGCATACAATTTACTTATACCAACTGGCATCCAATCCAACCGAGGCCTTAATTTTATTTTCATTCTTCATCAATTCGCAAAACATAGTAACTAAAGCAAGAGCCTATATTATTGAATAAAATTTTATATATGAATTTTATCTTGGTTCTCCTTGAACCAAACTCAAGGAGTACTTGCATAGAATCAACTTCCTGTGCAAGTGGAATTTACTTTTTTCACATTACACTTGCACGTCAAATACGGTCAGCAGTGTTCACACGATGCAAGTAGTTTATGCAAGTTCACTCATCTGTCCTGTAAACACGACATAAGGTGTTTCCGTTTCCACTATAGTGAAGTTACTGTAGTTAGTGGAGAGCTTTACGTACTGTGATTATGATAAAATACATGTTATAATATTATAAATACTTGTTAAATACATATTATAATATAATAAATGCATTAGAAAATAATGTATTAGGCAAGGTGCTAGGAATAGTAGTTACTTATTTCCAAAGCTTTCCACTTCTAGGTAAGTGAGTTCAGTTCTTTACAAACTTTACACCTTCTTGAAGAGATGTTTGAAGATGCTATTGATCACTCAGGAGGTGAAACTTTCCTTTCTCGTTAAGCAATTAACTAATATTTACTTCCTGGTACTTTTTACTCCTTCAACCCATCATCAATCATTCGTACTTCCCACGGCTCTTCTTCATTCACTTCCTAAAACACCTTTATTTAATCTTCATTTATCGATTTGTTTCAATCTTGATAGGTCAAGAGTAAAAGCATAAGAGTAAAAAGAGTACAAGAGTAAAGGGTATAGAGTAAAAGAATGAAGAGTAAAGAGTAAAAAATAAAGGGTAAATAGTAAAAGAGTAAATGGTAAAGAGTAAAAGAGTAAAGAGTAAAACGATAGGACTTTTCCTAACTTCGCCCATTCTTGTGTAAAACATCACTGTTTATTTGTATTATAGGCTACTCAGTCTCAAATTCATAAACCATTCAAATTTTAAAACACCCATTGTATTGACAGTTTCACTTTTTATTGTCCCATAATTTTCAGTGATGCCAATACATTATGTTTGATAATAATGTTTAATGTTTATGATGATAATGTTTGTTATAATCTTGGGAATTCCAATTTTCCATGAATTATGTTATTATGTTCTAAGCAGTCTCAACTTTGTACTGTCTCATTAAAACAATCTCTAGCTCCAGATAAACAAACAGAGCTTCGAAATAAAAACGGATAAAATGAAATCAAGAAATTTTAAACATGATTAATGAATCAAATACAACTAACTTGGCTAAATAATTCAACGAAAACCAAACTTTGCAAAACGTTGAAATTTCAATTTCAAACGAAAATGAAAACTATCGATTCCTGGACTGTTTATCAATGCAAGAAATTCCACATTCCAAAAAGCTATTAGTGGAGTCACTATTAGCTACTAGACTAATTTCTTGAAAACCATATTATTTTAGCAATCGTGTATTGCTTATCTTGAGCTCTAAACTATACTAGGTCCAAGACTCTATGACGATCGCCTTATGTACTGAAAAGGAAATTGTTTTTGCTAGTGTAAAGTCCACATGAGGCTATCCTGTGGATAATCAGCCTTCACTTTTATTCATTTGTATCCATATTTTGTCCATTTACAGAATTATATTTTCATTTATTGATTCTTTGGATGTGTTTTGTAACATCCTCCTTTTAATAGATTCTAATTCCAATCTTAATTGAATATTCCATATTTAATAGAATGTTCTTCTTTTAACATTACACAACATCTCTAGAAAAACTAGTCACAGATTTCACTGAGTTTCTTTACTAACTTACGTCTAACATGTAGCCTATTTAACTTACGTCATTTGCACATAGCTCATGTAATGCTAAATGCATTTTACTGATAGTAATAGCAACAACATAAAGAACAGCTTCCAACTTCCTACGTTCCAGAAAGTCCGTAAAGTTATATCAACTACCGTAGCCTACTTAAAGTTGGGTAGGCCTACTTGAAATGTAAGTTGTAAATTTCCAAGTAGACTGTGTTCCAAGTTATGTTCTTTCTATTTTAACAGAATTTACCTGCTTTCCCTACTGTACATAAAACTACTGTTTTTCAAGTTACTTGTTGTGTACAAAATTGTCCTGCAAGTAGATAGGCCTATAATAGTTAGTGATGATGATATTACAGAAATAGTGGTGGTTCGGAACCCACCTAAAGCTGTAGGTCCATACATCTCTCATCATCATCCTTCCCACCCACAAGCCTAGCCTTTACTCACAAGCCATTACCCAAGCACAAGCCTAGAGTTTATGTAGGCATCATCCCCAGCAAGAAACGTTCTATACAGTAATACAATATCAATAGTAATATGTAGTTATATACATTAATATGTAGTAATAGTTATATACAGAATGCAGTGATAGATATAATAGAATAGAAGACTGTGATTTTAATGTTATATATGTTTATAATGTACATCATGGCATACACTAGATTCTGTTTGCTTTTTTATGTGGGGCAAAGGTGATTTTGCTTTGGATATCCATGATGAATTGTAAAATTTGGGGTTATCATCACCACTGCTTTATTGTATCCAATAGGATATCAGGTTATTATTACAACTACTAGTACACCGTTACATCATTTTCATCTCTAAAAAAAGATGTGGTTTTCGCTACCGCATATTTTTTCTAACCAAAGACAAGTAATATTACTTTAAAAATAGTATTGTCTTTGATTAGATCAGTAGGATACTAATATTTTGGTTGAAAAAAAGCCAACATAAATCTCAAATGAACAAGCAGTTAAGACTTCAAGTATCGTTATCCAAGTAGGTTTTGTGATGTAGGCTACCATGAAGAGGTATTTGCTATGTAGTTTGTAGTTTTTACATGAAGAAGTTTATGTAGTAGCAAAGACGATAGGAAACTATTAAGACGATAGGAAACTAAGTATTCTAATTGTCTTTGGTAGTAGTTAGTAGTAGTTGTAGTTTTTACTGTTCATGTTTCGTGTTTCGTTTGTTTTTGTTCTACCAAGGAACTTTTACAAGTACTTCTTACAAGTGCCACGGACGATCTTGAACTCAATAATTTACAAATAGTAGGAAGGACTGCAATAAAACTCTACAATCCAACATGACAAGAAAACAGTTCCACAACTGGAACCTAACACGAAAAACGTTTTCAAGTATATTCTCAAATAAACTGAAAATCTTTTAATAATACAGGAACAACCGTACTAATGATAAGGTTGTAGGTTGTAGGAATCCGCCAATATCAACTAGGAGCACTTGATTTGCGAAATAAGATGGGATTTTCAGCATAGTGGATCGTGTATTCTGTAACTAATATTCAGTAAATTATATGTTATTTGTAACGAGTTTTTTTTCGAACCGGGATTTCCAATCTTTCAACCTTGGTTGAACAAGTTGATTGAATTTTTGATGGGATAAGAATCAATAGTAGGCTCTATACTCTATAGTGTAACGTAGACTTGTGGTTTTTGGTACAAAAAGAAGAAGTTGATTCTTAAAAAAACAGTTGCGGTATGAAGAATAAAAAGGAGTTTTTCTAATGAAATCTTTTGGAAATGTAATACTGTATAAAAATAGCAACGGTATGTTGGAAAAAAGTTGATTTAAATCTCACAAAAACAGTTGAAAACTAAATTAAAAACAGTTGCGCTATCCGAAATTCAATGAAAAAAAAACTAGATTTTAGTGGTTTTGAAAACAGTTTCAGTACGAAGAGTGTATTAGAATCTTTCTTGAATTGATTCCTTGAATGAAACTCGGAAATGAAGTTCCGAGTTATCAAGTATTGATTAATTATTAGAACTTCAACAAAGTTGCCCACATAAAGGATTACCAGGAATTCTCCCCGTTACATTAACATTTTCCTCAATCACAATTTGATCCATTAGTGATTACAGGAATTGGAAATTCTCAGATCACAGGATCCAAGAAGGATAATGAAGGACTACCAAGTTCATGACAGAAAGCTGAACAAGGGTAACAATATTGTTCAGAATAATAACAATATTACCATATAAGGGTAAAATTATTGAATTGAAGAATTAAAGTGTAGGATGGCAACTTGGAAACAGAATACAATAGAGAAATATTAGAGAATGCATTTTACTAATAATGTGGTTTTCAACTTTTGTTGTGTATATATATTAGTCACACCGCTTGGAATTTATTATCTCTGAATGTTTTGAAGATGCAACTGTGCAAATTGGTTTGAATAGCCATCACTGATTGGCTAATTACGTTGACCGACAAACTGAATAGACAGTAACAAGTTGGAGTTAATATTCTCTAAACTGAGTTGTTTTTGCTTCTACTCAAAACACGTTGAAGCATCCATTGCATTGAATTTTTCATGTAAGAAGAATTATTTGACTAAGAAAATTTCCAGTACTGTAAATATTAGCAGAGATCCGTAGTGGTCCGTCCGTAGCCGAGGGCGATAAGCGCCGGTCAGATAATCCAAAGGTTCCTGGATCGAATACAGTTGAAAGGATTTTGACAATAAAAACGGTGACTCCCGTCTTTCGGAGGAGACGAAAATCCGTCGGTCCCGACTGCCTAAAAACACTCGTCATCTCTCATCTTCACCCCTCTCATTACCCATGCACAAGCCTAGAACTCATATGGGCATCACCCTCAGAAAAGAAATTAAAGAGATAATTCAGAGTCCTCTCCCTTTTCTGTGCTATTAGAAACAATTAAAAAAGAAACTTATCTCAAAATATATTGCTTCAAGACACGTGCATGCGATGCGTGTTTTTACACTTTCAATTTCAACCCTCTTTGAAGTACCGCACTGTATATTACAATTATTCTTTTCTCTGCGTAGTTTCCATTATTATTCAATAATTTGAATTACTACTTGTTTTTAATGAACCAGAGTACAATCGATTAAATCAGAGTAAACCCATGATCCAATGCTTACCACAGGATAGCAATGGTTATATAGTTACTCTAGTTACTTTAGTATGGTCTACAGTTACTCTATGTTATTAATTACACTCTACATACACCAATCAGATAACTATAGGTAATCATTAATCAGTAATTAAAACCATTCAATTACGTACATTCAATTCTATAATTTTATTGTTCAAATGAAATCCAAACCAATTTAATTGAAGTATCCAACCGCCATAATATGCTATTATTTGAAGGTACCAATACTGATACAAAAACATCCCTTTTGAGCTCCGTCAATTTTACGGCGGTTAATTTAATCCTTCCAATCGGACGTAATAGAATTTTCACCACTTTTGAACAATCTTTCAATAAAAAATCAAGAAGACTCTTTTAACTGTTACAGCGATAGTGAATAGAACAAGATCGTAGGGGTAACTCTTTGATCTTAGCATTTATGCATTTTTGGTCTAAAATTTGTTCTGTATTTTTGTATTTATTCAATGTATTTTTTGACAGAGAATAAATAATTTATTATATCTATTAACAAATCAAAAAATAAAACTTACGTTTATTTTCCAAGACAGCCGTATCCTTCACGATACCCAGCGTTGTCGAATCCACAAATAATATTCACAGAGCACATCATTTTTGACAACTGACACAACACTTCATAAAATATTTCGCTTTGAAAACAAACGCAAAAGTTTTCCAGCAAGAGATAATAAGTTACGCACTCTATAATAATTAATTTTCATTCATAAACTAAACTTTAGTACAACTACCATCAAGGTAGGCACCCACTGAATTCAGAGATGGCTGAACCCCAAAACAAAGAACCAACGTTTCGTGGTTGAGTAGCTACAACAACGTCCTCTGGGGCTCCTTTCCACACACCTGTATGGGAGTTTACGTCAAGAATTTGCGAAAACTCGTTTGAAAACAATAGGAAAATGTTGTTTTTACTTAGAAGTAAATGTATAATAACTTTTGTTTCAGTTTAAACCGATATTTGTAGCCGAAATTCCGGTTAATCGGTTCAAAACACAAACGAATACACCTGAACAGGTACTCTAACACTTGAACCAAAGTTTACAACACGAATCTACAAAAATCTACGAATCTACAACACGAATCTACATTAAAACCACGTAACTAAATGATGTTTTTAGTCATAAGTAAATATCCAACAACTATTTTCACAGTTTAAACCGAGATTTGTAGCCAAAATCACGTTCAATCCGTTCAAAACACTAATGAATACACCTGAACAAATACACCTTTAACGAAGTTTATAACATGAATTCACTTGACTAAACGTTTGTTTCACTTGAAAATAGATATGTTGAAACTAATTAGACAGTTATAATCGAGATTAGTGTCCAAAATCCCGGTTAATTCACTGAAAACACACACAAAATACACCTGAACAGGTTAGGTTAGGCTACTTCCACTGACAGAAGTTACCAGCAACTCTTCTAGTCGAGTCGTCGAGGCCTCAGTAGAATTCGACATGGAATCTGAACGAAAGCCGAGAGCCAAGCCAATCGTCTTCCACCTCTTTTGGAAACACGTTTCAACCGACGCACGCCAATGCACCGGCAGGTGAGTGCCGGAGAGGTCTTCTAACCACCCCACCCCACCCCACCCTACCACTCGGCACCCAGACATCCACCGCGGGTCGTTGATGTCAACGAGGCGAAACTGGTTGCGGAAAAACGTTAACTAGTTCTAGTTGAAAACGTAGGAAATGTTTATTTACATGTGAAAGAAGATTGTAGGAAAGAGAAGAATGTTTATGTGCTGAAGATCGTACAGAGGGTTGACAGCAGGACTTACAGGTTACATTAACTTTTGTAATGATCGGACTTATTATTAGCCTTATCAATGTAGCTCTTATTACAAGTATATCTGTAACAGTGGAGACTAAAACCTAGATGCAAAGAGGTGGGGTTTGACTATATCACATTTATCTCCTGAAATACTAAAGTAAATGAAACCAATTTAAGAATTTGTATGAAAAACTCCAAATGCACTTGAACTATTTTAAGCAAAATTACATAGGAAAAATGTTCTTAAATGTTAATATACATTAAAATTAATGCAAAATGACCTTAACTTTTGATAACAGTAGCAGAATCATAGTAATTTCTGGTACATAGAATTCAAATCTTCGGCGACACGTCTTACGACAAAAACGATAAACTTGAATTTCAAGTGAAGAAGAATCGTACCAATAAGCTCGACTTGCCTCTGCTGTTATTTGCGAACGATTGCAGATTCATAAGTACTATTGAATATTGTTGAAGAGTGCGATAATAAATTTTTTTATTACGAATACTGGATACTTTACCTACAGCCAAGTTTTAACATTTACCGTCACAAATGCTTATTTGTATTATAGTCCACCTACTATCCTAATCAGGGAATCCATGCCCCCAAGATCTAATAATATTGAAGAAAAACATGTTCACATTACAGTAAAAAACTGTGTAAGAGGAGGGGGAAGAAGAAGAAGAAGAAAAATTGGAACCTATAACGTCAGTTCAGCCTTCATTGATTTGAATAATTTCAAAGTTGAAAAAGTCCACAACTTGGAATTCACAAACTCAGCATGTTTTGTTGCTTGAAGATGTAGCTCAATGAATGAGTTTCAAGCATTCGTAGTAAGCTCATTCAGCAGTTTTCATTCATAAACTACAATGAACGTAGTAGCTTCAAGGTTACTACGAACCTTTTGATGATCAGCACTAGTAAATTCCGAACACTTGACTGAACGAGCTTTCTCAGCAGTATTCATTCATACGATAACTTTGAATAGTTCAACAGTAAATTCCAAACATTCTATAGTAAGCTATAATTTTCAGCACATCATTCATTGAATCAATAGGCTATAGCTATAGTTTTCCATTCATGATTTCAAGGAAAGATAGGCTACAATACAGAGACTGTATAATAATTTCAGTCTGTTATAGCTGTTATAATAATTATAAAATCTCTGTTAGTAGGCTACAACTGTCAAATAAACTCAAAGGCTGAAATAAATATAAAGGTAGAGTTACAAAATGTACAGTCAGCAAGAAAATATTGGAAATTAGTTTATATTCGAATGCTGGAGCTGCTGTATATTCTGCTCCGACCAGAGTTTTTTAAAACTCTGTAAAACACTGTAAAACTGTACTTCAACTTCTGTAAAAAAATAGTGTAGTTATTCACGTTGCATCAGGTTAAACAAGTTTTGCAACTATATTTTTATCATCAATCTGATAATCCAACGTAAAACCAAGCCAATAATAAACACAAATCTCGCTCAGCTTAATAAAATTCACGTTAGAGGGGATCCACAACTTAGTTGGCCCCCCTGATTTTAAAGCTGGATCCGCCACTGATTATAGCATGTAGATATAGCAAACTTATTATTATTCCATTGCATGAAGCCAAGCTAGTTATCATTTAACACATTTGATTGTAGTAATATTGTATTTAATGAATAGAAAAACATAATAACAACAGAGATACTTGATGTTAAAGTGATTAAAAATTCATGAACAATATTTGAACAACTCTGAAAGTTTTTTGAAAGATACGAGTTCAAGCCCTCAAGACAATCTATAAAAGTAATTTCTGCAGTTTATGAACTGATTAGTATGACTTAACTTCCAATTCCACAAGTGTGAAACATAGTAGAGACGGCTTCGACGAGTTAAAAAAAACCAGTTGAATCGTTGACAACCGAAACTTTCAACTAGTTCGTTGATCAACGCCCACCGCTACTTTCCACCTACAGCTTTCGACAAACTGCAGCCGCACTCTATACCTATACAGTCCTACCTGTTTAAAGTATATCTATACATCTAGCATCCTGGGAACAGGTATACAAAGCGTGCAGGTTGGAAAGGAAGGACCTCTTTTGCAGGGAACCTGAGTGTACTATTGAATGCACGTCGAATGAAACGTACAGTCAAGTTCCCCAACAACAGACCATGTCTCGTTCATCATTTTGGTGTTTTTTTTTCACCAGGTGGAGACTGTTTCTACCTGTCTGGGGTTCCAGACACCTTTCCACTGGTGCCGTGCTCTTTGACAGGAAAAGGATGCTCACACAATTATTACAACCGAGGCGTATAGAATGGAAGCCTCTTTTCTATACACCTCGAATTATAACGTCTGACGGTTTTGGGAGACTTGATAGTGTTTTTGAGGCTTGGGGTGGATACCCCTCCTGACTACAATGTGATGACTTCTGATGGCTTGTCTCAATGAAGACTGGAGACAAGATTTCAATACCTGTAGCTGTCATTCCACTGCTAATGAGTAAATCAGATTTCAGCGGTTTGTGAGTGGTTGGAGAAGGATAAAAACAAGCTATTTTATATTATTAACACTATTAAAAAAAAAAAAAATTTCAACTTATATAGTGACGATCGTTTCATCGTGGTGTTATGAATCATCAGATGATGGAACGACCGTGAAAATCAAAGTTTTTTCTAAAGTTTTTAATCAAAGTGTTTTTTAAATAGTGTTAATTAACAGTAGAAAAAAGTATGGATACACAATATTCAACAAGCTACATACCACAATAGCTACAACTAATATATACAACTCAATAGCTAGATTATTATAGCTGAGGCCGCACTGCTGGATGGTGGATGGAATATCTATAGAACATACAACATCAATGATTAATAGAACATAGTATACAGTGATATTCATTTAATTTGACGCTTGGCATTAGATAGATAGAGATATAATTTCTTTGCCATCGTACTCTACGGTCATAAGCAACATCAAGAAATGATATCTCTCTATCTATCTATCTGATGTCAAGCGTCAAATTGAATGAATGTCACTGTAGAGTATGGATAAATGACGCCTGGCGTGTTGCCAAATATCATCCACCCACCAAGTAGTTCTAGTGCCATATTTGTTAAAAAATTCAAGAGTTTTAAGATTAGGAGCATGTCTCTTTACACTCTTTTTAATGTGAATTGCTATTTATGATAAGTGAAATTTGAACGATACCTCGTTCTTCTCAGCTCATCAAGGCAGTCAAAATTCGTATATCCTGTAGCCTATGTTGAATTCGGTCAAAATATGGAAATTTCATTTCTGCGGATTCGAATAATACATTATATTATTATTATTATTGTTATAAACTAACAGATAGAAAGAGTAGTAGCTAAACTTATAGATTGCGAATCAGATTCAGAAATTAGAATTTGTGATAGTTGCGGACAAATCTGAAACTATGAAATACTAAGAAAAGTGGGAGGGGCAATACTGATGACGTAGAACGCCTACGATAATTCAAAGAGCCGTCTGATTGGCTATGAGCTGAACAGACGCCATTTCACGACTTCGACCAATCAGAAGCTAGCAGCTCGTAAATGTCAGGTGTCATGTGACGTTCTCGTACAGCTGGCTCCTGATTGGCTAAAATCATAAAATGGCGACTGTTCCATTGGCCAATTAGACGGCTGGTTGAATTTGAAGGCATGACTCGCTACAACATCATCGCCACTTCTTTCAGTGTTTGATGTTAAATCCAGATTTTTCCGGTACTTTTGAAAATTTGAGGTAGAAAGTGATTTATTGTAATAGAGAGAATAAAATAAATTCGAACATAACTTTTGATAATAATTTAATTAATCAGAATTCATCAATTATATTCGTAATTTCGAAATTTATTGAGTCAACTTCCAATAGATTACTAGATTATGCCATCCAGTTGAATCCACTCTTGAAGCGGGTCATCACAATGTTGCGTAGTAGTGAGTTGACTTATAATAGAAAGATTGCCGCTTCTCCAGTTCATTAAATTCAGTTAGGACTGTGACTCTAGGGGGCATGCATGGTACAAGCATCCAAAGCAGAGAGGCATCTAAATCTCAGGGAGGCTGTGTCATCTATAAATTCAGCTAAAAACACACGTCTGCAAGGATAGTTTACAGGAATTATCAAGGTGGGTTTGCTACATTTTACTGAGTAATATTGCTAAGATTTTTGTCAGGTAACAAAATTACTATAGCGTACCGTATTTGCTATTTTTATTTGGTATGTTATTTCCAACATGAGTTTATTATAGAATTTGATGATGCTCAATAGAATTCAGGGAAATTGCTAATGAGTTGATTATTTTGTCAACACAGTAACACAAAATATTATTATTTCGTGAACACATAGTAGGCTATCTCATGATTATCTTGTCTCTTTTTTGTGAAACTATTTGCAATGAGGAATGTTCGTTTTATCTTAGTATTTTGATTATTATTCATGATATTTTGTCTCTAAAACTATTTTAAATCAGAAATATTTATGTATTTGATGATAATTTGATAAATTCACTCATCTATTTGCATGGAAGAACAAAAAATACTGGTAGGTTTGCAACTTTCTATTAAATAAATTTACTATATAGGCTACGTATTGAATCTGTACATTTATATTCATAATTTTATTACTAGAATTATTGATCAATAATTATTGATATACTTTTTTAATTTTAATAATTATTAAGGAAAATTGTGATTTAGAAATGTCCACGTATTTCGCCACTAGGGACATTTCAAGAGAGTAAAAAATGCAATATTATAGTACTTATTAATGCAATATTATCAATGGTATAAATATTTTTTTTTCAACTTTTTTCAACAGATGTTTCTTCAAGGTGTCATTCTATTATCAGGACTCCTCGTTATTGTGCAGAGTACTCCTACTGCAAATAGAACAATGAGTTCAAGTAAGTTTTTTTAATACTATACTCCGTGGCGAAGCGTGGTATACTTAACCGGTCATCGCCGGGTATATTTCCTATAGGACATATTATACCCGGCGATGACCGGTTAAGTATACCACGCTTCGCCACGGAATACTATTTAATAATCTCTATACTATTCACCATTTTAATTAATCATTTAATAATTCATGTTTCATCAATTCATCAATATACTATTTCTACATCAATAAATGATTGATTCATCAATAATGTTTTTTGAGTTCATGCGAATCTAAAGATTATATGCTTAGCTATCCTTTAATCAAATTATTAAACATTTTCATGAATTACAAATAAATAAAATTTTATTTTGATTCAACATAGGTTACAGTTATTCAACAACGTAATTTCTGTTACAACAGTTGTTTTTAAAAGTAAACGAAAATGAATTTAATCAATTATTGTGCAACCGATCCAAATTGAACTAGGTCTATTGACAAGCTATAGAAAGTGAGATTGTTGAGCATTTTTAAACAATCATAGCAATTAAAACTAATATTTCGATTACTTTCAGCTTCTTCACACAGTATAATGGGAGACTTCCATGATCTGGCAGACCTGATTCCTTACGATAAGCTGATTCCTCTCTACATAAACTACGCGGTGGAGGATGACCAAACAAGAAAAGTATTGAGATACCTGAGAAGCGATTGTTTCAAGGCTAATTTGAAGTCTATGCAGAAGAAAAAAGAGTTCAATGATGTAAGTTTGCTTTTGAATAGTCAGAATAGTTGTCAATTTACAAATATTGAGATAAATTCCACATTAGCAGGAAGGAACAACACTCAATTTAAAAAATCTTGATAAAACCTAATAACTGTTTGGCTCTACTCACACTTGGAGACGAACTCAAATCGCGGAAACTGAGCGACTCGGATAACAAACACGTGTTTTCGAATGATGACGTTCAGACAATATGGTTGCAGCCTCAATACGGTCTGAGCGTCAACATTTGAAAACAAGTGTTTGTTATCCGAGTCGCTCAGTTTCCGCGATTTGAGTTTCCAAGTGTGAGTAGAGTCTTAGATGTTGCATGAAGATTGAACATCTTCCTCAAAGACAATTCATGTATTCAAAACATTTTTGCACAACTATAATGACAGCCACTTTGTGCTGTCAGTTTATAATTTGTCTCATTTATTTCCTCTGTAAGTCGCAAGTTATTGTACTGTTTGTGTTTTTCCTGAATAAATTTCTATTTCTATATGCAAATTCAAGTTTTCTATCAATTTCCAGACAGCCGAGCTACTGGAGCCCTTAGGTCTGAGTCTGCACTCGACAATCAGCAAATTCCACCGACAATTAGAGCGCTATCAGCAGTTATCGAGCGCGTTTCCGCACCGCACCGGATTGCGTCATAATGCGGAAATCAGTCACGACGGCATTCTCGGATTGGTCGAGTTGACCGTCGAGATCCTCCCCGTACAAGAGATCAAGGAGCTCTACAAGGAGAAACTGGACAACTTCCAGTTCAGGGTTAGTGCGGGGCTTCGTGATTTTCGTGAGATTCGGGGTGAACTCGTTTCTTATTATTGTAGCTATTCAAAATAACAAATCAGAACAAACTATTCCCATTCACAAACACAATATACCCATTCATCAAATGTTATTTGAAATGCAGAATTAAGGCGCTTATTGACAGGGAAATTAGAGAGAGAAAGTAACTTCCAGCAAGTACTTGCCTCTTCAATTTAGGCATTGGATGCACTTATGAACTTGTATGAATTTCACTCAATATTGGTTATTATGGTATAATTATATAACTTGGGATGTATAAGGTAAGAAAACAATGCATCCAAAAAGTACTGATTATTTTAAAAATTATAGATAGGCTATTAAGTAGAATATAAAGTGAAACAACTTAAAATTCGAATAATATTGGGGCTTCATAAGCTAAGAATACAACTTCCGTATCAAGCGAGCAGCTCTGTGCGGAACGATTTGATCCTTCAATCTACGCAATGCTATTCCGCTCTCATTTAAATGCATGTTAAATCCCAGATATTTCCAAGCGGCTTTGTCGTAAATGATACGCTTAAACAGAGAGTGTATCAAGTGAGCAGTTTTTCGCGGAACTCTCCTATCTTCCCAATGCTTTTTCGCTGGGTCTTCCAAAAGACTTCTAGTGCTAGATGATACGCAACGCGGAGCGATGCAATAATTTTTTCTAAAAATCATTTAAAATAGTAAAACACGTGTAAATGAGTGAAATTATACATCAATTCGTTTAGAAAAACTTGAATTTTGGTTTAATTATCTTTTTACTGGAAAATAGTTATTAGATTTTAGTCACAGGCATCTTTTAAAAGTAAATTTAATCAATTTTGAAAGATTCCATAATTTTTAAACAAATCAACAAACTAACAATCCATTTTCTATATATTTTTGATTTTCAGCTTATTTTGCATGTTACAAATTCTCTTAGGACTATTTCAGGCTATTATTTGATGATTTTTATCATTTTAAATTATTATTTGATAGAAATTTATTTAATAGTTCAATTTCAATTTGATGATTAGAAGCATATTTTAGGTCAAATTTTGATCTTCAATATAATCGGTTCTGTTAGAATTTTTGACCTTACCTGTCACCAACTGCTCTGCAAAGAGAGGATTTTCCGCTTTGAATAGTCTGAAGAATGATAAGAGATCTGCTCTTTCAGACAGCAAGTTAAATTGTCTCATGTTACTGTGTTGTGAAAAAGACTTAACCCTAAGCACAGATTTTTCTGATGTAGTAAACAAGTTTGCCAAATTGAAGGCTAGAAAAAACTATCATTTAAAATGCTTTGTACAAAAAAGGATCTTACAAATATAATTTCAAGTTGTAATCTTTGCTGGAAGTGTCAATTATGTAGAAATAAATGTCTACAGTACTTCAGTTTTGTGTATGAAAGACGTGTTATCTTGTTATTTACTTCATAAAAAATTTATGATAAAATATAAGTAACGTAGATTATTTGCTTTTACATTATATGTAGTAATAAAGGGGGCGCCATCATACCATTTGCCCAGGGCGCCAGACACCTAAAACCGGGGCCTGGCCTCAGTATATTTATTTTGAGTGTGTGAAGCTGGTTAACTAATTCAACCATAGAACCAGAATCATTCTAAATCTCATAGCATTGTATTCCTCTATGTTATTTCGAAAATACTTCTTCCAATAATATTTTTCAAGAGCAACCATTTGTTTTTCAGGCGGTTGTGGAGCAAAGAAGCCTCCTGAAAGACAAACTCTACAAACTGGTCAGCCTGGAGGAGTGTGAGTTCATCTCGAATCAGCTGATCGGCATGGGAGTACCTCTCAAAGATGTGGTCACGTTTCTAGAAGAAGAATTGACAAATTTCTTCGACCTTGAGTATGTGAGCGACAGAGAGAGTAGCGAGGATTATGAAGCATACTAGGAATTATCAAACTTATCATTCATAAACAGTTGTTTCAAATACTATTGAATGAATTTTAAATATTAGATGAAATATCGATGATGGAGATATCATTGGTTTCATAAGTAATACATTTTGTGAACAATAAATAGTTTAAAATAATACAGTAATACATTTTAATAAACAATAATGATTCAAAGTAATTATTGAAGTACTAGGAATCACCTATCAAAGTTCTCATTAAATCCTTTTCTACATATTTATTGGATTAATTGACAAATACAAAAAAGCAAGAGAAAACAGGCAGTTGCACAAAACTTTTCCTAACTTTCCTAAATTTGGTTACATAATTATAAACATCAACGTTTATTTAGGATTATCAATTGGAATGTTAAAAATTGACAAAATGCTGATGATGGAATATGTTATGAGATGTTATTTTTTTATAATATTCACATTTTGTTAAAAATGAATCATTATTGAAAATAGAACATTATTAGAAATGTAATGAAATTTGTTTGTAAGTTGAACATATAAACTGTAAACTTGAACATATATAAGAATATTAGATCTGTTGAAATACTTTTCATCAATGAATTATTAAATAATTTCTTTCAGGTTTAGTAGATGTCTAGACCTAGACCATCATGATAATTTCCAGTAGATGACTGGACCATCAATATTTTTATTTTGACAATGTTAGTTTTTTGTATTGTTTAAATGTAATTTCTGTTGCTGGATTAATAAAGTATCTTAGTACCATTAACTCGTTTATTAATAAAATAAAGTTATTTTTACTCACCAATAATTATTATATTAAATAATATATTTTTTGAATTTATCAATAGTGAAAGGGCGATATTAAGAGGTTTAATTCGAAATGCATTATTCTACATGATAACTCTTTGTTAAAAAAATGATAAAGTCCTGAAGCACACAGCAGACTTGAATAGCACAACGTACTATCACAGAGAAAGCAAGTAATCTTTCTCGCATAATGCTTTCTCTATGGTACTTACACAAGAGTCTAGTGAGTATCCGCCGTTCTCCTGTTTTACAAGACTCTTATAGTTTTGTGAAACAGGCCCCAGATTTGAAATTTATTTAAATGTAGTCGTGACAAAGTAAGGTAGGTACTACTGTAATATTGTTTGAATTAAACTGCCTCTCATTGCTAAGGGTTGATTTCAATACAAGTCCTTAACTTGTGTTCGAGTAATGCAAAGTATGATGATGATGATGATGATGATGATGACGAGAGAGAGAGAGATCAGTCAAACCACCGGAAAGTATTATAATGAATTGTACTGATCCTGGATCAAAAATGATCTTGCTTGGTGCAAGCCAGTACAAATTTAGCTGTCCTCTAGCGATCACCCGTCCAACAGGAGTACCGAACGGTCGTTACTTGACTTCCCAACTTCAAAATTAATACAAATTCGAATGTTCTAAGTTTCTAAGTACTAAATTCTAAGTTTCTACTGTAGTTTCTAAATATTAGTTTCAATTCATTCAAAACTTGGAAAGACACTGTTCTTGATCAAGGACTATGAAACACTGACACCAAAAAATAACATCGAAAAGTTGCTAGTGATATTTTTGGGAATTTTCCTGCCAGTAATTACAATACAATAATTATGCCAAGAAGCTCTATTATTACCATAGAGATTAACTTCCAAACGTGAAAATTACCGATGATTTTCAGTCATTTAGTGGAGCTCAAGTTTTGGATAAAGTATTATTATTGCCACGGGCTTAGATGAAATAATTATGGGAGAGTGCATTTATCGTTTATGTCTATTTTTGCAACAAGATTTCGCGTATAATTTAGATGTGAATAATAATTATTCTAGAATTATCCGAAAAGACAATAATTATCTGCTGTATTGTTGAGGGAGATTTGAAGAGAATGCTTTCTTCAGAGTTCTGCAGGTTCAGAATAGAAATTATCTCATTTTTCCTTACCACTTAAATCAGGTAAGACCTCTTCTAAAATACTTATTCTCAATATTTTTGACACTTAAAATTGTATTGTAGCTCACTATATTAATGATGTAACGCAGTAGGCAGGTAAGTCTTTTTGAAATGTTTTCTTGATGCCCACATTGGCAGAAAAATGTATCATGTTAATTTATGGATTGAAATAAACATAAATTATTCATTTAACTTATATTTATTTCCTCTCGTATAGCATAGCATACTCGGGCATATATTCTCTGTTCATAAAATAGACGACTACATGTTTTATTTTATGAGCTTAAGGATATGTCTAGCCTGCATAAGGGAACTCGCAAATATAATATTATGTTATAATAGAATATTATATTATAATAATTATTAATTGAACGAAATTCCTAATTAATGCCATATAATATTCTGAAGACTTCTGCTGACTCCTGAAGACTTTTTGTGCAGCAGCGTTCATCAAATTTCCTTACTAGCTATTATTCTGTTGTCAATATTTGCAGTAGCAGAAGTCTTCAGAATATTATATGGCATTAATTAGGAATTTCGTTCAATTAATTATTATGATTTAACAGCAACTGTATAGTTGCAATATCTCATTTCCTTCCATATAATATTATGTTTATTCAAAAACAATCTTTACATTATTTGAATTGAGGTGGCCTGCTACTGAGTAAAGTCCGATTCATGTCAAGTTAGTTAAAATAAATGATGCCAACTTTCAGTGAGAGATAGAAAGAATAACCATGCAAGAATAGGAACCATTTAGTATGAATATTGTTAACAATTGCACAGTTTATCAATATTCAGTATTTAATAGGAGTAGAGACATCCAATTTTTGTTTGAAAAAGATAGAAATCGAAGTCAGAGTGTCCTAATAGCAGAAGCGAAAACCTACCTTTAATTATTGTTGACTCTTTTCTCTATGTAGGCCTAATATAGATGTATGAATAGCCAATTTTGGTACAAATATGAAATTCAAACATTCAATGTTTGGAAATATAAATGTTAATGAAATTTTGTTCCTAAATAGTAATAGAATATTCATACATGCCTAGCAAAGAGGTACCGGAACACCGTTCCAGCTCAAAATAACCCTGCCTAATTGAAAAATATTTACTTCCAGATACGTATGGAGGACACACAATTCCTGCGCAAGTACATACACCTATTTCAATATGACAAACCCTACAACTCCATCCCCTTCTATCTAGTGCTGCTTCTAGCAGGAGTCAGTCTATCCAACATTTGTCTGGCCACTACATCGGAACAAACCGTTGAAATCTCCCTGGAAGCACTGAAAGATGCATTTTCAGCTTTCCTGCTGTATTCATGTCTTATCGAGCACAGCCTGAACCCTCACAGAGCATTACGTCTTGTTGAGTTGATAGAGGATAAATTTTTGGTGGACGAAAATGAGTTTGTTAAAAAGGGTGGCGGGGGGAAATGGGGTGAACTTAATAAACTTAACAACAAAACCAAACAAGATATGAGAAAAAAGTTTCGTTACATAACAATCGCTCAACTGTTCATATGTTTCGGGTATTATTTGAAGAATTTCTTGAACTACCTCCTAGGTATCAGAGCTTATGACAAAAACCATTGGCCTACACCTTTCTTATACCCTGTACCCGAGTCGCAATTCCAATCCACAACTTTTATTATGTATGTTTATGCTTTGCATGCCCTGACTTTATCAACGATCTGTTCTGAGGGATACGTGATGCTTACCACTGTCTGTGTTTCGACTGAGAGGGTTTTAGGAGACTTTCAAACGCTCTACTTACTTTTGGATAACTTTTCCAAAGACTATCCGGATGAGGAGAAAAATGTTGATGCACAACAAATTGGTGTCGGATATAAATCTAGAGAGGAAAATTTGAAGGAAGATATGGGGCGTATTGTCAAGTGTCATCAAAACATTAACAGGTAAATAACATAGAAAAAAAATAAAAAAGAGAAAATACAAACACAATAAATACAATACAATAATATAATATAAAAATACAATAGATACAAACATTGAATAGAAAAAATATATGCAAGTTTGTGTTTGTTCTCTCTATGGTTATGTGTTTAAAAATTGAAGTAAATAAGGTAGCCTTAACAAATTATTTCCATAAAGGGTCATATTGTCATAATATAATAAACCTATTTACCGATACTACGATGTACCCATGGACTTGATATGGTATAGTGTTTAAAAATATGAATAAGTGATATCAAACTTTTACAGTTGATATCAAAATAATATTATTCTCAAAAACATTTCTTAATATTACTTGAAAAATATAATTTTAGTTCCTGACATGAATAACTAGTTGAATCATGTCAAAATGTAATTCCAATTTTAGTATTTGAATATTTATTTTGTTATATTTAAAAAAAAGTGAGGTAATCTGAAGATTGAAACCAAAGCTTGTCATTTGGAAACACTTATTAAAATTGTCTATTCATTTCATGCCTTCATGTTTGTATAAATGTGGAGACTTAAAACTGTTTTTTTCTACTTCAATGACAGAAACCTCAAGATTTGCACCGTTAACTCAGCATTTGTTGTATCAACTGCCATCGCAGTTATAGTTGCTGACTCGTGCTCGAATGCGTTTTTTATGCTCAAGGTAAGAGTGAGTTTGATATTAAATTTAAAAAAAGAATAAAATTGATTATTTATTGATAACACTAGTTGATTGAGGTCTCTATAGTTCTCACTGTTTGTTTTGGAGGGTGATACCAGAGAGAAGGGAGTAATTTCAGTAATCACAGAGGAGGGATTACTCCCTCCTCTGGGGTGATACCCACATGAGCTCTGAGCTTGTGCGTGGTTGAAAGAATTGAGCGACTTGTGAGAGACTTCAAACTTAAACTAAGGACTTTCTAATAAAAGACTGTCCATAATAACAACGAGTAACAATAAATACTTCAGCTTTAAAATGGAGAATTTTCAAAATGTTTTAGTATGTGATTGTTAAGTTGTGATTAATATGTTATATTTTATACAAGATGACAATGATTAAGTATTTTCTTGACGTGGTGTATACTTGTGTAATTATGCTTGTCTTTGGCAATCAATGGATTTTTATTTGATTATAATTGAATACGGTACATCTTCATAATTTGATTGTAAAGATGAATTTATAACGTCTACTTCTTAGACAGGCGGGACCGATGGCTTATGGTACAATGATCTTCGATGATTAAGCTTATTATATTGATAAAGCTTTTGTATCCATCAATATCTTTATTAAACCTAATTCAGTGTGTTATAAGAAATAAATTGTGATGAAATTGCAATGAAATTAAACGTTCGGTAAACAAGGACTACCTAAAATAATGCAAATTATCCAGGACAATTAATATTATGATTGGGAGTAAGATATCAATTGAAAAAGTAGCTTAACAGATGTAAGATGATTCTTTCTCTTAAAATTAAGATAGAAGTGAATGGGATATTGCAACTATTTAATTGCTTTTTAAATCATAATTATTTATTGAAAGAAATTCATAATTATATAATAAGGTTATTCTTGGCATTATTAATTAGGAATTTCGTTCAATAAATCATTTCTCTTAAAATTGTTAAGTTCACTCCAGCAACATTTATGGGAGAGTCCCATACAATAACAAACAATACAATAGCATACATTTTCACCAGAAACAAGAACTCTTATTCGAAAACGAGTTTTGTTGAGTTATTTGATTTGGTTTTTGCAACAACTATTCTTATTCATGATAGAAGATATGTTAAAAATGTTTGAAAGCTAAAATTAGGTTCAAAAACTTTGCTATTAAGTTGAAAGAGAAATTTTATAAATTCTGAGAAATGAAGTTCCATCAAAATTGTAATCTTTTTCAGACAACGGATGCAAAGAAAGCAATCATATCAACTTCAATGTTCATAATAGAAAACTTCACAATGTTCTTTCTGTATCAGAATGGTCAACGCATATACAACCAGGTAAACTCATATATTATGTATTTCATAAGAATTTATTTTTCGTTATTTATTCATACAAAAAAATACAGAACGAAGTTATACGTATAGCAAACCTCAACCACTCTAGCCGATGGTTTTTCTAGGAGCATTTATATTAGAAATATGGTACAACATAATAAAATTCAAGTTTATCGAATTTCTTATCTCTAAAATTTCAAATTAAAAAATCTCAATGTTAATGTAACTTTAAGATCCTTTAACTCTAAAATTTCAAATGAAATTAATATTTTTCCTAAGAAACTTAATGTTAATCAGATTCCATATCCTTTCAAACAAAATTCACATTTTTACACAACAACAAAATACGTAGCCGTAGGCCTACTTGATTTGCGATTCAAATTTACGTTTAATTTTGAGTCTTCAACTTCATGTTAGCATTGTTACTGTTAGCTATATAAATTGATGGTAACTGAAAGAATTTTATAAACTTTAACATTCAATTATTGAAATGAAGATGACTATTGAACAATTTCAAGTGTTGTCAGTACTCTGACAATTTCATCTGACAGTAAACTAAGGCTAGGCGTACACCGGTTAGTCAAGACAAGACAAGACGAGATTAGTCACGTTTAGTCACAGTACTTCACATATTTGCTTGAGCAGCACACCGATGCAATGCATCGGTGTGCTTGCTGATGACAACTAATGTGAATTACTGTGACTAAACGTGACCACTAATTTCGTCTTGTCTTGTTCTTTGACTCAACCGGTGTACGCCTAACCTAGCCTAAACAACGTTTACCCTTCTGCTTGTCTCATTCAAATATATTCTCTCAATTCCAGTATACAGTATAATTATTGCTTGTCTAACTCTGATATATTTATTCATGCCTTGTATATTACATTGTATAGCTGAATAAAATTCCAGTAGTACAGACAACATATTGCTTGTCTAACTGTATAGGTTCTAACATGTTTCGTCTAATGTGCAGTGTTTTAGTTAGATGTATAAGTTATGTTATATATGAATTTATAGTTATGTATAGTATAGTAGTAAGTATTTCGTCTTGTAAAATAACATCAATGATTTTTGTTGCAGAACCAAGTCCTGCGCAAATACCTAACTGAACTGCCCTGGACTGATAAGCCGGTCTGGCTTAGAAAGACGCTGTATTTGATGATGACAAGGGCTAATGTCGACTCTGAGATGAGACCTTACGGCATTTTCGTCTTGAACTACGTGTCGTTCAAAGATGTAATTACCTGATAAAATTTATTTATTCTAATTTTAGATACAATATTACTATTGTATTTATTTATTAATTTCTGACACAGTGTCTGATGAGGTATTCAATTACTGCTTCATGTATTATTTATTATTGCAAACAGTGGGTTGCCATGAATCTGTCTCCTTTCTAAACAGCAATAATTATTCAATTTTTTGTCTAATTTCCACTTCAATTATATTCAATAATCTATTGAATGTTATTCCAAATTAATAATGCTATATAATACTCTGAAGACATTGTTGTAAATGCATATTGACAACAGAATTGATAGAGAAGGATATTTGTCATAATAGATAGTCAAATTCGATGAACGCTGCTGTACGAAAACTTTTCAGAAGCGTTCATTAATTTCCTCAATAAAGTATTATTCTGATTGTCAATATTCGCATAGCAATCTTTAATATTTTATAATAGTATATTTATTGTAATATATTTTATAATTATCAATGAAATTTCGTTCAATAAATTATTATGAATTAAAAAGCAATTGAATAGTTGCAATATCCCATCTCCTTCTATCTTTATTACTGTATATTTTTCTCTAGAAACCCCTTGATGCAATCGTAAGTTTCCTAGCTCAATAACAGCACAGAGAACAGATTAGAATAGAAATTATCGCTTCTCTATGATAAATAATAGTTCAATAGGCCTACTATTCAGTATCAGGCAGATCTAGAAGGACAATTTGGCCATTTTGCGAGTTGGGCGAATGTGAGATGTTTTTGGCAGGGGAAAGAGAGAAAAATTCTGGAAGAAAGATGAGCAGACGAAGAGAGAAAATGAGAATGAAAGAGGTAGATTGATTGATTTATTTGTTGTACTAGGTCTAAAAAGACAGTCTCGAGACGCTAAATAATATTTTAATATTTCAATCATTCAAAAATATATGTTGAATTGTTTTTTGGGTTGATTGAACTTGGAACCTAATTTGCAATTTTAACTTTTTCTAGGTGATGAAATTGACATTCTCCGTTGGTAACGTACTCTACTCTATGAAAGTGACCAATTAAAGATAATATTTTGAGTGGATAAGGACAATTCAAAACAGATTCAACCAGAGCTTTTATTCATGAACAAAAAAATTATGTCGTTGCATGATTAAAACAGAATTCTAATTGAATGTTCTGATTTTTATCAAGTCCATTACAACTGACAGACATTATAAAATAATTATTCAATTAGTTCTCTCATTATATTTGTAGATAAGTAGTTGATCAAGTATGTATATAAGGACATAAGTGATGTTAATGGGACTACCTTGACGTGAGATAAGATTTGTAGCAAACTTGTTGAAGAATAGAACAAGAAATAATTTATGTGGAATTATTAGAAAACGTTACAATCTAAAAAGCTACAATGAAGGAGACACGTGTGAGTTCTGATGAATGATAAAAACATGGTTGTGTTTAGGCCTACGATCAAAGACAAATTTATCTTCGTACATAGTACGGTTTAGTAACTTAGGTATTTTTTCAATTTGGCGGATGGCGAATGACTTTCATTTAATGTTTCCATGGTAACAGGCGATGTTCAGTTGATTTATGTTTTAAATATGATTTTAACATGTTATATACAGTATTGATGTGAAAAAATTCAACCATGTTAACATCACTCGTTGCAATAGAAACGTTACCATCCGCCAAATTAAAAAAATTGTACTACATTTACATACAACAGCCTATTGTCTGCTACAATCTAACTATGCATTAACAGACTTAAAGGTTGAATAAAATAATTATTTATATTCTACCCAATATTTTCAAGAAGCTATCGAAATAAAGAGATAAACGCGGTAAAAATGAAACACTTTTTCGTAAGTGCTCACCTCTTACGATTGTTTAACAAAAATCAAGTGAATTTCGATGAATGTAAAAATTGAAGTTCAAATGAATTTTCAATTGATATTGAATTTAATGTCGATTGAATATTGAATTCCCATTCAAATTGTATTTAGTTCGAAAGTTGTTGGTTGAGTTTCGGCAGCAAACGTTCTTGTATCTCGCGGTGGTTATGATCAGGTTGCAATCTAGTTGTATTTTCTGCCGCTAGAAAGCAGTAGCTGCTTGCCACTTGTGAAAGGTCTAGAGAAAATTCCTCTCACTAGGTAGCAGGAGTGCTCCCTCTTTGAGAATCAGCAATCTCTTCTGCCGTCTCAAAAGATTTCTTGAGAGAATCTATTTTTCTATTTATAAATATCTATATAGTTTTTGACAAATTACAGCTCAATGTTCAATTGTTGAGAAAAATCACTGAGCTTCAATTATTGTAGAATAAAGAAAATTATGTTTTGATGTTGAATTTTTGTCAATTTTTTTGATATAGGAAATAGGCTACACCTATACTCTGTGATAGGAGTTATCATTGAGTCGTAATTTTACGAAAACTGGAACACCAGCTTGTAAAATTTCAACTTTTTACAAATATCTTGGCTCAATTTCAAGGAACAACACGAGAGCTGGGAAGATCACCCACATAATAAGCAACAAAAGTTGCATTAAATAAGCGGCAAAGAGTACAATAATTAAAGATTTAATATATAAGATGTCACTCATGACAATACTGTGTGCTCCAACAATCCAAAAATAACGCAATAATAATCCAGAGAAACTTGAAAGAGGGTCATTTGTCCCTGAAAGAGAAGTTGATATTAGCCATTCAATCCATAATCCTACTTTCATAACTTATGACTTTGAAGATGTGCTAAGTGTCTCTTGATTCACATTGATAGCATTCAATCCTTCAACTCTCCCTCGTGGAATCTTTCAGAAACATTTTCTGTTACTGAAAATGAAAAGGGGATTATTTGTTCCTGAAAGAGAAAATTGATATTAGAAACCCTATCCATAATCCTACTTTCATACCTTGTGACTTTGGAGTTGTGCTAAGTGTCTCTTGATTCATCTTGATAGCATTCAATCCTTCAAATCTCCCTTGTGGAATCTTCTTGGAACATTGTCTGTTACTGGAACTGAAAAGAGGATTATTTGTTCCTGAAAGAGAAAGTTGATATTAGACACCCTATCCATAAACCTATATTTATCCTTTGTGAATTTCAAGTTGTTTCAAGTGTTTCTTGCTCCATCTCAATAGGATAGTAAATTACTGTGATCGGCACTTTGATTGAGAAGGTTGATATAAGTGAGCTCTATCACTTTAATCTCCATCACATCATTATGAAATCATTATATTCATTATTGCGATATAGTCATTGATATTGCGATTTTCAACAACACTTATAAATGCAGGTTTCATTAATGATATAAAAAATAATAAAGATATTTGCATAATGCAAATGTAAAGTTTTAAATTATTTTTTATTTTGAATGAGGGTTCCACCAATGTTCCCATGTCTCATTCATCAATGAGAAACTTCATCATAATATTTTTCAACAATTGCAATTACATTAAGTTTAATTCAAATTAATCAATCTTCTGATTATCATTCTCACCTTTCACATTCATGTTGATGCTAAGTTGAAGCTAAGAAACTGCACAGGGATTGAAATGCTATTCCTAAAAATATTCTTAAATAAGTCGAATTAGTTGAACAAAACAGTGCACAAAATAGAAGAATATATGAATAATTTCTGCTGTGAAAGAAAACAAATTAGTAACACCATGAAAAATAAGATATTCATATGTTATAACAACAGATTGAATTGTCTTAATACAATAATTCTTAATAAGATTTTATAGCTAAAACTATGAGCTAGGAGTTCAACCCTTACAACTATATTGTACCATTTAAGAAAACGGTACACTTATGATAAACCTTAATTACAACTTCATACCTTATTACAACTGGACAATAGTCTAGCTTTAGCACAGCTAGACTATTGTCAAAATTTAACTAAACCAGTAGACTTATAACTAACCGATTCTGAGAATGTACAAACTTAAAAGAGTAAGTACAAACTCAAAATTTAAGACCACGATATATTGGACAGTGTTAATCGGTAACACTTAGTTCAAAACGCGACCTGAAAAAATCTACCCAGCTCAGAATTGAGCCTCGAGCCTAACCTTTTCAATACACACATGATGAAATTCAATAAAAACAATTGAAATATTGAAAAATTGAAAGTGGCAAAGTACAAGCAACAAACCATGCATCTACAACAAAACTACTAATCAAATCACAACTACAGCCAAAAAGCGTGAGAATAGGAACAAAATGTGCTACCAAAAATAAACTATGGTTTTGGAAGTATCTTCAAATTTTGGATGCAGAAATTATAACACAGAAGCTTTCATCAAATAGAATAACTTGTTGATAACTTATAGAAGAATATTCCTTCTATAAAATTTGCAAAAATTATTTTGAATTACACAGAGTTTTGGAACATTATAGAAATTAAAAATGATTCTCAAAATCAAAGTCAATACTTTTGTATTTTTTGTAATAGTTTATAAATAAATCATATTTTTCAATCACGTAATAAATTGAATGAAAATGGTAGCACAAATTGTTATAATATATAAAACAATGCTTACAAACAGACCAAGATAAGGAAGATGAGGAAATAGGAGAATAGTTGATAGAGAAAGGGGGTGAATCATCAAATCAGTATGCACAGCCCACTGAAATGATATCCAAACCCCCAGTGATCAACAGTTCACAGCCACCGCAGGGTCTGGCTGCATTGGTGGTTGTGAATACTGTGTTTCACTAAAATTAGGTCCTGAAAAGAGACATTTCAAGTCTGTTGAGCATTGACTTACCAGAAGGGACCTGACTAACATATAAATGCTGAAACCCTAAAGAATTTGCTGACCAATTATTTCCTACTTCTAGATAATGGGGACCCTGAACAAGGGGGACATTATTGAAAGAGGAGTGAGTTTCTCTCACTGACCTGGAAGCTTCACATCAGCATGCCAAGCCCTCTGAAATGAGCTCCAGATCTATGATTGACTGTTTCTGCTCACTACAGGGTCTGGCTGTATTGGTGTGAGTGATTACTGTCTTCCATACCTCATTGAAAAGGGACAGAATGAGGGAGGGCGCGATTTTACAACTAATAAAAAGTTTCAGTTGATTTAATTTCAATTTTCAGATAAATTACTTGATGATTTTATTATTGAGATAGGTCAGACTTCTACAGGAAATTGAATTTATGTTCTAATCTCCAATATTTATTTTTAATACAATCCAAGAACAATTGAATTTATTTTATAAATTTCAAACGGATGATGAAAAAAGGACAAGGGCAAGGGAGTCCATGGTGACGATGATGATGATGACTTGAAGCTGAAGATCGATGCAGCAACCTAGGGACCCTAAACTACATTTCAAAGAAATAATCAAAGCGTTAATAATTTGAAAGAGTAAATCGCAATTTAGCTTAAAATTTGTAAAATTCAAAAATGAAAATTTGGAAAATTTAATGATACGCTTTGATTTCAAATTGAATTTATGTACTAACTAAATAATGGGAGCGCGATCAAAAACCAAGAAGAAATTGCCACCTTTAGTTAACACCGCAACACGTTTCCAGCTACAATTTCTCTTGGTTTCTGATTTATATCAAGTGATAAATACATCAATCTTGATAATCAATACGAGAGTTTGCTTGTACTTTAATCTGAATAATAGACAGTTCTAAAAATGATATTTGAATTTGATGTGGCTTTCAATACATTTAGAAGAAAATTACTTTGAAGTCTAATATAGAATCAAGATAATATGATTCTAAAACAGAATTGATTTACAGAAAATTGAAAACAAAATAAATTTGGGTCAGGGTCGGGGAGTAATGATGATGATGTTGATGACTTGAAGTTGAAGAGGGACCTGAAAATTAACCTACTCTTACGGAAAATACCTACTCTTGAAACACTATCCTGCTTTCTAAATTTATTGAGCTGTAACTTGGAGCTGTAGATGAACCTGAAAATGAACCTACTCTTACGGAAAATACCTACTTTTGAAGAACTATCCTGCTTTTGTCAAATTAATTTGAAAATAAATCTATTTCAAAAATTATCCTGCTCTGATTTAATAGCTGATTGAAAATTATTCTGCTGATTTAAAAAATTAGTTCACTCTGAAAACAATCATGTTGATTCAAAAAAATTAGAAAGTTTCTGACAGAAAATTATCCAAATCTCATCATAGAAAAAAGAATTATCCTGATTATGATATAATTATATGAAAAGATCCTGATTATTATACTGCCTTAATATCGATTTAGTGCCCTATCTCTATACCTTGTCTATCAACCTTATATCATCATGACTAACATGAGATAAATTATTGATTTAATCAATACCTATCTAAACATTTAGCTGCTATAAATATTTCAAATTTAATAAACATTTATTAGAAAAGTGATAAAATCCCTATCCTGAAGTGGCGAACCTGAAAATCCCTGATAAGAAACCCTAAACTCAATCTAAACCCTAAACAGAGGCATTGAAGTTCTTGTAGTATCACTCTGCAGTCAGTTGAAGTGTATAATAATTATTATCTAGCCACTGTGTCTCATGCTACTGACACCATGCAGTGTAACCTCACACACATGTGTTGGACAAAATTAATTTGAAAAATAGAATTGGAAAGTTGAAAATTGATGGATGAATATTTTCTATGGAAATAAGAAGAAAAACAGTAGATGAATTTCAAGCTGAATGTTCAAAACTAAAAACAAACAACAACAAACACTAGCATGCAATCTAAACAAAAAATCTGTTTCAACTCAACTTGAGAAACATCTACTGTACATACTTTGAACTGGACAAAATTTGAGAGATATGAAACATTATTAATTTATAAGAATTAAGTGTTGGACAACTTTACTGAAAGAATAAAAAGCCTATATTCTTACAAAACCTCTCAATTTTCCCTCCCTAGCACATCATGAGAAAATAACAACAAAGACAACCAATACAACAAGTCCACCCCTCCCATCCCTACAACAAACGCGAGGTCTGAAACCTTCAAAAACGACACAACAAGACAACGCTGCAAAACCTTCCACCAGTAAAGTTGTACAACACATATTTCATACTCTTGTTGAAATATTTCACTTTTAATAACAGACTGTTTGAATTCAAATGATTATGAATTCCAAATCATTTACCAATTTTTCAATTAAGTATTGAAATTTGTTAAAAAAAGGAACTTTCTCAATTTTTTATTATGGGAAAAATTTACAATTATTTGTACATGGAATGTGAACATTGACTTCCTAATCTTTAAATATTTATTTTGTGCTTTGAAATAAGAGCAATCACTTTGAGATAAGACAGGAACTCTAATGTGGGGTTTTTCCAAAAAAATATTAATTTTCAGTGTGTGAGGGTTTTTTGTGTGGCATGCATGCAAATATGATTTTGTGACTCACCAAGTCGCCATTTTTCAAACCTGTGTATCTGCTTGTTCAGAATCCAGTGAGTGTGTCCTCCAGAGAATGTGGAGTACCTGCACAACGTTGGTGTAGGATGAGGCTAGTTGATCCTGTCTGCTAGATGATTGTGTATGATGTGGCCCAGTTGATCCTCTCTGCTATAGATGATGCTATTCATTATGGTGGTCCCTCTTCATTTATCACTGGCGCTGTTATCAGTGGATCTGTGAAAAAAACGTTTGCTAAAAAATAAGGATGCAACTAATTTCTTCTGTATTTTGAAACCTTTGGTGGCCAAGCAAGAATGCATAAAGAGCTCACAAAAAGGAGCTCATTGATTTTATTGAATGAAACTCAGGAGCGCCATTCCACCAAACTGTTAGGGACGGGGCAAACATCGGGGGTATGGAATACCCCCCATGGCAAGGGGGTCCGGGGGTCTACCCCCTGGAAACTTTTTTAAATATCACATTTAAAAATGTAATTTTAAGCTTCATTTTGACTATCAAAGTATTGATACAATAATATTATTGATCGGCCTGCTATTTCAAATCATGTATCCGATATTTGGAGGAACCTAGGTCAACCCAACACTGCCCCCACCCTCCAAAATGGCACCCCTGATGAAACTATGAATGAGTATAAAAACTATAAGACCATTCAATAGAAAGGACAGGTAAATTTCAACAATAAAAGCCTCCGTTCAACTCCTTCATAAATATTTGATACTGTTCTGCATAGTTTACAATTAATTTTATTGGAGATTTAACAATGGAAATTATTATAAATTCTTTGGGATTAGGCTAACATCTTTTATTACCACATTCCAGATTAACTATCAATAAGCTGAATAATTATTAATGCACCATTCTAGCACAAAAATATGTTTTTGGGCCAAATTTACTCAAAATACCATAGAAATTTCATTTTTGTGTCATTCGTGTGACGTGCTTGGTAGGAATTTACATTCAAAATTTAAAGTTCAATAACCGCCATGAGAAACAGGTTCACCAACATAATGGACGCGATGTACATAAACATTGACATCGACTATCTCTGGTGGATTTGGTGAAAAATGATTTTTTAAATAACTTTTAGGATTGAACATCTTGAAATCAGACAAAATAACGTCAGAGATTTCTAGGATATCCTAGTCGATAAAATGCAACTACAATCTACAAATACTACCAAAGAGTGAATAGAGAGAGAGTTTGAGGTAGTACATGAAGGACAGTACAGAAAGATCCCAATTTGAAGGCTGTTTTGTTATTTTAGGATAACAAAGTGGAGTCAAAACCGAATTGAATTCCATAAGAATTATCACAGAGCAACGCAACGTGGCTTATCCTGTAAATTTATATTGATTAGCCGTTATGAGTTTCTTTAATGGCAGCCTTATCTAGTTCACACTGATGAACTGTGTTACGAGTTCACAACCTCTTTGGTGCTAATATGAGACGGCCATTGTGAATTCTACTACCGGCAAATTCAAAACACCCAGAACATCTGCAGTGATGTGAAAGCTCTCACCATTAAAATTAATTATGCATCCTACCCTAAGAATTATCACTTAATTCATTTCAAATCAAATGCCTTCAAGAAATTTGATATAATGGGAGAGTTGCCTATGATTTCTAGAAGTGACCAACATTACGCTTATTATATCAGTACCGTACCCTTCGGTATGTAATAATTCCAAGAAAAATACCAAGTAGTCTGATCATATAGGTACTTCTAATTGTTATATAATGTACTGAACAAATGAGTTGATACCACTTCATTGTTGGGCTCTCTAAACAATAAGTAGGCCTACTTTAGCCATCAAAATGGTACCGGTATAGTAAAAGTTATCCACAAATTCATTTCATTTCATGGTGGTTCAATTATTACCTCTCTACCAGACAGTAATGCAGATCATGTACATCTAATAACAAATATTAATGAAATCACAAAATATAGTCCTGTGCTTATGAATGAATTGGGTGATTGACAACATACTCTCATGTCTCCAATTACATGAACAATTTAAAAAAGCAAGATACTCTTTAACATTGCACAAATTTGTGATTGAGCAAAATTCTCACTTTTGCTGATTCCAAAACTCTGTAGCTCTTCAACAAGATTTATTAAAATTATTCTAAATATTTTTTTTATAATACTGTATATATTTTTTAAATGATTTTTAGTATTGCTAACTAGAAGAATTTCAATACATTATCCAAGGCTGCATATTTTTGTACAGATGTAATCTGCTATACCCTTACCTCGTTCCAATATACGCTACTATCTAGAATGTATGTATTTAGAAATACAAACTTTTTATAGAATCTGTCGATAGCCTGTGGAATCTATGATAATGATAGGCCTATGTCATTTGAAAATAAAATGAAATGTAATATACCGTAATATAAATCACATCAAGTTATGATGAAATATTTTCAATTTCAAATCACTGATGATGAAATGAGAAAACATATTGCCAGTTACTACGAAGGCCGTATATTTACGGGTACCAGAATAATTTATTATTCTCTACATTTCACTTCTAAATAAAACATAAAACTAAATTTACTCCTGTTTTTCTATGAAAATAAACTACTTTCATTTCACTATCAATAATAATTTTACTTTACATTATTTTTAACAACATGCTGATGAAGCTCTTCACAAGAAGGCAAGGAAAGTACATCACTTTTAGGTAGGCAAATAGTAGATAGGCTAAATGTAAAAGCCTGATGAAGCCATAAGTCGTCACCTTATATAGAAGTGCGTTTCCTGAAGTATATAAAATTAATAACAGCAGGCTCAGTTTCAACACTGAGAGATGATGCCATGAGCATCAAGGCCTCAAGAAATATGTTTTTTAAATAATATTATCTTCACTTTGGAATGAACAAGCATTGTTTTCGTTCTTTTACCTACAACAAGAGAAATTCTACAATATCTCTTATTCAAGGGTGTCTTCAATTTCCACTAAGGTATTTCGTGTGCTGAAACATGGCAGCGATGACTGACTGTTTCGAAAATGACAAATTCTTACCCTATTGTAAACTTGAGTATTTCAATTCTTTTGTCAAACCTTGTGCTGGCGAGGATTCACCCAAAAAAGTTGTCGAAAAAGCGATTGTTACGCTCGTAGTAACTAACGTTAAAATCAGCGGCTTCAGTAATCATGAAGTTAAATCCAGAGACCTGCTGCCTATGACCGAATCAATTGTTACACATTACGGTGGCTTAAGTCCTATTTGTAGTTTTCATCTGCATTCTCTACTAGATACAAAACTAAGTTTGACATTCAAGATTACAGTGATTATGAAGTACAGCGATTATGCACTTTTCTGGGCTGAACTGTAGATAAAATAAACAACTCATATACAGCTTATTTCATATATAAAAAGTCCCATTCACTATAAATACCACGGCCATATCAAAATTGTACCATATGCTTAGCTCAATATTTCATTCAGACATAGTAGGAAAAGTTCATTGGATAAGTTGTAGTAATTATTAAAATAATAATTTAATTTCTAATCCAGGTGGTACACGTTGCATGGGAATGAATACAAGCTGAATGAGCTAGTTGAATGAACTATAGCATAATGACAACTAGCATTTTCTATACTTAACATTTTCCTATCTAATTGTCAGAGGACTAATAACAAAGTTAAACTAGATTTAACCAAATTCATCTATAAAAAATACATGTGAAAGAATACATCATTAAAATAGAGTTTCCTTAGAAGGTTAGGACATGGTAACAGGATAACAATGACAATAATTACTGATTTCCTGTTCATGAATTGCTGGTCACCGTAACCGTTGAGGGATCATCAGGCTAGGAATAGTCAATCGGTTGAATTATGCATGAATCATAGCAATATGTGCAAGACACTTTCACCATCAAGTCCGAGGAATGGAGGGAATTGTAACCAAAGTTCACAACAATGAAAGTATGAATAGACTAATCAATTTACTATAATTAATGATATCTTAGATGAAACTTAATTAAGCAAGAGACACCATTACTGAGTTCACAATGATTATATCACTCACTCAGAATCGATTCATGAGTATCAATGGCAGAAATAAAGGATACAAATAAAGTAAACAATTGCCACAACAGGTCCAGAAATAACATTTAATATTTGCACATATTTCAAATCATTTTCTTAAAAGTCGAGACGAAACATCCCGGATCCCAATTTTAATTGAAAATATATATGCCCATCAGGAATGACGACCCACAGATCCTTCCTCGCAACATAACAGGACCAAAAAACTAAAAATGAAATTAAGCAAAAACTAACTTGTTTAATATTTCACTTTTCAAATCCTTACATGAAGAAATCGATGGGATCTCTTTGGTATAGTGCCCTAATGCAAGAAAGTGACGACCCACGATGAGCTCGTGCTCTATAACAAACATGGGACAACTGTGGAGCACATGGCTTCTTTTACTTGCTGTGAAGCCTGCTCATGCTTTCTTCCTGAGTGTACCCGCATGCAAAAAAAGGTATTGTAAAAGCAGTTGTCATGCTAAAGATCCAGTCATGCCAAACCCCAAGGGCCTGGTCACATACGAGTGTGGTTTGCGCTCAATGGCGAATAAGACAGCAAAGTGTGTCATAGAGTGTAGTGAATAGACAGCAAAGAAGAGCCTTATCAGATAATAAACTAATATGAAAGAAGAAAAATATGACGACAGCGGCAAAGAAGAATAAAGAGGGAAAGAATAAGAACGAAGAAAAACAGTAAATATAAGAACAAGAAACCCATAGAGAAAAAGAAGAATTAAATGAAGAACAGGGAAGAATGACCCGCCGAAGAAAAAGAAGAAGAAGAGAAGAAGAGAAACGAGAAGAACATGATAACAAGAAGTACATGAAACCCATGAAGAGAAAGAAGAAGAAACAATTCCAGCACGCATGCAAAACAAACCGAAGACATAGAATATGAAAGGTGGATATGAACTCCAATAACGCGCTAATAGATCATAGTGGGATTCAATCTTGAACAAGACAAATTTTAAGAGATAATGATAGCGCTGATTCAATTAGATGGAATTGCAAATCCAAGTACACGCATAGCGAGCTAAGATGGTAATCTAAACTCAAGTTGAAGAACATTCTAGTACCAAAAACTCATAAATAAAGTCCTTAACAAGTATATTTGCGGCAGATCATAACGACATTCGCAGAAAAAATTGAGCCTTGAAATAGTAAAGTCTATAGTAAACATCAAGCCAAAGTTCGTAGTTTAAAAAATAATCGACGACTTCACTGAAATGAGGGACAAAAGAAATGGGTATTCTAAGTCCCTGAGGACACACTATCCAAGCTAAACATGTATGGATTACTTGAACGTAATTCACTTTTCTGATGCAACGTAAACAAGGGTTAACAGTTCATTTGCGCATATGCAAAGTAGACGATTCAAACAAGTATTTAATTTATGTTGGTTCGGAGACGCTATATATTTCAAGCTGATAAAACACGAAATGTACCTAGAAGAATTTCAAATAAAAATACTAACCTGACAATAAGTGTCTGATGTTCAACGACATTCAAGTTGATGATTACTTCAGCAGTCACATTGTGAGGCTTTTTCATAGACAGTGGACTTTTTCGGCATAGATCCAAAATTCTGAACTTCTACAAGTCATTGAAGAATTCTGAAATACAATTCAATAAGGAGCGACTGGATTTGGACACATAATTTTATTAAGAACACCTGGCCCTGACAATGAATCAGCCTCATCACAGCTTTTACAATGATTGAAGTGTACTGGGGAAATTCAAGTCCACTATAAATTATCGAGACAATTGATTCAATTTCGTGAGATCTGCCTATGGTATAGTGAATGGTCAAATTCCACTGTCAATACACTTTGAACATAGTAAGAAGCTGTTCATGAGTATGGGTAAATAAGGGTTAAATATTAATTCCCAGTCCCAGATGCCAAAGCCCCTAAACATTGAACAGGTGAGCATTCAACTGTCAAGTATTCTGAGTTACAACGAAAACATAAAGAATTATATTAACACTTAATAATTGCCCAAAGGAGGAGGACTTCCACGTTCATGGAACTTTTCATAACCTTAAATTACTCCAAGTAATGAATTTACATGTCCTATGAATGACTTTCACACAACTCAACTCTGGCCCCAACGGGACGAGTTGGTGAGCCTATAACGAAATAGTTTCAAAATGCAAATCCAAATTTTATGAAAAATAGGATAAAGCTATTGATAAGTAGGATTACTTGAACTTGATTTTAAATCAGTCATACTAAGTTCCAAATTCAAAGTATAAACTCAAGATTCATTAACAATCAATTCCAAATAAAGATCCATGCTTCATGACCTGATGAATTTGGTTTGGAGACTGGGCGTATCAAGCAATAGTCAAGAACTGAGACAATACGATATTAGCCACCTAGTCACAGAATTTCATCGCTGCTTATGAAAATACTAACCTGATGCAAATACTAATCGGTGTCTGATGCTTCAACAGTTGCTTGAATAAACGATTTCAATCTTGTCTTGTCTTCCGGCGCATACATCTTGGAAGCACTTTCATCAAGTAGAGCTTTCTAAAACTAATGAGTCTTCCATGTGTCGTCCAGATGGATAAAATTTGAAGACACTAACCAAAAAAACTCCATTTTCACAAAATAAGGCGAAACTGGATTATGGACAATTCCTTTGGATTAAGAAATAAATCAATAGAGTCAGTTACATTCAGGAAGTTACATTCATTTAATCCATTAGGTGGTAGGAAATTCAAAGGTCCGAATTATTGCTCAAGACAACAATACTAAAGCCCTATGAATTAGTTATCCATGATTTGGAAATTCCTTTAAAATCAAAATGGAAAAGGCTAATGATTTTTCCAACCAGTAATATGGAGTAAAATTAATCCAAAACCAAGACAAGAATTTGTACATATTCATAGTCAAAACCATCAGAGTCGTAACTTAGATCTGCTAAATACAAAACTCGAAAACCAGTCTTTCTGTGAACAAATCTTTTAAAAAAAATTAAATCCAAATGAAAAATAGGATAAATCAATATTGATAAGTAGGTATGTTAATGATCCTTTTTTTTTAAATCAGTCTAGCGTTCTACATATCGATTGTAGATCCAAATGAAACTTCAACTATCGGACATTTACTCAAACCAAAAGAACACTTACTAAGTTTACTGATGTGTTGTCAACACTTGGTCGACTTTGGGCTGGGCGTACACCGGTTGGTCAAGACAAGACAGACGAGATTAGTCGTTTTGGCTGACGGTAACTTCACATGGCTGCTTGTGAAAGCAGCACACACACCGGTGGCAATGACCTTAATCGGTGTGTGTGTTGCTTCATGGCAACAATGATAATCTGTGACAAACAAACGTGGCTAATTCGTGCTAATGTCTTGCGAAAACTAACAAATGCCTAACACCATCCAATAATGCAAACATATTAACATACAAAATTTGTCATGTGTCCGATTCAGTCTGAATTATCTCATTGCTTTGCATGATCACCCACATACGTGGAACAGACAGGGCTCAACTTGAAGCATTTAATACACCATTCAGTAAACTATTTCAAACTAAGTGACAGAGTCATGGATTAAGTTAAGCGAATGTTCCCTGGATTGCATAACGTATACTAAATAACTTTATAAGTGACATTCTTATAGTGTCTGACCGAATTCTAATTCTAAACTAGAAATGGTTGCACAGTCTTGCACTTGGAGCCATGCTCAGAATACGACCTTCATACACAAATTTCACATGTCAACAGTTCATCGCACCCTTTAGAATGATTCAAGGAAAAATTTAATAAAATGCTTCAAAGTTATAAAAACGCTGAGAATGCTTTCTTAACCAATGTCTGAACGACTTTTAAGTGCTTATTTAGTTTGCACTGTTAATCAAAACTGAAAGGTAAAAACTTACATTCAACTATCATTAGTCAAGACTACATTATCCACACTTGACCTATTTCATGCAATAAGTCTACCTCAACTCAATCCCCTTGAGCTAAAATAACTCAGTCACCTCTTTCTGTCTAGGCTTAAACTAGCAATGATTGCACTGTTATACCTAGAAAACTCAAAGTTGAACATAGGATTTGAATATTCAAGTGGAAATTTCATATTTATTGGATTAGAAATCAAAGTTTAGTGTCAATTCACAGTATGAAACCTTCTTCGATAGATGAAATGGCTTCTATCAACTTTTCAAGTGAGTAATGCCAGCTTTACTAAATCGTCTTTGGTGCTGCAGACATGCGAAGCTCCTCTAAGAGCCATGTCATGTCAGGCACTGTCAATTTTAACGTTGCTTAGAATATTAACTAATTTGCCCGCTAAATTCGCTCCTGGAGAATACTTTCTTATACCAGTCACAGAGGAGTTCTTATGGAGCATGTCATACGAGCGTTGCACTGTTACAATGCCGTAGGCGCAAAAGGTAAAAACCTTCACACACCATTGATGTCCGGACGCTGTCTTATGCCAACGCAGACGGTTGGGTGGCAATAAATACCTCGTACTCAATCCCTGGATGACTAACGCAGAGGGCCCCATGTCATGCGGAGCGCTAGCGCCAGGAGCTATATGACGGGCATCTGATACACCGTTGGAACAGGTACGGACAAGGACAACACATACAATTGCATTTGCCGTCACCTATTTCATGGAATAACCGATCGAGCGGCCAAGCCTTATCAATGAAGTGTACTAGAATACATTCTTATACAGATTACTGCCAAACAAGACTTAGTCAATGGTCTACTGTAATCTTGGCATTCTTATGCTGCGCATCAAACATTCGACCAGCGATTTTCGTGGTGCGTAGTGATTAGCTACCAAAATAATATTGGATCGTATTCATTTCGATTTCATAATTCATTCAATTGGCTACCTCACTTCAATTAAAAATTTCTTTCACCTACAAAGTTTCTGAAAATTTATCCGATAGAGGAGTAAAAGTCCCTATTGTATCTGTATTATTGATACAGATAAAATAATAAGTTTGTGTAATAGGTTTGTGTATATCTTTTCAGTCAATAAGTTAATTATCCAGATTAACTTATAGCTATAAGTATTTGAAAGATATTTGGAGGAATTTGTCCAGAACTGTTATCTCATGCTTCTTTCTCATGGCGACTTGAAAATTATTGAACTGCTCAATTGAATTTCTTGCTATTCAAAAATATTTCAGTTATGATTATAAATAATAATATTATTGACAAAGATTATGAGAAAGAGTCAAAAGATCACAGCACGCCTTTTCCTTTATTCCAAAATCTTTCAAATACTAAAAATCTTAAAACTGAACTAACTCAACTTGTATAGTCCTGTCTACTAGGCTACCTACCGTACCTAGCCTTTCACATACCAACACGAAAAGTTGAGTAGGTAACTTAGCAAGGTTTCATGAGTAGGCCTGAATAGAATGTCACTCAAATTGGCTATTATTGGAAATATAAAGTGGCTATTGGTCGATTAAGAACAAGCCATTTAATCTCAGTCAATTATAACTGATTAAACAAAAATTCACATACCGGTAGGCCAGTCCGATGAAGACTTGAAGACCGTTTGGATCATTTCAATTCATATGAACGAAAAAACAATTATGAGGAATACATTTTACACAAGTTTAACCAACGTTTTTTCGATGAATTGTAACTATAAACTTCTATTAATTAAAGAATTTCATATCATTCAACAAAATTTGAATTGAAAGGTGAGCTGAGCTGAGAAGAAAAGCAAAAAGGACAGATTCAGCAGTACTACCAACACAATAGAGTTGAACTGCACTGAACGATACGGTTTCCATATTATTGTATTCTTCATCATGATTTAGCTGATTAACATAAGTTTTTTGAAATTCAATTATTATTTTCAAAATATCAATAGTATTTTTCCAGCTATAAGACAAGAACCAAGCATTTTTGGGCTGGGCGATTACTTGAAAATCTGAAGATAGCAGCACTCTACTGCCCAACTGGATTCTAACTATAATTTTACTCGCTAGATAGCATTAGCATTCACTTTTCCTATTCCAGTGTTGGGTTTTCAAAAACACGGAAAATGAACGACCCAATTGAAAGTAGGCTACATGGAGGAGGATTTTGATTTTTGGAAAAACTCTACTGAATGGTAACAATTTTATTTATATACTATTTACATGTTCAATACCTCAATTAACATTATTCAATGGTCTAAACCTTTATTACGTCTGAATGATAGATTTTGAAGTTAAAAATAAAGTAGTCTAATAATAAATTATTATAGAATATTATTAATTCAGAAGAGTGGCTGGATACTAATAACTTGGTTCATCAAAAATTTTAGAAATTCACCAGTCTGTGTGCATTGCCCTATTTGTTTGTATAGAGTGGATGATCAACCGACCTGCATGCCAGTAACTTCACGTCTACTGGTATCGTGAAACCGCGCCATGAGGCACTCCATATAATACATCATTACCACAGGACAAAAAGAATGAAACTCCTGAGTAATATGGTAAACAAACTGAGTCCTACCATTCAAGTACGGTAGAGTTAGTATGCTAGTTACTCTACCACTAACTCTACTAATGAAAACCAGGCTTAACAGATTTCATATCCAAACCATAGTATGATCCTAGTATTCCAATTCTCTTATCAGGATACTATAAATAATAGTACAGGGTAACGTTTACTTACATCTAATTATATCTATAATTATATATATTCATCTAAATAATCACTAATTATTTATTGTATTTATTGAAATAAGACAATAAGTAATAATATTATTATCTATACTGTACCACTATTTTTCATATCAATTGCAACTCTCACATTATCTCTCATTTTTCCATTCCATTAACTTTCTCCCTCTCTGTCGACCAGTCGCTTACTAATGTAGTTTCAAAAAACATTCGATAGTGTAAAATCGACCTGAGAAAACCTTACCCGATTCATTAATAACGTTGTCCTGAAGATGTTTTCGAGATGACATGTATTATACACTCTACCTGCTAGTAATAATGCGAAATCCCCAAAAACTTTACAAAACATCTAACAAAAGCTCTTTTGTACTCTTAATTGGTATTGTCCACCACCTTTTCTTACCTTAAAAAACGTGTTTCATAGTTTTTGTTACACGGAGTGGAGTCTCAAAAGATTACAACTGATTTTTTCTAAAAGTAGTCTATCACTATAGACAACTGTCGTACATAATGTTTCGAGGATAATTAATGATGTAGTGACCATATTGTGAGGGTTATTATGTTAATACGGGGTATAACCTTCTCAGAATAGAGTCTATCAGATGACTATTGTATTCTACTAATGATGGCTGGAAGATAATGTAGTGAAATGGGGATCCTAGGTAAGGAATCTATCCTGGAAATACCATTACTCGAAATCGGGAACCTTTGAAATATCTCAGTGATCTTCGATTTGGGACCGCTAATGGTTTAAGCAACTTGACATTCCTTCGCATCATTTATTTTGTTACCTTCAAGTTCGAGGTTGGAGAATCTTGAGGGAAGGGAAGTTGAATGGAGATAATAATGTAGTATTGTATAGTAGATCTATATTACTAATATTTTTCTACTGGTTAATAATTATAGCACACCAACAGTATTATATTAAAATTGTTTATTGCATTCATTTAATCATATCAAAACTGTATTTGCACTCTAAATATCTGTATTGATACTTTTATACTATAAATACTCCATGTATTTGATGACTGCTTAACAATCAATTCACTGACATTGTATACAAAGTCCTTGAACCCTAAATCAATCCAACCAGAGACAAAAAGTAGTGGACTATAAATTAGTTGGTGATCTGATTGTAACTTTCAACTAAGAACTTCGTGGAAATACAGGAATAAGTAACAAAGGAAACCAAATAGATAAAGACTGAACAAAACTAAAAAGAAACCCCAAAATAAATAGAGACTTGACAAAAACGTTACCAATCTATCTAGACTGACACTTCTTTCTAGATTGTTCTTTCTCCCACTCTCTATTACTCTCTCTCTTTCTCTCAATAATTCCCGCTTTTTCTTGTCTTCCATATTCTTTCTCTCTGTCCTTTGGGAATACTTCTCAATAGGCGTTCAACAGTTCAAATTCTACTTGAAAGCAAACGTTTCTTTTGTAAAACAATCAGTATTTGTTGAAGCAACCTTTCAATTGTCTAAAGAACCTTTGTGTGGTCCACTAATATTTTAGGGTTTTGTCAAAATAACAATACTGTAGGCGTTTATGTTTGGGTTTGCCAGTGTTTCAGCATAACAAATGGCATTATTCTAGAATGACTTGACTTGGCTGTAGGTCTGATTGTTTCTGTTTTTGTGAAACTTTTGTGTTACTTTACTATTGTAGAGGATAATTGATGATGGAAATAATTATTGTAAATAGTTGTCACGAGTCAAATACACAATTATTTGTGCTGTTTTACATGATAATAGTACTTTGAGAAAGTATCTATCAGGGAAGAGAAGAGTAAGGTTTTATAAAAATTAATATTAAATATTATTTCTGAACATTTATCTCATGTCATGCTACTTTGAGCTAGTCAGACGTCGAAGTCAGCATTGCTTAGATGGGAGTTTGCTATCCTTGTTCAGCACAAGGCAGTTGCTGATGTCTCTATCCTATTCGCACTGTGCATAGTTGCCGCACTGTGCATTGTTGTCGCACACAGTCCCAACGAACACGTTTGGTGCAGTTTTCTCTTTCTCTCAATAAAACTTGGCATCAATGCTTCTCATATAAACAATGCTGACTTCTTGACGTGAATCGGACTATAGTAGGGTCGATGTTGACATTTTTCAAGTGTGTAAGAGAACATCATTCCAGCGAAAATTCTTATAACAAGAGGATTATCTTATATATGAAAATGGAATTTTCATGTATAAGAAATGGAATTTGAAACTTGTATCGTAAAGACGACTTTATAAAACAGATGCTTTATTATGAGACGGTTCTAGTTCAATCTGTTCCAGTTTTAAAAGTCTGGAACAGAACAAAACAGAACAAATTGCAGCTGATAAAAGCACTGTAGTTGCTCATGCGTGTGTGCTTTTAGCAGCTTCCTAAGCTATAAGGTAAACATTGGAATAGAAAAATGGTCGTTAGATATTATTGTTTTTTGTTGTCTTAGATAAAATGGTGTATGCAATGGTTGTATTTTAGCCTTTAAACGACTCTTGAGATACCTTAAAATAACTCTATCGCGGCGTTGCCACTCATATTTTAACCTCGGTATCTCACTCGTCGTTTAAAGGCTCTCATAATACAACCATTGCATGAACTACTATTATCATCTGAATCCATAAATGATAATATAAATAAATACAGTTTTGTGATGGAACAAACAACTCATCAGAACTATGGACAGTGTAGAATTTTCACATTTTTATTATTATCTTGAATTTCGGAAGTTTTATTATTGTCTTGACTGTTCGATAAAGTACAATCGTTCTCAATTTCCATTTCCATTGTTTTTTATCCAAGGATCTACACTATTACAAAACGACATCCCTAGCTTTGTCATTTTTCCGGCAGCCTTCAAGGGTAAGGGACCTACCCCTTTTTTATTTATGCACTTCATCAACCTTTGAAGGGTCTTTATTTTTTTGAGATGGCAAAGGGAAGATTCTTTATTTTTTAGAAGGGTTTGAGCTTGGAGGGGTGACAATACCTACTCACAGGCACGGGCCAGACTTAACAACGCATACTTGGAATACTTCCTAGACGTCTACTTGATTCACAACTTATTAGAAGGGTCTATTCCACCTGGGACTTCATAATCAAGTCTCAAGACATATTTTTCAGGTTCTTGTTTGGGTTTGTGATTTTATTCGTGAGTTTTTTGTGGCTCAACGCCAGAATATTCATGCATAATTTTAGGTGGGTGTCGCCCTTACTGCAGGTTGATTTCCATATTCTATTTTTATGAGTTATAACCGCTGAGAGAATGGAGACCACGCTTTCTATAATATCGGATCTGAGTATTTTCAGATTACACTTTTTGAATTTGTCATAATCATTATAATGCATCGATTTTAAGTGAGAGGTACTTGTTGTGCGTGATGTAATGTTGTGGTATTTTTCATAAAAGGAAATTTTCATTAAGGAAAGGATTTCCTTAATAAAAGGGAAATAAAAATATGTCGCCTTTAATTTTATTTTCAAATGAATAATGGTTTGACAAAACCTTTGTTATTCTATTCGAGAGTTATTTTATTGAAAGGGAATTGATTGAAAATTTGATCGTTTACAAACTGTTCAAAAATGTTTAATTAACTAAAAAAGAAAATAAATGTGAATATATTTCTTGAAAAATTAGAGTAACTGGAAAATATAAACTAAAACTATTACAACTAGAAAACTACCCAGTTATCAAGCAAAAATGAAGAATTAACGGAATAATACAAACCACTCAATTACTACCCATGTATGTACTAGGCCTACAGTAGTTGACCGTTAATATTTGGGTGGTAGTGCAGATGTATTGGGTAAGTGAGCTCCCATATTATATGGTAAAACAATCTCTATACTTTGATATCCTATGTTAATTAGCCATTTTTGAATCACGGTATTGATTTCACATTGTTTATAATCTTTTGCTGTGTTGCATGATCAACTTTGTTCAATTTTGATCTCATTTTGCATTGAACTGATTCAGGATAAAAAGTTGCTTGGTGCAATTACCACCTGACAATTTATTATCCATTTTTGATCCCCGGTTTGTATAGATTTTAATGTTGAATTATTTGGCTCAAGAGGTTAAAAATATTAATAATTCACAATCATCTCATCATACTGTAACACCATTTGACAGTTTACATCATCATTAAAACCCACACCGTTCATTTCACCCACAACAAATCATTATTACCATTCACAGTAGTTGGTATCCTATCCCCGCTTCTATCCCATGATGTGCTCTATGGAGCAACAACCTCTAATACAGATTACGGATTAGCGACAACTGGAGAGAAGAAATTAGACAAAAAAGAGATGATAGACAACAGTTTCGAGAGAACAAAAGTGAGAAGAAGAAGAAAAGTGGAAGGGGAGAGAAATAATAGAGAGCAAATCGGGACAGAAGCTGTAAACCTCTTAACTCCGCACCATAGACGAGACGAGAGGGCACTCCATGTATCTGCCATTGTTGTCTATGCTCGGTTCGCGCCATTTTTGTTTTTTTCGGGCGCCAATTTTCCAGCATGCTGGGCGTCGCTATTGTAATAGTAACCGTGTCCTGCTGAGCGTCTCTTGACGCAAAACTTTTTAGCCATGTGTTGATTCTTTAATGCTTCTGCCTCTTCTGCTTTTCCTGCTCATCCCGCCATTTTTATCCTTTTTCTAATCCTTCTAATCGTCCTTTCATTCCTCTTTTCATAAGTTTCTTCTTCGTCTCCTCCTCCTCCTCCTCCTCCTTCCTCTCTCTCTTCTTATTCTTCTTCTTCTTCTTCTTCTTCTTCTTCTTCTTCTTCTTCTTCTTCTTCTTCTTCTTCTTCTTCTTCTTCTTCTTCTTCTTCTTCTTCTTCTTTCTTCTTCTTTTCTTCTTCTTCTTCTTCTTCTTCTTCTTCTTCTTCTTCTACTCCTCCTTCTTCTTCTCTTTGATGTTGCTTAGTTGAGAGTGTGAGACAGAACACATTGATTCATTTATTCACTCAAAATTAAAAGAATTTGAGCTCTTTAGATTCTACAAATAAATATCTTGTGGGAATGAAAACATAGATTGTACATAAAATATACATATACATACTGGTTGGTAATTCAAAACGTTTTCTCTTCCTAATATTTTTGCAGATGTTTCATAATATGATAGCTTTGTTCACCTTCACAATATTGCTTTTAAAAATTTCCAATTTCCAAAAAAAACGATGAGCTGTATTCATGAACATTTCTCCTATTTTGCCAGATTTATTTCCGTAAGGTACCAATAATTGATGTACCATTATCTATCACTATGTTATCTGCATAATGTTAATGTCTCTTATTATTAATATATTTCTTTTTTCTGCTACCTTATATCGTTCTACTTCCTCATGCTCTTATTCCACTCCTTCAACCCTTACCTTTGTCAACCCCTCAATCATCCCTTAAATCCTCTTCTCCTCTGAGGAACCTCTTATAAAGGCTACGGTTCCAACTAATCTGCCTGTCGGCAGAATCAAAGAGTTTTGTTCAACCCTTCTACTATCTACTACAGCTCCGTTGAACGACGATTGCAGATTTATTCTATTTGAAATATTAATCAACAGCAAATATGCGATGTTGCAAGGTCAATTGCGCCATTTGTTACTAAAATTGGATACTTTAACCTACAAAATGGTGTCGCTCGGCGGTCACAGAAAGCTCCACTTCACTGATACTATCCTACTCAAATTCACGCCACCCTGTATAACTTGGAGATAAATGTTGATGAAAACGATTCCAATTTGATTAATCCAACCATAAAAATAAATAAGAGCAAGTAAATAATAGAAAGCAAATTCTAATGATACGTTATAGATTTACATTTAAATACTGTTTTCTTGACATCATCCATGGTCAAACGGGGATCACTATAGTTTGTGATTTCGCCACTCAGAGCGCCACAATCGCTAACTCGACTCGGTCTCTATGGAAAGAAGTGGAATCAGACTCAGCTACTGCAGAATAGAATAGAATTGTCCAGCCTCCTCACTATACTGTGTACAGCTCACAGCAGGGTGTACGGAGCATACTAATGCAATAATCTTGTAGAGGAAAGTGCTCCTATCCACTTCACTACTTGCTCTTTACTTAATATCATTGCTGTAATACCATCTCGCATTTCCTTCAGCTATCTCATTTTCTTCTCCTACTTACACTTCTTCTCATTTTGTTCTTGTTCTTCTTCTCCTCCTTCTTTTTTCTTCTTCTTCTTCTTCTTCTTCTTCTTCTTTCTTCTTCTTCTTCTTCTTCTTCTTCTTCTTCTTCTTCTTCTTCTTCTTCTTCTTCTTCTTCTTCTTCTTCTTCTTCTTCTTTCTTTTCTTCTTCTCTTTATCCTTCTTCTTTTTTTGTTCTAATAAATAAATAATTACATCGCTTATCCTCTTGCTATTTAGTTCTGTTGTCAATATTTTCTGTTGCAGGAGTCTTCAGAACTACTTGTGGCTTTCTTTGAACTTTCATTTCTCCAATTATTACGCTAATAATAATTATTTAAGACACTCATTTATTTATTGACATGCATACCATATTCAAAAATCACATGATAATTAGATAAATAATTTAAAAATCTTTGTAGAAAGAATACACTGCATAAATGAATCAGACACAGACATAATCTTGAACAGGCATAGTCAGAGAGTATAGAAAACTACTAATATAATAGGAGAATACTTCCATTCTCTCTGGGCAAAGTATAAATAAGTGTTCTACTTTGACTTCAGTGACTTTCAGTTGAAAATCTCCGTTATTTTCTAGCCAACAATTCATCTATAGAACTTTATAGTCTCCTTGTTTCACAACACGATTCGAAAAGCAAACAAAAAATGTTTCGTTGGAACCTTTTAGTGCATTTCTATGCAGAGTTGTTGTGTAGATTACAACAATGCTCGTGGAACAATGTTCAGGGTACAACAATGACTAATAGTTCTCCGGAAAGTCACTATTGAAGTGGACATATTCCCACGAATTTCACTTGACATGCTTTTAGGGGTGCAGTTTGCTCTGATTTTCAAGTTAGGGCGTCTCATTATATTTACCGGCGATTAAGATCTGGAAGGCGGTGCACTGAGTACAGCGTATACCGGAAGTGGGAGTTATCCACTGCCTTTTGGATCTCCCCTTTGACACTACACCGATTCTGCTGTTCTGTTGAAATAAATAATTATGGTCCACATTTCGCATTATTTTCTTGAAATCCTTCTTCTCTCCCTGCACTCTCTCTCTCTCTCACTCCTTCCATTTTCATTTATGATAATTTGTTCTTTTTTCAATGACTTGTTTTAATTATTTCATATAATCTTTTTCGTTTTATTAGTGTACTTGTTTAGTTCTAATGCTCAATTATTCTTTATTTCAGTCTAAATATGTAAATTATTTCAGTCTAAATATGTAAAATTTCATATTTCAATCAACCAAGGTCAAGTGTTGATGAAAAGGATTTCTTTGTATCTCCTTTTCCAAGAATGGACATTCATATGTCCAAACTTCGCCTTTTCATCTAGATAACTCACAATTATTAAATCATCAGTATATTTTTGCTTTATATCTACTCATGGCATAAGTTATAAGCTAATGTAAATTTGACGAATAATTAATTGTATATTTGTTATTATAATCTAGAATTTAAGCAGTCATATTTGTTATCTACATGAATAAAGTAATAAATCTAAATCTCTCTCTCGGTCACGGCCAAGTGTTAATGGAATTCACTTTCAAGAATGGACATTTATAAGTCCAAACTTCGCCGTTTTATGTAGATAAATCTCAATTATGTTAACATTATCATATTGCATGTGATACTTATATTGTTGAAAATTATTAGTTATAATAATTATATTGAATTATGAATTATTCATATAGACGGCAGTGTGTAACAATATGTGGGACAAATGGTGAGAGATCACCCATCAATTTTGGCGTCGTACAGGGAAGTACCCTAGGCCCAATCCTCTTTTTGATTTATATAAAAAATATTTCAAAATTAAATTTAAATAGAAAAGTTTTCCTTTTTGCTGATGATACTCTGATTCTCGTCGAGGGGAGGAAGCTTGAAGCTAGAAACAGAGCTTTATCTGACCTGTCTATTGTCAAAAAACTGCTAGACCAAAACATTCTTTCATTAAAAATATTACCAAATCAAAATTCATGCCTGTTTCCTTATCGCATGATGATTTATTTAGTCATAATATTATTTTATCTTGATTTTACACTCAATAGAACTCACTACTGGCGTTCAAGTTTAACTTTTGCCGGTGGTGCCAATTATGTTTATCTGTGAATAGCCTTATTTTCTAATTGTACCACAAATTGTTTTGTACTAGATTATGCACTTACTTATTTTCTACGGTTATTTGGCTAAATAAATTGAATTGAATTGAATTGTACAATTCACCTCTTCAATCTTGCGGCGTATATAATCATTATACATGAGTGGGCTATATTCTTGATTGTCTAGCCTAGTAATTTGCAATCAAACGCCTAATATTACAAGATGTCATCTCAGGTAATGCGATCCCTTTACCTTCTGCACTTGACAGGAGATAAGGAGCCTGATGATGTGTCGTGCGGTAAAGGGAGCCTTAAAGGACAACAGGCCTTGTCTTGAAGGCCTATCACATCTAGAGAGGCCTATTAATTGTGACGTCAGGCGGTTGCGGTTTTCTGATTGATATCATATGTGGCCTCGACACCCGCACGATTGGCTAGCCTACTTGATTGCCTTCCTTCGGGGTAATTAATTTGTTGGGGAAGGGATGGTAATCGAGACCCCTAATCTGAGACAAAAATAAGTGAGAGGGACAGAGACCTAAGATACTAGTGCTCCAAGTGAGTGAGAAGCAACAATTGGTGATACTCTTTCAATTTGCTTTCAAAAGCATTCAATTTGATTAATATAATAATAGCCTGAAACACTTAAGAGCTAGTAAATAATAGATAGCAACATTATATTAAAAATCTTTTATAGATCTCATTGCGTTCTATCCAAATACAAGTACGCCTGCATTACAATTATATTTGAAAAATTATTATCCAAAATATTACAACTCCTCCTCCTTCTCCTCCTATTCCTTCTCCTTCTCCTAGTTCTCCTTCTCCTTCTTCTCTTTCTTCTCCTCCTCCTCTTCCTTCTCCTACTCCTCCACCTCATCTTCATCCTCCTCCTCCTCTTCATCCTCCTCCGTCTTCTCAACTCTCTCTTTCTTCTCTTTCTTTTCTATTTCTTTTTGTTATTTTCTTCAGATCCGAGAAACTTCTGATTCATGCATGTCTCTCTCCCACTCCTTCCCCCCACTCTCGATCCTCCTTTTCCTTCTTCTTCTTCTTCTTCTTCTTCTTCTTCTTCTTCTTCTTCTTCCTCTTCCTCTTATTTTCTCTCCTTCTTTCTCTTCGTTTTCTGCTTATTCTCCTCCTCCTCTCTTCTCTTCTTCTCCTTTTTTATCTTCTTCTCATCCTTCTTTATTCTTCCCCTCCTTTTTCACCTCTCACTTCTTCTCTTTCGCACTCCCTCTTCTTCATTTTATGTCATCAACTACCTCCTTCTCCTCAATCTCCAATCCCTTTCTCATCATTCTCCTGTTCCTCCTACTCCGCCTCGGTCTCCTCATCCTCGTCCTCCTCCTCTTTCTCCTCCTTCTCTACCATTTCTCCAACATCTTTTCTCTTTCTTTCTCTTTCTTCCTTCAACATAATCATCTTCCTCTCTCCCTGCTCCATCTCCCACCTCTACTCAGAAAATTGTTGTGTGAAAACACCATTGCAAGTAAATTATTGCCATCATCATTATCATCGTTGCAAGGCCTTCAAGATTGTTATCGTTTATTACACGAGTACAAGAGATTGCCATCAGAGTGCGCTAGTGAAGCGCTAGTTTCAATTTTCTAGGTCGTACCCCCTGTGGCCACGCTCCAACGAAAACCGTTTTCCCAACATTTTCCGCAACAACCTTTCATTTTCACCCCCCCCCTCCTTCACCTACATATTTTCTTCTCTTTCTCCTTTTCGTTACAGTTTTCATCCTCTCCTATCTTGTTTTTCTAGAAGTATTATACCTCATTATTCTTCAATCATATAATGTATAATAATATAGTGTAAAGTTGAAAGAGTACTGTCAGTACTGTCGAGTCCTAATCGATGAATAAAATATATTTATTTCGCCAAAAATACAAAAGATATGAAATTTTTATTAGTAATGTTGAAAAATTACATCTTAATAAATGTATATGTTTACAGATAAAACTCTATTAACATATTTCCAATTGTTGCACTCCTTATTATCATTCGTGTCACGTATTTCTTCTGAATTCTTAGATATTTTCATAAGAGAAATGGCGGCCGGAATATGCCTTAAATATTGAACTAGCTTTTACTATAGCATCTAGTGACTTATACACAAGTCAGAATATTCCTAAATCACATCCCCTTCAACTTGAACACAGGGCATTATCAAAAAAAGCTTTCCTAACAACTCATTAACTGCCCAACTGAACGGGTGGCCTTTCCGATTGACAAAACCTTTAATCCACCTACTAGCGAGCTGTGTTTTGAAATCCAAACCAAAGATTAAAACGCCCTCCAACTAAAAACAACCGCCTACAGTTTGTGACAAAACCCCACCCAGAAAAACTCCACGCTTTACATGCAGAACCTAGACAACACTCAAAAATCAAACAGACGATTGAGTAATTTGAAAGCAAGAACTGAAAAACTGATGTGAACACGTGCTATCTGGGACCTACTGGTAAAAGTGAATGCGAGATTGACTGTTCACTTGAATGTAGGTCGGCTTTTGGGACCCCAGGGGTCTCCCGGACCCCCCGGTTGACTTTCAGGGTGCTACAAAGGGACAGCTGGGTCCCCCCTTGGACCCCAGGCGAGCTGCGCACCCTGGGAGATCGCGTTGTGGCTAGTAAAAACGTACTCTCCAACTTCTTTAGGGTGTACTCCGCTCGTTATCGTGTACTTGGTGTGAAATCGGGTTCAGAACATCTGTCGAGCGTTTGTGACTACTTGGGCTAGGCGTACACCGGTTAGTCAAAACAAGACAAGACGAGATTAGTCACGTTTAGTCACAGTACTTCACATAGTTGCTTATGAAGCAGCACACACCGATGCAATGACTAATCGGTGTGTGTTGCTTCATACGCATCTATGTGAATTACTGTGACTAAACGTGACTAATCTCGTCTTGTCTTGTTTTGACTAACCGGTGTACGCCTAGCCTTATGCTTCATTAACAATTTCATGCTATTTTTAACTAGCCTACAATGATTTAATGTAACTATACAAATTACAGATTGAAGACAAATATATACTGAAACCTAGGAAAGGTCGCAGTGGTTTAAAAGCGTGCAGTTTTAGAGAAAAATAATTATAAAATTGATGAATTTTAAATTGAAATTATATAATTTGAATCATAATAAATCAGTTATCAATATTATTGATCAATCAATTAATTAATCAACTAATCAATGAAATTCTTTAAATGATTATCATCAGTTCATTAATATCGATGTTAAGAAATTTTCCCATAAAACACACACTTTGTTCAGAGATGTTGTGGAACTTCTCCATATTCGGTGAAAGAATAAAAACAAAATTTTGTCTATTCCACAGTATTTATTAATTAAAAAACCATACTCGAGTTTCAATGCTCATCATCTTCAGTGGTTGAGCCTAAACTGTTTAAGTTGTAGACAAAATTTTTTTTATTCTTTCACCGAAATTTTCCCATTATTATTATGGCTTGTTACCGGAAAAAAACTTGACCCACTGACAATGCGTCCTCCACACATGTCCTACCATGTGACACGATTGCTGCCACCTATTACAACAAGGTTAAGCGACGCGGGTAGGGCGCCGACATGGAATGAGTGCCGGCCACACCCCGCGGAGTAGCTACCATTGTCCGTCGGCAGACTTTGCGCGGCGTGAATTCGATTGTAAAATCGTTTCCGAGTCGAATTATTATTAGAAGCTTGACGGTTTCACTCTTCATTGACTGACAAATAACGAGGGGGTCTCTCGTGGGGGGTCCTTCAGCGCATGCGCGAGCTTCAAAACAAAGCGAAGATGTCTCTTGACTTTTTATTGAAATATTTTTATTGTAAGCGGCACGAGACAAAGAAGGGGGGTGGGAGGGGGTTGTCCTGCGGTACAATCACCCAGTAGAGTCGAAACGTCAACTGTCACTGCTCTTGAGAATTTGGAGTTTCGTCGGGGGTTTTTGATGAGGTTGATGCGTACATAAGTCGTAGACTTGTGCCAATCACCCAGTTCAGTTGAAATGTCAAATGTTACGGCTCTTGATAATTCGGGTTTGATTTTGATTGGGGTGATGCCTACATAAGTCTCAGACTTGTGCGTGGGTGATGGCGAGGATAATCATTATGAGTACAGTGACTCAGAGATAGAGAACGTGACCATTGGATGTCTCACTCGTTTTTGTGACGTTGATGACCACATGATCTAGGCTTGTAATGGAAGGTGATGGATAGAAATGGCGACTACCTTCTAAGCAGCCGGTGCCTAGTTTTTCATTTTACGGTGGTGAAGTTCAATTATATTTTCATGTAACTTGCTTATAACTATTCCAACTTTTTATTGCAATAATTGCAGTTGGGATTCAAGTATATCTGTTACCATTTTTTAGTCATTTATGTTTGAAATTTAAAAAAAGATTCTCTTGAAGATGTTTGTAAACAATTAAATTTCTAATGAAATAGACAATAGACTAACCTCGAATTGGACATCTGATTTCTGAGGTACCTAAACATGCACACTAAACATGCACTGTTATAACGTAGTAAACCATGCCATGTGTGTAGGCTACCTTACAAGCTACAACGTTACAAGGTACCTTGAAAATTGTAACTAATACCTTGGAATACCTTGAAATTATAACTTTACCTTGAAAACTATAACTAATGCCCCTGACTTGTGCAAGTCAACTGTCCTCTCCTCTTAACATGTGAACGCAGCATTAGTGCATCGTGGAAGATACACAAGTTGATGACGACATCTTTTAAGTAGAGCGTATTGGCATGTAATTCTTCTTCACTTGAAATTCAAAGCTTACCATCGTAAATATCGTTCAATTGAAGATTTGAATACTGCAATACATGGATAAATTGCTGCTGTATCAAAAGTTATGGACCAATTTGAGGCTTTTAACGCATTAAGGGTGCCATATTTTCTAAGTAATTTATAAAAAAATACCCAAGTGTTTTGAAGTATTTCATACAAATTCTCAAATTGGGTTATTTGCTTAGTATTTCGGTGTAAGTAGGATAAATGTATGATTAAAATAAACTTTCTTATGACACTTTGAAAAACATGCGTTTTTTATGCGCCACCCTGTATTCGTTCTTTTGCGAGAATGGACTTTCATAAATTCAAGCCTTCTTAATTCAAGAACTCTTCAAATTGAAGATGTAATGTGTTGAGAAACTTTAGTACTCATTATAAGATGAAAAAGAACGAAGGAATGTATTCAGTTTGAATTTAGAAGCAATGCTATGATGTTTTAGATAACTCCGTAACTTCTGTTTGTCTTGTTTATCATATTCCTTGTTGTCCTTCATCAACTGGAGACAAGAATAATCAAGAAAGAGAATAAGATTCAATGAAAATAAAAAGATGACCCAGTACCTACTGCTACCTACTGGCGGTTTCGAGAACTACAATATCTTGAACGCTGTTGATCAGGAGAAAGTAGGCGGGGCATGTAAGGGGCGTGGTTCACTTTCTCTTATTTTTCTTCTTCTATTCTTTAGTTTTCTCCTACTCCCTCTCCTTTATCTTCTTACCTTTTTCCTTCTTCTTCATCTTCTTAGCATTAAGTACCTTTCTTTTTTCCATACATCTGTTACAGCAGGCATCATGAAAATTATACAGCATATCCATGTAACATATTTCCACTATCATACTGTATTATTGCATCTTATCTTAATATCATTGAATAACTCTCTACTCTTTCATGTTTATTAAACTTAATAATTCTTTATTTCACTAATTCTTGGTGTTTATGCGTTATTCAATTCCAATTCAAATTTTAAAATCTGACATGTCACGGATGGACTGTTTTGAATAGGCCTAGTTTTTTTTTAAACTGACAAGAGACCTAATATCTCGAATTAAAATATTTCATGCTATACAATACGCCATACGCTAAATAATAAAAACGTGGAATTTTTCGTAATCTATGTAACCAAAGTGAATTATCAATCTAATTTCTTCTTAACAATCAATTTATCAATTTTCATCTTGTCAACTTTTACTTTTTGACTTTCGATGTTTCTCCTGTCAACGTCCTCACTCCTCACACTTCTCTCTCTCTCTTGCTCTCTCTCTTATAACTCATCCTTCTGCATCCTCTCTTTCATTCTCTTTTCTCATTGTTCTTGGGTTCTAAAGAGACAGAGCAGGCCTATAAGCCCCGAAAAGCATATTAGAGAGTACACATTGGGCGAATAAATAATAAAAGTTGGATTGCCATTAAATTAAGAGCGACTTGTAGGTTGTGTGCAATAAATAATAAGCCAAGATAGCTGACAGATATCCATATACTATGGTATATCTATATTCACCAGAAACATCTATACACTATGGTATATCCACTGTATGCTTGTTATATCTATATTTACTGTATGCCATATATCTATACATCTACAGTAACAGATAACAAATATATATGCTGATCAGTGCAGTGATGGTTTTGATCTTAGAAGGTGGTAGCTGTTTTGAGAGAACGGTAGATGGAAGGATAAAAATAAGAGAGTATAAGGTAAGGTAAGAGAATAAGAGCAATAAGGAGTGCATAAGAGAGAACGAGAAGAAGAGAAAAGAAGAAGAATAGACCAAATCAAAAATTAGAATAGAGGAAAATAATGTGGAGAAAGTAGAATTAGAAGAAATATAAACTATCAAAAATTTATGGAGAAAATAATCGAGGACAATCTGACAATACAAGAAAGAGAAAACTAGGCTGAGATGAAAATTAAGAGAAAAACATTAAAGGAACTGCAAAGATATATTGAGCGAAAGGTCAAAAATGAACAGGACAAAAGAATTAAAAACACAGTAATTGAGTAGAACGTGACAGAAGTATAAACAGAATGTAAAGAGAAGAGTAAAGATTCAAAGAAAGAGAAGAGACAAGAATGATGAGAAAGAAGAGATAGAAGAAGACAAGGAGAGGGAAAAAAGTTGTTATGGAAGTTGAAGGAAAAAGAAGAAGTAAAAAATGATGAGAGACAAGAATAAGGAGATGAAGGAAGGATAAGACGAAAGAAATAGAACAAAATCTTCCTCAAACTATAGAACTGTTAGTACAAGACGAAATAAAAACAAAACGAATACAGCAGTTATGACAAAATAAATAGGATTATGAAAGAAGGAGACCGATTAGAAGGAAGAGAAGGATTGGAAGGAAGAGAGCAAGGGAAAGGAAGAGATGGAGAAGAAGAAGAAGAAGAAGAAGAAGAAGAAGAAGAAGAAGAAGAAGAAGAAGAAGAAGAAGAAGAAGAAGAAGGAGGAGGAAGAAGAAGAAGAAGAAAAAGTAGAAAAAGAAATAGAAGAAGAAGAAATAGAAGAGGAAGAGCAGATGATAGCGTGCGAGAAAGTGTGCGTGCGTGATTAACAGTGAATGAGTGTGTGTTTGTAAGTACAGCCAGTTACCGTTTGGCGATTTATTGCGTTTAATAATGAAAAATATTGCTTTGGGGCGCCCCACTGCGATTGTGGCGTCCCAAAATATGCCCCCCTTGGCACTCCTATCCCCCTTCTTCTACCTCCCCTCCTTTTCTTCCTCCTCCTCCTCCGCCTCCTGCTCCTTCTTTCTCTTCTCGTCCTTTTTCTATATGTCAGCAACCGATAACACCCATTAGTCTTGTCTTTTTTCTGTTTTTATTGTCTTCTCTTCCATTCTCCCCAGCAGTCATTTTCACTTGTTTCCTCTTCTACAAGAGCAGCAAGCAACAAAACTAAATGCATGGATTTGTACAATGAAACGAGTTCTGAAGAATAATGAGAAAAGACTGTGAGTTTCTGGTCTTCACTGAGCAGAGCTCTGAAGAATACTTATAGCTAGAATACTTGTATAAGAATACTCGGGGGGAAAAAGGTTTGAAAAGAATGGAGATGAATTACAGGAAGCCGATAATGAACGATTGCTTGGAATCTCGAGTAGCCTAGCAGGTCGTGATGAGTATTAAAGTCAGTAGCTTTGCCTATTGCCTAACTTGGACTCGGTGTTGAATTTGAGTCTTTAGCTTTGGAGTTTATATTATGTTTACATGAAGCTGCATGTAGAACAAACGATAATGTATGCTTCATGCTTTGTACTCCATGCTTAGGCTAGGCGTACACCGGTTAGTCAAGACAAGACAAGACGAGATTAGTCACGTTTAGTCACAGTACTTCACATAGTTGCTTATGAAGCAACACACACCGATTAGTCATTGCATCGGTGTGTGCTGCTTCATAAGCAACTATGTGAATTACTGTGACTAAACGAGACTAATCTCGTCTTGTCTTGACTAACCGGTGTACGCCTAGCCTTAAGGACCATTTTACACCAATGTCTCTGTAGGCCATAATCTATTTATGATCTATAGTAGAATGTCGATAATTCGGACGTCAAAAATCCGGTCCGTCAATAATCCGGATTCGTCTCTATTAAGAATTAAAATCGAAATAGAGTCTCTATTTGTCTCTAAAGTCTCTATAAAATATGATACAGTGCTTGAAAAACATGCTCTCAATTTATAGACCCTATACTCTACTTACCAATAATAGAAAATATACAATTTTAAAAACTTTTTTCTCAAATATTGCGTGATGGCCATTTTTTAATGTAATTTCGATAATCCGGATGGGGTCCGGTCCCAATTAATCCGGATTATCGACGTTCTACTGTATTCTCTATCTATTATTCTAGTTGTAGGCCATGCTGTATAGGATAGATATGACAACAAAATAGTCGTATGGAAAATACTCTCAATGATGAATATTATTATATTCACGCGAACAAACTAGAAATGAAAAAAGAAGCCAACTTTAGGTTCCAGGTGCATTTATAATGAAATTATGGCTGATCGGTTTCAGCAGTGGAAGATGTGACGGATGAATAATTGCTTTTTCTCAGCGATGTGTCTCTCCCAACTGAATAATGATGGCAAAAGGTGGAACAGCAGTAGAAAGAAGGAGAAGGAGATAAAGAGATAGAGAAGGAATGATAAAGAGATTGAAATAAGTGAGAAGGGAGATAATGATTGGGAAATTGGATAGAAATGCCTGGTAGGTGGTGAATGGTGGCGAAGCGGCTGCAAAAGGATAGAAAATGGAAGAGAAGAGGAGGATAAGGTAGAAGGAGAAGTAAGGAGGAGAAGAAAGAAGGAGAAGAGAGAAGGAGAAGATAGAAGGAGGAGAAAGAAGTAGAAGAAGGAAAGGGAAGAAAGAAGGAGGAGAAAGAAGGAGGAGAAAGGAAGAGGAGAAAGGAAGAGGAGAAAGAAGGAGGAGGAAGAAGGTGGAGAAAGAAGGAGAAGAAAGAAGGAGGAGAACGAAGGCGGAGACGGAAGAGGAGAAATGAGGAGGAGAAAGAAGAAGGAGAAAGTAGAAGGAGAAAGAAGAAGGAGGAGAAGAGGAGGAGAAAGAAGAGAGAGAAAAGGAGGAGTGGTGGAGAAGGAGAAAAATAAGAGGAGAAAAATAGGAAGAATGAGGAGGAGATAGGAGAAGAGGAAGAGGAGGATGAAGGAGGAGGAGGAAGAGGAGAAGGAAGAAGAGGAGGAGAAGGAAGAGGATTTGGAGGAGGAGGAATAGGATTTTGAGGAGGAGGAAGAAGAGGATGAGGAGGAGAGAATTAAGTGACGCAAAAAAGAGGAAAACGAGAAAAAGAGAGAAAAGCGAGTAGAATACGAAAAATGAAGAGAGTTAGAGAGGAAGGAGTGTGAGAAGGAAATTGACAGAGAGATAGAGAATATCACAGATGACGGCAGTAGAAGTGGACAAAACATAAATGAGAATATTGGTGGTGAATAAAGGAGAAGCAGCAGGGGATAATACTTCTCTATAATGGGTAACTGTCAGGGTTTTTTGAGTTGGAATTACTTCTCCATAATAATAGTACAGTTGCCCCAACTGTCGGGCTGAATGTGAAAATCCGTCTTTTTGTCGTTACAGGAATTTCACACCTCCATAATCCCATTCAATGAAATGCAGCTAATTTTCCAATTATTAAGTTGAATGTGGATAAGTTTGGAAGATGTTGATTATTAATAAAATATTTTACGAGAAAAACTAATTAATGACTGAATAAAAATAATAGTTATAGTTCAATAATTATGACAATGATTCGCTATGCTTATTTGCTAGCTTGAACTACATAGACTGTACAGTGTACAGTGTTTTCATTGATGAATCTACAACTGTGTTTTTTCCAGCCACCGTCATACCTTTGTCAATATTTTGAATTTAGATTTGAGCTTACACATTTTGCGCTCTCCCACACATGGAACCGCTGTTAGCCGCAACCGCCCAAAAACCGTTCGTGTGAACCCGCTCTAATTCGTATGGGAGTTGGTAAAAGTATGGCGGATTGGACTGAGCTTACCAATCAAATGATCACATGATTTATCATTGATCAATACGTAATTGCGCATGATAATTTCAATGTATCTGACACCTTCAAATAATTTTATTGACATAATCTTGATCTGTGGTGGACACGAAGGGCCGGTTCATGAGCTCGGGATTTAGCCAAGTCCCAGACTAAAACGGGTGGCCACCGTAGCATCGACAAACGTTAGCCTCGACACTAGGTACTAAGGGCTCTCTATGCTGCTAACCTGTAGAGACAAACGTTTGTCGATGCTACGGTAGCCAACCGTTTTAGTCTAGGACTTGGCTGAATCCTGAGCTCATGAACCGGCCTTAATAGTATATAAGACCCTGGAGATTGTCATAAACACCAAATAATGACAGGTCAACAATACAACAGTCATAGCGCAAGCTTTTATTTGATAAATCCTGAATTAAAAAAGATGGCAATGGAGAAAACTATTCTAAGACATTCAAAATCATGAATGATCAAGCTTATCAGATTTTCAAACAAAATGAAACGAATAAAATATGAAACATATTTGTAAAATGAATATTCGTTATGAATGAAACCAGTACCACCCTATAAACTTCACAATAACAACCTCACCACTTTTATCAGATAAAATCACTGAGAAATAAAAGAAAAAGAGGACTAAGAAGAAGGAAGGAGAGGAGGAGGAAGAAGAAGCGGATGAAGAAAAGAAGAAGAAGAAGAAGAAAAGAAGAAGAAGAAGAAGAAGAAAAGGAAGAGGAGAGAAGGAGGAGGAGGAAGAAGAAGAGGAGGAGATAATGAAGAAGAAGAAGAAGAAGAAGAAGAAGAAGAAGAAGAAGAAGAAGAAGAAGAAGAAGAAGAAGAAGAAGAAGAAGAAGAAGAAGAAGAAGAAGAAGAAGAAGAAGAAGAAGAAGAAGAAGAAGAAGAAGAAGAAGAAGAAGAAGAAGAAGGACAAGGACCAAGGACAAGGACAAGAACAAGAAGAAGAAGAATATGAAGGAGAAGAAGAAGCCGATAAAGAGTTAGTAGAAGTAAAATAAGAACTAAAAGATATTACTCCTTGATAAATTCCCTACCTATCTTTCGTTGGTCGTCCATCTTATTGTAATATATCATAGGCAAAAGTAATAAAGTGTAGGCCACTCCAATACAGTGGACCAGAATTGGAATAGTTTGGACCACAAGTGGAAAACTATATAAGGCGCTTTATATGTGTATATAGTTATGTATTTGAAATATTATGTGGAGACTTCTTCATGTGTTTCTTTTCCATGTGCGTTGTTTTTTCAAATGTGGATGTTCCCTGCTGCGGCTACAAATGGTACCCATGAATATGTAGGTGTGTGTTGTATGTCTAGTGAATATGTATGTAGTTTTTGACGTGCATATATATATTTTATACATATTCAGACATATTTAGTGGTCAATGTTTTGTTTGTTTAGAATGATTCTCCATTCTTTCTATCACAGACAAATTTTTTCTTTCATCTTGTTTCTCCTTTCTTCTTCTTTCTTCTTCTTCTTCTCTTTCTTCTTCTTCTTCTTCTTCTTCTTCTTCTTCTTCTTCTTCTTCTTCTTCTGTTTTTGTTTCTTCTTCTACTTTATCCGTCTACGAAAGATAGTAGACTTCTTGTTTTCTTCATCTAATCTTCCTTTCTCCTCTTCTTCTCCTTCCCCTCCTCTTTTGCCTCTTACATCTTCTTCTTTCTTCCATTTTTCATTCTTCTTCTTCCCATTCTTCTTCTTCTTTGTTCTTCTGCATCCCCCTTATTTTCCTTCGTCCTCTTCTTCTCCTTCTACAGATTGCTTTTCAATCTGTTTACATTCTCTTACCTCCTCTTTGTCATCATTTTCCAATTTTTTTGTTTCTTTATTAAGTTTTCTTCTCCTTCTTTATCTTCCTCTCCTAATTCTCTACTTATTCTTCATCTTCTCCTTTTCTTCTTCTTCTTCTGTTTTTGTTTCCATTTTCTTCTTCTACTTTATCCGTCTACGAAAGTCCGTCACTCCTGTTATATTCCTCTCTCTCTCTATCTCCGTTTCCCTTTCAAATACTGCTTCAGATTTATTTTAGAACATAACCATAAATAATTTCATCTGGCCGCTATGATCATAATTCAAATATTCTGACGCTACGAATCACCATACTTTTATTTTTATTCGTTTTTTCATTTTATTATGTTATTCAGATTTTTCTTCAGCTCATCGTTCATATAATTTGTCAAAAAGTATTTTTGCATTCTTTTGAATATTGAAAATAGGCTACATGAAGTTTCATTATAAATGCTGCTTAGCGTATGGAATTTGTTTGATTAACTCTTTTGAAAATTCCATACTTTTCTTGCTTAACATTGAGTATCAGTAATTACAAAGGAAGTGTTAATATGACAATAATATGAATACACGGAGATGAAAATAGAACGGTTCTCCAAGTTTACTCGAAAAAGTATAAAAATTAACACAGATGAATAAATTCGTAAATAATTTAATAGAAATGTATTTCTCAATCTTTTCTTCAACCTATATTTTGTTATCGTTGACAATCTATATGGTGCCTCAACACGATTACCAATCAGGTCACCTACTAACCACTTTTTCCAATTTTGTATTGTATTTATATGTTGTATTATTGTATTGTTTATGGAAATTGTGTGTAAATAAATGAAATAAAATGTATCTTGTAAGGAGTTCTTTAGTAATGTTCGAATCTTTTTTCTATTCTTCCAAGTTACGTCGATTAGCTTTCTAATCCCGCGTTTCGGATGACACGTTGGTTTCGGCTGCCCAAACATAAGTCATTAAATCCATCTTTCACGCACAAGCCTCGAGCTCATGTGGGCATCACCATTAGAAAATCACAAATTATAATGTTTTTCATGTGTTATCCATACTGAATATTCATCTTCCAAAAGCTTCGTCATCAGCAAGTAAGAACCGAGATTTTGAACATACTTTTTGAGATTATTAATCTTGAGATAAAAATGAATTCAAGCATTGAACTAGCTATGCGGTAAGTGCGAGCCTGAATATTATTAAAGCAGACACTCATAAATTATTATGCTATATCTGCCTCTCTCTTAATCATAGGTCACAGCTTGGTTGAATAAAAAATCGACCACAGACATTTTAAATTGCAAATTTTTGTTTTTCTGAAATTCCCACAGTCGCTGAGAGTGTGGCCTCTCGTATTTTTCATGATATCTTCCTACCAATAATTTACATAGGAGATGTTCAAAACGTTTGCGAAAGAAAAGACGAAGAGAAAGAAGAAGAAGAACAACAACCAGAAGAAGAAGGAAAGAAGATGAACAACAACAAGGAGAGAAGAAAGAAGATGAAGAGAGAAGAATAAGAATAAGAAGAAGAAGAAGAAGAAGAAGAAGAAGAAGAAGAAGAAGAAGAAGAAGAAGAAGAAGAAGAAGAAGAAGAATAAGAAGAAATGAAAGAAGAGATGGTAAAGAGAGGGAGAGAGAGGAACGAAAAACAGTGACAGAAATGAGAAAATTCAAACAAAACAAGTTCTGGGTTCTGTTGATCTGCTAATTTGTGACCATAACTTTTGGTTTTGCATTATTCTATTATTATATGTACCATTATTTTTTAAAATTCTGTTTAAAATTAACATCTTTGTCAATAAATTATTGTATCTGTCAGGAACACCAGTAGAAAAACGCGAAGATAGTAGCTAATAGTAGATAGTGGCTTTTTCTATTGAAACTAGGGAATTTACGTTTTAGAAGTTGAGCAGTTTGAGTTGATTACATTTTGAATCGGAATTCATCTAAATCTTGAAGTCTATTCACCTTTTATTAACGCGAATTCATTCTCCATCACCCACGCACAAGTCTGGTAATAGTGTGGAAATCGCCCTCAATCAAACAAGAGAAAACAATTTGTAGTCATACAACTTAGTATGCAATCATACAAATCATACAAATAGTGAGCAAGATTTGCTTGATTGATAATCCTCCAATTGTACAACTTCAACAGAACTATAATAAGCAGTATCTTCAGCAGAACTAAAGAATATGAAGTTATCATATCAATGTTCAAACTAGCCTTCAATTGTTGATAGAGTTAGAATAAGATGGAAAATTGAGGTTTCATGAGTGAAAAAGAAAGATAACGTACCACCTGATGGGAGCGTTTAGTGAGAGAAAGAAAAATAAATACAAAAGGAGTCCTGTTGAAAGTGACGACCAAAACTTTGACGGATGAAGATCAGAGAGAACCATCAAAGAAAATAAACATTGAAACAGTTTTTGTGTATTTCTCAGATCTGGAGACAGCCATCTTACTACTGTATCTGTATCATTTCAAAATGTTTAGTCTACAATGTGTGATGAGCTCTTTCCAAAACGCTTCACAGTTCTACAAAGTAGCTTTACCAGAATGTTGACTTAGGCTAGGCGTACACCGGTTAGTCAAGACAAGACAAGACGATATTAGACACGTTTAGTCAAAATGATTTACATAGTTGCTTATGAAGCAACACACACCGATTAGTCATTGCATCGGTGTATGCTGCTCACAAACGTGACGTGACTAATCTTGTCTTGTCTTGACTAACAACTCTTAATCAATTTCTAAGTTATTTTCTATAACTTATTCACTCTCTATAGCTGCATGGCGGATGTCAAGTTATTGGAAAAAATCAGCGCGTTATTTGTAAACAATGATCCATTCGAAAAGAGTGACAGAAAATAAAATACATAATAATGATAAATCTATAAGAAATTAATGACTAAAGTTACACTGGCACAGTTTCAAAGAACTAAAGATTGATGAAAAAAAGAATATTGATGAGATTGTTGTTCTGACAGATGTTTCTACGATTACCCTTTGCACCATTCTTCTTTTCTGATGCCTATTCTGCTTAACAAACCATTCATCTCTTGATTGAGTCAAATTTTTTGTTCTCTCTCTCAATTGTCCTTCTCTCGTTCCTCATCCATTTGTATTGTCTATTCGTAATCGAATTTATTGAAATTAATCGATTAAAGGTGAAGAAGAGAAAAGAAAAATGGTGAGTGAGAAGAAAGGGTGAGGGAGAGAAGGGTGGAGGGGAAGAAGGAGGATAATAATAATGAGAAAGAAAGAGTGAATCCTAGTCAATAGATGAATGAACAAAATGATTCCAATTCATTTCTATTGTTGTTCAGATATTACCTGCACAAATCACTCATTGTTTGGAACTAACAGATGGAAATAGACTTCACTTTACAATAGAACGAAAGAAAATGAATCAGGTATTTGAAATTAATAATATTTTAATTAACTTACAGTTTGAAATTATCAGGTAATCTATCTTGTTGAAGTTGGGCTAAATATTGGGTGAACTTTAAAATTAATGAGATAACATAAACTGAATTAACAATGAGTGAGTAGGCTAATTAATAATCATAATTGTTTTGAGTGCAATGTTATTACCAAAGCCATAACAACTGCAGTCAAAAGTAAAATTATCGAATAAAGTTTATTTATTTAGTAATTTACAAATAATACTTAATGGTAAGGTTCAACAGGCTTAAGCCCAAAACTCTAGGTTATGTTGCATATCTTTCACAGTCATAAATTTTCACTTCAAAGCAAACACTTCAAAAATTTTGAATATTGTAGAAGATTTTATGGCAGTTTCTAGCGAAAATAGCCAAATTATCAATAATATAAGTTAATTTTGCTCTAGTTCACTCAAAATTATGTTAATGAACTAACCACAGAGCTTTGAAAATATAAATTCGAACATGGTATTGCAGATTATTGTGACAAATATAAAAGAACAAAGATCTTGAGAAGCTGAGAACTGCAAAATAATGAGAACATACACCACAGATAATTCTGTGAAGAATTATTTCATTCATTTTCTGTGCTAATACTAACCGAAAAAAGGAGTGGCATTGCTGACGTATTGGGCCACGCCTCTAAAATCAAGAAGCACTCTGATTGGACGATGCACAGCCATCATTGACGTCTCCCACTGCTCGCTTCTGATTGGTTGAAATCGTAAAATGGAGGCTGCTCAACCCACCGGCCAATTACAGTAGTGCTTCATGATTTCGTGTACCACAGAGTCAAAATTATCACTTTCTTATTGGCTCACGTTTTTGTTTAAGATTCCCACTGGAAATGGTTTCAGAAAATTTGAAATATTATTAGTACATTGGAAAAGTACATTTCTGTATATCAGCATAATATCAGCATAATAAGGTATTTTAATTATTGTATGAGTTACAAATACAGACAATCATCTAATTATTTTTCGAATTGGTCAATAGATTTGTTCTATTTTTGTGTGTGAAATATCTCAACGTTTAATTCGCATCAATCTTTACAATCTAATAAATATACCGTACTGAGAACCATTAACTCCTAAGAAACGGTATTCAGAGATTCTTATTCTAAAAAAACTTCACAAGCTAAAAACATTTTTGAACCTGTGATTTCATAACGGTTGAACCCATTACAAATAACTCAACGGACTTCATCATTGAATAAACTGATCACAGCAAGACTCCATCGCAAAATCTATCAAAAGTAATTTCAAAGTCAAAACGCATTCTCAAACTGCAGGAGTCTTGAAAATGTCGCAAGATCTACCCCCGGGGGATGTTTGAAACAATGAAGTACCCTTGAAAGTTTCCCATAATGATAATAGCTCTACATACTACCCTAACTCTCCCATACAACACGTGCATTCATTGTTCGCTGGTCTTTTCAAGCTTCAATCAAATGCCTGAACACTCGCTGACAAGTTGAAGTTATTCTCTAGTGACCCAATCATTACGCACCTCCCTGTATTCTCATCTACACCTTATTCGCGCCTTTCTTTGTTGTCCTTCGATGTATGCATTATTTCCCTTTCATAATTCCTTCATTTCTTACTGCATTATCGTTATTCTTCCCTTCATCGTTGCTTATTTGACTTTGTACACCCCACGAAGTCGCAAAGGAACGAATGACATAAGAAAGGATAAGGTGAGATGAAAGAGAAAGAAAGAGAGAGTGTAAGTGTGTGTGAGAGAGAGAGAACGGGAGAGTGTAATAAGAAAGAATGAGTTTCCGTTTTGTAGGACACCCCAGCGTGCTGTTACTCGGGTTCTACTTCCGGTCTACAATTAGATGTGAATTACTATGTGTTAGATAGGGAATGCTTGAGGCTATTATTTGTAGAGTACTTGATGATAGATTCTTAGTTCAGGTGTGTTGTAAGGCTAGGCGTACACCGGTTAGTCAAGTCAAGACAAGACGACATTAGTCACGTTTAGTCACAGTAATTCACATAGTTGCTTATGAAGCAGCACACACCGATTAGTCATTGCATCGGTGTGTGCTGCTTCATAAGCAGCTATGTGAATTACTGTGACTAAACGTGACTAATGTTGTCTTGTCTTGTCTTGACTAACCGGTGTACGCCTAGCCTAAGAGGTTGGTTGGGTAGGGTAGGTGAGGAATATGCTTTCACTAGTAATCTTTTTACACAAACCGATAGTTACAAGTCCGTGGCGAAGCGTGGTATACTTAACTGGTCATCGCCGGGTATATTTTATGACATATACCTACGATATGCCACGGTTACAAGTGTATTTGAAGAACATTTTGCTATATTCAAACAATTTCCTATATCGATAACCATTGGAACAACTGCCATCTCAATATTTTGTCAAGCTCAATCATCTCTTCGAAATTCCATCAGCCTGCTTTTGACAGTCTTCATTCTACTCCATCAATTTTTCATGAATCAGCCTCAATTTTTCCCGATATTGTCAGATCAATTTTCACGAATTCCTCTTCATATTTCCAGTATTGCTACATCAATTTTCCCTGGATTTTTTTCAGTCGTCGGCAGTGTGATTGGTTCCTGTCATCGGTCACCGTTACTGACAGAGTTCACTGACAACGTCGCTTAACAATGAGAGGCGTGGCTAATGCTATCGCCGCGGACAAATTGTTCAAAAGTAAGTAACAGTGCTTTTGCATTGCTGCATTTATTGCATTGTATTGCTGTAGCATTGTACTGTAGCGATGTTTCCAGTGTAGGCTGGAAGGAGATGTGGAAAAAATAAAAGGGTGATAGAGAACATGTAATAGAAGAGGAAGCTGAATAGTAGAAAGAAGGTATAGAATAGTAAGAAGGTGAACGAATATATAATAGAAGGAATAGGATGAATGTGGAGAAAAAAGAGACAAGGAGACAAGGCTAAGAGAGAGGAGTAAAAGAGGATAAATAATAAAGAAGAGAAATAAAGAGGAGAGTAGGAAAATTGCTGGCGAAGAGGAAATGGATTTCTGGATTTAGAAATATGCAGATGTTTGACCTTCACTAATACCGATATGTTAGAATAAATGAATATATAAATAAATGGAGTTTTATTGTCATTAAACACAGGTAGCAGCAAAGACAATATTAACTATAATAAGTACCTAGTTCAATTGTCTTTGGAGGCATAGTTACAGACAACGTCAAATCAGTTATAGACGATATTTCATGATGAATATGATTATGATATTGATATTATGATGATGATTTAAATTTGAGCTATCTAACAATAAAATATGAAAAATACAATTCTCATTGAAACTGGTAATTAAACTGAATATTTGTGTTTAATATCTTACTATGCAACTTACTATAACTAATAGCTAATTCAATTTAGATAATCTATCTATAGATAATCTCTATAACCTCTAGATTATCTATATTATCTATAGATTATCTAGATGACCTCTTCAAGTTCATCCGTATCGTAAAAATCACTAGTTGAACGTTTATCACTATGTAACTTATCTATTAGTTACCTATGCGACGTATTCTAGGTACACTTGCATACATTTATGACAACTTGTATAAGATACTGATTGTTTGAGCTTTAAAGAGAATTTGTAATTACTTTACAAAGCTTAAGAGAGCTTCTCATACACAATATCGTCCTAGATGAGGAGTGTATTCATTCATTGTTCAATTCTTTCAAATGAACGTATTTTGTTTTGAGAATAAAAATATTTCAACTAAATTTCTTAAATAACTTCTGAGAGCTTCTGAGTGAATTTGTTAATTTATTATGAATCTCACACAAGTTCTCCTAGATGTGATTCGAATGTGAACGTATATTAGAGATATAAAAAACTACAATTCTCATTCATTTTTAGAATCTTGGAACATTCCCATATCACAGCAATATTCCCACAGTAACATCTTGTAGGCTACTCTCTTCTACCAGATGATGATACTAAGCCCTTGACCTTCACTTTAAATAATGTATTCAACAAAAGTTTATCAGGTACATCCTCAGAGGCCAAGCCTCTGCCAGTGAAAATGTCTACCTACCATACTGAAAACGACTTCTGTTTTCAAACACCAATAAGGAGGCAGATAAACAAAGCTGTGATGGGAAGGCGTGTAGTAGTAATTACGTTACGACTGAGACAGAGTTCAACACTCGAATTCCTCCTTCTCTTCATCATTGCAGGCTCGTGCATCTTCTTCTCCTTCTTCTTCTCCTCCTGCTTTTTTCTTCTTCTTCATCTTTTCTACTTCTTTCCTTTTTCTTATTTTTTCTTCTTCTTCTTCTTCTTCTTCTTCTTCTTCTCTTCTTCTTCTTCTTTCTTCTTCTTCTTCTTCTCTTCTTCTTCTTCTTCTTCTTCTTCTCTTCTTCTTCTTCTTCTTCTTCTTCTTCTTCTTCTCTTTCCTCTTCTCTCTTCTTCTTCTCTTCTTCATTGTGATTATTCTCTTCTTCTTCTCTTTTTTCTCTTCCTCTCTTCTCTCTTTTCTTTCTCCTCTTTTCTCCTCATCTTCTTCCTCCTTCTTCTTTCTTATCTTTTCTTCTTTTTTCCTCTTTTCTTTTCCTCTCTTCTTCTCTTTTCTTCTTCTTCTCTCTTCTTCTCCTCTTTCTTCTCCTCTTCTTCTTTTCTTCTTTTCTTCTTCTTTTCTCCTCCTCTTCTTCTTTCTTCCTTTCTCCTTCTTTTCCTTCTTCTTTTCTTTCTTCTTCCTTTCTTCCTTCTCATTTTCTCTTCTCTTCTTCTCTTCTTTTCTTTCTTCTTCACTCTTTCTTCTTTCCTATTCTTCTTTCCTTCTTTTATCCTTTTTCTTCATCCTCCTTCTCCATCTTTTTCTTCTTCTTCTTCTTCTCTTTTCTCTTCTTCTTCCTTTCCTTCTTTTCTTCATCTTCTTTTTCTTCTTCTTCACTCTTTTTCTTCTTTTTCTTCTTCTTCTTCTTCTTTTCTTCTTCTTCTTCTTTCTTCTCTTCTTCTTCTTCTCTTCTTCTTCTCCTTCTTCTTCTCTTCTTCTTCTTCTTCCTTCTTCCTTCTTCTCTTTCTTTCTTCTTCTTCTTCTTCTTCTTCTTCTTCTTCTTCTTTCTCTTCTTTTTCTTCTCTTCTTCTTGTTATTCTTCTTCTTCTTCTCCTTCATCATTTTTTTCTTCTTCTTATTCTTTCTTCTCCTTCTTATTCTTCTTCTCCTTCTTCTTTCTTCTTCTTTTCTTCTTCTTCTCTTCTTCTCCCGGTTTTGAAGTTCAACTTTACAAACTGCTGCAGCAAACCTTCTCGAAAGTGTCTCTCAACAGCTGCTTTGAGATTAAAACAACAAACCAGCACTCCGAAGGAGGATCCCGAGGCTGCCAGCAACATTAGTGCTGGAAGAAGCTGTTTTGGCTCCTCCCTATTTTCTTAATTTGTACATTCCTCAGCTCAGGGCTGCTGCTGCTGCTTCTGCCAAGATTCTTCTTCTTACACCTTTTCTCATTACGTTTCTCACATTCTCTGTCTTCTTCTTTTGGTCGACAAGATAGGTAGCAATGTGAGAATACACAGAAGGCTTCAAAGGTTCTTTCTTCATTCAAACGTGTTTCATCTTTGATATCCATTTCAGATTTTGTCTTCCATATTAAATATTCGTATACAAATCTTGTACAAATTACCTGTACACAATTCCTATACAAAGTTGTGTACAAAATACCTAATACAAAATTTGTATTTTCATCCTTGTAATTTTATAAAAGTGCACAAATTTTGTTATCAGTTTGTAAACTGTCTTAGAAGAATCTTAAATTTAAAATAAAGTGTTTTGTTAAGGTATCTGGACTTACAATGAATTTTTGTCACTACAGCTTTTTAAAATTCTGAGAATTCATCCTCTATGTTGTTGACATTTATGATTGTTGTATAGTGGATGAAATCTTAGACACTATGAATGAGCTGTAATCAGTTGTAATGACAATAGAACATTTCTAGTCCAGATATAGATGGGCCAAAATTTCTTGGCACTTAGCTCGACCGGTTCGAGCTATGACAAGGGGGGTAATGCGGGTACATTTCTGAAAATATTGGGCTACTACATGCACCGATCAGCTAAAGCATAAGGGGGATTTAAAGATTTATAGCAGCAGGCAATGTTATTAATGCAATTAGTAGTAGACAGCTGCCAAGTGCCAAGAAATTTTGGCCCATCTATACCTTACCAGAGAATATACTTCAAGTTATTATAAACAATATACTGGAAGTGGTCAATATGACCAGAATACATTTTATACAAAACTTGCTTCTACCTAACGGACTTAGCTCAAGCTACATTATTGAAAACTGTAAATTTCTCCGATTGAGGATAGGAAATATTTCTTATTTCTCTGGAAGCAATATGTCTGCTGACTGAGTGGGAGGTCCCTCCCCTAATCAGTCACGCCCGATTACGAAAGATGTCCTAACACCTAGAAATCGTAAAAACAACACCACTGGAAATAAATCTGAGGGGTTGTCAGGGTTCTGGACAACTGCCCATCAGTCAGGGGGGTGGTTTATTAGCGAGGGTGGGTTTTTGTTTTGAAGGGAAGTGTGAGATTTTCGAAAATGGGGTGGTACGCAACCGGAAGCTGTTTTTAGTGTCCGGTGGTGATTCGAATCCGAAGCGGAGGCTTCTTCTAAAGTACCTTCAATTTTGAGAAAAGAGACCAATGCTAGTGTTTGTTACAGTGTAAGGAGGCGTTTATAGACTCAAAGTTTACTCAAGTAAATCCAACTGTATTTATGATCGTTTCCAACATAGGAAAATCTCACAAAAGTCACACATTCGTGAGGAAATCCGTATTCATTAATCGCCCTATGAAATCTAAACTCAAAGACTTAGGCTAGGCGTACACCGGTTAGTCAAGACAAGACAAGATGAGATTAGTCACGTTTAGTCACAGTACTTCACATAGTTGCTTATGAAGCAACACACACCGATTAGTCATTGCATCAGTGTGTGCTGCTTCATAAGCAACTATGTGAATTACTGTGACTAAACGTGACTAATCTCGTCTTGTCTTGTCTTGACTAACCGGTGTACGCCTAGCCTAAAACTCAAACTTAGCTACTACTAAGCCAGAAACAATCGACAATAATGATAACACTCACATATGGATTTTTAAAATACTGATTTATTATTGTTATGTTAGTAAAAGTAACAATCATTGGAAAAATATTTATATATTCTCCAAAGTCCAAATTGTAAATTAATTAATGTTAAATTATCCAATATGGTTGCATTTTTCTTTTGCTCCATATTTGCGTAAGTCACTCATGTAAAATACTCTCTTTAGAAACGTTCAGTTCACAAATACGGTCCTAAGAAACTCGTATAATATGTGGTTATAACAAGTTGAGATAGCAATTATTGTCAAACTAAAATTGGAGAAGTGATTTTGGTTTATATCAGTGGTCCTCTCTAGCATTCCTTCAATAAGCAAACGTTAGCTACATTATCCATTACTTTAATAAATTAGGCCTACTATTTATTTTCTCATTTAAATTATACAGGAATTCTATCAAAACTAAAAAACCTCTTCTCAAACTTCATTGGACTCCAGTTATCTTCTTAAACTAAACTTAAAATTCTATTCAAATCTAAATTTAGCAGTGCTTTCCTTGATTCATTCTACTAAAAATGTGAGTGGAAACATCTTTAAACTAACAAATCGAATTTTAGATTACATTTTGGAATTTCTCAGCTTATATATAAAAAACAAATACTGAAGTTTTATTATTCAACATATCAGTGATTTTTTACAGTTCTTGATAGGTGGAAATCTAGTAACTCCAATAATATTGGTTCCCGTGAATAACACTCATTGTTAAAAATCGAAATTCAAATCACCCGCGAACCGCGTCAAGATCCGGTCTAGTTTTTCCAGCGCAATAACTGAGCTGTACTTCCGGTTCCGCTCTTCAATTTCCAGCCAATAGCGTGACAGCTTCAGGTGTACGCTGGTTTGCTATTGGTCAAAACCGTTAACCGTTACAAAGTCGCTTGGTGTTTGTTGCTATGTTACGTTGTTGTCATCCATTGTTGAGATGGATGTCTTCTCTGTTTTCATCTAATATTTCTCTCTCTTTCTCTCTTTCGCTTCTTGTTTCTTCGTTGCAGAGTTTTTCTCACATTCGTTCATTTTCTATCATAGTTTTTCTTCCTTGTGACAAACATAACGTTCTGCGTTCTTCTTCTTCTTCTTCTTTTTCTTCTTCTTCTTCTTCTTCTTCCACTCTCTCTCTTCTTCCTCTCTCTCTCTTCTCTCTCTCCTCTTTCTCTCTCTCTCACTGTCATTCATCAACTGCAATAATTTATTTCTCATCAATTCTTTGCTCTTAATTTTTCTAGCTATAATGACCACAGTGGCTCGAATTAGTTTAGCAAAACTCTTCAATTCTTGAGGATTTTATTATAGATATTAAAATAAATAAATTAAATAATCCTACTGCTTTTCCTTCTCATTATCCTTCTTCTTCTTCTAAGTCTTTTAATCTTTGATTTACTTTTATGTTCCTTCCCCTTCAACCCTACTTATTCTTCATGCTCTTCTATTCTCTCTCATTCTCCTTTCCTTCTCTTTTTCATTTTAATCCTCCTCCACCTGTAATTCACAAACCCCTCACTCCCATTCATTAAAACTCTGCACTGTTTCTAATCTCCCAGCAACCTGAGTACTGCAACGAAATTTCAAAACAATAAATTTCAATTATTGTTCGAAGACAAAACTGGATTAGACAAAGATGTTGTGCGCTACTAACAAGAATGAGTAGAAAGAAGAGGAAGAGAGAGAAATGAGTAGGAAGAAGAATGGAAGATGAGAGGAGAGAAACAAGAGAAGAGAATGAAGGAAAGAGAGAGAGAGAAATGGAAAAGGAGAATGGAGGAAGAGAGGAGGGAATGATGAAAGGAGAAACAACAAAATGAGAAGAGAATGAAAGGAAAGAGAGAAACAAACAGAAATAGAGACATACTCAAGAGAGAAAATAATCCAAAGTCTTTTCAAGTCTTTAAAATACTTTTTTAAAGAAGACCTTTTCAAAAGACCTGTTTAAAGTCTTTGCAATAATCTGCGAGATTTAGCATGGGTAGGTTGAGTATTGTGTCAAAGCTGCGTAACATCAGCTGTTTACTGATCGCCAAGCGTCAAATTAAATGAATCGCAGTATACTGAATTTCACTCATAGGCGAAGAAACTATCACAAAAATTAATCGGCTTCAAATTCTAGTAGAAGGAGAAAGGAAATATGGAAAACAAATTATAAAGAACAATGGAGAAGAAGAACAAGATTAATCCTGTTAAAAGAGAGAAGAAAGTAATAATTATCGTTGCGGTCGCGTCTAACTTACTCCGCCTAATTACTTGGTTTCCCGCCTAGATGGCGCTACACGCAATCCCCCTCCCCCCCTAACCATGAGGTACTACTTCATTACCCACCCCTACCCACAATGCACTCTTCATTACCCATCAGCCCCTCCCTTTCCCGCCATTTCTCTTTTCTAATCTTGGCGGGCGCTATTAAAAACTGGAATAACACACACACCCCCACCTCTCTTACATGCTTAATTACACTCTATACGCGTCATGTGTCTTAATGAATGCGCGCACAACACTAAATAATAACTATAATAATCATGTGTAACTTACATTAACTACCGTCGTATGTTTATGTGAGATGTTGTGGTCTGAGGTGATTATTCACATCGCTACGGGGCGCAGGGCTATATTGTGAAACTTCTCATACGTTATTAACTGTAAATCACCTGCGTTCACGTTAATTTAACGTGTTTGTGCGATACGTTAACGTTATTTATCGCGTTGTGAGATGTTTTCGAACTGATGCGATTGTTTGTTATCGAGCTGGTGTATAGCAGGATTATTTTAAATTGTCAGAAAACAGCTGATTGATGTACGCTCGTTTACTGACGTTAAATCAGCTGTTTTCTGACAAGTTAAAATGATCCTGCTATATTTTTTCGTGAGTTGAAAAGATATGAATGAATAACATGTAATATACATTGATGAGAATAACATAATGGGTTGACATGAATGGTTAAATGAATTACAAGTATTTATTATTAGGTAGTGTTAACTAATTATTGGAGTAATTGAATTGTAGAATTATAGAACATAAGGCTAGGTGTACACCGGTTAGTCAAGACAAGACAAGACGAGATTAGACACATTTAGTCACAATTTGCTTGTGAGCAACACACACCGATTAGTCATTGCATCGGTGTGTGCTGCTTCATAAGCAACTATGTGAATTACTGTGACTAAACGTGACTAATCTTGTCTTGACTAACCGGTGTACGCCTAGCCTTAGATTCAATGCTTACTGCATGGTTATCAGTTGTAGGTAGGCCTACCCTTTCATCACTGTAGCTGATGTTTCCTTATGAAATATGATATAGGCTTATCAAATAATGAATCATATTTCCAATCATTTTGAAAATTAAAACTTCAAAGGATCTATTAAAAGAATTGATTGACTTTATGTACGTGAAATACTCTTGTTGGAATCTGAAATCAGTTGAACAGTAACAAAATCTGTTCAGTTTCTAGAGTGATGATTCAGGTTGAGGAATGATTCGAAATCATCAATTGATTCATGGGAAACGGGTTGTGAGAAATGAAATGGGCCTAGGCCCACCTGCCAAGCGTGGCAAAACGCTTACAAAGAACGCTAGCAAAGTGTTTTCGAAATTATTTTTGAACGTTCCAATGCTGGAGATGCCTCTAAATGATAACAAGGTATGGCACGGTTACGATTCCACTACCGAACTGGAGCAATATGATTCTATGGAGCGAATCAGATAAATTCTTCCCTCTCCTTCTCCTCCTCCTCCTCATCCTCCTCCTCTCTTCCTCTCCTTCTTCCTCTTCTTCTTCTTCTCTTCTTCTTCTTCTTCTTCTTCTTCTTCTTTGTTCTTTCGTCTGTGTTCATTTTCTTTTATTGTCTTCTTCTCCTTCTTCCCTTCTGTCTTCTGTTACGTTCACCTTCTTCAACTTCTATTGACATTCTTCTTGTTCTCTTCCTCTATCTTCTTCTCCTCCTCTTCGTCCTTTCTTCTATTCCAGTCTTATCCTTTTCTCTTACATCCTTTTCTCCTTTCCATCTATCTCCCTAATCTGTTAATTCATCTTCCTTCAATCTTCGTTTTATTAACGTCTGCTTCTTTTGCTACTGTTATTTAATTCTCGACCTTTCTTCCACTGAGCTTCTGAAAGGAGAAGATAACGAGACTGATAAGAAGGCAAAGAGGATATGAGAGGAGAAGAAGACAAGAGGAGGAGAAGAAGAGAAGAAGAGGAGAAGGAGAAGACATGGAGAAAAGACTAGAAAGTTCTATCAATTTATCTATTCGTTTCTATTCCTTTCAGCTTCTAGGAGAAACTTCATTTAACGAAACTGTATGAGATAGAATAAAGAGAATTCCCTCTCCTTCTCCTCCTCCTCCTCCTCCTCATCCTTTCCTCCTTCTTCTTCTTCTTCTTCTTCTTCTTCTTCTTCTTCTTCTTCTTCTTCTTCTTCTTCTTCTTCTTCTTCTTCTTTCCATAACATCACTACTGTCTCATCCACTCAGCCTCAAGACTCCTCCCAGCTATTGCAAATAACTGTAGATCACCGATATAATTACTGTAATCAATATCTCCCCAGGACTAAATAAAAACCAAAAATCAATGGAGAACTATGTGTGTTCAACTCTATTAAAAAGCATATACTCAAGGTTTTTAGATTGATCTGTTTAACCTCTTTCCTCATAGAATAAGAAACGGAGAAGAAAAGTTCAGTTAGAACCGATGAAGAAATATAAGAAGTAATTTGACGTGCGGGCTACCTAGGCCCTTGGAAATCGGGAGCACTTCCAGTAGTAATAAGGGTGGAACCTGATGAAAGGTTATAACATAGGGTTCACCCTCCAAAATGCCCCGAGCTTGAATTTTTGAAAACCTGTAACGCCCACCCAAAACTAATTAGGGTCTATTTTTCAACACATATTACGCCCCAAGCCCTTTCACTTAGCTCATATCTTTCACACATTAGGGACTCTTGTTTTCTCGCTTATTTATGTAGCCTACTTTTTTCTCGTATCCTGAAGTTGTTATACATCTTAGTAATCCTAGGATGGTTGATCTATGGATTAAGAGTCCTATATAATTTATAATACTGTATTATAAGAATAATATATAATCCTATACTACTTGTAAAAAAAGATGCTTGTAAAAGAGGTGTACCTAGTCTCAATAAAAAATAATATTTTCCACAGACTTGTCAAATCAATGAATGAGTGGAACAAATTATATACAAATCACTCATTATTATGAAAAATTATATTTAAATACTAACTTTCAAACGAGTGACACGCATGTCTGTACTACTAACATAACGTGAGATGATGCAATGGATTGATTCAAATTAACCTGTAAGCTAATATCAGAATTCAAAATATTGCAAAAGTTTGGTGGTGGCGGGAAAAGAAATGTTCCAACACACTGTTATTGACCATTTCACACCAATAATGGCCACACTGTGATTGTACAGTCTCTGTAGCCTTATTCTATTGTATGGTTCGCGTTAGTTGGATATTAGAATTATAAATTTAATTGTAAAATCTACATTTTGTACTTAATTTCGCCTTTTTCTCATAATCTTATCATCACAACTGCAACTCGTGAAAAATAGCTTGAACTATTATTCATTCTAATTATTACTATTTTATAACTACAATCACAACTCGCCAACTCGTCAAATGAGTTCTATAGCAGGAATAATTAAATTTGACAAAAAACAGCTGATTAGGCGACTAGTATCACAATACTTAACCTACAAATGCTGAGTCTCGCTGATTATTGAAAAGGTCTTTCAAAAAATATTCTTTGAAAGGTCTTCTTTAAAAAGGCTTTTTTAAGACTTTGAAGGTCTTCAAGACTTTTTCAAGCCTTTTTTATTGTGTCGAAATCACTGTTAAATTACCAGCTGATTTTCTGACAAGTTGAAAGGATTGCTATATATGACAATTAAAATCACAACTTTTTGAATCTTGGTCTTTTGTACATCACACTCTATCAGCTGATTGAATAACAATATATTGTGCATGACAGTATATCAATTCCAAAATTCAATATAGAACAGGTTTAAATTTTCTATTTCAATGAAACAGGCCTCTGGCTCTAATTAATGAATAATTTAATCTATTTCTCATGCACAAATCCCTAACTCAAAAACCTTTTTAAACCCTTCCAAAATACAATACCAACCACCTTCATCATCCCCATACTTTGGGACAGTGGGAGCAAATAGACAAAGTACCGCTAAACACGCATCAGGAAAGCTCGTCGCTGATTGGCCAGTGAGCAGAGGGCTATTTTTCACCATCTTCAGCTGTTGGTCTAATGTTTTAGTTGTCCTGCTGTGTTTCTGAAAACTGAAAACTACCCTGTATCTACTTCTTCTTCTTCTTCTTCTTCTTCATCATCTTCTTCTTCTTCTTCTTCTTCTTCTTCTTCTTCTTCTTCTTCTTCTTCTTCTTCTTCTTCTTCTTCTTCTTCTTCTTCTTCTACTTCTTCTTATTTCCACGGAAACGCTCGTGTCTTTCAAAATTAAAAGCTTTTCCTGCTAATTTTATAAATTTGTAGACTAATATCATTTTTCCGCTGCAGTTTCTCTTGTAGTCATCTTCATATCCCTTCATTTTCATCACTTTCTTCTCTTTTTCTTCCTATTCTTCTTCTTTTGTCTCGTTCTTTTCCTTTACTTCACCTCCATCTTCCTTCCCCCTTTTCTGTTTCTCCTTACCTCTAATTTGTCTCTACACTTCCTCTTCTCTAATGCTTCTTCTTCTTCTTCTTCTTCTTCTTCTTCTTCTTCTTCTTCTTCTTCTTCTTCTTCTTCTTCTTCTTCTTCTTCTATTCTTCTTCTTCTTCTTTTTCTTCTTCTTCTTCTTCTTCTTCTTTTTCTTCTTCTTCCCCACCAACTTCTTCCTCTTTTTCTTTCCCTTTTCTACTTCACGCTATCACTCTGCTATTACCTCACAAGTGCAACCCCTACGGGGGGCCCCCGATGTAATTATTGAAAAGATAGGGGTTGAATGTATTTTATCCACAACATTCCCTGTTTCTTTCTCTTTCTTCCTCTCCCTTGGTCCCTCCCTCTCTCTCTCCCCTCCTCCTCTCCCTCTCTATCTATCCATCTATCTATCTTCCTGACTCTCTCTCTGTCTCTCTTTATCGTTATATTATCTCTTTTTCTCTTGTCTACTTCAATCTAATAACAGCATCGCCCACAATTTCTCACACAACTCCCACTGATAAATCGTCTCGCATTATTAGTGGTGTAGCCCATACTTGTAAATTGTGTTTATTTATCATTCTAATTCAGAAATCATTCTTGTAGAATGTGCGCCTTCGCTTTTCATATTTATGATGCATTCTCTAATTTCAGTTGTAAGTGGGGATTAATTCTACAAAATTACGTATGAATTCTGAGTAGGAATATTACAAAATAATGGACAAATTTCAAGTAGATAATTAACTAATTACAGTATGATTTTTAATTTATTTTCAATAGTTGAAACAAAGAACGATCTTTGTTGATGTATCAAAAGTGGATCGATTGCAACTCCATTTTGTATTGTGATGTATGTTCGTATAATTCATAGGAAAGAATAATAATATTGTCCTGGATGATTCTGATTCGGAGTACCTAGCCTAGCTAGTCTAGATTATTCAAGTAAGTACAGCAAGTGAAACTTAAAAATACAATCATTACCAACTTCTTAAAATCTCTCATTATGAACCTCTTTATTTTTTACAGTTCCAAATACCTTTTTTTCTGATATATTATTCAAACAGCCCCCTACTGTTTTGAATACCAACCTGTTGAGATATTGCTAGGCATTCGTCCGTGGCATACCAAATAGGTGGTTATAATATGAATAATTATCTAGAATACTTTTACTTCTTGATGGACGATACTGCCCTTTGGAGGGCTGGAGTATAGGGCTACCAACCCCCTGAGGGCTCATTAATACTTGTAAGGGTTGTATTTATGTTTATTTGTTCAGAGGGGTTAGAATGGTTTGTGTGTTTTTATTTATTGGATGTATTTGATGAAATATTGTAAAATCGTATTTTTTGAGGACTGTGGTTTACTTATTTTTGTTAACTTTATGGCATTGGAAATCCTGATTTTAAAACTGTTATACAACTGAAACAACTTTGGATTCATCCATGACTATATTTCTTAATTAGTCTATTGTAATCACTCCTTGTTATATTGGGAAGATATTGAAAGAAATTAACAGATTTAATTTCAAAGAAACGGTAGAAACTCTCATTGGAAGGGCGACCGCTTTTTGGGCACCACCACAGAATGTGCTTCCAAATTGACAGTCACTTATAACTGTTGTCACTTGGCCTGGTGCTCAAGAACCACTCACTAGAAACGTTTTTGTCAGAAAGTCCGATGTCCGAACAGCTGACCATACGATTCAATGTTAGCATCATTGAATCAAATGGTCAATCGACATCGGACTTTCTGACAAAGTTTCTTGAGCACCAGGCCAAGTGACAACTAGTTTTATTCGAACTGTACATTATCTTATATCATTACTTGTTAATTTTATAATATTTTACTGGTGTTTTTAGTTCCATATAGGCATTACAAAATGCTAGTAATCTTTGATAAATTTACATTTCTTCACATTTCACAGTTTTCAAATTCGTTATTGTTGAAACTCAGTTGCTATAATGTTAATGAATTATTATAAAAACATCCATCCCTTTCTTTTTTTCTTTAAGCGGAACGTCTAATAATAAATTATCTGCCCATTATTTAATAAATCGAGTCCATTGTCATACTATGAGCCATGCATAACAAATCAAAAGCGCACTTTGTGAAGAATGTATCCATTTCAGGTTGTAATTTAAAAGCAAGGCTCTGCTTCATTTTTATGGGAGGGTGGAGAAAACATTTTGAATATGAAAAAATGATAATGACACAAGTCAACAGATAAGGATCTTCATCTTGGGGTGAATTATGTGGACGTTATAATTTCTCCATGTAATGGAGTGGACAACAGAAGGGTTAGTTCTCTTCAATATCTTTTTTCTTTTTCCTGTTATTCTTCCTCTTGCTCTCCTTCTTTTTTCTCTCTTTCTTGATCTATAGCTCCACTGTTCTTCATCGTGTTCTATCACCTCGTCTTTTTCCAGATTTTCTTTCTTCTTATCCAATTTTTCATTCTTATTGTTCTCCTCATCCTCCTCCTCTTCCTCCTCCTCTCCCCTCCTCCTCCTCCTCCTCCTCCTCCTCCTCTTTCTCTCTCCTTATTCTTCTTCTTCTCTTCCTCCTCCCTCCTCCTCCTCTTCTTCTTCTGCGTCTTCTTCTTATTTTTCTTCTCTTCTTCTTCTTTCTTCTTCTTCTTCTTCTTCCCTGTTTCTCCGACTCTTTTCACGTTCTTCTTTCTTTTCAATAATTCCTCTCACCTCTTAAAGAAGATATGGCTAGTGTCCAGAGGGTTGAAATCAGACACACCCCCCGATGCGACACTGTTTAAACGAAAAACAAATTCCGAAACAACCCTCTCACTCTTCCTCACTCTCTCTCTCTTACTCTTTCCTTCTGTCTCTCACACGCGCTCACTCTCTCTCTCTCTCTCTTTCATTTTCCGTTCCAAGTATTAAAAAATAAAGAAACCAGTGATAGTCTACGCTTTTATTGGCTATTTATTCATTCACAATTTTGTGCGAGGCAGCCTGGAATGTGTCCAATAATTCATTCTGTTCTTAGGGGGACTCTCCTCAGCTCTGGTGTTCTGAGATTGGCTTGTGGAAGGGTTAAAACTGAAGAAAAAACACACTGAATAAATTTTGTCTTCGTCGGAAGAATTTGAAAAATTTGAAGGGATTGGTGCTCGTATTCGTTGTTATCTATTGAGATATTAATTCTTATTTTACAAAATACAATGATGTATTCTTTAATTTTCCATCCAGATAAATTACTCTCGAAATTAGCAAGATGAATATTCAATTTACATCTATGTTGAGTTGCAGCGATCAATTCTTATCCAGGATCAGTAAAATGCTAGTTAATTAGGGATATCTATCATAATTAATTTAGAACTGAAAAGTACTGAATCACTGTAAAAAGGTGGTGGCAACTAATAAAATCTTTCATCAACATTTGGCTTGTGTATTTGTTTATCGAATAATAGGATTCAATTTCAAGAAATTTTGAAAATTCTGGGGAGCAGGACTAATATATTATGACAGGTTCAAGATTCTATATCGCATAATTATCTCGTATATGTATCCGCATTCAAACTAAGGTCCCTTAGGCTAGGCGTACACCGGTTAGTCAAGACAAGACAAGACGAGATTAGTCACGTTTAGTCACAGTAATTCACATAGTTGCTTATGAAGCAGCACACGCCGATGCAATGACTAATCGGTGTGTGTTGCTTCATAAGCAACTATGTGAAGTACTGTGACTAAACGTGACTAATCTCGTCTTGTCTTGTCTTGACTAACCGGTGTACGCCTAGCCTTATACTGCAATGAATCCTGAATAATGAGCAGCAGACTTCGGCTGCGGATAGTCAAAAAAGCAAATTTTTCAAATATTATTTAAATTTTTAAATATTAAAATAAATCGTACCTACTCGTATATTGAATACTGAATGTTAATAAATTCAGTGAACTGACAATATTCATACTAGATGATTCCTATTTTTGTATGGTTATTCTTGTATATTTTCATTTCAAGTTTAAATTAGTTGCTATTTTGACTAACGGTAGTCGGAGTCTGCTGCTCAGCCGCAGAAGCGAAAACCTACCAGTTTGTTGGTTTAGTATTAATTGTTGTACAATTGCATTAGTAAAAAAGGTTGCTAGCGTTAGTAGTTCTAGTTTAAAGTCTAATGAATCAGTAGCTTAAGTCAGCCATTTCTATGCAAATAATCTGTCAGAAATGAACAAATAATTGATGCTAATTTAGTAGCAAGATAAACATCTTGAGTGCTAATGCGGTTGCTGTTGAAAAATAATGTGAATATCAGATGATTTGCATAGAGCTGAGCAATGGGACAGCCACTTCCTGAGGTGGGATAAGATACAAGCAAACTGATAAATTAGACGCAAAAGTTATTTGAACTCTTTGTTCTTCAGCTACTGTAATTCGCAGTTGGGGAGGGTTGCGTAAGTAGGCTTACTCTTCACTTCCGAACTTGAAGGGAACTTGATAAGTCCTTTGGAGAGCGTGAAGACATGAATAGTGTTCTATTACAAGTCTATTGTTTTAGAAGCTATCTTTTAGAACCTATGGACACTATAAAATTCACCATAAAACTCTATCCAATAGAATGACCTTGAATTGAACAGCTGATAAGGTAGAGAACCAACTCACTAGACATCCATGTCTTGGTTTTCCGCGTTATAACAGTCCATGTCTGCTGCATTAACTCTCATTTTAGTCATAATGTAAATCATTCTGGATAAAAAATGTTAAGATTCATTCAATATAATTTGTTAATATTTGTAATCTAATAGTGTGATAACGTTTTGAATCGAAGATTGTGTATGTGATCAAGAGATTTTTAGCATACTTTGGAAATTTCTCAACTAAATTCAGGATTAGAAGAAGTTTTGGGGTAACGCCTGTTTTTTCTTTCCTTATATTGTAATTTGGATGAAATAAATGTATATGAATATGTCTACAGTATGATGATATTGATTATTACTTAATATCTGCAGCTTTTTCAATGTTCCAGTATGAGAAGGATAATTATTTTCCCAATCTTAAAACGTGTAGAAAGAATAGAATTAGTCGATATTTTTAAATTTCCTGATTCGAAAGTAACAAAATCTTGGAGGATTTCCCTCTCTTTCCCTGTCCTCATCATCATAAAGGGATTATATCTCTTTCATTATCTTCTCCTCTTTTTCCTTATTTTCTTCTTCTTTTTCTTCTTCTCCATCTCATTCAGAAAATCACTTGACATTACCGCCCAAGTATGCAAACAACCTGGGCACTTTATTTTAACAATGATTGTGTGAAATGTTTATACGTCTAAAATTCCCTCTCTATTGACCTTTTCCCCGCATTCGGCTTGCAGACGAACGATGAAACAAAAGACTCTGAATGAGGCAGGAAGAACAGATAGAGAGTAGAATTGTTAAAAGTGGGAGAACAAGGAGGAAAAGACGGATAAGAAAACAAAACATGAAGTAGATGATGATGAAAGAGAAGAAGAAAATATTATGTTGATCGATGATCGATCAATACCCAGGTTGGTTGGCAGACTTGGCACGAGAAGTCACGTGATTTTCCTAATGAGATGGAGAGGAAGAAACATTAGTCAGAAAAAGATAAGAAATAGAATGAGAAGGAATAGAAGAAGAAGAATGAGAACAAAGAAAAAGAGAAAAAATAGTATGGGAAGAAAGAGAAAAAAATAAGAACAAAGAAAAAGAGGAAGAATAGAATGAGTAGAAAGAGAAGAAGAATGAGAACGAAGAAGAAGAAGAAGAGAATAAGAAAAATAAGAAGAATACGGAATCACAAGAATGAGAAGAAAAACTTACAACAACAGTAAACAGAACAAAAGCAGAATAGCCCCCAAATAATATACAACAATCATAATTACCGAGCATCTCTCTTATTAACAGAATATTGTAAAGAATGAACCACCCGACCAATAAAGTATAACTGAAATGATACTAAAAGCTGTAGTGTACCTTGTTTGCTTGTCAGCTGTTCAGCCGTTCTCAGCTATCAGCTTGAATTTTTCAGTGTAGTGTAGAGACCCCTGCTGATCGTCCTTCTCTAATACGGTATTAGCCTATAATATCAACGTTTGTCTTTTGATTGCTGTTCACTGTGCAGTGCATGTCGCTAAAATATAATTCTGACATTATTTCTACGGTCGAATACCGGTCGTTTGTATTCAGAGTTAATGGGCAGATTGCCGAGTTACTTGGGGAAGAGTCTGTTGTTTGAGAGTAGAAAAGTAGCATCTACAGAAGTGAAGAGATTGTAGAAGAGAACTTACTATTGGCTGAGAGCACAGTGTTGCCCTCTGGAGGGTAATCATTCTCCGGGGTTTTAAGACAAAAATTAACATTGATCTAAAATTAAACAACTAGGCCTATATAATTGACATTTATTCAAATTTCAACAAATATTGAAGGGCACTTTAGATAGAAATAAGTTTATAAGTAGAATATAAATTTCTCGTGGCTATTATTTTGCCCAGTGATTGTGCCACTATCTTCAGGTGTTGAAGTAAGCGCATGTCATTTCAAAGTATCATCTTTGGATCAAGTTATAAGATCAATATTTTGAAATACGAAAAAATACTGACTGAGAATTACACAGAGATAAGGAAAAAATACGGAAAATTACAGAATTATGTACTGAAGAATACTGAAGGAAAATTACATAGTTCCACAGAAACAATAACAACAGAAAATTACAGAACTATGGAAAAATACTGACGGAAACTTACAAGAGCCACAGAAAAAAATAAGTATGGAAAATTACAGAAATATGGAAAAATACTGACGGGAAACTACACAGAGGTAAGATAAGAATAACAACGGAAAATTACAGAGCTATGGAAAAATACTGACGGAAACTTACAAGAGCCCCAGAAAAAAATAAGAATGGAAAATTACAAGAGCCACAGAAAAAATGGAAAATTACAGAAGTATGGAAAAAATAATTCCTTCTCCTTTTCTTCTTCATCTTCTTTTCCCCCTCTAACTCCTCCTCCTCCTCTTCCACATTCTCTTTCTCCTCCTCCAACTATTTCTCCTCGTTTTTCTTCTCCTTCTTCTCCTCATCCTCCTTCTTCCCTTCTTCTCCTCCTCCTCCTCCTCCTCCTCCTTCTTCTTCTCCTCCTCCTCCTTCTCTTCCTCCTCTTCCTCATTCTCCTCCTCCTCCTCCTCCTCCTCCTCCTCCTCCTCCTCCCCTCCTTATCCTCCCTCCTCCTCCTCCTCCTCCTCCCTCCTCCTCCTCCTTCTCCTTCTCTCCCTCCTCCTCCTCTTCCTCCCTCCTCCTCCTCCTCCTCCTCCTCCTCCTCTTTCATTCTCTCCCTCCCTTTCTTCTTCTTTTTCTTCAACTTCTTCTCCCTCTTCATCTTCTCCTCATTTACCTTTCTTTTCTACTCATTCGTCTCTTTCTCTCCTCCTCCTTCACCTTCTTCCTCCTCCTCTGCTACTTTAGCTTCCTCTTCTTCTTCCTCCTCCTTCTATTCCTCCTCCTCCTCCATCTTCTCCTCCCTCCTCCTCCTTCTCCTCCTCCTCCTCCTCCTCCTCCTCCTCCTCCTTCTCCTCCTCCTCTCTTCTCCTCCTCATCCTCCTCCTCCTCCTCCTCCTCCTCCTCCTCCTCCTCCTCCTCCTCCTCCTCCTCCTCCTCCTCATCCTCCTCCTCTTCACCACCATTCACTCTATCAACAGCGTTCGTTCACTCCCCAGTTTCAATCGAAGATGATAAGCATCAACCATCTCAATCCTACTACCATGCACCGCGCGCCACAAACCAACAAACTCATTTTATTTTCCTCCTCCTCCTCTCCTCCTCCTTCCTCCTCCACCCTCTCCTCTCTTTCTTTTTCTCCTGCTTCGTAATAATTGATGGCTAGCCGAGCGTTGTGCCCACAATTCACGGGGCAAAATGGCCCCTTGTCATATTTTCATAATTTTTAAGTGTCTCAACTCCGCCTTCGCTCCTATATCATCTTTTCTGCTTCTGCCTCTGTGTCTTCCTCCTCCTCCTACTCCTCCTCCTCCTCCTTCTCTTTTTCTTCTAAATATTCTTTTGCCTCTTCTACTGCCTCTGTCTTTTTATTCTTTTTTCCAATCTTCCTTCTTCTTGTTTCTAGTTGGCTGAGGAACAACATCGTTTACATTCAACTCATTTCCTTTCCAGAGTCTCACTGCTACATTACAATCATCCTTCCCATATTTATCCATCTTGTTATTTTTGTTTTAAAAACTTTTCCTCTCCATCGTTTCACACAATCTTCTTCATAATTTTCATTCAAGTTCTACTAGTACGTTATCTTTCTTTTGTCTTGAATCTTTAACATTATCATTCATTGAAAGTACATAGAGAGTATCTCACTTGTTTTGAATCTTAAGCATTATTATCCATTAAAAGTAAATGTGATTGGAAGTACATAGAGTAAAGAAGAGCAAAAATTATACTCCTTTCGTCTTAATTAAATCTTTAACATTATCATCCATTGAAAGTATACAGAGTATCTTACTTTGTATTAAATCTTGGAAATTATTATTTATTGAAAGTAAATGTGATTGAAAGTACATAGAGTAAAGAAGAATAACTTTATTGATGTATACAATTCTCGATATGAGAAGAACATCACCTTATTTGGCATCACTGGAAAGCAAGCGTTGATTGGAAATTGAGACCAATGGCTAGTTGCACGAGAATCCTATTAAATTTTACTACTGTAAAATTGAATCAAACAAATGACGTCATTGCATTGAAGTCAGACTCTTTCGTACTTGTTACATTTGTTTCGTTAGATGACATCATTTTACGGCGGTTAAATTCAATTGGATTTCGTTCAACTGGCAATAAGATAACAATGAGTGTTGTAGAAATTGAAATGGATTATGAATTTGGAAAGAGCTCTACAATATCGGTGATGTTGTAAATAAATAGGCGAAGTAGGGGTACTCTAAAATTATGACTTTGAAGTAAAATTAAATACAGTTATTTCATCAATTTGTTGAATAATAAATCAAATTAATGTGCGTTAACTGAAATTCTAAATTTAATAAAAGTGGAAAAAAATTGATTAAACCCTGTATGAATATTGTAAATCAAGAAAACAATTAATAGGTGGAGGAAAAATGAATGATAGAAGATAAAGGTAGGAGAATAGGAGTAGGAGGAGGAGGAGGAGCAGGAGAAGGAGGAGGAGAGGAGGGAGGAGGAGGGAGGGAGAGGAGGTGAAGGAGGAGGAGGAGGAAGATTTGGAGGATTTAGAGGAGATTGAGAGGGGAGTTGCGTTCAAGATTTTCATAATATAATGCTTTCCTGACAAATCTGTTGGCCTAGGACTAGGCCTACCAGCTGGTTAAGAACCCCAAATTGTTTCCTATCAACACTCTATTGTTGATCACCGTTATAATTTATTTTTTCTTCCTACTTCTAATAATCTACTATCCGACTATCGATTGCCTCCTATCGAATTATCTCCTATCGAATTGTCTTCCATCGATTAGTACCGTTAAATCGATTTCAAAATCGACTTTGTCATCCAACCTTTTAAAGATAATAAGCAATCATAAGTAGGCATATTTGTAATTAACATCTCGTATAAAAGACGGTCGAAAGAAGCTATTATATTGTTTGAAACATTCAATTGGAATAATTTGAATTCTGTAGATGCTAATTTCGATAGGACACAGCGTGTGGTGCAGCAACGTAAGATGCTAGAGGATGGTAGTCATGTTTCTTCTTTCTCTTCATTCGTTTTTCTTTGTCGCTCCCCTTTCTCACTCTCTCTCTCACACACACTTTTTCTACTTGATATAATTTATGTGGTTGATCTGCAATTTATACAACATAACCTGATGCATTTGAGAATTCTGACTTTGAATGCTTTTTTTTTACAGTGGATGAATTCCATTGTAGTACATTCATTTCATTTTGAGATATGATTTGATAGGAGTTATAGTTTGAGTTGAGTTTGAGAAGTGATGATAGTAATTCAATTGATTAAATTGTATTTTTTCATGAGGTTGTGGGATAATAATCTACTCACAAATTATTAGATTATTGCACTAAATAGATGAGAAGAAATCCAGGGTATTTACTAGTGGATATCACATATTTCTACTGTATTCGAAGAATTTGGAACAATATTCCTAGATTTCTCTCGTATAGTATAATGCCCCTAACAATAATGAGACTTGAGGGCTAGGGCTTCATGTTGAACTAAATTAAGGGCTTGAAATAGAGTACGTCTAGTATCTAGTGTCTAGTATAAGAACTAGTATCTAGTTTGAACTAGAATAAGGGGACGATTTAATGGAAGAAAGTAACTTATAATCTTATTCATCATAGTCATATCATGATTATTTTATCCTTTTATTAAAGACGGTGCAGCAAAAATTGCGTTCCATCCTTCCATCAGTAGGATTCAACAGTACCAATTCAATTTTTTACCTGCCCCAATTTCATATACTAAAAATCGCTTGTACATCAAAATATAGATATTAACTCATTACAATTTTCATTGAATTAATATTATTATTTGATTATTTTATTGAAGACAACACAAATTGGAGCTAAATCCTCATTACATACACAAAAATAGCTTGTTTAATCAGATTAATTTAATTTGACGTTTGGCAATGGATAGAGGGATAGACAGATATTATTTCTTTTTCATCGTACTCTATGGTCTTCAGCAACGTCAAGAAATACCTCTCTTTCTATCCATCCATCTAATGCCAAGTGTCAAATTAAATGAATCTGATTACACATTATCCCTCATCAAAGTATCGGTCGTGAGTTGTTATAATTTTTATTGAGTTAAGGAAATAATTTATCATTTTATTAAAGACAACAAAAATTGGAGTTCATTCTCGTAATCTCTTGGTAGCACCCTTGTAAACATCATACCTCATCAACAGTTCTCCTACGAGTGAAGCAGCTCGCTTGAAGAAGCCTGCCGCCAACCTCGCGTGGTAGAGGGGGTAAGTTGTTCTGGCTCCTCCCGAAAAGAGGGCGTGACCTCTAAGCTTGCCTCTGATAGGCGGAGTTCGTCCAAGGGCGGTTCGGTCGAATCGGCGGGGCGTCCTCGCTAGAAGCGTCCGAGAAATTCGGCTGTCAGTCGTGTTTGTGATCTCGAACGGTGAACTTGGCACGCGCAGCTCGGTTCGTGATACGGTTCGTGAGGAGTTACGAGAGTTGTTGAGTTCGGTGTTTTCGTGATTACGTTTCTCGAAGCAATTTTTGTACAGAATATTGAGTGGGAGAACTGGAATTTCGTCACGAAAGGTCGATGGTTTCGTGATTTATATTTGGGAATTTCTACGCAAATCGGGGGTTTAGTGAGTGAAGTTTTGCCGGGGGAAAAAGATTTTGCCCGAGTAGGATTTTCAGTGCGGAAGATTGATTCAGAAGTTGCGAGGTGGTAGTTTTCAAAGGAAATAGAGCGTTTTAATAGGAGAAGAACATTGAAATTTTTCTACATAGATTGTTTTATTCATATACAGTAATCAAATGTAACAGTTCACGTGAAAGCAGATACTCCACTTATTTCAATACAAAGGAATAGTTCATTGTTATTTCTCTGGCACAAGAATTCAACAATTTCATTTGAAGCGTGAATTTCATGTGAGAAAACTAGTAATTTAAACAGTGTTCCTTCCATAGAAATCCGGAATTTTATCAATTTTTTGGGACTAGTACTATGAATCTCGAGCTTGTGTTAGACGTATTAAATTAATTACCGCATGAATTCTCTGTCACAGGAATACTCACTACATGAACATCATATTTGTTGAAACTTATAACTAAACAAACTTGAAAAATTCACGAATTTGTGATGCGGTACAAAGATAGAGGGAAGTTGTTGAGATGAAGTTGAATGGTTCCTGATGCTTACCTTCTAGCAAAGATCAACCAAATTCATGAGGAATGTTTCAGTGAAAGCTTTTGCTTCTAGTGACAGAGTAAATCGAGTATCTCAAGAGCTATGTTTAACTACACCTCTTAGTTACATAGTAAAACTATGTATATGCACTCCTGGTGACAGCGTGACTATGAATATGGACTCCTGGTGATAGCTTACGACTAGAACCTCGAAAACCATGTCATACACCGCCTCCTGGTGACAGAGCACGACGAGCACCTCCTCACCATGCTGAACGCCTTCGTTGACAGCGGTGGTCACCATCACCACCATCACCCTCACCATCACCCCACCCTCCAGTCGTTGGGGTTGAAAATGAGTCCACCCCCGCCCCCCGTGCCCCATCACCAGCACCCGCAGGGGGTACATCCGCAACCCATGGCTCCCGTCACCACTCCCCAGGATGGCGGACAGCATTTCCACCAAGGCTACCACCATCTAGAACCCCATCCGGGGTATTTTATCAGGAGAGAACACGAGTACCACACCCCACCAACAGGGTACCCCGCGGTGGATCATGGGGGGTATCACCCCGGGCTGTATCCCCATCACCACCATCCTCGACCGGAAGCAGTGACCTATCCTCAGGATCATCCTCACCTACACCAAACCGCGGCTTCCTACAACATGTCCGCACCTCCCCACGGAGCTTTCCTACGCTACATGAGACAGCCCGTCAAACAAGAGATGACATGCATGTGGGTAGACACCCCAGGACCTAGGAAAACATGTGGAAAGGCTTTCACTTCTATGCAGGAGATTGTCACACATCTGACCGTGGAACATGTGGGGGGACCAGAGTGTACAACGCATTCCTGTTATTGGCAGGGCTGTCCTCGAAACGGACGACCGTTCAAGGCTAAATACAAACTTGTGAACCATATTAGGGTGCATACGGGCGAAAAGCCGTTCCCGTGTCCGTTTCCCGGCTGTGGAAAAGTGTTTGCCAGATCGGAAAATTTGAAAATTCATAAGCGGACGCATACAGGTGAGAAAAATCATGAGAAGTTTTCAAAGTTGTTGGTTGTGTGTTTTGTTGTGTATGTTAGGTTATCAAGATAGTGTGTTGTCAGGTACAAGGATTTTCAGGTAAGTGAATACAATTTCTGGAATACAAGGTTGAAATTGGAATTGAAAGTAAATTTATTTTCCGTTGTATACAGTGTACAGCAGAAATACATAGATAATTTGAAGAAGGCTCCTCTCATGAACAAATGCCTGTGGTTGAGGAGTGAGGACTACAATACTATATCATGAAGTTGATACATATAAGCTGGATTAAATTGAAAGGAATTTGTATCTATTTGATACATTACAAGGAAGTTGATAGATATAGGTGGGATTAAGTTGAAATTTATTCTTATTTGAAGGGTTTTGTTGAAAAGTACGGTTCTGAGATGTTCAGATCGCTTGAATTTTTATTGGAAATCATTTCATTCTAATATCAACGGTTGTATATTTCGGTTGTACCATTTTATGTCTTCAAATGATAATGTATACATCAATCTGTTAATATTCTATAGAATATTGTGGACCAATATCAACAACATCTCTGGTAATATGTTCTATATCATTCTACTCGTAATATCTTCGGTTGTTTTTCCATTGAAAATTATTCTAATTTCTCCCAATATCTTCTAAATCACCACAGTTCCCATGAACATTTATCTTTTGAGCTGAGGCTTTTTAGTTGAAGTTTCTAAATTTCAAAGGGATTAAATTTAGAAATCAGGGTTTTTTTTTAATTACTGACTGTAGTACATTTGTGGACTATGTGGCAGTTGGATTTTTTACGCCTATAAAGTCTTAATGCCTAGGGAGCTCAATCGATTTCTTTCTGTAGGAATTCACTACATTGTTAATCTTCTTGATGGTTCGTTTGTCAATGTTGATTTTTGAAGAAATGATCATTTGCCAAATGAAACTCTCACAAAGAAAGAAGTGCCAAGTGTCAGGAAATGTTCTTCTTGAAGGCTCATTTCTCAATGCTGAGTTTTGGAGGGATAATCATTTGGAAAGAGTGTTTTAGGGAATTTAGTTTTCATATTATTGTATCTCCATGCGTTTAAAATTTTGTTTCCAAGATTCCTTCAGTTGATTGCTGGTATTGTAGCAATTCAGAACTAAACATGCTCACTAAACTGCCATGAATTTTTCAAGTTCGAAATGCAGAAACGGTTTCAAATAATGAATGAAAATTGCCAGAATTTCTCTCCAATCTTCAAATTTGAAAATCACTTTGTACTTTGCTGTAATACTCGTCGAATTTCAAAAGGATAAGCTCTCAATTTAATCAGGAAACACGTTCATTATCCAATTCAAAAATTTCAAATTCACCTCATTATGTTGTCAAAAGAGATTTAAATAATGAAATATTTTTATCAAGCAATTGCTTGTTTTTAAAGGAATTATACACTTATTCACTGTTTCTATTTAACTTCAATTTCAACGTAAAATTTATTAGAATGATAATTTTTTATATACAAATCATCAGTCCAGTTGAATCTTACTTGCAACCTGCAAAAAATAGTTGTTTTGATAACTGTAGCTCAAATAGTTATATGACAGTTTAAGTAATTCAAATATTTCGGGTAATGCAATTCACAAATACAAATTATTGACTGGAAACAGTTGCACAATTTCCTTGGTAATCTCTATTAGTGAATAAATATGTGTGACTCCATTACTGTTTATACTCTATACATATTGAAATGAAGACTAGAAATAAGCGTCCAACTTAAAACCATCAAATCATTCATTTGAATCATTCTTCCATTTTGAAAACCGATGACTGAAATCTAACCTAATTTAGCTAATCCACTTAAGAAATCCCATTAGAAAAGCTCCTTATCTAAAACTACAGTATGTAGCAACCAACTAATTCTTGATTTCAAAATGGCGACTGTCAATTGTCTTATTGTAGTTCATCATTGTACTAACCACTTGGCAATCATTGAAGCCATGGCATACCACAATACAATATCTGAACAATACCCAGAACAATACCTAGACAATACCTGATATAACAAAGATAGTATGATACATTAAAGATGGCGTCCCTAATTATTGCGCTAAAGATAAGATAAGATCATTTTTAATTACGATTATTATCTTTGTTCTTGATGAGATACAATGACGTATTAACAGACCGTGTAATTTCTAGGCGAGTTCTATTTTTATTACATTGCTAAGTTGAAGACAATGGTAGTCATAAAATGTTGTGATGCCTTTTATAGCCGGCTAATTCGTTTCTTTATTCCTTTTATTTAGAGTAGTGTGAAGGATGTGGAATGAGTATCCTAATGTGTTGATAAGTTTGATAGTAATCTGATTCAAGGCTGGTGATCAATTTAATTTGGTTTCGACACCTTTTTAGGCCGCGATTACGTTAGATGCGAGTTGCCACCGAAAGGTATCCACACACTAGACATACACTGTTATAATACCGCAAACTATGTTATGTGTATCTAGAAAAGTAGGCACCTTTTTCATGCATATCTTATCTAGTCCCATCCAATGAAGGCTATTGGATTTAACCGATGTTAAATTTTGGGGCTCTGTAGGGATTTTGGTGCATTATTCTCATTAGATGAGGTAATTTTACAACTGTTATAAGGTAGCTGTATCATGGTGGCATAGGATAGTTTAATTTCAAGTTGGAAAAAGTATTCTTGCATTGTTAATCTAAACTTTAATAAAGGTATTCCCGTATTTATAAGTTCAAGAATACGTACCGTTCGAAGCTTATCCTCGATTTACTTTGTGCTAGAAAAGAAAACACCTCTCTATAAACTCCATTTAATACACGCTGGACATTAACATCTCATTATTTATGAGGTACCAATAATTACTGCGTACTAATACACTGTATTCATGCCCTGTTTTAATACAGCAAACCATAATGTATAGCAGTATTCTTTTAAATTGTCAGTAAACAGCTGATTGATGTACAGTATTCAAGGCTAAATTTTTTGATGAAATTAGATAAACATTTGATCGTAATGTACATAAAAGCATTTCAAGGCTATTTTTGATGAAGAATTAGATGAAGAAGATCGTGATGATCAATATTGATTTGATTTGATGAAGAATAATAAGAAGGGGAAGAAGAAGAAGTAAAGAAGAAGAAGAAGAAGAAGAAGAAGAAGAAGAAGAAGAAGAAGAAGAAGAAGAAGAAGAAGAAGAAGAAGAAGAAGAAGAAGAAGAAGAAGAAGAAGAAGAAGAAGAAGAAGAAGAAGAAGAAGAAGAAGAAGAAGAAGAAGAAGAAGAAGAAGAAGAAGAAGAAGAAGAAGAAGAAGAAGAAGATAAGGTAGAAGAGGGAGAAGAAGACGAACCAATAATGGAGAAATCCATGTGGAAATGAGATAGAGTGTCAATGAGAGAAAATCTTCAAGGGTTGTGAAGAGAAGTGATGGGACAGATAGGAGATGAGAGAGAGAATCAAATGCGAAGAGAAGTAGAAGAAGGAAGAGAGATGAAGGGAGAAAGAGAGAGAGAGAGAGAGTAGAAGGAGAAAGAGTGGAAGCTGATGTAATAGGTTCAAGAAACCAATGGTAGTCTAATGCTGAGTGTACGTGACTGCCAGTAACTGAATACAAATCAGAACTCCTGACGCACAATTTACAGATAAATAAGTTCGAAAAATAAACTCAATAAAAAACTACTTCGAGCCGAACGCGACGCGAAGACGTAGAAAAATAGACAAGAAAAAGAAGAGGAAAGATGAAAAGTAATGAAAAAGAATCACGAGGTAGCCTATTGCTTACCACCGAACTTCGGGAGAAAGAGAGAGTGAGAAAGATAGAGTAAGAGAGAGAGTGAGTGTGTGTGTATAAGAGAGAGAGGAAAGCGACTCATGTTTTAAAGACACGATCAAAAATTTATCATCTTACTTTTTGTTTAGTTTTAGTTGCTATAACCTCAGTCATTTTTTCCAATCCAAGTTTTCATTTTTTTATTCCAGTAACATGTATGTAGTTGTCCAAGTTTGAATAATGGTTAGGGTTGGATGATTGAGTGTGGTGGTATTGGAGTTCTATAAATAATTAATTTTGAAGAAGTTTGATGGGTAATTACGTTGTTGAAAAAGTCATGAAATTAGGAATTTTGTAGTACAGTATTTTCACTGTCCAATATTGTTGATGGTTTGTTCAAATGGTGTTTTCTCTTATTCTTGAAACATTGAATCGAGCGATTACTCGAAAGCTGATTAAATTTAACCGGAGTAAAATGACGCGATTTGACGGAGCCATGCGAATAAAATTTCCATGTAAATAAACTCGGTAATTATTTCAGATTGTGCAATGACAGAATAATGAATTAAATTGTGTGATTTTAGTTCGTTTAATAAGTATTCAAAATTTGAAAATTTTTGTCAAATTAATTGTTGAATATTTCTGCAAGGAATACCTCATTCCTTGATGAGCTGTACTCTCTGCTACTAAATAGAATGATTGTGTAGTTCGAAATCCACCTAAAACTGTATTTGTTTTTTGGTGATTCCATCATTGAAGTGAGTTGATAAGTAGTATAATCAGATTCATTTAATTTCACGCTTGGCATTAGATAGATACATTGATAGATAAATATATACTATTCCTTTGCCATCGTACTCTACGGTCATCAGGAACGTCAAGAAATAATATTCCTTTCTATTTCTCCTTTCTATTTCTCTCTCTTCATGTCTTTTTTCTTCTTTCAGCACCATTCATTCACCATTATTCATTCTCCAAGCCTCCATGAAATTCTCCCCACCACATGGATCCAATCGTAAAATCGACTAATTAATTCAATAAGTCCGTCGCTCCTAACCAATAACCTACCATGAAGTGACGCTAGACTCCATACCTTCCATTCTTCAATTTAATTTCCATTATAGAAGGGGGTCCCTACTAGCTATTCTGTAGCCCATCGCATACAAAAGCATCATCATTGGTAGTCCCTTCATGGCGTGTCTTCGAGATAATCGATTTCACAGACAATCGATATCATTAATCAATCGATTTTTCGTTCGATAGAATCGATCTTGTGAATTTAACGGTTGATTTGGGTGAAATTTTTTCGGAACAGACGTGTTACACAGAGGTGGAGATGAACCAACTTGAAGCTAGAAATACTTACTAATATAAAAACTGAATTGTTTTATATTATACTATAAAGCATTAGGCCTATATATTTTTACACCATATATTACAATAAAATTTATTGTTACATTACTACCTTTCTGTTCTTTCAATTGTCTATACAATACGCAAACATTCAAGTTAGAATTCATTCCAATTCATTAACGTCTGATTGCTGATACTGTATTCTCATGCTGTTCAAAAATCTTTTATTCAACTAATGCCCAGTTTTTTAGTCGTTCAATAAACTTATTGAATCAATAACTTTTTTTTGCATTTGAAAACACATGGTTATTGATTCAATAGTGCTATTGGATCCATAAACTGTCTATTGAGCGACTGAAAAACCAGGAATAAGACCATTTCCCATAAATTAATATTCTTTTATTTGCTTATAATTATTTCCTTGAAATTAAGAAATCTTCTCAGTAATACTTCCACCACAAACTACAGATATTAGTCAGTCAGATTGTATGCCAGTCAGAGATCCTAGAGATCCCGAAATCCCAGAGCATCTGGTCCGTGCTTTTTCACAGGGATTTATTCAAAATCAAGCATCATTAGTTTATTGCTGAAATTCAAAAACGTTGTCTGTAGATTATCAAGAACAATATAATAAGTTCAAGAATCATATGAAAAAAGAAACAGTCGACATCCCAAATCAAGATTATTGCAGAAACTGACGTCTTTAGAATGCCTACATAGAGGTTCATTAGAACAAACAGTCTACCCAGAAAATAATTATTGATCTACACAAAAAATATGAATAAGTTCCAAATGAATCAGTAGTCATTCGAAACCTTGCAGCAATTTAGAGGTTGTGTCTGCAAAATATCATCAGCTGGAGACTGTTGGGGTTGATTCAAACAATAAAACAGATGAGGATCGAGATAAGACGAACTCTTATGAGAGATGAGGGCTCATAACTCATTTGACAGAGAATGACATAAAAAATTTGTGGTACTGGGGTGTAGGGTACAACATTTTGGGCTGGACTGTCCTTACTATTCAAATGAGCTCGCATTGTTGAATGTGATGTGTGGTGTATACTCACACACAGACACACAAACGAATACAACATGTATGAATAAGCATATTCACATATATATGCACCTGGATGATTTAGAAGGGACTTATGACGGAAGATCGTTATCAGATACTGCATGTGTAACCGGGACATTCTCTGACTCACTCTCTCTCTCTCTCACACACTTATCACTTTATCACTTTATTTCTCTCTCTACACTTATCTATCTGTCTCTCTCTTTACTTATCTGTCTCTCTGTCTCTCTTTCTATTATTTCTTCAATTTATCTTCCTCTCTCTTACATTATCCCTCTCTCTCTCTCTATTCGGAGGGTTGATGGCTCTCTTATTGAGATATCCTACAATACTCGATGTGAGTAGTAGCCCAGCCTACCAGAGAGATCATCTCTTCTAAGTGGAAATGATTTTTCACCCTCCATAATACGAGATGAGATGCTGCAGATAAAACAATTTAGGATCCCTTTCAGGAAAGAAACAAGGGAGGTACGCCCACACCTGTATCGATAAAATATAGATATGAATACATGCTAAAAAATGTATGAAGCACATGTATTGGCTAATATTGTATGATGGTATTGATCAGACAATATATGTAGTAGAAGTGACAATTCTTGGATTATCTTGGGGACATTAATTTAATAGTTGAACTATTGTGCTCTTCTATTAGGCATCTCTTTTAGATGATTCATTAGGATGTCTCTATTACGAATCTCTTCGATTGCTCTTCAATCTTCTACATTCCATAATATTTTATTACTGTATAATATTAAATCATGAGGAGGTTTGAATAGATCTACGAAATGTTGTTGAATTTAGAATTTTGTTACATGCCAAGATTGGAATTATCTCGTGCACATCTTAATATAGTTTGAATAAAACAAGTTGTCACTTGGCCTGGTCATTCACTAGAACCGTTTTTGTCAGAAAACGACCGATCATTTGAAATGCTAACATTGAATCAAATGGTCAGCTGTTCGGACATTGGACGCTTTCTGGCAAAAACGGTTCTAGTAAGTGACCAGGCCAAGTGATAACTTGTTTTATTCAAATTGTAGTTGATGTTTTACAAGGTGGAGTAGGGTACGGAAAATTTTAAAATTACACTAACAAAGGGAATAAGGATGTAACTTAAACTTTTTATGATGGAAACATAAAGAGAAATACTTGCCATCACGTGTTCAGATGAAGAAAATTGAATTTTTCAAAACAGTATCCTTCAGATTACGACCATCCAAAAACATGCATTCTCTATCTCTTATCCTCGAAGAAGTATTGGCCAATATTATTACTTTTGTTGAAAATATGTTTCTTGTTATTATTATCCTATGGCGTTAATCGGTGAGAGACCCCAAGTTAGCGTTTCTTGTTAAATTCGGATTACAGAATTCCATAACTTCAGTTAACTAGCCTTCTTCCAAGTCACTGCTCTTCACGTTAAGTGCTCACTGGAATTAATTGCGGTATAAAGGGCTAAGTACCTCGGCACTTGAAGTTAGTGGAGCACTTAATAGAAGCAGGCGATGGGGACTTCTTCAGTACAGCACACACACGGCTCGTGTAATTAAGTCCCCAAGGGCTTAAATCAAGTACCGACCACAGGCCTGTTGTTGAGCTAAGTCCTTGCGGTTAGTTGGGTCGGTGTGAACTTTGTTGTTACGATTAAATAGCCGGGCAACAAGTGGGGTTTACAGGGTGGAGGAAAATGGAACGAAAACTGACTGAAAACCAAGGTTAATATCTGACTAAATGATACAAGTGACTCACTGGATAACTTGAGGCATAATTCAATTCAATTCAAAATTTATCTTATTTCACAAAACATAATTAATTCATTCAAACCGTTATTCGTAGCTAGTAATCTAAGTTTCATCTTCTTGTTCCATTTATAACTCGATTACTTTACTAAAGCATAATGAACTAGAAATGAATTATTGTCATTACAACTCATTACAGCTTTTTACCTTGTTCAAAGTGTATAAGATTTCATCCACTATACAATATTAATATTACTGCGATCATAGTTGATGAATTCTTATCCAATTGTCTTTGACAAAATGAACCAGCTCCTAACAATAATTATTAACTAGAACTTAGCTACCGTATATCAATAAAATTAACTTGTTTGCGATATCTTGAAGCGTAGAACAAAATGGCCGTTCTCACTCACTTACGGAACGCTCCCACCATTGACAAAAGTGGGCGTTACAGGTCTTCGCCCAACAGCCAATCGCAGAACAGTATTCGTAGCATTGCAAGTCCGCCATTTTGGAATCCATTGCAGTTGTTACTCTCTTCAGCTGAATCTAGCCTATCAGATGCTTTATTTTTTGAACATTAATACACTTTGGTGTACTAACTTCTACTCAATTTTAATTGAAGATTTTAATTTTAATTGATTTCAAGATAGCTTCAAAAAACTCGTTCTGTTAGACTGTTACTCGTTGTTCTGTTTCTGCAAAAATAAAATGGCGGTTTGAGTGAGTGATTGACTCGAAGGAAGATGGCGGCTATTGCAAATGTGATGATTGTTGATTAATGAATGTTTTTTGATAGATTGATTTGATTTCTTTATTTCTGTTTTCTCTTAATTTTAATTTACAAAGATGGGAACAGTTAACTATTAATAACGTTCTAATCCTAATGCTTCTTGACTAATAATTTTGTTTCTTATTTTCAGGTACGTTCAAACTTTGACTGATGTTTCATAAGTCTCTGAAATGTTGAAGAAGCAATCAATAATGTGAGTATAAACCAAAACAGATATATTATTTAAAAAATAAATACTGTGTCTGTTATGTGATAAACACTGGTCAGATTCCGTGGAAAATATCTACTTTATTATAGTTTTTTGTTAAACAACATTTCACATTGTTTCCCGACTATTCTCCTACTCTCATACACTTTCTACTTTCATCCAATTATTATTAGTATTCTTTTCCTTACCCCCATTCAAAAACAAGTCCCTTGAATCCACAATCTATAAAGATATCCCACTCATCCTAATTCTAAAATAATATTGACAACATAATTCATAACCTATACGATTTCCTTATACTTCCATACATATTTCATCCCCACATTATCGTGCATGAAAGCCTACTCATAATAGTGATCTGAGAATCTTTTGGATAATAAAAACTGAATGAATAGTATTTTATCTCACAATATAGCCACAAAAAACAAGGCAGTGAACCCTGAAAGGCTTTTGATCCGTTTCGCGTGTTCGATCTCTCTTTCAGCGTCTTCTCTTCTTCTTCCCTTTCTCCACCATCTTCTTCTTCTTCTTCTTCTTCTCCACCTCCTCCTCCTTCTTCATCGTCCTTTCTTCCCCTTCTCCTCCTGCTTCTTTTTCCCCTTCTTCTTTTAATTCTACTCCTTCACCTCCTGCTCCTCCCCCCTCATGTTTCTTATCTTCATTTTTTGTTCAAAAGAAGTTCCGACTAATTCCGTCTTAATGAAATTAAGAAATTATGATCGCTAGACATGCTAGCGTCTTTTAAGAAACACTCTTCGTTACATTTTTATCCAATGAATTTTGGGCGCTTTACGTTACGTGTAGGACCTCTGAAAATATATCATGTATAATTTCTCTTTTTCTCATTAGAAATACTTGTTGTATTCAAGGATTAGAATTTGTTCCATTCTGTTGATTCCATAACTTAAATGTCCAAAAAAGGTCCCTGAACTTGAAGTTCTTGATTTCAGTTTCGTGTTTTGCATTGTATTTTTACAATTCTAATCATTTTTCTTAAGTTCTCATTGAGATTTAAAATTCCTCCAAAAAAGTTTTTTTTTTGGAAAAACACAGAGGATGTGTAAATCTCTACCAATTATTGTGCTGATTTCGTATTGTTTCTAAATACGATTCAAGTTCTCTGAACAATGAAGATTCTACCGGAAGGATGAATAATTCTTCTTGATTAGCAGTCACAAATAACTCAAAATGATGTCGGTTCAAAGCTGGAATAATGAAGTTAATTCCGTTGATTAATGTGTTCATTATCTCTCTCACACTCAAGCAATTTCTAGTTTTCTTTCTAGATTCTTAAGTTTATAAAGTCTCCCCCATCATCAATTTACTTTCTAATAGTTTGATTGAAACTATTAGAAAACGCCCTATATCTTCAACCCTTCAACTATGATACTACAGGAAAAAATGTTCAGTTATGACTACTGTTTAGTGTTGCATTCTTTGCATCTCTGATAACCTATGACATTGACATTATGTTGGACATTTTTCAACTCATTTCATCTTTTTCAGTATTTTCATTTTCATTCTATCATGCCTTTCTTCTTCTTCTTCATTTTTAACTACTTCTCCCTCTTCATCTACTCCTCATCCACCTTCCTCTACTTCTCATTCATCTACTTTCCCTCCCCCTTCACCTTCTTCGTTCTTCTCTGCTACTTTTTCTTCCTCTTCTTCTCCTCCTCCTTCTTCTCCGCCTTCTCCTCATCCTTCTTCTCCTCCTTTTCATTCTCATCCTCCTCCTCATCCTCTTCCTCCTTCTCCTCCTCCTCCTCCTCCTCCTCGTCCACCTCCTCCTCCTCTTCCTCCTTTTCCTCCTCCTGCTGCATCTCCTCCTCCTCCTCTTCCTCCTTTTCCTCCTCCTGCTGCATCTCCTCCTCTTCCTTCTCATCCTCCTCCCAATCCTCCTCCTCCTCCTCCTTCTTCTTCTTCTTCTTCTTCTTCTTCTTCCTCCCTTCTTCTCCTTCCTCCTTTTCTTCTTCTTCTCCTTCTTCTCCCTCTTCTTCTCCTCATCCTTTTCCTTCTTCCTCTTCTTTCGTGCTCTTCTCAAGAAATAATGTTCACACGGCTGTCTTCCTTCATGGAATGAGTTCACTACTTCAACCACTCACTATACTCACTACCGGTTTGTACCACCCCTATACATATATACAGTACTAGCTGCAGACTCTTTGATATCACAGAAGTGAAGCGCACTCACCAATACAATACAATAAAATGAAAATAGACGAATATTATTCACTGTTCCACCCTCAAACCCTCTCACCCTTTCTCACTCTCATTTTGTGTCTCTCTCTTTTCTTTCTCACTTTTATTCCTTCTCCTCTTCTTCTTTGTCTTCTTGTTGGTCTACTTCTTCTACTTCTTCTCATTCTTCTTCTTCTATCTGACCGTCTGTTTTTTTGTTCTGATGCGGCCAATGAGTCTCTGCGCCTGCCTGTCTCTCACAGAAGCAGACAAGCATGATATGAAAACAACTCGAACTGAAAACCACTCTACTTGTAGTAGTAGATCTTACAACATTCAGATGTGATAGGCTCCTATTTCTAATTTCTTTTACTTCATCGCGCCTTCTTCTTATTTTTCGTCTTCTACTTCCAACCCCTCTGCTTCTGTTCTCTCTTACAATAATAATTATGTCTGTCCTTGTCCTCTCTTCTTCTTCTTCTTCTTCTTCTCCTCCTCCTTCTTCTTCTTATTCTTTTTTTCTTCTTCTTATGCTTCTTCTTTTTCTTTTTGTTATTCTTCTTCTTCTTCTTCTTCTTCTTCTTCTTCTTCTTCTTCTTCTTCTTCTTCTTCTTCTTCTTCTTCTCCTCCTCCTTCTTCTTCTTATTCTTATTCTTCTTCTTCCGTTTTCTCTCATAAGTCTGTCCTGCTCCTCTCGTCAGTTCTCTTCCACGATCTCCTCTTTTTCTTTATCTTCTAACTTCTTCTTCTACTTCTCCTCATCCTGTCAATATCATCTTTTCATTATTCTTTATTCATCTTCTCCTCGTTCCCCTTCTTCTTCCTCTTTGTGGTTTTAGGTTTCTTCTTTCTTCTCATAATTCCCATTTTCACCCGTAATTCTTATTCCTCCCTCCTTATTCTCATTTCTTTTATACGTACGGTTTATCCTTATTCTTTTACTTCGTGTTTCACTCTTTATGTTTGCACAGAATATCATTATTCTTCTGTTTCTGAAGGGACGGATTGACCCTTATTCTTCTTTCTTTCTTCTCCTTTCTGCATGTTTTCCTTCTCACTTCTACTTCGCGTGTTCCAGTCTTCCTATTCACTTCCTATATACCTCTCTATCCACTCTTCTCCACTTCCTCTCTTCACAGTTTTCGTTCATTCTTTCCTTATCCTATTCTTAATACTTTTCTCTCACCCTCTTTCTCAAAGCTCTCTTACTTCTCTGTCTCTCTCTTCCTCTAAGCTCATCTCTCTCATTTCTTACCTCCATGTTTTTTCAACTCTTTTCTATTCATACTATACATTGAGAACGGAAATTAATCCTTCACTGATACTCATCAACCTGTCAAAATAATGACTGATGATCTCTGCACGATAAGAAGATCGATCACTGAACATGAACAGAAATCTAATAAATTCACCGCATAAATTAGTCTACCGTTCAATCTCATTCCAAATAAGGAGAATGCAGTTGAATAAAAATTTTAACTTACAAGTTTCGCCTGTTAGAAATTTACTATAGTGGGAAATCAGAAATCAAGTTATTGCATTTCAAACCAGAGAACTACCAGCCGCCTAGTACGTGAGATACAGAGTGATCAAGAAGTCCCTCAGCAGTTAAATATACAATGAAACACTCAATCACTCGAAAACAAGTTGGATGAACAAAAAAAGAATATTAAAAAAACAGAATTTTATTAAAATCTACCTGAAGATTCATTACAGTGAATGTTGAAAGTGACTTCTTTGTTGTTGACTACTATACAATTCAATTTGTTTACTGTTTCTAACCAGGAAACAATATACCACCAATCAGCTACTGCGGAGAGACTTCATGATCACCCTGAATTAGAAGTTTTGTATCGGAACCCACCTAAAGCTGTAGGTCCATTTCCCTCACATCATCATCCGTCCCATTACCCACGCACAAGCTTAGAATTACAAGCTTTTTTTTAGAATAGTATGTAGTACTAAAAAAAATTAAGTAGGCAATGAGATGAGAATTGGAACTTTTTTGCTCAAAAACAGTAAGATATTTAAAAAAATAATTAGGCGGAACCAAGGTGGTTCAATTAGTGCTACCTCCAGTTAGATATTTAGATCAGTGGTTCTAATATCCATGAATTCTTGTATTTTACTATTTATAAATCCATGTATAGCAGGATTCATTTAACTTGTCAGAAAACAGCTGATTTAACACGTATAAACGGTACATCAATCAGCTATCCATGGAATCCTGCTATATCCATATGATAAAAATTCATCCAATAGTCTATTCACTGATCATAACGAAACACGGGTATCAGTCTCGAAATTAATGTCCCCGACAAAAGGGAAGTGGGAAAATAATAGAAAGCAATAAAAGAAACGCCAGATGGCGCCTTAATAACACCTAATTCAATTTCCTGCTCAAAGAAGAATTGATGAATGAGATGGATGAAGTGGGTGATTGGTGTCGATTAATTTTCCCTGTTCATGAGTGACAACAATTTGTTGGCAGTTTATTTATGAGCTCTTTCTCTCTCTCTCATCCCCCCCCTCTTTCTCTCTCTCTCTCACACTTTATGTCTCTCTATTCCTTTCTCTCTCTCTTTTTTCTCTCTCTTTCACCCTCACTCTCTTTTCTATCTATTCACAATAAACTCTCTACTCTCTTACTCTGTTCTCTTTTTCACAGTCTTTCTATTCCCCCTCTCACACTCTCTCTTTCTCTCACTCTTTCCCTCACTTGCTTTCTCTACCCTAGTGAGAAATGACACTCGATTCAGTTTCTCAATGGCGGTTCCATTTTGTTTTAGTTGGGGGTGGTTTTTTCTTTCCCTTATTTTTCCTGTGCGGCAATCGGAACTGCCAAGTGATGGGTGATGTTCAGCCTCTTTTATCGGTTACAATATTCTGCTCGTGATAGGCTACTTTCTCTTCATTTTCATCCGCAATAATATTCAGTTATTTCTTTCTCATCATGTACTTCTTCTTGTTCTTCGTCTTCTTCTTCTTCTTCTTCTTCTTCTTTTTCTTCTTCTTCATCTTCATCTTTATTCTCTTTATCTTCTTCTCAACGTCTTAGTACACGATTGAATTTTTCATCAAATTTCAACTAACTACAGTAGTACTAAAGATGTCAATTAGGCTTGTTATGGATTTGTGTCTATGAGCTTTCATACTATAGTATAAATTTATAGTATTTATAGTATGTATGTGAATACATAAATGAATGAATAAATAAAACACTAGTCATCTAGATAAGCCATAACTAGAGCTCTATAAACGCAAGGTAGACGTAGCATCCTCCATTTTGGTGATACAGTATTTCGGTATACTTCAAACAGCCGTTTATGAAATAGCTTGAGTTAGATCAGAGTATACCGCTCGAAATTTTATTCGGGATCAGTTTGGACGTTCAAGCTGAGTAAGCCTAGGCGTACACCGGATAGTCAAGACAAGACAAGACGAGATTAGTCACGTTTAGTCACAGTAATTCACATAGTTGATTATGAAGCAACACTCACCGATTAGTCATTGCATCAGTGTGTGCTGCTCCATAAGCAACTACTGTATGTGAATTACTGTGACTGAACGTGACTAATCTCGTCTTGGCTTGTCTTGACTAACCGGTGTACGCCTAGCCTTACATTATAAAACTAGCCAAAAATGGTGGGTGCATCTACCTCGTCTTCAATTTTTAAATGAGAAGTTCTCCTGCTATTCCATCAACTTATAGTCTTATTATTTATCAAAATCACAACATATTAGTCGCCAAAACGAATTAAAATTGAAAACAAGCCATGGAAGATCATCAAACACTTCCAGACCATAAAAACTTCAACCCGCTGTTCAATGGTGCAACATAACATCCGGTCACCATTACCATTAGAAACCATTGGTCCGCCACATGGATACAAATTATTAATGGAGGTAGTCAAATCCGATTATCTGCATTTCCTTTCTTTCTTTCCGTTCTTCAATTCCGGTCCTGAGCTACTTAGCTAGTTTTCAATTTCATCCCCGGACATCTGCCACTTCACAATCTGTCTACCCCTTTTGGAAGGGTGTCAACCACATGATACTATTACGCTATTGGTTGATCTAGTTTATAAGCTCTCTCTCCCCCTCTCTGCCCTTCATCACTATCTGATTCACTCCCTTTCATTTCGTTCGTCTACTGTAGACCTAGGCTACTTGGTGTCTCTTAATTCTTATAGTCGTCCTCTATGAATATTCTCATATTATGATCAAACTCCGCCGTTTTATTTAGATACAGCACACTCGTATAATTGTTAGTCATAATCATAATCAATTGAATTCCATCACATTACATTCTATTAGAATTTATATTTAATCCAAATAATATCGGTAATAATTTACATTTTAGCTCTACTAAACTCAACCTTCCCTCTTTTTTCTTTTTCTTTAACCTCTGTAGTAGTATATTACATTAACATTTCCTCTTGATTACCATTTTTTCTATTTTCCTCATAAATCGTATCTTCTAATCTTCTAAGCTCTTAAATTGCTTCAATTTCTCTGATTTAGTGAAGTGCGATGTATTTCTTTTGATTTTACTCGATTTTACTTGATTTTGTTTTGAGTGTAATTTAGCTTCTGATTTCACTAGAAATGTCAATATGGCAACAAAAATGGACTCAGTGTCAGTGAACAATAAATTTTTTGAAGCAATGGGACTATCTAGAGCTTGATAAGTTAAGAGACTATAAACTCAAGATTGATTTGAATATTGAAAAATAAATTCTGAAATGTTGAACAATATTCTGAAAGCAGTTTAAATAAAACACAAGGGCCGGTTCATGAGCTCGGGATTTAGCCAAGTCCTAGACTAAAACGGGTGGCTACCGTAGCATCGACAAACGTTTGTCTCGACAGGTTAGTGGGTTAGCAGCATAGAGAGCCCTTAGTACATAGTGTCGAGGCTAACGTTTAACGATGGCGGTCTAGGACTTGGCTAAATCCCGAGCTCATGAACCGGCCCTAAAAGATGTTGTCAATTCCACTATTTGAAAGCAGTTGTCAATTTCCACTAACTGAAAGCAGTTAGCCTCGAGTTCTTCTAATTAGGGAAACACAGACTGCAACACGTTTCTACGAGTATCGCAAATATTACAGTAAGTGAGGAAACAGGAGTACTGACTACTAAAATGAATGATAGCTCAAGGATATCAATTATAAAAGTTACCCTGGTTGAAATATCACGAGTTGCTTCTGAAATATACCAGTGCAAGGTGATAAATTTTCGCTAGCTAGCTATAGTTGGAATGTATTTGTTAATACATAATAAGTTAGTGCAGATATACATACGCCAGTCTTGTTGGTTGACTAGCTGACAGGTCGGAATGCTTATTAGGCTACTCTTCACACCAATATTGCATAAAGTTGAATGGACTTGTGATTAGAGGGACAAAAAGGAGAAGGAGAACGAGAAGAAGGAGAAAAAGAGAAAGAAGAAGAAGAAATTAAGAAGGAGAAGAAATGTAGAAGTAGAAGAGGAAGAAGGAGAAGAACAAGAACAAGAAGAAGGAGAAGAAGAAGAAGAAGAGAAGAAGAAGAAGAAGAAGAAGAAGAAGAAGAAGGTGAAAGAAGAAGAAGAAGAAGAAGAAGAAGAAGAAGAAGAAGAAGAAGAGAAGAAGAAGAACAAGAAGAAGAACAAGAGAAGAACAAGAACAAGAACAAGAACAAGAACAAGAACAAGAACAAGAACAAGAACAAGAAAGAACAAGAACAAGAACAAGAACAAGAAAGAACAAGAACAAGAAGAAGAAGAAGAAGAAGAACAAGAACAAGAACAAGAACAAGAACAAGAACAAGAACAAGAACAACAAGAACAAGAACAAGAAGAAGAGAAGAAGAAGAAGAAGAGAGAAGAAGAAGAAGAAGAAGAAGAAGAGAAGAAGAAGAAGAGAAGAAGAAGAAGAAGAAGAAGAAGAAAGAAGAAGAAGAAGAAGAAGAAGAAGAAGAAGAAGAAGAAGAAGAAGGAAGAAGAAGAAGAAGAAAGAAGAAGAAGAAGAAGAAGAAGAAGAACAAGAACAAGAAGAATGAAGAGGAGGAGAAGAATGAAGAGAAGAAGAGGGAAGAAGAAGGATGAAGAAGAAAAGAAGGAGAGAAGAAACAAGAAGAAGAAGAAGAAGAAGAAGAAGAAGAAGAAGAAGAAGAAGAAGAAGAAGAAGAAGAAGAAGAAGAAGAAGAACAAGAACAAGGGAGAAGGAGGTGGAGAACAAGAAGAAGAAATAAGAGTAGTATGAGAAACAAGATAGAAACAAGACTAGTAAGGCAACAAGACTCTGATTTATACTCCAATTAAGATTGGCTCCAGCAGTATATAGCTTCATGTATGACAGGCCAATAATAATCCAGAGCCCAGCATCGTGTACTTGCATTTAAGTCAAAGCAGAAGCATTTTATAATATATCCAAGATGCTTTCTTATTTTACTCGCTTCCCAACACTACGAAGAAGGAAAGAGAAAGAGAGAGAGAGAGTGTGAGAGGGAGAGATTAAAGAATAACACGACCAAAAACAATTTGTTTGTTGTAGTGTGTATTGGCTACAATTTAATACATTGCAATCTATATCTCTATTTTTATAGCTATAGAATACGTTATTTAAAATGTATCTGTATAATATGCTTTATATTGATATATTCTATGGTTACTTATTATTACAATATATCTATACATACACCGCCTGCTACGTATCTGTATTTTCATAACTATAGTGCACGGGTGCTTCAAATGCATTTGATTGATGCTCTGCCTCCTATATCTGTAAATTTCTATAGTTATAGAGCATTTTTGCTTGAAATACATTTATAGATACAGTACAACTATACATTTGTTTTTATAGATATAGTACACCCTTACTCATCATAATACAGATTCATTGTCTGTCAAGAATATCTGTATTCAGTATTCTCAAAGATAGAGGATTTTTACTTTAATATTCCTATATACACCACACAAATATTATTGTTTTTATAGATATAGTACTAGCTGCTCACTCCAATATAGGTATACTATCAGATTCATATATGTTTGTATTTTTATAGATATAGCACACAGTTGTACAGTTACTTATTACAATATAGATACTCTGTCAGTCATATCTGTTTTTATAGTTGAAACTGCTTATTACCGTGTCTATCGTCTGTCATCAATTAGTTTCGTGCGGTTGCCAGCACTGCGCGCCGTCTCGACCAATCAGAGCCCTCCTTTACCGATTTCTTCGCCTCTGATTGGTGCTCGCTACCGGTCCACCCTTTTCCCGCCTTTTCTGCCACTGCCACCTTGATTACACGTTCGTTGAACATCTTCCAAATCGCAGTAATAATGTTCTGTCATAATGTTGCTCACGACTTGTTCGTTTCAAGGCTGGGCATTGAACAACACTGGTTCGTTGGAATGTTTTGGAGGTTATGTTTGGTGTCTGATAAATGTCGAAAATCTGTTTATTTATGGAGAACTTTATGAATGTAGAGAATAGTATTCATGTATTCGTATTCTTTATGAAGTATTGAGAAAAGTATGACACTGTTCATAACACATTTAGAAAAAAAATACTTGATAGGACAATGAGATATTTCGGTTTCGGTACTAAACGTTTGTATTTTTCTGGAATACAAATTCATATACTATTAATTTTAAATACAATTATAATATTGTTATGTTTCTAAAAATGAAGTTGTGAAACTTGTGTCCTCTGGGATAAAAATTTGAAAATAACATCCTATTGTAATCCACTTTATATCATACAGCTGATTGTTGTTATCTAATAAGATTAGAGATTGTTACTCGAGTAAGTTAATTTTTGGTTGATTTGAGAAATTCCTCAAAAACTGTACACAAAGACTAACATCGAAATATAATATTCAGTTTTTATATTCCAGTTCATTCCGTTCTATTCACCATTCCATTCTTTTGACCATTCCATACTATTCCATTCTAATTATATTACATTCTTATTTTGATTTATGCTTGAAGTAAGTAAACTAAGTGAAGACTAACTGATCAATTTATTACCGGTACAGTAAGCCTACTTCAAAATGATTTAACATTAAATTATTTCCACATTCATCCCCTAAAACAAAACTTTCACCGTCCTAAGTGCAGAATAAACTCTCCAACCACATACCACCCCGCCCATGAAACAGGATTATAACCTTATCGCTTTCAAATAAAAGGAACGAGGATTCTACTCCCTGTACAACACAATCCATAACGTTTAACGCATTTATTGTTCTATTGTAAGGATCCTATCTACATCAGGTTTCCGGTGCATTTGCGCACATACGCATGCGTGAGTCCCCTGTAAATGTTTTCAGAGTGTGATCTCTCATTCCCATTGCGAGTAATCTGATATTTTATAAACATATATATATCATGAACCTTGAGGTGCACCATATATTTTGTGGTGGGATATTATCGAGCATCTTCTATAGAAGAGGTCCATTCATGATTTCTTAGGGAATACATCCTTGAAGACATTGAATGAATAGAGTTGGGATAGAGACCTCTAGTTTGAAAACATACCGGCAAACATTTGATACTGAGATTTTGGTTTCAAGTTGCGGGTAGAGGTTGGGGTGAAGTTCGAAAATTGGTTTGATATTGTAATTCAGGTTACCCAACAGTTGAGGTTACAGGGATGATGGTGAGGTTTGAAAGAGAGCACAGTTTGAGAGGAGTAGGTTGACCAATGGCCGATGGGAACACAATGTTGTCAACCTCTCATTTGGTCATCAAGACCTAGGTTATTAGAATACAAGGTAGTGTTCACTTCTACTCAAAGCTCTAAGCCAGATAATCGTGAGACGGCACAGGAGATCAAGTTAGAGAAAAGAGAAAAAATTGACTTTCCCTATCTTTTACGTATTGAAAACAGAAACTTAGATTATGTCTTTTTCTAAAAAAAAAAACTATTTGTTTTTAAGCCACCACAATCTCTCCTCAACTTCATTTAAGTAACTTTCTGTGTAATAGTGAAGGTGATGTTGTGGTAGTTATCCATACTGAATAAGAAGACTTGATGTTGTCAAAACCACATATTTAATAAAACAACGAGATACTGCAGTTTCGGTTGTTACACCATTATCAATCTCTGATAAGCTAAAGTTCAGTGTAGCAGAATTTATACTCGTGACCGAGCGCTGTCATTGGCAGTTGAATGGCCTATCAAGGTGAACGACTGCCATTGGCCTAGATAAGCTCCTCCCACAATGGGCGGTTTCTACAAACATCACAGCAATGGCGGTTCAAACAATTAACATAGTGAAGAAAGGTGATTGATATTTACAAAAACAGATGAAATAAATAGGAATGCTTGAAGAGAACAATGTGGAATAAAGATAGCAAGAAAATTCAATAACAAACAAACTTAGACTTATGATAAAACTAGATTTGTGGTATTTCAATTAGTAATTTAAGTAAGTTCATCTTCAAGTCTTTATAGTTTCATAAGCATCAGACCGCTAATAAAGTTTTTAGAACCAGTAATAGTTGTTAGTTTCATATGATTTTACTGGATAGAGTTTAATGGAAAATTAACGTGACTATCAGTTTACTATGAGTTGGTCGTACAAAAGACCAAAATACAAGTCAAAATGTTTTAATTTCATCTAAAGGCCATAGGCCAAGCTATTCCCCACGTACTGTAACTTGCAATCAATAATCAAATATTTAATATCACTATAATTATCGAATGAATGTATTAAATTTTGAATTATTTATTATGTATTATTGAATTGAACACAAGAGTCGATTCTAATCCTTCATCAAATTGTACTTGAATGTCTGTTGTTTCTAAACCAATGTTTTAAAAATGATAATTGAACATATTAATCTTTGATGTTTTCTTACTTATAATTTGTTTACAGTCTTCATTTCTTCATTCCAAATCATAGATAATTAACATCCTCACAATCTAAAATCTATACATTTTGTTCATGATGACTTGTTCACAGTACTATTTATTCCTTAGGCTGTTGATTCCTCTGCAATCTACAAAACACTAATTTCGTTTACCAATGACAATTATTTTCACTCTATTCTTTCCGTAGATTCTTGATTCCATCACAGTCTACGAACTACTGTCATAAAACCGAGATTTCTAGATTTCGAAGATTGTCTTTTGAGATGTGTAGCAGATTTCTCAGCAGCTCTGTTTCAAGCTATTAGGTCTCCTCCGTATATATTGAGTTATGCCTAGCACGAGTCGGTAGTTACGGGTGGTTATAGGCCTACTTGCCCCCAAGGAATTTCAACAGCGCCTAAACGCGGTGAGCCACTAATCTGTCTACGCTTGGCGCCATACATTTCAAAAACTCTAAACATTCTTTTTTTAAGAATGTTTCCTCCACCTCCTTCACCCTTCTCATTCTTTCCCTACCTCCTTCTTTCCTGCACCTTACGTTCTGCTCCTATTTTTTTCTCTCCTTCTTCTCCTTCTTCTTCTTCTTCTTCTTCTTCTTCTTCTTCTTCTTCTTCTTCTTCTTCTTCTTCTTCTTCTTCTTCTTCTTCTTCTTCTTCTTCTTCTTCTTCTTCTTCTTCTTCTGCTTCTTCTGCTTCTTCTTCTTCCTTTAACTTCTTCTTAAAACCAATCGATCCTCAAGTGTCCCGTCTCCTCATTTCTGGACAGGATTCAGAGTTTGTATTTGTTTTTGAAAAACTTCAAAGCAGAGATCGAAAATTCAAAAGGGAAGATGCTATGGGAAGACAAGTAGGAAGAATGGATTGGATGAGGTGAAGGAGGAGGAGTAAGAGGAAGAGGATGATAAATAAGAGAAGTAGGAGAAAGAGAAACAAAGATTCGATTTATTTGTGTTGGATTCGATTATTGAAATAATAAAGAAGGGAATAAGGAGAAAGCGAAAGAAAGATTCGATTTATTTGTCTTAGAATCAATTTTATTGAGTTTATTAACTTTATTCGTGTTTGATTATCAACTTTATTCGTTTGAAACACAAATAACGTTGCTTGAAAACTGTAAAAATTATAATAGTTGAGAAACTATGTTAGTAATCTATGAATATTGTAAAAATGACAAACCAATGAATTGTTCAACGTAAAAACAAGATTAACAAGAGTTTCAATGGTATAATGGTAATAAGATTGCGATATTTTTGAATTAAACGGCGAAGTTTGAACATTATAAATGTCCATTCTTGGGAAAGGATGTTGAAGGATATCCTTTTCATCCAAAGATGACCGTGAAGGAGTGAGAGGAGGATAGGGTATTCTAGAATGAGAAGTGGATAGAAGAGAGGACGAGGAGGTGAAGGAGGAAGAGGAGGTGGAGGAGGAGGAGGAGGAGGAGAAGGAAGAAAGGAGAAGGGTGGATGTGATTAGGGGAGGAAGATCAGTAAGGCAAAAACCAATAGTGATAAAAGAAAAGAGATTCTATAGAATCGCGTAGATACGCTGAGAGAGAAAAGAGAAAGGTTGAAGAGAGAGTGTAGAAAGGAAAGATGAAAAGAGAAGAAGGGTAAGAGAAAGACTTCAAACTAAAGGTGGCGTCTCCAGGCCCCTCTAAATATTTATCCTAGTTCTCTTGTAAAGATGGTCGTCTGTCTAGCTTTAGTCGAATTATCTTTGGTTGTGTTTTGTTTTGGTTCCTCCTGCTCCTCCTGCTACTCCTACTCCTCCTCCTCCTCCTCCTCCTCCTCCTCCTACTCCTCCTCCTCCTCCACCTCCTCCCACCTCTTTTCCCCTTCTTTTTCATCTTCGTTTGCCACGTGTCTTATATCATTGTCACGTGTAGCGGATAGCAACAAAAGTGTGTTCCTTCCTTCTCGTTCTTTCCTATCTTTTAAAATCTCAGCTTTTGTAGATCACTATCCAAACCACAAAAGCTTCTGGGGATGATGTTGAAGTATTTAAGAGATTTTAAGTTGGTTAGTTAAAATATAATTTATTCGTGTGGAATGGATTGACAGCGACTGTACCTTCAAACTGCTATCAAAGTTTAATGCCGTATGTAAAAGTTTGATCAAAGTCCATCAAGTTCATCAGACTTGAATTGAACAGCTAACTTGTAAGGAAGTAACTTGGTAGTAACTTAAGGTACTAACTTGTAACTTGTAAGACATTTGGACACACTCACTGAACATGGACTGTTAAAATTGGTCTAATCTAACTCACGAATGAAGAAGACATTTTGACTTTACATTGTTTTATCCGTATTTATTAATTACTTCCAATGTAGCCTAGACATGACACAGACAGAATATGGAATGCAAGTACATAAATTCAACAAGAGTCATCAGACTGCTCAAGGTGATCGCAATGATCGATGATCGATCACAACGTACTATCGATTACAATAATATCGACTTTATATTACAATAATGACTGTTATTCACCTCAGTTACTAAATAAAGGAATTGATGGCTTTTTCTGTTCCAAAATAATGTATTTCATCAAACTGATGTGATAATAATGATGAATATTTATTTACAAGAGTTACAGAACAGAGATAAAACTCCAATTACACTGTAACTGAACAAAATTATAATTACATAGCAGAAACACAAATATAAAGCAGTAAACTATAATATGGGTGTCTAGTGAGAACTCTAACAAGCTGCTTATTGTTATTTACAGTAATTCAATGTTATTTTACAGGATAGGTCTAGTATTCGATGAAAAGTTTGACCGTATACATAAGGCATTTTTCAATCATATATCAATTTAGTGGAAGGTTTCAATGACCAAATCCATAAAGTAACTAACTCTAATGATAGGAAGCTGTTTAAACCTTGAGTTCACTTGAAACCCTAGTCAAAAAACTCTTAATCCGCAAAAAAATCCAGCTCCCAGCGTTTATCAAGTGGACAATCTCTGCTGTGGTAGATCTCTACAAGTGAGTGCTCGTGCCACGTAATATTCACCACTGCAGCGGTGAGGTATCCATATCCAAATAACTTAATATTATCAGTATCTCGGTGCATGAGGGATGAAATTCCAGAAATCACATCAAGATAAGCGTGGCACGAGGATAAGGTGTCGTCTTTCTGTGGTCCTTATCATTTTCAAAATCCTTTTTTCTTTTTCTCCTTTTTGTTGTTATGTTCCAGATTATCTTTTTCTTTGATTGTATCTTTATTTCTACTGTTGCCTACCTTCTCTTCTTCTACTACTACTTCTTCTTCTTCTTCTTCTTCTTCTTCTTCTTCTTCTTCTTCTTCTTCTTCTTCTTCTTCTTCTTCTTCTTCTTCTTCTTCTTCTTCTTCTGTCTTTTCATCTTATTCTATCGTCTTCGTCTCCTTCTTTCCTTCTGTCTTCTGTTATGTCCACCTTCTTCAACTTCTATTGACATTCTTTTTGTTCTCTTCCTCTATCTTCTTCTCTTCCTCTTTGTCCTTTCTTCTTCTCCAGTCTTATTCTTTTCTCTTACATCCATTTCTCCTTTTTATCTATCTCCCTAATCTCTTTCATCTTCCTTCAATATTCGTTCAATTAACTTCTGCTTCTTTTGCTACTGATATTCAATTCTCGACCTCTCTTCCACTGAGCTTCTGAAAGGAGGAGACTAGGATCCTGACAAAAAGGCGAAGAAGATGAAAGGAGGAGAAGAAGAGAAGAAGAAGAGATGGAGAAAAGACTAGAAAGCTCTATCGATTTATTTATTCGTTTCTATTACGTTCAGCTGCTAAGAGAAACTTCATTTAATGAAACTGTATGAGACATGAAAGAAAAGAATCAAAACAGGAGAAGATGGAAAAGAATAAGAAGTAAGAAGAAGGAAAGGACAAAGAGGACAAAGTAAAGAAAATTTGATTGATTATTATTGCTATGCGATTATTTTATCCATTATTTGCTATTGATATTAAATACTAATGTAACTTTGATTTGATTTGATTTGAACTAACATAATGTAACAAAAGAAGAACACGATGATGAAGAAGTAGAAGAACATGATGAAGTAGAAGAAAAAGGAAAAGGGGAAGAAAAAAAAGAAGAAGAAGTAGAAGAAAAGAAGATGAAGTTGAAGACGAAAAAGAAGACAGAATCTTAGCTTGGCGCTACATTCTGCACGCATGTCTGCTGGTGGAATCGGCTACTTGAGACAATATCAGGATTTCTGATCAGCCAAGCATGTGAATGCCTGCACACGGTGACATGGATTGCTTTATCAATGGGAAGTAATCTGTAATTTGATACCGATTCAAGAGGCAGTAAGTCAATCACCAGTAATCAGATATGAGGAATCTTCATCCTTGAGTATTAAAAGAAATATTTACCTCACAGTAGCCACAATTCTCAACCTGTTAGTGGAGGATTACGATCACGAAAGTGAATAAGTCGATAAATAAATGGATTCTAGTACTTTTCGAAATGTTATTGGATTTTTAGCTCTTCACAGATTTTCTTAAGGTAACGTACTTTGATATAAGTAAAACGGTACTCGTATTAGGATCTTATAGTTCTTGTGTAAAAGCTAGACCCACGGTTACTGGAATACGGTTATTGAATGTATTCTAGTATCAAGTAGTATCCGTGGCTAGACCTATTGCCGTTGAGTGGATAACAACTTATTTATGGACCTGTATTAGATCATTAAGCCTGGTTTTCATTAGTAGAGTTAGTGGTCGAGTAACTGGCATACTAACTCTACTCTACTTACTTGGTCGAGTAGCTGTTTTCACTACAATTGAGAATAGTAGGTAAAGTGTGTTGTTTAGTGAACAGATCTAACCTTAAAATGACTCTACTCTACTAGAAGACTCTACTCTACTAACTCGAGACTGTTTTCATTAGAATAGTGGTGGTAGAGTAGAGTGAGAAGCGGTGGTGGGGGAAGGCAAGTGGTAGAGTACTATCCCACGGTGCTATCCCACTCTACTAAAAACAAGTACTCTACCATGACTCTACTCTACTATGAACGTTTTCATTGGGAGAGTTCACAAGATAGTTAGTACTTGCCCAGGGAACTCTACCACTAACTCTACTAATGAAAACCAGGCTTATATGATCTAATTTTGTACCACCAATATAAAATATTCTACAATACCACTTCAATATTCTAAAATATCCACCACGCCATTCCTTAATTGGAAACAATTTCTCAAGTGACGATTTCACAGTTTTTTCTAACTGGTTACAAAACACCAACTGCTCCGGTAGCAACCCGATTGGTAGTCTGATGACAGGGCAGGGCTGAGCCCTCCAAAACCACTTGAACGAGTATTTATGCGGGCAGCGCCCCAAAATACGTTTGTGGGGGCTCCGCCCCTCGGTCGGGGTGCTAATAGACCTACTTAGGGCCCCAGTGTTGGCAACATCTGTCCAAGTATTTTGTTACGGATCGCTAGAGTTCAGTTTTACGCCCCCTGGGTAATTCGAGCACTAAATATACATATATAGAGTATATATTCAATGATCCGAGGGAGGGTGGTTCATGGACATACATATCCTAATCTACATACTGGAATATATGTATATAGCCTACTACCAAGTTCTCAAGTCTATAGCCCTATAGTTCAAGTCTATAGGGCCTATAGCCCTCAAGTTCTAAAAATATTGGAGTAATGTATAATATATATTGAAATATATGTATACATTACCCTGATAAATTGTATATCATGTTCATCCCTGTCAAATTAGTAATTTCACGCCACATGTTGTTAAAATGGTGGTGTAGTGTGATAAGGTTAAGGTTGCTTTATTGGTGAGAATCATTGTGAATCATAGAGTGATGGATTTGATTCATTCGTGGGAATCATTCTGAAGTAATGGATTTTGTGTAGTGTGAATTGGACACTTGATGGAGTCTGGGTGTAGTTTGTGTAATTCTCAGAACAAGAATGAATGGTTTATGTAATTAATATCAGAAATAAAATAATACTGTTTGAGTTGGAATTTGAAATAAAGGGTGAATACTCATTATAATGTTATGAACAATTTTATACATGGCAAATAGAAAATGTTTCAATACTAAATTTCAAACAGCCGTACCAAAGTGAACCTTATTACAAATTTACAAATTTTCAATTGGTTTGAGGTTTAAGAACTCATTCACCATAATAAAGACATCATATCTTTATAACTGAAGATTGAATTCATGATGAATCAATTCATGATCAATTAAAACGTTGTAGTGAGCTGTAATAGTCAACCAAGGTGCCTATAGTGCGATTCACGTCAAGAAGTCAGCATTGCTTAGATGGGAGTCTGCTATCCTTGTTCAGCACAAGGCAGTTGCTGATGTCTCTATCCTATTCGCACTGTGCATTGTTGTCGCACACAGTCCCAACAAACACGTTTGGTGGGGTTTCCTCTTTCTCTCTCAATGAAACTTGGCATCAAAACTCCTCATAATTATTAACAATTCTGACTTCTTGACGTGAATCGGACTATAGGAAAATCAACTTACTATACAAACATATTCGGATTTTCTATTATTGTTGGAATGTTCTATTGTTCTAGATTTCAGTAGGCCTACTGTAGTTTGATATTCAATTGGAATATGCCATATAAATATTTGTGGTATATACCATCGGATATTCACAATATTCTATAAGTAATTTTCAACTTCGTTCTAAATTAGTTATACAACTTAGTTTACTATAAATTAGTTCTAACTTCTGTATGGAATGTTTATTCTATACAATAATTGAATTCTGTTCTTCTATATAGCCAATTATTAGATGTATTTCAGAACTAATTGAGTGTATTCCATTAGAATAGCATAATATCGTGGAGCTAAGTAGTGGTATATGCAAGGGGTTCGAATCAAATCTCGTTTTGACGACATTCTTATCCAATTAATTAGCGTACCACAAATCATTATCAATCAAATCAACTGCTATAAATCTCAGTCACTGAATTATTCTAGCACCCTTATAACCAATAATAGAAGCTCTCCCAGTAGAGGGTACAGTAAAGGGTATCTCCCTTTTCATCAAGCACAGAGCAGAGGATACAAACCAATATTGAATTATCGGGATTTGATTTCCTCTAAATGGAAACGTACCACACACTACCATCAAACCCTTTTCAAATTATCCTCAGTCCCTTTCTTCTCTACTTCCTTTCCGTCTTTCCTACTATAAAATGGACGAGATTCATTAGTCTAATGAAATTAGAAGACATCGTTAGTCTAAAAATAATAATCGAATGTGTTCTCTTATTTTAAAGATTATTTTATTTTATTATTCTTATAAATATCGTACCGGTATCATAGCTCACCTTTCATTCTAACAGAGAGAATTCTACTTCTTTTCGTCAAATTCTACGAAAACTAAAAATTCCTGATTGTCCAGTGATTTTTTTCTTCAAAAACAGCATTTTTTTTTCAAAAAGATTTTGGGGGTGAAACCGCACCATTAAAATAATATTCTGGGTTGGGTTTAGATCGGCTCCCCTGAAATACAGAAAACTCATAAAAATACTTCATCTTTACTTCCATGATAAATAATACTTTTTTCAAACAATCGCGGTCAAAAGTTCTCGTACGTAGCGCGCTATCTATGATCGTAGCGTGGAAGCTCTTGGTTGAAATTTTTAACGAATAATTTTTCAGTTTTAAAAGAGATTTTAATGAATTTAAAGTATCATCTTGTTATTGGGCTCTTGTCACGGCTCGTTCAAATGTATTTTCTTGTATCCAATGTCAAATTTGAAGCTAATTGATTGACGAATTATTAGTAAAGGTAGTAAAGGCTTCAAACTTCTCGCTACAAATTTTCAAGCGCGTGGAATCTCTTTTCTCCAAAATCTTAGCAGAGTTTAAGGTGCTGGTTGGTATTGCATGCATTTTCATAATAACCTTTCCGAATAGTCCATTGCCATTCACGTTTTTTTGGAGAATTGGAATCTTCCAATTCATCAACCCAACAATTTGATTACTCTGATCCTCAATGTTCACAGTTCACTCTGTTGTCACCGTGACTAAGGCTAGGCGTACACCGGTTAGTCAAGACAAGACGAGATTAGTCACGTCAGTGACAGTACTTCACATAGTTGCTTAATATGAAGCAACACACATCGATTAGTCATTGCATCAGTGTGTGCTGCTTCATAAGCAACTATGTGTATTACTGTGACTAATCGTGTCTTGTCTTGACTAACCGGTGTACGCCTAGCCTTATTCTTGGTATTCCGGCTCCTCCTTTTTAAATTCCCTAATATTTCATTTTTTAGCCATTTATATTGCATTTCAAGTCGAGCTATTCGTTCCCGTGTTATAGTGTTTGCTACCGTCCAATCACATGCACTTGTCGATTTGTTCAAGGAGCTCGGGTCACGTGACCTACTGAGTCATGTGATCATTGCTGTGTCATAGATCTGTTGAAAATCCTGTAAGGCTAGGGCCGCCAGGCGTACACCGGTTAGACAAGACAAGCCGAGATTAGTCACGTTTAGTCACAGAAATTCACATAGATACTCATGAAGCAGCACACACCGATGCAATGACTAATCGGTGTGTGTTGCTTCATAAGCAACTATGTGAAGTACAGTGACTAAACGTGACTAATCTCGTCTTGTCTTGTCTTGACTAACCGGTGTACGCCTAGCCTGAAACTGTGGCATCACACACTATACCTTTCCTGTATATTACTTTCAAATTTCTGTGAAACATGCTCCTTATTACCTGGTTATATTTTTAGGTTTTTTGTCAAAATTTGTAACACACTGCAACTGTTGATTTTACTTCGAAAAGAGAAGCCAAAGCTATCTATTTATAAATAGAATAAAAATTGAATAAATAGATCATCCGTCAGTACGCTTAAAGGTGGGTTTTCGTTACTGCGACCTAGTGCCGCAGCGGAGCCCGACCCAGCGTTGCCAGATGCATTGATGAAAAATCCCAACTATTTATAGTGGGGATTTTTCATCAATTGCATCTGGCAACGCTGGGTCGGGCTCCGTTGCGGCACTCGGTCGCAGTAACGAAAACCTACCTTAAGATACGGAATACAATGATCTCCTACATGGAAGTTGTATCTATTCAATGAATTATCTAATCATCTACACAATCAATCATTTAGCACTCCAAAAGATAAAATTCAAATTTATTGAATCAAAAAATGCTGGTTGCATTGCAAGCTCTTGCTAACAATAGCCAACATTGAGAGATTGCCAACAGCTTTGCATAGATTGTACTATATGAAGTGTGTGCATTCACATACAGCTGTAACAAGCGTTTATAACTTATTGTTTTTGTGTTTGATACTTCTATTTATTTATTATTATGTGTTTGCATTTTTGCATACAAATGATTGTTTTGGCTGTGCAAAGATTTTACTGTATCAAGTGTGCAAGTATTTCATGTTCTTTTTACTATTACTATTACCATAGACTAACTAACAGTGTTGTCTGTGCTATTACTATTTCTATTACATTTTTTTTGTCACTAATACAAGATTTTACTGTATCAAGTGTGCAAGTATTTCATGTTATTTTTACTATTACTATTACCATAGACTAATCAACAGTGTTTTCTGTGCTATTACCATTACTATAACATTTTTTTCAATACAAGATTTTACTGTATCAAGTGTGCAAGTATTTCATGTTATTTTTATTTTGATATGTAAGGTTGAGGATTGATAGGATTCATTCAGCAGGCATTCCTATACCTAGGTTATCAATGAATTCTTGTTCGCAGTTTCTAGAAACCAAAGCTTTCTCAACCTTTTCTCATCGATACAACATCCAGATACAACCCTCGATCACCAATATCCACGCCCCGCCAACTATTGACAACCAGTGGTTTACCACAAGGATGTGTTTTGGGCCCATTCATGTATTTCCTCTCAAGACCTATTGTACGACAAGCCTCCACTCAGGAAACTAGGTAACTCAATACGATTCAGAAGCAGCATTTCGTAGAGTGCTAATACCTCTTTTGATCCGGCTACTAGCGGCCTAATACCCGGATTCCACAGAAGTTTTCAAAGTCTGTTTCTAGATGTTACAAAAGCACTCGATGCGGACAGTTTCTGTGTAGTACGCCGAAGAAATCTATCAATTCCACTTGGACGCATTTGCAAAGCCTCTCGACGGAGTTGTGGTGGTGGCAAGTTGGTTTCAGTTTTGTTGGCAGTGTTGTCACACAACAAACAAGCATGTTTGTTGTTGTAGAATCAAGAGGCAGAAACGCGCTAGAGGCAGCTGATAAGGTAAACAAGATGGAGCCCAAGTGAAGGAGGTGTAGTAGGCCTACTTGAGAACATGGATAACCACAATAGGTTGTAAAGTAGAATTCTATAGAAGAGCAGAAGAGTTATGGTAGAAGAGTAGTGTTTGAAAAGCATAGTATATTCAAATGAAAGCATCCAACTTGATTTTTGATACTTGGTCTTTAGTCCAAAACTAAACTATTTGCAAAAACAAAACTATTATGTAGGATCCATAGAACCATCGAATAAATCAGAAAGAAAAGAAAGAGAGAAAAGGAAGAAAGTTAAGAACTTAATTTACATGATAATATAGGAAATAAGAGTATCAATGTAGAAAAACACATTAATATTTGAACATTATAAGAATATTTTAACAGAGCTACTAAACTGTGATATCTGAAAGACCGGAACAGGCAGTCATGCCTATACCGTGGTCGTCAGAAGAAGAAGAAGAAGGAGAAGCAGAAGAAGAAGAAGAAGAAGAAGGAGAAGAAAAAACAAATTAATATTTGGAAGTTATAAGGTGTCTGCATGATATCGAAATATCGATTTCACAGTTCATGGCGTTTTCTGCCGTCAGCCAAAGTTGAAATTAATGATTCAATAATTATTAATTTAAAATATAGAAATAAAGTATGTAATGATAACTATAAATAACATTATTCACAAACTAAATAAAACATTGTAAAACTAAAAATCTAAATATAATCAAATAACATCTATTGATAGAGAATTATGTGAATTAGCTTTTCCTTATTTTTGAAGGAAATAGAACAAAATAGACAAAAACAATAACAAGAAACAAAACAATTATACAATCGAATAAATATAATAAATGAGTTAATTCAATGAATAATGTATTTATACAACCACATAGAGCCTTTTACTAATGCTACTAATCAACTAGCCTTTTAGCCAATTTGAGACCGAATTAAATTCGTTATAAAACATTGTTTTATAAAGTAGTAGTAAGTAGTATAGCTCGTTGACTTTGCTAGTCTGTATTTGAAATTCACAATTTTCTAAGAATTCCTAAATTTTTTATGATATTAATACTGCTTCAACACAACTTGAGCGAATAGACTCAATAGAGTAAGCTGAACTTTCAACTTGTCTTTAGTGTATTTTTCCACATCATTAGTTGGTTTTCTAGTTTCCAACTTGAATTAATTCAACTCAAATTAAACAAGTCTAACCTTTCTTTTCTTTTCCACTATATTTTACTTCTCTTATTTTCATAATAACGCCCCTTAATTTACAAAGTTCCTCAAATTTTTATAAATTTTGTATTTCTCTTCATTCGCTTTTATTATTTTCACTATCTCTCTCACTCACTCTCTTCCTTTTCATCTGATGCCCTTCCTTCCTCATATTATACGGTACAAACTTCATCCAACCCTGGTTTCCATAAGTCTCATTTGACTGTCCTTTTTTGTCCACTGCACTCACATTCACCTCCAGTTACTGAAGCACAAATTTATTCTCTCCCCTCTACCACCCTCTTCATCCTCCCCCAGTCTTTTGCCTCTCTTTCCTCTCTTCCTCCTTCCCTTCTTCTTCTTCTTCCTCGTCCTTGCCATCATCTTCTTATTTTCGTGTTGTCGAATAAGCATTCCCAGGTATTTTATAGCCATTCTACCAACATAAACATCTAATATACATTTTTTCGTCTTTTTAATGCAATAAATTATACGAACATTGAGCTTGGCGCCTGTGTATGGGCATAGGACACCTATCCACCTATCCCTCTACTTTTTCTTTTTCTTCCTCCCCTTCTTCTTCTTCTTCCTCTTCTTTTCTTTTTCAACTCCTTCTCGTCCTTCTTCTTCCTCTTCTTGGTCGTTTTCCTCTTCTTGGTCTTCTTGTTCTTCTTCTCCTTTATCTTTCTACTCTTTCACAATCCTTTTCCTCTTTTTTCTTCTTATTTTTCAACATCTTTTCCTTATTCTTCTTGTTTTTTTGTCTTCTTCATATTATTCCTCCTCTTCTATTTATTTTTTCCATTGTCTTCTTTCCATCTTCTTTCTTCCATTCTCTTCATTCGTTCTTCCTGTTCTTCTTCTTATTCTTCTTCTTCTTCTTCTTCTTCTTCTTCTTCTTCTTCTTCGTCTTTACTTCATCTTCTTTTGCTAATGATCTTCCTCTACAACTTTTTTCTTCTCCATCATCTCATCCTCATTCCTTGTTTTTGTACATTCTATCCTACTTATTCTCTTCTACATGCTCTCTTTTCTTTTTCTTCTGCTCGTCTTTCTGCTCTTCTCGATCCTCTTTTCAGTCTCCATTTCCCTGTACTCTTCTTTTTCTCGTCCCTCCTCTCCTTCCTACTGCCTCCTATGTTCTTCTTTTCCGCTTATTTCTTTCCTCGTTTCCTTTTCTTCTTTATAGTTTATCCTCTTCCAGCTTCTTTTTAATTTTCTCTCTCTCCTCTTCCTGCTACCTCTTCTCCTCCTCTTCGTCCTCCTCCTTATCTTCCTCATCTTCCTCCTCAACCTCTTTCATCTTCTAGAACTACTCATTTCTCTTCTCCTTCTTTACTTGTTTCTTGACCAATTCGTCCTTCTCCTCCTCTTCTTACTTCCCCTCCTCTTTCTCCTCCTCCTCTATCGTCTTCTGCTACTTCTCATTCCTCTTCTCCTACTCTACTTCACCTATTTCTCCTTCTTTTCCTTACTGCTTATTCCTCTTCCTCCTCTACAACTCTGTTTCTCAATCTTCTCCTCTCCCTTCATCCACTTCTTAAAATATTTCCTCCTTCCATTCTCGTTTTTGTCCTACTCCTCCTCCTCATCCTCCGTCTTTCCTATTTCTCTCTTCTTAACGATTACACGTTTATAAAAACCGTCCAAAATCGTATTCAACTTTTTTTGTTCTTGATAAGAATATGAAACTACACAATTTTCATTCGTGCCTTTTAATCTAATGCCAGCAGACATTATAGAAGACTTCGAGCAGTATTATGAATATTTGTTATTTCTTTCGTTTTTTTCTCATTCACATTATCATTTTTCTTTTTCCTTCTCCTTTTCCCCCCACTACTCCCTCTCCTCTTCTTCTTCTCCTTCTCCTCCCACCTGCCCCAATCAACCTGTATGTCGCGAGACAACTTTTTTTTGTTCAAATTCTTTCCATTTTTCATCTTACACTTTTTGAATCTTTTATTCATATTTTCCCTGTTAATGTCTTTGCATCTCGAATCTAGTAGTTTTGGAAACGTAGTCTTATTTTTGTCGTAACCTTTTGGGGAATCCTTTACAACACAAAAACCACTTGTGTAATGGTTTGAGTTGATTTTTCAGGTTTTTCGAAATCATTCCCCTTTCTCTGTTCACTATCCACTTTTCTTTACGATAATCCACATTATTTTTCGAATCATGTTTTTTTTTCGAACACTGATCTGTACTATTTTCAACTACTCTCAATATTCTAATTTCTTTACTATAACCTTTCATCATTGATAAACATTCTCTGGATACTGTATGTACTATTTACTCGACGAGCTTTGGCAAAATCTTGCTCTCAAAATGAACTAAAAGTGACAAACTACTCATAATCACTAAATACTATGGAAAATGCACAGCTAACAAATGAAATATTTATAAATAATTAGTTCTCAATGTGAGTATTGAATCGAATCTTTCCCTCAAGAAGCTGGCTTTACACGATTAACTGGAAGTGGAAACCTATTCAAAGTCCTTCTCTACTATAGAAAATGCAAACCAACAAATGAAATATCTTGAAAATAATTACTTAATTTGAATATTAAATCGTATCTTTCCCTCAAAAAGTTGGGCTTCTCGATCACTAACTGTTTTGACGACTATTTGATAACATTTTTGAAGTTTTTTAGGCGTTGATTTTCAAGCCACAAAATTTTGTTAGTATGCAAACTCTACTAACTTACTTTATATTATAGATATTACGCTCAGGGGAATTATGATTGACGATCTATCTTATTCAAATTTGTATTTTGAATGAATTTTCTCTATTTGTACTGTTACTTTATGAACAATCAATTGAGTTGTTGATTTAATGCTCTTCACCCGACAAAATACATAAAAACTCACTGTCAAAAATATCACCTAAATGGCAAGAGCTATTCGAAATCTGAACTCGATGCGAAAAACGGACTGAATGACAGTATTTATCCTGAATTCCCGTCAAGTGGCCGCATATTTTGAGGACTTTGAGTGCCAAATCTGAGGTGAATAGTTGGTTTTTCGGTGAATGAAAATATCAGCCAAACAGCTGCTGTTGTCGAAAGACACAAATCCGCTGTGAATGGAAACCGGCCGCTCTTTCAACACTCTTGCTTGCTGCAGGAAGGATTAGGATGAGAGAGGAAATTTATGGAGAAAGGACACAGAAAAGAGAAAGAGTGTGAGAAAGAGAGAAACAGTGGAAGATCAACAGAGAAAAATTGGTTCGAAACAAGAGGATGGATTAGAGAGAAATTAATCTAAAGAGAAACATACAAACCAAAAGAGAAACTAAAGAAAACAGAAAAGAGAAACATATACGAACCAATTTACATACAAATATACAAACATCTTCTTTCATGTATTAGATTAGATTAAAGGTTCTCAACTCAATAAAAAATTACACATTTGTCTATGAAATAGGACTCAATCTACTAGATAACACGGACCTAACTGTAAAAGTAATTTGAAACACTGTCCACTTAATTACTAGAGAACTAGGTCCTGCAACAATGAAACTCATTTACTGATCATTATTTTTTATACTGCCTTCAAGTAGGATATTGAATAGCATCAACTTCAGTAGAGTACAAGATTAGAGATGTAACAGGAAAGAAGGATGATGCACAGGAAAAGGAATAGATGGAAAAGAAGGGGAGGATAAAGAAGAAGAAGAAGAATAACAAGAAGTGGAAAAGGAATAGGAGCAGGAGAAGAAGAAGAAAAAGAAGAAGAAGAAGAAGAAGAAGAAGAAGAAGAAGAAGAAGAAGAAGAAGAAGAAGAAGAGAAGAAGAAGAACAAGAAGTAGAAGAAGAGGAACAGAACAAGTACAAGATAGGGAAGGAGAAGAAGAAGGGAAGAAGGAGGAGAGGAAGAAGGAGAAAGAATGGTAGAAAAAAGTAAAAGAGAATGAAATAATGGAATGAAAGATCTGCTCGATCACCTTAACAATAGCCTGTCCCTGTATATTGTTATTATATTGAGGCTGTTCTGTTGTTGAGCATATTATTGTATTGTGAAGCATTCAAGCCTGTCTTTTGTTTTGGATCTTCCAATCTCAATAGAGCCAGTAAGGATTGACAATTAAAAGATCTTCTTTTTGTTTTTCCTCTCTTTCTTCTTCTTCTTTTTCTTTTCATTCTTCTTCTTCTTTTCTCTTCTTCTTCTTCTTCTCCTTTCTTCTTCTTCTTCTTCTTCTTCTTCTTCTTCTTCTTCTTCTTCTTCTTCTTCTTCTTCTTCTTCTTCTTGTTCTTATTCTTATTCCTCTTCTTGTTTGTAGTCTGTCTGTTCAGTTGGATTCAATAGGAAAAGAGAAAAGAAATGATCATGTTGAAAGAAAATTTGTTTTGTTAGATAACAAGTCCGAAAAATTTGGTATTAAACAAAATGAAAGATGCATAACACTGTCCGTTATGAATAGCTTGACCTAGGGTGGTTATTCTGATTGCCGAAATTAGGTCTCATCGACCAATTTCAGTGCCTTTTTGACTGTCTACAACAGTTTGGGGTTGTGTTACTCTATTGGATATTATATACTAATGTCCAATTATTTTTCAAAACAACTATGGCGCTTTTACGTGGATACTCAAATCGCGGGTAATCGGATTCATGACATGTTACCCTCATCACAACAAATCCTTGATACAAGTTGCAATCCTATGCTTGAGCATAGAAACAGCTGACAGTGTGAGTGAGCATCATGTTGTGACACAGATTGGTTTGAATGGAAACGTGCCTCAACCTGACATTTGTGTCTTCAATACTTTCAATGAATATTGTCTTGTCCAAGAATGTCAAGGCTGTAAATTTGACTTTTGGTACAAAGTTCTTTCTTTGTTGAATGTCTCGTTTCGAAACCCGTGTCACATATTGTTCTTTTGCTGCTCATTCATGTTTCACAAGAACTTTTATTGTTCTTTTGCTACTCATACATGTTCCACACAAATTTCTATTGTTCAAAACAATTTTAATTCATTTTTTTCTCTTTTTCCAGGTTGGTAGACATTGGCTAGCTTACTAGATTAAGCCCAGATTAAATAGATGAGTAAGTTTGAACTTGACTGCCGCTGGTAAGTTGAATAGTTATCAATTTTAAAAGGTGTGCTTTCTGTTTTCTTCTGCTTTAACAAGCTTTTATGCCGAGGTTGCATTGCATGCGAGTAACCAGAAAATATACTCACACACTGGACATTCATAATATGGTTTGCAGCTTTATAAAAGTTGATGTCTAGTGTGTGAATACTTTCCCTCTAACTTGTACTAACTGTCACCCAATGTGACTGGGGCCTTATTATTTTCAAGAGTACAAATCTAAGGGTATTCATAAACGTTACGTATGTAAGATTAACTTTCAGAAAAAGGTGATCTGTTGTAAGAATAAATCTCAGAAGAAGGTGATCTCACGCCTAACTCATAATAGAAAAAATCGATGTTTAATCAAATATCTAAATATTGTTTATTGTTGATATTCTAAAATACAAATACACATATTATTGATGTCATATTATTGATATAATTCAATTATATAATTATCTTTTGGGTGCATCTATGGCTGGATTTTGGAGATGGAAAGAGTTAGACTCTACCGATATACGGTACCCTACGACCATCCTATGTTGTTCCATTAGTTGTGAGAAGGAGGGTCCAGTGTAATGTAAACGGACAGGCGTACAGGTTTGGGGTGGCCAGCAAAATGAAGAATTCCAAAAAAGGGAATCCCTCTCCCTCATCATACACTCTCCTCATCCCTCTCACTTAATATCTCTCTTTCTCTTCCCAATTCTCTCTCACTCTGTCTCTCTCTTTCAATACCCCTCTCACTACGCTTAAGAATATAGTAGATCACATATACTGTATAGCATGTGGTATATCACATCTGTAGCATAAAAAGCATGCGGTAATTTAGAATCTCAGCGTTTGAGTAATTAGCAACATGTTGGAAGAATATCATCATCAACCCTCTCATTACCCACGCACAAGTCGCCTAGAGCTCACTCTCAGCAAAAAAATATGTCATTTCGATTTGAATGTTCCGAACTTCCTTGTGTGATTGTGAATCAATTAGAGTGATTAAATTGATTTCAATGTTACTAGATTTGGAATTCAGTTTTCGAATCTTTATCGTGGGAATGAATTGTTTCTGAAGTCATTCCAATTTTGAATTCAAGAGATTCAAATTAGCAACTTACAAAAGGTAGCCACTTATCTTACTTACAGAAGGTCATCACGATCCAATTTGGTCTCACATTTTGAGACCAATCAAATACTATTGCTAACGATCTCGAATCAATGCAAACTCATCTCAGAGAGGCAAATTCGAAAATTTCCTTTCCAAAATGATAGATTGCCATAAAAATAGATTATTCGCTCTTTCACTTGGCCACATTCTTTCTCCGGTTCTCTTTTTAAAAAGTGGGTTGAAAAATGGACAACAAAAGCAAATCCGAGAAATTCTATTTTTCCGCTGGCTCACATCTTTCGAGGATGAAAAGGAGAGGCAAGAGAAGTTATAGATACAGAAAAAGAAGTAGAAGAAGAAGAAAGGAAAAGATGAAGAGCGAGGAAGAAGAAGAAGTAGAAGAAGAGGAAGAAGAAAGAAGAAGAAGAAGAAGAAGAAGAAGAAGAAGAAGAAGAAGAAGAAGAAGAAGAAGAAGAAGAAGAAGAAGAAGAAGAAGAAGAAGAAGAAGAAGAAGAAGAAGAAGAAGAGAAGAAGAAGAAGAAGAAGAAGAAGAAGAAGAAGAAGAAAAATATTAGAAGAAGAAGGAAAAAAGAGGAGGAAGAAGAAGCAGTAGAGGAAGGGAAAGAGAAGAAGCACCGTTAAAAGAGATTTATTTGGGACTCTGGGCTGTCATGGAATTTTTTTATTACGTATTTTATAGTTTCTCCGGCCGTGGTCGTCCTTCCATTGTTGTCGTTGTTCTTTATTTCGTGGAATTGGGATGCTTCTCCGATTCCGGAATATGAATGCAATCCAGTTTAAGTGCTGACTTTCAAAGACAAATCACTGAATTCAGTCTATTTGTAGGCTAATTCGTTTTCAAGTATGGATACAAGTAATGAAATAACTGATTATTTTTTGTATTAATGTTGAGAATTGATATGAATTGCTTATCATATTTTAATAGCACGGATTAGGCGAGGTGGAACCTACCCGTAAGGGTCTCCCCACCGATAAAAAGCCATACGATAAAAAAAACACGGATTAATAGATTATGCCTATCATGGATTAATAGCATAGCTTGTCCTGCCATCCTTCTCTATCTTGCATCAATATAGGCTAACTTTTATAATTTAATAAAAAATAGTATTGAGGATTCAATGTTCAATCAAAACTTAAAGCCAATTGCACAGCTAATAATCAATTAACTATCGAAAAATGTTGTCATTCAACGGAACCAATGAAGAGATGTAATGATAACGCAATGACGCCATTTTATTTTGTTTAAATTAAGTTGGATTTTTGTTCAACTGGCCGTCAGTATTAAGTTAAGGTGAAAAGGACTTCCAAGAAACTGAAAATCTTACCCAGTCATTTCAGTGGAGATCGCAGGCAGTTTTCGCTCTTCTTTAGTAAAAAATGTCCAGTAACTCGAAGCAATAGAAAATTGATAGCTCTGGTATCACCTCTCAATAGGCAAACCATTAGTATCTGACTAGTCCAAACTGACCTATCCATTGCTTTGAAAGTCACACCAAACAATGTGTGACTTTAGGGTGGACTTTATGAAGAGATACAGGGTGCCCCAACAATCCCTTTGTCACAAAGTGGAGCAGAATATTTTTTCAAAGACGTTCAACAGTTGGTGTCCCCAAAAACCCATAAATCTGGCAACAATGCATCAGCAGTTTAAACTTTCTTGGAAAGCGCGAAGAATAGAGCTCACCAAACTATCTGGGTGTTCTTTCTTTGCACACTCATTGACGTTTATCTCTTGAGTATCAATCACTTCAACCTCTCCTTTCTTTCACCTTCTCCTCCTTATCCTCCTTCTTCTGCTTCTTCTTCTTGTTCTTGTTCTTCTTCTCTCTTCTTCTTCTTCTCCTCCTTCTTCTCCATTCAAGTCCTTCTTCTTCATCATTCAAGTCCTTCATTTCTTCTTCTTTATCACTTCCTCCTAGTCCACCTAGCCCCCCCATGTGTGATCGCAAGAAACCGGAAGAAATAAAATAAACAGTTGAAATTTTGGAGAGATTTTTCACGCCCTAAAATGGTTGCTGAGAGGATTTGATAAGAAAACGGTGGGTGGAGGGTGGAGATAGGCAAAGTGTGTTTTGGAGAAGGAGAAGAGGAAGAAGTAGAAGGAGACGAAGAGGAAGAAGAAGTAGGAGTATTCCAGTAAGCTGTAACAAGTGTATTTTTATTGTTAACAATGTTATAAGTATAAGTGATACTATTCTATTAATTTTATGAATTATAAACTTAACAATTTTTCATAAATATAAATACTAGATGCAATGTACAATTTATGTTGAGAGAGAGAGAAAAAATAGATTGAGTGAGAGGTAAGATAGAGGTTGAGAGTGAGTGTGAGGGTGTGTGAGAGAGATAAGAGGAAAAGAAAAGATCACCCCAATTCTATTTATGATTGTGATTTGGGGCATCTGTAGTTGATCCGGGGACCCCGCTTAGCGTTCATTAACCATATTTCATAGGATGTTTGTCACCACAGAGTCAGGGCTCACTAACCTCCCTACATCCCTGTCATCATCTTTTAATTCTTTTGCAATCCCCTTCTGCGGCTGGTCCTAATCCCTTCTCCCTATTACGCCCTTTATCCCTCCACTGGTTCCCAGTTCTTTACCACACTTTTTCCTGTTTAATTCCTCATAGAACGTCCAGCATGACTCATTGTCACTGTTTCCTTCACTTTTTCATGTGTTCTTTGCTCCTGGTGTCATATCAATTCAAGTGAATAGCTAGAATATTTAAAAGTTTTACATTTGTTTTGTCAATTAGTATTCAGCATCTAAATCTTCAAAAGTCAAAATAGTTGTCTTGTAGTTTTTGGATCAATATTATCAGTGGAAAAAGACTCATAATATGAACATAAGTACATAACCTCTAGAATGTGTAATCCAAATTTGGGATTGAAGTAGTTTTGGGTTATGCCTGTTATTTCTTCCCACATATTGTGCAGTATCCAATTGCCAACAAATAAATAAATAATCTACTCAAATGGACAGGCTCAATTTTTTTTGAACTCGAACCTCCACAATAATACTGGCATCAGAAATGTTCACTCCCACAAAATGGCGTCTATAGCATTACGTCATTCAGCATCGACCAATCACATTGCAGATGGGCGTTGACGGAAGAAAATGGCTGCTGGCACGTGATTGGTGGAGTTTATTCCTAGTGAATGTATTTTTCCATGATAAGTCTTCTATTTCACCGTTGAAATAATATCTTGGCTCAAATAAATTTATCTTTTCTGGTAGCTCAAGGAGAATTTGAAGGTTTGCATACATCGTATAGAATGAATATGGCATAGTAAGGTGTTATGTATTTCAATCAAGTTTCTTGTCATCATAAAGGAATTTCCTATTAGATAAGTGAGATTAGAATTAGGTGGCTTCGTCACCATGTTTACTAGATGTTAGAAAATTGAATCAGGTAGCTTCACCACCATTGTTTAGAGATGACTCTCGTTTTGTACTATGTTTCATGGAAATGAATTCGTGCCAATAATCTTTCAAATAAAAGAGTGTTAAATAATTTGGAATACACTACATAAGTTGATGAATTCAGCTTCTCCAATCAATTTTAAATTAATACTCGATGAATACTTTCGATAAAAATCTGTATTTAGATGGGTGAGCACCATCAAATTACACTTTTCTCGTGTATCGATTTCCAATTTTTCATTCAATGGATTCATTCTGTAAATTTCTGTAGAATTTGAACCTGAAAATCCGGGTTCAATTCATGCTTACGTCTCCATTCCAGATTTTTTTTCATTATTCAACTTATTAAAGAAAATTTCAAGTCGACATTTTTGATTAGTAGGACCTCGAATATGTTATTCATAGCACCTCTCCTAACTCATCAACATAGAATTTAAATCAGCTGTCACTTTTGACTGTCGAGCTTTGATTGCACGTAAATTTCAACCGAATAATCTGGATGTGCACCCTGATATAAAAATAAGATACAAGAAGAGCAAAAATTGGGAAAAAAGAGGAGCAGTCTGGGAAGAAGATGAATAAAACGAGGAATTTTAAGAGAAAAAATAAACATAAGCCACCAAACAAACCTCGTTTACGAATGAAATAAAGCAGATAAAAGGAAAAAGGATTGAACAGAAGAACACTGAGATACAATTTTTTATAGATTTTTTTGTACATCAAGTTTTGAGAGACATATAAAAATTAATAAGAAAGGCAGTAAAGTTATCTCTGATTTATGCTCATGAGTGCCAGCAACTCGGGCTATTGGGTGAGGGTGGAGGAGGAAGAGTAGGAGGGGGAGGAGGAGGAGGAGGAGGAGGAAGAGGAGGAGGAGGAGGAAGATGGAGGAGGTGGGAAGGAAAAAGAAGGAGGAGGAGGAGGAGGAGGAGGATGAGGGAGGTGAGGAGAAGGGGAGGAGGAGGAGGAGGAAAGGAAGAGGATGAGGAGGAGGAGGAGGAGCAGGAGGGAGGAGAAGAGGAGGAGGAGAGAAAGATATAGAAGAAAGTGATACAGAGAATAAAGAGGAATAGAAGAAAGGGGAAACGATGAGAAGTGGAGGAATAGTAGTTGGAGGAGAAAAAGAAAAGAGAGAAGAGGAAGATGGTGATGAAAAGAGAAAAGTGAGAAAAGTATAAAACTGATAATAGAAGAAATAAAGGTAGAAGAAACATGATAATTCAGGGGAAGAAGAAGTGGAGGTAGAGGAAGAAAGGAAGAAAATGTAGTCGAAAAAGAACGAAAAAAGAAAATGGGAAGAGCAAGAACTATAATGTGATAGAAGAAGAAGAAGAAGAAGAAGAAGAAGAAGAAGAAGAAGAAGAAGAAGAAGAAGAAGAAGAAGAAGAAGAAAGAAGAAGAAGAAGAAGAAGAAGAAGAAGAAGAAGAAGAAGAAGAAGAAGAAGAAGAAGAAGAAGAAGAAGAAGAAGAAGAAAGAAGAAGAAGAAGAAGAAGAAGAAGAAGAAGAAGAAGAAGAAGAAAAAGAAGAACAAGAAGTAAATGGAGGACGAGAAGGAGATCGCCTCCTATCCTTGGAATGTGCTCTGCTGCTATTCGAATATTCACTTTGGAGGTGACACACACACAAGCATTGTTTTTATTTTTGTTTTCAGCGATGATTCCAGGTATTCGAGAGTGAGAAAAAGAGTCGAAAAAGAGTGAGAAAGAGCAAAAAAAGTCACCCATATGATCATAAACCGTTGGCAGGGTGATAATAAATTAAAAAATGCTGAGCAGCCGAGCTAGAGGTTTATGGTGATGTCCATAAAGCATCAAGATCATCATATTTGGTCGCCCCTATCAGCCTCAACTGGTGGGCTCGTGTTTCACTATTATAATCGTCCACATATAATCAGATGTAGTTTTTCTTGGTTATCCTCTTTTTGTGTTTCTTTCTTATTGTTCTTGTCCTTTTTCATAAATAAATAAATAATATTCAACAAACCACTTCGTTACAGCTCTACTTCGTCATCAACTTGTACTTTCGTTTCTTTTATTTTTTGTCATTTTCTATTCTTCATTCATTTTTCTCATCTGTCATTTCACATTTTCTCCTCTCACACCGTCATTCTTCTTCCCTTTCTCATCTCTTATCATTTTCCCACATCCTTGTCTCCCAGTTTTCCTCATTTTTCTTAAATTTCTTTTCAATTTTCCCTTTTAACGTCTGCTTTTATCTCGTTCTCGTCTATTAGGCTGGCCGCACATCAAGAAGAAGAAGAAGAAGAAGAAGAAGAAGAAGAAGAAGAAGAAGAAGAAGAAGAAGAAGAAGAAGAAAAAAAAGATCGTGTGTTCATTGACTGATGTTCGAAAAAAAACAATATGTTGAAGCAAAAATGAAAAGCACACATTGAAGGGAAATAAATCACAAAATATAAGAAAAGACTAGAAGAGGAGGAAACGTGGAAATAAATAATAAAAAAATAAAGAAATAGAAGCTGCCGATGGTTGAAAATTAGGTAATATGAGGAAATACTGGAAGACAAGGATGTGGATGTAAGAGGATAATAAGTGACGAAAAAGAAATAAATGATGAATGAAAAATGAGTTCTGAAAACGAATGAAAAATTGACTTCTGTCAATAAATTGTAATCTTCAATCTAAACAGCTGAACCCCTTTAGACAGAAGCCCATATACTGCACCACAGCCCAAAAAACTCTACATTAATATAGAAATTATTTTTAATGTTATGATAGTGAATTTTTAATGTCGTTTCTCTTGAAGAAAGTTTGTAAAATGTTGGGATGGGTTCAAATTTGCTTGTAAGCCCATATCAGAATTCAAAATATTGACAAAAGCATGGCGGTGGCGGGAAATAAAATGCTCCAACAAACTGTTATGGGCCCTTTCATACCAATGGCCACACTGTGATTATACAGTCTCTGTACCCTTATACATTCAGTCCAGTACCTCACCTAATTCAAGGTTATTCAAGGTTTAATTTAAGGTGATTCAAGTTTGTTCTATTCAATAGAATACGATGAAAAATTTGATGTTGTACAAACAGCTACAGTTCGTTTTAGAGTAACGACTTGTATTTCACTGTAAATAATTAATGCTATTACTTACATTATTGGACACATAATCAGCCAGCTGATGAAGTGGCTGATGAAGCTCCTCATCAGGAGTGAAATGCATTCCAATTGTGTCCAATAATGTGAGTAATAGCATTAATTATTTACAGTGAAATACAAGTCGTTACTTTAACAGAATTTTCTACAAGTATTTCGTCATGGAAAACAACATTGACCGTTTTTATTAATCATCCCAATTCCATCAAATTCCATCTCAGCTACTTTATCCAGTATAAACTAAGAATAAACCACCCTTTCTGAGCTATACAGTACTCTATTTCCGGTCGAGCCTCCATTACAAAACAGCACAGCCAGCGAGTGCAGTTGTCACTCAATCGGCGAAGAGTCGAATTGGCAACACCGCAATTTGAAGCTGTGGTAGACGAGAGGGGGGAGTACCCAGCTTTCATCACCCCCTAAAAGTGGAGGATGGGGTTGGTTCATCCCTCAACAGATAGCTGAAGGGAGGGAGGAAGGGGAGTTATTATTAAGGGTTATCAAAGCAGGGGATGCTACACCAGGTGCTTGTGACAAGTTTCGAATACGTTTTGGTTGTTGGAGAAATCCGGGGGTGGGGAGAGAGCGAGAGAGAGCGACAGAAATGGTGTGCAAAAGAAAGGGAAAGAGTATGTGAGAGAGAGATATATAGAGTAATGAATGGTTTGCGAAGAGAGAGATCAGATTATCTACTCGTACTTCATTCAATTAGATTACGTTAAAATCAAAATTTTCGAATGATTGATTTAGATTACAGATACTGTATAATAACAGTGTGGCCATTTGATGTCACACTTTTGATTGGTTAGCTAGGACAAATCCACCATATTTTTGCCAATAGTCATAAAATTTACATTGATATGATACGCAAATCATACATTTTATGTTGAGTGATTCACTTCTTACCTACAATTTGCTTTGCCAGTGTTAGTTTCCATCATTTGAGGCTAGGCGTACACCGGTTAGTCAAGACAAGACAAGACGAGATTAGTATTTAGTCAGTAATTCACATAGTTGCTTGAAGCACACACTTATGCAATGACTAATCGGTGTGTGTTACTTCATAAGCAACTATGTGAATTACTGTGACTAAACGTGACTAATCTCGTCTTGTCTTGTCTTGACTAACCGGTGTACGCCTAGCCTGAAATGTAATGAGTTGTAACAACAACAATAAAATTCATTTTCATATCAGGTGCCATAGCAAAATGAACCAACTCAACATGGAATGGATTCTATTTCGTGATTCTCTTGTTGGTATTTCCTCTATGTGATTCCTCTATTGTGAGACATAAGATTCATGAAGCCGGGCTCCGGTATAAATATCCACTTAGACCCCTCTCAAACCCCAAAATCCAAAGAATGTGTCATTTTTCACCCGATGCGGCACGCCTCGCCTTTGCAATTTTCGACTTTATTGTCGTGGACCCTTCACGGCTTTTTGGACCCCACTCACCCACTAGAGAATACTTTCCAAAATAGAGAATAGTTTCAGAATATATAGATATAGAGAACTGTTCACAAAACAGAGAGAAGTTTTAGAATACATAGTTATAGAGAATAGTTTTCAAAATACAAACGTTTTGGGTAGATCGCTATCTGCAGGCAAGAATGCATGGAAAAGAATCATCCCCCTTATATTTAGATACCTCTATAAACAGCTTTCTGAAAATATATTAATCTCTCCGTATTATATCTATATTTGACCTTCTGCAGGTATTTATTTTGTTAGGTTATCATCCCCTTACTATATCTACAAAAGTTATGTCTAGATCGTTATCTGCAGTCAAAAATGCATTCAAAAAATATCATATCAAAATATCTATAGATAAACTAATTGCAGTTAAAAATGTATCATTCCCATATATTGAATACATTTGATATTCAAATATTATAACCGAGTTTCAATTGATGTTTATTGGTATGAAATAATAGAGAAGAAAGGAGGTAACTGATGTGAGAGACAATTAATTAGATTAGACTATACTGGTATGTACAGTAGAATTGATTTCAATTTGGCGGATGGCGAATGATTGTTATTCAATAAACAGCTGATGTTATGCTTCAAGCATGAGCATTGCTCAGCTCTGTCAGGTTAGCCTGCGAGCATTCTGCCAATCTGCAAGAGCGAATCGGCCTAGTATTTTGAGTAATTATCAGCCCATTACTATATCTGTAAATTCTCTCTCCAAAATATCTATAGAACGTCCTACGTTTTGTAGTGTTATGTATATTATTGCCGTTTGTATTCCTAGTTTAGGGCGGAACCCGAGGCTCTTTGCAAAGGGAGTCTGAGATTTTTATCTCGCCATCAGATATTGCCTGTCACAAAAGGGCTCTGTCCCTTTGAAAATATGACTTTTCCTGACTTTTTAATCCATAATTTTTTTCTATTATCTTGTGAGTGGGGAAAAGGTAGTATGGGCATCGTTAGGTTGGGATTGTCGTTTGTTAGAAATGTTTCTTCAAACGGTGTTTCTCGAAATTTTGGGTGGAATTTTTCTTGGAGGGGTGTGTAAGAGCCTAGACTATGATGGAAATAAATGTATTCCGAACGGTTATAGTGGTCAGGCAAAAAGAACAAAGTTGTCCAAAATTGGACAGATTTTAATGATGGAGTAAAGTTTACCATCTAGAAAATTAAAAGCTTGAATAGAACAACTGACCTATAAAATACCCACTTACACTTACTGGATATTTTTTTCTATCGTATGGCTTTTTATCGGTGAGGAGACCCTTACGGGTAGGTTCCACCTCGCCTTATTTTTGTGTCGGTCACCCATCCGAGAGCAGTCTTGAATGTTTGTTACTTAACCACATGATTACACAGATTACTTACTGGATATGAATTTCTGTGTTAAAACAATGCATATCGAGATACAGTAATGGGAAATATTTTCCTCCTCTTGCTTCTTTTTATTCTACTTCTCTTCTTCATCTTCTTCTTTTCGTCTTCTTCTTCTCCTCCTTCTTCTTCCCTCTCTTCGTCCTCTTCCTCCTCCTCCACCTTCTTTTTCTTTTCCTCTTAATTCTTCTTTCACTTCCCCTCCTCCACCTTCTTCTTCTTCTTCTTCTTCTTCTTCTTCTTCTTCTTCTTCTTCTTCTTCTTCTTCTTCTTCCTCCTCTTCTTCTTCCTCTTCCTCCTCCTCCACCTTCTTCTTCTTTTCCTTCTTCTTCTTCTTCCTCTTCTACTTCCTTCCTTCTTCTTCTTCTTCTTCTTCTTCTTCTTCTTCTTCTTCTTCTTCTTCTTCTCCTCTTCTTCTCCTCCTCCTCCACCTTCTTCTTCTTTTCCTTCTTTATTCTTCTTCTTCTTCCTCTTCTTCTTCTTCCTCCTCCACCACCACCTTCTTCTTCTTCTTCTTCTTCTTCTTCTTCTTCTTCTTCTTCTTCTTCTTCTTCTTCTTCTTCTTCTTCTTCGTCTTCCTCTTCTCCTTCTTCTTTTTTTTCGTCTTCCCAATCTTCATTTTCGTATTATTGTTAGGGTGGCATACTTTAGGTGTCATCTATCTGAAAAGAGGGAACCACACTATCACTTTTCGACTGGGAATTGCAAGAAAAGAATAGAATAGATTCGGATGGACTTGCCCTTCGAACAGCAGAACTGAATAGGGCAGATAGGGGCAAAAGGTGGTCACTGAGCAAGAATGGACCGCCGTCTCTAGGGAGAAAAAATACCTTATCAGGAAATAGGAGAGTTTTTGAAAACTTCAAAAAACTTCGCATAGTTTAGCAAAGACATTCTCACTTTTTTGAGAAAGTAAAATTAAGAGGAATGGTCATTTGTACAGAATAATCACCAGTATTTATTGATTAATACATTAGACTTAGCATTATTAAGGTATCAATAATTTATTATTGTCAACTAAAGAAATAGATACATCTAGATAATAAACAGGCTATCTTGCTTAGGTAATTTACGTTCTTAGAAAGTATTCTCATTTGTATGGACATAACAATAAAAACTACTTGAATCTTCAAGAATTGTAAATACTACATTAATCAATATTGGAGATTGATATACTATTGTGATATTTCAGATACATGAAAACTTCAAGTGTAAAAAAAATTGTACACAGTTGTATGAAAAGATCAGAAAGTCCTGCCAAATTTTTATGTTTCAAATTTATAACTTCTACAAAATTTGATGAATTTTAGAACCTTTCACAAAAGTTTACAAAAATGTGATAGTCGATTGTCAAAATTCAAGTTCTGAGGATTTGCAGCTACAATATAGGCCTTATATCATCACCGCCTAAAATTTAAATTTTTAGAACAGATCATTTCACAATTGGTTACAAATAGAATCATGAAATTTCGAGCATACAAGCTTGAAGGTATTGTTTCGCAAACCTGAAGTTTTGAGGAAAGGAGTAGAATACTGTGGAGCAACAACCAAATCATAACTGAAAAAAACTTTTTTCAAGATGAAAACAGAATTAAAATCGAAATGCGAGTGAAACGGAGAAAGGTAGATTTAATATACTTTGGTAGTGGGAGTATAGGAAAACGAGCAACCTATCAAAAATCGTATTATAGTTTTTGGGGCGACTTCTATAAGCCGCTACAACCTGTCTCGCTGACTCCTATTCTAGTAAACGGGTGACTGACTTTTCCCAAAAGAATATTTCACGCTTTTGTAAATATATTCGAAGAGCAGAAAGGATCTGCTTCGCTCTGGGTCAACCCCCGTGTTTTTAACTTGTTCTTTCGCTTGTCAAAAAGTAGATAGGTGGTGGGAATTGAGAAAATTAAAAGAAGAGTTTCGAGGATTGTGACAGAGAAAGAGAGAAAGTGAGAAAGAAAAAGTGTGAAGGGGACAGAGGGAGAGAGAGAAAGATACAGTTGAAGAGAACTAGGGTAGAAAGTGGGAGAGAGATAAAGACGGAGAAGGAGAAAGTGTGAGAGGACGAGGAGTGAGTGAAAATGGATGATGAGAGGAAACAAGCGGGGGAGTGACAGAGGAATAAAAAAAAGAGAGGGAGAGAGAAATCCTGCAAGGTTGAGAGAGAAGGAGTGAGAGACAGTGTGTGTGAGAGAGTTAGAGAGACAGACTGTGAGAGAGAGAGACAGAATGAGAAAGAAGGAGTGATAGTTTGTAGAGGTGGGAGGGATGTCTTTCGAAAATCCAGTTTTTTTTTTTTTTAGTTTCTGATAGAATATAATAATAAGAGACAGTTGGTTGACTTCTATGTTATTAGGTGTCTTATTCTGAGGGGTGAATCTGATTTTTGTTATTCTTTTTCTAGGAAATCGAGTTTTGATAAAAAACAATTTTGTTTTGCTTCTGGTTATTTTGTATTGGGTGAACTGAGGTGAAGATTATTCTAAGATCTAAGTGTTCAAGTTTGGTTTGAAGTCTTATTGAAAACATTTGGAGTAATGCATCATGTATTTCAAATTGACTAGAGATTGAATTTCAAATTTGAATTCAAATACTGATAGCTCCTCTATTTATCTTTTCAAAAAATGTATTCTTATTCTCTGTGTTCCTGATCACCTTATTGTCAGGAACATCTCAGTGTCACCTTATTGTCTTATTGTCACCTCATAGTCTCTCTTCTTTCTAATCAAAATGATTGTGTAAATAATTTTCTTTTATTTTTCTATTTATTCATTCATATGTCCTACAAATACAAGAGGAAAAGTTATCAAATAGCAATCATAATCCTCTAGGAAGCTTTCATTGCACTATACTATAAGACATACATAATACAATTTCATACAAATTCGTTTTCAGTTGACACACTTGCTGTTTAGAGTAGCATTTATTTGTAAGATCCTCCATTTTAAAAGTGGGCGTAACCGTTCTCAGAGAACTACCAATCACAGAGCACTATTCTCTCCTAGCCTAAACCGCCATTTTGTAACCAGTTTGCCAATAGCATGAGTGGGGATACGAATCTATTATCATCATTCAATATTGTTACTTTTCTGACTCAATTTTTGAATCTGTTCTATTTTATCAAATGTATTATTCCATCTAGTCTACAAGTTTCTCCTAGTCTACTATTTTCAAAATCAAACTTTGTTAGAAATTTTCTTGAAGTGTAATTTAGAAATATGATAACCTATAATATTGTACAAGCGGAATATTATTTACTGATACTTTGACAATCTCTTGAAATTGAAAAGAAAAGTGAAGCCTGTACTTTTCCAAATAAGAGCAACATGTACGAATTTTTTCGCAACTTTTCTCATCAACTTTTTCTTGCTGGTTCTATTAACTGCTTGATTAAAGGCACCTGAATTGAAAATTGATTACTGTCATTACAACTCATTATTGTTGAATATAGTTAGCCTACAACTCATTACAGTTCATTACAGTTGGGTATAATCTAAGTTTTCTATGTTAAGGAATTCTATCAATGAAATGTTATTCAATCCAGTAAATTCAAATTAGTTTGTAGTTTGAATTTCATTATGTAAATTACCAAAATTAAGTTAACTAGTATTGATTATTACTGATTTGATAGTGAAACTACTTTAGTGTCATTTGTTCTATTGTGACTGAATGTTTACTCAAGTATATTGTAGTATATGTAGTTGTCAATAGCAATCCAGTGGTTAGCTAGATAATAATAATCTTTCCCCATCGATAGTTTAAAATAGCCATATAAATCCAATGATAACCTCACGTCCACGGATCATTTCCACGGATAATCCCCTAATCCCAATCGTAGTACCTTAAGATCCGGATAAACTGAGCTCTTATCCGGGTAGTAAATTTCAAAACAGAACACTCAACTTCCAGCAACAAAAAAAAGGGCACAGAAGAATGTAGGCAGGAAAAAATGAAACACAATGAAGAAAAAAATCAGCGAAAAATAGAATCAAAACGCCAGATCTAATCAGGAATTTTCGGGTTTTGTCTCTTTTGTGCGGTTCTTGAAAACAGGGAGGAGATGGGGAAAGAGAAAGTGAGAGAAGAAGAAGTAGTGGTAGAATAAGAAAAGGAGGAGAAGGAGGAGGAGGAAAAGAATAAGAAGTAAAGAAGAAGGTGGAGGAGGAGGAGAAAGAGGAGGAGGAAGAAGAAGAAAGAAGAAAGAAAAGAAGAAGAAGAAGAAGAAGAAGATGAAGAAGAAGAAGAAGAAGAAGAAGAAGAAGAAGAAGAAGAAGAAGTATAAGAAGAAGAAGAAGAAAGGGAGGAAGAAGATATCTAAAAAGTAGTCTTATCCTGTAGACATCTTTCTGGTAGTTTTTTCATCTCCTGATTCTGAGTGAAACTTAACAGAATTAGGCGTGTGGAAAATTCAGTAACAAGAAGTTTAATGTTTTTTATCTCTCTTGCTTCCTCTCTCTCACACTCTCTCTCTCTCTTCTTCGTCTTGAGTAGATTATATGCTTGATGAAACGAGCCAGCAGAGAAAAGAAGAAGCCTAAACAGGTGTCTTTACGGCTTAATATTCTTTTTCGCGCCTCTCTCTACCCCAGTAAATCGGGTTTAGAAAAAACGATAAAAATTCGATACTCGAAAGATTGGTAATGAAGCTTGATTGGGTATGTGGTTGATAGGTTTTTGTGTTGTTTATGACTACTTGGAAGTTAATTTGCGTGTTTTTCTTGAATTTATCAATATTTTTTCAAGATTGATTCATGTGTAAGCTCTTTGATTGAAAGACATGTTCATTCTGATTATATTATCTCGAGAACATCACAATGCTCTGTGATTTGTCCAGTGTCATTAAAATCACACCTTGTATATTTTGTTCCTGTTCCTTTATTGAAAGAACTGCTTTACATTTTGATCTTGTAATTGTTATAGTAGCATTCATTTAATTTGGCAGATGGCAGAAGATAGGTAGATAGAGAGATATTATTTCTTTGCCATCGGACTCTACGGTCATCAAAAACGTCAAGGTGGAGGTGGATGAGAAGAAAAACGAGGCGAAGGAGGAGGAGAGGGAGGACTATAGTAATAGACAATATTAGTATAAATGTCTAGTCTTGAAAAATATTTTTGTATATATTAATAAAACATATTTATATGTTATTATAACTTATAAAACATGGATTTGAACTACAGAATTGGATATTTGTTTTCTCATTCCTTAATATTGGGATTTTTGCCGATTCTAGCTTCCCTCTCATTAATCTTTATTGCTTAATTGATCATTAAAAAATAACTTGCACTTTTGCGAATTGCCTCTTCGCTAGCCATATCTTCAAAACCCCAAGTCTCCAAAGTTTGAGGTGACGACCCACCCATTCCCAGCTGTTTAAAACCTAGTTCGACAACACCATAAAATCCTAAAAAAAGGCATCGTTTCCCTTTTAATAATCTACCGACAAAGCATCACAGGTAGATACGACTAATTCCAGTTGAAAATCTTCTAAGAACACACAAAAACCTTTGTTTATCATGTTAATCTTCTAAAAAACATATGTTTTTAAGGATGGTTGGTCACTTGTCTACCATTTATCTTGCGGGGAAAATTAAGTGAGGTTTATCGTTATATGATCTTTTACCTCTTTTTTATATCTTCTAGAAGACGTTGTTGTGTTTGATACCTGTACAGCACACTTAATGATGTTCTGTTATCTTGAAGATGGCATCTAGATAACTCTACCTGTTACCTAGATTAGAGAAGGGTGAGTTGCAAATTTCGAAAATGACCTGTAAAAATGTCTTGTCCCCGAATTGTTTCAGGATGAGTTTACAAGTTTTTTCAGCCATTTTTTGTGTGTGTCTTCTGGAGTCGGTTGCAGGATTGAAACAGGTAGAAGAATCATTAATCAAATTGTGGGCGGAGCAATTTATCAAAAGCTGCATTTTTCGAATAGTTGTCCTGTCCGCGAGAAGATTTAATGGAGTGTGACAGGGGTTGAGAAATTTCGGAATGTTGGGAAATTGTATAAATTATTATAATGTATACATGTAAAACACTAGAAATGGAAGACTCTGCAATGCTCCATTGCAATCTGTATAGCAAGTTAACTCGTTTTCACGTTACAATTGGCATATGTCATATGCTAGTTGCCAGTTTCTATCATATTTTAGGTGTAGGAACGCTCATTAATTCTTATGAATGATATTATGTTGTAAGTATACTGCGATTCATTTAATTTGACGCTTGGCAGTCGGTAAACAGCTGATGTTAAGCAGCTTTGACACAATCTTCCAAAGAATTTTCAAAGTTTTAAAGACCTTTGAAGTATTTTAAGACCTTTTTAAAGAAGACCTTTCAAAAAAGACCTTCAAAGTCTTTTCGAACGCCAAGCGTCAAATTGAATGAATCGCACTGTACATGATTACGTTGTACCATCAATGGAATTCATTCTTCAAAACTATTTCTAAATTCTCATAAATACGATGATTAGAAACCAGCAATCGCTTTCTTTATATAATAGCACTAATTTAATGCTATTAAATAGATAGGATGGCATTAGATAGATAGAGAGATATTATTTCTTGACCAATTACCCCTCCACATTCTCCTTCTTCTTCTACTACTTCTTCTTCCCCTCCTCCTCCTTCTCCTCTTCCAACTCCTCCTCCTTCTCCACATTCACATCCACCTCCTTCACCACCACCTCCTCCTCTTCCATCTTCTTCTTCACATCTACTTCTTCCTACTCCTCCTTTTCCTCTTCCTTCTTCTTCTTCTTCTTCTTCTTCTTCTTCTTCTTCTTCTTCTTCTTCTTCCCTCCTCATTCTTCTTCTTCTTCTTCTTCCTCTTCTCTTCTCCTTCTCCTCCATCTTCTTTTTCTTCTTCTTCTTCTTCTTCTTCTTCTTCTTCTTCTTCTTCTTCTTCTTCTCCTCTCACCACAATGGACCAGCAGCTTTGAACAGATGTTCATCCGAAACAGTATTTTCGGTTCTCTCTCTCTCTCTCCTCTCTTCTCTTTCTCCCCGTGTCCATCCTATCCATTGGCTATTGTTATCATTGAACACACTTGGCCAGCTAAAAGAGGAGAGCCGAGAAAGCTGCCGGATTATAATAAACTTTTCACTGTTCATTCGTGCATTATGCTATTATTACAATGCTGTTGAGTGCGTGTTTTTAGTAGCCTCATTACAAGAGTATTACCATTGTTATCTGAAGAATACGGGCGCGCGTTTTACGCTTCTAAAGCTTGTGGCGGCTTCACTATTCATGTTTATGAGTGTCTTATTATAAAAATGATTTGATAGCGATCAAAAATACTGGACTTCCTTTCCATGTGTTCACGTGTTCTACATATGAAAATAAATATTCAGTATTTTGAAGTGTGAAATTTTTATAAGTTACTTTTGTTTTGTACACGATCAAATTGCACATCCAATTATAGTAACATTGAATTGAACAGCTGACTTGTAAAGTACTCACACTCTAGACAAGCACATTATGGTGGTCTAAAGGAATCAATAAAATGACGTTACTATTGTTACCTATGACGTCATTATTTAATGTTTGAATTCAATTACCTGACAAATTCTTATACCCGTTTCACAGGAAATCATTAGATGATAAATATCAAATATCGATCAATTTGTTGTAAGAAATTTTTAATGCATTCACTCTTCAAAGATACAATACAAAGATTCAACAGATTAATAATATAGAGAAAGACAAATTTTTCACATGATCTGCATTGCCTGTATGCGAAGAAAATTCGAAGTCACCTTGCTACAACAATTTTTACAGAGTGAGGGGTGAAAATGAAAGGAGAAAAAGAAAACTAGATACAGCCCAGAAAAGAGAGAAAAGAGAAAGAATGCTTAATAAATTGAGTTAAAGGGATCATCTGTCATAAGAGTTGCGAGGTCAAGGAGAGTCAAACCTAAAAAAAAAACCACTAGAACAACAGAATTCCTACTAGACGAATTAGGGATATAAGGCATGTATCCAATGGATGAGGGTACGATTTCCCGGTATATTCGAAACCACAATGTTCACCAATTTTATAAATTAACAATTAAACTAATCAATGCGCAAACAAAGAAATTCATTTCAAACTATTAAAAGTCTCAACACCATTTTCTCTCTATAATCAGATTCATTTTATTTGACGCTTGGCATTGGATGGATAGATAGAGAAATATTATTTCTTGACGTTGCTGATGACCGTAGAGTACGATGGCAGAAAAATAATATCTCTCTATCTATCTATATCTATCCATCTAATGTCAAGCGTCAAATTGAATGAATCTGATTATACACAAAAGTTGACAATATTCGTATAATCGGCCGTTTATTCAATACCACAATCTCTACCAAATCAATAAACAATCAAACAAACATCTGTAAATAAATAGACAAACAAAAATAGTTATTTCACTTTATTGTCACGACAAGACTATCTGTTTACACAGAACTTGACAATCTGTGCTATCAGTTCATCTTCTACAACATCTATTTATCCATCTACAAGCCATATAGACGTGTGTTATGAAAATATTTACACAAACCCTAAAAGGTCCCTTGTGTGTGTGTGAAGTGGGGAAGTCTAGGCACCCTCAAGTGTGGTTTTTGGAGGGGGAAGGGGAGCTGGTGCTCACCCCTCCAACAACCCTGACCCCAAAATTTCGCGCAAATAGAACTCAAAAAGTGAGAAGTGCTTAGCTGAAAAGTGGGGGAGACTCACGAGAGTATATTATGAACGCCTGGATGCTGCTACAGACCTATTATAGTATCCCCTATCTTTATTATATCTATATTTGTATATTTCTATGGTTCTTATCCTAACTGTAGTATTCTGTAGCATGGTTGTGATATATATACGTGTGTGTGGATTATTGTATAAAGTCCTTCAGTGTTTGAATACTCGCTCACTCCCCCATCTACCCTCAAGTATTATTGTCCCATCTAGTAGCGGTCTTTTATCGGGCCTTGAAGTATTCTATAGAACGGGTAATTTGAGCAGTTCAGTGAGTCTGTTGAAGTTGGGATGAACCGTGCTATTTAGTGAACGGGTGTTACTTTTGTTATGTTCTGTTCTGCATGAAATGAATTTTTTATGAGGTGAGGGTGGAAATGCCAGACCTAACCAGGAGTCAAACAAACGAATACGAAATTTATGCATTTAATTCATTCGCACTGAAGTTTCCAGGTCTCCTAACTTTCGCATTTTTGTAATATTTTGTATTCCTTGTTTATTTTGTCGATTTGAGAAATAGAATTTCTTTCTTTCTTTTCTGCATTTTCTATGTATTGTTTGCTTTCTATTCTGTACTCCAAATATGTCTCTTTCCAAACCTATTTCAACTAGTTCCAATCAATCTTCCATTAATTCTTGGTTGATTTTCCAATATTCTTGTTGATTTTTCCTATCATTTACCAACTACTTCAATTCCTAGTCTCTAACATCTTTTTCCAAACCTACTCCACAATATCCCAACTGTTTTCAATTGTACTATTACTTCATTCCACAATATTTTTGTATGTTTTTTTACATTTATTTTCCAACTATTCTCAGCTTATCCTTTCCAAATCTATTCCAAAATTTACTCAACTATTTCCTATTTCCTTCCTACCTATTCTTAGTTGGTTTTTCTATACTTTTTCAATTCATTTCTGTCCTAATTTTTTTATTTTCCAATATTTTGTATACTCTTTCAATCATAGTCAAAGTCATCATGAAGATTATTTTGGATCAAAATTTTCAAGTCTTATTCAATATTTGTGAATGTTTTCAATTAAACATTGTTCATTTTGCGAGTCTATCAACCTTTTCTGTTATTGAATCTACTTGATACCTGATAATCTACTTGTTGTTACCTTTTTGGAGTGTTAATTGTGTAAGTGATCAAACGATTTTTGACATAACCGGACTTTGGACTTTGGACTGATTTTTTTTCCTGATATTATATTTTTGAACAAATTAATGAATCCATTTATCAATATGAATCCATTTCTGTCTTAATTCTTAGTTCATTTTCTAATATTTCCTGTCTTTTTTTGCAGGTGAAAAGCCGTTCAAATGCGAGTTCGACGGCTGCGACCGCAGGTTTGCCAACAGTTCGGACCGAAAAAAGCACTCGCACGTACACACGTCTGACAAACCCTACAACTGCCGGGTGTCCGGGTGTGACAAATCCTACACTCATCCGAGCTCGCTCAGAAAACATATGAAGGTACATTCATTTTATTAATTATTTTGATAAGAAGAAAAATTCATAAGAATTATTTAAATATGCCATAAATTTGAATTATTAGATTATAACTTCCATGATTTAAGAGCATTGTTCGATTTTGTTCCTAAAGGTGATAGTGTAAATAGGCGTAAATTTGATTACACAAAATAGACAAGACAGAAGAGATTAGTGTAGACACAATAATTCACATAGCTGCTTATGAAGCAGCACACACCGATGCAATGACTAATAATCGGTGTGTGTTGCTTCATAAGCAACTATGTGAAGTACTGTGACTAAACGTGACTAATCTCGTCTTGTCTTGTCTTGACTAAAACGCGCTCTAATAAGTTATAATTGCATAATAACTCATTAATAGGTTACTATCTCTAACATTTAGCAGCATAGAGAGTCTGTGCCACGTCCCTTCCTCGTATATATGAAAAAGTGCTCACCCAAATTTTTCCCATGTCAGTTACTACACTTGATCTGCCTGTTTAGCGTGATATCGCCATTTTCTGAAATTTTATCTCACGAGAGAAACATTCATGAGTCCTAAGGTCTTGAATCTCAAGCCCCAAGTCTTCATTTTTCAAATTGAGAAGAACACTTCTATCTCATCCATGATCTAGAAACGATATAGACTACAATCCTCCCATGATGGATAAATTGATCGTCGCTGTATTATAGTGCCAGTCACTGATTCGATTATTTGTTGTCCATCACATAACTATTTGTCTGGCTTACTCTGGTCTGAGCTGGGCTGGCTATCATTCTCTCAGACCACTTAGGACAAGTCAAATAAAACGAGCGATACATCATTCATTCTTCATGAGACAGATCTTCTTTTTCTGATCGTGTCCACATTATTAAACGAACATAATATCTTAACCTTTTACCCAACTCTTTCTTTTTCTGCTTCTTCTTGTCACTCCTTCTCAACCTTCTACACTTTCAGCATCTTCTAACGTCTCTTTCCTACCCTCTTCTTTATCATTTTCTATTCCAGTATCTTCTGTCTACTCTCTTCTCTGCTTCTTCTTCTGTGTCTTCTCCTCCTTCATCATCTCCTTCTTCTTCCTCTTTTCTTCTTCTTCTTCTTCTTCTTCTTCTTCTTCTCTTCTTCTTCTTCTTCTTCTTCATCTTCTTCTTCTTCTTCTTCTTCTTCTTCTTCTTCTTCTTCTTCTTCTTCTTCTTCTTCTTCTTCTTCTTCTTCTTCTTCTTCTTCTTCTTCTTTTCTCTTCCTTCTTCTTCTTCTTCCTTTCTCTTTTTTATTCTGCTTTCATCATTTTCTATCCCACTACTTATTTTTCCAATTCTTCTTTTCCCTATTCTCCTTCTCAATTTCCTTCGTCCCCTTCTCCTGTTCCCTATTCTCCTTCTTCTTCTTTCTCTTTAACCTTCTCTCTTTTCTGTCTTATACACACCCTACTTCCTCTTCTCCTTCACCAGTCTCATCTTCTTTCTTCTTCTCTTCATTATTCACTTCTCTCACAAGCTTCTTCCTATATTATTTTTCCTTTATCTCGTTTTCTTTACTCCTCAACCTTCTTCTTCTTTATCATCTTCTCCTGTCTAATGATATATCCATCAGAATTACATTGCAGCATGGATAGTGCTACTTGTGGCCAAGACTCGTAAAAACCATGGATCACTTCACTCATGTCAAAAAAGTACCAACAAAAAACCTCTCACAGTAAAAAAAACATGAAGAAGCAGGAGAAGAAGAAGAAGAAAAGAAGAGGAAGAAGCAGAAGAAGAAGAACAGGGAGTAGATGAAGAAGAAGGAGAAGAAGAAGAAAGCAAACTATATTGGTTTGGCTCTTGTAGAATGCATTGGACAACAACAGGGGAACAACTGTAATCCTCTTTTCTTCTTTAGTTTTTTCTTCTCTTTTTCTGATTCTTCTTCTTCTTTTTCTCCTGAAGTCTACCTGAAGACCCATCCATCAATCAGGAATCATGTCATTCATAGTGACTGGCGTTCCAAAAGATAACATTTTTTGTTGTTTTGTTTTGGTCTCTTTGTTCTTCTTCTTCTTCTTCTTCTTCTTCTTCTTCTTCTTCTTCTTCTTCTTCTTCTTCTTCTTCTTCTTCTTCTTCTTCTTCTTCTTCTTCTTCTTCTTCTTCTTCTTCTCCTTCTTCTTCTTCTTCTTCATCTTCATCTTCATCTACTCCCTGTTCTTCTTCTATTCTCTGTCTACTTCTTCTTTTTCTTCTCCTCTTCTCCTTTTTCTACTTTCTCTTGTTCTACTTCCTACTCTATTCTATCACCTATTATCTCTTTTCTTAATAGAATAAATTCAATCTTCAGTTGAATATTAGTTGAATATTATTATTTTATCTTCTTCTAGCCCCATCTATGTTTAATCACAGAATAGAAATTGATCTATTGTTACTCTATGGTTTAATCCATCCTTTCAATTTACTATTTCTTATCTCCTTCTACTTTCTCAATTTATTCTTGTTTCGTCCTCCTTCTTATTCTTCTTTCTCCCACTCTCCTTTCTGAATCTTACTTTGTTACTTCTTCAATTCATCTGTCATTTTCTCAAATTATTCTATCCTGCCGAAGTCTCAATACTCCCCACATGTAAACTTCTAATATATTTCTCTATCTCTCTCTGTATCTTTTTGTCCTTCTCTCTCCTTTTCCGTTCATTCTAGTCTTTCAATTTCCACCCTCTTTCTTGTTTAGAACAATTCATCTGTCATTCCCCTGTTAACAACAGCCTTACGTTTGGTTTTTGTGGACACAAACAGGAGAGTAAGAACAAAAAGAGACAACTATTCACTTGTCAATGAATCCTTGTAAACGATACACTCTACTTGACATGGCGTAACAAATTTTTGTCATTTTAATGGAAAAAGGCATTCACAAGATGTCATTCTGTGATTGCATTACTGCATGGGAACCTTGTGATGAATAGGATTTCCTGAAGGATTTGAATGCCTATTCGAAACGTTTTGTTACAAGAAACTTTCAAGTTTTTCTTGGAGGGAATTCCCAATTGGGGATTCCCTATTTTGTTTTCAAGAGTGTGTGGTTGTGGGAAAGTTGAGAATTCAAACTCTGCATCTAGAGTTTCTACCATTATTTGGTAGAGTCTAACAAAAATTATGAAAGTTCGTAACAATTCTACCAGCAGAAGTGAAAAAAGCTGAAAACAATGGTACTAGAAATTTGAAAAGTTGGATATAACTTTTTACCGACAGTTGAAGAAGTTAATGTTTGAAGTTGAAGAAGAAATAGTTCGTTTCTAATAGGCGCATTCGCTTTATCGATTGTTAGAGAACAAAGTTGACTAAGTTATAGTTTGAGAGATCTTATTCCTGAGATCTTATCCTTAATCCTGCCTTTTAATGCTTTCTCTATTTGTATATTTACATTGTGACTCTTTATACAATAAAAAACTTACATAATTTGAAGACAAGATGCAAGATTCATGCTTATGATACAAGGTATAGCAGGATTCTTTTAACTTGTCAGAAAACAGCTGATTTAACGTTAGTAAACGAGCGTACATCAATCAGCTGTTTTCTGACAATTTAAAAGAATCCTGCTATACAAAGATCACATTGATAAACGGCTTGTCACATGCATTATGACAGCATAGGACTAAGAATCTGTAATAAGCTGCCTACTGAAATCAAATGTTGTGATAACATTGTTCAATTTAACCCCGGTCGTACACCGGAGCAATAAGCAATAGGCAACTAGCAACATATGGATCATATTATTGTCTACTCTACACACTGAAACAGCTAATTTAGGTGTGCATTGGACTATTTGTTTCTATAGAATAGACGATCATATGATCCAAATGTTGCTTATTTCCTATTGCTTATTGCTCCGGTGTACGAGCTGCCTGAGAGATTACATTACTATACAATTGGCTTGTTGCTAGACCGTTCTATTCTTTGAATGAATTTTTTGATAGTACTTGATGTAATGTACCTGTGACTTTGTTTTATGTATTATTTTTTGTATTACTGTGACTTTTTCAATTACCTATGTTGGTTTACGACAATTATATCCTACGTATTCATTTATTTTTTAAAAAACAAACCTATTATTATGTTTTGTATTACTGTGACTTTGTCAATTACCTATGTTGGTTTACGACAATTATATCCTACGTATTCATTTATTTTTTAAAAAACAAACCTATTATTATTTTTTGTATTACTATATATATATATCGTTCGCTTCAAGGTGCCTAGCACCATCCTTCTTGTGATCATGATTCAATTTTTTATATTTTTATGTCAAGGTTTTCAATCCACAGTTTTGCTTCGTCAGTAAGATTAAAATGTCCTTGGGCATTCAGTTGTAGGATGTTTTGGACATCAGTCCATCCCCATTTATAAAGTGAATCTGCACATCTACCATGACCAGTAATTATGCGATTTCGAGACAACCATGTACGGCGAGGTAAGTCAAAGACCCTTGGTACTTGTGTTGGGTCACCAGGTTTGAAAGGCGCTCTCAATACTGTTTGCTCCCATTCCTTTTTCCAAGTGCCTACTTGATCAAATGAGGAGATTGTTAGCTGCTTGGCCAGCTGACAGGGGGGCCTCCTTGAGGGTAGTCTACCTGTGTGAGCATCAACATATTGGTGTATTGGGAGGTGTGGTTTGTTGAGAAGTTTGGACCACAACCTCTGCAGTGAGCTCATTCTTCTCAGGTGAGGTGGGACAATGTTGCTTAGAACCGGTAGCCACTCTACTGGAGTTGATTTCAAGGTTCCAGTTATCAATCGCATTGTCCTGCGCAGTTGGATATCAACTTTGCTTGTGTGGCTACTTCTAGCTGCACTACAATATTCTCCAGGGCAAATACAAGGGACAAGGCACTAGTTCGGAGCACGCTTGCAGAAGAGCCCCATGAAGAGCAGGCGAGTCTACCAATCAAACTGTTTCTAGTCTGGAGTTTCTGAGCAGTCTTCCAGGTGTTTCTTAAAGGTGAGTGTCCTGTCCAATGTTACTCCCAGGTACTTTGGTGTCTCCTCACATTTCAGTAATTGCCTCCTGAACCTGATCTTTGGCTTGTAGCTGGCATACTTGTTGCTCAGATGGAAGGGGGTGACTACAGTTTTGTCTGGGTTGGGTCTCAGCCTCCAGCTCTCAAAATACTTATCCAGCTTATCAAGGTCTCTGCTCAAAACTGTCTCAGCTACATCAAAACTTTTTTCCCCAGACAGGATAGCTATATCATCTGCATATGTGAATACTTGGGACTTCAATTCTGGCAGGTCAGCTATGTACAAGTTAAACAGTGCTGGTGCTAATACAGAGCCCTGTGGTAGACCATCTGATACCCTTCTCCAATTGCTCTCATTACCTGCTGAGAATACCTTGATGTAGCGGTTAGAAAGCATTTCATTAATGATGTTAATTATTTTGAGGCTTGGCACAAGCCCCAAAACTTCAGGATAAGTCCTTTCCTCCACACTGTGTCATAAGCTGCTGACAGATCAAGGAAAGCAGCAATATTCTTATGACCCATGTCAAATCCTGTTTCGATTGCAGATGTAAGAGCCAGCACTTGATCCTCACAGCATCGTCCAGGCTGAAATCCAGCTTGGGTTATTGGAACAGCAGTGTTTATAATTGGCTGTAATCGATTCAAAATCAAGCGCTCAAACAACTTGAAAACAACACTGAGCAAAGCAATTGGCCTATAACTTCCAGGGCTGCCTGGATCTTTCCCTGGTTTGAGAAGAGCTATGATTTTTGTTCTTCTAAAGATAGCAGGCAGTGTGCTATTGTTGAGCATTTCAGAGAACATTCCTTTCAGCCATCTAATTACACCTTTACCACTGTGTATAATGAATTCAGGGAGAATTCCATCTACTCCAGGTGCCTTTTGTGGTTTCATCATCTTGATGGCACTTACCACCTCATCGTTGGAGAAAGGATCCTCAAGGCTACTTGGAGGAATATCTCTGACTAGGCTTTTCCTGTGCTTCAGTGACTTGCTCACTTCAATTCTGTTAGCATTAGTGAGTTTTCCCCTGGTTAGATTGACTAGGTGTGAGGCTATCTTATCAGGATCAGCTCCCTTGCTCCTCCTTGTATTGTCAGCAACAGAGCCAAGCTTACGCAGCAGAGACCATGCCTTTATGCTTGACCTTGTAAAGTCCAGTGATTCCACCTTCTCAATCCACCTTGCTCGCCTTGCACTGTCCAGTGCTCTAAGGAGCTCTTCTGCAGTCCCCTGGTCTCCATCAGACTTGAATCTTTCATATAACTCAGAGCAGTGAGCATCCCAGCCTGGAATGTATGTCTTGCGATAGCCTCTGGGAATACTCTTCTTAGCAGCTGCCATAACTGCACCCATGAAACGATTGTAATTTTCACATTTGGGTGGAATCCATTTGACAGTTGCATCAAGTATGGCTGAGAACTTTCCCCAGTCTGCCTTTTTCAGGTTCCATCTTGGTGATGGGTACGACCTTATAACAGGAATCTCCAGTCCATACGTGTAAATAATGGCTCTGTGTTGGCTTCGTGGGAAGTTCCTTATTTTGATTGGCTTCACATGATCAGAAGTCATGTCAGCATATCGAGTGGAAAAGCACAGGTCTGGGTTGTATACTCTATTCCATCTAGCTGACAAGAAAGTCCCACCCAGTTTGGGGTCTTGGATGAGTGACAGGCTGTTAGATTCTGCCCAGTCTCTAAGCAAGTAGCCATTTGGATCATTGTTGTTATACCCCCACTCAGTATGATGACTATTGAAGTCACCCAGTGCTAGCCAGGGATGTTGGAATGTCTGCATGGGAGAATTTGAATTTATTGAAGGGGTTTATAGACATTTGAGATGTTTAGGCCATTTACTTTGATTGTTTGGATAAAGATGCCATGATTGTCTGAGTTATGCACTAATTCTGCATCTATAGATTCTCTTGCATATATTGCTATTCCATATTGTGCATGATTCAGTGCGTCTATCAATTTAAAACCTGTTATCTTCCTCTTGAAGATAAATCTTGATCATCATGGATGGGCGTTTCATGCATAGCAAGCACATGTATCTCTTCTTCTTTCAACATGACACATAAAAATTCTTATTTACCTCTACTTAAACCTTCTACATTAATTTGCATTTTCTTTAATTACGGCCCAATTTTGAGGCCCTTGTCATAGCCCTGAGAAGGACTGTTTGAGTTTGTAAGTACTTGCATCATGATCACTTAGCCAAGTTTGGTGTTCGATTGGCTTGCAAAGTTGATTACTCTTTAGCACCACCCAGGAAACGCGCAACTATGGTGTGTCACGGACGCGAGCAATCTGTATCCCCGTAAATCTGCACAATAGACAATTGACAGTTACCATTCAAAGGTGCTTATATATATGATTATCGCTAATTTCGAACAATTACCAAACCGCCTTTTAATATATATTATTTGGCAGATGTTATGCCAGTCCGCTACAGAAAATTGGAAAACTCCAGAGCAGAAGGGAGGCTCTGGAGTAACTATTGACATGATAAGAAGTGGGAGTTATGGGGTTAGTGCCAGGATAATAGTTCTTGGATAATAAATGGTATAGGACAGGGAATTCAAGGGACCCGGATTTTTGGTGGAGTCTTACCACTCTAGCACCTTGGGATATTAGGACGCTAGTACTGCTATTCTAGGGGGGCAGCACTCCCCCAGATTTTGTATTACTGTGACTTTGTGAATTACCTATGTTGATTTTCATATAATTTATTTATTTATTTAATTTTATTTTTTTATCTATTTATTTATTTATTTATTTATTTATTTATTTATTTATTTATTTATTTATTTATTTATTTATTTATTTATTTATTTATTTATTTATTTATATATTTATTTATTTATTTATTTATTTATTTATTTATTTATTTATTTATTTATTTATTTATTTATTTATTTATTTATTTATTTATTTATTTATTTATTTATTTATTTATTAAAAAACAAACCTAACCTAAAATGTTTGATCTGGCAGGTACACGGCACCGACAAGAACTCGGCGACCGGCTACGACAGCGACGACTCCAACTCCTCGTCGACGGGCTCCATCAGTGTGGCCGAGAACACAGGCAGCACCGGCACCTCCCCCCTCCACCATCCCCACCACCTGCATACCACGCCCTCCACCAACAACATACCGCCCGCCACAAATATGCCAGCTCAGCACACCACCGCGCTGGGCGATGCGTGGTACGTGGGTATGCCCACGCCACCCAGCAACGATCACTCGCCCGTCAACCATCACCATCATCATCATTTCAATCATCATCATCATCACCTGCATCATGGCGCCGCCACTGCTTACTGAGACAGCACCCCCACTTCGCCGCCCAGCTTAGTCACTGGACAACATTTCAGTCACTGGAGACATTTGGGTAATCTATGACTGGAGGGTATGGGGTTGGAATAGGGGGGTTGAGGTGTACAAAACGGGAGGGGGGGAGGAGATTCTTTGAATATTATCTTAGAGAAAGCTTTACACAAGTAGATAACTCATGGTATGGGGAAAACGTTGTTACAATTTCGTGTAATATTCCTCTAAATATAGTAGGAATGAATAATTTCAATTTCAAAACTGGAATAACTTTATTCAGTACAAGAAGGGAGTGGGATTCTTTGAATATAATAATATAATATGGTAATATTCCTCTGGGAATATAGTAGGAATGAATAATTTCAATTTCAAAACTGGAATAACTTCATTCAGTACAAGAAGGGAGTGGGATTCTTTGAATATAATCATAGAGAAAGCATTACACAAGTAGATAACTCATGGGATGGGGAAAACGTTGTTACAATTTCGTGTGGTAAAAATATTCCTCTGGGAATATAGTAGGAATGGATAATCTCAATTTCAAACCTGGAATAACTATATTCAGAACAAGAAGGGAGAGAGATTCTTTGAATATAATCATAGATAAAGCATTACGCCAGTAGATAACTCATGGTATAAGGAGCGTTGTTGCGATTTCGCTCTTCCGTGAAGACTCTTACGTAGTTAGTGTACAGTCAAGCGAATGGCGCTAGAGGTCTCACCATTTGAACACTTGGTGGAATAAGCGCTCACCATTTAAACACATGGTACAATGGGCGCTCACCATTCAAACTCTTGGTAGCTCACATCAAGTACCATACAGTCCTCAGAGATATCGCCAACATCTGCGTTCAAAAACCGTCCTTCACTCTTTAACATGGACATGAACCATCTACTTGTAACGCTTTCTCTATGATATTATCATTATTCTCATATTATCAGTACCCTCTTTCGATTTGTAGAATCTTTGGTTTAAAAAGTGAATCTGAAGTTTAAACAAACTTCAACTATCGTTAAAAACTGAATTGAAACGGAGATGTTGAATAAGGTCCATAAACCAATCAAAGCATTAAACAAGATCGAGTATCTCAGTGTTTCAGAGGACTTAAAAACAGTCGTTAAGTCACGTCAGAGACCCTGAACTGATCAGGAATGGCCTGAAAACTCTGACACCAGACCTGAGCCAGCCAGGTTACACTAAATTATTATTATATTATTCTCTAATCCAAAGAAAGCTAGCCTCAAGGCTGAATAATTCCAGTTTAAAATCTATATGCAACAATGATCTATTCAATAGATAATACATTACTATTTAATATCACCATTTCTCTTACCAGGTTGAGATTCAGTACAAGGGGTGGAATTACTTCAATAAAATTTACTTCCACTACACGATTATTTTCCAATAAATCACAAGAAATAGCATAGATTCCAAATGTATGCTTGAATTTGAATACATTCACTGTTGCCTGTTGAAATGTACACGACTATTATTGTTTGGACATATATATGTCAGCAAACTGAATATTGCTAGTATCAGTTTGCCGGGGGCATTTTTTCTCTAATCAAACAGTATCAATGTTTGAAATACTGGAATAACAATTCAGTAATGCAGTAGTCTAGTGAGATACGCAATTGCATAAACGCTGTTTAAATTTAATTAATCACTCATTTCAATAAACATTATCAATCAGAGATTAAACTCTACACACCTTTGTGCAACGGGGTCCCCCTCTGTGTCTCTTAAATTAACTTTGAATCTCCGGTACACTTGATATGATCTTCCCTTATTCCAGTCCCATACTCCAATGCTCCAGTTATAGTTATCAAAACTTTAAATTATTAAGTGAAGTGGGGGTGTGATTAGTGATGAAAACATTACAAAAAAAAGACATTGTAAAAACTATATTTCTACGAATTACTTATTGTGTTAAACTAAATTATCGTATTGTAATATTGAAACCAAGACTTATACCGTGTGATAAGGAAAAAGTGTATATAAAACTGCCTTCTGCCTCTCTAATCATAGTGTATTTGTGATGTAAATTTATTGTGACCCTTACCTACTTTGTAAATTTACATTGTACAGTCATTTATAGTTAAGTAAGCCTCGTATAATAGAGATTGTCGTATATTTTGAAGCCTTCTGTTTAGCGATGGAACAATGTAAAGTAACGTACCTTCTAAAGTAATGTAAGTCCTATTGAAAAATGCGCGATATACGATTTTTTAACGACTTGTTTCGATAGTTAATTGAGTTTCCCATTTTGGATACCTATCATAAGCATTTACTTTCAATTTATCTTAAAATGTTTGAGCTATCAACAGTAGAACAGATTTTGTTTTGACATCTCTATGTGTTACTTTCTCATCACAACTTTGATGAATAAATGATTGTTCTAAGCTTTGTTCAATTGAAATAATATTCAATTCAATGTATTTTTCAAGCAAAAAGTACTTTTCATGAGTATTTTGTTTGCACTAAATACTGAGTACATTCTATTGTGATTACTGTGATTGAAAATGGATTTTTTCTTGTCTTTCTTCATGTTTATGTTAAAAAACTGTTCAATTACTATCTTTTAACTGGTGATTCTCAATTATGTGCTTATTCAAAGTTTTATTAACTTATTATTTCAAATATTTCTTCAAGTACTGTATGAGCTGACTTGAAGTTGTCGAGGACTTGAAGGTGAAAGACTGCCATTGGCCTACGTAAGCTCCTCCCACAATGGGCGGTTTCTACAAACATCACAGCAATGGCGGTTCAAACAACTAACATAGCAAAGTTTTGTAGAAGTCTTCTTATTGTATAAGGAACTCACCTAGGCTAACATCAGTCTTTCAACTGACAGGCAATTCAACTGCTAATCACAGCCCTCGGTCACGAGTATAAATTCTGATGCACTTTACATTACTATTAGATTACCAGAGATTGTAATGGTGTAACAATCAGCTTCAATATTTTATTACTGAATATGTGGTTTTGACAACTTCAAGTCATCTTATTCAGTATGGATAACTACAACAACATCACCTTTACTACTCTTATACTCTGTAACTTATGTTCTCAAACATTTCACCTAGTTTTGTTCGATTGTTTATTTGTTCTAATCACATTTATCTCCGTTTATTTTCTGTCTAGTGCCTTTCATAAATTATAAATATTGTAAAACTGAAATCTGAATTGAAATATCTACCCAGCCTTTGATTGTCAATCACTATGTGCTCTTCTAACTTTAATTAAACAGCTATCGTCGAGAAACTTACAAATTGAAGTGAAATAAAATAAAGATGAATACTAAAAGACGATGTGTTTTCCTTCCTCCAGAATCCTTATTCCTTTTCTCGCAAACAGGACTTTGCAATACATGAGCATTTATCAGCTATTTAACGGCTATTTTCAAGAAAATCCAAATTGATTTTCTATATTTTAAATTTTTTCAACTCCAAAAAATAACGTTTTAGCATTGTAATCAGATTTGTTTATTGGTTCTCGTTGCATTGATTCCGTTAAATGAAGTCATTTTACGGAGGTTAAATTCAATTGGATTTTCGTGCAACTGGCCGTCAAACTATCGAATTATTTGAGATAATAGAACCGTAATAACCTAATATATGCTATCAAAACTCCTAATGATTGATTGGTCAACAAGGAAAACAAAAAACGTAATAGAAACTTCTTTATTTGAAAACATTCAAATCACGCTCAACAGTATTTTCAAAATTCTAAATAATAGTTGAAATATTCCTGGATTGAACAAAATAGTGAATCTAAAGTCTAGACACTCTTAAAAATTCAATAATAATGAAAGGAGTACATAACAAACATGAATAATCATGGCATCTTGACTGCAAGGCATGCCAAAATACTTGAAGTAATTCTACATTCAGTAATTCTACTTTACAATAGTAAAGTAGACTCACTTTATCACTCTACAACTACACTCTCACAACTTGAAAAAGAGCAGAACCCTTGAAGTATTCTTAAATAAAGTAAAACTCGAATAGTTCTTAATAAAGAGTGAATTCAAACTTATAAACTAGAAACTTAGAATATAATAGATCTAAAAATCAGATCGTTGAGTTCAGCTTAACTTCAAGAACTTTAGAAAACAACTGAGTATGAATATGAAGTATGAGTATGAAGCTGAAGCTCTAGGTAATAACAATAAAAACTCTCAAATGGTATAAGAAATCTTAATGTTCTGAATATAACTTGGAATTCGGTTAGAAGACTCTTGGAAGCTAGTAGGTCTAGCACTTAAAGTTTTAGATAAAAGTAATGTAATTATTGTAAAGATCTTTGAACAATGCTTGAAAATGTTTTTTAAAAGTCTTGAGAGCAAGCAGTTCTGGAATTTGGACATCTGAATAAGCTGAGGCAATTCTACTTCGTATTGATAAAAGTTGTAAATTTTTTTATCCATAAGAACTGCGAAGTTAACACTATTGTATCAATATTAATTGTCTCTGAAATAACGAAATGCAGTCTGTTTTTACTAGTGAATACACTAGTAAATACTGTTGACAATGAGTTTAAAAGCAACACGAAAACGCTCCAGTCAGGTGAGTACCTAAGAAAAAGTGTATTCAGTAGTAAAAATAGAACGCATGTCGTTATTTCAGTGATAGATATTGTTATAGAATTATCTATGAAATAAGTAATAATTGTGAAGATTAAATGTCTGATCACAATCTAAACAAGTCTACGAAAACTGTAGGAAAAATTGGAGATTAGATAATAGACTATTATCACAATCTAAACTTGAAGAAGACTTTGGAAGCTTTAGAACAGAGCGAATCTAGAGATTAGATGACAAGCGATCATTACAATCGAACTTTGGGACGCGAAGCTTGCAAGTCTGTTACTTGACGACTTTGTCAAAGGTTCCGCCTTGATTGTTTGTGACGTCAGAACCAGAGATGCTTTGGGACGTATCTCGAAATCTCGGTCAGATACCATTACTACATCCCTGCAAAGAAAATGAAAGGAAAATCAAAATTTACAATCAATTTTCATCGGAAAAACAAAGGATTTCTAGTAGGAATCATAAGGGAAAGGATTCAAAGGAATCGTCAGATTGATATCCAGTTTTCATCGAAAGAAAAACAAAGGGTTTTGAAAGGATTCGTTGCTGGAATCATGAAAGAAAGGGTTTGAAGAAATCGTCAGATTGATATCGAATATTTCTCGAAAGAAAAATGAAGGTTAATTGAAAGGATGCCTCGTATGAATCATGAGAGAAAACTTTGTTTCTAAGAGTAGAAGAAAGGTTTGAGTACTTCGAAGATGATTCCATGTTGTCAAAGTGTCAGGTAATGTAAGGCTAGGCGTACACCGGTTAGTCAAGACAAGACAAGATTAGTCACGTTTAGTCACAGTACTTCACATAGTTGCTTAGGAAGCAACGCACACCGATTAGTCATTGCATAAGCGTGTGCTGCTTCATAAGCAACTATGTGAATTACTGTGACTAATCTCGTCTTGTCTTGTCTTGACTAACCGGTGTACGCCTAGCCTGAGGAAAGGATGAACAATAATGAACACATACAAATCAGAGATATATGGTTAGTATATATCGGTACATACTCTCAGAGAAAATGTGAGGTATGGTCAGATTTTTATACTTAATTCTAGTAGAAAAAAGGTTTGTAAATGATTACTTTGAGAGAAAGGTAAAATTGTTGTCGAGATAACTATTGTAAGCGAAGAGATGAAAATTCTTAGAATTTTATTTTCGAAAATTTTGTTCTAGGATTCTACAGTAACCGAGAAGAATAGAAAACGATTGTCAATCTATTGGGTATGTCCACACTTGGTCGATTTTGTTTGCTGCACAGCATGCTACTAATGCTCAAGCATATGCAGCATGCTGTCCAGCACTCGAAGAACGACCAACTGTGGACCTACCCAATCAACTTCAATTACGGAATGGTTTCACAATATCAATATCAGATCTTTAAAAATTTGAAATAATCAAGAGAAATCCTTACCCTCGTTTTTGGATTGCGTTGAGACTGGATGTGTAAACGGAGAGCTTTTTAGGCGATCCTGGAATTTCGATTTTGGAGAGATCGGGTTTGAAGATTTCTGTGTTCAAGTTCATAATTACCACAAAGCTGGGTTCACCGACTAGGGTTCTGGAATAATGATAATTATTATTATTACTATTGACAATAGTAGGGGCTCATAATCATAATAATTCAAAATGGTTTATTGACTGCTTGAGAGGACTGCTAGTTTTCTTTTATTCAACATTACTGTTAATTTTAATTTTTATATTTATTTTTGCATTGAATGTAAGAAATTTTATAAGGTTTGTTTGTAAATGTTGAATAAATGAATTTGAATTTGAAAAACAATTTTGACCCTAGGAAGTATGAAGACATAATAATTGTTATACATAATACTCGAATATTATGTGTGTCTGAATCATATTGCTTTACGAATTCGATTTAGTTTTTGCAATAATATTAATTTCTATTTCAAGCATTAATAATAATTATGAAGACAATTCTATATTTACCTGGTGAAAATAAACACACCATCACCCTGATTGTATCCATGATACTGTCCTTTTTGTATAGTAGCCGTCTGTCTGGCTTGCATCAGATGCTTGTAGGTTTTCAAGTGACTTCTGTCGGCTTTTCTCTGGTTTTCGACGTTCAATTGCCAGTAGTTAGGGTTAACTGGCAGCCAAGTGCCCTTTGATGTTGAGAACCCTTCATGGAACAAAAGACTTTATTAGTGGTTCTCAATTATTATTAACACTAAAGATCATTACAATAGAATAGAATATTTTTTATTTCACTTGCTCAAAAATACAATAACACAATAGGAAAATTATACAGAGTGATTGAGAACTAATAAAAGAAATAGGTAATGACACTGTGCAATAGATTTTAAAATGAATAAAGTTTGTGACCACAGAAGCTTAGTAAGATTTTCCTGAAGAAAAACAATACAAAAATGAAAATACATGGGTACAATTCTTCACAATGTAAAGCTATGTGTAATGAACCATAATTAAAATATACTCTCAATCGACATCTTTTAGCATAATAAACATACCTCAGTGAGGCATTCCAATGAGAATAATTAATATTATTTAGTGGTGAAGCGTGGTATACTTATTTGGTCATCGCCGGGTATATTTCGTATAGGAAATATTTCCTATATTTGGTCATCGCCGGGTATATTTCCTATATAACCAAATAAGCATACCACGCTTCGCCACGGTTAATATTGGAACAGAAGATTAAAACTTATAAATGGTTTTCAATTATTAACATTATAAGGATCATTCCAATGAGAATACTCAATGAGGAGCACAATAATTTAATATTGAAAGCTCCATCATAGAGGATGTTAGAAAGAGATGTTTTCTAAGATCCTCTTTGCTTCCATTCACTTGACTGTAGATTTAATGGAGTAGCTACTTGAATTGAATGAAGTAGGGTGGACTTTTTCCAGTTAAGACACTGCTTGAAGGAGTAGAATAGACAACCATGTTTGTAGAATCTATCATCTTTTGTCAGAAAAATTGTGTAAATTCCTCAAAATATTGTAGTTCATCCTTGTTGGTTTTTGCTCTGTATTTTTTCATTTACAAGTGTAACATCCAATGGCCATACTGAGATTATAGAGTCTATGTATAGCACGATCCTTTTAACTTGTCAGAAATCAGCTGTTCCGGTAATAATTAAACAGTGATTTCGACACAATAATCAAAAGGCTTAAAAGTCTTAAAGACCTTTAAAGTCTTTAAAAGACCTTTTTAAAGAAGACATTTCAAAGAATAACTTTTTAAAAGACCTTTTCAATAATCTGCGAGATTCAGCATTTGTAGGTTAAGTATTGTGATCATATGCTCGTCAATCATATGTTTTCTGACAAGTTAAAAGGATCCTGCTATAGTCTAGTAGACTATTTAAATATGAAAATGCTTAAACTGTACCTGCACTAATCTTATCGCTCCACTGCATAGGGGACCGACACGTGTCTCTGGAAACAGTCAGGTACTTGTCTTTCCCCAAAACTATACCGGCCGGGTCTTTGGTCTGGTCCCATCTGACGAAAACGTCCTCCATTCCAAGCTCCTCTCCGTAGTACGTTACTGCAGTGCCCGGCAGCAGGGTTACCAACATGTTGAATGCATCCGTCATTTCCGCGCCGAAACGTTTGGCCACCCTGGGGTTGTCGTGGTTACCGATCTGCAAAATAAAATATGGGAAAATAGTTTATCCTATTTGGGTACCGGTTATTTGAATATTAACAGATAGTAGGATAAAAGAAAGATAGTAGAAGGACACAATTTCAACTAGATTTTATTTACCAAAATTATTGGAAATTTTGCAAAATTACCATTAATACTGAGTGGCGCAAAAAGAACGGATGGATTTGAGTAGGATAGTATCAGTGGACTAGAGCTGTCTGTGACCGCAGAGCGACACCATTTTGTAGGTTAAAGTATCCAGTTTTAGTATCAATGGCGCAATTGACCTTGCAAAATCGCGTATTTGCCGTTGGACAATATTTCCAATAGAATGAATCTGCAATCGTCGTTCAACGGAGCTTCAGCAGAAAGTTTCAAGTCGAGCTTATTGGCATGAGATTCTTCTTCACTTGAAATTCAAGTTTACTATCGTAAATATCGTTACATTGAAGATATGAATACTGCAATACATGAATTAATTGCTGCCGCTGTATCAAAAGTTAAGGACCAATTTGAGGCTTTTAATGAGCATTAACGCATTAAGGGCGCCATCTTTCCTATGTAATCTTTAAAATATACTCAAGTGTTTTGGAGTTTTTCATACAAATTCTCAAATTGGGTTATTTACTTAGTATTTTGGTGTTAGGAAGATAAATGTATGATTCAAATAAACTTTTTTATAACACTTCGAAAAATATCCGTTCTTTATGCGCCACCCTGTATGATGTTTTTATTAATTAATTACTGTGATTTTTCTCTACTTACAACCCAGTTGGCCCACATTCCTTCTGGCATACTCTTCAACCAACTGTCAACAGTTCTGAGGATTGATATGGCATCAGTTTGAGGTGTGATTTTCGTGATAAGTTCAAAGTTAAACGGCATCTGAGATATGGGATGGGATTTATTACCGTAGTACCACATGGTCTTCTTCAGTTCTGTGTAGGCCTCTGTTAGCATTACTCTGTGAAGGAATGAAGTCGTTTAAAAAACATAAAACATAATGTTAATGTGACAAAAATGTGAACAAGGAAAATTGAAAACAAAATTTTATGTTATCAAATGTGAGATGAATTCTAAAAACAATGTGAAAAAAATAGAGCTATTGTACATTCTTATCATATGATTCTATTTATTTAGAGCTATTCATATTCTTTACAAATATAAAAAACTATGGAAAATCTATAGAGATGGAATATTATACAAAATAGATTAAAACACTTAATAAATACAGAGACACATATTGATTCTTTTCGATTTTATGATCAGGATACAACAGTTGTTACTGATGACTTTGACAGTAAACAATACAAAGACAAGTCTAAAGTATATTTATAAAACTTAAAGATCTTTTAAAAAAAGATCTTTCTAAAGAAGACCGTTTAAAGAAGGTGTTTTTAAAGTCTTTGAATAATCTGCAAGATTCATAATTTATAGTTTGTTTGTGTCAAAGCTGCGTAACATCAGCTGTTTACTGATCGCCAGGCGTCAGTAAAATTGCTGAATTTAACATGTAAAAGATAGGGAAAATCAATTTCTTGATCTCCAGTACCGTCAGAAGATCAGCTGGCTCATAGCTTTGAATAGATTGAGATGCAAGTGAATACTATTTTCTATCCTAATAACCGTGATGTCTTCCGTACATTTGAAAATAGCGCCCCATAGTAGGAAGCCTACTCTGTTACCTGCATAGTGAGAAATAGTTGAGATTAGTTGCTTTCTTCAGCGCTAGATAGCGTAAGCTGGTCTTTGAGTACGATACCTGTCGGATTCAGACAGTGTTCTTCATAATTATCACGATGTTCTTCTATCAGCTTGCATTGTTTTTATCCTGTTCCGCGCTTATTTCATGTTGTTTTTTTTCTTCAATTTTTTGTTCTAATTTTTTTACGCCAATGATTAACTTACTGCGTCGCTATTTCACCTTGTAGTGATTACTTGAGATAGACTTAACAAAGAGTGACCTTGAATTACTAATATTACGGTAATTTCGGCCCAGACTATCATTATGGGTTTGAAAGATAGCCATCACACAGTAATGATCTCTGATTCAGATGATGTTTACTACAAAAAAATATATAGGAATCGGTACGGCTGATTGCACTTGATTAGAATTTTCAACATGCATTGTTTCTATTCTAGTTCCAGTCTAACTTGAGTTGCTTAAGAACAGTTGCTTAGAAATAATTGAAATAATGTTACTTGAAAATTCTCTGATTTCTAATATTGTATTGACTAAATTTTCTTGTGAATAGATTGATTTGAATGAATTCTTATTAATAGTAGATTTGTGATAAGATTTTGACTAATGAGTTCGGTATTATTTTCAAAGGTTTTTTATCTCGAAAATTGGATTGATTATACTGTACTGTATTACTATTTAATAAATTGATTAGGAGAATTGTTTTCATTTTTTTGTGATAATATTTTTTATAATAAGGGCTGAGTTTTAATATTGAATTATGAATTCTCGAACTGAAAATATTGTTCAAATTTAACTAAAATAAGTCGTAATCAAAAACGTTTGCACTAATATAATAAGAAGAATATTATATTGAAAAGTAAGCTCTTCAAAGTTTCAGATAATCAAAAGAATCTGTAAACTAGAATGAGTTCTTTATTAGAAAAAGTTATATAGCTCGTTCATTATTCTTTAATAAGGCCCCTGAATGTACAATGGATTACCTCATTAATGCTATTTACAATATTTGAAGTGTAAAATAATTCATCCACCATATTAAAATCATATTGATATTCTACAGTGGATGAGTTTGTTTTCACTCTGATTATTATAAAAAGTTGTAATGCATTTTTATTTACAATATGATTTATTTTCAATCCATGTGCCTTGGCAAAATGAACGATGTACTCACTTCATCTACTACCTTCTGCTATCTATTGGTGAAACTTAGAAATTCAAATCGAATTATCAATCTAAAGAAAGTAGACTCAGCTAGAAGATAGAAGAAGTTGTATATCACCCAGTACCTACTGCCATCTAACGGCAGAATTCAGAACTACTTTTTCTGAGCAATCAGGAGAGAGAGTGGGAGGAGCGTCTCAGACATTGTAATCAACAAATCAACCCAGTACCTACTGCCATCTAACGGCAGAATTCAGAAGTAGCCTACTTTTTCTGACCAATCAAGAGAGAGAGTAAAGCCATGTCTGTGAGCATGTTCCTAATCTGATTCTTATTCGTGATTGGTTAACGTTAACGCTATCTCTATGAGTTTATGAAATTTTTATCTTTTAGTTTAAGGAGTTCTTTAAAATGTCTGTAGACGTTAACCTAGTCTGGTTCTTTTTTATGATTGGTTAACTATGTCAATTAGTTTATAAATTTTGTTTTTCTATCACTTACTTCCTCTCAGTTTTATGAGTTTCAGTGAAGTTGTCCATCAGTTTCCTCCATGATCTGATAACTTCGAAAGTTTCAGGCTGGTCCATTGTCTCAGTATGATTTAGATTTGCGTACATATTTTTCGCTTTTGTTTCATCAACGTAAGCCTCATCCTTGAATGAATTCTCCTCCACTAAGAATGGTACCGCGTCCACTCGGAAACCGTCCACTCCGTTACTTAACCAGAATGTGAGAATTTCCTGTAGAAAAAATTAAAAATCAGAGATAGGCCATATAAAATAAAATGGATCAAGATATCAGATAGAATTGAATTTATCAAGCAAAAGATTTTCAACATACGATTAAATTTAATTAGATTGGCTTTCGTGAAATCTAATAGTCTTGTAAAGAATTCAATTCTCTTGAGTCACTCAACGCATTAAACGCACGAGACTCATGAATTAGTAGGCTGTCAAATTTAATCAAAAACAGAGAAAATCAAAAACAATGAATTGAATTTCTATTCTCAATAAATACAAGAAAATATATACATGACAAAAACGTAACATTGTAATAACATACAGTATTGTACGAAATAATAAAAATCGAACAAAATTAAACTTATTCAGAAAATAATTATATCCCAGCTACAACTTACGGACCGCTGAAAGCCTGAAAAGAGTCTTATGCAAAATGAAATTTCCGAAAGCGATAGCAAAATACGTGAATTTTTTCAAGGAAAGAAAAATATTAATACGTTAAATGTACAGACAGTTTAAATTAGAACAAGTTTAGGATCTAGTTCATAGAAAATAAAATAAATGAATGTATAATCATAAATATCTTATCGATACTTTTCCCTACATACATCAAACTGGTTACATTTGATTCTCTCACTGAATATTGGTTCAACTCTTCCAAATTCCAGTTATCAATCAATTTATTCAAACACACAAAAAAATGTGTCTGATGATGTCCAACACCAGGATGAAACGATCGTCACTATGTAAGTAAAGTCAAGTTTATTCTAATTAAAAATGTTTTTAAAAAATAGTGTTAAGAAAAACAATCTGCTTCTTCACCTCTCCTTTGCTGTAGGAAATAGGAGGAATACATATTAATAAGTTCCCTAGCTTGTTTCTGGGAGTAGTGGTAATATAATGTAATACAGTGTAATTGTAATGTAATATAATGTAATATGATGGCCTACCTGCATCTCTTTCTTGAGATCCTCGTTTCTGTAGTTCAAGTCTGGTTGTTTATTGAGAAACTCGTGCAAGTAGAATTGTCTCCTCTCCTCGTTCCAAGTCCAGGCTGGGTTTATATTGAACACTGAAATCTAACGAAAATAATAGAAATCACTCAAAAAAAGTTGAATAATATGGAATAAATAACTACCATTATGAAGAGAACCGCAAGTATTGCAAATCACACAACTCATTTTAGTTAATGGATTGATGAAAGCTACCAAGAATATTGACTCATATCAGTTAGTATGGAATCGTTACATTGAAATGAATTTGTTTCATTCCAAGTGACCGTAATATACGATGCAGCATTTCTCTGGACCAATCACAGAGCACCAAATTCGAGCGTCAAATGCGTTGAGTATAGTTTGCAACATGTAAGTTTGTTACCAGTTGATTTACGCGGTATTGTCGCCTTCTCGTATTTTATGGTCCTTAGAAAACAGCAAACAATATTGAGTATTGAGTTCTTGCTCAAGTAAATTGAGGTCTCTGCGCTGAGTAAATAATTATAAAGCTGTTAGTACATTATCGCTCATAGAATTTCATTTCTCAGGAAATAGCATTCATATTGCACACCATACAGAAAGACTTGCACTAATCATGCTAAACATGATTTGCTGCGTAATAACAGTGCACTATATCCCGTGTGCTAGTATCTCACACTTTGGCTGTTGAAGCTAATTGATTTGATGAAAGACCTTTTTCATAGAGAATTGAATTTATCATGTAAAATTTCAGAAGCTTTAGAAGGCGATGCAGCTTTCAAGACAGCATATTGTTCATCATACTGTAATAACATCACGAAGAGCTATTTGATTTCTAGGTCAATTTATTGTATGGGATTTTATGAAAATTTGATAGAGTACATTCGTAGAGTAAACGTCTATTGGAAACAAACACTATACAAATCATGTATTAATTATATTTGTATATTTTATTATCATGTATTAAAAATCATGTTTGGAGTAATTGTCTGAATTGAGTGTTTATATTCAGTAAATGATCTATTCAGCATAATCTGTGTTGTAATTATTCTGATTGAAATCCATTTCATTTGAATGATTTTCTCACCCAATTATTTGGAGGAATAGGCTTGCCAGTTTCTTGATCGAATCCTTTGGCGTCCTTCCACACATAGAAGTCATCGTAAGGCTTTTCTCTCTTCACGGATCTCTTGAACCATTCGTGTTCATCGCTTGAATGGTTGGGAACAAAGTCCAGGATCAATTTTATTCCTGAAGAAATAAAAGAAAACCCAAGTTAATTAACAAATTCTGAGACATTAGAAAATCCAAGAGATTTTTTAAATTTTGATGTCACACTTTTGATTGATTAGCTCCGGCAAATCCACCATACTTATGCCAAATCCCATAATATTTTCATTGAAATGATATATTAAAAACATTCTGATATGTTGAATGATTCACCTCTTATTAAATTAATTTTCACAACTATCCTTTGCCAGTGATAGTTTTCATCATTCTATGCGTTTAAAATAATACCAAGAGTAGAGAGCCTATTTTTAATGTTGGAAAAGTTAATTTTGATGTTGTTTCTCTAAAAATGAGTTTGAAAAATTAGTTCATGTTTGCCCGAAATCCTATATCAGAATTTTAAAATTATGTGAGTGGCAGGAATAAAAAATGTTCCAAACCATTGTTATAGACCTTTTCACACTGATGACCACACTGTGATTATACAGTATCTGTATAGTGAACCAGTGGTTGGTAGTAACTTGAGGCCATAATTCCAAAAATTTGACCAACACTGAAATCAAGACAATAAAATAATTCACACACCTTTATTTCTAACTTTATTGTTTTTCACTTGATCTAGCGCGTGAATTCATGAATAGATTGTTGACCAATCAGGAGAAAGTAGGCGGAGCTTATAGTAGTATCTGTAGGCATTGTACCTACCGTAATCTCTCGGCGGAATTCATAACTACAACAGTGTTGCTTCCTTGACCAATCGAGAGAGAGAAGGCGATTGCCTCTACGTTTCTGAGGCATGAACCGCCTCTCATCCTCACTCTATTATAATTCAATTTGACACAGCAATTTTCCTGTTCAATCTATGAAAAAAACTCTACAAATAAAATTCTATTTCCAAAGTTACTCACCAAGCGATTTCAGTTTTCTGGCCAGGCTTTTGAAATCGTCCAGAGTTCCAAAAACCGGATCAATCTGCCTGTAATCGGAAATGTCGTAACCGAAATCGGCCATCGGCGATTTGAAGATGGGACTCAGCCATAGTGCTCCGATTCCAATCTCTTTGAAATAGTCGGCCATTTGTTCAATACCTAGAAAATCGAGAACAACTCTGTGAAGTGTACAGATTATTCCAGAAATTTGCAATGGAAACTTGGTAAAGTGATGGAATCAATCTAGAAATTTTCGAACTACCAAATATCACTTATAGAATCTATCATCAGTTTGGCCGGAGACAATGTTGATGATTACAGTATCATCAAAAAGGGATGAGGTGCAGCTTTGATGATGTGATATAGAAGTAATTACCATAGACTAAAAAGAAGAAGATGAAGAAGAAAAAGGAGAAGCATAATGAGAAGAAAAAAGAAGAAGACGAAGAAGAAGAATGGATATGGAAGTAATTACCATAGACTAAATAGCCCAGTCAATGAAGGGAAATAATAGGCCTTTATGGGAACTAATTAGAAAAAAGCTGAATTTTTGCCTGATGTTACATTGGTATAAGATACGTTTGTACACAAAAGTCCCCGACCCTACCCCTCTTGCTTCCCCCCCTATGCCCCCCCAAAGTTTCGGTTTGCAAGGGTTTTGTATATCGGGTATATCTCAGCCCTCGATGAAGATATTGAATAAAACTTGATCTCATATTTTCCAGGACATTATTACCTAGAATTATGTCACAGGAAACTTAAACGTATCTCGTTCCATTCAAAAGTTATTACCAGACAATGTGAGGGAAAAACGAAATTTCTGCCTCATAAATTTACATTTTGTTAAATAAAAGTTTATACAAGCATATTTTACGGAAGGTTTACATGTAAAACTTGTAGATCTTTTCAAGATCTTTAAAATGATGTATAATAACCCGTATTTAATCACCATCCTATAATCTTAATCCATCCATTAATGTGCGCTAAACACGATCTCGCTGCGCTTGATGGACTGATCCAGGCATAATATTATGTGGTTAACAAAAACTATCTATGATGTTTCTAATCCGACAATTTCTTATATTACTCTGGACTATTAATCTGTATTTGGAGTTGGATTTTTCAGAAAAGTTATAATTCAACAGATATTTCCAAATTGACGACCATTTTTTTTCTTATTCTCATACATAAAGTATAGGCCTAGCCTACAGAAATATAAAACATAATATCATTGTATAGTATTACGAATCCCTATTCCACAATAATAGATTTAAGAACATCTCTATTGAATTTTGAATAGATGGGTCTACTATTTTAATGTTTGCTAGGGAAATTATGGCTTTAAATAAAGCAATATAGCCACCGCCGCACCATTGTAACTTGCTGCTGAAGGGCACCGCTGAAACTGTTTACAGATAATTTCTACGTAATTAAAAATTTCTACTAACGAAGTCCTATTCTTTCAGGAAACTTCTAGAATACGATTATTTTTGACAAATAATGTTCCATTGATAGTATTTCTTTATATCTTATTAATATTGATGTTGGTAACTAATGTTGGTGTAAGTCTTGCTACATAACTTCTCAGTAGACTTCACTGACATATTTACGGTTAATTGCTTACATTTAAAAAGTGCCTTTCTTACCAGAGATTTCATTGAGGCTTTTTAACTCTAAAAAGTTGTACATGCTCAGGATAAAATTTCTTCTACTACAAGAATATTTGGATAATACTGTATTTTCTAGTACTAAAATATTCACTTGCGTATTTTCCACATCCATAATTCATCATAAATGAATGTCTTCTTTAATAATTCCTGCTATCTTTCAAATAAAATTATTCAATAATCGCCCTTATCGTTTATTTATCTATTTTTCGAACCACAAACTTACTAATACCTTGTGACTAGTATGTAAAATGCGTACTTTTCATCCAAGATGAATATTATATACTCATACAACTAGCCGATCTTGAAAGGAATATGAAATTCATGACTTCAAAATAATCAAAGACGTGAAATTCTGTAACAAAACCATGCAATTATTTCTTCGAATGAATACCGACATTCATTGTTGTCCTCAATGAAATCGGATTCAGTTGATGATGAACATCCGATAATTTTTTTCATTAAGTTCAGTTTTACAAAACCTCTTATAACATTGTCCAAAATAGTAAACTTCAGCCGCAACTAAATCAATTAAATCTAATAGCCTATGCTTCACTTTACTGGCCAAATTATCATTCCTATCATCCCTAGTCTTGTCTGCCATTTTGGAAATGAATGATGTATTATAACTTCTCTGAAAAATCCAACTCCCAATACAGATTAATAGTCCAGAAAAATATAAAAAACTGTCTAATAGAAACATTATTTAGATAGTTTTCGTTAACCACATAACCTGTGCAAGGATAGTATAATTATGTCTCTTTCAAGTAGCCTACTATAGACTTCTGCCTTCAACAATGTGATGATAGGCAAGACATAACAGGAAATATTGCCTTCTCTTCTTCAACTCTAACGATTGCAGGCTCCTTTGAAAAGACATGATGCGGTCATCTCTCCTTGCATCAAAAATGAACACAACAGCATAGTTTAAAGCACGCTGCAAATTCCACATTTACATTATTCTATATTTATATCCACTTTATATTAGTGTTTGAAGAGTGGAGAATTCTCAACATTTTGATCAGCATTCGAGATTTTTAACTACATTATTTTTCGTATAAGAAGAGTTTCAATTGAAAAGTTGTGTTTAGTTCTAGAAATGCACGGTAATAGTTGAATTCTTCTTGCAAGGAAGATACTGGCGTTAAAAATCACAAATGGTGATCAAGTTGTAGAGAATATATATTTTTCTTCAAAATCTAATATATATTTTATTGTTTCACTCTTAAACAAGAAAGTAACACCTAATTAAAGAATTGGAAAAATTCATTCATTAACTTTTTCACTATTTGACAGTTTAGTAAATAGCCTCTAGCTAGATGAAGATTTAGGCAAGATATTATCACGTATTTGGGCTTAAATTGTAGAAAATTTCATCTTCTACAGGCCTAGAATCTAATAAACAAACTCTCTGTATAATTAAAAGAAATACCGAAAATGTAAAATAACGGAACATGTTGTAAACTTTTGGACTTACAGAATCAATCGTTTCTGTCTTGTAAAATGAATATTTATAAAATTTTCAATTGGAAATGAAAGAAGAAATCGCGATCTACAATTTGAAACCAATCATGATTTTCTATCATCAAGGACTTCCAAGAAACAGTATTAGCATTTGTAAGCAAAAATGTCACCTTCAATGAATGGACTATTTTCAAGAAACCACCTGTTTAATATGTGCATTGGCTGAGGCGCCGTGCGATTCGAGATCGTGCAGATTGAACTTTGGTGGACTTTTTCTCACGTTCATGTGAAGTAAAATATAGATTGTGATTATTCAAATTAAAGATAATGAAATGCTCTACAACGTTTATATTCAACATTTTTCTGTAAAACAATCATGTAAACTTTATTTGCAAAAGTATAAAATTTAGAAGAAAATCTGAATTTTCTTCATTCTTTCTCAAATAACTCCGGAACTACTAGAGTTAGAGTAGAATAATAAAAAACAAATGATAGAAAAATTAATTTTCTGAAGAATGAAAAAAAGATTGAATCGATATCTCTATTGGAAGCCGAGATACGTTCGATATACGAAACCCTTGCAAACTGAAACTTTGAGGGGTGCTGGGGAAGCAAGAGGGTAGGGTCGGGGACTTTTGTGTACAAACTTATCTTATACCAATGTAACATCAGGCAAAAATTCAGCTTTTTTCTAATTAGTTCCCATAAAAAACCTTTATTGACTGGGCTAAAAGGAACAGAGATTATGTCTGCTATGAATGAATTATCTCTGCTATGACGATAACATAACACTATATATGCGGTTAACTGGAATACCAGTTTGGATAATTCAATTTATGTTGTCAATGCTTTCTTTTCACTCAATTCAAGGCTAAATAAAATAATGTGAAGCATAGTTATAGTACACAACAGGAAAATTGGTTATGTAATATCATAGAGAAGGGTATCTCTAGTATTCTGTATGCTATTACTAAGTATGTTACTGATCGCCAAACGCCAAATTAAATGAATCGCACAGTATCTGCAATTAAAGCCATTACGGCCATTAAGCCATTGAGCCTGCAATTAAACAAACAGCTCAAACAGCTCCATTAACTCGAACAGCTGATTGAATCACATTGGTGCTTGACAATATTTCAATTCAAATCTAACCAATAATATTGATTACAACGATACAATTATATAACAATTCATTATTACAATAACCATTGTTTATAACAATAATTAATTCAAGTCTAGGTCTCTACACACGCAACTAATGTGTTCTGATGAGGAACTCGTTTGAGTTTTTAAGGCAGCTCGTACACCGGAGCAATAAGCAATAGGCAATAAGCAACATTTGGATCATATGATCGTCTACTCTATAGAAACAAATAGTCCAATGCACACCTAAAGCAGCTGTTTCGGTGTGCATTAAACTATTGGTTTGTATAGAGTAGACAATCATATGATCCATATGTTGCTAGTTGCCTATTGCTTATTGCTCCGGTGTACGAGCTGCCTAATGGTTGGGCATAATTATTTCTATTTTCCAAATTACCTTTCAAATCACCCACTCCATCGCCATTGCTGTCCTTGAAACTTCGCGGATAGACTTGATAGATAGTGGACGTTTGCCACCATTCCAATTTCTGTTCACTGTTGACGAAGTAGGCAGCTGATAGAAGGAGGAAAGCCACATGCAACAGGTGGCGGCTCATTGTGGCCTGGATTGATAACCTGAAATTATTCACAAATTAAGAATCACTTGATTGCATGTAGGTTAATAGAGTACAAGCATAGAAAAGCGATACTCTTTAGTATCTGTTATTCTAATCTGTTCTCTGTCATACAAGGTATAGCAGGATTCTTTTAACTTGTCAGAAAAAAGATTTAACGTTAGTAAACGAGCGTACATCAATCAGCTGTTTTCTGACAATTTAAAAGAATCCTGCTATAATGTTCACGAGGATGATGCGCAGTAGCAAGCCTCAATCAACTGATCGTCGTGACGTCACTGAGGATCAAGAAGCCAATTTTTCCTGTTTTTCAAATGTTGAATTCAATTATTTTCAAATAATTCATGCTTTACAACCACCGCAACCTCTCATGGCCTTCATTGTATATTTATCGTCAATTATTTCTAGTTTCAATCCTATCAGTCAGCTAATAATTTCAGAGCATTCGATTATTCACAGACATGCATATCAAATTGCAAGTGATCATGTGATCTTCGAATTCGGTATGCATGCCATAAGTGGGTGTTCTAAATAATTATTAATAATAATAATTAATTTATTTATTTGACAATTATATACTGCACAATATGTGAGAATGAATAAGGCTGGGCTTACACCGGTTAGTCAAGACAAGACAAGATTAGTCACGTTTAGTCACAGTAATTCACATAGTTGCTCATGAAGCAGCACACACTGATGCAATGACTAATCGGTGTGTTGCTTCATAAGCAACTATGTGAAGTACTGTGACTAAGCGTGACTAATCTCGTCTTGTCTTGTCTTGACTAACCGGTGTACGCCTAGCCTTACAGGCATAGCCCAAAACTACTTCAATCTGGATTACACGTTCTAGAGGTTATGTACTTATGTTTATATTATGAGTCTTTTTTCATTGATAATATTGATCCAAAAACTACAAAACAACAATTTTGACTTTTGAATTGAAGATAAATATACGATGAAGGACAGGAGAAACTGCGGTGGCTTGAAAAGCATGTAGTTTTTGAAATCATATAACATGAAATACATAAAAAACACAATTAAGACATGACAAGACGAGATTACTTTAGTCACAGTAATTATGTTGCTTATGGCAACTTATGCCTTATGTTGAAAAGACTGAGAAAAAGGAAGTCAAATTCAAAATAGGCTATAAATATAAGAGTGGGATATATATTTGAGATCTGTATATATTTTTTGTATTTTTATTTATTGGTGTCTGTTGAAAAGGCTCCACAGCACACAGTCATATATACAAATTATTCAGAAGTAGGCCTTCATAACATATAGAAATATAAATAGATTAATTACACACAAGTAAAAAGAGGTTGAATCTATTTCAAGTCAAACTCAAAGAAGCTATAAAACACAAGAATATGGAGACCATGAACTTGAAAAGGATTCACAACGCAAATAAACTGAGTCATACATCAAAAATACAATTGCAACAAGTGAAGGTTAATCTATTCCAAGTCAAATTCAAATAAGCTATATACAACACAAATATATAAAGTCGATAAACTTGAAAAGACTTTACAACGGAAATACACTGAGTCATACATCAAAAATACAATTTCAACAAGTGAAGGTTAATCTATTCCAAGTCAAATACAAATAAGCTATATACAACATGAAATATGAAGACGATAAACTTGAAAAGACTTTACAACGCAAATACGTACTGAGTCAATAAACTCCCAAAACAAAAGTCGCACTATGCCGCTGAAAATTATTCAAACTGAATGAAGGTCACGGCTAGAGCGCAGTCAGAACTCACCTTGTTAAAAAATGACAGCGATAAGGTCCGCGCGCGGGGCAACCTTCTAGCAGAACGGCCAAATCCTCACTGAGCAGATCCAATGGAGATTACTGTATTGTGTTGGTTAGGATGGATCATCGGTGAAAAAAGACGCGCGAGGCGAAAAAAAGGAGTAGAAAAAGACGACGGAGAGGAGACAGAGAAGGAAGGGAGAGTGAGAGGCGTCGAAGAAAAAGAGAGAGAAAGAATAGGAATGAGAGGGAAGGTGACGGAGAAGGAAGGGTGAGTGAGAGGCGTCGAAGAAAAAGAGAGAGAAAGAATAGGAATGAGGGGAAAGATGAGTGGTAGTAGGTCGATGAAGGGAGGAATAGAAGAGATGGATAAGGAGAGACAGAGAAGGAAGAAAGAGTGAGAGGTGTTTAGGAAAGGAAGAGGAGGAGTAAGTGATAGGAGTAGAAGAAATGGATAAGGAGTGAGAGAGAAGGAAAGAGAGGAAGCGGCGTGGATGAGTAGGAGAGGAGGAATAAGTGTAATGGCAAGAGAGAGAGAGGAAGAAAGAGAGGATAAGAAGAGAGTTAGGAAGTTGTGAAAAAAAGAAGAACAGGGAGAAGGAGAGAGGGAAGAGGGAGAGGAGGAGTATAAGGGAAAGTAGAAGGAGGAGAAAAAGATAGAGGAAGAGGAAGCAAGAGGAGGAGGAATTTGAGGAGATGAAGGAGAAGGGAAAGGTGGAGGAAGGGTTGGAGGGGAGAAAGGAGAAGGAGGAAAAGGAGAAGAAGGAAAAGATGAGAAGGAGGTGGAGGGGCGGGAGGAGAAGGAGGGAATAACGACGGCGGAGGCACAGAAGAAACAGGAGAAAAGGGTGAAGGATGGGGGGAGGGAGGAGACTGAGGGGAAGAAAAGAAGGAAGAAGCGAAGAGGAGAAGAACGAGAAGAGGTAGAGAAGGAGGAGGAGGAGAAGAAGAAGGAGAAGAAGAAGGAGGAAATGGTGGTGGAGGAGGGAAGAAGAAGGAAAAGGAGGAGGAGAAGAAGAAGAAGGAGGAGGAGGAGAAGGGGTAAAGAAAAGGAGGAAGAGGACAGAGAGATGAGGAAGAAGTGAAAATAAAAGGACACGGAGAAGAGGAAATGAGTGATGTGTTAGTGAAGTAGAACAGGAGAGAAGTGTGTAGAAGAAATGTTCAAGAAGAAGAAGAAGAAGAAGAAGAAGAAGAAGAATGATGGTGGAGAGAGGAGAAGAAGAGGAGGAGGAGGAGGAGGAGGAGGAGGAGGGAGGAGGAGGAGGAGGAGGAGGAGGAGGAGTAGGAGTAGAAGAAGAAGAACAAGAAGAAAAAAGTAACAGGCGTAGAGCAGTAGTAAAGGTATTGAGGAAAAAGAAATAGAAATAAGTAGAGAGTGAGAAGGTGAAAATGAGTTGTAGAAGAAGAAGAAGAACAAGAAGAAGAAGAAGAAGAAGAAGAAGAAGAAGAAGAAGAAGAAGAAGAAGAAGAAGTAGAAGGCAGAAGAAGAAGAAGAAGAAGAAGAAGAAGAAGAAGAAGAAGAAGAAGAAGAAGAAGAAGAAGAAGAAGCGAAAAGAGGAAAAAAATATCTAACCAAAGTATGCCAAAAAAATCGCGAAGCTCCTCTTGGAATTATAATGTGTTCACGATTGTTCCTTTACTACTCTATATTTTTATATCTGTATCCACATATCGTCTCTACATATTCTAATGTACTTGATATATATGTACTTATCCCTGGTAGGAGATTGATGCTCCACAACTTCTATCATCATATAATTTGTAGAGTGCGCCAAAAACCGGTTTTTTAAATTTCACACAAAACAAAAGCTTTCATACGCGCTAGCACATGCATGATGCATGATCGGGAGTTCTGCGAAACTGAATTGATGAGCAGTAAGTGATGGAGAAGAAGGAGGAGGAGTTGGTGAAGGAGGGGGAGGATGAGGAGGAGGATGAGGTGGAGATATAAGAGAAAGAATAAGGAAAGGTGCTAACCTTGATTAGGAATTGGTTCAAATAGCACTGGGTCTGGGTCAAGAATGTTTGGTGAAATTGTTCGTAAGTATTAAAATATACTTTTCATAGTATAACAGCTTATTATATTCAAGACCTCTTAGTTATTGTTAGAGTTTCGGAATACACCTGAATCAATGCACGCCCTTCACGTTTCTTGTCACCATTGATTAACCAAATGGAATGTCTAATCTAAGCCATAACATGTTCTGTCTGGAGAAAAGGTTGAAATTGTTTCATTTTTCTTTCAATTTCTATTCCTTAAAATTGTATTAATATTTAAATTTAAATGAGAATTAGATGAATCAAATTCGTGGTAGATTTGTGAATTTTCGGCTCAAAATTATCAAATTAATAATTTCAATATTATTTTATGTTATTTTACAGTCTTCATAAACCGGAAATTCTTGTGAGAAGTGTGTGAAAGTATACAGTATAACCTTGTTTTGAACTGTATTACTCATCAAAATTCGAAAAAGAAATACAAAAGACTCGGACTAGTTTTTCTCTCACAGATTATAATAGATAATAATTATTACAATTTGTTAACTGTATCAATGAATGAATTCGCAATCAATTCTCAACAAAGTAATATGAAATAAATAATATCAATGATATGAAAAATTCCAAGGAAGCTGGAACTGTAAAATGGAAATAGTAAAATGGCGTCTGATTAGCTCATTAGCCAATCATATGGCTCTTCGATTTTCTGTAGGCGTTCCACGTCATCAGCATTACCACTCCCATTTTTCTGATTGGTGTTAGTTTCAGCTTTCTCAACAATTTTATCACAAACTCAAATTACTGAATAAATTCAGCTATTTCTTGTTTTATCTCATAATTTTTCATCTCTCCCAGTTTTTTTAGAACAGCTTGACGTAAAAAGCTTCAGTTCAGGCAAAGACAATTCAACTACTTCGTTAATATTTATGCATCAATAATATTAATATAGACAATTTAACTATAGTTAATATTGTCTTTGGTTTAGGATTATGGTATCAAGTAATCTTACAGTATTAATTTTATACTTACATTCACGTTAATACTCCACTTGGTTTAACATTCAACGTTTTCGCGTCCAAACTATTACCACAGAGAATTGAGTAAATAATTAGTAATAAGTAATTAGTAAATAATTGAATAATAATTAATTAGTTATTTTATATTATTGGTCATATTTCCGGAATATTTCCTAAAGGAAATATACCCGGCGATGACCAAATAAGTATACCACGCTTCGCCACGGATGCTATTATACACTATCGACCAGAAATGAATTCCACAATCTCCAGGGAACGCTAAATTAACACACTCAATTCACAATATCACCTATTCAATTACACACTTTCACTCTCATATTTTATAAGAAGCTCAATAATGTTCATTCAAAACCAACACGGCAAATACTGACTCAAATATTGGCAACGAATACTGACTCTGACTCAATATGACAAAATAGAACGAATGAAACTCTGTTACAGTAATTTGCTTTCATGAAGGTTGGCTGTTAATACGGTAATAGTTTTCGGTAATTACTGTCAAGATCTGACGCTACAATTGTAAATTGTGTCAGCTATTATCAGAGGCGCGACACATTATAATTGATGGGTTGACCTCTCATTTTAACATGTCGACAAAACGAGCAGATTTTTAGCTTGATATAACCTTGAATATTGATGGGCGATGGGAGTAAATAAATGTTGATAGTGGAATAGTTTGATAAAATGGCTTAATAAATCGAATGTCACTCCGTGATGAGTAGCTTGTCACGGATATTAAAGACTGTGGTTCCATTTTTTTCATATCAGCAAATAATTATGAGTGACATCATCGTGTCTATGGGAATATGAGTAAAAATTGTCAATATGTATTTAAAATAAAGGATGTGAGTAGAAATAACAAAACATCAGATGAATTTTATAAAAACTGTATTTTAATACGAAAAACAAATACAATACACAGTCAATTAGCAAAAACTTCGAAGAGAAAATAAAGAATTTTTTCGATAATATCTTTTGTTCTAGTGTTCTACATAAAAATGCTTATTGCAAGTATTAATAATTATAATAATAAGTTTGATCTACTACTCGAAGAGTACACCATATATTTACAAACTTGGGAGGTTCTGTTGTACATTATCATTGGTTTTTTCAGCACATTACAAATTTCAAAAGAAAACCGACCGCAATAGCAAACATGGAAACTGTAGTAGTTGTAGCTCCTGATTTTACTGGATTTTGAGTTGTAAAAACCAAAGCAGCTTTCGGCCTTAAGTGAAGAATATCCTTGGAGGTGCTTACTAGATTTCTGAAAATATAAGAGGAAATGTTTTAGTCTAAAATTGTTTAAGAAACACTTACATGAAAAATCAAGAGATTATTGCAAAAAACACGCTAGATAAGAACTAATAGAGAAGGTTGCAAAAAATACCAGTTATGTATTCACGTCGAACTACCACCAATCGTATCAATTGAGTACATCATTTCATTATGGTTTCAGTGTATTTTATTTTTCTAATGTAATGTTACTGTTCACCTTCGTTTCAGTTTACCATAGATTGGTTAACGAGCAAAACCATTTTTTCGATATTTTAATAAATTTGTGTTTGTGACAATTTCAAGTGTTTTCATTCAATGAGGATAATCCTACACAATATCACCTTAACTATTAAACAAAAAATATTGCAAACGATCCAGATGAATCAAGAACTTCGTAATATTGAGGAAAAAATCTAACTTAGAAATCAAATTAAGAAGATAAAATTTGTAGAACGAATATTGATTTTATGGGATCTTTCCATAATAGTAAACACCTTTTGAAATTGACAAACTCCACTTTAATTAACGCAAGAAGAAGAAACAAATTAAGAAGAGTTGATAAGGTCAAGAATATTACTTACCCTCTCTGATGGTAGGAATTGATGCTGGAAACGTAGACGTACATTTTCTCGGGCAAGTTATCAATATTGACTTTGGACAGATCGGGATGCGCCTCTTCGGTTCCCATATTTATCACAACCAGGAATGTGGGGTTGTCTTTCAGTATCCTGAAATTAAAATTTGATCAATGACGTACAATGTTATGTAATTATGTTAGTATTTAAAAGTAGTAGTCCTAGAGAGAACTGCTACACTTATCAATTTGAAGAATATTAGATTAGAAAATAATTGCTCATTAGTCTTCTTAAACTAGATTGCAATATTGGGTGAGGCAGGAAAGGACAATACTTTTAGTTTGAAAAAATGAATAGATAGTATCCTTCTAAGAAAAATTTCAAAAAGCAGTCAAAAAACATTAGTTGGATCACTATAATAACTTTATTGTAAAGAAAATTGTACGCAATCGAATTTTTCTGTTTCATGAATGGATAGTTTTGTTCATTATTTATTTATTCCATATTTTATATTATGCAGAATTGATTTGATAATGAGATGAAATAAAGATATCAACAACCAATAAAATAAATTTTGGGCTCTACTCACTTGAAAACTGAGCGACTCGGATAACAAACATATTTTTCAAATGATGATGCTCTGACGACCCTGCAACCGTACTGTCTGAACGTCATCATTTGAAAATACGGTACATGTTTGTTTTCCGAGTCGCTCAGTTCCCGCGATTTGAGTTTCCAAGTGTGAATAGAGCCAAAAAGGAAATACACAAGATTCACTCCCGTGGCAAAGCGTGGTATACTTAACCGGTCATCGCCGGGTGAAGTATTTCATTCCGATCGCTCAAATGTCCTATAGGAAATATACCCGGCGATGACTGGTTAAGTATACCACGCTTCGCCACGGATTCACTCAAATCTCACCCCCTTCCAATTGCTAATTCAAGTAAACTTTTCAAATATGTATGAAATCATAAGAAGTGGATCAGTTCCGCCAAAATAATATTACATTTTTTCAATATAATGAAGTTGAGAAATCTCAGGCACTATACCTTGTGAAAATGAGTATCCAGTCTCCCTGTGTGTACATCTTGAACGACCCGTATCTGATAGTATCGGTTTTCCTGGCTTCAACGAGGTACTTATAGTTCATCAGATGGCTCACTTTACTCTTCCTCTGCGCCTCGACGTTTATTCTCCAATAGTTTGGATTCACTGGTAGCCAATTGGTTTCGTTCGTACTGAATCCTGAGAAATAAGGAACATACTTAATTATTTAAAACCTACATTATTATGAATTAGAGCAAGGTGTATCAGAAGTAGTGTCGAACATTTTAGGGTATTGTTCCTGGATGATAGGAGACTACAAATGTTGTGTTTGAAGTGTCCAAAACTCAGCGGTTATCCTTATAGCTGACATTTCGTTTTTTCACTTAGGAATTTTTATCTCAAGAACGAAATGTTGTATTGATCTGAAATTTGGCATGAATATTTATGCTATAAAGACTCAATTTTAATTTTTTTTCAATTCAATTTTATTGCCATTTTATAAAAATTGTACAATACAAGTTTTTCAATTTGCACTCAAAACAAAAATAATGTAAATTAGAATAAGTTATTCTAGAAAAATGTATGAATAAATAAAATTAAAAATAAAATACTTAAAATTTCTAGTTGTCATTAGCTTTATGGCATTGCTAGCATAGACATAAAGACATTCTAAGACTAGCATAGACATTCTTATTTAAAAAATGAAATAAGAAATTTTCGATGTAAATTTTCAAAATGGCGGCCATTTTAAATTTTTGATGGCAAATTTCACGAAAACCGTTCACATTACAGAAAAAATTTGCTAACTTTTTGTCTCTTGTAAATTTCCTGTAAAGTGAACGGTTTGTGGTATAAAGTTTAAGAAAACCTGGAAAGAAAAGAGATGAAAATGAAATTATTCTCACCAGCACTAATTCCGCTATTCCACTGCATGGGCGATCGACAAGCGTCACGGGTGGCAGACAAGTAATTCTTTTTGCCCAGCACTATTCCCTGAGGATCGACGGTCTGGTCCCACCGGACGAAAACGTCCTCCATTCCAAGCTCCTCTCCGTAGTACGTTACTGTGGTGCCAGGCAGCAGGGTGACCAACATGTTCAGGGCGTCTGTCATCTCCACGCCGTAACGTGTGGCCACGCGGAAGTTGTCGTGGTTGCCGACCTGAAATCAGACAAAAATTGAAACGAAAATTATTTTTGGTTTTAGTAATCCTCTATTGTTCTCCAATCAACTAAACATCATTGACTCAATCGTTTGGTTTTGCTGTGGGACATCATCAGAATGATCAATAAATTTAGGGCCGGTTCATGAGCTCGGGATTTAGCCAAGTCCTAGTCTAAAACAGGTGGCCACCGTAGCATCGACAAACGTTAGTCTCGACACTATGTACTAAGGGCTCTCTATGCTGCTAACCCACTAACCTGTCGGAACAAACGTTTGTCGATGCTACGGTAGCCACCCGTTTTAGTCTAGGACTTGGCTGAATCCCGAGCTCATGAACCGGCCCTAAGTCTTCGTTCCTTGTAGATACAAAAAATGTACATGATTAGGCCTATTTCATACATGTAAATTTAAATGAGGTTACTGATAGAAAATTCGAGATACATTTTTGATGGATTGGGGTATCTCTATGTTTTTATCATCCTTGATCATACTTTCAACACATGTTCTTATTCAAATTACTTCACTTATAGCACGATCCTTTCAACTTGTCAGAAATCAGATGTTTCGGTAATAATTAAAAAATTATTTCGACACAATAATCAAGAGGCTTAAAAGTCTTGAAGACCTTTAAAAAGTCTTTAAAAGACATTTTTAAAGAAGACCTTTCAAAGAATAACTTTTTAAAATACCTTTTCAATAATCTGCGAGATTCAGCATTTGTAGGTTAAGTATTGTGATCGTATGCTCGTCGATCATATGTTCTATGACAAATTAAATGGATCCTGCTATACTTCTATATGATCCTGCTATACTTGAACATCTGTTTGTTATCTTTGAATGATATTCACAGGTGAAAACTTGGCGTTAAGTTCAAAAATTACTACTCCATAAGGATACATTGATAATTTAAAAGTCCTGTAGAATGAACTCCTTAAGATTCAGGACCTTGATTTATGGCTTATAACCATTCTTGGTTTAAAATGATGTATTATGCAAAGTTTCGTGACAATCGGATGTATGGTATTCACACGTCGTGGAAAAAACGAAAATCCTTAGCTAATTAATAATATAGCGCCAATTTCTATGCATAATTGCAATTTCAATTTCTATGTCGTTTTTATAAGTAAGTACAAAATGCTAGACCAAATATTGATTAAGAATTGGTCGCTAAACGAATAAGTACATGACCCAGCAGCTACTGCTATCTACTGGTCAAATCCAGAGTTAACTACGTTTCAAGCTGTCGACCAATTAGGAGAGAGAGGCGGAGCTTGCTGGTATGTCAGTGGGATCAGCTTCGTAACTTGTTCTTGACCCAGCAGCTGCTGCTATCTACTGGCCAGATCCAGAGTTAACTACGTTTCAAGCTGTTGACCAATGAGAAGAAAGAGGCGGAGCTTGTTGGTAAGTCAGTGGGAGTAGCTTAGTAACTTGTTCTTGACCCAGCAGCTGCTGAAATCTACTGGCCAGATTCAGAACTGGCTGCATTGCTAACTATTGACCAATCAGGACAGAGTAGGCGAAGCATAGAGGCATGGTCTAATCCAGGGATTCTCACTAGGAATTCTTAGAGAGCCAATTGGTTTGCATCAAATTTTCAATATAAATTTGTAAAGTATTTTCTAATTTTTGCATAAAATATTTTAATATCACCTTTATAATTAACATATTAACTCTAAAACAGTCCGAGGGCCGCGTATTGAGGATGTCTGGTATACTCTATGGTCATCAGCAACGTCAAGAAATAATATTTCTATATCTATATATCTATCCATCTAATGCCCAGCGTCAAATTAAATAAATCTGATTATAGTTTCAAGACTATCATGCTGCTAATTATTCCAGATCACTCAATTATTTATTGGCATGCATAGTAAGAAATTTAATCAACAAAACATCATTGACTCTATCGTTTCGTTTTCTTGTGGGACATCATCAGACTGATCAATCAATTCAGTCTCCGTCTCTTTTAGATACAACATGTTATTAGAAAACAAAGCGGTGTTCACTGGTTCACGTGTAAGAATCACATGATCAAGCATATCCTACTTCAAATCTGATATGCATGCCTTTGAATAATCGATTACTCTAAGGCTAGGCGTACACCGGTTAGTCAAGAGAAAACAAGACGAGATTAGTCACGTTTAGTCACAGTACTTCACATAGTTGCTTATGAAGCAACACACACCGATTAGTCATTGCATCGGTGTGTGCTGCTTCATAAGCAACTATGTGAATTACTGTCACTGAACGTGACTAATCTCGTCTTGTCTTGTCTTGACTAACCGGTGTACGCCTACCCTTATATACAGTACCAGTAGTACCAGTAATTACCTGTTTGTTAGTATTGAACCAACATAGAATTGGAGATAAATATACAATGAAACCCAGGTTGCGGTGGGTGTAAAAGCATGCAGTTTATGAGAAAAATACACATAAAATTGCTAAATTTAACATCATGTGAAGGATAGGGAATATCGAACTCTTGATCTCCAGTGACGTCATATTGACCAGCTGAATGAAGCATGATCCTCATAATCACTATAATCAGATCAATTTAATTTGAGGCACTAGATGGATAGATAGATAGAGCGGTACCATTTCTTTGCCATCGTACTCTACGGTCATCTACAACGTCAAGGAATAATATCTATCCAATGCCAAGCGTCAAATTAAATGAATCTGATTACACCTTGTATTTTACACCTTGAAGAAAACTATAAAATGGATACTAACCACCCAGTTGGCCCATGTACCTTTGGGCATATTCGTGAGCCATGACGTGACCACGTCGGCTATGTCGGTAGCATTCGACTGCGGCGTGACACGTGATATCAGCTGGAAGTTGAAAGGCATCTGAGAGATGGGGTAGCTCGCGTTTCCGTAGTACATCATTGTTTTGTCGAAGCTTGTGTAGGCCTCTGTTAGCATTACCCTGAAAATTGAAATTGAAGAATTCGGATTGAAGTTACAAACAATTGGAGGGTCAGGGGGGAAACCGATGAGAGTTGAAAAACTGACCCTCATCGTTTTTCTCACTTGCCTGAATTCTTAAACCATTGATATCTCTTGACTCTCATCGTTTTTCCCTAAATCAATGACTTGTTAGTTTAGTAACGGAGCTAAGCTATAATTTGACATCAATATCTCAAATTCTTAATTTTTTGACTTTCATCGTTTTTTCCCCTGGCCCTTCAATTAGAAATAAGTTAATCAAACCTGAGGTGATCAATATTAACTGGTAGAAATTTGTTACACAGTCATCGACTTTTGGTCACTTCCGGTGACTAACGTCGACGTTTAGACTAGGCGTACACCGGTTAGTCAAGACAAGACAAGACGAGATTAGTCACGTTTAGTCACAGTAATTCACATAGTTGCTTATGAAGCAGCACACACCGATGCAATGACTAATCGGTGTGTGTTGCTTCATAAGCAACTATGTGAAGTACTGTGACTAAACGTGACTAACCTCGTCTTGTATTGTCTTGACTAACCGGTGTACGCCTAGCCTAAGTAATAGATTCAACTGCTTATTAATTATAAGTAGTTAAATTGTCTTTGGTATCACATTCAAATAATTGCATTGTTCTACTTGAATAGATTGTACTTGATTGAATAGAGTAGATGATCCTTCATTTGGTGATGTGTCTTTAAGAATGGAAACTGTCGTTCTTGAGTTTCTATTTAGTTTCAAAACGTTGTCGACCAAGCTTCTGCTTCAAGTTAAACATAAAGTTACTTTTAGTTTGAAGATCATACGGAGAGCAGTACAGAAATTTCCAACACAAGTTCGGATAGTTTGGAATAGTTGGTTTAAGCTCTTTCTTCTCATGAGGACCTCTTTTTTCTTGGAAATTATTGTTCATCCCTTTCATTTTGTTTGTTCTACTATGGATGAAAATTGAAAATATCATTCATACTACTCAGAAAACAGCTAATAGAAATTTATATGATATGCTGTTTACATTTTTTCTTCAAAAACATGCTTGAGAAAATGTACGAACATGTATCACAAGAATCTGTTCCTCTTCCAAAACGATTTTAGGCCTACCAGTTGACAATACTAGATACTATACTATCATATCACCAAACCAATTAACTCTATGATATGAAATATATCTATGAATCTCTGATTATACTAATATTCTAATTATATTCATTAAATATCATACTTGAGTGTTGTATTATATTTCTTGGTGTATTCATCGAGTAGATCTCTCCATTCTTTGATAACTAGGAAGGTTTCTGGTTGATCCATTGTCAAATTGTGTATGAGGTTGAAGTAATCGATCTTCGATCCATTGGCATCAATGTAGGCTTCGTCCGCGAAGGATTCGTCTTCCACCAGATATGGCACTGCGTCAATTCTAAAGCCGTCTACACCTTTATCCATCCAGAAGGTTAGAATATCCTAGAGAGAGAAAATTTACAAACATGTATCACACGAGTCTGTTACTCTTCCAAAACGATTTTACCAGTTAAAAATATTAGATCAGTAGTGGCGAAGCATGGTATACTTATTTGGTCATCCTATAGGAAATATACCCGGCGTCGACCAAATAAGCATACCACGCTTCGCCACGGTAGATCAGGTATCATATCACCAACAGCCTTCTACTTTTCAAACAGGATAAGTTATTATAAAATCCACTTACTTTCATTTCTTGTACAAGTTCGTCGCATCTGTAGTTCAAGTCAGGCTGCTTATCAAGGAAAGTATGCAGATAGAACTCTCCTCGCTCTTTATTGTAAGTCCAGGCACTTTTCAAGTTGAACACTGAAATCTGAAATAGATTAATTCAAGTTCAATAATTATTTTAATGACTATCAATTTACACAGTTAGGCTAGGCGTACACCGGTTAGTCAAGACTAAACGTGACTTATGACGTCTTGTCTTGTCTTGACTAACCGGTGTACGCCTAGCCTTAGTCAACTATTCAAAATGAATGAATGAATAATCTGTTACAATTCCAAAGATGTACTACACAGCACTCAACTGTGAAGAGAATGATTTTCCTGGTTATGCCTTTTTGTTAATTTAAGGCACTTTTCAAGTTCAACACTGTTATCTGAGAGAGAAAATTCAATAAGTTTGGATAGCCAATTAAAATCGAATAATGAATATTTTAATATTTAAATAATTGTAAACTAACGGTTAAGCGGTGGTTAATTTTTTTTAAAGTAATGAGTAACTTGACAACTTTGCTTTTATTTTAGCGTTTACACTACAATTAAGTGAAAAAACTAATTTTGCAAGCTTGAATTTACCAAGCTCGAATGGAGCAGTTGACTGTTGTGCTATTTGAATAACGAGGTATACACACAGGGGAAGCTCAATCAAATTTAAACTCAAAATCAAATTGAAATTAAAATTTAAATTAATTGAAAAAGACAGAGTACATTACGTTACTTATCAAAGAAACACAGATTTTTGAACATAATAAAACCGTTCCATAATATCAATGATATGAAAAATCAAGTTTACTTGATCAAGTAGCCTACGATTTTTCTGATAATGAGATTTCCAGAGCACAATTTTAAAAATGTGAATAACTTACCCAGTTATTAGGAGGAATAGGATTTCCAGAGGAATCAAATCCTTTCGGCGCTTTCCAAATGTAATAGTTGTCATAAGGCTTTGTCCTTTTGATTGACTTTTGAAACCAGTCGTTTTTATCACTTGAGTGATTTGGCACAAAATCCAGAATGAGTTTTATATCTGAGAACATTATAAATTGATATTGAATAAATTATAAATAAGTAATAGAGAAGATTTCTCTTATTTCATCCCAATTTTGATTTTTCATGGAGGATCATTGATTCTTCTTGCTAATCTTGCATCAACAACACAGTGCATTCACAGATTAATAAGAAATAATTACAAAATTGTAACTAATATTTTGTTGTATTCTTAGTTATTTTATTATTTATCCTCTTTCATCCAATCTGAATTTAATACAATCAATCTGATTGCAATACAATCTGAATTTTGTGTGTAGACATAAATTTAGTCTAAATCTAAGAATTATTGAAGTTGCTTACCCATCGACTTCAGTTTCTTCGCCAAACTAACTAAATCATCGATGGTTCCAAATGTTTTGTCGATTTTTCTGTAATTCGAGATATCGTAGCCGAAATCTTCCATTGGTGATTCGAAGATGGGATTGAGCCAGACGGCGCCAACTCCAATCTCCTTGAAATAATCGGCCATTTGTTCAATACCTGAGAAAAAATGAAATATATACTGCCAGTTGCATGAAAATCCAATCCAATCTCGAGCCGCCCCCCCCCAAACATTTAATAAAATTTGTTCAGGGAATGGGAACTGAATAAAACTCAATCATGGACTTTTTTTGCAGAAAAGTATAACTCCAAAAGAGTTCCCAATTTCCAATTCTCTGATCATAACTCCAAACTCCCCCACTTCCTTTCCAACAATTCACGTGATTCAAAAACAAAATAGGCCTATCAAAAATTCATTTTCGAGGACCAGTCGTTCTCGAAAAATCTGTAGTCGAATTTCCCATGATTGAATGAACTACGTGTGTCATAAATATTGATGGTTGTCAACCTAATCGCTTTAATCAAAATTGAATTGAAAATTTGAGTATACTATTGAAATAAATATTTCACAATATAATACACTATTTTATTTATTATGAATATCGAATGTCCATGTTCAATAGAAATAATCTGTTCTTTCCCATTGGATAAGAATGAGTGTAGAACACCTCTGACATCTAGACGGCGGAATAATGAAGTTGTAACTTGAATGACCCAGTAACTGCTGCCATCTTACGACAGAATTCAGAACTAGCTGCGTTGTGCATTGCCGACCAATCAGGGGAGAGAGGCGGAGCTTGGAGGCGTGTCCAAGATTGAAGCTGTAAATCACCCAGTAACTGCAGCCATCTACCGGTCGAATTCAGAACTAGCTGAGTCATTCATTGCTGGCCTATCACGAGATAGTAGGCTGAGTTTGGAGGCTACATGATTTACAAATTAGGCTACGATTCATGGAAGAATTTTAGACACAGTTCAAGCATTGTTCAAGTATTTTCATTGCTAAATAAATAAATAAAATATTCGTCTTGGAAAACACAATAAATGATTGAATCACCGTTTCTGAAATATGTTTGAATTGTTTTCATAATGAAATAGTTACACCCCATTAACCTATCTTCTATTAGCCCAGGCAAATTAGACCATAAATTAGACGTGCTTGAAAAAAATAAGGTAAGGCTCCTGGACTGGGAATGAATTATTGTCATTACAATATTCATTATAGCTTTTTACCATTTTCATAGTATATAAGATTTCATCCACTATACAATATGGCTGCATCATAGTGTATGGAATTTTGTACAATTTCATTATTGTCCAATGCTGTAATAAGGTAATCCATTGTCAGTCTATGGGTCTTGGCAAAGTGAACCATAGGTAGCCTAAGTGGAAATCTATTATGAATGGAAATTGATATTATAATTGAAGCTAAAAATTGATAGTTTCATTCATACTAATGTACATATTATCACTTGCAATGCCCTTCTTGATTGAATTGAATTATACAAAGTTACAAAGTTACCATGAATCACATAAAAATTCATGAAAAAAGGAACTCATTCTCCTTCTTCTGTAGTTCCTTTGTTTCTACGTTTAAGCAGGGCAACTCAACAAAGAAGCATCAATATTTAAAATTAACAGCTCTTAGCTCTTTTTTAATGATATTTTCTTATAATGTTTTATTAAACAACTTACCTTTTAAATCTCCAACTCCATCCCCGTCACTATCCTTGAAACTTCTGGGGTAGACTTGATAGATCACTGTGGTCTGCCACCATTCCAATTCTTGTCTAGCACAACAATTTGTTATAAATAAACTAGAAACTATTAAAATCCATAACCGTAGTGCAAAATGATTGTCGAAATTCGCCATTTTACTAATTTTTACCTTTACTAAGTCTTTTTCTACCACCAAAATTCACTAAAACCTGAATTCACGGATGCAATACATCACCATCAACAGTTTAAGATATGAATGAGTTTAAAGTTGTCATAAGATTGTAAAGTTTTTCATTGATTATATTAACGTAGAAAATATTTGAATCAATACTAAAATTCAACCTAACTGTAAGATAATAGTGTTTTCTATTTACAATTCACAATTAATTGTATGAAATATTCGAATAAGTTGAACTCAATCCTATCATAAAGAGTGTCTATTGGAAATTGCTACAAATATCCATATTCCATTAAAGTACGTTTAGTTAATTATTAATCAATAATAACTGACACTAAGTAGCATAACACATTCTAATTCGTATAAAAGTCGGATACGTTTGGAACGTTTTCAGAGAAGATTCGTGTTTTTATATGTGACAAATTGAGATCGTTTCAATTAGGGTCATAAACATGGAAATAAACGCAGCAATAAATCAATCGATCAGTTTTTGGAGTTATTTTTCAAGTTGTTTAGCGCTAAGAAACTGGTGGAAGAATTAAATTGTGATAAGATACTTGTTTTTGGGGATTATAGGCTAATTTGGTTCTGTAGCAGTAAGTTTCTATTGTGAGCTTTGAAGGACATTATAATGGATGATAATATTTTGTATGAGAATATGAGGTTGTATTTTATGTATTTTCAATCCCTTTTCACATATTCTTCTCTGATCCTTCTAACCTTCTTCTTCTGTCCATTTTTCCTTCTTCATTTACTGTATTTCAATAGATTCTTCTCTATTTTCTCTCTTACCTTCACCAACGTACTTTGGTACATTCCATATTTTGCAACTTTTTTGTTCTCTTCTTATCCTTCATCTTCCAGTTTATATTCTTCTCTCTTTTCTTCTTTATCTTCTCTCATGCTTCTCACCATTTTCCACTACACTATACACTTCCTCCCCATTCTCTTCCTCCTCTTTCATCTTTATCATCATCTTCTTCTTCTTCTTTTCTTCTTCTTCTTCTTCTTCTTCTTCTTCTAATTTTTCTTTCTTTATCCACAGTTCCACCTTCTTCTTCTTCTTCTTCTTCTTCTTCTCATACTTATATTTCTTTCCCTCAATCCATTTCCTATCAGTTCATACGCCCATCAAAAAGTGTTTTTTCTTCTTTATTTCACGCAGTCACAGCCTGTCTAAAACACATGCATCTGTCGTCATCCCAGTCATCACTATACAGTATATAAGCGATAAGGAGGCACTCTCCCCGAAGGGAAGCCAGGAATATTGTTACTGGATTGAGCGGCTCAAAGAGGGCTCAAGGAAAACGGAAAAGAAGGAGAGAGGCGAAGAAGGAGTGAAGAGTGTTGTAAGCGGGAAAGTCAAAAGAAGAGGAATGATAGAGAGAGAAAGAGAAAGAAGAAGAAAGAGAGAAGGGTGAGAGGGAAAAGTGTTGTAAGCGTGGAAGTGAAACGGAAAAGAAAGAGAGGTTAGAACGAAAGAAGGATGGAACGAAAAAGGAGATAGGGAAAGAAAATGAAGAGAAAGCAGGAGAAAGGGAAAGAACAAGAGAAGGATAGAGGTTGAAGGGAAAGAAAGAGAAAGGGAAATGGGATGAGGAAAAAGAAAGAGAAAGAGAGTGAGTGAGACGGAGGGAAGGAGTGAATACGAGGGAAAAGTCAAAAGTCAAAAGACCCCATGATAAACTGCAGAGGCTTATACTGTAAATCCTATTCTGATTCATCTTTTCTGTCATACAGCAGCCCTTGCACTGTTTCATGCCTTCAATGTCTCCTTGTTAACAGTTTTTTCTTTGAGAATCGCTCAGTTTTTTGTCGCTGAATGCCAGAAATGATCATTTTTCTGTCTCTGAATAGGAGGAATGGAATGTTTCAGACTCCAATGTCTTGTTAATTGGTTTTTATTTGAAACTAATCTATTTTTTGTTCTCTTCAAAGATGTCATGCATTGAGGGAAATGGAACTGTTATTCAGTTATGTCTGTTATGTAATGGAGTAACTGGAATAACAATAAATGGAAGAAACTTAATGACTTCGTTTCCTTGATTGTTTCTATTTTGTATTGGAAATTCATCTATTTTCTCTCTATCTTCATCAGAATGCTATGTATTATAATATAGCCTAATAGGAAAAATGGAAAATTCATATTTGTTGATTGTTTCTTGTGATTGTTGATAATAATTGATTCAATTCTACTTCACGGTCATATTTCATACAAGTTCATGTTAGTTATTCCAAAGAATAATTGTATGGAATTTGATAAGAAGTTATTTTGTACTACAAACGCCTTCGGAAGTCACACGTGAATTCAAAGAATAATGAATGAATCACATCAGTAAACACTGAACAAACTCTGCATTTAGGCTTGCAAAGGAGATTTAATTGACAGCAAACACTATCAGAATCCAGGCTATGAAATTTAACAAACACAATCTAAGGGTACAACAAACACAATCTGAATAAGACTAGCTAAAAAGAGTTTGTTTTATTGATACGCACTGTATTCGCAAATATAATAAAGCTCCAATCTGATAACGTTTTTAAAATGTTCTCATAATAAGACTGTATGTACAGTACCTTCCATCAATTTATCAAAAGAAATAATTATCAATTACCATTAATCAAGTGCATTTTATGATGGATATTATCAATACCATTCTAATCCTAATAAGGTATAAAAATGCTTGGAAGATGAATTCATTCAACTTTATTTATTATTCTTATTCAACAATACACTTCATTCATGCCGCGTGCTAGAGATTAAGTGGTAAACAACAAACTCAGAGGATTAACAGTTCGAATTGTAACACACTTTTGTCGAAAGTATTTTCTCAAGTGATCATAACACCGCATCAAGTAGCTGTAAAAATGTCATCAGCTCAATGATAGAAGATGATAACTTTCAAGGACGAATAGATAATCTCTTAGTGCATTTATCTTTTTTGTTTTCAAATATAAATTAGAAAGAATAAGAATTAAGCTGGTTATCAATATTTCTCATTATAATAGGTCTCAGTCCAGTTTCCATGTTGATTCATTTATTTTTCAAAAATTAATGAGATATGATCCAATTATTAAAACCTTTTAGATCAATTTTAATATATTATTACGACAGATCAGTTCTGTTTACGAGGCTAGGCAAATTCTTGAAAGTAGGTGGAAAGTAGAAAGGAGGTGACTGGGAAATAGGAAATGGAATAGAAGATGAAGAAGGAGGAGTAGAGAGAGGAGAAGTATAGAAGAAGGTGGTGGAGAGAAGAAGAGATGAAGGCAAATAATTTGAGGAAGTTGAATAAAGAGAAATAAATAAATCAGAAGATGGTGTAAAGGAAGAACAGGCAAATAGTATGTAAATGCGAAAGTAGGAGATTTAGAACAAGGAAGTAGAAAACCTTTGTAGAAGATGCACGTGTAAAAGAATGCGAAGGAGGAGGAGGAGGACGAGGGGGAGGAGGAGGAGGAAGAGAAAGAAAGAGGTTGAGGAGGAGAAGGAGGAAGGAGGAGAGGAGGAGAAGGAGGAGGAAGAAGAAGAAGGAGGAGAGGAGGAGGAGGAGGGAGAGGAGGAGAGAAGAGAAGAGGAAGAGAAGGAGGAGAGAGAGGGAGGAAGAAGAGAAGAGGTGGAGGAAGAAGGAGGAAGAAGAAGGAGAAGGAGGAAGAAGAGGAGAGGAGAGAGGAGGAGTAGGAGGAAGAAGAGGAGAGAGGAAGAAAAGGAGGAGGAGGAGAAAGAGGAGAAGGAAATGGAATATGAGGAGAAGGAGGCGAGGAGAAGCAGAACGAAGCAGAGTAGTAGAAGTAGGAAAAAAGTAGAAAGAGGAGGAGGAGTAGGAGAAGAACAAGGGGGAGAAAGAAAATGATATAAGAAATCAGTGAAGCGACGATTATAGACTACAACCACTGTGTCTAAGGGTGTTGGATGATGGTAGCGTATAGCGCTGCACCCACCCACAATTTCCAAAAGATGAAGAAGAAGAAGAAGAAGAAGAAGAAGAAGAAGAAAAGGAGGAGGAAGAATAGTGAGTAAACGATTTCAAGAGGGTAGCACACCACCAACAACATACGTTAGTGTTGGTTTATAAACATTACGGCCCATTGCGCGCACATATACACACACACACTCATTTATTTAGGCGGGTGGGTTGGGGGTGGGGGATAGGACACGTGACCCAGAGGGGTGAGGGGGAGGAGGAGTGAACACACTCGTCGAATACAGGAAGTAAAATGAATATTTTCCACCCCTCGAATATAACAGTGTTTATTTTGAGGGGATGATGATTCTCTGCTGCAGTGTGCTTCTGGTTTTGCGCTTTTATTTATTTTATTTCCGATGAGGATTTTCGCGCGCGGCTGCCTGCGCCTCTCTCACTCCTTTGAGAGAAAAAAAGAGATCGAGAGAGAAAGAGAGTAATTCTTTATCTCTTCTCTGAGACATTCTCATCACATACTCTTTCAATCTCTCTCTCTCTTTGAGATTTTGAAATTTGAGGGTTAAGTGTAAGAGAGGGCCGACTGCGCCCTAACTTCGCCCTCCCAGGTTGAAAATAAAGACATTCAATTCAATTCAATTCTCTCTCTCCTCCTCTCCACCACAAGAGAAAAATACCATAGAAACTTGAAATTGTTTTTTTGTATTTTTCTATTACTAGCCCAATCTCTTTTCTAAAGGTTCATGATAAAATGCTTCGTCAAACCGCATGATAAGCATGTTCAGTGTATGGGTTATGGGTTTCCTACAAGTCAGTGCACCTTATTATTGTCAGTGTATTTTTTCATTGTTTTTTGTCCTTAATCACTGTCCAATTCAGTGTTATTGTATTGGTTGGAATTTAATTGAAGATTTGATCGTTTACAATTACGCCTTTTTAACTTTGGAGCTTTGAAGTATGATACTCACACCTCACTGTGAAATGAAGAAGGGTGAAAGAGCTACAATGATGAATAAGGAAGGATGATGGAGTAGGAGATAAGAGAAAGTTACCGATAGACGAAAAAGGGAGATGGAGAAACTATTGACAATTGAGAATGGCTAACAAAAAGATTATACCTATAAGATGATGGTTATGATGAGATGGGTTGGTTCTATGAGTTGGGGAATATACAGTACTTGAAAGAGAATTAAGAAGAAAAACGGAATAAGCAATACGAAGAAGGAGTAATGTGTGACTGGTAAGAATTGAGATCAACAAAACTTGGAAAATACAGAGAGTGGAATTGTCTGGCAAAACGATAAGGAAGGAAGAGGATGAAGTATGAAATTGAAGAATAGCCAAAGTAGAGAATTAGAATGAAAAAGAAAACAGAATACAAAGGAAGGGAAATAAAATGAGGGAATTGAGGACGATTGGGAGCAACGACAGAGACGGAATTCGCTAAGCAAAGCCAGATGGATGAAAGCAAAACAGTTGTTGCTATAGCTACACGTTGGTTACGCGTGTGTACTGTGGAGGAGGAGTAGGAGGAGGAGGTGAAGGAGGAGCTGGAGGAGGAGTAGGAACAGGAGTAGGAGGAGTAGGAGGAGATGGAAGAGAAGGCACTATCGGAATCGATATTTATTTGTAGAAAGAGAAGGCAAACACGTAGAGAGAGATGTAAGGGCGCGTGCCTGCATACATTATAAGATTGACAATAAAATACTGTAGGTAGAAATAATTGACAATTTCATTCATTCATTTATTGGCAGTTTAAATTACAGTATGGGAAGAATCAACTGATATTCATCCATTTCTGTTTCTATAATAATATATAACTAGTTACAAGATGTTAACATTAAATGAAGGGAAAATTATACATTAACAATTATACCGTTAACTGTTAAGCAACTTTTAAGAACTATTATATTTTTTCGCAAAAGATTCTTTGATTACCCATTACTATAAGCGCTGTTAACTCAAAATTACCTCATTACAGCTTTTGCAATGAAGAAAGTAATAAGATTTCATTAAGTATGATACAGTCGTATTAATATTGTATAGAAGGTGAAATCTTCAGTGATATATTTGACTACATCCTCGTGTTTCCATTCTGTTTAGGCTAGGCGTACACCGGTTAGTCAAGACAAGACAAGACGAGATTAGTCACGTTTAATTAAAGTAATTCACATAGTTGCTTATGAAACAGCACACACCGATGCAATGACTAATCGGTGTGTGTGTTTCTTCATAAGCAACTATGTAAAGTACTGTGACTAAACGTGACTAATATCGTCTTGTCTTGTCTTGACTAACCGGTGTACGCCTAGCCTAAGATATCACATCTCATCAGACACTGCGTCACAAGTTAAATCATACACTTTCAACATGGTGAAGAGCTGCAATGAATAATGACAATAATTAATTTTTAATCCAAGCCTTAGCAAAGTGAATGAGCTAACAATGAGACGTGTGATTCATTTAATTTGGCACTTGGCGATCTGTGAACATCAGTAACATCAGCTGTTTACTGATCGCCAAGCGCCAAATTAAATGAATTACACTATATTTATTTAATACACTATATTTATTTAATACACTATATTTATTTAATACACTATATTTATTGAATACACTATACATAGTTATATGCCCGCTCTGTGATGTTTAAAATCCCAACTATAAATTGTTGTAAAATTGTAATGTTAGGCTAGGCGTACACCGGTTAGTCAAGACAAGACAAGACGAGACTAGTCACGTTTAGTCACAGTAATTCACATAGTTGCTTATGAAGCAGCACACACCGATGCAATGACTAATCGGTGTGTGTTGCTTCATAAGCAACTATGTAAAGTACTGTGACTAAACGTGACTAATCTCGTCTTGTCTAACCGGTGTACGCCTAGCCTTAGTGTAATCTATTCTGCAACCTTTGTAAATAAATTACATTGACGGATATCTAAAGTATCAAATTGCTACACAAGGTTCTCTAACCGATATTTGTAGTATCAAATTGTTACACAACTTCTCTAACTAAAACAATTGACGCCAGATCAATCTCCGGTTCGGTGAATGAAGAGCCACCCCCATTCAGGGGGGCGGAGCGGTTATTGACGCATGCCCAGTTGCTGCAGACAGGTTGACAACATTACTCACTTGCTAGACTGAACCCCACACGTCACCAGCACTCTACAGAGAGCGCACGTCGCTCTAGCATACGGTCTACGTGTGCTCTATTGTTTACACGTCATTGGCAGACCCATCTCTGCATTGGGGGCGGGATATTCATACGGGTCTGATCAATGTGTTATTGGGGATAAGTCATTGGGGTCAAGTACGTTGTTTAAGGGTTGATATGTATCAGTTTATGGTTACTGATGCGTACGGATTAGATGAGACATTTATAAAGGTCCAGAAGGTCTTGAAGATCTAAAAATTTTGAAGATCTTGAAAATCTAAAGGTCTTGAAGATCTAAATGTCTAAGGGTCTTGAAGTTCTTTTAAAGGTTCCAGACTAAAACGGCGTGGTTACCGTCAAGACATCGACAAAACGTTTGTCTCGGGATAGGTTAGTTAGCTTAGCAGCATGAGAGAGCCCTTAGTATACAGATTAATTTAACTTATCAGCAGCTGTTGTCGCAATACGTAAACAGTGACTCTCTTGACACAATAATCAAAGGTAAAAGTCTTAAAGACCTGCGTGAACCCGTGAACACCCCTTGTTTTTATAACGTATTTGTATCTAAAAAATACCTTTTGGAGACCTTTCGAAAGGGTTCTGCGAACAAACTATCGCTATAAACTGGTTCTAAGGCTAGGCATTGTCGAAACAGTTGTTTTCAAGACAAGACAAGACAGATTTAGTCACAGTAATTCACATAGTTGCTTGTGAAGCAGCACACACTGATGCAATGACTAATTGGTGTGTGTTGCTTCATAAGCAACTATGTGAAGTACTGTGACTAAACGTGACTAATCTCGTCTTGTCTTGTCTTGACTAACCGGTGTACGCCTAGCCTTATGGTGCATCAACACGATTACCAATAAGGTCACCTAACCACTTTTTCCAATTTTGTATTGTATTTATTTATTGTATTGTTTTTGGAAATTGTGTGTAAATAAATGAATGAATGAATGGTTCTTGTAGATTTGGGTCTTCAAGTCTCATGGACAGTTGTATAGAAATCCAATTGGATTTAACCACTGTAAAATTACGTCATTGTATTAGCTTCAGACTTTCATTGGTTCTTGTTGTATTGGTTCCGTTAGATGACATCATTTTACGGCGGTTAAATTCAAATGGCTTTTCTTGTTAGTCATAACTTGTGTCAGCAAATGCCTGTGGATTTTCTAATTTGTACAAGTATCCCATAAAATTATCCTACTGGTTGAATCTGAAATGATGACCTCTGAAGTCTGAAGGGGAGAGGGGAAAGAATGTTTATATTCAATGTTGCTCTTATTGGTATTGCGCAATTTCTGTTTACTGAATAAATTCCTTCCAGGGGTCATGATTTCGGATTCAACCAGTAATGTAAAAGCATTTTAAAGAAATAACCGGGTAAATAATGAGTGATACTTAATATGAAAATACGTTATATTCGACATAGATTGAAACACAATACTGAAATGAAATTATTGAATACAGAATAAAATTCAAGTACAATCAAACTAAGATAAATAACATTCCTAATCTATAAATAAATATGTTCGTGAACTGTGGACTATTCTTTCACGCCTAAGGCTAGGCGTACACTAGTTAGTCAAGACAAGACAAGACGAGATTAGTCACGTTTAGTCATAGTACTTCACATAGATGCTTATGAAGCAACACACCGATTAGTCATTGCATCGATGTGTGCTGCTTCATAAGCAAGTATGTGAATTACTGTGACTAAACGTGACTAATCTCGTCTTGTCTTGTCTTGACTAACCGGTGTACGCCTAGCCTTATACTTCCCTAAAATCTTGGAACTTTCTTAGTTTAATTACGTATTAAACTCGGGTGAGAAAAACATCTAACAAACACTTAAATAAATATTACCGCTAATCAAAAAATAAATATAATGTGTGTCTACTCTCGTTTCTTGGCTTCGCACCCAAAAATCTTCCAATCTTTTCAGTTTTATGACCTCAACAGCAAAACTAGAGCTGTAAAAAATAGAATTGCACTCGACAAAGGTCGTATTGAAGGAGAACTGTTGGGTTTTGTTTTATTTTTTCCATCGTCGTCTGAAGGAGGCGGCGTCGTTTTGAAACTACTGCGCAATACCACTGATGCCTTGGGTCGAAGCACCAGTAGACTGGCTTTGGTGTCAACCAGGGCGTTTGGATTGACTATATCACTGGAAAAGAGAGAAAAAACATTTTTAAACTATATTAGAAGACTAAAATTGCAGTTTTGATTGGATACTATTCTCAAAAATATGCAATTATAATTATCAAATACAGAGGAACTCCAATCATCCGAATTTCGATCATTCAAATCGCTTTTGGAGACAAAAGAAGTTTCTAGACAGCAAAATAACTTAGGTTCGTTAGGTAAGTTAGCCTCGACACTATGTACTAAGGGCTCTCTATGCTGCTAACCCACGAGACAAACGTTTGTCGATACTACGGTGGCCACCCGTTTTAGTCTAGGACTTTGCTAAATCCGGAGCTCATGAACCGGCCCTTACACTAACAAATGTGTTTAAAAGGCCATAACATTTTCTTGTGAGTAAAGTTTAATATTATAAAATTACTAAGATCATTATAATTATAATTATGATAATTGTTGTTATCATCACAAATTTTTATATGTTGATACAGTTGATGACAACTCCCATGCATAGCCTACGCGTATAGGCTAAGGCTAGGCGTACACCGGTTAGTCAAGACAAGACACGACGAGATTAGTCACGTTTAGTCACAGTAATTCACATAGTTGCTTATGAAGCAGCACACACCGATGCAATGACTAATCGGTGTCTGTTGCTAAGCATGTACCTTTCTATGACTATCTCTGTCTTGTATATCTTGTCTATCTCTTTGTACGCCTAATACCAATACTTACATAATGCATAACAGTTCTCTATGTATTTCGGTATGTTGTATATTGTTTGTATCGATGTTTATTTCTGAATGCTCCTGAACATATAATAGATTCACGTGAAACATAACAGATTTACGTTTTTAATCAAATTTGTCAAGATTTCGCTCAGCCAAATAATGTCGAATGTAGATCATTCCTTCCCTGAGCTATACCTCTTACTTCTTTCCAATACTTTCAAAATTCCTCTATATTTCAAGGTTTTAATACAGTCAAGAATCTTTTAAAATCTAAATGGTATTCTACGAATTTTGTGATACGATTTTTACACTTTATTCTATGATTGAAGCTCCATTTTATTCTATGAAGTTTGTAATAAGATTTAAAGAAACACATTTTACTCACCCGATTTTATATCCTGAGTTGAGACTTGGAACAACCACCTCAAGGAAGTCAGTCAGCCTTGAAATTTCATCTCTTAGTACGACTACTTCTCTCTCACTTCCACAGTTGATAACTACCACAAAAGTATCGTTGTTTTCGTATCTCCTAGAGAAAAAATATCAAATGTTCATTTAATACCACAGAGCACAAACTCAATACTAGAGAGTATTCCTTCTCTATGATAATACCCACATTCACATTTCAATACTGCAAAAAAATTATAAGAATAATACGTAATTATATTTTTGATCATTTATCAAGAATAATATTCAATTAGGTTCAATTCCACCAAACACGAAAACGAAACGACAGTTAGTTATAGCATAGACTAAATAAATGCGTGATTGTTGACCAAATAAATAAATACTGAATGAAAAGACTTGAAGTAGTCAAAACCACATATTTAATAAAACAACGAGATACCGGTTTCGTTTGTTACACCATTATCAATCTCTGGTAAACTTAAAATGAAATACAGTGCAGCAGAATTTATACTCGTGACCGAGCGCTGTGATTGGAAGTTGAACGGCCTATCAAGGTGAACGCCTGCCATTGGCCTAGATACAAGCTCCTCCCACAATGGGCGCGGTTTCTACAAACGTCATAGCAATGGCGGTTCAAACAAGTAGCAAAGCGAAGAAAGGCAATAGATATTTACAAGACACAAATAAAATAAATAAGATTGCTGGAGATAGCATTGTGGAATAAAAAAGAGCGAGAAAGGTCATTAACAAATAAACTTAGACCTATGATAAAACAAGATTTTTGGTGTTGTACTGGTTGAAATGAATCTGGTCATTTAAACTGTAATTTGGATCATTCCTAGTTACCCTGGTTATTTCCAAAGCCCCCAGAATGTTCAATTGTCTGCCAAAAAATAAAAGTAAATAAATAAATGGTGACTAACCAATTTTGTTAACTAACCAAATGAATATATTATCTCTGGTTGTAGTAAACTGTCGCTCAAACTGAAAAACGTAAAATCTGGTGTGGTTTTATGATTTCTAGAACAAACTATCGCTCAAAACTGGTTCTAAGGCTAGGCGTACACCGGTTAGTCAAGACAAGACAAGACAAGATTAGTCACGTTTAGTCACAGTAATTCACATAGTTGCTTATGAAGCAGTACACACCGATGCAATGACTAATCGGTGTGTGTTGCTTCATAAGCAACTATGTGAAGTACTGTGACTAAACGTGACTAATCTCGTCTTGTCTTGTCTTGACTAACCGGTGTACGCCTAGCCTAAGTAGCTTATTGACAGGGAAAGTAGAGACGGAATGTTACTGGCAGCCAGTACTTTTCTCCCGTGAAGTGGCAAGTAAAAACAAACAGGTTTGTTTTTGTGTCAGTGCCAGTGTCACTGGCGGCCAGTAAAAACAAACCTGTTTGTTTTTACTTGCCACTTCACGGGAGGCAAGTACTGGCCGCCAGTAACTTTCCGTCTCTAAACTTTCCCTGTCAATAAGCCGCTTTGGTTTTGGTGAAATTGTGCCTTAGTCACAGTAATTCACGTAGTTGCTTATGAAGCAGTACACACCGATGCAATGACTAATCAGTGTGTGTTGCTTCATAAGCAACTATGTGAGCATTTACTTAGAAAGTAAATGAAACAAACCTGACAAACGCGAAAACCCATTCCGATATAACGTGTGTACTGAGAGTTCCCTTCTGAATCGTGATGTGTTTTCGCAATGCTGCCAGTTTCTGGTAGACTCTGAAGTGACTAAGATCGTTCAACCTTTGACTTTCGACGTTCAGCTTCCAGTAGGACGGGTGAATTGGCTCCCACGGCTTCTTTCTTGTCGTAAAACCTGTAGAAAACACAAAATTAATCACTTATTTAAATTTTTCTTTCCAAAGTTGAGATTGAAAGTGTTGTACCTACTTAAGCTATAAGTTCACCATATTTCACAAATCATTGGATAATTAGGCGAAGCGGAACACCCGAGAGGGTCTCTCCGCCAATAAAGTCATAAGCATAATAGTAATAATAATTATTTATCATAGCCTTAGCAGAGTAAACGGACTGTAACTGTTTGCTGAACTACAGAAAAAGATTCATTAATTCTTTTATCTTTGTGATTATAAAATCAAATCATTCTTTATTTTGGAAAAAACCTCACAAGCCCATGATATATAGGCCTACATTATATAAATAATATAAATATACAAATTGATTGAACGAGATAATGTACTTTCATTCATAAAATAAATAATATAATCCAAAACAAGATAATGCTCGCTAAATTGCGAGTAGAATTTGTTTGCAATCAGGAGAAATTATTAGGTATTCTTTACAATCATGCTTCTCGAGTTTACTATAATAGCATTCATTTAATTTGGCGGATTGCATTAGATAGATAAATAGAGAGATATTATTTATTTCCCATCGGACTCTACGGTCATCAGCATTCAGCAACGTCAAGAAATAATATCTATCTAATGTAATCGCCAAATTAAATCAATGCTACTATAATATACAATAACTAGGTACACATTTATATACAAGAGAAGACTTAGTCACAGTATCTAGTTGGGAGGATTGTAGCACAGATGCAATGACTAACGGTGTGTGTTTCATAAGCAACTTTGTGAATTCTGACTATAGAATCTTGTCTTGAAATTATACGCCTATAGATATTCGTGGTAACATCAATTTATAGTCTATAATTGGGGAGTAATCCTATTTTTATACGAAATGTTGGGAGAATTGGAGCAGATGCCATCTTAGATCTCAATCCTTTCTCGGTCAACTTTGTTCTCTCTGTGAGACCGTTTTTTAATTGTATTTTCATTGAAATTATCAAATATTTGAAACCCTCGCCTCACCAGCATTCTCAGAATCGTCCCAGAGAAACGGGCCCCGCTGCGGGTCCCTCACATCGGTCACGCCCATGCCGTTGTTGTTGGGATCTTTGATCTGGTCGCGTCTGATCAGAGTGTCAGGTTGGCCCAGCTCATCACCCTGATAGGTGACAGAGGTGCCAGGCAGTAGCATGGATAGCATGGCCATTGCATCCACCATGTCATCGCCCAGTCGTGTGGCCACTCTGTGGTTGTCATGGTTACCGATCTGTAAACAAATCGTAATAATTACAAGTAGTAGTTCCACAGGGTGAAACTACTGCTCATAGTTTCACAGGGAGGCACAGAGAAACGGGAGACTTCGAAATAAGGAGTAAAGAAGATAATGAGAGTCAACTTCAAACCCATTTTTTTCTTTCCTACAAGATTGTGTGTGTTTGGAATCCAATAAATGATTATTATCATTAAGGGCCGTACTCATGAACGCTTGAAGATAAAAATTCAGAAAGTGTCAATCACACACTAAAGAGACAAATCAGCTGTAAACAATTGAACAAAATAATGATCTATTCAATTTGATCCTTCTATCAAGAGGGACAAGAGAGTGAGAGAGATAACGATATAAGAGAGAGAAACTGTGAATCAACCTTAAAACTATTGGGAAGTTAAGATTGTGCTCATAAAAAATGCTTTTAATATTTCAGTGTAATCAGAGACAATCTACTTTTTGTAGCCTGCATTATAGATAGAAAACATAGTTATTGTCTGTCTGCGGTATGATTAAATCATGAAAACAAATACATATTTCGATTTAGGCATTTTTTTCTGTACAAAGGTAATCAGAATACTGTTCAGAATACATCTCAGTCTATTCAAACATTGTGTAGTGTGACTCAATTTGATCCAGAGTTATTTTTATCAAGAGTTCAATTTTCCCTATCTTTTACGTGGTTAATTCAGCAAATTGATGTGCCTTTTCTTGAAAACTGCATTTTTTAACCTACCGTTACCTATCCTGGGCTTCATTGTATATTTATCTTCAATAGTGTTCCTTAGTGGCCCTTAGTGTTCTGAGGGTTGCACTGAAACACAATGACTAGTAATGAAGATCTCTTGATATCCAGTATTGTCACACGATCAGCTGGTACATAATTTTGAATAGAAATGCGCGTGAACACTACTACCTTGTATTCTAATTGTACCCAGGTTTGTTTTTCTTTCCAGTGAGGTTGTCGTACCGGCTGAAGTCAAGAGAAGACAATAGACAGCGATTAGTTTACGCTAGTCACAGTTGCGCTTCTCACATAGCTGCTTTTAGCGCCAACACACATCGACCAGTCACTTGCATCCGGTGTGTGCTGTCACAAGCAGCTATGTGAATTACTGTGACTAAACGTGACTAATGTCGTCTCAATGGCTTCTGACTACCGGTGTACGCCTAGCAACTTACCTGAAGCAAGCATTTTAAGCACCTTTAAGAATATGGTGTTTGTTTCTTTTCATATTCTGTAAGTAACAGACGCTACTGTATTAATCCTCAAGATAAGGATTATACCTTATCTGTGTCTGTGGCTTGAGTCTCGGTCCCCATATCATATTACTACTATTTCATATGGAAAATAATTATTTGATTTATTTTGAAATTAAAATCAACTTACCACCCAATTAGGCCAGCAGCCATCTGGCATGTTATCGATCCATCGCATTATTAGATCTTCGTAGACAGTGGCATTCGACTCGTGTGTGATTTGCAGCAGGAAGAAATTGAACGGACTGTGTGCTCCAATGTTCGTTTCGTTTCCATAGTAGAGCATCAAATAGTAGGGAGACGAGTAGGCTTCCGTTAACATTATCCTGTGAAATCACACTGATTTATTCCAATTCGAATAATCCTAAACAAATTTGTAAGTTGAAATCATCACATTTAAATCCATGATGATAACTACAACAGGTTGGCTTCGTTGTCTTGCCGAAATTTCATTGCTCAAATTAGATAAGAGACGTGCACCTGCCACAAACGTTGTAAGGGTGACCACTTTTGAGGCCTTCTTCGCTAAATATAATTCATGAGATTCGAATTTGATTAACTGATGTCAGGAGAACTGGTGAGCATACTTATTTGGTCATCATGCCGGCATAATTCCTATGGGAGGACCAACAGTATGCACCACGCTTCGCCATACTGCGATACATCGGAACTCAGCTAGACCTGTCCATTAGTCCATTCATCTACATTCCATGTAGTGGATGAATCTCAATCATATTAACATTATCGCATTGCATCTATTACGCATTTTGATTAACTATTAAGTCTCCGAATAAGAATATTCAATTTTGCACTGATATTGTTGTCTACGTGGAATAGGCTGATCCTAATCTTATTAATCTAGAGATACTCACAGCGAACACGAGATTATCACATGCCAGTGCTTCACATATGGAGTTATGAAACTAATGAGGCAACACACCGATTAGTCATTGCATCGGTGTGTGTTTATTAAGCCTACTACATAAGCAAAGTCTGCGATGAAATATACCAACTAAATGTACTAATCTCGTCTTCGTCTTGACTTGACAAACTGAAACGTACGCCTGTAGCCATTCTAATATATATATTTGAACATGGTCAAGAATTGTCTATAGGTCCAATGAACTGTAATGTAAATAATAATTCATTTCCAGTCCACATGTTATAGCAAAGTGAACAAGCTTTACTTTGGCAAATGCCAGCTATAACATTTCACACGTTTTTTACGCTAAATTTGCAATTAATTTTTATACGCTACATTCTAGTTTATGTACCCTATATACTTTTCGTACAAACCTGGTATGTTTATCAGTAGAGTTGTTGGCATAGTCATCAAGGAACTGTCTCCATTCATAGATGAGATCATAGGTATCAGGCCAGTCTGTGGTGAGATTGTGGTACATGTTTAGATAGCTGTTACGGTTGCCGGCTGGATTAATGTAGGATTCATCGCTGAAAGATGCGTCTTCCATAAGATGTTTCACTGCATCCATACGAAAGCCATCAACGCCCAAGTCGAGCCAGTATTTTAGGACATCCTGTTCGGGAGAATACAATTGGATTTAGCAAAACACTATAATGATATTGTCAATTCGACTACTTTATTGTTCACAGCACAATTGACAATAATATTGTTCAAGTAGAATCGACAATATCAGATGTATGTAATCAGATTCATTTAGTTAGACTAGTCCTTAGCTAAATTTAATTGGATTCAATTAATTAAATTTAATTTATGTATATGATTTTTCACCGTTTATATGTATTACTGAATGGAAAATAAATTTGAATTTGTTTTAAGTTACTCTAGCCATACCAAAATTACCAGTGAAAGTGACTCTAATAATATGCAAAAATTAAACTCCATCCTTTGAAAATGGAAATCAAATCAATCGATTTATGTAGTCCGATCTCACTAGACGTCAAACCTGCGAAATAAGTAGAAACCAATATGAAAAAGCTCACACTTGAAAAATAGAATAAATTAAATTATGAATAATAAGTCTCTAAAACTTCATGTGATTGAATGTTTCAAGCATTCTCGATATATACGAATGATAGATATAATATTGTATATATCACCAGATGGCGCAAAGAAGGCATGCGTGTTTGAGTAGGATAGTATCAGTGGAGTGGAGTTGTCAGTGACCGTCACAATTCAAAATGGAGCGACACCATTTTTACTAGGATAAAGTATCAAGTTTTAGTAACAATGGCGCAATTGACCTTGCAACATTGCGTTTTTGCTGTTGACGTAATGTTTCCAAATCAATGTGCCATACTCGTTCAAACGCAGACTTTATTAGGAGTTCTGAAGTCGATGGCGTATTGGCATGCGATTCTACTTCACTTGAAATTCAAAGATTTACTGTTGTGCATGAAATATCAGTTTAATTGAAGATTTGAATGCTACATATTACGTGAATAAATTGCTGCCTTATATCAAAAGTTTATGGACAAAAGGAAACTGTGAATTAACGGAATTCAAATTTGAGATCATGTGTTGATGTCTGTTTAAGTCTCAAGTGGAAACTTTCACTATGTTCCTCATCATGGATAATTGGTTATAAGCTTGAGTAGTTGGAACAACCCTGTTTTTGTGTAAGGGTCTCCTTGACTGCCATAAAACCATACGCTAAATAAATAAACGCATTGGCAGCCTCTTCCTATGTAATTTTTAAAAATACGCAAGGGTTTTGAAGTTTTTCATACAAATTCTCAAATTGGGTTATTTGCTTAGTATTTTTGTGTGAATGTATGATTAAACACTTTGAAAAACATGCGTTCTGTATGCACCGCTCTGTATTTATTTACATTAATTTACTTGTATATATTTATCTCTCTTATTTATGATATACTTACATACATCTCCTCTCTAACATGAGGATTTCTGAAGTCCAAATCAGGCTGTTTTACACTGAACTGGTGATAGTAGTACTGTCCTCTCTCGGGCACATAAGTCCAACCGGATCCTCCGAACAAGCTGAGCCAATTGTTGGGAGGCAGTTCGGTTCCATCGGGCTGCGTTCGGCCATTCTTCCAGATGTAGTAGTCCTTGTAGGGTGTCTCGTTCCTTATCGACCTTTTAAACCATTCGTGCTCGTTGCTGGTGTGATTGGGAACAAAGTCCATCAGAATACGCAGGCCTGGGAAAATGAAGAACCATTCAATAATTAGATATAATTGATTGATTTTTTATTATCAATGGAGTCAACAGATGGAACACTTAGGGCCGGTTCATGAGCTCGGGATTTAGCCAAGTCCTAGACTAAAACGGGTGGCCAACGTAGCATCGACAAACGTTTGTCTCGACAGGTTAGTGGGTTAGCAGCATAGAGAGCCCTTAGTAGTTAGTAGATAGTGTTGAGTTTAACGTTTGTCGATGCTACGGTGGCCACCCGTTTTAGTCTAGGCCTTGGATAAATCCCGAGCTCATGAACCGGCCCTTAATAAATAAATTAACGGATTGGAAAATCCAATCGAGTTCACTTCAAAATTCGATTTGAAATTATTTAAATTTTATTTGATTTATATTCGATATTATCGACATATCGATATTATATTCGATTTAAATTGTTTGAATTTTGTTATCTAACGGAACCAATGAGCAATTAGGCTAGGCGTACACCGGTTAGTCAAGACAAGACAAGACGAGATTAGTCACGTTTATTCACAGTAATTATGAAGCAGCACACCGATGCAATGACTAATCGGTGTGTGTTGCTTCATAAGCAACTATGTGAATTACACGCCTAGCCTAATCGAGCTTCATTCTATGTTGGTCAAGTTGAATAGGATTTAAAAAATAATTTTATTAAGCCACCAGATGCATGAAAATTCAATTGACTTTAACCGCCGTAAAATGATGTCATCTAACGGAACCAATGCACACTCAATGGCACCAATGACATTCAATGGCCACATTGTGATTCTACAGTCTCAGTTGTCTTGGCCAATAGCATGCGTTCACTTTGATTGGTCATTAAACTACCAATCGTGTCACTCGCTCCATACTACGATTGTATTCATATCTCATTACTTTTGTTTTAGTTCAACAGTAAGGCTAGGCGTACACCGGTTAGTCAAGACAAGACAAGACGAGATTAGTCACGTTTAGTCACATCGGTGTGTGGTGACGTATCGATGTAACAAGCCCAGTAATTGGATTTTTGATCTGTTGGGATTGTTTCCAGGAAAAATACTTTATAGTATTTAGTCTACATTGCTTTAATAATTTAAATTGAGTAGGCTACTTTCTGTAAGTTGCAAATTATTGTATTGTTTTGTTTTTTCCTGCAATAAATGTATTTTTATTTGTGATTTTAGAGCTCACCTTTCTCACGTACTGATTTCATGAGCTCTTTGAAGTCGTTCATATTTCCGAAAAGCGTGTTGATACTCTCAAAGTCCGACACATCGTAACCGAGATCGGCCATTGGTGATTTGAAAATCGGTGACACCCAGAAGGTTTTGATTCCCATTTCGACAAAGTAGTTCAGTCTTGACTGTATTCCTGAAATACAGAAAAAAGAACATTGAGCAATATTATTACTGAACATTGATTGTAGAATAAAACAGAATTCCTTCAGAAAATACCTACAGCTCGTTCACTTTGTTACGTCATCTACAATGGTAATGAATTTATTATAGTAATTAAAACTCATTACACCTTTTTATTTTACCATTTTGATTGTAGAACGGAATGGAATTCATTAGGAAATCTCCATAGCTATTTCACTTTGCTATGACATCTTGACTGTTAATGAATTATTTTCATTACACCTTTTTATCATTATCGAAAGTTATAAAGATTTCATCCACTATACAATATTGATGAGGCTGTATCATACTGGATAAGTTCTTATCCACTTTCTTTGTTTTAAAAAGCTTTAATGAGGTAATTAATTCATTGTCAGTCCAGGGGCCTATTGTATAAAAGTACAAGTACATGTACCTTAGCAAAGAGAAAGCAGAGTAGTCTAATATCGGATTATCGAAATCATTGATAAAAAACTAATGTACGGTAATTCGTATTCCATTGATTGTAAATGTAGACTCATATCGGATTATATATTGATCACATCAATATCAAAGATCACAACTACAATGCAGACAGATTGAATAATAAGAGTGATAATAATTATTTATAAAGGTTATTAATTTTGAAAAAAATAAATCTCTACATTATTACTGGATACGGTTTGAAGTACTCTATTTGAAAAGGTGATCATTTCTATAATAATTCTAGAAGTTTCTGAATGTGGAGGAATTGAAAATAAGAAAGTATTCATACATCTGTATTTTTTTCTGAGGATGATGCTCACATGACCTTTAGGATTTTGCATGGTTAATGAAAAGGTTGATGATGAGAGATGAATTAAATGAGTGCTTTTTCATTTGTGAATGATAATGACACGTATTCTCATAGAGTTTCGAGATAGTATTCTTCAAAAAATTACGTAATCTGGTGCATTGTTTTGATCTAGCCTTGATTTGAATTGTAGCCTACATTTTTCAAGTTGATACTAGAGCTTCCATAGCTACTTTCTATCTCTGAATTAGAAGTAGGCTACTACTAGTTGGAACTTGATTTTTCGAAAAAAAAAACACTCGAAACTGTCAAGCTACATTGATAGCAAAGTTGACATGAGGTCCTTGTAGATATGTTTTCTCCTAGTTGACAACACTACTTGAATATTGAAGAATTGATTGAAAGTCTTATTTGTGGTTGATTAACATTTTTTATCACGAGGTTGCAACCCATTTGAAAGAAATTTAAGAGAGTTAGATGATTCTAAGCGAATTTCAATATCATTCAAAGAAAACTACTCAGTTTTATTTCCAATTAACCATTGATGGTATTCACTTTCTCTAATACACTAAGCCAGTGCTGCATTGAATGTAATACAATAAAAAATATATTGCAATATAAATGATAACTTTGGAAAAGTTATTTGCTTTTCATGAAATTATTGAATCAACTTTCTAGAAAAAAAAACTACTGAAAGTATTCTCAATGACTGTATTCCTATTGCTCTATGCCCAACCAATAATATCCATGTTTTTCATGTCTCGAATCATAGTCAAAGTACAAAATATTCAGCAACCGTTTATTCATAATTAATTTCCCCTCCTGATACCTATAATTTTCCATATAGGTAGCCTACCTAATTAATTGTTTCAATCTTCTTATGTAGGAGTTGAATTTTTTATCATAACTCAACCCAGTTAGACATGCTGATGAAAGTTATCCTGAGAACTCTATTTTAAAAATCTTGTGGGCTTTCTAAACAATTCATACTTTTCATAACTAATTGCTTAATTTTATAACCCTCTAAACATTCAGAATGAACAAGAAATTTATATTAGCACAGATTGATTCATCCCATTGATTACGATAACATGATAAGAGTTGATTAGGAGGAGATAGAAAGTGAAATGAGCCAGAAAAAATAGAAGACATTGAATTATTTGTTTTTGTTGAGGATGAGAGCTTTAGACTGGCTTCATGTGAATAAGAGAATAAGATGAGGATGATGAAGAGATATAAATTTTTAGGCAGTCGGGACCGAATTGAAATTAAGAAGCAAAAAAATATTGATAGCTCAGTCAAAATTAGATACTAAGTACCTAAATTAAAAAAATCAATTTATTAGAAGTTATTCTCTTATAAGTTTCTATATTTTTCAACTTTTTAGACAACCAATACTTTTTAGACAACATTTTATTGTAGTTTCCAATAAAAAATACAAAGAAATTCAAATTTAAATCTTAAATTCAAAACTTAATTCAAAATATTCTATTCGATCAGTATTGAATTCATAGAAGTGTGCCCTAAATGCTATGAATTAGTTAAATAAATGCGTTTTCTTTTCGACCTAAGAATATATATTTTTCAACTTGGAATTCATCCATTAATATGACTTAGGTACATGATTTTGTATCAGATAAATATTTTATATCTCATGAGTAGTATTTTGTATCTCATGAGTTAATTACAATATACAATGTGAAACTTGTTAATAACTTACTTGAAGATTCTGCTAGGATATTTTTTATGGAAATTGACCAACTCTAAGCAACCACTTAGTTCTGTATAAAGGTTTAGTCGCAGATGAAGGAAACCCCCAACTGGTATTTAGTTTGTTCTGTATAAAGGTTTGGTCACAGATGAAGAAAGCAACAAAGGATACAAAAAGATAGTGCTTTTCCTGTGGTTGAGTGAAGAAATAGAATGGAAATCTATTGAAAAAGAAACTTCAATCAACAAGTTTTTGCTTCTTATTTTCAAGATTTTTACAACCCGGATCAATAACCACTTGAAAAAATGCAATAAAACTTCCGTTCACTCACCCCTCAAATCTCCAATTCCATCGCCGTCAGAATCCTGGAAAGAAGCCGGATAAATTTGATAAACAATCGAATCCTGCCACCAATCCAACTCCTTGTCCCAACCATTCCATCCTGCGTACGAAGGACATAACAAAGAGGAGATAAAAATAAAAAAGACTACTGCAAGACGAGGTGATTTTCTCCGAGTGTTTGACACCATTTTTGTTGAAGAAAGGTTGAATTTAAATCTTAAAAGTGTTTCATTAAGTCGACGTTTTCAACCGGAGACCTACAACTACTTGAAATTTAACTGATTTACGGACTAATTAATTTAACAACTACTTAATTTTAATTCAAATGAAAACCTGGAACTCAAACTTGGTTTGAAATTAGGATAATGATTTTTGACGCAAATTCTAAAATAAGTATTGAAGCTTGAAGTTATGTTTCCCAACGGAAAGATTTCACAGGGAATAATTGAAAAAATTCTAAATTAAATATCAAGTTATGCTTCCCAACCGAAGCTGTGACTGAGAATGAGAAATTTTGTAGGAAATTGAAAACTTTGAAACCTGTGATTAGCTAGCTGCCACTTGAAGAGTGTCTCCTACCAGAACGCATGCTTCTAGATAATGCTAGAAGTTGTTGGTGAACATTTTTTCACTTGTATTTTTTTCTTACAAACTCGTGCTCTCGTAAGAGTACTTGTAAAAAATTTCCATTAGTGATTTGCATTAGTACATATCCTTACTTCCACACTTCAGATGATTTTGTTGAATGATCGTGTACTATGCGTCACCATGTTTGGGTGTGTTTAATTGATAATTCATTTAATGACAATAATTCATTCTCATTTTTTCCAATTGAAGGTATTTGAAGACAGTAATTTTGAAATCCAGAATATGAGAAATTCTAGCAATCAAGTTGTTTACAATTGTGTAAGCAGACAAATATTTTTCAACAACTTTAGTGACTTGTGTACTCAGACAATTCATTCTCATTTTTTCCAATTAAAGGTGTTTGAAGACAGTAATTTTTGAAATCAAGAATATGGGAAATTCTTCAAATCCCATTGGTATCAAAATGTTGTTTATCCATACATTTACTCTTGGAAAAAATGTATGAAAATTCGTTTGAGGAACTAAAACCTCACATAAAGTCAAATGTTGAAGCAAAATTGTGTCCATTCAATGTATGAGCATAGACTAACTATACATGATTTAGTGTATGGTATGAGCAATAATTGTTGATGCTCAAAGGTTGTGTGAGCAAATGTTTCTGAATTTGTTAATAATATTTTGTATGTAAGCTACCTCACACAAGTATCATTCATACTTGTATCCGAGTGTTAACGTATCACGTATCTTCTCCATGTCTGGAATAAATTGTTAAGATGATAAATTGTAAGAGAAACTGTTTCTCAAAAGGTACGTTCGGATACATGTATGAGAACTTGTTTGAAAAAGAAAAACCTCATACAGAAACTGTTTCTGGCATGAACGATTGAACGTGATGTACTATTTTTTGTAAATGATTGAATTAATGATAAATATGTTTTCTTTCTGTCCTTTTATCCTATTCTCTCTCCAATACTTTCATTTTTTTTTGCTGCATCTTCTCAATTAAACTTTTTGATAGATCCCGATAGTATACTGTCTTGAAAAAGCTGTAGAAAAAAGATCTATATACAACTCAAGACCCCGATACTTACAGAAAAAATAAAAGTTTCTCAAGTTAGTCCCTTATTTTTCACCCTTGCCTGTTCATAAGCGTACACAAGTCCTCAATACTCGCATGCATTTATGATCAAATGACGTAAGCATCCATTGAACACAACGACAACGCATCTTTTCCCTTCTATTTACTTATTTTTTTATTATCACAATCATCCCCTCGCTGAAGCTGGTCCAAAGAGCCACACTAAATCATACGGCTATCAACTATGATATCCCTTTCATACTTGGATTCTGTTATTTCCTCCTCTCCTCCCAGCTTCACCCTCGGCCTCATCCTCTCTCTACCCTCTCTTCACCCCCTTTTTCTTCCTCTTTCACCCTTCTTTCTCATCCCTCTTCCACCCCCGATTTTCGTAAACACAAGACCCAATAATCAACATCTATTGTGTGCAGTCGACGGGGGTTCCTTGAGTTTGAGTAGTTCTTTCCGTGCCCCCCCCCCTCCCTCTCCAATCTTGTAGATGACACCGATCGTCTTGTTTCCTGTCATTATTTCTATTATTATGATTATTTTGTTGATATCGTCATAATCTTAAGCATCGTTGTTGCATTAACATTATTATCTTGTATCAAATTCTATCATTTTGTTGATATTTATCATAATCTAAAATGTATATTGTATTATTTGTTTTACTGGAAGATAGTTATGGAAATGGAATTGGTAGTTTCGATAAAACTTCTCATCAAATTCTAATATTTTGTTGATATTTTCATAATCCTAAGCATCGTTGTTTAGCATTATTATGCATATTGTAACTATTGTAACATTATTTGTTCTATTGTAAGATAGAAATGAAAATTATAGTGGTTATTGAAGCTACGATAAACTTCTCATAAAATTGTATATCCAATGAAATGACCTTGGATCGATCAACCGATAGGTGAGGCAATAATAGTGATCGGTAGGAGAAGGAGGAGGAGGAGGAGGAGGAGGAGAGGAGGTGGAGGAGGGGGAGGAGGAGGAGTAGGAGTAGGAGGAGCAGGAGGAGAATGAGGAGGAGGAGGAGGAGGAGAGTGGAAGGAAAGGAGGAGAAGGAAGGAAAGGAGGAGGAGGAGGAGGAGGAGGAGAAGGAAAGGAGGAGGAGGAGGAGGAGAAGGAGGAGGAAAGAAGAAAAGTATAATTTAGTAGAAGAAAATGAAGAAGAAGCAGGAACCCATTTAGGGGAGTAGTGAACTCAGTAAGCAGATAAAGGGAGAGAAGAATCAAGGAAAAGAAAAAGAAAAGGATAGGAAGAAGCAGAAAGAAATTGGAACAAGGACTAAAAAGAAGAAGAAAAAGGAAAAGCAAAATTACCCTTGATTACTTGATCACATGTATGTATGGACAATTCCTTATCAAATCAGTCTTCATCCTGATAAGAAGTCTCAAAATAAATCAGATCAATCATGATTAGGACAATCAGGTAGCTTATTCTTTCATATAGGTAGAGGAAATAAGGTTCTATAGAGATAAGATTTTATAGGGAAGATGGAACATAATCAAACCAATTGAATGGCATCATTATTTCGAATAGGTCTAGATTGATTGGCTGATTCAGGGGACTCTCTTCTTCCTCTCACTTATTTCATCACTCCCTCTCTTTTTCAACATTTCTCATAACTCATACAATCTCTTCTTGTTATTCTATTACTCGCTTTTATTCTCGTTTTTTTCTTAGAAGCAGACAATAATTCTATAGATGATTATTTCTTGATGCATTATTACAAACTGCGATGTTTACACTAATGTTTTCACTCCACTACCGACATCAAAATAACATGACTGCATGTCGGAAGTGAAAACATTAGTGTAACAATTCTATCTATAGAATAAATCTAAGAAATAGAATTTTCTCTGGGAGAAGTCTCTATAAGTCTATAGAAATTAAGGGACATATAGAAGAAAGTCCATGGGTTTGTCGATCAGAGCTTCGAGATTTGCATGGAAATATTACATTGATACAGCCTGTTCTATGTTGTAGACACAGACATTGGTTTCGCCAAAGTGTTTCCACGATTGTAGGATTAGAATTCATGATCATTGTTCTGCAACAACACAGTTCAATTTTCAAGAAATGTGATCAAAATATTCGTAAGAGAGACTTTGCTCTAGAAGACGCTTTCCACGCCATAGGGAGTCACACCACCCACGACGTCGAAATTTATCTCCTCCAACCCCCAAACTTGCATCCCTCACTTGATTCAAATTTATTTATTTTCGCCACATAAATTCAAATTAAACACCGCACAAGAGAAAGCGTGTGTTTTAATTTGTATTTATGAGTCATTAACGGTGTTAATACGTTAACAGTGATTTGGGGTCGATGAGATGTTTAATTAGACTATAGCTTTGCTTTAAATGTTCAAATTTTGTTTTTCTATTTCTCTTGTACTGTATTCTATAGATAATATTCTGTTGAATAAACTGTTATGTAAAGGAGACAGATTTAGGGCAATCCGTTGTCTCCGTCTTATATATGAAAAGAGTTTCGTGTCCGAAAACAGTTGTATCACCAACCATTTTTGATTTGAAATTTGTCTTGTTAAATTTATATTAAATCAATATTATGTAAACTCAATTAAACTAAATTATTCCCAAAAATTCAATCAGTTCAGTTTGGACTAAGCCTAAATAGCGCGTAATGAGAAACCCACCCCTCCTTGGTAACCAATAGGGGTGAATTGAAAATAGGAGATTATTCGCCCTTGTTTTATTAATCGCGTCACCCCGAAAAAGCGCCCGTAATAAGATTAGGCGCGTGATTGTTTTCCCGCCAATAAAAACAGGCTTGCCAACATTTTTCGCGCGCGATAAATCTCAATTCGCCATTTTGACGGAGGTTTTATTAAACTTCAATCCGGTGATTGAAGGCGGTGTCAATAAATCCTTGTGATGTACGTGCAGTGAATTGATGAATGAATGTTGGGATGAACAGGGGTGGAAAGGGGGTGAATTATGATGTGGAGCATGATTGAAATGTGAGTGATTGATTGAATTGATCATCTTCAATCTAGTGACTATCTATTTTTTGTAGTTTAGAGTTGAAACAATCTAGAACTTCTAGTTCCATGTAAAATCCATTAATTTCTTCAGTAAATCTGGTTCATTACTTGTTGAGGCTCCTGGACTGTCATAAACTTATGTTATACTCAGTTAACAGTTTAATAAGTTAGCTAATATAGGCTAATTTACAATGTTCAAAATCTTCAATAATTCATCCGTTATGACGCAGTCATGTCAATATTGTTGCTGAATTCCTATATACTTAAACGTTTAAACCAAAGACAATTTAACTATTAGTTAAGTAGTAGAAAGTATTATTAAGTAGTACTGTATTATTAAGAGAGTATTATTAAATAGTTAAATTGTCTTTGGTTTAAACATTATAAAACGTTGCAATGAAGTAATTTATCTTCTGATTTCATTATTCATTATGAAGTAATGTATTGTCAATTCAAGTGCGTTTATTAGCGAAGTGAACTAACTGTACAGCCATGTAAATGGTTTTAAACTGGAAATTGTGAAATAACATTAATTCACTCCTGTCTTTCTTGAAACATTCTATGGTTATATAACATGTTCATTGTAATTTTGTATTTCCACTCAGGTAAGTTGCGACAAGATGTGTGTTTGTAGGGCTTGATTCTTGGCCTTATTTTCTTCTAGAAATTTTAAATTTTAATTGAAAACTAGTTGTGTTAACTAGTTCCAAATCGATTCCACTTGTATTATAGTAGATGATCCCTTATACACTTCAAACATCATGAAAAACTGTAATGAGGTAATTCATTGTCAGAGAAGGTGCTTTGACAAAAAGTACAAGCTTCAGTTTCAGCCTTATTGTGATAGGTCTAACTTCAATTATTGTATCATTCAATTGTAGTCAAAAATCATCAATGAATTGAAAGACAGAAATTTAATGATGAATCTTCGCTTGTAATATACAATACGATGATTGATGTTTATCGCACACTTTTCAAATCCAAAATTAATAAAAGAATCGACGCCCTTCATTGATATGTGATCTCATCAGATAACAAAAGAAAGGCTTCATTAAATAAACAGACCTGGATTACATGAGGCTTAGGCGGTTCTTTTAGATGGGGAGATGGATCTGTTATTGAATTTATTAGTGAGAAAGGGGAGGATTTCGATGGGAACAGGGGTGACCTTATTGGACGGTGAAGGAAAACCAAAGAAAAAAGGGAAGGAAAAACTGATGAAAGTGTGAAGAAGAGGAAAGTTGAGAAGAATAAAGAAATGTAAGAAACGATTGAAAGATAAGAAAGGATTTAAGGATCAAAAGTAGTACGGTTGAAATATGTGGGAAAAAGATAATTTACTAAAAGCAAGAAAATGTATAAATGAATAAGAATCAGAACCGATGGATGTTAAAGAATTGTAGGAAATGGTAAGAGATATTAATTTGAGACAATTCTGATCGATTATTTTTTGACTGAATGAATGCGAGTTAAAATATAATTCAGTTAAAGTATCGACTTGTATTTCACTGTCGATACTTGTATTTAAAGTCGATACTTTAATTTTCTACAAGTATTTCGTCATGGAAAACAACATTGATTAAAATATAAGTAGAAGGAGACGTGTATGCTGTAAATGTCAATATTGTTTGTAATCTGCTGAATTGTTTCTTCAAGTTCCATTCAACAGTAAATTAGTGTTGTTATGATGATGTCAGTATAAAGAGATTATTTGATTTGATAATCTCCTTCTTATTTGATTTCTTCTTATTTTGATAGAAGAAAAAAGAGAAGCTACGAAAGAAGGAGAAGGGGAATGAAGAGATAGGCGATGAAAAGCACGAAGAAGGTCGAAGAAAAAAGAAAGAAACTAGAATAAAAATATGGTGAAATCTGTAGCTGAAAAGATGGATAGGAAGAGTAGAAAGGTAGAGAATGACAGAGGAAGAAACTTGGAAAGAAGAATACTTGAGAGCAAGCTATGAAAAACAGAAGAGAAAGTAGAAAAGAAGGAGAAACAAAAAGAACAACAGGATAAAATCTGTGGCGAAAGTATTATTAGAATTTTATTGGTTGTTCTTGTCACTAGAACCAAAAAAGGGTGATTTGGCCTTAGAGGGGTGATAAAGGCCTTTTTTTAGGAGGGGTTTAAGTCGTGTGTGTTTGGGGGAGAGGAGAAAAAGAAAAAGAAGAAGAAGAAGGAGGAGGAGGAGGAGGAGAAGGAGGAGGAGGAGGAGGAGGAGGAGGAAGGAGGAGGAGGTGGAGGAGGAGAAGAAGTTAGAGTAGGTGAGAAGGAAAGAGAAAGAGGGGACTGACTTTGTTTTGTTTATTGTTGACTTTATTAGATTTTCGATTTTGAAAACACCAACACACCACGATCAACCCCCTTACGCCAATTTATTATGTGTGGATGATATTACAACATGCTGAAGATTTAATTATGAGAGCAAATGAAATGAATGAACGTGAGAAAGTTCAGAGCTTACAGTTTGAACCCCTTTTCAGCCGTTACTAGATTGAAACTATCATCTTTATCAATCAACAATATTATTACAAATGTAAGTGGGTAATAATTTGAAATATATTTTATTGTTGATATTGTAATAATTATGTAACAAAATAGTATAATTATATTATTACAGTATATCAAAGCTGACAACAATATTATATTTTACCTCTTTCTGGAGTCTTCAAATCTTCATATCTTTACAAGACATCATTCGAAAAAGCGTTCAGAAATATACAAAAATAAACCGTTTTGTTTCAAACACAATCTATATAGTTTCCACTACTGTAGAAAACTATAGATAGTTGTTTCATGATTTGGACTGTACATTTGTCTAAACTAGTTCCTTGATTTTAACTTCTATTCTTAACTATAGTAAATAATGTGTGAGTTGTTTCATACAGTAGCGGAAATATCCGAATAAACTAGTTAGCTTGATTAGAATATTCATTCCCAATAGTTATAACTCAATAATTATAATTTTATAGACGGAGATTTTAAAGATGGAGCATTTTGTGGAAATGTATTGGAGAAAAAAATCATTTTAAAACCAATTGAAATCTTCTTATCAGTAGCCACTTGAGCACCTTCTTATGAATAATATTACAAGAAGATTTCATAGATCAGACTAATCAAAAAATCAAATCAGGGTTTAAAATCACTCCCAACATAAAAACAGAATGTTATTCCTCATCTTTAATTTTCTCTCGATTCTAGCCAGTCCTCTCACCTCTGCTCCTATTAGATTGGATTGTATTTTAAACTCATAATTTAGACTAGTTTATTGAAGAAAAGTGTGTCCGATTATATTTGAAATCATACAGGTTCCAGGCGCTTGAAACTTACTCAATAACTTACCATATCTTGAGTCTACTAACTAGATGTTAAGTGTCGTGTCAGTGTCTGTATCATTTTTAAAGTATGGCCTTCATAGAAACATAATTGAGTGGTCTCTTGAAAAATGGAATTCTACAAAGCGCCAAGTAAAGAGTTTCTCGGATGTATATATGATTTGATTAATTGACAATCTTGAGAGAAAACTTTACTTTCTGGCAAATAGGATACAATAAATTGATAAGAGATTGTCTAGCAACTTAAGTGTTACATCATTTGAAGCAATAACATGGTGTCTAACAGACTTATTTTTCGGACTTGACATTGACATGAATGAGTTCATGATGATTTTTAAAGTGAATTATAAAGGTTATTAATGGTATTCTTATTGACAAAGCTATTTCCAAATCTTTGATATCTTTATTCAAGATAAATTATAAAAGAACATGAATTGAACATGCACACGAGCAGAATTTTATATAGAAACATGACTCCCTATTAAAATACCTGTTTCTGTTGAGTTATTCTCTAATGTGTAAAGCAAATTTCAATATTGATATAAAGAGTAAATTATTGAAGTCACATGTATAACTAATTCATTTTGCTACGGCAACTGGATTGACAATGAATTATTTCATTGAAGCTTCTCATATTGTTCAACATGAATAAAGATTCATCCACTATAATGTAGCCATGTTAATATTGTATAGTGGATGAATTCTTATGCACTTCCAACTATGTGAAAAGCTATAATGATGGATCAATTTCGTTACATTACTTTATTTAAATTAGAAAATAATACATTCTCTTAGGAGTTTATTCATTCATATGAAAAAATAATTTGTACAAACGTCCCATTTTATAAGTAGGCCTTTAGATAATAAATCAAGATAAGTTCATGAATCAACGTATCTAAGTGGCTGAAATTTAATCAGCTCAAAAACAACAAGAATTATTACAGTATTCGAATACCCATAATCTATAGTTTGTTGAGAGACTTTCATTATAAAATTTGTTTTTGCAGTGATAGCATAGGAATATTGGTAATAGGCGTTGGCATGATACTATAAAACACTGGCCTACCTAAATTAGGTATTTTTTTGATTTTTATAACTATTCGTTGGTAGAAAATTATTTATTTAATTCATCAAAGTGAGAGAGAGTTTCAATACTGATACATTACATAAAGTGCTAGACAACCCGTTTTTTCAATTGTCAGTAATCACTTGCCCGGTTTGAACTTAAAGAAGTACTCATTTTCAATTATATTTTCATTTTTCTACTAACATAGAATTAGAATATTAGTAGTTGTTAAGTTTTCTTTAAAAACAATCACTCTGTTGAACCATTTGTTTTCATGAATATTCCATCTCATTTTAGATAGCTTTGAATTCTAGCGGGCACGAAATAGGACCAAGCTGTTACCAACTAGACAGCTCGCTACTGGAGCTTCGAAATCTGACCGGTTTGGTAGATTTTTTCATAATCTTTATCTATTTTCAAGATATTAACCTGTTTAAACTCGTGAATTAGGTTCAAATTTTTCAATCTAGCTTCATAAAAGTTGAATTTAATAAGTTTCTGTCCAATATCGGTGTTTTCAGTTGGCAATTCATCTTTCAGAGCTTCAACTTCTAGTTAGGTTATGTTCATATTATTGTTAGCAAGCAAGTATCAAGTAGGGTGTTTGATCAAGACGATTTTATTGAAATGTGAACGTGTAAATGGTAAGTTGTTTTAAATTCATTCAATTTCATATAATTTAATGCATAATTTGATCAATTATCAAGTCAATTTCACTTGAAAACTGTCCAAGTATTTTCAATTTGTGTTTAGGCCTACGTCAATCTTCTCATTGCAGGAGCCTTTGCTTGTTTACAGTTTTTCAATTACTAAGTGTTATTTAAGTATGTATATTATTAATTCTTTTTGTACCTTGTTGAATTATCTCAAAATGAAAGGCTTATTTCAGGGTATATTGACGCACGGTGAATTCAAGTAGTTTAATCTCGTGTTACTCGAATTGTATTGAGGCCTATAGCCCTACCAGGTTATGTACGAGTACAATCTATTACTCTATTAAATCTATCACTAGTACCATAACTTATTAATCTTGAAAGATTATCAATCTTTAGTGTATATTTGCATGTAACCTTCTTGTTTTTTCTCAAATTTCATATCTTATTTTGTTTCAGATAGACAAGCATGATTGAAAATCATGAAGCTGACATTATATTACAATACGACCCGATTGAAATGTCTTTATTGGACATTAAATCTTGCTGGCCATGGAATTCTGAGCTGAATAACGTTAACTGCAGATAGATCCTGAAATTCCAATTACTGCCATGAGTTTTACTAAAGAGCTAGTCTGTCTATGGCTAGCTAATATCAAGCTATCGCGTATCATAGTTCTGGTATTTTTGGCCCTGGTTCTAGTGCCATTATTTACACATTATTACCTATCAAATGTAAGTATTTCTCTGTTTAATTAAGCAAATCTCATTTCTTATTTATTTTATCATGCATGATTGCCTCAATAGAATGTTATCATTACTCGGCATTTTGTACAGTTTAGTAGCTAACTCATGTGCGGTCTCTCCTCACCTTATTACTGATGAAATGTGAATAATTCTACTCATTTGTCCTGCTAATTGTCCTGTATTATTTGTTTAAACATTTATTGATATAAATATCGTTATCACTGTTAGTAGTTAATCAATGTTTTGTATCTTTAATGTTATTAATTTGAATTTGAATATGTTTTGTGAATTTTTGAAACTTATTTGATATATATTAGTTATCTGAATTTTTTAATTTCTCTTTCATTTATTATTGTGATTTGGCATGCAATTTGGTGCAGTAGATACGTATTTGATAAATCATGATTGTGATACAGTAAGTTAGAAACTTATGTGATATAGTAGTTAGTGTAAATTGATTTTTTAAAGGCTACTTCATATTTTAATCATTTGAAGTTTTTTCTTGAGTATTTGTTGTTTGCTTGTTTCTCACTATTTCGTACTTTTTATCATAATTTTGCTAATGTCGTGGTTTTATATCTTGAATGATTGATTAGCTCAGAGTCATGGCTATTGTCATGGCATGTTATTTCATATAAAATATATTGGTTGATACGAAAAGATGTCATTGATTTTGATGCACAGTAAGTTATTTTGTTATTTTATATAAAAGGGGTTAATTGATATGATATTATTAATTTTGATAAGTTTTTATATTGAATGAAAAGAGCTTCTTGTTTTCGAGCCAGTATTTATTGAAAATTGTATATTGATTTGAATTTATGAGTCAATTTTGATATAACTGGTATTTTTATTAGCTTATCATAGTATTAATTAGTGTTCATTGACTTATTGCTTTTTTTGTACAGTAAATGGTATTGGCCTACAATGATTCATATTTGAATTAAAAAGGTACAACCACTGTAGCTTTAATTCAATACTTACATTTATACATAGCTATCATTATCAATTCAATTTCTTCAAGTTACACTTTATCATTCTAAGCGCAGATTAAAAGTTGATCGCCCATTAGATCTATCATCATCATCATGATTTAGTGGAGATTAAGTTTAACAAATAAAATTCATAAATAAATTTATAAATCTACAAATAAAATGTTTCATAAATTCTATTTGATGACTATAGAGTTCAAAATTGCTGAAAACTTCCTTAATTATGAGGGCTTTTTCTTGAAAACGTAATGTGCATTATGCTCTTATTTCAATGTATTATCGTGTTTACAGGTAGAAAGAGATGCACCTCTGGGTGATATTCATAGGACGCGTTCAAAATTGGAAACGTATGAAGATTTTAGCGCCATGAAAGCTTCCGACCTGCGTATGAGAATCGAAGAAATGCTTAGGATAAAAGGTAATTCATGTAACAATTTCATTTTTCCTTGAATATTTTCATTTACAATACTACCTATTTCTCTATTGCCGTATTCTTTCATCAACATGATTCTTTATTAATCCTATTTTGTTTGTTTATTTAGTTTTGATTCTTCTGTGTTAATCCTATCTTGTTTATTTCTTTCTTGATGAATTACTCATTTTGTTTTGTTTCTTTTAGGATCGGTCAGTAGTGAACTGAGAGATTTGGAAAGCAAGAGACAGAGGTTGCAAACCGCAGTGGCGTCGTTCACTCAGAAAATAGACCAACTCAACATGGAACTGTTACATCAGCAGAATGAACTGGACCGTGTTAAACTGTCTGTCCAGCAAGTGAGTTGGTAGAGTTTGCTTCTTGTTTTGTGCTTTGCTTTATCTTGAGCCGTCTGCACAAATCGAATCTGCCATCAAATTCCATCCTGTAAAATGACCTTGGTAGAACAGCTGATTTTTACAAGGCTACACACATACATTGCCTGTTGTAACGCAACAAACCATGAACATCTAGTGAAGTAGTGATTAAGTCATTGTATTATTTTTCGGATAATTTCATGAACATTTGATCGCATTTATAAGATCTAACATTCGGCTTGAGAGAAAGAGAGAAATTCTCCGATACACTTTGAAGATTTGTTGCTTGTGAACTATCCATACAATGATCAATTTGAATTCACGGTTGAATCTAACTTGAAGTTATCTAAAATATTATTAGATAGATAAATATATTAGAATTATTCACCTGTGTATTCATTTCTTTAATTTATCTATTCATTGATGTAATTACAAAATCATAATATTATAATCTGGGAGAGGAAAATAGGCTGAGCCTGTACTATTTCTCTTCCGAATTTTGATGATTTATGCTGTACAACAAGGTTTTCTCAGAAATAATCAGAAATAAAATCATATTTATTTTCTATACATAGAGAAAATTCAAACATTATAATTATAATCAAATAAGATTGTTAAAAATTTAAGAAACTCTTTTTAATCAAATACTGAAATTTCCATCATTTTTAACAAGCCTATTCTATTTTCATTTATAAATTTAAATCAATATAACTTATTTTGTTTATAATCTACATGAATAATGTAATCTAATCGAAATCTTTTCCATATTTTCTGTTGACAGGCACAAATGGCCTACCGCGAAGCCCGCCAACGCAACACCCCCGACCTCTCGCCTCCCCTCCCTCTTCTGGCGTCCTCACCCCCCACCCACCTGCCTCCCCCCTCCCATCCCGCCTCCCTCTGTCAGCTGACCACCTGCTTTGATCACTCGCGTTGTGCGTTGACTTCGGGTATGCCAGTGTACCTCTATGATGTGGACAGATTCGCCGGCGTCAGTCCCTATCTGAAGACAGGCGTCAGACAAACGGTGGGCTACAACCCGCACCTCACCTATAATGCTGACGAGGCTTGTTTGTATTTGGTGCTGGTCGGAGAGGGGGACGGTGCGGTCACGTGGGAACAGCTGGAACGGTTGCCGTACTGGGGTGGTGACGGTGAGTAGGTGGAAAAATCGTTTTTATTTAATGAGGACGTGAAGAGAATTTAGAATATTACGGTGCTGGGTTGTTCACAGTATGCATTCGATTACTCATTGTCAACTAATACAGTATCAAGGAGTGTTTGTAATCAGATAAGTAACTTTAATGTATCAATAAATATTTAATATTTATAATTATCCTTTTAATGTGCTAGAAGAAAGTCAGCTGTTGTTTTTAATATTATTGATTTTCAACAGATAGTAAAGTAAAATTTTAAAAATAATTGTGATTTATTTAAAAAACCGATAACCTTTCAAATACTGTTAAATTAAAAATATTTATAGAATCTAATTCACAATAAATTTTAGTTTATATTGATGATCATTGCTCAAAACATAAAGGATTTTTTCTGGAAAGTTAATCCTACAATAAATAAATGATTCATTTTCCAAAAGACTACTACAAATACAAATTTACAAACATCTACAGTTTTTATACAGAATTGTGTTAGTAAAAGATAAAAAAATGTGTTATTATACAATTGATAGTTTCTGTGTGGAAAATTGACCTACTCCACTATGGCAAGCCATGTTCTAGAGTAGGTTTGAATTTTTGTGAAAGAATAATTAAGATGAGTAAATCAGTAAAGCCTGGTTTTCATTAGTTGTCATAAATGTACAATTAATGATGTCACATAAACCTTTATGTTTACCTCTAAGTCATTTCTAATGGTTTTCATTAGTTAGTGGTGAGTTCCTGCATACTAACTAGGTCTTATTGAACTCTACTATGAACGTTTTCATTGGAGAGTTCTGCTAGTTAGTACTTGATCTATGCACACTACAATGACCAGGCTAGTGTTTTTTAGATAGAGTAGATAGTGATAGAGTACACAGGTGCCATGATACTCTACTAAAGCCAAGTACTCTACCACCACTCCTTCTACTATGCTCTACAGTCTAACCATGTCGATAAAACTACTCTACTAGTGAGACTGTTTTCAGAATAGTGATGGTAGAGTAGAAGAACGGTAACATTTAAGAATAGTGGTAATACTGAATGGTAAGTGGTGATACTTTTACTACTACTCTACTAAAACAAGTGCTCTACCATCACTCACTCTAAGCAACGTTTTCTTGGGAGAGTGATAGTTAGTACTTGACCAACTCTGCACTAACTCTATAATAAAACCAGGCTTAGTGTTGAGTAAATCATGGTCTAAAAACCTGTAGACAAACGTTTGTCGATGCTACAGTTGAATTTTAGTCTAGGACTTGGCTAAATCTCGAGCTCATGAACCGGCCCTAAGTGTCTTGTGTGCTATCAAGTATCTATCGTGATTTTTGTTTTGATTCGTAGGTCGCAACCACATCCTGCTCAACTTCTCGCGCCGCAACCTGTCGTCGACAGCAGCGACACTGTCGCACCACAGCCGCGCCATGCTCGCTCAGTCGACGTTCCTGCGCGGCGGCGGCCACTTGCGGCGCGGCTTCGACGTGGTGGTGCCGCCCCCGCTGGGCGGGCCGGGCGGCGACGTGTGGGAGGAGGCGGCCGCCATGCTGCCCGCACGCAGGCGGCTGCTGGTCACGTTTCAGGGCGGCAGGCGGCGCGGGAGAGCCGCCCCGGTGACCAGAGTGGGAGACGATGATGAGGATGTGGGAGGTGGCGGGGGGAGTGATAGTTGTGAGTAACTTGAAACTCTTTTGAGATATTTACAGCATGATTATAAAGTAGAAGTTGATAGAAAAATTACAATTAGTATAGCAGGATGCTTTTAACTTGTCAGAGAATACTTCTGACACAGTGTCTGGTGGGATGTTGTGATATTTATAATACATAATGAAAACACTAGGATGTAGTCAAAAAAAATCACTGTATTTAGTAGAAGAATACAGTATCACTGTATTTCTTAGTACACTGAAGATGGCACAATGATGCCGAAACATGTTTGTAAATTCTACTAAATACAGTGATATTTTTTGACTACATTCCAGTGTTTTCATTATGTCAGAGAACAGTTGATTTAACGTTAGTAAACGAGCGTACATCAATCAGCTGTTTTCTGACAATTTAAATGGATCATGCTATATATTACGTAACAAGTTTGGGGGAAAAAGTGATGACAGTAGGATAGTTTTTTTAAGAGGCTGAAAGCCAAGTGATGAAATATCATACGAGTATGTAATCACTTTCCCAGTTTAGAGTTGTACATTAATATTATTATCAACATTAATATTAATTATTATTAATATTATTATATTATTAACATTAATACCGATATAAAGAACGGATGTTTTCAAAGTTAGAAAGTATTTGAATCATACATTTATCTTCTTAACTTAAAATACTAAGTAATAACGCAATTTGGGAATTTGTGAAAAACTCCAAAACACTTGAGTATTTATTACATGGGAAAGATGGCGCTCTTAATGCGTTAATGCTCATTAAAAAACCTCAAATTGGTCCTTAACTTTAGGTCCAGCTGCAATTATTCAGGGCCAGTATTCAAATCTTCAATGTAACGATATTTACGATAGTAAACTCGAATTTCAAGTAAAGAAGAATCAAGCCAATAAGCTCGACGAAACTTTCTGAAAGCCTGAACGACGATTGCAGATTCATTCTATTGGAAATATTGTTCTACAAAGACGCGATTTTGTAAGGTCAATTGCGAGTGATACTAAAACTGGATACTTTAACCCACAATATGGTGTCGCTCAACAAGTACAAAGACTATCCTACTGAAATCCATCCGTTCTTTTTGCGTCACCCAGTATTATTTATATCAATATTATACTAATTAATATTATTTGCAGTGGAGGATATTGAGAGGTTCCTAACATGGTCCACATCGGATGAATTCCTGCTTGAGACAAACTGTGCCACTCCCGAAACGGATTCCAGCGAATGGCAGTTGTGTGGATCAGAGGTTAGCTATTTTCATTCATGCCTTTTTCAACTAAAACAATGAATGTTCTATTTTATCATTGCAAGCACACATACAGCCAATTAGAAACATCATAAACAATATTTACTGTTGTTCTTTTGTTTATGGTACTAATTCATTGATTTCTACATTCATGAACACCATTTTGAATATTATTTTCATTGATTTCTACATTCTCGAGTACCATTTTGAATATTTACATTGATTTCTACAATCTTGAATGCTATTTTGGGACTTTGGGTTATTGTTTCTGATATCAATTTGATTGTTTCTAACTTTGCAGGGTAGCCGATCAGAAGTTCTGAAAGCATCGACTTTTGTGCTAGTACCGGCGCCAGTGAACACAAGCTATGTGACCACTAGTCTGATGCTGGCTCGTGTCTATGAGGCCCTGCAAAACGGCGCGATTCCTGTCATAGTCGGGGCCGATCAGTTTAGTGTGGAGCTGCCTTATTCTGAGGTAAGTGAAAACTCATAGTCTCTGTTGCTCAAAAGTCTGTTAAGGCTGTGCATCAACATGAAAAACTTTTTATAGTGATATTTAGAGCCCGGATGTTCAGGCATTTATAATACTTGAAATAGGCAGGCAAAAAGGCACTAAAAAACACAAAAATAGGCACTTTAAAATCGAAAAAAGGCATAATGTATTTTGTATATTTATGTGAAAAAATAATACAAGAAAATTGAAAAACTTATATTCTACTGGTTGAACATGATTAATATGTTATCCTTCAAGTTTTTTTTACTCTAAATTTGGTTTTATTTCTGAAAGAATATTTTCCAGTATGAAAGAAGACCTTTCTTCATCAACTGTTGTTACTGTTGCATATATCTGAAGCACACTATTGTTGTATTTGAAGTGAAGCTAGATTCAATAAAAGGGTTACCTTTAAATGATAAAATATTGAACATTAGCTTTATTCTCGCAAAACTTCGGTTTGACAAAATCAATTATGTTAATTCATGGATTGAAATAAACATTATTTATTCATTTTTAAGGTTCTCGTAGCCTATAGCACACTCATGCTTTCTCTGTTTATAAATAGACGACTGCTGACTACAAAAAGCTTCATTTTATGGGCTCAAGGATATTTGCAGCCTGCATTAGGGAATACGCAAATGTAATATTATATCTTCTCTAGAGATCATAGACTTTTTCTCATGTTCAAATTCTTATACGCACGCTGGATTTTCTTCTTCCAGTAATGTAATACTTTTTTTAATATTATTAAAAATTGAAAAATTGCTAATTATATAGGCAAAACATATAAAATAGGATGAAATAAGCTATTTATATTGAAATAGGCAATAACACCCAAAAAAAGCAGAATAGGCAAAATTAAGGCATTTTGCCTAACATCCGGGCTCTAGTGATATTTTTCAAAGCTTTTTGATTTGGATACTGTCAAGCTATCGAAATGAAATACATTTCAGAGGAATTTTTTGGTTCATTAGTTTGTGAGATATGGGCGCCTAAAATTTTGAAATTTTTGGAACAGGTCATCTCAAAATTGGTCATGAAAACAATCATGAAGTTTTGAGCGTACATGTATGAAGGTATTGTCGATCACATGACATGATTAGTTTCTCAAAATATCAAATTTGGGGGAAAATATTTTCGAAAATTATTTTTTTCAAAAAATAACTTAATTTTCAATTCAAGTGGAGAATCGTTATTTTTCTGAAAAGTTGATATTTTGAGAAACTAATTATATCATGATATGTATCGAGAATTGAGTCTCTGAGTATATACGTGTGGGTAGTGCTCAAGGCTAAGGCCATATTCATTTGTTGATCACTGGACAATTTTTTAATTTATTGATCAATTTATCTATTAATTTATTTACTAGGACATCCCAGGTCGCATAAAACTGCGACTATTGAAATACATGAAATAGTTTCCAATCCTCCTCCTCCTCCTTCTTCATCTACTTCTTTTTAATCTTCTTCACCTTCTCCTTTTCTTTTTCATCTCGATCTTCTTCTTCTTTTTCTTCTTCTTCTTCTTCTTCTTGTTCTCCTTTTTCTCCTCCTCCTCATTCTTCTCCTTCTTTTCTTCTCCACCTTCTTCTCCTCCTTTTCTTCTTCTTCTTCTCCTTCTTCTTCTTCTTCTTCTTCTTCTTCTTCTTCTTCTCCTTTCTTCTTCTCTCCTTTTTCTTCTTCTCCTTTTTCTTCTCCTCATTTTTCTTCTTCTTCTCCTTTTTTCTTCTTCTTTTTCTTCTCCTCACTTTTCTTCTCCTCCTCCTTCTTCTTCTTCTTCTTCTTCTTCTCCTTCTTCTTCTTCTCCTCCTTTTTTCTTCTTTTCCTCAACTCCTTTTTTCTTCTTCTCCTTCTCATTCTCTATCTCCTTCTTTTGCTTTTTCTTCTTCTTCTCAATCTCCATCTTCTTCTTCCTTTTCTTCATCTCCTTCTTCCCCTCCTCCTTCTCCTTCATCTCCTTTCTTTTTCTTCTTCTTTCTTCTTCTTCTTTCTACTTCTTCTTCTCCCTTGTCTTCATCTCCTTCTTCTTTTCCTTCTCCTCCTCCTCTTGCAATTTATCCACCTACTGAAACTCATTTCGTTTGCTGCCAGGTAATCCACTGGAAGAAAGCCCTGCTCTACGTGCCCAGCTCGCGTCTACCTGAACTGCACTTTCTGCTGCGTGCGTTCGGCGACGCCGACATCCTGGTGATGCGCCGACAGGGCCGGCTGCTGTGGGAACGCTATCTGGCCACACTGCAGGCGGTCGTCGACACACTGATAGCCACCGTCAGGGATCGGCTCGGTCTGCCGCCAAGGCCACGCGCCGAGGCCGCGTCTGTGCTGATCGAGCATCAGTCCTATGTGAGTGCTACGTCGACCATTCCCCCCATATATCAGTCTAGTCATTGAAAGTGAATCCAGTTATTTATTCATTGAAAGTATTAAAAAACGTAGTGAATTGTCAGACTTTGTTGAGAGTTTTTCATGGATAATTAATGTCCATTATACAATACAGTGTTATGTTTTGGGGCAGTGGTACAGAAGCATGCTCAATATCAGAAGAAAGATTACGAATGAGGAGGTCATCAAAGAGTTGGAGCCAAAGGTTGTCTGTCGAAACTCATAAAAAGTACAAGACATACTTACGGTGCCTGCTCATACTTTTCGGCATGAAGAACTGATAAGCTACAGAATAATCAGTTACAGCATGGATGAAGGCAAGAATATGCGAGAAGGCCAATACTGGAGTACACAGAACAACTTTTGAAGGATATGAGATTTGCCAACTCTCTACCAGCTGAACTAAGGATAATCGGCGCATGAAACGGTTCAGAGAAGACTGGAGAATTGCTGCTGCAGCCCAACGGGTGTTTTTGTTTGTTCCATGTGAATAGGTGATAAATCTATATATATATGGACAAAATTCTATATTGTGAAAGACTATATAACCTAGATGTTTAAAACTCCAAATTTATTGACTTGTCACATACTACGAAGCAATGCTTAATCATGTAGTCTTTCTGTGATGTAATAAATTCAAATTCTAGTCAACGTTACGTTTTACGCCAGCTCGTTTGTTCAGCTCTTCACGTACCTTACACACAATAGAACTAAACCAAATCTACTGTTTGTCCGAAGCGCTCACCATTTCAACTCATAACTAAGGGCAGAGTCACATACTTCGTTTTTATGATTTAGTTAATTGCAATGGGTTTATTTCGTTTTCCATCTTGTTTCTTAATTAAAATGTCAATAAGGCTTGTAATGCCTGTGAGCTTTTCTATGTATTTAATGAAAAAAATAGATATCAGTTCACTCTCCGTTCGTTTCAGTTCAGATTATCTTTAATTTGAAACCATCCACACATTTCTAGCTTTAAAAATAGCGACCAAATGAGTAAACTAAGGAGTACCTGTTTTCATGTTTTTTTCAAAAGGTAATTGTTGAGTAACGAGGCCTTATTTAAGTTGAACACCCTATCTAATTTTAATTACACATGAAGTGCAAGCACTGTATATCTTCCATTGTGCCTTCAGATGTATATCAACGAATATATTATATCAGAGTTTTATACTTCTTCCTAATATAATTATTATAATGATACATGGAGAGCATGCATAGTATGTTCTTCCCTTTTGCCTTCACATGTATTCCATCGAATAAGTTAAATGAATTTTAAATATATTAATTTGTTACCAATGTTTTGTTAATAAGTTTTCTTGTTACATATATTTTAACAAATGAATGAAATCTGAGTATTCAAATTTTATATTTCTTTTTAATATCTTGTCAATTTGTTTTCTTGTTACAGCCAGTCAAACCAGACGCAATAGTTGAGCCCGAGGAAAGTCTAGGACCCCTCGAGCCCCCCTACCCCTCTCCAGCCTACAAGCGCAACTACTCCCTGTTTGTGACTCAGGGCTACGAAATGTGGAACGAATGGGGTGACCCCTTCCGGCTGTACCCCGCACTACCCCAGGACCCCCTCCTACCCTCCGACGCCAAGTTTCTGGGGTCCGGGGTGGGGTTTAGGCCCATAGGAGGCGGTGCAGGGGGCGCGGGAAAGGAGTTTTGTGATAGTCTGGGGGGTAACAGCCCTAGGGAGCAGTTTACCATTGTGATGCTTACTTATCAGAGAGATCAGGTTCTGATGAATTCGTTGTCGCGGCTGCAGGGATTGCCTTATTTGAATAAGGTAACTTGCTTTTTTAACTCCACCTAATTTTATTTTTATTTGCATTACCCTAAGGCAGCTCGTACACCGGAGCAATAAGCAATAGGCAATAAGCAACATTTGGATCATATGATCGTCTACTCTATAGAAACAAATAGTCCAATGCACACCTAAAGCAGCTGTTTCGGTGTGCATTGAACTATTGGTTTGTATATATGATCCATATGTTGCTAGTTGCCTATTGCTTATTGCTCCGGTGTACGACCGGGGTAATGGCTGGTTTTCACGATTTCAGTAGACGTTCTGGTTACTGGAGGCAGGTTACTGGTTTATAGGTAAGTAGATAGGCTTCTGGTAACCTGCCTCCAGTAAGTAGAACGTCTACTAGAATCGTGAAACCTAGCCATTAGTCCCAGCTGCACAAAGTATTTTAAAGTAGCTTAGTTACCAATGAACGATGTTATTTTTAGTTTAATTTCTGACACAGTGTCTGGTGAAATTTTGTGATATTTAAACCTAATGATAGATAAATTAATGAATTTATTTTCTACTTTGGACATTACATAAGTGCTTTGGGTGAAGTTGGGGCTTGAGAGCCCTCTCTTCCACCTAACCTTCTAATGAAAACACTAATAAATAGTCAAATATCATTCATTTATTAAACAAAGTAACAAACATGTTTCTAAATAACTGCAAAAGACTCTTATTACATTGATAAATCTGAAATATGTTATATGTGACAAACCTCCATGTTTGTTATAACAAGCTCTCGAGTGAATAAAAATCTAATCTATTCTATTCACCATCATCTTCATTTTATTTTAGTGACCACAGCCTTAAACATAGTAATAGTTGTTTAAAAAAATGATGATTCAACTAATAGTTCTCTCCTTTTCAAGGTAATTGTGGTGTGGAACTCCCCCAGACTACCATTGGCTGATTTGCATTGGCCCGATATTGGGGTGCCTGTTCATGTAAGTTTAATTGGAAGTTTTATTCATTCAACTTAATATACAAGAAAATAACTATTGATATAAGAAAATACAAGAATACATTTTCATTACAAGATTTATATAAAATGATATAGATATGTTATTATAAAACGAGATATTATATAAATTTGTTAGGATTGGGAGGAATGGTGTTTTAAAATTTCTAGGTACTTTTTTATCAAGTATCGTTTCATGTTTATTTTAATATCTTACTTCATATTTATTCGTTGCAAGATTCTAACTAAGCAACTAACTAATCTATTCATTCCGATTTCTTATCGGATCACAGATCTATCTATCTGTGATGATTTTTCAATATTTTACTAACTATTTCTATAATATTACTCTCCACTTGTAACTTTTTAAATATTTTATTCTAATATTGTTATTGTTTGTTTTGAATTGTAGGTGGTAAAGGCTAGTACAAATAGTTTGAATAATCGTTTTGTGCCATACGATACAGTAGAAACTGAGGCTGTGCTATCAGTAGATGACGATGCTCATCTAAGACATGACGAAATTATGTTCGGATTCAGGTGAGAAGTTAGAAATTATCAGTTAAAAATTGTAAGTAAACTTGTTTTTCAATGTCTATGTGTCCATGGCCATTTCAGTGATGTTATAAAGCCACCCAAATAATAATTTATTCTGTTCTTATAAATGGAATGCTGTTTTAAAATTTCTACTGTTTTATTAAGCATCGTTTCATATTTATTTTAAATATCTTACTTCATATTTATTCGTTGCAAGATTCTAACTAATCAACAAATAAATCTATCTATCCCGATTTTTACTTACCTCTTCACTTGAATCGAAGATGATCAACTCCAAAACCCGAATTGCAAAATCAAGGATTTTCGTATCTTTTAAAGGGGAAATTGATGATGATAGAGAAACAAATATGGTTTTAAATATGTCACATTATATTGTTATGAATTATTACGATACTCCAAATATTAGTGTAACATAGAAATGAATATTTATGTTTTTTAATTTCAATATTTTGTAATTTTCTAGAGTTTGGAGAGAACAGAGGGACCGAGTTGTTGGATTTCCTGGACGTTACCATGCCTTAGATCTTAACTATGGAGGTTGGCTGTATAATTCCAATTATTCCTGTGAATTATCAATGGTCTTGACGGGTAAGTCCATCTTAAAAGACATACGGCTAGTTGCACGAAAATCCAATATCGCATTCTGCTTTTGTTTTCGAAGAGGAAATTGATGATTTAGTAAGGATGATGTATGACATAACCTGAATTTTGACCTGAATAAATTGGAAGAGGAACAGTTTTGGGCATGAGCCTGTTTTACTCTACTTTGTAAATTATTGAATAATCGCTTCCCGGTGGTTCGGAACCCACATGAAGCTGTAGGTCCATACATCTGTCATGATCATCTTTCCCATTACCTACGCATAAGCCTAGAGCTTCACCAAAAAATCATCACCAAAAAAATGATTGAGTTAAATACAGTTATATTACTTCATTAATTTTATTATATTGCCTTTACATTTATGAAAATATATGTCTATTGTTAATTTATCAATTCATTTTATATTATATGTTTAAAAATGTATTTTGGTCAAATGAAATGTATTATTATTATTATTATTATTATTATTATTATTATTATTATTATTATTATTATTATTATTATTACCATTATATTGATGAAAAACCAAAATGTCCTGTAATAATAATGGTTCTAATGAAGATTTGCTTTCATTTACAGGGGCGGCTTTCATACATAAGTATTACATGTACATGTACACTTATCACCTGCCTCAAGCCATAAGAGATAAAGTAGACGAGTACATGAATTGCGAAGATATAGCCATGAATTTTCTTGTATCACATATCACTAGGAAACCTCCAGTCAAGGTCAGTTTCATATTCATTTATTACAAAATTATTGTTTGTTTTTTATTGATGCAATGTTTCGCAACGTGCATGTTCATATTCAATCCACATGTTTTCTTTTATCTAACGAAATTTGAAAATATTGAAAACTCTTGAGGTATCTATCTCTCGGGGTGATTAAGGAAAATAGGTAAACCAATTAGGCTAATTCGGGTCTTGCTAAACCCGTACGTTTTTACGCAGTAGGTTTGTGTTAGCATATTGTGTTCTGGTTAGTAAATCATTTGACAAGCTACCAGCCTTTATGTGGTCACATCAAAAGCATTATTTTGTTGTGTTATCTCAGCCAGTGTCAGATCCACAGTGTAGTTACATTACTTTTGTTTTATCTCAGCTAGTGTTACATTCACAGTGTATTACCGTGCAGTTTAGTGATTGAGTGTTGGTATTTTTTTATATTAATTTGTAATTTTTCAGGTTACTTCAAGGTGGACGTTTCGCTGTCCTGGGTGCCCCGTTTCATTATCAGAAGATGATACTCATTTTCAGGAGAGGCACAAGTGTATAAACTTCTTTACCCAGGTATGAACAATTTTTTAAATATTTTTATTATTAAACTTGAGAGAAAAGTTCTGGAATTCTAGCTCAAGCTGTTGACTCAACTTTTGAGTTTTTTTTTAATTAACCTCAATGCCTTATAAACCAATACCTTGAAAAAAAGCTGAAAGAATCTCACTTTGTATTTTGGTCCAACTTTCTTGTTGGAGCTGTGAGTTTCAACTGTTGAAAATTTGGAGTGAAGGCAGGTATTCTTTAAATCTTTCGCCTTGATATTAACTCTGATTACCAACTTGATATTAATTCAATTTTTCTTCTATTAATTTTCATCTTCTTTTTTTCAGGTATTTGGGTATACGCCATTACTAAACACGCAATTTCGAGCTGATTCCGTTCTGTTCAAAACTAGAATACCTCATGACAAACAGAAGTGTTTCAAATTTATCTAGATCAAAACTAAAATCAGAACAAATAATCATTTTTTTAAACTATCACCGACGTCGAAAGATAAGTTTTTAGAACATCTTGCAACCGTTTTAGGTAGCTGTTTATTGATTTTCATAACTTTGATGAGAATTTCGACTTTGAAAGATAAGTTATCCAATTTTACAATCGTTTTACGTAGATATTTATTTATTCTAATAATAGTTTTAAACATTTATCGACCATAAGTTACGTCATAATAGGTAGCCTATGTATTTATTTTCATAATTTTAAAAATAATTTCGACTTTGAAAGATTAGTTATCCAATTTTACAAACGTTTAAAATAGCTGTGTATTTATTCTTATATTTTTAAATATTCACTTGTATTTAATAACTTAGGCATAATAGGTAGCTATTTTTAAAATAAATTACTAGCCTCGATAAGATGAAAAATACGTTTTTATAGGCATTCTGTGTAGCTTTTCTAATAAGTAATTTTAGTCATAACATACTAAGCCATACTTTTACAGCAGCGCTGTAGCCTACCTTATATTGTAAGTTAGTTTTTAAATTTATTTGAGATCAAAATAGGTTTAAAATATTTTAGTTATTATCATTTTTTTTTAAAATATTTGATATGTTCTGTTGCTATAGCCTATAACATGAGACAGAAATGAGGTTTGAAAAAAGAAAAGGATGAGTAGAAAACAAATTCAGCTGAAATTGAATTTTCTTCGTTGGGAAAACTTTTCTATGATTTTCTTCAGGAACGGTATGTTGAATTCTTCTTCTTTTCTCATACATTTTCTACTTCTTTCTCCAACCTTTTCTTCTACTCCTCCATTTTCTCCTTATTCTGTTGTTTCTTCTTGTTCTCTTCCTTTACTTCCCTATTCTCTTTTTTTCTATATCATTTATCATATTTCTATTATTCTTTCAACTTTTCGTATTATATCATTTATTCTTATTCAAGGTATGTGAGTTTAACCTTGGTTCTCAACAACTTCATAACGAATTATTCTATAATGAAAAATGAATTTTTAAACGTTTCTTGTATCATTCTTTAATCGTGAGGGAATTTTCAATTACCTACCATTCTTATTACAGAAGCCGATAGTCTGCTTTTATCATGTGGACGTGTTTCGAACCCTGTAGCTCATCCTCGGTTACAATCTGATCAAGTAAGATCGATGTTTTTCATGTGAAATCAATGTAAATCTCTGTGAGATTTGACTTATGTAGGATCTTGCGGGTGCGGGAAGGGATTACTGTGTTTTTTTTAATTCAATGTGGGTTCAAAGTTGGGATTGTAGTAGTGTATTGTTATAAACCGGTTGTGAGTATTAGATTGAGAGGTTGAACCAAATATTGATGACCAGTTGCTTGAACCTTAATCAGAATTTGATCTCTAACCATTGCAAATGTAACAGGTGATTGTGAATCAAACTTTGATTAGCTTTGTTCAACTGGCTGTCATAGTTGAGAAACCTTCACTTGTTTCTTAACACTTAGGCTAGGCGTACACCGGTTAGTCAAGACGAGATTAGTCACAGTACTTCACATAGTTGCTTATGAAGCAACACACACCGATTAGTCATTGCATCGGTGTGTGCTGCTTCATAAGCAACTATGTGAATTATTGTGACTAATCTCGTCTTGTCTTGACTAACCGGTGTACGCCTAGCCTTATAGTAACCTTTTATTTTGATTAAGGTTCCGTGTTTCAATTAATTTAAATGGTTGTATTATGTTTTTGTGCTGTAAGTGTATTAATAGGTACCAGATTGCCATAGATTCTTAGTAGTTATCATACATTACTAAAACATCTTGGGGTTTGTTTCACGAAATTTTAGAAATCCTGTAAACAGGAAAAAGGCGAATACACATTAGACAATAATAGGACTTACTTGTAAACTTGTAAGTCTAATGTACGTCCGTCTTTTCCTGTATTACGTGACTTCTAACTTTCATTAAACAAGCTCCTGGATTTATTAGGATGATGATGGAGTTGAACATTTATAGGTTTTGGTGGGTTATTTGTTGAAGATTTTTGTGGTACCAATTATTTCTGTGTCATGTTATATAATTTGTATACGTAAATTAGTAGTGGGCTAATACTATTTCAATTAGTTATGATCTGTGATTTTATTTTTAGACCATAATGATATTATTATTGTAAGGTGCTTATTTTATTTCTAATACTGTGACATATTTCAATAGTCTTGGCAATAATTTAAACAATATAAATTTTATTCGAACAACTGTTTTATTTATAATAACTTATTTTGAATGTTATTCTACTTGATCAACTCAATTTGTTTTAAATCAAATGTAATGAATTACCTGGCAGCATTGTATTCAGTTTGTGTGTAATGTAAAATATAATTCAGATTTCTAACGTGCAGTTTGGGTTTTTGTTGTAGGAAACTGTATTGTAGAAAATCTTATTGGATGTTGATTGTAGAAATTACTGTGGATCGATTTAGAAAAATGTAGAGAGGTCGCATGATTATTGGTAAGATTTCAACTAATATATTTTCATATTTGTGCCATTTTCAATAAGTAGACAATTGAAATCAAGATTGAAACCCTACTATATCTATAATAATTTTCTTCTATTAATGGTGCAGTATTAAAGGTGAATTTTCATAAACTTTTCATGATTTTTGGCTAGTTTTGCTGGCCATGAATTGCTGGAATAAGAATAGAAGATATTTTCCAGTATAAAAATGCTTTATTACAATAAATAATAGTGATTCATGAAGATAAAATTATAATAATAATTATACGAGAACAGTTATCTCAAATCTGAACCGTAGGAATGAAAATAGATTATTTTGATTAGTATCAAAATAAATAAATATATTATAATGTACAGCAGTGACTATGACTAATGGTAGAATAATGACAAAGAGACTTCGCTTTATTTGTCTAGACTGCTCAGAGAGCTCAGTAATACGACAAGAAAATAGAACATTATTGATTTTTTATAAAGAAAAGGCTTTGTCTGAAAAATTTCAAAAATTAAAGAGAAGTAAGTTACCTAAAAGAATATTACAATGTTATTGATGTTTAATATGGAAAATGATTTGCACATTGAAGGCTAAAGTCATGAATTATGTCCACATTTCGAAGAAGAATATGACTGAAAGCGATATAACTATTATTGTGTTCAGTTCTAAAAAATATTTCAATCACATTGAAGATCACTTGATGCCTGTAGGTATTGTGAATGTTAAATCGTCCCCGAACTCACCCCATTCAGCTCTATGGGTTTGGAAAATGTAGACCCAAATTGCCATGCCCACTATCCAAATTGCTGCCCCTATGCCAGAAAACGTCACATCTGAAACAGTAGAATCGTCAACTGATTTGAAATATTCTTTACTAATATGAATTCAATGTTATAACGTTTTGGTACTAATATTAATTGCATAGAAAGTTCATACGGAATACATATTTGTCCAACCCAAAGTGGTAATCAACCAGAATTGTGGTGTGAATTGCTATGGGGAAAGGTGAAACAAGACCAAAATATGCGGTGATCGAGGAATTTTTGGCTTTCCTTTTACAAAATATTTACTGGATTTTGTTTAATAATACCTAGGAGTCTAGTATTTTCAAATAGTCATTTTTCTTGAACACTGAGTCTTGGAACTGCCAGGAAAACTTGCTGAAATTGCAGAGAAGAAGGTGGAAGAGTTTCAGATCGCATCCAAGGACTTTCAACTATTTCTCGGCCAACGGATGTTTCAAAATCGGCAACCTTATTTTACTAGAAGGACTAAGTAAACCACCACCCATTTATGTCTTATTCAAACCACAGTTGTACAGAGACCCTGTGATTGTAATCTCTGTACAGTTTTTGTTGTGATGCCCACATAAGTTCTTAGCTTGTGCGTGGGTAATGGGAAGGATGATGATGAGATATGAGTGGACCTACAGCTTTAGGTGGGTTCCGAACCACTGGGAAGCGATTTTGATTCTCATGAATGAATGACATTTACAGGAAAAAGGCCTTAACCGAAAGTGGTCACCCATGCAATGGGAGTAATAGGTGCGAGTCTCTTCTTAAAGAGACTTTGAAGAGAAGAATCAGTACTTTTATGAGTCACTTACATCGCTTTATTTGAGCTTGCTCCTCATACGGCGGTTTCTTGAATGCCTCTTCGAAAAACCAGACTGAGTTGATTAGCCACACAATTGGTAGACAAGCAAATCCAGCTGAAACAATATTGAGAAATAGAACTGTCAATGGATAAAGTGGAATATGGCACAAGAAAGGTTTAAGGGAAAATTAGTGTACAGTACCTACATTTTTCGGTATTTTTTCAGAAAAATCTGATCGAATACGTTACAGAATTAGAACATTGTAACAATTTCGAGTAAACAAATGATAAGTTACAGACGAGGAGGAGGACGATCACTTACCCCTAAAGTACCACTTGCAAAGATATAGTTTCGATCCATTATTCATTCGTGAAATATCCATGATTTTTAAACAGAAAATTGAAGAAATTGCTTTGTAAATTAGTCAATAATGCCCTAACCTATAAATTTGTATGAGTCAAAGCTACAGCTGACTGTCAATTGGCAGACGGTTCGAGGTTGGTATTGATGAGTTTCGGAGAAGTGTGAATAAATTCTAAACATCAATTAATAAATAATCAATTCAATGGATTCTTTTTATAGATTATTTTTCAATTGAAACATGTTTTTTTTTCAAGATATGGAAGATTACATTCGATTGTTCCATGCCACCGTCTGATCCCGTTCAAGGTCGACAAGTCGAGACATGCAACTATGTTCTGTCGTCTGCTTTGTATGTAGACCGTAGCTTTTATAAATTTCTGTTTATGATAACCCTACAGTATTTTCAGATCTACTGGTTCTTCGATTTAATCTTATATTTAAAGTGGAGAAGGAAGGTACCAACTAAATTCTCAATTTGTGAGTAACCCCATCAAATACAACACTAATAATAACCAAGTAGACATCAGACTTTCGGGATTTTTCCAGTTAATTATTCCACCTTTGTGTGAATTCTCTTCCGTTATCTGTTACATAACACTTCCAGAAGCATGAAAGTATTATTTAAACCGTAATAGATGTATACTTATTGAATTCAATATTCACTGTATTTCCTTTCATTACTTGTGAGTGTAGCATATTTTCAATATGGTACAAAATGTTTCGTAATGTCTATCTACCGTACTATCACTGCGGTTTGTGGTAAGCGGGTCTGATCAGTAACTATTCATATTTTAGACGCACATTATTCTTTAAAAATTGTTCTATTCGCACGTTCCAAGTTTTTAAAACACTTATAATCATATGAAATCAAACTTTCTCAATTTCAAGAAATTTGTTGTCTGTTGTTGAGGTTATAGATCTAATATTGACTTTCTATAGTTGAATATTATTTCTGTACAGTTTTCGAATGGTCTCACTTATTTGTTTTTGATCATGAACAATTTTTTGGTTGTATTCAATTCCATTATGTTAGAATTGTATGAAAGCGGTATGACTTGAATCTCTGAAAACGTTGCTTTGAATAGTTAACCGTTTCTGTAAATTGATAATATTTCTTCTCTTTTCCAGATAATTTAATTGCAATGTTTGAAATAATGTACGGTTGATTGCGCATATTGGAATGTCAGCAACAGCTCCGCAATTATTTGAGCTCAATTGCATTGCAAAATGTACTAAAATAAGACTGAGCGCTGTGAGTCAAGCTCTTGAGAGGCAGTTAATAGCACTTGTTCTGAGGTAAGATTTTAACTTGAAAATTCAAATTAATATCAGGCTGATCGAAATGTGTGATTGAAGTACTGAGTACTTTCTAACGTGTATGCTCTTTTTTTTAAGGAATAACTTTGCGCTTTATACTGATCCCAACTATTGTAATTTCTGTATTAATTATACCAAATATAGTCTACCTACATTATCTTGAATCGGTTGATTCAATTGATAATATTTCTTCTCTTTTCCAGATAATTTAATTAATGTTTGTAACCCATAACTTGAAAATTGTGGCTAACTTTCAAACCTTATGTTCAATATTGTAGGTCATTCATGTCTCATCATCCTTACAATTGCACACAAACTATTATAACTATATTTACTTTTACTGTATATACAGTACTTGTGGTAGCTTAGTAAATAATTATGTACTGTATTCTAAGCTACAATTCTTATTATTGTAAAACCGTGATTTACTCTCAAGCTTCATGTTTAATTGGTTGAATGTTTTGTGTTTCAACAGTTCTGGTGACCTGGTATTGTATCATACCCTCAAAGAACTAGAAGAACCTCAGGTCAGATGGATACCCTGGTATGAGGAGGCCTCAAAGGAGGTCCAATGTCTCACTTTTGACCCCCTCAGTGGAGCTTGGCTGCTTTTGGCATGTGGGTATTTGCTTTTTTACTTAAAAAACCAATTATTTTTCAAACAAGAAAGCTAAAGGTTGAGTTGAGCAGTGAATTACAGAAAATATTAAGCTTTTTAGATGAGTATTCAGTAAATCAAGTTTATTTCTATTTTATTGAAGTTTTTTTCAATTGTTGAGTTTCTTTGGCTCTCTTATCAACCTTTCAAAATTAATAATTCATTTATGATTATTATTAGGTGCAATTCACACCAGATGAAACTAAACATAACTTAAACGTTTTGTTTTGGCTCACACATTGAAAGTATTCCAAACCGACTGAGACAAACAAAACGTTCTGTCTTACGCGGTGTGCATTGGTTTCATTTACTTCAATTTTAAACCTGTCCAACTTGTTTTGAAGCCGACTTTTTGACGTTTTATTTCGTTTCATCTAGTATGAATTGGACCTTAGCTGAAGTTGATCTGCTATCCTCATTATCCAATTGCTGTAGACAAAATTAATACTGTAATATTACGAGACATCTGCCTTAGCAGTCACTCTACATGTTCTTGGCGTTTTATATTAATAAAGATATTTGTTTATTTATCTATTAAGTTTAATAATAGGCTACTGATATGAATAAATAGCTAATGTCACATTGGATTATTGTTTTTTATCTCAAGGTTACGACGGCAGCCTGCAAATAGTTCCGATATTCTCGCTGTTCGGTCAGCGCACTCCACCGGAAGCGGCGCTAAACAACTGGTCGCGTGATGACGTCACAAGCGTTCATTACGGCAACGCCGCAAATGTGCCGGCCAGCGAACTGTGTCCCACTGCGGTCACGTGGTGGGTTAGGCAAGCGCCCGATGTGGATAGGAGTACTAGGTAACGAGAAATTGGTTGAATTTTATAATAAACCTGATGATAACCCCAATATAATATGATATATATAATATATGATAAACACATGAATGATATATGATATAATAGACCTGAAAACCCTTAGGAATTACTTATTTTTTAAAGAGATCAAATCAGTCATTATATTTATTATAATTTATCAATAACCCATATAGTCCGATTCACGTCAAGAAGTCAGTATTGTTTATATGAGGAGCATTGATGCCAAGTTTCATTGAGAGAGAAAGAGAAAACTGCACCAAACCTGTTTGTTGGGACAATGTGCGACAACAATGCACAGTGCGGCAACTATTCACTGTGCGTGAATAGAATAGAGACATCAGCAACTGCCTTGTGCTGAACAAGGATAGCAAACTCCCATCTAAGCAATGCTGACTTCTTGACGTGAATCGCTTTATATCACGCTTCAAGGGGCTGTTTCACAAAAATGATCAAAGTTAACGTTTGATTACTCCCAAAAATTAGCATTGTTAATTGGAGATCAAGCTTATCATACCTCTGTGTACAGTGACGTTCTATAAATTTGACGCTTGGCATTAGATAGAGAGATATCATTACTTGACGTTGCTGAAGACCGTAGAGTACAATGGCAAAGAAATAATATTTATCTATCTAATGCCAAGCGTCAAATTAAATTAATATCACTGTACTTGTGACTCACTTTTTACCCTATCTTCAACTCATAACCCACTACTCACACCTGGAAACTTGACATCGAAAAGCAACTCGTCGCTCGGCTACTCAGCGATGCAGCAGTTGCTTATCATACTCACAGCCGCTACTCTAGTTGCCAGAGTTGCTGTTCGACTACTATCACAATATTCTCAAAAAGTAAATATTTTGAGAATTTTATAACTTATCTTTGATATTTTATAAGTTGAAGTGACCAAAAAATGATAAAATACTACTTTTTAAAGCAAATAATCCTACTTTTCCAGTTTGATGTGGTTAGAATATCACCTAACCTCACTTTTCTGTACATAGAATCTGTTCACACATCGCTCGGCGACCAGCATGTCACATCGAAAAGCAACTTCGTTGCCTGTCACCTAGGCGATATCGCCTAGTCTGAGCGTCGTCATTTGAAAACACATGCTGCGTCGCTGAGTCGCCGAGCGATGAGTTGCTTTTCGATGAGGAAGTTTCTAGGTCTGAGTAGTGCCTAAGTTATTGATTGTATGTCTAATATTTTCCAGGGACATAGCTATAGTGGGCACTAAGGCAGGTCACGTGATATTTGTGTCGCTGTTGAGTGGCGCCGTGATGGGCTCGACGACATTCGACGGCGCTGTGACGTCACTAAATGTGTGTCGCAGCGATGACTCCCTGTCGGAAGAAACTACCATCATACTTCTAGTAAGTCTTATCAAAATTATAGCACGATCCTTTTAACTTGTCAGAAATCAGCTGTTTCGGTAATAATTAAACAGTGATTTCGACACAATAATCAAAAGGCTTAAAAGTCTCTAAAGACCTTCAAAGTCTTTAAAATACCTTTTTGAAGAAGACCTTTCAAAGAATAACTTTTTAAAAGACCTTTTCAATAATCTGCGAGATTCAGCATTTGTAGGTTAAGTATTGTACTGGTGGCCGAGTAAAACATATGTTTTCTGACAAGTTAAAAGGATCCTGCTATAATGTTTTTTTTTATTCGATATCACAATTCTTGTAAGTCATTATAAGACAATTTTCTTGTATTTACCATTGTTCTCTGCATTCATACCATTATGGTTAGGAGAAAAATTATGAAAGTATACTTGCTATAGTGCTCCCACAAGGAGAAAAAAGTGCCATGAGGAGAAAATTGCTACTGCGTATGCGCGACTTGAATTTTTGTGTCAAATCAGTTTGTCCAACACTTTTCAGCTTGCTTTAAGGGTGATAATTCTGAAATGGCTTATTCTAGGTTAGGCTATGACCAGTTTTCTATTTTTTGCTATAGGTCACATAAGTTTTTCCCTCACTTCATTCTCTGTGAGAGAACTATATAATATATATTGATCGAAGCTGAAATAATAACACCTGAAAAATGTATAATAAGACGTTGAAAAACAATATTAACAGCCCTTTAAACCATTTCGAATCTTTTAATCTTCAATTCCGTCTTTTAACGGAATTGGAAGCAGTTTGGTAAGAGCTTCAGAGTATTTCAAATTCTTTCAAGTTAATTCTATTAATTTGTCAATATTATAAGTCTTTTGAAGGGTTTTAAAGCAAATTGACAGGACTTTCAAACTCTTTTTTCATGGGATTTGTTGAGAATTTTGTTTAAAACGAACAGATTTATAGGAAATAACAAGGGAAAGTAATTAACTGATTAACAACAAATATGGAAATGATAGTTAGTTCACAATTATTCATTTTTATTAGTTTCCATTAAATGCGTTTCATGTGAGGAATAACATGAATTAACAAACAATAATAATACATCAAAAAAGTATAAATACAAATAAATCCTCTTCTTACAGGGAATAATAAGAGGTGGGAATAATTTCTTGGTGAGGAGTAATTTGGAAAATTCCAATGTATTTTTGCAGGTCACTGGACCTAATCAGCAGCAATGGAAAGTGATTCTAGAACACAGGGAGAGCGGAAACTATTGGCCGTTCATGGCAGACTCAAAACTGAACGATTCTAGCATTTCTTCTGGAAGGTAGCACTCTGTTAATATTTTTAGATTAATGGTAGTTATTATTTATTATAATATAATTAGTTACGAAGAATAGGGGAGCTGCAGATGAAGAAATATCGAGAAGACTGGGTTCTTAAGGATGGCGGTGGACTTGAAATTAAGCCTCTGTCACATTTCTAGTCGACTAGCATACTTTTGACTTTTTTCATGGTTATTTCTGAAATATCAGATACGAAAATGCTAATAAAATTTTATTTCATTAGAGTATTATACTATTAATTGGGATGTTTGGAATAAATGACATATATTCTTAGAAATGATTCATACAATTTTATTTCTCTCTGTTCACGGAATCGAGAGACGGCCAAAACAAGCTGTTAGCGTATAGAAGCGATGATCTACAGCTGTTTTCGATAAACTTTCTGTCCAATTCCAGTTCACAATACGTTCATTCAAGGTCAGACTGGAATCACGTACTGCAGATAATAATATTATTTCAGTAGTTCTACTGTAATTTGTGTATAGCTAATCTGTACAAATCCAAGTATATCTATATATCTATGTATCAAAATGGCCGATTTGCTCTAATGCGCTCTACATAGAAAATACATAGGGAACATAGTTAAGTGAAGCTCCACTATCAAATATGAATACTTCCTGCCTCCATGATAGATTAGTCAGTACTGTTCTTTTTTAAAATTTAATTCTTTTATAAATTGAATATTATTTCATTTTTTCAGCTACGAAGCAGATGAACTGCACAGCAGATTGAGTTTTCCGAGTTTTCCGTCGGCCAGGACTCGTCTGCAAGGGTTGAAGCAACTTTCTGTTGAGAAGTTGACTTCGTTGCGACAGAAAATCACCGATACTCGTAGCAGAGGTTTGGCTGGGGGTTCGTCTTTGAAACGGAAGAGTAAGTAGCAATATCTACATTATTTCATGTGACTTATTACTGTTTTATTCATTTCAAGCTCTATTTTCATCCATGGTGGCCATTCTTCGAAAGCGGATCATTCTACGATAAGATAAGATTCATGATATTCAACACATTATTTCTTCATAGATTCTAGATTACGATGGTAATACGGTGGATTACGATGCTTGCATTTGATGATAATATTTAGGCTACATTATTTTAAACGATCTATTAGGCTAGGCGTACACCGGTTAGAGCCAAGACAAGACGAGATTAGTCACGTTTAGTCACAGTAATTCACATAGTTGCTTATGAAGCAGCACACACTGATGCAATGACTAATCGGTGTGTGTTGCTTCATAAGCAACTATGTGAAGTACTGTGACTAAACGTGACTAATCTCGTCTTGTCTTGTCTTGACTAACCGGTGTACGCCTAGCCTTACTATTTCAATCTGAGATATCAATTCAATACTTTACAATATTGATAGTACTATTATATACTACAATATTTACAATTATACTCTTTTTGTACAATATATACCATTATATACAATTGCTACAATATTATAGTATTAATACAATATACTATATAATTGTATTTCAATTTAACATCCATGGCTGCTTCTCTTTAAAATCGACAATAGGGTGATTTATTCCTGTAGATATCTAGTAGGTGTAGAACCAACACAAATCTTGAGTTGATATCATTGTCAATGACATGATGTGACTATTGTGTTCAATTCAATCTTATTCCATTCAATAGATAATGCAGAGTGTATTCTACTGTCATTTAATTAATCATTAGGCTTGTTGTACAAAGAGCCAATTGGATTCAACCGCCGTTAAATTGAAGCCAATGTAACAAGATCGTTATTGAGCTTCGTAAAATGACTTCATCTACGGCAGTCAACTCTAACTGGATTTTAATAATTACCTAATCCTTCAATCAGATTTCCATGCAATCGGCCCACTGTTATTATCGATTTTGCAATTTCATTCAAGTTGATAATTAATTTTATTTTGTTGTTTATCCATTCTTACAAAAGAATGCCATTTAAACGATTCCATTTTTAAACAATATTTATGTAATTGTTTCGTGGAGAGCGGTTCTGGGCAAAATGCCCGTCGCATCCTCTTGCTGTACCGCTTTTTTCCAATAAATTGAAATTTAAAATTATTTTTTATTTTGATGAAATTATTTACAAAAAATAAGTCTGACTTTCGAGTCTGAAGAAGTCCAACACCAGGACGAAACAATCGTCACTATGATGTAAGTCGAGTTGTTTTCTACTTGAAATTTTCTAAGGTCAGTTTAGTTAATTTTAGTTTCCTTTTCCCCACTCACAGATAGTTCGAGCAGTGAAGACTCCCTGTCGCGATTCCGTTTGCCTTCCGACGACAGCTCAGCGCCCAACAGTCCGCGGGTACTAAGCATGGCCAACATTCAGCTGACAGCGCAGCACCTGCATAAGAGGACGTTTCTCACCAGCTACTACAGTCCTGTCAACATTGTTACTGTGAGTATGCTAATTTCTAACTCTTATCAATTATTATTAACTCTTATTATGGGTGACCGACGCAAAAAAGACACAAAAAATTGTGCAATGAGGCGAGGTGGAACCTACCCGTAAGGGTCTCCCCACCAATAAAAGCCATACGATAAAAAAAAACTTATCAACTAGAGAAGCGAATAACCAATGAAAGATATATAATTAGAACTGAAGACTTCTGCTACAGCAAATGTTGACAACAGAACTAAATAGCAAGAGAATATTCGATAACCAAGAAATTTTTTGTAATTTCTCAATTATGTGCTACTGGCTGTGAGTAGTATAATATCTTTGTTAGTAGCGGTGGTATAGCAGGATCCTTTTAACTTGTTAGAATTAAAGACTTCTGCTACAGCAAATGTTGATTAACATAACTAAATAGCAAGAGGATATTTGATAACCAAGACATTTTTTGTATTTCCCAAATATGCTACTGGCTGTGAGTAGTATAATATCTTTGTTAGTAGCGGTGGTATAGCAGGATCCTTTTAACTTGTCAGAAAACATATGTTTCGACGAGCAATATCACAATACTTAACCTACAAATGCTGAATCTCGCAGATTATTGAAAAGGTCTTTAAAAAAGTTATTCTTTGAAAGGTCTTCTTTGAAAAGGTCTTTAAGACTTCTAAGCCTTTTGATTATTGTGTCGAAATAACTGTTCAATTATTACCGAAACAAATTGCTGATTTCTGACAAGTTAAAAGGATCGTGCTATACTTTACTACTTTTACATAAATTCGGTAGATGAAATAAATAGGACCACTTAGGCCGTTCGCCCACGGAGCAATTGCTATCTGATTTCAGTCAGCAACCCAGCGTTGCCAGATGACATTTGACTGTTTTTCGGGTAATCTAACTTATCAGCCAATGTCATCTGGCAATGGGTTGCTGATTGAAATCAGATAGCAGTTGCTCCATGGGCAAACGGCCTTAGACATAAACGCTCTAACACTTAAAATAATTTTACATGGATAAGTAACTCGAATGGAAATTGAGGGGTACGGGGTTCGATTCCCGCACGGATTTTAAATAATATGGGATCCTTTTTGAAACTCCATGGATGGAACAAATTGAGTTTGGCTCATATTATACGGGCAGAAAAAATCTAAATAAATCATCTCTTGTTCTAGGGGTCAAATTACAAACCAGAGTTTGTCATCTAGAAACAAACTATTCAACAATGTAATGTTTCATTTTCTGTTTTTTCTTTTGTACGTTAATGTATTCAATCTGGGATTGATTTTGTTTCAAGTTTTTGTTTTTAATTTCAACAGGTGTACTGCACAAGCGTCGATATGAACCCAGTAAGCGTGCATAAGCTGTGCGTACCCTGTGGAACTCTGTTACTGTGCGATCACCTGTTCTATGTCAAATCAGCTGATGGAAAGAAGTTGACTATCATCTCTACGCGCCTCTCCGAATGCCATGCCAATTCTGAGAAACATCTGTTCAACAGTGTGAGTATTATTTCTTAATTGTTGAGACCTGTAATTAGAAATTCTAAATTGTTAGTCAAATTTTAATATTTGTTAATTGTTCAAACCTATAAGTTATAAACTTAAAATTGTATACTGTTAGTCTACTGTTGTTGTTTTATTATGATAAAATCCATTTCGCTTTAGTATTCACAAGTTTTAATTATTATGATAAGATTGATTTTTTTATCGTTGAAAACTTATTCAATACTTTTTAATCAATCTATTTTAGGATGCTCCATTGGAATCTATGTTGCAAGAATTTGTCATGGATAACGATGAATACATTGTAAAGCTTCATAGGATTCCTGCTATACCAGCTACGGTAAGTTGTATTCATTTATATAAAGTACTGTAATAAACTTGATTGATCTAACGATTCTATATTCTGTGAAAACCTTAGAATGTAGCACTACTTCTAGTAATACTAGAGGTAATACAGCAATATAAGGTTTGCTCAGACTATAGTACAGTATTGGAGTTTAGTCTAAAACTTCAGTCTTGAAACAATCTTTTTAACCTTGAACCTTGTCGTCCACCAGAACCGTTCTTGTCAGAAAACGACCGATCATCCGAAATGCTAACATTGAATCAAATGGCCAGCTGTTCGGACATCGGACGCTTTCTGACAAAAACGGTTCCAGTGGACGACTTGGCTAATTGATTAGAGAATTACACAGTGCATGCTTCCATACATTAGCCTACTACAATCTAGAGTTTGCACGTACTATAGTTTTTGTGAATGTTCTCAATTGTTCTAATTTCCAAGCCTATTATAAAACTTGGTCAGAATAATATAGCAGTAAGTCAAGAAATCAAGCTTCTTTGAAATATAATAATAGCCTTATGAGTTTTTTTTATAATTTCAGTTTTTAATGATTTGTTCTGAATTTTCATTTATTTTTTCAGGCCAATGATAAAACAATGGATAGTCGAAAATCTCATAGAAATAAGAAGGGGAAATCTGGTTGTAGTCATATGGAGGTGAATTGTAAAGATATGTGTGCCGTGGTAACCAACTTGGCTGTGTATATTGTCAAACTGAGGTAAGTTATTCAGTTTTAAACACTATATTCACGGTTTGTAGGCTATATATTTATGTGAAAAATACGAAAAATTATTCACAAGTTGTTGTGAGTAATATTATTATACTAGCGAGTAATAGAATATTATTATAAGTTATTCATGAGTTATCGATTCTTCTTACAAAAACAATAACTTTTAGCAAATTGAACGTAATCGAAGGAGTCTGTACACTATCAAGTTTTCAATAAAATTTAATCCAATAGAATAACTATGAATTTCACAGTTGACCTGTAACATACCCACACAGTCGACTAGTACATCTTGATTTACTTCGTTATAGCAGTGTATGACTAGTGTGCGGTTCGCTTACAAGTTATCTGATCAATTCTAGGTTGTACTATTGGACGAAACTTCATGAAATGCTTAATCATTTAAAAATGGTTATGGAAGACTAAAGGCTGGTTTCACGAATTCATTATTGTCGAAACATTTACTGCAAGTCAGAAAGTTACATTGTTGATCATAAATTATTAACAATTCATTCTTATTATATGTACATAATATATTGACAATTAAAGTTCAGATCCTATCACATTTTTTAAACATTTGATAACTTATTAAAACCAATGCCATATTCAATAAAACCATTCAAAGTAGAATAATTACACTCATCCATTACAAGTCTTTCATTATAAGTATTGTTAATTGGAGATTAGTCATAACATACCTTTGTGCATCTGGAACTATGGATCTTTCCATTAACCATTAACAAGACGTTAAATGAATGTTAACGGGTTTTTTGTCATGTATCTATTTTTTGATCAATGGTATCTAATCATTTTTGTCCTAATTCCAGGGCTGTGCATGAAGAGGTGTTAGCCTGTGTGAAAGATGTGGGCAGAATGGAGGAGGGGGAACGGCTGGCCAGAATATTCGGACTCGATCTCCAGAAGCTGCTGGAATTAGCAGCTGATCAACAGCTGGATGCTGGCATGCTGGAGTCTGGAATTTCGCTGTACACACTGTCAAAAGTGAGTTCAATTCTATTCTAAGCTCCAGAGACTGTATTATCACAGGGTGGCCATTGATTGTCACACTTTTGATTGGTTAGCTCGGACAAATGCACAATACTCTTGCTAATTCCTATAGTATTTACATTGAAATGATACGCAAATGATATGTTATGTTAAGAGATTCACTTCTTATCTACATATTTGCCTTTGCCAGTGTTAGTTTTTATCATTTTAAGCTTTTAAAGCATCATGCTTTATAACATCATGCTTTTGCCAATTCCCATTAGATTTTCATTGCAGTGATAAGCAAATCATATGTTATGTTAAGAGATTCACTTCTTATCTACAATTTGCCTTCGCCAGTGTTAGGCTAGGCGTACACCGGTTAGTCAAGACAAGACAAGACGAGATTAGCCACGTTTAATCACAGTAATTCACATAGTTGCTTATGAAGCAACACACACCGATTAGTCATTGTATCAGTGTGTGCTGCTTCATAAGCAACTATGTGAAGTACTGTGACTAAACGTGACTAATCTCGTCTTGACTAACCGGTGTACGCCTAGCCTTAGTTTGCATAGTTTTAAATAATTCAAAGCAATACTAAGGGCCGTATTTATAAACGTTTCTAACGAAATAATCTTACGTGAGTGACTCACACAAATACGGAGTGGAAGAAAAAGGCAGCCATATTGGATTTTCATTTTACAGTATTTTAAACATAAATTAACGTACAATTTGGAGGAGACTTCAATATTAATTTTTTAAATAATTGTTTCTTTTACAAACTTTAGAATGCATAAATATTGCATTGTGTTTTCTTCAAGAGCGATTCATGGATACAAATTCTCTCATGACAGTGTGATTTTCACACTTTAATAAACCTTAGGCTACCACACTATCATTGTTATGCTAAGAGCCAATGATTTCAACGTGCAGATGGCCACATTAGGCGCGACGTGCTACGGTAGGAGCTTCGTTTAAGATCATTCACTATGCGAGTCACTTGGCTTTTAGCACCAAGCATAGCTCTTAATAGTGTGGCCTTGGCTTTACAAAGGAAATGTTTATAAATACGACCTTAAGTCTCGATTCCTGTATCCGAATTTGTGAGTTTCACAAGAGCGTCTGAAACATTGAACTATATTTCATGAACCTAAGGTATCAAGAGATCTATTCTTTTACAAGGGTGGCATCCATTTTAATTTCACATTTTTTATAACATTTTATATTCCTTTTTTATTTTGTCGATTTGAAAAATAAAATTTCTTTCTTTCTATTATAATATATTTTGCATCACCTTCGAGATTCCGTATCTATTTATTCCTACTATCTATGTTGATCTGATACAACATTCTAATTGTTGTTATGTTTCTTTCCTTCTTCTAGTGTCGGCCATTGAAGAGTGTACTGCGTCTAGCCGCGGCTGGTTACACGGTTCACATGTTGCAACATATACTGGCTCTACTGAAGGCGGTCGAGCTGTCGCCTTCTGAACAACTACACCTGTCCAATCTGTGTCTGTTGTCCTACACCGAGCAGATATTGAGATCGAAATCGCCGGAACGCAATAATCTCACCAATAGTTTCAAGTGAGGCGAATATTTGATTCAATTCTATTCATTTATTGATACAAGACATAACAAATCATTAAAATCTGATTGAATATTCTTTCGTGACGTATAAAGAATTGAATATTCGATAGTTGGTCTCTCGCGAATATTTAATTCAATATTATTCATTTATTGATACGTCATAACATAGATACAAATCATTAAAATCTGATTGAATATTCTTTCGTGACGTATAAATAATTGAATATTGAATAGTGGGTCTCTCTCAAAACATTTCAGTAGTTGGATATTGAACAAAATTAGTCTATTGTTATTGTGAATTAATCTTAAGATCTGAAACAAGCTTATACAAAGCTTGAATCCAGCTTCAAAACAAACTTGAAATAATCTAGAACCAAGTTTGAAAGAGAATCAAGCTTGAATTCAGCTTGAGCCGAGCTGTAAACGAGCTTGGACCAATCTTGAAATAAGCTTGACTCATGCTTGAAACAACCTTGAATCCCGCTTGAACTAAGCTTAAAATTTGCTTCAAGCAAGGTTTAGCGCTGAGTTCACTTTTCATTTTTACTTTAAACGTATTTTTTGCTTAATAAAAATAAGTTTGAACTAAGCTAGAAAGAAGCTAAAAAAACTTAAACCAAGGTTGAAAGAATGTTGACTTGAGCTTGTATCGTTAAACTGTATTCTCCTATAAAATTCGATAAATAAATAATACTTTGCTTCATAGTTGATTTCATCTTTCACTTGAAAAGCTAGACAGGCCACTATAGCTTATAAATTTGCATAGTAGACCTATAGTAGACCCATAGTAGACGCTACCTAACCAACACAGATGAATAGTCTTGAAGGGATATTCCTATAAATTGTAGACAAATGGCATGTTTATTCTTATCTAATTTTTTTTTATAGAGTATATTTTGAATGTTGAATTGAACTCTTGCAGGGAATTGTTGAGTGAGAACACACAAATATTGTATTGAACTCACAGTCTTGTAGGGGTATTCCTATAAATTGTAGACAAGTGTCATGTTTATTCTTATCTGATTTTTTTCAAGTATATTCTGAATGTTGAATTTGTGAGAACTCACAAATTTTATTGAACTCACAGTCTTGTAGGGATATTCCTATAAATTGTAGACAAGTGACATGTTTATTCTTATCTGATTTTTTTTATAGAGTATATTTTGAATGTTGAATTGAACTCTGCAGGAATTGTTGAGAACTCACAAATATTGTATTGAACTCACAGTCTTGTAGGGGTATTCCTATAAATTGTAGACAAGTGTCATGTTTATTCTTATCTGATTTTTTTTATAGAGTATATTTTGAATGTTGAATTGAACTCTTGTAGGGAATTGTTGAGTGAGAACACACAAATATTGTATTGAACTCACAGTCTTGTAGGGGTATTCCTATAAATTGTAGAGAAGTGTAATGTTATGTTTATCATTATCTGATTTTTGTGGAATAAATTACATTTTGAATGTTGAATTGAATAATTGCAGGAAATTCTTGAATGAGAACCCACAAATTTTATTAATTGTATTGGACTCACAGTCTTGTAGGGGTATTCCTATAAATTGTAGACAAGTGTCATGTTTATTCTTATCATTGTTTTATTTTTTAATAGAGTGTATTTTGAATGTTAAATTGAACTCTTTTAGGGAATTCTTGAGTGAGATCTCACAAATTGTATTGATTGTACTGAACTAACAGTCTTGTAGGGGTATTCCTATAAATTGTAGACAAGTGTCATGTTTATTCTTATCTGATTTTTTTATAGAGTATATTTTGAATGTTGATTTGAACTCTAGCAGGGAATTGTTGAGTGAGAACACACAAATATTGTATTGAACTCACAGTCTTGTAGGGGTATTCCTATAAATTGTAGACAAGTGTAATGTAATGTTTATTATTATCTGAATTTTTTTGGAATAAATTATATTTTGAATGTTGAATTGAACTCTTGTAGGGAATTCTTGAGTGAGATCTCACAAATTGTATTGATTGTACTGAACTAACAGTCTTGTAGGGGTATTCCTATAAATTGTAGACAAGTGTCATGTTTATTCTAATCTGAATTCTTGAGTGATATCTCACAAATTGTATTGATTGTATTGAACTCACAGTCTTGTAGGGGTATTCCTATAAATTGTAGACAAGTGTCATGTTTATTCTAATCTTGATTTTTTTTGGAATAAAGTACCTGGTAAGGACTGCGAACAATTTCTTATCTGTGCTTCGAAGTTAATAGAAGCGATATTCTCTCTCCTCTTCCTTCCTTACTTTACCCCTTCCTCTACCCTACTGTTTAGCTACTCAGACAGCACACAGCAGTTGCAGTACTCACTTCGTTGTAGCCGGATGCTACCTCTCAATCAAGGTAATAGAATATTAATTGTTAAATATTCTTTCCTTTAAGTTTAAATTTTCCATTAGTTACAATCTCGGTCCTCCGTTCGAAATTTCGTTTAAACCCCAAACAGTACCTATATTTTGAATGTTGAATAATTGCAGGGAATTCTTGAGCGAGAACTCGCAGTACGACGAGGCGTTGGCGGTGAACATAATCGCGCAGAGCGGCCTGTGTCGCATACTGACGCATCTCTCCAACAAGCGCGGCCTTCACACGTTGGTTGCCGACATTCTGGCTCGCCTGCTCACGCACTTCAACGACCAGGCGCACCGAATCGATCTCGAATGTGAGTTACCTGATTAAATTTCAGAATACAAGGGCTGTTGCACGAAAGCTAGTGAAATTTAATCGCCGTAAAATGTCTTCATTTCACGGAGCCAATGCAATGACGTTTTCATTGAGCTCCGTTAAGGTGGGTTTTCGTTACTGCGACAAAGTGCCGAAGCGGAGCCCGATCCAGCGTTGCCAGATGCAATTGATGAAAAATCCCCACTATAAATAGTTGAGATTTTTCATCAATATTCTCCAACGTTCAGATCTGGAAAAATCTCAACTATTTATAGTGGGGATTCGGGCTCCGCTGCGGCACTTTGTCGCAGTAACGAGAACCCACCTTTAGATGACATCATTCGTCAGAACTGTTTTGGATTTCGTGCAACTGCCATCTTGTTGAACGTATGAACGTGTCAACTTTCGTCTCATCTTCGTCTTATCAATTATTAAGGACCCGACAGGGCTTTGTTGCGATCCGTCTATTTGTCTGTAAGACAAAATATAACTAACAGAAGGAATTAAAAGTAACTTTCAAGTGAAAAAACACTCACGTTTTTTGATGAGATGACATATGTTTCGTGCTGGTGTTGCACTAGTATTGTTCCAATAGTATTAATCAGTGAAAAGAAGATGGATAATCAACAACACACTAACAGAAGATTAGACACTTGTTGAGTTTGGAATGTAATACCTTCATAGATCTAGTAAGAAGCATATTGATTTTGAAAACTGGGGGTTGAATCAAGAGAAATTACAAGCAAAAGTAGGTATTCCAACCTCAAAATGTGCTGCTATGTATGCTGCAGAACACTTGTAACGGGGATTGAATCTTGGTCATGACAACAAGTACCAAGCAAATAATTACTAATAAGTGACAAGCAAGAAGTAACAAGCAGCAAGCATCAAGTAACAAGCAAATAATGTGTACTTGTTGAGTTATTCTTGAAAAGTCGTCTTTTTTGCATACTAATACAGTATCTCGGGTCCTTGGACACTCCGTTGTATCGGTTTATTATTCTAGGCTCTAGAAGTCGTATATTAAAGACTTATTTCAGTATTTCACGTTGAATTCTCGGTGAAGTAACAAGTAATGCAGGCATTACGATTCTCAATTTAATAGTTTTTTAAATTCTATTTTTCAGTGGCAGATGGTTTTTGGGAATGCCTCAGCGAGAGTTTATTGTGCGAGTCCTATCTAGTCAACGCCGATGTGGCAAGGACACATATCGACTTTGTAAAACATAAATTGCCTCTGTTGACTGAAACTATACTTGAGGTGAGTGTGTAAATAAGGAATTAATTGTTTTAGTCACTCGTTAGTTCTTCAACTTAGTCAGTTATTCATTAATTCTTTCACTTTTCATTCCATTCATCTATTCTTCCATTTACCAATTTTCCAATTACTCGTTTATCCATTCTTCTCATTTATTTCATTTATTAGTTTTTCGTCAATTAATTTACCCTTTAATTATATTAGCCTATTGTCTTAATTCATCCTTCAACCATCTCAATTGTTCATTCTCTCAATTTTTCCAATTACTTGTTTATCCATTCTTCAAATTTCTTCCATTCATTAGTTTCCCGTCAATTAATTCATCCTTTCAATCTATTATTTCCTTAATTCATCCTTTAACCATCTCAATTGTTCATTCTCTCACTTCTCCCATCCTTCAACTTTCTTCCTTATCCTTACTTTTATTGTGTCCTTCATTCTACTTCAATTATTATCACTTTCATTTTTCTCTCTCATTGTTTTATTAAGTCCGTTATTCTTCCTTCTATTATCCCTTCATTCATTTTTTAGATAGATAAGTAACTGTTATTATACAATGTAAGCAAAATTTGATAATAATGTATTACAGTATAATGATCTTCATGATTATTGATCTTAATGATTTTGGACTAACCAAATGTACGATAAATTAATATTTTTGAAAGTCTTGTAATTAATTTATTTTATTATTCCATCAAATATCAAATTTTATTTTGCATTCGAGTCTTTTCGAATGAAATGAATTAAGTATTCATCGTTAACAAACAAAGAATAATGTTCATAGTTTCAGATAGTATCCTGTAATTTTGAGAATGATTGTTGTCTTTTTTGTACCTCTTGCCACATTTCCGATTGTCAATAAATTTGTAGATTAAAATTTTCTTTCCAATTTACAGAGGTTAGCATTTGGCTACGACCCATCTCGTCCTGCCCTCAGGCCCGTTATTCATAAGTATGTTAAAGAGATCTCATCATCTTCCGAAAGTAAACTCAATGGAATGACTACTATCGACATAGTTCAGGTAAGACTTCTGAATCGTGATTGGTTAGAATTAAGTACAGTTCTTGACAAATTGAGTACTTTAATTTATGTTATGTCTCAAATTAAATGTGATTATAATTGGGAATAATCATTAAATAAGGGTTTTGTTATATCCAAATAAGAATTAGAAAATGATATATCTATATTCACTAACGTAACCTTAAACTCTGGTACGCCTAGCCTTATGGGAATTGGGAAAAGTATGGCGGATTCTTCCGAGCTAACCAATTAAAAGTGTGACATCGAATGGCCACAGTTTGATTATACAGTCTCTCAAGTTTTAATGAACCACTTCGCGAAGCACGGTAACCTGCTATTTCTAATATTGACTTTGACTCTTCCTAATTTATTCAGATTCTTTGAACTTGATGAATTTTCTTTGTGTTTGTTGCAGTCTCCCGGTAGTTTATTTCCGTTCACCGACTGGCTCACACTGTACCTGTTAACCTGTATCTACCTAGCTCACGCACGCGCACTCACCAACCTGGACCTGCTCTCCCCAGCTGCTGACTACGATGCTGCTGCTGCTGACTCCAAACTGCTCCTCTCTTTTTCTCATTCACCGACTGTGCCTCGTCCGCTGCCTGTTTTCGTAAGAATTAAAAATAAATTTAATTAAAATTATTTCCTTGTTTTCCCAGTTTGTAGGAAAAGTTCAATTCGGTTGTGTTTGAATCTCATCTTAAACCTTCTCATTACCCTATCAAGGGATGAATTGGTTATGTTGGTGAAGTGGAACAACCCTACTCGGGTCTCTCCACATTAAAAGCCATACGCTAAATAAATGAATAATTACCTACGCACAAGCCTAGAGCTCATGTGGGCATCACCCTCAGCAAAAAATGATTTCGACTGTGCCTGGTTCGCTTCCTGTTTTGGTGAGAATTATTTCCTTGTTTTATAATTAAAAAGTTCAATTCTGTTGTGTTTGAATTGATGTTGTAGTAATTCTCTGTGATCACTTTGAAGTGACGGTTTTTGGAAATTGTGTGTAAATAGATGAAATGAAAAAAAATGAAATGAAAAGTTATATGACATAACCTGAATTTGGGCTGTTTGTGTTAATTGGTAGAGGGAACAGTTTTTGGGATAAAGTAGTTGCCCAAAGTTGTGTGTAAGTTTAATTTCGTCGAAAAATTTAAAATTAAGTGATATTTATTATTTATGGTTCGTGGTTTGATGTTTAACATCATCGTAATCTTCCAAAATTCCAAATTGTAAGTTAATAGTTTTTCTAGACTCAAATTATTAATGAAAAAGTACATGGACAATTTAGTTGAAGTTAGGAATTGAAACAGTTTTGGGCGAATGCCTGTTGTTTCTTCCCACCCATGGTGTGTGTATTGTCAATTGATGAAATAAATGGATAAATAAATAGGCTATGTCTGTTGTATTCTTCTTTGTAAATGATTGATTGAATTTGAGATAAAACCATTCATAAAATTTCATTTTAACGTCAATAGATTCTAACAGTCAACAGAATCTCTTATAAAAGAATATTGTTACTAACAGAGTAGCCTTAAAATTTTTATGTCTTTTAACATACAATCTTTAATAACCTGTTGTTTATTATACCAATTCAGGGTCAATTATGTTTCAGGAACAATAAAGTATGCTTATAATGGAATACACCATCCTCGTTTAAAATAAGTCTATAAAAACACATAGTTTTAAACTTTTAAACTATAGTTTTAACTTAGTTTTCAACTAAGCACTTAGTTTTTTACTAAGTTCTTAGCACGTAGTTTTTAACTTGGTTTAAACTATAAATCCACGGCTTAAATGGGATGTATGGGACACTGTATCTAATCACAATCTAAGGCTAGGCGTACACCGGTTAGTCAAGACAAGACAATACGAGATTAGTCACGTTTAGTCACAGTACTTCACATAGTTGCTTATGAAGCAACACACACCGATTAGTCATTGCATCGGTGTGTGCTGCTTCATAAGCAACTATGTGAATTACTGTGACTAAAATCGTCTTGATTAACCGGTGTACGCCTAGCCTTATACAAGATGTACTTTATTTACTGAGTATTTACAAAAATTGTCGGAATATATTTTTGTTATCTTGTCATTTGTTTTCACAGGAAACTCCTTTTGTGAAACCACCTATCCTGAATGCTGGTTTCACACATGCTGGTCTAATACGCAATAAGCAACTGCTGATGTGGGGACAGACTGCTAGCGGCTGCTTAGGTAAGAATTGAAATCAAAGAAAAATGTCATATAACGTTTCCATGCTCTTAGGTATAGCAGGATTATTTTAAATTGTCAGAAAACAGCTGATTTAACATCAGTAAACGAGCGTACATCAATCAGCTGTTTTCTGACAATTTAAAATAATCCTGCTATACGTCGTAATCGCTGCAGACTTCTGCGCTTCCTACTCATTGGACCTACCGTGTATTCTAGTATCAGTGGGTCAAACTATTCCTCACCAACTATATTGACTCTTTGTATAGTCGGTATATTAATTATTTATTTTTATTTGTTATCGTTTTTATTCATTTATTAGACAATATAATTATTATGTTTATTGTGATTTATTTCAGGTAGCGGCCCCAATCTGAACAAGACTGCTAATCCGAGTGTGGTGGGACTATTTCCTCAACTATCTTTGTCTGTGATAGGAGTGGCCTGTGGACGATTTCATACGCTTGCCCTCACCGAAAACGGGGTGAGTTTAGCTTGATACTGTTTCAAAATAATGGGTTTATTCAAATTCATTTTATTTTCAGAAAAAAGTAAATTACATTAAAATTCTCTAATGTAGAACTAGTCCGTGCTTAGAGGAGCAGTTTCACCTCGCCGTTTATAACCTAATTCCATTAGGTTGAAGTTCTATTTCACTTTGCAAAATGTTCACTAATTTAAAAAAAATTGCCTCTTATATTCTAATGTAATCTAATTACTTTTTGTCTTTTATTATTTAGGTCTCTAACGTTTTATACTGTTTTCTTCTACTTATCTGTTATATTTCCATGTTGTTTTACAAGTTTCGTCTTTTATTCTCTCTTATATTTCAATGTTATCTGATTATGTTTGTCTTCTATTACTTAGGTTTACTCTTGGGGTTCATCCAAGTACGGCCAGCTGGGGGTTGGCAAAGTGATGCAATCATCGCAACCGAGATTAATTGAGAGTTTGGCCCATAGAAGGGTGGTCACCGTTGAATGTGGACAGTATCATTCCATGGCATTAACTGATGACGGAAAGTGAGTTCAAATATAGCAGGATTCTTTTAACTTGTCAGAAAACAGCTGATTTAACGTTAGTAAACGAGCGTACATCAATCAGCTGTTTATGACAATTTAAAAGAATCCTGCTATACATATTATTTCTTCCCATTCTTATAGTTTTCAATGCTATTCAATACTCGTTTCCCAATTTCCTCACACTGAAATAATTTGCTCCTGATTAAGAGACATTGTAGAATTTCTCCATAGAGAATGAGATCATGTAGTATATTCCACAATGAATTTATTTTGAGAAGTTTCTTGAGTTTCAATGCTCTTCAGGCATCATCTTCAGTGTTGAGCCTAAACTGCTTAACACTGAGTTTAGGCTCAACACTTAAGCCTGGTTTTCATTAGAAGAGTTAGTGGTAGAGCTCCCTGAGTACTAACTATCTTGTGAACTCTCCCAATGAAAACGTTCATAGTAGAGTAGAGTGATGGTAGAGTACTTGTTTTTGGTAGAGCAGAGGGATAGCACCATGATAGTACTCTACCACTCTGCCTTACTGTTTCACTCACCACCACTATCCTAATGAAAACAGTCTCGAGCTAGTAGAGTAGAGTAGAGTAGAGACATTTGGTGTTAGATCTGTTCACTAGACAACACACTTTACCTACTATTCTCAATTGTAGTGAAAACAGTCACTCGACCAAGTAAGTAGGTTGAGTATAGTAGTTAGTATGCTACTCTACTCCAACTTTACTAATGAAAACCAGAAGCAGGGCCTACATACGTCTGTTGTTTGATTCACTTCACTGTAATGAGTTATATCTTCTTGATTCACTTACTCGCATAGTATATCTAAATATCTTTATAGATGTACTATGTAAGTAATCAGTGTGGTGAAAGTGCGAATCAAACCATAGACGTATGTGGCCAGGCCCTAAAGATTATGCCATGAGCATTGAAACTCAAGTATGCTTTCAAATAAATTAATTTTGGAACAGATAACATTAATCCCATTATTTTTTCTTACATTGCATATTATCAATATACTAATTAATTGAACGAAATTCCTAATTATGGTTAAAAAGAAATTGAATAGTTGAAATAATTATCCAATTTTCTTCCATTATCAATATACTCTATATCGTTTGTTTGCTGAAAGTGTATGCTCGCTCTTGTAAAGCTCCTATTGTAATGAAATTCATTCATTTATTATTTGTTTCATGTAGCCTATATTGCAACTACGATTTGTATGAGTTCATGCTGGATAACAAATTTAATGAAAATGTTTTGATTTCAATTTCAATTTCAATTTTCAAATCTATATTAATAAAAGAGAGTTGGTGTCTGTACGCTCGCTTATAACTCGAGAACGGCTGAACCGATTTAGATGATTTTGGATTCGTTTGAATTTTTAAAGCACTGGTTAACATAATATGTATTAAAATAAGAAAATCTCTTTATAATTAATAAAGAATTAGTAAATTAATAACCTAACCTATCAAACACGACATCCATTTGATTCAGTCCGAACAATAATGCTCCTATGAAATCGATGTAGTTGAAGATACAATATAGGTCCGTTAGGAGATGACGGCAGTCTATTGGTCAACGACTCTGCCCTCCACGCAGAACCCCCAGGTTCGAATCCCAGGCGGGGCTGTTTCTTTTGACAACTTTCAGCATTGATTAATTTTATCCACTCGCTTTAAAATTAGTATATTGCAGATTTCTTTTAATTTCCATCAATAAAGCGAGTGGATATAGATATTTTGCATGACTTTTTTCCGTGGGGGGGGGTGATATGAAGGGGGGACATTTGGGGGGAAGAGGGCGATACGAAGTTCGCCGGGACAGCTAGTATATGATAGTTTAAAAACTAGTTTAAACTATATATATGATGGTTTGAAGTTCAAGTATATTTGATAGTTTAAAGTTCAAGTATATTTGATAGTTTTCAAACTCATTCACAGATTGTATCCACGTTTATAGAACGAAACCAGAATTTATCTCGGATTGGAGACATTAAACGTTACGGTACTGATAGAAAATGAAGAAATTGTTTCATTTTTAATGTATGTGTGGAAAATTACGTACTTTTGTGTCTTGTTTCTAGGCTGTATACATGGGGTTGGGGAGTACATGGCCAATTGGGACATGGTAGTGTTGAAGATCATCATTATCCAACTCTGGTTCAGAATCTATCTAATGAGGTAGGTTACAAACAAATATAATATATTTTTCCATTTCATAGTCAATACATTATGATATATTACAACAAAATATTAGGCTGTGTAAATTCTTATCAATTAAGTATCAAATAATTATATCATACATAAATTATAAATCGTATCAATTCTTATCAAATATCGGTGGTATAGAGAGGGCCGGCTGCGCCCTAACTTCGCCCTCCTAGGATAAAATGAAGGCAGTCATTCTATTCTATCAATGTTCAGATCAACATAACCTATAATAGGAGTAAAGACTTAGACAAGAGTATTATGCAGTATTAGGCTAGGCGTACACCTGTTAGTCAAGACAAGACAAGACGAGATTAGTCACGTTTAGATACAGTACTTCACATAGTTGCTTATGAGCACACCGATGCAATGACAAATCGGTGTGTGTTGCTTCATAAGCAACTATATGAATGACTGTGACTAAACGTGAATAATCTCGTCTTGTCTTGTCTTAACTAACCGGTGTACGCCTAGCCTTACAATAAAATATTAGACGGCTATACATAAATTCATAACAATTTTCAAATCAACATAATCTATCAATGAAGACTCGCCAAAGTCAGCTGTTTCAAATAATTTTGAAATTTGTATAGCAGGATCCTTTTAACTTGTCAGAAAACATATGTTTCGACGAGCAATATCACAATACTTGACCTACAAATGCTGAATCTCGCAGATTATTGAAAAGGGTCTATTAAAAAGTTTTCAATCAATCAATTTATTTATTCACAACAATAATACAATACAATATTCATCAATACTTTTTCTAGTAAATAATACACATATAATATTAACAATAAATTACTCTTAATAAATGCATACATCAGCAAAGCTAGTGTGCTGATGTACATATTTATTTGTTTATAATTAATATTGCTTAACGATAAATAATAATGCTCAACTATTCTTATTCTTTGAAAGGTCTTCTTTAAAAAGGTGATATGATATATATCAGCAGCTGACGACGGTTGCCATGACTTGTTATATTCATCTTGTTAATCATTAATGTTTTGCTTCACTTCATACTAGTCCTACGTATATTCTGTTTATTAAAGCCTTATTTCTATCTAAATAATGGTCTTCTTCATAACAAAAGGTCTTTTGAAGACTTTAAAGGTCTTCAAGACTTTTAAAGCCTTTTGATTATTGTGTCGAAATCACTGTTTAATTATTACCGAAACAGCTGATTTCAAGACAAGTCAGACAAGTTAAAAGGATCGTGCTATATTAGACTATATAAATTCACATCAATGTTCAAATCAACATAACCTATAATATCTATCAAGACCTGCCAAAGTCAGCTGTTTTAAATAATTTTGAAATATGTATCTTGAAAATGCATTTCTTGCATTGTTTGTTTTGCAGATGTGTGTATCATGCAGCGGTGGCCACGCGCACACCCTGGCTCTGACGGCTGAGGGACGCGTGTGGGCGTTCGGCTCGAGTGTGTTCGGTCAGCTGGGAACCGGCAACAATGTCAAGTCCAGTCGCCCCGTACAGGTCTACGGCCTGCCCGAGAAGATTGTCATGATATCGACTGCCTACTTCCATAATGTGAGTAAGATGGGGTGAATAGTGTGATTGAAAATAATACAATGCGAATTTGAAAACGATACTTAGGATAGGCTAGATATAAGTCTATAAAAACACATAGTTTTAAACTATAGTTTCAACTTAGTTTTCAACTAAGCACTTAGTTAGTTTTTAACGAAGCACTTAGTTTTTAGCACTTAGTTTTTAACTTGGTTTAAACTATAAATCCACGGCTTAAATGGGATGTATGGGACAGTGTATCACAATCTACGGCTAGAAGTACACCGGTTAGTCAAGACAAGACAAGACGAGATTAGTGACTTTTAGTCACAGTAATTCACATAATTGCTTATGAAGCAACACACACCGATTAGTCATTGCATCGGCGTGTGTGCTGCTTCATAAGCAACTATGTGAAGTACTGTGACTAAACGTCACTAATCTTGTCTTGACTAACCGGTGTACGCCTAGCATTATCCTCAATCTACCTTCAAAGAGAAAACTTTTCAATCTGATGGGTATATTAATTTTCAACTGAGATAACATTATTGTCTGCGTACTGTTGTTAAATTAGAATGGTTTGTGTTGTAAATATTATGAGCGTCCGATCTAAAGTAGAATACTATTATTTCTTAATGTAAACCTATGGCAGCTCGTACACCGGAGCAATAAGCAATAGGCAATTACCAACATTTGGATCATATGATGGACTACTCTATAGAAAGAAATAGTCCAATGCACACCTAAAGCAGCAGTTTCAGTGTGCATTGAACTATTGGTTTGTATAGAGTAGACTATCATTTGTGATCCATATGTTGCTAGTTGCCTATTGCTTATTGCTCCGGTGTACGACTGGGGTTACATTCAGCTCTCGGGTTCCATTCAATATAATTATTCCTATTCAATGTATTTAATAAAGTCGATTCATTATCATTTTTAATCCACGTATTTAACCTTAATACGAATGATTTGATGTTATAAAAATAAAGTTGAAGATTATTTGAATTAATTTCGATTTGCAGTTGGGCCTAGCCGCCTCCAACCGCCTCTACACGTGGGGCAGCAGTCCGCAGGTGCTGCGACTACAAGCGCAGGCGCAGAAGAGAGCTCGCGCACGCGCACAAGCCATGCAGCAACAGCAACAGGAGGAGGGTGGAGGGGAGGGCGGCGAGCAGCTGCCAGTGGTTGGAGGGGGAGCTGCGCCCCCCACCACGCTCAATCTGGCCGGGGAGCAGGGGAAGGCTGAGGAGAGTGGCGGAGAAGAGGGGGATGTGAGTATGAGATTGAAAATATTCTGTTTGCCATAAAATTATTCAAAAGAAGTTTGTTTTTCCAGATTGGTTTCTACTTGAGTCGCAGATTTGACGTCTAAGCCCCTGCGCCCACTAAGCAACTGCTATCTGATTTCAGTCAGCAACCCAATGTTGCCAGATGACATTCGGCTGTTTTTCGGGTAATCTAACCTATCAGCCAAAGTCTTGCTATCTTATTTCAGTCAGCAATCCACCGTTGCCAGATGACTTTGGCTGATAGGTTAGATTACCCGAAAAACAGCCAAATGTCATCTGGCAACATTGGGTTGCTGACTGAAATCAGATAGCAGTTGCTTAGTGGGCGCAGGGGCTAATGGGATCGGGCTACCACTGTTCAATGAAGAACATGATACCAGCGCTCAATTGAGGGAATAATGAAGAAATTGGACCGGATTGAAGCTATGTTATCATTGATAAATTAAAAATGTCTTAATTTAAACCTCTGGTTACATGTTGCCAGTCAACTGGCACGTAGTTGACGATAAGAGATAATATTTTATTTCAAAATTAAATACAAATTTGTACAATTTCAAACGATACTTCATAAACCAGCACTCAAGTAAGGGAAGCAATCGGTTCGAATTGAAGCTAGGTTATCATTGAAATGAAATAATTCCTGTCTTCAAAATGTGACTCACTTTTTCCCCAACTTATTGAAGGGTTCCCATACATAGGCCTCACTCTGTATATTAACTTTTATTGTCTTTGCTATTACTATACTTATTTTCAATTAATAATGTATGCTTTCCTCTGCGATCTGTTCTACTAATAATATTTTCATTCAATTAATAACTTAGGTACATGATACTGTATTATAATACCATTATTTAATAATCATATTTGAAAATATTCCAGTAACTTTAAAAAATAAGGCCATGATGTTTCAGATCACTTCAATAGTCATTTTAAGAGAATAGAAACAATAATCTTTTCCATTTGATTCTTTTATCAAATGGCTTCCAAAGGACGAAAGAGTAAGAGAAATAACAATATATAAAATAGTGGATGACCTATATATAGAATATTTACTATATTTGAATATTTAATATATAAAATAGTTGACTACCTGAGAGATAGTCGTCATCTCTCATCATCTCCCCTCTCATTACCCATGCACAAGCCTAGAGCTCATGTGGGCATCTTCCTCCAGAAAAAATTATAAAAATATAGCTAGCTACCCTTGGTTTTAAAATTCGTAGTGTTGGAAGCCTTCAATTCAATAAATAACATTAGAGGGGGATCCTTGAAACATCATCGTTATTTTGTGGTCATCTTTGTTTTGAATATTTTCCAGGGTAAGATGGCCAGGCCCCATTTTAAGATGGCACCCACGTCTAGATTTGTAACGATGAACTCGGAAATGGTTGTCAGCCCCAGCACCGAAATGAAGGCACTGCCCACGGGTCGAGATATGCCTTCTACTACTCCGTTTACCATTGTGAGTATACAAACACGTTTTTCAACTATATTCTTCATCGTCTTTGAAAATTTAACAATACTCATTCACTTCACTCGGTCACTTCACGTTCACAAACTTCATTCCATTCCACTTTGCTTTAGAATTTTGACTGGAAATGAATTATTGTCATTACAGCTTTGAAACATGTTCAAAGTTTTGAAGATTTCATCCACTGTTCAATATTAATATGGCTGCATCATTGTGGATGAATATTCTTGAACACTTTCTTCATTGTAAGAAGCTGTAGTCCATTCTAGTTCTATTACTGTATTTATTTGAACTACGTAATAATGTATAATCTTGTTACACAAATAATATAGAAGAACTGCTCCCGCACACAGACGGCACTGTCTATGCGGGTTCTATTATCCATTTCACTTCACCTGTAAAGTGTACTGTACAATTGTATATGTGAATAAATAAATTGAAAATTGAAATTGAAATTGTCTGTCCAGGTTCATTAGCAAAGTGAACGAGTTATACGTTTACATTCTGATACATGCATGAGATAATTGTTCAATTATCAAATCCAGCTCTCACAATTGATTTTAGAATAGATTGTATTTTATGTATTGTTAATTAGGTTACTACTTAGGTTAATTAGGTGAATGCTGATCGATGCATAGTCTGTGACATGTATTTGAATAAATCTTAACGTCAGAGACCCTGAATTGATCAGGAGTGACCTAAAAACTCTGACACCAGACCTGAGCCAGCCAGGTTACACGGAATTATTATTATTATTATTAATTTGAATTTTTGTTGTTAATTACTTATCATTTTTCTGTTTCAATTTGTTGTTTTCTTTAATTTGACAGGAGAATGGACCAGTTAGTAATCCAGTAGTAGGACTGGATGACGCGTTGGCTCATCTTAGTCCAACACTTGTGGATACATCGCATGTTGAGGGCAGAATTACTATGGTAAATATTCTCTATATTCAATTGTGATTATATTGAACTAGATGCTATCTGATAATGAGATTTCGCTATAATTATGAAGTGTTAATTAAATTATATTTATTGATTTCTTTCAGGCTACAATTTTTCAGTTCATGTTATAATACATGAACATGATATAAAAACACTACATGTTATAATACTCGTAGATTCTAATAAAAATTTAAGCATCAAATGATATTTCTCAAATTCTAAGCAGCATAGAAACATAATATATAATGTCTCCGCTTTGAAAATTTTCTCGAAGAACATTTTTCCTACACAGACTCAATAATCAAAGTGCCACTAATGGATGTCACACTTTTGATTGATTATTTTGTCTCGGACAAATTCACCATACTTTTGCCAATTCCCATAAGATTTACATTGAGAAGGTATTTTAAGTGATATTTTTTCTAACCTACTATAATATTCACCTATGCCAGTGTAAGGCTAGGCGTATACCGGTTAGTCAAGACAAGACAAAACGAGATTAGTCACAGTAATTCACATAGTTGCTTATGAAGCAGCACACACTGATGCAATGACTACTCGGTGTGTGTTGCATCTATGTGAAGTACTGTGACTAAACGTGTCTAATCTCGTCTTGTCTTTTCTTGACTAACCGATGTACGCCGAGCCTAAGTCAAGACAAGACGACATTAGTCACGTTCCGTCACAGTAATTCACATAGTTGCTTATGAAGCAGCACACACTGATGCAATGACTAATCGGTGTGTGTTGCTTTATAAGCAACTATGTGAAGTACTGTGACTAAACGTGACTAATCTCGTCTTGTCTTGTATTGACTAACCGGTGTACGCCTAGCCTAAGTATAAATCATGTTGAGCTTTCAAACCAATACCGAGAGTAGAGAGACTATTTTTATGTTAGAAAATAAATTTTAATGTCGTTTCTCTTGAAGGAAGCTTGAAAAATGAGTGAATGGATTCAAGTTTGCCTGAAAGCACATTTCGGAATTCTAAATATTGCTAAAGTATGCTGTGGCGAAAGAAATATGTTACAATACTCTGTTATGGACCCTTTCACACCAATGGCCACACTGTGATTATACAGTCTCTGAAACCCTTTCCATCAATATGATCGTGTTGAAAGTTGATGCAAATTTTGGTTGCAACTTGAAGTTTCAATATTGTTTTGGAATGATTTTTGTTGAACAGATCAGTTGCGGTTGCCATCACTCAGCTTTGCTTACTGACAATGGCAGGGTTCATACTTGGGGCAGGAATTTGGATGGACAGCTGGGTAACGGAGCACGTACCAAAGAGGCACTGCATCCTACTCAGATCAATATAGGTGGGTTCAATTCAATTATTTCCTGTGATTTTCCTATGTACTATGTGTTTCAGATCATTATAGCTCAATATCAGATCAATTTATACTCCCAGCCCTCCTCCTTTAATAGACGACAATCGCCTTTATAAAGCCGACAATATTGCTTTGCTTTCGAATAATGACAGAAAGTTATAGTATAAGAGAGACAAAAAGTTATAGTATAAGGCTAGGCGTACACCGGTTAGTCAAGACAAGACGAGATTAGTCACGTTTAGTCACAGTACTTCACATAGTTGCTTATGAAGTAACAAACTCCGATTATTCATTGCATCGGTGTGTGCTGCTTCATAAGCAACTATGTGAATTACTGTGACTAAACGTGACTAATCTCGTCTTGTCTTGTCTTGACTAACCGGTGTACGCCTAGCCTAAGAGAGATGAAGAATCTGGGAGAAAAGAAAAACAGTATAATGAGATGAAGAGAAAATAAGTATGAATAAAGCATGGCGAGTGACAGATCTCAATACACATTACATATTTCCATTGCCCAAAGTATTGAATCGTTTTCTTATAAGCGATACGTGTTTCATCTCATTATTATTGTTATTGCTTTAGCCTACTATTTTTCAAATCAATATAGGTGGGTTTAATTCAATTATTTCCTGTATTGTCCAATGTACTATTATGTTTCTGTGTTTCATTTATTGTATATGTGTTAGTTTTAGCTAATGTTTTTTATGATTGTCCAATGAACTATGAGTTTCTGTGTCTCATTTATTGCATGTGTGTTTGGAAGATTGAATTGAATTTAACTATGACTGTCTATAAATACCTTGAAGTTCGAACTTTAGTTTATGTTGTGATGCAGATAATCTAGCCAAAAGATTGTATACCTCTTATACTTATACAAAAGTTGTATTTTTCAGATGAACTCAGTCCTACACGTTTTTTATCTAATTTTTACAATGCCATGTTGTATCATTTTCTAGCAATATTTGAAAATTGTTATTTTATTTTAATCTTCAGGTGATCCAGTCGAAGCTGATTTACAGTATGTAGTGTGCGGAGGTGAATTTACTTTGGGAATGGAATCCAATGGTAAAGTGTGGGCCTGGGGATCCAATATAAACGGACAGGTAATTTTCTACAAACATTATTCAATTTTATAATAATAATTATTCGTAGCAGCATTGTTCCAATTCAGTTATTTAGTTAATAACCTTAGTTTAGTTCTACTATCTTTGTTTTATTTTAACCTTAGGTTCTTTATTATTCAAATTCCATTATCCAATGTATATGAATATTTCCAAATCAATTATTATCATAAAGATTGCTTCATTCCTTTAGTTGTGAAATAGGATTACTCAACTATTTATTGCTTCGTTGACTTGTCAATGAATATTAATTTATACACTATTGATTTCTCTTCACTATCGACATGTAGTAAGTGTATTTAAATAGTCAACTGTTGACAATGAGTTCATGATACTCGAAAGCGCTCAAGTCAGTAATAATTAGATAAAACAGTTTCTTACATTTAAAATAATATGACTGCATGTCAGTAGTAAAGTAAAATCAATATAGTATACATCGCTGCTCGTAAAGGATCAAGAAATAATCATTAATTTATATTTGTTAGTAAATAATTTCTGGTTAATGATCATTCACCTCTGCTGATTCAGTCAAGTGGATGGGAAACTGGCAACCAGCTGGTAGACCTAAGCCCACATAGAGCTGTTGAGCCATTGACGAACAAAGTAAATAATTTCAACTGCTTTGTTGACTTGTCAAGGTATATTTGGTTAATATTTTCCAATTCATTCATCATTCAAATTGTATCATTCGTTTAATTTCACAATGTGTAGGATCGATTTATCAACCTATTACTTTGTTGGCTTATCCATTTTTGGTTTATCAATAGGGTTTCCACACCTTGGGGCGAAACATGAATAATAATAATTTATTCTTTTCTTTTTCACTCTATTCTTATTAAGAATTTTTTGAGTAATATGTTCCTTTGTTGCTCTTTTCTTAATTCTGTCTGTTCTGATTTGCAGTTGGGACGAGCACCTATCGAGGATAGTACAAAAACTGGTATGGTTCTACTGAAAACGTCGAAAAGAATCATCAAACTACCTCATGGGTCTCTGAACACAGCTGATTCGCCCAAAGAAATCACCGGCCTACCTCCTTACGAGCTGTACGATTCTGGGGTGAGATACTTTTTCAATAATATTAATAATAATAATTCGATAAAATAATAATTACTAATTCAATAATATACTCTAATTCTTTTAAGGCCGGTTGCAGAGACATTGCTGGTAGATTTAGCCCCTGCGCCCACTAAGCAACTGCTATCTGATTTCAGTCAGCAACCCAGCGTTGCCAGATGACTTTGGCTGATAGGTTAGATTACCCGAAAAACAGCCAAATGTCATCTGGCAACATTGGGTTGCTGACTGAAATCAGATAGCAGTTGCGAAGTGGGCGCAGGGGCTTACTTGGCGATAAGTTAGGACAGCAACATTCTGATTCGATGACAAACTAAACTTACTTGTTTTTGAGATAATGAGCTGGTAGTTTTACTAGGTGATAAATAAGGACAGCAACATTGTGGGAAACTGACAAACTGAACTAATTTGGAGTAGAGAATTGAAACATGATTGTGTTGGCTAACCTTTGATAGAATGCTTGAAAAATGCTTGAAAACTTGTAAGTCGATTAAATCTTTAAGTCGATTTTTTTTTAAATTGATGATCTTTATTTTTATTAACTCCATTTAATTTAGTAAAAGGTCGCTGTGCTATTCATGTCTAGTATCAGACTGCCTTCTCACTATTACAGGAATTCGAATTTCTATGAAAACTGATGGGAAATATTGGTCGTTTACTTTGTTTTTCCTAGAATAATTATCATAAAACATTTTTGTTCAATATTTATTTTTCAATGGGTTTTTCAGGAATCGACTGTAAAAATGTACCTGAATGGAGCGACACCATTGGCTGATATAGAAAGCCCGTCTCATGGATTAAGAACTCTGCATTATGCTTTGCATCAGTATAGGGGGTATTATGACACTACGGAGATCCTTAATAAGGTAAGTTGAAATTGATGTGATACGGTTGTGATGTGACACTGTGAATTATTCTTCAGTAGTTCTATTAATCATGATTGAACTACAATCTAAGTCTGTGTTGGTTGATTGGCAGAACTTTGTAACCAAGGTGAATGGGACTGGGCTAAGCGTTCAAAGTTCTTTTAATAATATTTTCAAAGGCGTTTGTACAAAATCAACTAGATTAAGAAATAGTTTCTGAACTCTGAGCTCTGAACTAGTTTTTTTGTATAGCTGCAAATTTGTGTATGAACTTCCACTTTTGCAACAGTACTCACGTTTATGGGTGTCGGACGCGTTTCGGGGCGCTGATCCTCATCTTCAGCGTACAAGTAGTAACTTGATAATACTCAACTTGAGTACTCCTTGTACACTAAAGATGATGCACAGCGCCTCGAAACGCGTCCGACAATCATAAACTTATTGAACGTTTTTACACATTTCTAGCTGTATTTGTCAATCATGACATGAATGAATAATGGTTTTGCACCATTAAAAATGTTTCTACACATTTCTAAACGTGAATAATGGTGTAAAAGTAAAAGTTTATACACACATTTTTAGCTACATTTGACCAACAGTTTAAGTAGGATGATAACTTTGAAAGTGTTTCTATGTTTAACTAGTTTCTCCTGTTTTCAACTAATTTTTCACGTCTCAACTACTTTTTCTCATACTTTCAACTACATTTCTCATGTTTTCAATTACTTTTCATGTCTTAACTAGTTTTTCTCACGTTTTCAACTAATTATCACTGTTTTCAACTAGTATATCATGTCCCAACTACTCTTCTCATGTCTCAACCACTTTTTTCACGTTCTCAACTACTTTTATCATGTCTCAATAACTTTTTCTCACGTTCTCAACCCTTTTTTCTCACGTTCTCAACTACTTTCATCGTGTCTCAATAACTTTTCCTCACGTTCCAAACCCCCTTTTCTCACGTTCTCAACTACTTTTATCATGTCTCAACAACTTATTCTCATGTCTCAACCACTTTTTCTCATGTCTCAACCACTTTTTCTCACGTTCTCAACTACATTTCTCATGTCTCAACAACTTTTTCTCATGTCTCAACCACTTTTTCTCACGTTCTCAACTACTTTTCTCATGTATCAACTACTTCTCTCATGTCTCAACCACTTTTTCTCACGTTCTCAACTACTTTTCTCATGACCCAACTACTCTTCTCATGTCTCAACCACTTTTTTTACGTTCTCAACTGCTTTTTCTCATGTCTCAACCACTTTTTCTCACGTTCTCAACCCCTTTTTCTCACGTTCTCAACTCCTTTCATCGTGTCTCAACAACTTTTTCTCATGTCTCAACCACTTTTTTCACGTTCTCAACTACTTTCATCATGTCTCAACTACTTTTCTCATGTCTCAACCACTTTTTTCACGTTCTCAACTACTTTTATCATGTCTCAACCACTTTTTTACGTTCTCAACAACTTATTATCATGTCTCAACCACTTTTTTTACGTTCTCAACTACTTTTATCATGTCTCAACCACTTTTTTTCACGTTCTTAACTACTTTTCTCATGTATCAACCCCTTTTTCTCACGTTATCAACTACTCTTCTCCTGTCTCAACTACTTTCTCAACAACTTATTCTCATGTCTCAACCACTTTTTCTCACGTTCTCAACCACTTTTTCCATTCCATCAACTATTCACCAGTTTTTCAACTAATTTCTGCACGGTTTGCAGTGCCTGGAACTGGAAGACTGGTGCACGGCGTCGAAACTGTTCGCGTTGGACGGTCGCGTTGACCGCGCGTTGCGGTACCGCCTGAAAGCGGTTGCGGCTGCGGCGGCCGCTGGCGATTCGGCCGTCTCGACGCCCGTTAATAAAACGTCGACGGAAACAACGTCCAACGTTGAGGACGATGATGGCACCGTCACTGTCACCACCACTGATGCTACCGAAGGTAAATAAAATAAATAAATGATTTATTTTCCAAAATACCTATATCTATTACAAATACAAATTTAAAAAATATTTACAGTTAATTATACAAAGATTTGTTAGTAAAAAAATCAAAAGCAAAATGTTATAATACATGTGGTTGTTTGGAAAATTGACCTACTCCGCTATGGCAAGCATTTTTTGTGCAAATAAGAGTTAAGTGATAGTAATTAGTAAGTGTTAAGTGATTGAAGTCTTGCGTGTATATGATTTCTATGTTATGTGATACTATAAATGGTTTGAAATTACTGTTTCTATTCTCTGTCTTCCTTTGCTAATTAACCAGTTTTGTACTATTGCTTTGAATTGTTTAAATTGAGTTATGTGTTTAATGTTTTCTGAATTGTGTTGTGTTTAATGTAATAATGAATTGGGTTTTTTTGGCGTTTTTATTCTAGACATGCATTTAACTGATTACTCTTAGGCTAGGCGTACACCGGTTAGTCAAGACAAGACAAGACGAGACTAGTCACGTTTAGTCACAGTACTTCACATAGATGCTTATGAAGCAACACACACCGATTAGTCATTGCATCGGTGTGTGCTGCTTCATAAGCAAGTATGTGAATTATTGTGACTAATCTCGTCTTGTCTTGTCTTGACTAACCGGTGTACGCCTAGCCTTATCCTACTATAGGGTTGATTATTCAAATACCGGTAATGATTTTTAAAGATTTTTTCTATAGTTCGAATAAAACTAGTTGTCCCTTGGCCTGGTGCTCAAGAACCACTCACTAGAAACGTTTTTGTCAGACAGTTATAGTTCGAATAAAACTAGTTGTCCCTTGACCTAGTGCTCAAGAACCACTCACTAGTAACGTTTTTGTCAGAAATTCCGATGTCCGAACAGCTGACCATTTGATTCAATGTTAGCATCATTGTTTCCCGGTTTTTCAGTCGCTCAATAGACAGTTTATGGATCCAATAGCACTATTGAATTAATAAACATGTGTTTTCAAATGCAAAAAAAAAAGTTATTGATTCAATAAGTTTATTGAACGACTGAAAGACCGGGCATGAATGTTAGCATCATTGAATCAAATGGTCAGCTTTTTGGACATCGGACTTTCTGACAAAAACGTTTCTAGTGAGTGGTTCTTGAGCACCAGGCCAAGGGACAAGTAGTTTCATTCGAACTGTAGTCAAGCATCAAACTGTTACGATTACTCTGTTAGGCTAGGCGTACACCGGTTAGTCAAGACAAGACAAGACGAGATTAGTCACGTTTAGTCACAGTAATTCACATAGTTGCTTATGAAGCAGCACACACCGATGCAATGACTAATCAGTGTGTGTGTTGCTTCATAAGCAACTATGTGAAGTACTGTGACTAAACGTGACTAATCTCGTCTTGTCTTGTCTTGACTAACCAGTGTACGCCTAGCCTTAGTGTTACGAATCCACTTATTTTTATTATAATAAAAATGCTACCAAAGGTAGTAATAAATTGAGATTTTTTGGCTTTTTCATTCTAGACTCTTTTTCATTCTAGTGCTTCATTATTTTTGAAACAATGACTTTTTTGTTCTCGTTCTGAGAAGTGTATTTGTACTTTTTTAGGTTCGGAAGACACCGAAACCACAACCTCCTCCTCGTCGCCTACCTCAGCCACAGTGACCACTAGGAAGGTGGTGGTGGACGGAGTGGGGGTGGGGGGTCGCTTAGTGATGCGCATTCACGAGCCGCGCCAGTGTCTCAACTGCAACCAGGTACACTTCACCTCACTAGTGTAATATCATTGGTTTAAGATCAGTTATTTAGAGTACGAGCCATCGCTCCACACAGGTTTGACCTAAAGAGTGATGCACTTGTTACATTCCTATGTTATTGTTTAATACTATTTATGCTTGAATATTACCTTGTATTACTATGTTTGTATTTGTGCGATAAATAACAAATTAAACTCGGCAGTATTCGTTCTTAGAAGCTTGAAACAATTATTGTTGGATACAGGAACTCTTAAAACGTTAATTTTGCTCTGGTCCACTCACTTCTGTGATACGGAGTTGTGTTTTGAGACAAACGTTTGTCGATGCTAATGTTAATTTTGCTCTGGTCCACTCGCTTCTGTGATACGGAGTTGTGTTTTTGGGGCAGTTAAAGCCAGGCAGTACAGATATTTGGAATTTAGAAATAGGCAATTGGAGTAATGGTGGGAGAATCCATTAGAACAAGTTGTAGATGTAAAGCAGCTCTTTCAGTGTGCATTGGACTATTTGTTTGTATAGAGTAGACAATCATATGATCCATGTGTTGCTAGTTGCTTGTTGCTTATTGCTTCGGTGTGCGAGCCCACTGAAGATTTAAAGATTCTCCCACTTCCAGGTTTGTATATTTTTGAGGCAGTCTGTTTGATTGATAAAAATCAAGATAAATTTAGCACAGCTGAACTGTTTCACTCGTATAATACCAGAAACAGGCAAAAAGTAAGGGATGAAATACATCGGACTAGTTTGTATGAGAGGGGTGTGAAGAGTGCTGGAATTCGCCTGTACAACTCATTGCCAGCACATCTCAAGGCATTTACAGGTGAAAGTTCAGAACTAGAATGAGAGAAGAATTGTTGAATGTGTGTCCATACTCCAATGAGAAATTCTTTTCGCACTATGACATGTAGAGAAACAGAAGTAGAATATGATTTTAATTACTGACAAATCCATGTAACCCTTTTAAAGGCGGCCAAAGGATGCTAAGTAATTGAATGAAATAATACGTTTGTATAGCAGGATTATTTTAAATTGTCAGAAAACAGCTTATTGATGTATGCTCGTTTACTAACGTTAAATCAGCTGTTTTCTGACAATTTAAAAGAATCCTGCTATATATATGCAGTGAAATAGAGTAATTATGTTATTTTAGGTGATAGTGCCCAGTATAGACGACCCGAGCACCACCGAGGAGGTCACCACCAGCACTGATGAGGAGGCCACCTCCTCCTCCTCCCCCTCCGCCGAACAGCAGCCGATGCATGCGTTCGCCGTACAGGGTGGCCAGGAGGAGATGAGCAGCTGTGAACAGGATTCGGTAGGGGTTTGCTCATTTAATTGTTGATTCAATGTGAAATTTATTGTACTCTTGAGTTTGTTGGCACAAATTTCTTATTCTTTTAATTTTTTCATAGTCATTTATTATTGGGTTGATTCATTATGAAATTTATTGTATTCTGAAGGTTGGTTGCACAAACTTATTATTCATTTAATTTTTCAGTCATATTGGATTCTGGTTGTAAAAACTTCAACTAAATAAATTGAATATTATTGTCATTCAACATTAGTATCATTTATAAACAATGTCAAATGGGTAAGTTGTGAACTTAATTTAGTTGGGGTTCATTCAATTATCCAGTCGCTTTTTGTTTGATTCTGGTTGTACTAACTTTAATTGAAAGGTTTAAATCGGATCAAATTAGTGATAGGAGATGCACGGTTGTACAAACTTCAATTAAGAAGTCGTTATTTCAGCTGGAAATTAAATTAAGCTTTGAAATGAAGATCGTTTTAATTGATATCTTAATAGTTTGGGTGTTTAAGAAGTTTTTAAGAATATGTTGATGTGTCAATTATGGCACAGGGTGGTAGCGAGAGATGAGCAGTTCTGAACAGGTTTCACTTGGGCTGCGTTCAATGTTCTTTTATATTCGTTTATCATTTCAGTCATCAATTTATCTATGAAATACCGTCACATTTCACAACAAACACATTTTTTCTCTTTCTCCAACAATGGGTCTCTCTCTCTCCTCTCTCTGTTTCTCCCATTGTGAAAATCCATGGCAAATGATAAAATTATCTATAATCTGTTCAACGAGTGTTTGAAGTGAATTCAATCTTTTAGGCTAGGCGTACTCCGGTTAGTCAAGACAGGACAAGACGAGTTTAGTCACAGTACTTCACATAGTTGCTTATGAAGCAACACACACCGATTAGTCATTGCAGTGGTATGTTTTGCTTCATAAGCAGCTATATGAATTACTGTGACTAAACGTGACTAATGTCGTCTTGTCTTGTCTTGACTAACCGGTGTACGCCTAGCCTTAGGTGTTATGATTCTTTGTACCCTGCTTGGCTTGCGTTTTTTAGCATAGGAGATTGAAATAGTTTCAAATTCAAATTCAAATAATCTTTATTCAGTAAATAATTGTTGTATTAACAAGAGTATACACTCAACAACATTGAAAGTGTCACAAATATAATATAACATAACAATATTCATTAAGGTGATAAATTGAAGGGAGGAGACATAAAAAGGAAGAGATCATAAAAATGAAGAATACGAGAAAAAGGAGCAAAAAATACAACTAGTTTTCTTCCCTTAAAAATCTAAGACATTCTTCGACCGAGTACGGGCCTTCCAATAAAACAATTTTTATTTTCTTAATCATGTCCGAAGTTAGTTAGGTTTTTAAATCTTGTGGGGAGGCCATTAACTAATTTTATCCCACAATAGTAGGGACCTTTTTCCAGAAGGGAAAGTCTATGCACTGCAACTGAGGATCGAGCCACTGTTCCTAGTATTATAGTGATGATCAAGCACAGACGCCGAGAATGCATTCCAGTTCTTACCTACATATGTTATAAGATCCAGGACGTACATGGCCGGAAGGGTTAATAATCCCTCTCTCACAAAAAAAGGCCGGCAAGATGTTCGTACTCCAAGATTAAACATAACTCTCAGAGCTTTTTTCTGCTTTCTGAAAACCACGCCAAGGTGAGAAAGTTAAATTTTGAAAATAATTATCTAGAAGAAAACTTATTTGTTGTACCTTTTGTGTCAGGGTTAATTTATTTATTTTAATTAATTTATTGTCATAGCCACCCCAGAATATCAAACTGTAACGTATGACAGACATGAGATAGCCATGGTAGATAGCACGCAGGGATTTGACTCCTACGGCACCCCTAACACACCTCAACGAGAACAGAATAGCAGAAACTCTGTGCACAAGACGCTGCACCTGATCACCCCATCTCAAGTCACTCTGCAGCTCGACCCCGAGAAACCTCGTTACATTTGCCTCATTGTTGCCTAAAATATTGTTTGCAATGCCGTTTGAGGACTGTCGAGATGCAGAAAATTTAAGTGTTTTATTTGAATTGAGCTGTAGGTAATTGTTTTTGAGCCAGATATCCAAGTCTGAAATCGTCCTTTACTTTTAATTCATTTTTTGTGTGCTTCTAAAAAATTGTTTTGAATATCCCCATTTCATGTATTCACACGTTAGTTTTTAGCCGATTTTGGTAGATGTGTAACTGGACAAAATAGTAATAATGTGTGTGGATCTTCATTCCCCCATGTTTTCTAATAAAAACTCTCAGCAAAAATATGCTTACAGGTCTAAAAAAAGACTGATGTAAGCATTACAAGAAAACCATACGAATGAATTAATGAAAAATCATACATCTCTCTCCCTCTCACCCTCTGTCTCCCTCTCTCTCTCCCTCATTGTGAAAATTCATGGCAAATGATAAAATTATCTATAATCTGTTCAACGAGTGTTTGAAGTGAATTTTGTCAGAGTGTTTGTAGTTTTCTCACTCTTTTCCTCCATTTATCTACCCTTTTCTCCTGCACACAGGACACGGCGAAAACCAGCGACACACCTTCCCTGAGCGATGACGTATTCGAGTCGGGCAGCGAAACACCGCTGTCCGAAATGAACAACTCCACCTCGACGACAAACCACTCGTTCAGCTGTTGCCAGGAAGGCGGCATGAGGGCGTGCACACAGAACGCCGGCGCTCGCCGGCTGTCGGCGCTTGTTCAGCAAAGCTCGTACGAGTCGACGGCGACACTGCCGGACGACAAGTTGTCGGACGACAAATTGTCGGTGGCGTCTTCGGTGGCCGGTGGCGGAGATGTGTCGGCTGAAAAGGCGTACACGGCTGCCGTTGACAGCTACACTCGGGTGGTGGCGTCCTATTTGAAGCAGTACGCCGACAGGCCGGTGCCTGTTGTCAGGGACATACTCTATCAGGTTGGTTGCTAAATAGCCAATAAGACAAGCCTACTACTTAGATAGATTGTATTTTGCCTACTTACTTACTTACTTACTGGAGTGGCCACTCGTACCCCAGTCGGTACTTAGCCTCATCAACACAGCCTCTCCAATGGGAACGTAACCTGTATTTTGCCTACTACTTAAATCAACTCTTGTATTTGCTATAGCTAGAAGAACAAGAAGGAGATGGAGAAGAAGAGGAAGAAGAAGAAGAAGAAGAAGAAGATGGAGAAGAAGAAGAAGAAGAAGAAGAAGAAGAAGAAGAAGAAGAAGAAGAAGAGAAGAAGTAGAAGATGGAGGGGAAGAAGAAGATAAGAAGAAGAAGAAGAAGAAAAGAAGAAGAAGAAGAAGAAGAAGAAGATGATGGAGGAAGAGAAGAAAAAGAAGAAGAAGGAGAGAAAAGAAGAAGAAGAAGAGGAAGAGGAGAAGAAGAAGATGGAGAAGATGAAGGAGAAGAAGAAGGAGAAAAAAGAGATGGAGAAGAAGAAGATGATGGAGGGGAATAAGAAGAAAAAAGAAGAAGGAGATGGAAGAAGAAGAAGAAGAGAGAAGAAGAAGAAGAAGAGATGAAGAAGAAGAAGAAGAAGAAGAAGAAGAAGAAGAAGAAGAAGAAGAAGAAGAAGAAGAATAAGAAGATGATGATGATGGAGGAAGAAGAAAAAAGAAGAAGAAGAGCGAAGAAGAAGAATTAGATGCTATTTGTTGTAGCCATTCTACAACAGCGTTATAAAACTTGAGTCTTGTGATCGTAGAATCCTATTAAACATTCAATTAAGGTTGAATTTTACCGCATTCCGAAAAATGCTTTAGAATTTAGATCCTGGATCTTTAGGCTAGATCCTTTAGAACAGCACCTGTAGACTTTAAATGAAAAATTCTACAGTCATTACAGCTTCAGATTTGTAATTCAAACCTATTCATTCATTGAGACACGAATAATAATCATGATATTGTGATTTGGGAGATGAACTACAGCCTCAATCCAAATCTGTTTCTTTTCCGAATTTTGATAATGTAATAGGAAATTAGGGGTCGTTTCCACTTTACAAAAATCCTTTATTAACAGATTAGACTAGCTCTGCCAAGTTTGAATGAACTTCTCGAAATCATTTCAAATTTGTACTGTGTGATTTTTCAAATAAGCGATTTTTATAACTTTGATGTATTGTTTGACAGGCACTTGATTTCTGGATTGAACAGTCCCTGCCTGTATCGACTTTGGAGAATTTCCTGAAAGAACATTGGGAACTAGTTCATTATCCGCTGGGTGTTCTGTTATTTGGGTAAGTAGAAAATAATGTTTACATACAGAAATTTTATAATTATTACAAAAATTTAACGGCTCGATTGTCAGGAAATTGTAAACATGTGACTCAAAAGCAACTGGTTCACATTTCAGTAATGTTATATTTCATTCGTGTACAGTACTTTCATGTATTTACTACAGAACAACTTGATGTTCATAGTATTTATCTTGAAATTTGTAAACTTCAAAATCCAATGTCAGAAAAACTATTATCTTGAGAACCTTCTCTATCAAACTTCTATTCTGTAATCAGATTCATTTAATTTGACGCTTGGCATTAGATAGATGGATATTATTTCTTGACGTTGCTGATGACCGTAGAGTACGATGGCAAAGAAATAATATCTATCTAATGCCAAGCGTCAAATTAAATGAATCTGATTATACTCATTATAATCGAGTGCATTAATTGATAATCAAGCATCATTTTTATTATTTCCAATGAATGGCTGATCTCACTTATCGTGGGAATCGCTTGTGACTTACAATATTTACTTACTTATTTATTTATGAACTTACTTACTCCCAGGGCCATTTATATTTTAGTTGATATTTAGCTGCACCAACAAATAGCCTCCAAGTGGATCGTCTTCAAAATCCCTTTCTGCTAGTTTTATAATACTTGGTTGGATAATAATTTTCATTAATTGATGCAGACTCAAATCAAATAATGATAATTATAATAATATTTCTATATTAATTCTCTATTTTAAAAACTGTTTCAACAACATTTTTGGATCAAACAAACTAACAAAAATTGCTTTAACAACAGAATTGTTGAAACAATCTCAACCAAATCTGATGATTTTTTTTCTTTTTTTCAGCAACGAGCCTCATGAAAGATCAAGCGATGCAGAAAAGATTCTCTGTCGACTGTCCACTGATTTCAGTCTCCTCCTGTGTTCCTCTATGGTCGATCACGTATCCGATAAAAGTATGAAGAAATAATTACTCTATTATCTTCGTTTCTGCAATGTTTCTATCATCGTAGTGAAAACATTAGACAGATTCTAATGTTCATTGTCAAAACATCGGGCTGTGAATCATCTTATCGTTTCAGTATGCAGGTTTTTGAAAAGTTTTGCAGGGTTTTGTTTGGTTTTCAACCTTAATGACCCGACTAATTCTATTGAATTCCGATTAATCTTTTAAATCTATGGCCGGTTGCACAAAAATCCAATTGAATTAAACCGCTGTAAAATGACGTCAATTAACAAAACTCATCCAACGAATGTAAAATGTTATCAGTTACGTGAAGTGACATCATCTTAAAGCGTTTAAATTCAATTGGATTTTCGTGCAACTGGCTGTTAATCTTTATTTTTTTAGAATTGGATTTGTTCTCAATTCCTATATTTTCTCTCTCACTATAAATTTCAGTTTGGTTTGAAATATTTGTGATTCTTGACTATCTTACTCATAAGGCTAGGCGTACACCGGAAGGTCAAGAAGTTAGTAATTACATAGTTGCTATAGCCAACACACACCGATTAGTCATTGCATCGGTGTGTGCTGCTTCATAAGCAACTATGTGAATTACTGTGACAGAACGTGAATAATCTCGTCTTGTCTTGACTAACCGGTGTACGCCTAGCCTAAAAGTTATTCAGATTGGGAGTGTATGTATTTCAGTAGTTCAGTAGTTAGTAACACTATCCCGTACACCTGCCTACACTGAAGATCCTACTGTAGGCCTTCTTCAACCAACATCTACAAGCTATTAACTTCATGAAAAAAATGAACTCCATGTGTCTGTTAGCCTACCTTACACCACCCCCCTCACCATTACTTTGGATTCATTGAATGTCCTTTCTAAAAACAATTATATTTTATCATAATGTTGACATTCTTCAATGTAATTTGCATGGCATTGCTGTTCCGTGTTCAGTGAATACTGACAGAAAAACTAACAGATGAGTAACTAAAATAAACCAAAATGTTTGTGAACACAGATCGTTATGGAAATTAGATACCTTTCTAGTATTTCAGGCAACAACCCAACAGTTCCTAACCCAACAATTAAATTCATAATATTTCTGTATTTCCACTCATGTTTGTGTCATTGACTAAAGCATTGAAAGACTGATTAATCCATAAAATGACACCCTTATTCGTACAATATAGTCTCTGCGCTTAGAGTCTTTAAGGATGAAAAGCACTATAATATTCTTGATGGGTACCGAACTCACTGATAAAACTTATTATGATATTTCTCAATCCTTAATTATTTCTGAGCAATAATTTCCAATCCAAACCTGTTTATTTTGCAGAGAAACCATGCCCGGAAATGGTTGACATGTTGGCAGGCCTGAGTTGGAACGGTGCCATGGACACAGATTGCAGTAGTGGTACGACTGACGCCGATGCTAGACTGAATCGTGTGCTGGATGACCTGTGCAATCCACGCCAGTTGCAGCCTTTCATTGACATATCATTTCCTGTAAGTAGTTCTTCTATTCGATTGTCCATCTATTTTTATCAGACTTGAAAGTTTTGATAATCTAGACAATGATGAGCTTAAAAATATGCTTTGTATAAATTTAACACTGTTTTCAGAAATATTGTAGAATTTCTCTATTGAATTAACGCATTCTTTCTTTATTTTGTTTATTTAGTTATTGATTCGAATCATCATCAGTTGAATGTTGAGTCGAAACTCAGTCGAAACAGTTTCGACTCAACATTTAACTGATGATGATGATGCCATGAGCATGTTTGGTATAGATAAAACTAAGTAGAAGAAGACAACATCTGTGTTTTTATTTCAATATGCTTTGTACTCGATTTAATCGATTGAATTATTCTAACTACATCTATTTCAATCAGACTTAAAATTCCTTATTGTGTAGACAATTTAATTAGTATTGTTTGAATAGGTGTTTGTGTTTGAATAGGTGGTGTTTGTTAGGCTTATGTTTTGTACAGTGATATTCATTTAATTTGACGATTGGCATTAGATAGATCGATAAGAGGGATATTATTTCTTTGCCATCGTACTCTACGGACATCAGCAACGTCAAGAAATGATATCTATCTATCTAATTCCAAGCGTCAAATTAAATGAATGTCACTGTAGTTCAAATCTTTATGGATTAACTTGAAATTATTATTATTATTCTCATAGATACATCTCACCAGACACTGTGTCGGAAGTTATTTTTCTCTTCATCATATTGTAATACTGTGTTGTTATTTATGTTTTATTATGATATTGTTATCATACTGTGTTTAAATGACTCATCCATCTACCCGAATTGCTTTGAAGAGCGTTGAAAACTATTTCTATCTTTACAAACCTTACACTATCAATAAGACTACTCTTAGTCTTGATTTTTTTACTTTACATGAATTATTCACAAATGTATGAATAACAATAATATTATTACACGTTTAATAATTACTTCTATGATATTATACATTATTTGTATTAATAAATTACAGGAAATTACGCGCACAACTTATATTCATATTCAATTTATTTTATTTTATGCTAGTCGAGCCACATTATCAACATACGTATTTTTACACATTGCAAACACTACATAATATAATTGATATTTTGCTTGAGAAAATTTTATTATATATTATTATAGAATACAGTAATAAATTATTTGAACTCTATTCAAATTTATATTTCAAGTGCATTTTGCCTATTTGTCTGTTATTTATTTAAGAAACGATGGAAACAACAGGCTTTTTCAGCCCAAAACTGTTTCACATCAGGAGTTTGAAATTCACAAGTTAACAGGTACAAACAAAAAGAAACTAAAATTCAAATTATAATATTAGTACAGAATATTTCATGTTGTTTCAGTTATTTCATGTACCGTATCATAATAATTGTATAATGCTCTATCATGTATCAACTTTAAATTTATGTGTACACTTTTGTATAGTTTATTATCATTTTTGTGTGATTTTGATAATATTCTCGTAATTTCAATTAATATAATGTTGTGTAACAGTCAGTAATCGGATCGGCGCTTACATGTTGAATTGTATGAACTTATGTGAACATTTTGTATGACTTGCCTATTGCTCTTGTAGTCATAATTTACATAGGATAATTGGTAATTTAGATGGTTAATGAAATGAATTTTGAATCTATAGCAGGATTCTTTTAACTTGTCAGAAAACAGCTGATTTAACGTTAGTAAACAAGCGTACATCAATCAGCTGTTTTATGACAATTTAAAAGAATCCTGCTATAATCAACGGATGGATTATGAAAAAGAAGAATGTTTGAATAAAATTGACAGAATTAATGAGTTAATAAATAATAATAAACTGAATTGTGAACCAGGTTAGCGACGAGCACGGAGGTCTCAGTTCAGGTGAGGTGATTGCCTTCTCTTGCGGCCATCACTACGATGGAGCCGGCGCACTAAACAAGGCCGCCCTAGGCGCAGCCCATTCTCTGCACTCCCTTCCCGCCACTGCGCACGCCCTCACGCGCATGTTCCAGCAACCGCAGCTGGTCAGGCACTTTGCCTGCCCGACTTGCATTCTGGGCTGTGTGGAGGCCGAGATGCGATAGGTTGGTGGACTACCAGGTGCAGTCTAGTTTCAACCGGTTGAAACTGGTTTCTGAATTGATTCTTCTGTTGAGGTGTGTTGTCCTAGTCGAAATTATGTTGAGGAGCAAGTTTCATAAAACTTTCCATCACAAAAATACGTTTGTATCACATTATCTATTACCGCTACTTCTTGCCCAAATACATCATACAAATTTTGGTATTCAAGGCTATTTTCCTTTACCACAAATTTGTGTTACAACATGTTGCACTCTATCAGCTGTTTCCATACTTTACACAATAGGAACAGCTGATTTGTAACTTGTCGCAGGTATAGCAGGATCAATTTAACTTGTCAGAAAACAGCTGTTTCGAAATTCAATATCACAATACTTGACCTACAAATGCTGAATCTCGCAGATTATTGAAAAGGTCTTTTAAAAAGGTATTCTTTGAAAGGTCTTCTTTAAAAAGGTCTTTTAAAGACTTTGAAGGTCTTTAAGACTTTTAAGCCTTTGGATTATTGTGTCAAAATCACTGTTTACTCATTGCCGAAACAGCTGTTTTCTGACAATTTAAATTAATCCTGCTATATTGTTGTAATGGAAACTGGAGCTTTGAAATGTTTATTGTCTAAATTGGGGAACGCTTTACTACAAATTATTCCTTGTAGTATCAATTTGTTCCTCATGGAATACATCCTTGTTATATTATGTACAGTCGAAGTATCTAGTCACTTTTTATCCTGTTGTATTTACAGCTAGTTTTTATATTTGATATTGAATTTATGAAAGACATTTTATATTTCATTTGGTTGAGTAGTTTATTCGTATGGAGTCCAGCACAAATAGAAACGCCGTCTCCATTACGTACCATTTTGTGCAACACAGAAATGAATTGGAACGCACAAATAGAAGCGAGGTGAGGTCTAGTTGATTCCTGTATTACATAAAACGTCAGACTTTGACATGTTAGTTGTTTGTTGTCACAACGAACAACAAGAACGTTGTTCATGTTAGTTAGCCTGTGTTGAAAATTTTAGTTGGATTTGATTTATTTTTTGGAAATTACTTCAAATAAATTGGATTTTTTTATAGTTTTTCATCAATGCACAAAGTATTCATTGTTTGGTTCGTTTTACTTAGTTATTTTTGTGATTATTTTTACATAGTTTTTAATAGATATTATAAAATGATGAATAGATATTACAGATTAAGTTTATTACCTATTATAAGATGTATAGAGTTTAATTATTATTTGTTTGATACCAAACTTCACATTTTAGTTTTTTAGAACTTTGCTTGACCGAGTCAATTTCGAATATTTCAAGTACTTTTTGTTTTATTTTTTTAGTAAGAGCTGAAGGGTTTGTAATACAATCACACACTTTGTCCGTTCCCTAGATATGAGTTCTAGTTTTTCCCATAAAATTATTTCCATGCAATGTGAGAATTTGAAGGTATATTCTGATATTAACTTAGGAATCCATGTTTCTTCGTACTTGTTAGTGCCTACTTAGTATTCTTTTGTTGTGAGTTAGATAATTTTTATTTTAAATTCATTTTAGAAGTATATTTTATGTTTGGTCCATTTTCATACCAGTATATTCTAGTGAGTTATTATTCCAAGTCCAAGTTTTTATTCAATTAGTAGTTTTGAATTCACAAAAAACTTCATGAATCGTTTTATTTTTCTTGCTATTTTTTATGTTTATTTCAGACGTCTATCATGTTGAACTCATAGTACTTATCAAATTCAGTTATTAGGTTGTATTAATAAGTTTTTTTCTGTTTATTTATGATTTTTTATCAATGTTTATCCTTTTATCCCTGTTTTTGTTGAAACGGCTTACAATTACTGTACTAATCAATGATACCTTTTTGAATATGAAAATCTAAGTCAAGATTACTGTCGTAGAGCAATCTAAGAGTCTAGATATCTATACAAAATAGTCTAGATCAGTGTTGTACCAGTCTAAATTACTCTATGACATCGCTCTATGCAATAAATGCCCCCATTTGAACAGATCAGGATGTAAATAACACAATTAAACACAAAATCTTATGAGCACTGAAAGTAGGTTCAACTCAAATCTTTTCAAAAATTTCCCAATATCAAAACAACTTTCAAAGAAATCTATTTTTAAACATCACATTTTGTAATTGCTGGCTATTATATTGGTAAATCAAAAATAGAGAATAGAATAAATGGTTGTTTCACCTACATCACTCAATGTATAAAGAACCAAAGTAGAAATAATCATCACATCACAAATAATATTGATATTGTGAGTATTATTGTTGTTAATTGTATTATTTGTTTGTAGTAATAGTACAAGCATTATTAATAGAACTGTAACATTATATTTGTTGTTGATATAAAGTAGTTTAAATATTTTCATTGTAAAACTTGTGAAGTCCCTTTTTCTGAATTATTTGAGTGAAATAGTAAGTAACAAATCCAAAGATTAACCTATGAATTTCATTGAAATAATTGATTTTTTATTGGTGGGGAGTACTAATTACACGTAACAATTCAGTCAAAGGTTTCTAATGTTGTTCAATGTTGAGTTCAATATTTATTCGATAAGGTACTATGGGTTATTGTGTTATTCAACTATTAATATTCTGAGTTATTATGTGAGATATATTTTGTATAATCTGAAAATTATTATTGAAATAATAGTCTGTATTCATCAAAATTTAATGAAAATTCTTGTTGATTTTACAAGTCATTTACAGTGATATTAATTTAATTTGACGCTTGGTATTAGATAGATACATAGAGATATATTATTTCTTTGCCATTGTACTCTATGGTCATCAGAAACGTCGATAAATGTTATCTCTATATCTATCTATCTAATGCCAAGCGTCAAATTAAATGTATCTGATTATACTTCAACAATTGAGATTTTTTAATATTTTTACATCCATTTTTTCTTCATTTCTTGGTCAAAATGTTCTGAATAAGACATTACCCTCAATTTAACTGGTTTTACCTATTCACAAATCAAAATTAAGTTGATATGATTAGATTATCAGTGTTGTATATTAAATTTGTGTTACACTGTGTGGTAAAATAAATCATCACAATTGACAAAGAGTCTGTATAAAACAACCTCTAGTTTTATACAAACTCTTTGCAAATAAACTGTTACCATAGTGGTTACTTATTAATGGATGTTATGTATTAGAGTACCTATGTAGAATTCTGTTATCTGATAAGCTATTTATCTACTTCATTACACCTTATGCCCTTTTTCTCTGTTGTACAGTAAAATCTTCAGTTGAATTAGTTCTTATTCTTCTCCTCCTTCTTCATCTTCTTCTTCCTCTTCTTCTTCTTCTTCTTCTTCTTCTCCTTCTTCCTCTTCTTCTTCTCCTTCTCCACCTTATTCTTCATCTCCTTCTATTCCATCTTCTTCTCCTTCTTCTTATCATCTCCTCCTTGTTCTCCTTCTTTTCAATTTTTTCTAATTTTCCTTCTTCTTCTTTTCCATCTTCTTCTTTTTTTTCTTCCCGTTCTTCTTCTCCTCCTCCTCCTTCTTCTTCTTCTTCTTCTTCTTCTTCTTCTTCCCCTTCTCCTTCTCCTGATTGAGTTGAATATTACTTAACCAGTAAACAGGTTTAATGCTTCATTAAATAGATTCTTTGGTCCCTTAAACAGGTTTAATGTTTCAGTAAACAGGGTTACTGCTCTAATAAGTAATTATTTTACTGGACGACTTGGAAACCGGTCATAAATATATGTTTCCAAAAAAATAATCTACTCCAAGTCATTAACTACATTATTTCTACTGAACTGAAATAAATATTCTATTCTAAAGAGTTTAAAAAGCTTATGTCAGTGTGTAAGAAACATTTTGTACCATTGATTAGGTTAGTGCTTGGCAAAAAATCTATGAATAAAATTGTTGTTCGATTTTAATTTTTTTGAGAAGCTATACTTTCCTTAGAAAGGCAAGGAAAGTGAAAAATTAGTGTGAGAAAATTACTGATTTTTGTAGGCTTCGACAAAATTTGTTCTTACTATTCAAGAAAATTTTGCAAACTGTGTTTGTCAAAATGGAATTTTACCGCTTAGTTGCACGAAAGCCAATTGAATTTAACAGTCGTAAAATGGCGTCATCTAACGAGATCCCCATTGAAATCCGTAATATGACGTAATCTTACGGCGGTTATATTCTGTTGGATTTTCGTACAACTGGCCTTATTACGTCTATTCTATGCCAATTAATTGCATTTCCAACTCTTCGAACCGCAATAACTTTACATCTTGCAAAAATTATTTTTCTCCGCATGCTTTCTATAAACATTAGCAAATAATTAAATCTATGTATACTTGGCTGTGTCTATTGAATTTGAGTGATTTTTATTTCGGCTAGAAAGCCGTAATTATTGCTATGAAAAATTGTTTTTGCGCTCAACTGAATCTTTCACTAAATTCAACTATTTTTATGTTTAGTTAAATGTTAAAAGCTGATAGTTGATCAATGTAAAAAAATGTTCACATTATTTTAACAATACTTTTATCGTAATAAAACTATCACCATTGAATTGTGTAGTATGAATATTCCAGTTTAAAATCTTCTATAAGTTGACTTATTTTGCTTCTAACATTATTGAAACTTGTATATTGTTTTTCTTTTTCTATTATTCAAATCACACTTTAGAGTGTTTTGAATTTTCTTGTTATTTCTTTATCCATTGTTTACTTATTTTTGTGGAAATTTTAAGCCGATTTACAGTAGATTTTACTAGAGTACATAACAATATCAAACGTGCTTACTTATTGTATGAAGCTCTTAGGCTGAGTCCACACTACTACGCTTCGCTTAGTGACTCGCATAGCATATCTATATACCATACGATATAGATATACTATTCGAGTCACTAAGCGAAGAGAAGCCTAGTAGTGTGGCCTCAGCCTTAAAGTTCTGTCTCAGTATCCGTGGCGAAGCGTGGTATACTTCACCGGTCATCGCTTGGTATATTTCCTATAGGACATATACCCGGCGATGACCGGTTAAGTATACCACGCTTCGCCATGGCTCAGTATATTAATTTATGTTTGTGTATTGGATTCCAGTTGCAAAAAAAGAAATCACTTTTGTCAGAGATTTCTTTTTTCTGGCAACATCTAAACAATATCTCTACGATATTTCCTTAGGAACTTGTATGTTCAAGTATTTCATTCATATGTAATGTAAGCTACATTAATTTAATAATGAATCTCAAAACTATTGGGCTAAACAATGAGGTGGAAAATAATTACTAACATCCGCTTGAAGTTTAAAATATTCTTCTTTATTCTGTTACAGTGCTACCAACTTTAAAAATACAGTATTCATGGCAAGTTTATATTGTCAATGATGTAAATATTCAAGTAGATGAGAGAAATCAGTGATGAGACTAATACAACTACAAAATTCAAAAAATCCTAATAATCGATTCAAACACATAATAATGACAATATTTAACCGTACAATAATGAATTAAGTATTGGACAATAACAGTGATATGGAAAATTGATTGATAACTAAAGCTAGGCGTACACCGGTTAGTCAAGACAAGACAAGATGAGATTAGTCACGTTTAGTCACAGTAATTCACATAGTTGCTTATGAAGCAGCACACACCGATGCAATGACTAATTGGTGTGTGTTGCTTCATAAGGAACTATGTAAAGTACTGTGACTAATCTCGTCTTGTCTTGTCTTGACTAACCGGTGTACGCCTAGCCTTAGAATCATAATTCTGGAAAGTCTAGTTTCAAAATACCGAATACAGTATTTACAAAACACCAATCATCATATAGTTATTGATTGGGAAATTAATTTTCAAAACAATATCTAATATACATCAAAGAAACAGTCTTGTCCAATATTGATTTTTCTGTTATTAACCTAGTTCAAAATCTAACTTAAATCAAACAAAAAGTGACTGCGTGAAGTCAACATTCAAACAATATTTGTGATAGTTACATTTTTCAATAGTTACTTTCATCACAGTTACTGTTATTTTCATACCGGTCACGATTATTATCATCATGGTTATCACGGCTACTTCCTTCACGATCTCGGTTCCCATCATTGGAACGGTCACCTTCAGCTTGGCTCCTGTTGCTGTAACGTTCACGGAGGCTTTCATCACGGTTGAATTGGTCACGGTTACTTTCTTCACGGTTGTAACGGTTACTTTCGTAGCGATCACTGTTACCATCATCGCGGTTCCTGTCGTTGTAACGGTTACCTTCATCGCGGTTCCTGTCGTTGTAACGGTTACCTTCATCGCGGTTCCTGTCGTTGTAACGGTTACCTTCGTCGCGGTTCCTGTCGTTGTAACGGTTACCTTCATCGCGGTTCCTGTCGTTGTAACGGTTTCTATCGTAGTTACCGTACCCTCGGTCGCGGTTGCCGTAGTCACGGTTACCACCGTATCCACGGTCGCGGTTCCCGTAATCACGGTCACGGTTACCGTAGCCGCGGTCACGGTTATTGTATCCACGGTTACCGTAACCTCGTCCTCCGCGTCCTCTACGGTTACCGTCACGGTCGCGATTGAAAATCACCCAAGGATCTTCGATTGGTGGATCCGAGGGTTCCCTTTCCCTAACCTTCACAAAATGTGGGTCAGAATCAGTGTATCTGTCCTTGAATTCTTCCTCACATTCCTGAAGAAATTTTAGCTGATCTTCCGTTAGAGCTGCCACACTTACAGCCATTTTCGTGTTTATTCTACAAAGTTCTTCAATTTATTGAAAACAAGTTCAAGTATCAAGTTCTAGTGTTTCTGTTACGGATTTTTGTTTAACTTCTTAAAGTTGAAATGCTTTTTTTCTGTGATAAATCAGTGTTTGAAATATTTTTTCCAACTTACTAGTAATTTTTATTAAGGATAGTTTTTGTACCCCAACGCTGCAATAGCACACTGGGGAGAGACAAAGAAGAAGAATGATAGTTTTCGTTTCTAACAAGTTCTTTAGCTTTTGTTGAGACAATTTAGTAGTTTGGAATAGTTTTCTGTTTGCTTTCAGTTCTGGTACTTCTGTTCAGTATTGAGAATAGTTTTTGTTGTTTATAAGTTCTGCAGCGTTTGTTGAGACAATTCAAAAGTTTGCGATAGTTTTTTGTTTGTTATAAATCCTGGTGCTGTTTTTTAATGTGGAATGTATGTTTGGGCGTAGCTAACAGAGAGTTGGAATCTGTAAAAAAGCAAAGTATACACAAATTAGTTAATTTTTCTTTAAAATTGGATTTTTTCTTATAGATTAGAAACACATTATGCACTTCAAAAGATGAAGAGGAAGAATCGAGATTATTATTTGGAGGAATCAACAGAAGAGGAAGAATCAAGATTATTATTTAAATCATTACATGGTAGGAATTTGAAGGCTCATAATGATATTATTCATTGATAATTTTTACAACAAGATCATTACTTTAAATTATTACATGATAAGAAAGTCAGTAGCCCATAACAATTGATTAATGCTCTCTGGAACACACAAGTATTTATTCTGCAATTACATAGGAGAGTACACTATCAAACCCAAATTATAACTTGTTTATAAGGCTCCTGGACTGACAATGAATAAACTCATTACAGTTATTTACAATGTTCAAAGTGTATAATAATCCATCCTCTGTTTTGCAGCCATGTTAATATTGTATGGTGGATTAATTCTTATACATATTGAACTTTGTTAAAAGTTGTAATGACAATAATTCATTTCCAACCCAGGTGCCTTAGCAAAATTAACGAGCCATACATTATAGTAATTGATTGATTTATTTACATGCCCAGCTTTAGAAGACGTATTGCATTTCACAATACATTAAAAGTAATTGAAGTGATTATAATGTACATAATCAATTCACATTGAACTACTGTAACTACGAGTATTTTTTTAATTATTAGGATAAGTAGGCTATTATTATATGATAGTGAAAGATACTTACAAAATTCACTTATCACGTTGTCCAATATCAAGGCGTAGAATCCTTTGCTAGATGTGTATTGCCGACCGTTATGTGCTGTAGCTATGGGTTCAAATAGCCTGAAATCGTAATTAGTTGATTTTTAATATATATGTAAAATAAACATTATAAATCCAAAACACAATATATAAAATCTAAATACTATATACATCTATAATAATGCTGTATCTGAAATACAGTCCAACTGATATTTTAATAAATACTAACTTTTATTGGTCCTCAATTCAATGAATCGATGGAAGGAAATGATCGTTTTCCACAAATATTTAAATCAATTAGCAAGTCTTACAAGCTTAGTGTTTAGATGATGGGGAATCTAAGTATCTTTCAATCTTGCTTTGCAACAATATTCTTTTGAAACCAACCCTTCAAATGATCAATTTACATCTGCTTTCACAACAGGAAGAAGAAGGAGTTCGTATAAAAGAAGATGAAGAGAGAAGAAATTTTTTTATGAGAAAGGATTCAGGAAACAGTATAAGGATACAGGATACAGTTCAAGACATACAGTATCAGGTACAACACGAGACAATAACTTGATTATTTTTATGATGACCGTAAATATCTATTTATTGAAATAACAATACTGTAATATTATTTATGTCAATAGCCTTTAAAGCCCATTATGTTATATTTCCAGCAAATTATGCATCAACTACTATTTTACATATTTATATGAATGATGTCACTAGAGATTGAGAGTTGATCTTCCCTATTACTTACACGTTAAAATAAGCAATTTTATTTTTATTTTTCTCTGCTTGGAGAAGTAAAACAAGAAAGAAAAAGAAACAATACTAACCATCCAAGATGATTATTGCAATGCGTGCAGAGACAGGTCTTCCAGGCGTAACCAGGGAACCAGGAGTCTTCAACGTGCCAGTGTCCTGTACCAATACAGCTGGCTTTGGTCAGTGTGATTACTTGGAACTTGATGTTCAGTGGATTTCTCAACGTTTGAAGCAGCACGTTTTGAAGACCAAACAGTGTGACGTTCTTACGACCCTCGGCTGCCGGGCTTTGATAGCTGACAATTGTTGTGGCTGAGGCGAGGTCGGTTCCGCATTGGCGACAAAGGAGGAAATCTGAAACGAATCGGAGTAAAAATGTTGGTGAAAAGTTGAGTAAGTATTAATAATAACTATTTACACTTGAGATTTGTTTGAGAAAGTAATTGTTCCAATAGATATGGGAAGAAAATTAGGATTTGAGGGAGCAATTCTCCCTCATATAAGGAGAAATAAGGAATGGAGTAAGGAGAGATTGAAGAGAATTCTGGAAGAGGTTATATTTTTATCGGAGTGCGTAGAAGAGCTTCAAGTTACATTGAAACGGATAGTTGAGGGATTCAATAGTAGATTTTAATCTAATATAAACCGTAGGATAAGCCCCTGCGCCCACTAAGCAACTGCTTTCTGATTTTAGTCAGCAACCCAGCGTTGCCAGATGACTTTGGCTGATAGGTTAGATTACCCGAAAAACAGCCAAATGTCATCTGGCAACATTGGGTTGCTGACTGAAATCAGATAGCAGTTGCGAAGTGGGCGCAGGGGCTAAAGGAGGAATAAGAAGTTTTAGATCACATGAATTCAATTTTAGATTTGGAGCTTTGTATTTTGATAGAATGAAGTGGTAAGAACATGTTCAATCATTCCTCAACAGATAAGCACATGCTATTCCTGGCTATATGAACGTTGTCGTACTAAGAAATAAATAATTTTGAATTAATTGCAGTTAATTGTAACAAGAAAGAAGGATAATTCTCACCAGCGGTAGGTTTTATTTCTTCATTCTTTGAGACACATGATGTCAACAAAATGAAGAATATAGCTGAGGCGAGATAATTAGCCGGATACATCAACAATAAGCTATAAATAAGAACAATTCAGCGTTGAAAATTCAATCTAGAAAACTATTTTTGAAAATAGTTCTTTAGAAAAACAGCTTATCAGAAATTGGCGTCGTCACACGATAACATAACCTCAACATTTAATCGAATTATCTGAAACTGTCGATTATCGATGTTTAGTTGCTTGTCAACATTTGAACGTTATCGATTGTAATCGAGATCTCGGTTTTGCGTCGTCTGCGAAACAGATGTTGCTAAAAATAACCTCTCAATATTTTGGGTGTCTGCTGTCTGGTTATTTCTCTAATAACTAGTAGGCTACTTGTTTCTTGGGATTTTGATGGCAAATATTTTTTTCATTGCAGTGCACTTTGTCTCAAGACTAGTACGGAAAGGTGGCATCCATAAGTTCCATTCATGATCAAAGTGAATTTTTGTCGTGATTCTCAGATCATAGTTTATTGTGTCAAGGTAAGCATACACATTGTTTATTATTATTTTTGGCTATTTTTAAGAGAAAACCACAGACTCTTCTCTCTTGTTTGTTGATTCATTATTCTACTTTTTATTAGTTGATTATTTACTTCTACTTTATATTAACCAGGATATGTTATCTGTGTAGTTCAGCTCCTTGCTCATTTATAGAGTACTAAAAAGAGTTTTCTGTAACTTGAGCTGTTTCTTTTCCATTATTATAATACAGACCCAGATTATAAAAATTTCAAACCAGGGGCCTGTTTCATAAATATTCAAAAGTCCTGTAAAACAGAAAAAGTAGGACGTACACTAGACTTGCCATGCGATTTGTGTCTGGTGTGTGTACCCACCTTTTTTCTATTATACAGAACTAATATTTTTTGGAGTATAGAACTAGTCTGTTTTACATTTTCCATTTCTCGATCTATGCCCAGTAGTCCTGGAGGGATCGCGTATGAGACACTAGTACTTTTTACTAATTTCATTTGGTAAAAACTATAAAACCAAGTATACTGGATTATTAAGAGGCGACTGGCAGCACCTCCAACAGGTCTTACACAAAGAATTCATCCAGCCTGTAAAAGCTGCATTTTACCAGCTACTGAGACAATCCACTCTTGAAGGCACTGTACGAGGCACTTCGTAAAGTTGCTGGCAGATGGTTGAATATATTTAGAGCCAGGGATGGAGTCCCTCAGTGCTCTTGTATTTTATGCATGATAAAATTACAGTTTCTCAAACTACTTAATTTATTTAATATTTTACTGTTTAATCATTTTAATGTTCTGTGTGTGTTTTTTAGATCAATGAAATCACCAACAGTAAACTGTCTACTACGCTTAGTCCTTAAGTGCTCTTGCATGATAAAATAGCTACCAGTTTCACAAACTTCTCCATTTCATTATGATATTTTACTCAACATTTTTATGTTGTTTTTTTTTTAGATAAATGACCTCACCAATGGTAAACTGTCCACTATGCTGCCAACCAGCCTACAGCTCTCTTGCAGCGTTATCAATGAGCCTTATCAGCGTAGCCACAAAATCACTGGACTGCCCCGTATGTCCAGAATCCCTCCCGGGACTAGATAAGTTCACAATTCACATATTTGGTCATGCACTCAACCACGAAATCAGTCACAAGTCACAACAAAATGGTGTCTTGAAAGTTATCGCCGGCACATCCAGTCAAAATATTGTACCGATTGATTTAGGCTTACCTGTATTCATTAGGCGGATTGACTGCTCGACAAATGTTGATAGTTTTGTCATTAAAAGTGCGTTGAATCTTGATAATTCCCAATTGGTTAGCTCGAACAATGATGATAATAATAACAACAGCGAAGATAAAAATATTGGAAATATTGATGATACAATGTTCAATACTTTACAAGTTTGTGAAAGCAACAATATTGCAAATAATAATATTGATACAAATTGTGATAATGTATCAAGCAACAATAATGAATGTTTCATAACAAATATTGGCAATATTATTGGAACAAAACATGATAATACTACATCAGGTAACAGTATTGCCACCGATATTGATTGTCAAATTGATACAAATCGTGATAATGTATCAAGCAACAGTAATAAATGTTTTGTAACAGATACAAGCAACATTATTGGCACAGATAATACTACACCTAGAAACATAAGGGAAGGTATTGTAACTGATATTGGTTTTCAAATTGATGATACAAATTGTGAAAATATAACAACAGCCAGTAATGAAGGTTTTATAACGAATATTAGCAATCTTATTGGAACAAATAATGATAATACCTCATCAAGAAACAGTATGGAAGGCGTTATCACTGATTCTAATTGTCAAATTGATACAAATCTTGGTGATAATGATATTATATCAAGCAGTAATATGAAGGTTGTGGTTACTAGTTTTGAGAATCACATTGGTACAAGTAATGATAATTCAAGAAATGATCCCAATTTGAAATATTCCAATGATGGGGAAGAGGTGGCATTTAGTGATACTAATAGTATGGTTCAGGAAGATGATAATGTTAGAATTGATTATGATACTAGTATGAAAAATACTAATAGCACAGTTTCTGATTATAGAGCGTGTAGAATGATTCAAGAAAATGAAAATAATGTAAGGAGTGAGTGTAGTACTAGTTGTGTGAAAAATACGGATAATTCAACACCGAGGTACGATGTGTTAGGCAGTGGTACCATTCTACAATATTCCCAAGATAGTAGTAATGATTTGTTGAAGAATTTGGAACCCTATATCAAATACAGCGCAGATAAAGTTGATAAAAAAATCGGGAACCAAAGTTGTGTTGAAGGAAACACTGAAGAGTGTGTTTTTTCGATGTTTGCTTCACAAAACGATGCTCTACCCTCCAAAACAAAAATTTTCAAAAAAGATGTGAAAGGTTTGCGAAGGAAAATTTGTAAAAAAATAATGGATAGCACAATGACAACACAGGGTGTTCAAACCATGGAGGAATCGTTTACGAAAAATAATAATCCTTTTGGGAAGGTTACAACGACTGATAAGACAAATGAAGAGTTTTTGAATCCAGGGGAAAGAGTGATTGCTTCTGATAGGAGAAGTCTTGTTCCTGATGGAAGAAATCTTGTTTTTGATGGGGAAAATCTTGTTTCTGGAGGAAGAAATCTTGTTTCTGATGGGAGAAATCTTGTTACGGATGAAGAAAACCGTGTTTTTTGTATGAAAAATATGGCTTCCGAAGACGTCACTTTTGAAAGTCGTTCAACTCCTGTTGAAAACAATGGTTCCGTTGTTTGTGAATTTTGTCTATTCACGTTTCCTGATGATAAGATTCTACAAATGCATAAAAAATTGGTGCACAGTGATTGTGATGAACAGAAGAAGACGTTTTCTTGTCATTTGTGTTCGAAATCTTTCAACATGCGGGGCAGTCTCATGGTGCATAGGAGGGTGGCGCACCCTGTACTTTCTGGGGGCCAGGGTGAGTGTGAAGTCTACTTATTTCTAGAATTTATTAATGTACTTTATTTATTTGGTTTTATTTTAATTAGAAAAACATCTTCTACACCCTAGTTGACTCAAAATCAAACGAAACTTCATAATTTCAGTATTATACAGAGTGGCGCATAAAGAACGCATGTTTTCCAAAGTATTAGAAGAAAGTTTATTTTAATCATACATTTATCTTACTCACACCAAAATACTAAGCAAATAACCCAATTTGAGAATTTGTATGAAAAACTCCAAAACACTTGAGTATTTCTAAAAAAATTACATAGGAAAGATGTTCAGATAGAGTTTAGATGCTTAGATAGAAGTTAATGCTCATTAGAAGCCTCAAATTGGTCCATAACTGTTGATACAGCAGCAGTTTAATCATGTATTGCAGTATTCAAATCTTTAATTGAACGATATTTACGACAGTAATCTTTAAATTTCAAGTGAAGAAGAATCACATGTCAATATGCTCGACTTAAAACTCTTGAGACTAGTTAGTAAATAATATATGGTGCCAATGCAAACTGAAGTAAATTCTGATCAAGCAAGTTCTTCAATTTGATTTATTCTCTAAAATCATCTTTCATTTTGAAAATTTTATACCGCAATATGTTTCTAATATCATCAAGTAAGTTTTATGATTTTCAGTATCAAATCAACTCAATTTATTTTCAAAATATTCTCTTATTTTACATCTGGACTTATGAAGATTCCATACAGCAATAAGGAATATTACTTGATGATAATCAATGAATCATATACTATGCAATATTCATTGAAGTTTCCGTATAGCAGTGTTTTTTGTATTATAATTGTTAAATTAACACAATTTATGTCTGAATTATTCTCTCAATTCATGAAGGCTTTTTAAATTTCATATCATAATGTTTTACTTTCCAGTATCGCTGAAGAATATTGAGAGGATCAAAGAGGTGAAGGCCAGTACTTCTTTTGATGAGACCTCACCTCAATTCAGTTGTAAAACGTGTGGAAAGTCATTCAAAAAGGTAAATTCTCCAAATACTTCGAATCTTATCGCTTGAATAAAATTAATCTTGATGTAGTTTTTTTTCTGGGAAAATATTGACAAATCTTTGGATGTGTTTATGCTACCTCAATTTTAGAATTAATTGCCTCAAATGAAGCTATAATTCATTGTCTTGAATTAATGTATAATTCATTACTTTGTATCATGCCAAAAGATACAAACTTGAAGTCGTATTCAAATAGGCGATCAAATTTTTCATCCTATACATAGATGCATTTTCCATACTTTACTATCTGCTCTCAGAACTTTCTTTACTATCTACGCATAGTAAATTCAAATTAATCTATTCCCATAGTTGATACAATGAAATATGAGTTTTTAATAGAAATGTTATTATAAAAAATTGAAAACAAATCGTTTTTGTTACAGGAGCAACATTTAACACAACATGAAAGAACGCATGAAGTAAAGCAATGGGAGTGTGATATTTGTTCAAAAGTATTCAGTACAAAATATTTCTTGAAGAAGCATAAACGACTTCATACAGGTAACTTATTTTACTTTTTCTCGTACTTATTTTGATACTTATTGTACATTGATTGAGACTTCTGTATATTTTATATTGATTCCAATCTTATATTTACATTTTATGCTACTTATTCGTGTATGTTGGATTGCCATATATCAATGTGTTTTGTAAAGTTACAGCATAATTTGCCATGAATTTTCATATTTCTTCTTAGTTTTATAGTCTTACAATCCTTTAGCTCCGAAGTTTTCTTGATGTCAGTTGAAATGCCATTCATATTGCAATGTTTAGCCAAACTATGCGTTTGCATTTCGGTATATTGAAAAATGTGATATCCAAAATACTCTTGCCTGATATTTTATTACTTTGTAAAGTCCAAGTTTTTATTGATATTTGTAATGTTTCTCCTTTCTCATTTCAGTTCTTAAGTCTGCAGTCTACTAATGCATAACTATATTTCGTAGTATATTCACTTGCTGTATATCTTTTTTTCCAATAAATTAACATTGGTTTTCTAATAACTACCTTATAAGTCGTTCACTTTTTCCACTTGACTGGAAATGAATAATTGTCATTACAACTCATAACAGCTTTAATCATGTTCAAAGTTTATAAAGTTCCATCCACTAAACAATATTAATACAGCTGTATCATAGTTGATGAATTCTTATATACTTATTGAATAAGTATATACGTATACTATATACTACGTATATTCTTATATACTAAGTATATATGTATACTATATACGAGTATACTACGTATATTCTTATATACTTTCTTCGTCTTAAAAAACTGTAATGAAGTGGTTTATTGTCAGTCCAGGTGCCTTAGCAAAGTGAAAAGACTCTACCTCACTATAAAGTGTAAAGTAACTCATCCACTAAACAATATTAATACGGCTGCATCATTATAGTTGATGAATTCTTATACACTTTGTTCGTTTTAGAAAGCTGTGAAGAGGTAATTCATTGTCAGTCCATATGCCTTAGCAAAACGACAAAGTGTACCTCTGTTAATGACTTCTGTCTATTACATGTTTCAATTATTGTTTTAATTTATTCCAAATTCAGGTAAGATGCCCTTTACCATTCTATATTTAATCTAATGTTCATTTTAATGCTCAAATCAGGTAAGATTCCCCTACTATTCCATATGCAATCTAATGTTCTTTTGTAATGCCCAATTCAGGTAAGATGCCCTACAATTCCATATTCAATCTAATGTTAATTTTTATGTTTGAATCAGGTGAAATGCCCTATACATGTGCGACATGCGGCAAAAGCTTTACATTCCAACAGTCCTACCACAAGCACCTGTTGTATCACAGCGATGAAAAGCCACACGTGTGTTGCGAATGTGGACGCGCGTTCAAAGAATTGTCGACGCTGCATAATCATCAACGCATACACACTGGCGAGAAACCGTTCGCGTGTGAGACGTGCGGTTAGTTGCAGTTTGAGTTTTTGTTGTTTGAAGTTTGAAATTTGTTTGTTTGTTATTGGCGTTTATCGTTGTTAGACTCATGGAGGTAGTAAGTCACTAAACAATATTAATACAGCTGTATCATAGTTGATGAATTCTTATGTACTTTCTTCGTTTTAAAAGGATGTGTTGTAAATTCATTCTTCTTTCTACTGATGAAATTACACTTACTTCAAGTAGAAAACAATTGAGTTATAACTTGACTTACATCATAGTGATGATCGCTTCGTTCTGGTTTTGGACTTTACCAGACTAAGGAACAGTTGACCAATTCAGTTCCTCAGTCTGAAGAAGTCCAACACTAGGACGAAACGATCGTCACTAAGATGTAAGTCAAGCTGTTTTCTACTTGATAGTATTGATATTCAATAGTGCAGCTTCACTAACCTTTGTTCCCTGTGCATCTTCTGTGTGGAGCGCATTAGAGCAAATCCTCCATCTTTGAAACCCATATTATATAGATATATATAGATAAACTTGGACATGTGGAACCTACCCGTAAGGCTAGGCGTACACCGGTTAGTCAAGACAAGACGAGATTAGTCAAGTTTAGTCACAGTAATTCACATAGCTTCTTATGAAGCAGCACACACTGATGCAATGACTAATCGGTGTGTGTTGCTTCATAAGCAACTATGTGAAGTACTGTAACTAAACGTGACTAATCTCGTCTTGTCTTGTCTTGACTAATCGGTGTACGCCTAGCCTAAGGGTCTCCCCACCAATAAAAAGCCATACGATAAAAACGATAACAGCTCTTCTAAACATAAAGAGTATTCAACGCATATCAACTATGTAGGCTACAATTATTACAAATCATAGGCTCTATAGTTTAATACAGTATTGTGTTTTTAACATGTATCAAATTTGCTCAAAATTGATTCCTGTTGCTTTTGACGATTTTAGTATAATTCTGTTCAAATTTAATCTAACGAATTCTATTTGAATAATTAATCTAACAAAATTTCGTGATTGGCTGTTGATTTTCAACCGTTTTAAATTATTTTCAGATATGCTTCTTTGTGGAGTGTTTATCGTATTGATAATACAGATCTACTAACTATTGAATTAACATGAATGTTGTGGATTTTATTTGAGACAATTTCTGTAAATCCGAACTCCAGTGAATTTCTTGAAAATCCTAGAAAGGAAATGGTGAGTAAATAACTGGAAATCTAACTACTTTTTACATTCACCTTCATTTTTTTCTCAATAATAATTTTATTTGATTGTCTCTAATCTCTATTTTTGTAAATTTTCCATTTCATATTATATCTGTCTATTCAAGTATTTATTATCTATTACTTCTATCATAGTTTTTCTATGTATGCAATTATTGTTTTCATTCATCTCTACCTATTTGTGTATTTGTTCTTATTTTCATCATTAATGAGATTTATTGAGTGGTTGACGTGTTTCATTCTTCTTTCCACACTTGACGATTGATTTCCAATATTCCTAGTTCAGTATGTGAGATTCTTTGGCAACTGTTGTAATTCAAGTCAAAATTATATATTTGAATGATTATAGTTTGTAGTTCAGTAGTATTTGAAATATGAAATACTGTAAAGAACTTTATTCCTTTAGACAAAGCATACAAAAAATACAACGCATACAACAATTTCCCATGATATGTTTCAATCTCACTTCATATATTATTAGTTCTATCATGAATCATTCTCATTGCAGAATCTTTGTGTTTTTGTACTCTTTGCTCACTTAGAACAATAATCTCTGTTAAGTTTGTGAATAATTGTTGTAGTAAGTCAAACTCAATTCAAGCAACTCAATTTATGTATAAGTTACTCGATAAATTTGACTCAATTTAATTTTATCATCCTCTCTTGATTGATGTCAAAAATAGTTAGTTTCGTAATTAATTGACACATTTTATTGACATTGACAATGTTGTAATAAATTCTTAGTTGTATTTTATATGGTTTATTATTTATTTGTTGTGTCTCTTTCCTGGTAAATGTTTTCGGCAATGAGTGATGTGTTCTCCAATATTTTTTGTTTCGTGATTAATTGTCATTGTAATTAGTTCTTAGTTTTATTTTATAAGGTTTATGTAACAGTTCTAAGTTATCTATTTGTTGTATTTCTTTTCAGGTAAATGTTTTCGACAAAGAGTGTCTTACTTGGTACATAGAAGAATACATACGGGAGTTATGCCTTACAAGTGTACAATTTGCAACAAGAGTTTCAGATATAAGGTGTGGTATACTAAACTGTCTTTGAAATTCCTGAATCCTTCACTGATGAAGTTCAATTTCAATGCTATAATTATAGTATATAATAAATAATTAATGGATTGTTTATAGAACGAATTTCCTGCTTCAGTAATATTACACTGGATATTACTGTTATATTACTGTATACATGTTCAATCTCTGCCTTCGTGTTTCATGTAAATTCATCACAATCATATTACCGTTAGCACATATTACTAATAATTTATTTATTTATTTACTTGGAAACAACAGGCCTTCAGCCCAAAACTGTTTCCGGTACTCATATTGATATCGGGTACCCATAACTGATATTGGATCTCATCTTAAAATCATCAAATAATTCTCTATTTAATACTTTGTACGGATTGCTGAATGATTCAATTATATTTTCAACTATCATAATATAGATTTTAAGCTAATACAGTATATAAAGATGAATAAGAATTGCTTATGCAGTTGAAGAATTTCATGATGAAGAATTCCATAATATTGTATCATCTACATGAATAAAATGATATCTAATTTACTTCTTTGCAATTTCTTCTAGGTTAGTGAACGAACTCATAAATGCTCAAATGCTACACAAGGACATGTGGTGGATAGAGTGAACGAGGTGGTCGAAAAGCTAAAAAAACTGGAAGGAACCAATTCAAATTCGAACCAAAGTTCTTCTACATCTAAAGTGAGTTGTTTTCTGTTTTAAAGATCTTTGGTAATGTAGTGCTTTTCATCCTTGAAGACTTCTGAGCGCAGAAATAGTACCCCACCACTTTCCGAGCTGGCACTTGCATTCAGGTTTGACAAAGGTGAAACATTAAAAGTAAACAGTTATGAAATTGAAAGTGTACAGGAATTCTAGGAGTCACAATAGATAGTAAACTTTCATGGAAATCCCATTTAGAATCCTTAAAAAAGAAATTGAACTCAGCAGTGTATGTTCTTAGGAACATGAAAAACCTATTAGATTTTCAAACTTTGAAAGAGGTATATTATGCTTTATTCCATTCGCATCTGACTTATGGCATTGCATTTTGGGGTAATTCTACTGATGTCAGTCAGATTTTTAAGTTACAAAAATGGGCTATACGGTTCATGGTAGGAGAGTCAATTCGCACTAGTTGCAGACCCTATTTCAAGCAATTGAAAATTCTCCCTCTCCCTAGTATATTTATACTTGAAGCTATTTCTCTGATTAAAAAAATGAATCAACGTTCAAAAAGGGTTTTATGATACATTCCTATGAGACAAGACATAGACATGTACTCAGGGATGAAACACATAGAACAGCTTTATACGCCAAAGGAGTAACAAGCGTAGGTATTCATCTTTTCAATGCATTGCCTATGCAATTAACTGGTCAAACACTTGAGAAAATGAGAGCTGAGTTGAGGACAGAATTGGAAGGACAGTGTTTTTATTCAACCCATGAGTTTTTCAGTTTCTTCAATTCACGGCGGTAATTATTTCTGAACCTTGAGAGTGTTAAATGCATATTTTGCAACCTAATTTATAACATGTATAATTCATATTACATATAATATAACGGTTTGACAAATCCATATACCCCTTTGAGAGGAGGTCAGCGGATGCTAAATTATCTATCTATCTATCTATCTAGTGAATTTATAATAATTTGAATCTAACTCTTGTACTTATTCCATTTCAGACTTCTGCCAGTAGTTCTCTACATACAACGCCCTCAAACACTGTTACATCCAATGAAATCAGAGCAGAAAATTGTTCAAACACTCTTCAACAAGACCTGAACCATTCAACTGAGGGTGTTGTACAGTTGAAGCAACCACCCTGTGATAGAATGGATGAAGGCGGTCAAGAATTTTGGACCGAAATTTCAAAAACAACTCCAAATCAACGTAACATGTCTTCGGATCATAATAATATTTTTACAGGGGAAAGCAGCGATGATTTTTTATCGTTCGTTTTGACACCGACCTTCTCTCCATCGGAACAATTTCAAAATTTGACTTTGTCCCCCGATTCCGTTCGGAATAGGGAACGAGGTACTGATGGAACCAGGAATACGGAAGAGGGAACGGAGAGGCATGGATATCACGATGGTAATTTTGAAACAATCAACGAGCAGTCTCTGAAAGAGTTGCTAGATAATGTTGATGTTTTGTAATAAATAATATATCGATTTTAAATCAGGTACTGTATTTATTCAATTTTGTATACTGTCTCTCATTGTATTTAAGTAGTGTACCTTGTATTGTGTTTGATTCTTCTTAATATCATTGATTAATCATTTTTCTACCTATTATTATTCTATTCTATAATTTTATTCAACAAAAAACACAAGTTATATTCTAGGTACATTATAACAATTGGTTTTTTAGGTTTCTTTGTGCAGCAGAACAGCCTTTGTGAGACCTTAGTACAGTGACGGAGGGACTTGTTGATCACCCTGTATCAATACAGTGTGTAGAACTCGTGTGTTTTCAAACAGAACTTACATTTTCTGTTGTAAATGAATGCGTTTTAAGACACTACTGAGATTGAGCCATCTTCAGTGTACCTTGGTCTTGATATTTCAGTCCAATAATTCTTCATATATTATCTATTTTATGTAGGTATGTATCTAAACTGCTCTTTTGCGTCATTATTTAGATTTTTTGTTGTTCAAGTACTTGTTTCAGGGTTCTAGTGTCATATTCAGCCTTTGAATACTGGAGAATCAAGGCTATATCCCTCCAAACTCTCTTACATTATATTTTGTCTCATTATTCCATATACTTTTTAAGTCAATTAATTGCCGTATTCAATTGTTTTTTGCATAAATATAAAGCAACCATAATTCTGAAGCAATAGTGCTGCATTGTTATTCTCTATTTCTCAACTAAAAATTTAGAGAATTGCAGTTTATTTTGAAATATGCTCAAAGTTGAAATTATTTTTAGGTCTACCATATAAAGTGTAGCCTGTTACATGTTTTATGTCTACTTTAAATAATTAATGGTTATTGTAAGAAATATGGTTGTAAGATAGCATTGTATGAAACATCTTCAATCGATCATGTAAAATTATTCATTTGTGATCAATAACATATAGTTTGTCCAAGAAATTACATGATAATTACACATTAATAATGCTAAGGATTTACACATGATTTAACACCACAAAATATTGTAACATTTCTCATTCTGAAGTTACAATATTACTTTGAAATTTTCAGTATCCTCAAGTTGAAATAACTTAGTTCAAACTTGATGTAGCATTTAGATGGCTTCTGCCACCATTTCAAGTAGGTAGCCTACTTGTTTATGATCTGCGAAGAGTGAAGAATCTCTTATTCCTTGTTTTTTTATAATGGACAGAGGCACTATACTTATTCGCAATGAACGGCTTTCAGGGAGATTCTATGGACTTTATTAGGTACGGTAGTATAGATTACATTGAGAGTATTCTATTGATCTATAGAATCAATTCAATTAAATGGTAAGGTAGGTTTAAACACGTATTCTATCATGATTGTGTGATGTAAAGATACTGATTTGTTAAAAGCTACTATGATTCTGTGATAAAGATACGGTAGGTACCTATCTACTGTACAGAAAATCTGTAGGCCTGCAGTGAAAGATTCTTGTCAAAGGAGTTTATTTTGTGATAAAAGTCTCCAAACTCTGAATGAACTCTAGAGAGTGGTATGCATTATATTGAAATAGAAATTAATAAAATGACAGAACCCTTTGTTGATAGGTACTCTCTCAAAATAACTTATTATGGCTCTCTACTGTTGTGAGTTGTGATTGCCATGGAATGGTGACAATAAAGGAGAAGCATCTTTTTCCATTATCATGAAATCAGGATGTGATCTTTTTAATTGTTATTAATACAGTAAAATCGTTCTGGAAGTGGAAATAATAGAAAATAAGCCTTGATTTGAAAGGAAACTCCATTAAGTAGGTTGGCTGTTGGCCTGCTGAAAATGTCATTATTGTGAACAATCTAGTATTTTATTGATAATTTCAATCTTTTTCTATCATTTCCATTATTCCTTTTACATTTTAATTCGATTGTTTGGTTCTAAATAGGTTTGTAACAAGCAAAACAGGTGTTGAGTAAAAATGAATCTGAGAACTGATTGCCTCGTTTTCAAATTTCCACCTATTACCGCGCTTCAACTTTATCGTGACTACAAAGTATATGAAATTCTTCGGTTTATTTAAATGAATGTATCCTTCTTTATCTAATAATTTTAGAATTATTTTCATTTATTGTTATTTGTATTGCAACAATTGCGAGCCTTCAAAAAAGGGAAATATTTAGGTCGTACATATGGCCATATTTTCCCTACAGCCTGTCTGGTCTTTCTGGTTGGTGTGATTGTTGCGAAGTACAGTGTGTGTGTGATTATTCTTGGTGAGCGTTTGGTTTATGTTGTAGTAATGCTTTCAATTTCCTTTTCTAAAATGTATCCGAACTTTTTTCTCTGTAAATTAATCATTTGCTAATTACCGCAATCGGATTGGATAATCATTGAAGGTAAGATAAAATTTCTATCCGTTCTAGAACCTTTTCCTTGAACCTGTTTATCTTGTCGAAATCATTCCTTGTTCACGACCAATAATGGAGGATGGAGATACCTTTTGTTTCTTCAACTCGATTGTGAACATTTGTTTTATCGCATCCTATCTTTTTTATTATCTCAAAAGTGAGTTTTTGTTGATAGTAAACGATTTATCATTAGAATTTTTCAATCCTGAAGCATAAAAGGATACTTGATGACGCTTGCAATGGTATAAAAATAGACTAACATGGGTAGTGCATCCTGAATTGCATTGGCTTGGTGATCAGCTGGTAGTCAGATAACATATTCGTTTCAGCAGTACTTTGTGAAAATCGACTTTGAAAATGATAATGTCCTCAGTATTTTTTTGTAGGTGTGAACTTAGATTAACGTGGGCTCAATTTCATTCATAAGTTGACGTGTTTTTGTAATTTTATTGAAGTTTCGTACATTTCAACTCTGGAACACGTTCTCGGAATTTCGCAGTTGAACTATTGCATGTATTTTATTGATTTTTACCATTTTTCATCTCCCAACAAGTTGATTGATTTTTGTTTGAAAATTTACACGGTTGAACGAACACATTCCACCAGATTGCCTATTAAGAAGCAAGATTAATAGGAATGAATCATGCCTGGAAACAGAAAACCTCGTAAAAGTGCTGAAAGTACAAGTGAGTATTATGATCATTCCATTATCATTTGAAATTTATGTTGTAATTTATGGCAATCATTTAGATGTCTTTGTTCAACATAACCTCTATAATGAATGGGATTACATTGGCCTTCCAGCGATCTGATAAATTAACACCAACAATATTGTACCTCATGTTGTAACCCACCATCATTTCAATTCTGAATTATTTTTCAACACTGTAATAATGAATTTTCATTTTCTGTTCATGAATGAGAATCATTTTTTCAAAATGGCCGATTTAATTATTATCGAATGAGTTGTTTGCTTTACAGTAACTTGGTGTTCGAACAAAGAACTTATGTCTGTTTTGAATTGGAATTGTAAGTAAGTTGATGATATTTTTCTTCAGATTTATTAAACCACACATTCTAATGAATTCGTGAACCTCATATTCAAAACTTATCTTTGTCTGGTTAAGATGAAATTTAGTACCTACCTAACCAAAGCTTACCAAAACACGATTGCAGAGTCCATGCTAGGTGTAGGTGAATACTAGTTAGTCAATTTTTAACACTTTCCAATGATTCAAATTTTGAATTCAATAAAGTATTTATTAGCAAATATGATTGTCTATTTAGGTAAGTACTGTATCAGGTTTGTTGTGGTTCAGCTGGTAATGAAAAATGATAGAATTTCAATTAATACAATGAATAAATTAGTTAATGAATGATCGAGTTACAGGGAACTTTTTCAGTGTATTTCAATTTCCTTGCCTATGTTGACACTTAACATACTAACAAGGATACTACCAATGCTAAGCATATTATGTACTTTATGATGCCTTTAAAGCTTTGGTAGCATGTACAGCACACACAAATTGACCAAGTGTGGACATAAGGAGAATGTTTGCTTTTAATTTATCACCTACATTCTTACCCTCAACTTTGAATAACATGTTTCAATTCACATAGGTCAATGTTTGGGAAACCTTCAATTCCAGTTCACTTTGCTACGTCACATGGACTGTCAATGCATTACCTCATTACAGCTTTGCTCAATGATGAAAATGTATAAGAATTAATCAATTGTGGTATAGCCGTGTCAATATTGTATGGTGGATGAAGTATTATACACTTTGAACTTGGTAAAAAGTTGTAATGACAATAATTTCCAGGCCAGATGCATAACAAAGTGAACGAGCTTAGACAGGCTAATGGTGAACTTGATATGTTCAAATCCTTTCAATACATGTTGTTTTGGTCAATTTTAATAGTTTTAATCCCTAAACGTCAAATATTAACACTTTCAATTACCTAGTTAATCTCCATCATTCAAGCCTTCATTTTTAGAAAAATTACGGAGTGACATAGAATAATGAGAATTTTGAAGAAAGTGTAATGACGGGAAGTGTGATGAAAAAAATATTGTGATTTATAATTATTGAAACATTACATTAGGCAGCTCGCACACTGGAGCAATAAGTAACAAGCAACACGTAATAAGTAATAAATAATATAATATTGCTACATATTACCCCGGTCGCACACCGGAGCAATAAGCAACTAGCAACACATGGATCATATGATCGTCTACTCAATACAAACAAATAATCCAATGCACACTGAAACAGCTGCTTTAGGTGTGCATTGGACTATTTGTTAGTATAGAGTAGACGATCACATGATCCATGTGTTGTTAGTTGCTTATTCCTCCGGTATGCGAGCCGCCTTAGGCAGCTCGTATACCGGAGCAATAGGCAATTAGCAACATTTGGATCATTCATGATCGTCTACTCTATAGAAACAAATAGTCCAATGCACACCTAAAGCAGCTGTTTCGGTGTGCATTAAACTATTGGTTTGTATAGACAATCATTGTCACTACGTATTTAGATAGGACTACATAAATTCCAGTGGAATTGATTTCAATTGAAGTTAGATAATATTTTTTTCATCAGCTTATCGCTGTTTGTATTATGAAGATAGTGTGAGCTATCCAATTGACAACGATTTATCTGTGAAGTTTCAACGTTTAACACAAATAATGCCCTCTTTCTTGGCACAGACTAAACATTCTTCCAAGGCGGTACTTTAATGTTATGTTTTATGCAAAAGCGGTCTTGACAGTTCTATACTTTTAACGTTGTTTATTATCCGCAAATAGGTTTCTTCTCATGCTTGATTCTAATTGAACTGTTGAGTAATAAAAGTGATAAGCTGGGACAGAATGTGTGTCTGTTGTCAGGTTGTATTCATCTGCTAGCTTATCTTATCAGTTGTTTGGTGGGTTCGGATCAGTTTTATTCGACGAGCAAATAGGGAAACAGCTATGGGAAAAATAATATTGTACGCAATAGTTGAAGTCTGACTTCCCCTTGTTTCTCCACTTGGACTTCCCCTTGGTTGAAAAACCCCTTGTTTTTCCCATGTAATTGAAGTATTCTTTAACAATAGCTGAAAGTATCTTTTAATTACTTGGTAAAATAAATCAACATTATTGAACATACTTGTGAAGTTAGTAAGGGTTTTACTAACACTGTTTGGTGGTAACAAACTTTATAGTATTGAAATGCTTGGTTTACGTGAAAATGGTAAGCTTCAAATTAATGTAAGATCACAGTCTAATAAATACATTATTTATTAGACTGTGGTAAAATTCAGAGAGTTTTCTTTAAAAAAAACTTATCAGCCTTATCAGTAGTAAATAGTAATAAGCTTTGTCTATTATTATGAACACTAATTCATAGTTTTATCAATTTATCGACTCAACTGTACATTATTTAATCAATGGAAGACAGTTAATATTTCACAGTTCATCGATACTTGTAAAATATTGCATAATTTATTCTTTATGCGTTTTGCTTATGTAGTGGTGTGACTCCTCTGGTGATTGAATTATATAATACTTGTAATAATAATAATGTTCCTGAAACTCCTAGTTTTGGATGAAATTTACACTATTTATGTATGTTGTCACATCCAGAAAAGTATAACTTGTGCGAGTTCATTCCAAAAATTCAAATTTATAAATAGAATTTATGAATACCGTGAGCTTTTAAATTATCATAAGGAATATAAGAAAAAGCAATCATAGATACAATGTAAAAAGGTAAAAGTAATTAAAGATCGTTTCCCTTTATTGTGACAAACTAAAAGACAGACAATCCTTATCTTTTCATAGTAAACAGACATTGCATGTTTTGAATAATTCTTGATCTTTAGCAAATTATTTAACAAGTGCATCTCAAATGTGTAATGACGTTCTGATTCACTTTGAGCCAAAATTCAAAGACGGCTCTCAACATAAATAAACAGTTTGTTTGTATTGCTGTAGCTGAATAACAAATACAGTATGTAAGTAATCTCATAGATAGAAAGGTTGCCTAAATTCAACGATAAACACTTCCCATAACAACAACACAACTAGTTCAAGAACCTCTTAGAAGTTGCTCAGTTATTTATTCCGTATGAATTGCGAATGATTATTTTGTGAATTTCTCAATTGTTTTGAGTTTGCAGTTGTTGTTTAGATCAAGCAATTTTGATTAAAAGCAGTTTATTGATTGATAAAAGTATTCTAGGTTGGAAATTCATCTTTTGTGCATCATAATCAGTTCATCACATTTACAATAATCAATAATTAAGAAGCAACCCACGCACAAGTCTTGAGCTTGTGTGGCATCATCCTTGGTAAACAAATAATCTGTATTTTTTAATATTGTTTCAAGTTCGAACTGTCTATTACGACTGGTTAATCTTGTACTATCTTTATCTTGGAAAATACTCGGGGGAAAAATCCATCATTAATAATAGAATGTGATGAGTTCATCTTATCAAACTAGTTACATCATAGTAATCTTGTATTACTATATTTTTTGTTTTCAATTGAGACATCAAAATTTCGATTTTTCAGAATGTTTAATGGATGTATTTATTGTTGATGCTGCAGCAATAATCTTAATCATAATTGATAATATTATTTCAATGATATTGCAAAAAAAATTCAATTATGTTCAAATTTTCAATCGAAGTGATAAATGTCTCATTATGTTGTAAGAAATACATCCTTATAATATTTCAAAAGTTGAGACCATTTTATTGTTTGAATTTTCTACCAAGAATTCAAACCAGTAAAATAATTGTTTTTCTGTTACTATTCAGTAATTATACATTTATTTCATCAATTATGAATTCAGGTTGAAAGAAGAACAAGACATTACAGTTAGTATCAAGATCTAGGTTAAATATCTTGGTGCATTCATTTTTATTGACTCATAAAATTTGTGTAGTTATAAAATTTAATTGCTATGGATAATTTCTCGCAAATCATTGCACCAATGATTGAAATCATTTTCAATTTGTATTCTGTGATTGTGAAAACTATATAAATTCTCCATTAATAATTAAACTAGAATTGAATCTTTATTAGAAGGCTACAATTCAACATAGACAATTCGAATTATTAAATTTTATCTTATTGATTAATTCATGATATATTTATAAACTGATTATAGACAAGCAAAAACCTTTCTTCGCCCCCTAACAAAGCTAATGTAAAATTGCACCCTTTATTATTAGCCTGTTCATTTATGTTGAGTTCGATGACAGATGTTTTTGCATGCATCGCTGAGTACTGGCCTAGCCTCAAACAGGGTGCTAGCTGGACATTGGTCTAGTCTCGCACGGGGTGTCCTGATAGTCTCAATACCTTTGGAAAAATGAATACCTCATTACACTGACTTTGGCACTATTTTTGAAAATTGTTTTTAAAATATTGTAGGTAAATATTGACTGAATCCTTTTTGTACACATGAAATTAACTTTCTTAAAACTTATTTAACTCTGATTACTTTCTTAAAAACTAAACTTGAATTAAATTTAACTACAGATAAGCTATGAATTGATGGTAGTTTTACGACTCTGTAAAAATTACAAAGAAAAATTACTGTATCATTAACAGCATCACGGTTTCTTTTTAATGAACTTTACAAGGCCAAATATGTCAACAGGAGAAGTTTGTTCAATTCTATAAATTATTTATTCATGTTTCAACCTCGGAATTGATTATCAAATTTACAATATATTGAATGAATTATTCTATTTTTTGTTGATTATGGAACAGTTGACGCTAATAATAATAATATTAGATGAAGTTTTAATAAATGTGTTGGTAATAACCTTAGTCTGTTATGGCTACTCATTATTGTCGTATGTTCTATTTCTATATCAAATTAACGATAATGATGACGAAGAAGAGGAAGAAGAAGAGGAGAAAAGGAAGAAGAAAATAGAAGAAGGAAGTGTCAGTTGAGCAAGAAAGAACGGTTTAGTTCAGGATAATGTCTAAAATTATCAACGCCCAGGGCAAGATGGTGTTATGAAATGCTGAAACATGTAGCCTACTACAGTTTTTAATAGTTATTGTTACTAAGAGGTTTCGAGTTCTGAATCTACAACAGTATTATTGTACTCTACTGAGCTTAGCTATTGGCCTTGTTAATAGATAGGCAAATTAAGAATGAAAAATGTTTGCTCACTTCAACACTTTGAATTTTCTTCAACCGGTTTCATATCAATTTTAAATTTTATCAAATAAAAAAGCCCCAAATAGGACAAGATTTGAAGCAATTTGATGGACAGAAGCTTCTATTTAAGTTCCCATTACAAACTGTTTTAGAGCAATAGAAGACAACTGAAATACAATATAACCATGAAGTTCATCATGTGAATATTATTAAAATGTGTTTAAATAAAGAATTAAATGTTGGGCAATTTGTTTCCAATACCTTCAAATCTTCATTCCTCATCTACAATTTGATCTAGTCTGTTTTGGTCAAAATTTGACGAATTCTAGTCAAAGAATAAACAACTGATAATAAGAGTGTAGTGTTAGGCTGGGCGTACACCGGTTAGTCAAGACAAGACGAGATTAGTCACGTTTAGTCACAGTAATTCACATAGCTGCTTATGAAGCAGCACACACCGATGCAATGACTAATCGGTGTGTGTTGCTTCATAAGCAACTATGTGAAGTACTGTGACTAATCTCGTCTTGTCTTGTCTTGACTAACCGGTGTACGCCTAGCCTTAGATTGTCAATGGAGTAATAGGCTCTAATAGTCCAGTTTTAGTTTTTGAAGTGATTTCCAGATGCGTTTTAGACTTTGGCGTGGACAGTGTAATCTGAAGATGAATACAGTAAGATGAATAATAATATTTTCAGGTGAACTTTAAAGCACCGAAAAGTTATTCTAAAGCACTCTAGCGGTGGTCAGTTGCACGAAACCAATTGAATTAACCGTCGTAAAATTAAGTCATCTAATGAAACCAATGTAACAGAACTCCCATTGAGATATGTAAATCACGTCATCTTAGGGTGGTTGAATTCTATTAGATTTTCGTACAATTGGCCCTATATCCTTTGAAACTTTTTTTTCAAATAACATGCTTGCATTGAAATTGTTCAGCTCTTCCATTAGCCTTGCGGTGGTTAATTGTAGTTGTGTGGTTCGTGTTTGGTTTGTCAATTTATTGTACTGATTTTGTCTGTGGTTTTTCTGTAAGTTTGTTGAAGTGAATTTTTTCTTTTGTTGAAGGTTTGCAGAAAAGGTGTACCGTGGCATGTGGCCATCCGCGAGAAGCGTCTATGGCCGAACAAGTTGACTCAGTACTCGGGGGGACGGATCTGTTTGAGATTAGTCAACCTAGCAGGTCAGTAATCAAATATTCAGACTAACTAGTGTAACAGTATAGCTTGTATTTATAGTTTACTTACAAGATAAGTTGGGAAGTTTTATTATGAAGTTTTAACTTGATTACTTGGTAAAGTGAAAGAATGAGAACAATGATGTCTATTCCATAATGATTAAGGCTAGGCGTACACCGGTTACTCAAGACAAGACAAGACGAGATTAGTCACAGTAATTCACATAGCTGCTTATGAAGCAACACACACCGATTAGTCATTACACCGGTTAGTCAATCAAGACAAGACAACATTTGTCATGTTTAGTCACAGTAATTCACATAGCTGCTTATGAAGCAGCACACACCGATGCAATGGCTAATTGACTAACCGGTGTACGCCTAGCCTAAGTTGAGAAAATGCAAGATAAGATTAGTCACGTTAAGTCACAGTACTTCACATAGTTGCTTATGAAGCAACACACACCGATTGGTCATTGCATCAGTGTGTGCTGCTTCATAAGCAACTATGTGAATTACTGTGACTAAACGTGACTAATCTTGTCTTGTCTTGACTAACCGGTGTACGCCTAGCCTAACATGTGTATGTTCAAAAAAGTATTGCTTGAAATTACATCATCTGTGTAATAGGTAGTGAAGTACTAAAAAATTATTTTGTTATTCCCTCACTTCCAAGTATTGTGTGAATTACATAAGTTAGTTTAAACATAGTTCAAATAATTTATTTTACAAATATTTATGCCGAAACCAGAAAACGCGGATTGTTTCTTCTAATATACTTTCCTTCTAGTATAAAATGTATATGAATCAATCAAATCATTTATTTATCCTTGAAACAAAATACAGCAAACTTGAAGAGTACAATGAAAGATAATAGAATTGATAATACAATAGATATAACATAAAATAGTATTAATATACTGTATTAATAACAAGGAAGGTCCCTGCAAAGGCAACAGCCTGAGCGCAGGCTTAGCTTCAATGTATACGGCATTAGGGAACATGGTATTAATGTTGTTTGTTGATGTGACTTAGGGGTCGTGGAGGCAAAGGCTCGCGAGGTCGCGGTGCTAGCAGCAGAGCGCAGAAGCGGGAGCACAGCGGCAGCAGCAGCAGCCTAGACAGAGCAGCAGCAGCAGCGGACGACGCCAAACGATCCAAGGGCGCCACCAGTCGCAGTCCGCCTCCACCGCCACCCGCCGCCGCACGCTCCAAGAGTCGCGGCCGACCGTCCAAGGCAGCCACCGCCACCGCAACCGCCACCGCCACCCACCAGGAGGCGACCGACGCCAAACGCGAGTCCAAGCGACGCTCTTCTACCAATCAGGTGAGAAGGAAGCTGATTGAAATTGAATTTAAATGAAAAATATTTGCCCTAGCGCCCACTGAGGTGGAGTGACGTTTGCGTGGCAACACGCTTAATATAAACATATGTAACTAAATGAAACAGTGCACATCTACACCTTTTCCAACTGTATTTGAGAAAGTGTCAATTCAATTTGAGAAAGTATCAGTTGTAATTGAGAATAGTGATTTGTAATTGAGAACGGTCAATTGTATTTGAGAAGATATCACATGTAATTGAGAATGGTGAATTGTAAATGAGAAAGTATCATTTGAAATTGAGAAGATGTCAGTTGTAATTGAGAAATCAAATTAAAGAACCAGCTGACCTTTTTCACGTTTTTAACTTCTCATTTACAAGTGACAATTTCTCATTTACAATTTACCATTCTCAATTACATGTGATATCTTCTCAAATACAATTGACCGTTCTCATTTACAACTGATGTTTTCTCAATTACAAATCACTATTCTCAATTACAACTGATACTTTCTCAAATTGAATTGACACTTTCTCAAATACAGTTGGAAAAGGTGTAGTGTGTTGTCACGCCTTCGCCACTCCACCTCAGTGGGCGCTAGGGCTTGAGACTTTATTTTATTGAGATTGTTGAATAACGATTCAAATCACTATGCAATGATCATACATATAGCAGGATTCTTTTAAATTGTCATAAAACAGCTGATTGATGTACGCTCGTTTACTAACGTTAAATCAGCTGTTTTCTGACAAGTTAAACGAATCCTGCTATATTTCATCTTTATTCTCAACTCTAGAATTAGTAAAGCTGAGGCCGCACTGCTGGGTTGTTACCTGGATGGTAGATGGTTTATCTATAGCTCATACAACATCCATGATAATAGAACATGATCACGGCCTTCTTGATAAACCTTGTCAACCATTACCAAACTACTAACTTGCAGTGCGGCCCACGGTTAGGAGATATCCAACTATCTTGTAACTGAAAATTCAATCTAACTTCTCACATTTGTAGGTTATTGTACCAGATCACGGGAACTGCTAAATGATCACGGAAGGCGGCTAAATGTACAGAGTGACCCAAAAAGACGGGAACTTCTAAATCTTTTATAGATTTAAAGATTTTTAGTAAATCTTTTACTTGGACTTTTGTGAAGTCTACTCTTCTCTGGTCTGTACTTTCAACTTGTTGAAACTGGGTTGAAATTTGTCCTGAGTTTGTGACGTTTGTTTGCAGGACAAGAGAAAATCGAGTACCAGTGCGGCTAGCACATCTAAGTCAGCTAGCGAAGCGAGCACCTCATCCACAAGAGGAGGTCAGTAGTTCACTGCTATTCAATTTTTCACAATAGAAAAATTATTACTAAGTTGATAGTAGAGAACTCTCTCTCTCTCTCTCTCTCTCTCTCTCTCTCTCTTTCTCTCTCCCCCAAATCATGTAGCAAATCATGGATGTCTATTGTGTGAATAACCTACCTTATATAGGCAATTTTATTGAAAGGTATTTGATGAAGAATTTAATCTTGTACAATAATTGTAAATACGGAATTATTTATTCACATGAATTCACATTAAAAGAATAAGGGCCGGTTCATGAGCTCGGGATGTAGCCAAGTCCTAGACTGAAACGGGTGGCCACCTTAGCTTCAACACTATGTACTAAAGGCTCTCTATGCTGCTAACCCACTAACCTGTCGAGACAAACGTTTGTCGATGCTACGGTAGCCACTCGTTTTAGTCTAGGACTTGGCTAAATCCCGAGCTCATGAATCGGCCCTTATTGTACTCGAATAAGAATCCAAATACAGTACTTTGTTTTATATCTTCTGTATCTAATCTACTCTTCTTTTTTCATCTTTCTTTTCTTTTTTGTTAATTCATGGAAAAGAATCTTTTCGTTATGCCGATTTCTTATAGTATACAGGGTGTCCCACCAAGGTTGTATCAACCGTTAACCATAGATTCTACATGACATTTCCAACAAAAAATGTCCAGTAAAATTTTTTCCTATCGACCTTCGTTTTCGAGATATATCGATTTTTCGATATTTTTCAAAAATGCCTATTTAATGTCGTTAAATATCAAATAACTCAAGAACCACTCATCGGATTTCAATTTTGAGGTCATTTTTGAAAAGAGCAGAAAATTTCAGATAAGATTAATATAATGGTTTTCGTCAGTTGATGTTTCGGAATTTTTTATGAGGGCTCAAACTTGAAAAAATTATATTCGTCGAATTCAAAGCCAATTTTCAAACAGCATTTTCTCAATATTTACCCAGGGTAACAATATAGTTTCAATAATGCAAAAACATCTCCATTTCATAAGCTTTCAAATGAGCCTAAATTTGTTAGAAAATGTTAATGTGAAAGCTTTGAAAACTGTAAATAGTTCAGGTGAGTACCCCGAAAACAACTAATATTCAAACCATTAAAACTGAATGAGGGGCGAACATGCAGTTTGAAAAATTTTATTCATATTTTCAATTTTCTAATATTTCACGCATTTATAGGCGGATACAGAAGATAATGCAAGTTGTTAAAATAGTGAGATTATGATAATCATGAAATATTTTAAGGTCTTGATGAATAGTATAGCTATGAATGATCCTGCTGTTCGCAAATTTCCTCATTTTGAAGGCGCTCATCTCAGTTTTAGCAGCTGTAAAAACTTTGGCATTGAATATTTCCTAACAAATTTAGGCTCATTTGAAAGCTTTTGAAATGGAGATGTTTTTGCATTATTATTACTATATTGTTACCCTGGGTAAATATTGAGAAAATGCTGTTTGAAAACTGGCGTTGAATTCGACGAATATCATTTTTTCAAGTTTGAGCCCTCATAAAAAGTTTCGAAACATCAACTGACGAAAACCATTATATTAATCTTATCTAAAATTTTCTGCTCTTTTCAAAAATGACCTTAAAATTGAAATCCGATTAGTGGTTCTTGAGTTATTCGATATTTAACGACAGTAAGTAGGCATATTTAAAAAATATCGAAAAATCGATATATCTCGAAAACGAAGGTCGATAGGAAAAAATTTTACTGGACATTTTTTGTTGGAAATGTCATGTAGAATCTATGGTTGACGGTTGATACAACCTTGGTGGGACACCCTGTATAGATTTATTATTATGATAAGAGAATGCTTTCTTGAATTGCTTTCAAATGTTATTTCATTGCATTACTCTTGAACTATATATAATTACATTTTCATACTAGTTTTGCCATTTATTAAGTGTTTTGTATATGTAAAAATTATTTCGTTCCATTACTCTTAAATTCCATTAAATTTTATTTTCATACTAGTTTTGCCATTAATTTTGATTGTATTTGCAGCCGTAGTGACAGCAGCCGGCGCGTTCAACTTGATTTTGACGCGACCCTCCTCGTCCGCCGCCTCGTCAGCATCTGTGATTGTGTCGTCGACCAATCCTGGCGGCCGCGGTCGCAAGTCTAGCTCCGCCCACCAGCCAATAGACACAGCGGCAGCAGCAGCAGCAGCAGCCAATCACAGCCAAGCTGTGGAAACCGGCAAGAGTGCTAGAGCTAGGTTGGTCTTTATTTATCTACTACTACGTCTTGTGTACTCACTCTTAGGGCCGGTTCATGAGCTCGGGATTTAGCCAAGTCCTAGACTAAAACGGGTGGCTACCTTAGCATCGACAAACGTTTGTCTCGACAAGTTAGTGGGTTAGCAGCATAGAGAGCCCTTGGTACATAGTGTCGAGGCTAACGTTTGTCGATGCTACGGTGGTCACCCGTTTTAGTCTAGGACTTGGCTAAATCCCGAGCTCATGAACCGGCCCTTACTCTCAAGCATTTTACTTTCACTTATTAGTGTTAAGTTTAGTCTGAAGGCAGTACTCGCACGTGGATACTCAGTACTCAGAGAAGCAGCTTGTGTTTTTAAATGATGACGTTGAGAGAAGGTATAGAGAAGGTCTTGTACGTGATACGTCTTGTCTGAACGTCCTAATTTGAAAACACATGCTTGTTCTCTGAGTTCCTGAGTATCTGCGATTCGAGTAGTTACGCGTGAGTACTGCAATTAAGATTACGTTTGGATCTTGCAGTTTGTAAGATCCTTGACCTTGGCTATTAGATGGCGTATCAATTTGTCGACCTCTTATGGAATGAACCTTTCAATCGTAGGCCGCAGCCTACGTAGCCGTACAATGAGACATTCTAGATAAAGTTCAACTGAAAAATAAATGAATTGAGAAAACTTATCGATTAGCTTTGAATTTATCTATGTTCTATAAAATGAGTAAGTTTTAACCACTGGGTTCCAGTTCAGTTTGGTTGTTCTCGTATAACGGTATCAAAGATCAACATGACTCATTCAACTTTTCATTATAGGTTTAGTTTGTTGTTTGATAATTAAAGCTGATGGTTGATGACTAACGAATGCTATGAAAGGGAATCCTTTACAATATTTGCTTACCTATTAGTGTTGAGTTACTGATTCTATTATCCATGTTACTGATTCAGTTACCGGTTCTATTTAGCCCTATTTCATTAGGTCATTAAGATTATCTCCTTAATATCTCTACGTCATAATATTGTAGTCAACTTGTATCAGTTTGTTGAATGAGTTTGGTTCCTTCAGTCCTTGTTAGACAGTAGAGCTGTCAACATCTGAGTTACTACATTTCAAATTTGTCGGTTGGAGTGATGTTTAAATTTTTGAGGTTCTTGAAGAAGTGAGTTGTTTTTGTTTAGTATGTTTTAGTTTAATAGTTATGTTATAATTTATTTAGATGTCTTATCAGGTTAACATACAGAGTGTTTCTGAACTCTCTACCAATATTCTAGGGCAAAAAACATATTATCTGAATATTATCTCATATTTAAATTGTCCGGAATTTCTTATTTACTCACACAGCCGTCATTTTTTTCACTTATTCTAAATAATATATAGATTTTATACACATATATGTATATTTCACGTACAGGTTACCATTTGTCAAAATCTCCAGTTAATGAGTTTCAAGTGATTTAAGATATCTTGCGAATCAGTTGTTGAAGTAAAGGCTGATAGAATTATATGAAACTTATGGTGTGCAAACTACTCAATACATAATATAATCAGATTCATTTAATTTGACGCTTGGCATTAGATAGATAGAGAGATATTATTTCTTGACGTTGCTGATGACCGTAGAGTACGATGGCAAAGAAATAATATCTCGCTATCTATCTATAATGTCAAGGGTCGAGTTAAATGAATCTGATTATAGTTATGTTGCTTTAACTCAAATGGTGGATCTCATAATTGATTTCTATTTATGTATAGTGTTCTTTTTTTGTTGATAACTTGTAAGTTTTCTATGGCTTATGCTTTTCGTTTTTTATATTGTAGTGAAGACAAAGAATCGAAAAGTTCAAGATCGTCAAGCAGAAAAGACAATTCAGGAGAATCTTCGACCGCTGAATCACAGACTAGTAAACGCAGGGCTTCGCTGAAGAGGAGGTTACTAGCGAACCTAGACGATTCTACAACAGGTTAGTTAATTAATTGATTAATTCACAAAAATAGTGTTGAATGAACTGGATTTACATTCCAACTTATTCTTCACCAGGTATTAAATTTGTATATTAAATATATTTATATATAAGTATTATATATAATTTATAATTCAATGGACAATTCTTAATATTATCTACAAATACATTTCAATATATTACATTTGTTATGTACATACACTCATATCAAAACTATTCAACATTTAATTCACTTATAATCACAGAGTAGTTTGCATCTCTGTGATTCTAGCTAGTTCGTTGTTCGTTCGTTCCAACCAAGTAATGAAGTATATATAAAATAAGTATATATATGTATTAGTTTTATATTTAAATATATTTATATTTGTATATTAATTATATTTATTCACTGTCAATGTTAGTAAATTCGTATTATTATTATTAGTATTAGTTTTTGGTAATCATTTATTTGAACTTTTAATTTTGTCTTGTAATTTGTTTTTCGTTTAATATTATTGTAGAAGTGGCAGGGGGCAGTAAGAGCGGAAGCAGCAGCAGCAGTAGTGGAGCCAAGAAGTATCCTCTGCGCAGCCAATCACGTTTGAACAGCGGTGGTGGTGGGGGAAGCGGTGTGACGTCACAGCCTCCTTCTGCTACAGCCGGCACCAGTTCGAGGTCATCCAGTCACCCCAGTAAGAAGGCCAAGGTCGGCGCCGAGACACTGGGTGAGTTGATTTTTTAATTTTTTTCACTTTTATTGTATTTATGGACATGCGAGCTCATCGCAAACGCAGAAGATTTTGGTAACAGGAAATGCATTGGAAGTGTTCGTCATTGCTCAAATAACGAACCATTCCCTAAGTCCGTACTTGGTCGATTTGGGTTCCCACTCAAGCATGCTGCATATGCTTAAACATTGGCCGCATGCTGAGCAGCACACAAAAATCGACCAAGTGTGGACATGGTATGGTATAATCACATTTATATGGAATCACAGTATTCGCTTATCACATTTCGTGATATGCTGATTACTGTTGGTTGTTTGACAAATACCGCATGTCTGAAACAGGTTTTATACGCGAAAAACCTTTCCATTTTAGTTGGGATTGTCTTGGGGCCATATTGGATCTAGATGGGGCTATCTAGGTGAATTCTAAGGCTAGGCGTACACCTAGTCAAGACAAGACAAGACGAGATTAGACACGTTTAGTCACAGTACTTCACATAGTTGCTTATGAAGCAACACACACCGATTAGTCATTGCATCGGTGTGTGCTGCTTCATAAGCAGCTATGTAAATTACTGTGACTAAACGTGACCAATTTCGTCTTGTCTTGTCTTGACTAACCGGTGTACGCCTAGCCTTAGCTTTCTGAAAACAGATCCCTGATGAAAGTGTACTAGAATGACGAGAAAAATTATATCTAACAAGTTTTATTTCCACTTTGTACTCCATGTTGATGCTGTGGGCAATATTGGGCGAATTGAATAAAACCTAGAATCTAGCGGTTAGCAACTAGTGCTTAGTTTTAGCTATTGCTAAAATTCAGTTGAATAATCAAATGCTAGTTCTAGGTAGCTACAACTAGGACTCATTTAGATATTTCTGGAAAATTCTTAAGCAAATGCTAGGTCTAGCAGTTGCTAAGGCATGTTTGGCTAGTTACTGCTATGTGATTTTTTGCGATGACATCATATTTCCTGTCGACTTCATGGCGCAGTGTACTCGCTGTTCTAGTTGTAATCTAGTCGCGCTTCGCACTCGGCAGGGGGCTTCACCCCCTGCACCCCCCTGGGGGCAAAATACACAATCTAAAAGTTCCAAAAAATGTAAATCAACTTTTTACAAAAATTCCCGCATTTTACATACCGGTATGCATTTGCTTTTTCTTGTTGTGCTGATTACAGTGATATATGACATTTTTCAAAATTTCGGCACAGTTGATGGGCCTTGACAGGCCACCTCCTCTTCTGTTCTCATTTGAAAATTCAGCTGCCAAAAAGTCAACACTATTATTTTGGAACCTTAATTAACAATTCTTTACATCTAGATATTTGCCTTCGAGCAATGTACTGCTTCGGCTCGCGAGCTTGTAACGGATGTTTTTTCAGAGGTAGCCTATAAAACTTTAAATTGCATTAAAACAATGATGGATTATTCGATTGACATTAATTTTGATTGGATATCCAGATTGGACAACATCCGAGCCAGCCGTGGCGGTCATATGCCAGAAATCATATTTAAAATGTAATGCCACAAGATTATCTTTTGATTAAAAAAAATTCATGTCAATCATCGTTGTTTTATTGCGATTTAAAGTTCTATACCTCTAAAAAAAACACCCGTAGAAAAGTATGAAAAGCCATGTTAGCAGGGGGCAACTCAACGACTAACTAGCTAGCTAGCATGCCCCACGCCGGACTAAGAAATTCTCTAGCAATAACTAGAGTTCAAGTCTAGAAGTTGATCTTTATTCAATTCGTTTTTAAGCAATTGCTAGGCCGACCGGAAAATTTCTAGATACATCTAGGCCTAGTTATTGCTAGCCGACTTTATTCAAACAAATTCAAGCAATTGCTTAAAAATTCCTTAGTCTTAGCAATTGCTAGACTTTATTCAATTGACCCATTGTACCTTGATAAAAATGTAGTAATCTAATTGTGTAATGTTGTCGAAATAAATTCAATTCGATTGTTGAATGAATGTGTTTAGGTGCAAGTCAGTCGTCGCGAGGCGGCGGCGGGCCGGAAGGGTCGGGGGCGGTGAGCGGGGGCAGTGGAGGCGGCAGTGGCTGTGTGGTTCAGCTGAGACGTTCGGCGCGCAGCTCAACAAGCACCACGGGGTCGTGCGCCTCAGCCGGAGGCGGGGGAGGGGGCGGCGGGGGGCGGCGCTCGTCCAGGGGCGCGGCGGGCGGCAGCGGAGGCCAGGGGGCGGTAGCGGCGGCGGCAGCGTCGGCCGGCGTCAAATTGTCGCTTGTCAATATGGCTGATCATTTGGGAGGCGGAAGCGGAGAGGATGGTGCTGCCGGTCAGTTTTATCTTTATCACGTTTATTGAAATGATACAATGTTTTGGGAAGAGAAACAGGCAGTCGCCCAAAACTTCTTCTTCCTCCTCTTGTTGTTCTTCTTCTTCTTCCTCCACCTCCTCCTTCTTCATCTCCTTCTTTTTCTCATTCTTCTGCTTCTCTCCTTCTATTCCTTCTTCCCTTTATTTTCAATTTTTTCTCATTCTCTTATTTCTCCTCCTTCTCCTTCTTTTTCACATTCTTCTCCTTTTTCTTCCAGTTCTTCTTCAGCATTTCAGCACAGTTAATTCCAATTTATTCAATTATTCGTTCTTCTTCATTCTCATCATCATCATCATCTTCTCCTTTTTCTTATTCTTCTTCTTCATCATCATCATATCATCATCTTCTTATCCTTCTTCATCATCTTCTTCTTCTTCTTCTTCATCATCTTCTCCTTTTTCTTCTTTTTCATATTCTTCTTCATCTATGAGAATTACTTTCAATTCCAATAGGCGTCAAATTCTCTTTAAATTCCATTAAATCTCTTTCAATTCTTTATTATGAGTCTTGAATCTTATTGAAACGTCATGTATCAGACGTAATCGTCTTTTATCAGATTTGATGGAATTGAAATTCCCTCTTATTGGATGGCAATTTGATCGTGGACACACGTCTTTAGACTGTAGTTGATCGACTTCAAACGTGTTTTTTTATGCACTACCATATAGGGTCATTGGATACTATGTTGTATTGTATCATTTTCTATTATTTGTTCATTTTCTATTATTATATTCATTAATTTTCTATTTATTGTATTTTTTCACTTTCAATAACTGTTTGATGTGTGGCGTGTAGGTGGACCAAGCACAACAGCAGCGGGAGCGGGTGCAGCAGCCGGAGGCACTAGCGGTGGCAGTGGCGGGGGCGGCGGAGCGGGGGCGGAACGCGACAGTGAGAGCGATGACAGCGAGGTGGGGAGGCTGCAGGCTCTACTCGAGGCCAGGGGGTTGCCACCCCATTTGTTGGGCGCCCTTGGACCGCGTATGCAGCATCTGTTGCACAGGAGTATCGGTGCTAGTAGTTGTGAGTAAAGCAGATTGCTCTGAGAGATTATATTTCAAAAATTTAATTTTAATCAGTTACATGTTTTCCCATTAGGCTCTACTCACATGGATACTCAAATCGCGGCTACTCAGCTACTCGGAGAACAAACATATGTTTTCAAATGATGACGTTCAGACCAGGTAATTCAAACTCGTCTGAGCGTCCTCATTCAAAACCAAACGCTTGTTACCGAGTCGCTCAGTAGGCGCTATTTGAGTATCCAAGTGTCAGTAGAACCTAACTCTTGAAAGTAGTAAAGTAGTAAACTCGTAAAAGCTTTCCCATTACAGTGCACAAGCTTTGGGCTCATCACTTTTGAAAAATATTCTGTGTAAACATCAGTAAACTTGAGTAAACATCAGAAAATACAAATCGTAATATTGAGAATATATATTCTCAGAATCGAGAGATTCGTACTGGAACTTGTCTTTCTCTTGTTCGCAAGAATGCTTGTAATAACTCAATACTAAACACACGTTCATCCTTTGGAAAAACCGTAGCCTAACATACACAGACACTACAGATATAGCAGGATCCATTTAACTTGTCAGAAAACATAATATGATCGACAAGCAATATCACAATACTTAACCTACAAATGCTGAATCTCGCAGATTATTGAAAAGGTCTTTTAAAAAATTATTCTTTGAAAGGTATTCTTTAAAAAGGTCTTTTAAAGACTTTAAAGGTCTTTAAGACTTTTGAGCCTTTTGATTATTGTGTCGAAATCAATGTTTAATTATTACTAAAAACAGCTGATTTCTGACAAGTTAAAAGGATCCTGCTATACAAATGGATACTGGGAAAGCACTGATACATGTAAGTGATGTATAATGTGTTAGTGAAGAGTACAGTAGAGCAGCTACTCTATTATATTTTGAGGGAGAAATATTTGCAATGCAAATTATTATTATTATTATGTATTATTATTATTATTATTATTATTATTATTATTATTCTTCCTCAAACTTGAAGTGCGTCCATTCTGAAACACCCTGTACTTTCAAGTGTCTGTCTGCTATAGTGCGATTCACGTCAAGAAGTCAGCATTGCTTAGATGGGAGTTTGCTATCCTTGTTCAGCACAAGGCAGTTGCTGATGTCTCTATCCTATTCGCACTGTGCATTTTTGTCGCACACAGTCCCAACAAACACGTTTGGTGCAGTTTTATCTTTCTCTCTCAATGAAACTTGGCATCAATGCTCCTCACAATAAACAATGCTGACTTCTTGACGTGAATCGCACTATACAATAACACCAATCAATTAATATTTAATGATAGTTGATGAAGTAATAATTGTTGTTGTTGCAGCGTCGAAAGCGCAGCAACTGTTGCAGGGGCTGCAGGCGACGGGCGACGAGGGCCAGCAGCTGCAGGCGGTCATCGAGATGTGTCAGATGCTGGTCATGGGCAACGAGGACACCCTGGCCGGGTTCCCTGTCAAGCAGGTGGTGCCTGCGCTCATCACCCTCCTCGCTATGGATCACAACTTCGACATGGTCAGTCGTGAACTGAATAGGAAATTGTTATGCTCCTGCGGTCTGTTTCATGAATAAAGTTTAAAAGTCTTATGCCTGGTTGTTCGTACGTCTAATTAAATTTAACCGGGCGATAAATCGGGGACGCTACGTAATGGGATCGACGACAAACTGAACCAACTTGAAATGAAGAATTGAGACAAAGTGTTGGAAAGCTTTGAATTGCATTGATTTTATTTGCAAAATTCATGAATTACACTCCGAGTTTTTATCAATGAGGCAGAAGGTACAATGAGGTATCTGGTAGTGAAAAATACTGATGGCATAATTTTTTTAAATATCAGCTGGTTGTGCACACATTTCAAATTGTTGTAACATTTCTACTCCGTTAAAAACAGGGTTAAATTAACCGGTGCTGATTGAGGGATTAAATTATTCCAGCGGTTGAATTTTTTTACATAGACATCAGATAAATATTTTAACATTATGGGAAAGAACAAGTTCCAGTTTTACCAACCAAAAGTCTGTAGTATTGTGGCTTAATGCAATTTTCGTAGCTAGTTCGTTTCGAATGAACATGTAATTTATTAGAGAATGTTAATGCAGTTGATTTTACTAATTATTTAGCTAAAATAGATTGTTCTGGTAACACTATTTCACTTGACTTTTTAATTTCAAATTGGTTCAGTTTGTCGTCGATCCCACTATGTTGCTGTCCTCGATTTATCGCCCGGTTAAATTTAATAGACGTACGAACAACCAGGCATTAGAGGAAAAAGGTTGAAGCATACTAGAAACCTGTAGCATAGATAAAGCATTACACAAGTAGATATAGTTCATGCCCATGTTGAAAGAGTGAAGGCCGGTTTTTTAAATTGTGGTGATATCTCTGAGGACTTTAATGTGTAATGGATAGTAAGCTGTGAATTCTTGCTCATAGAGTAAAGGCCTCTATATACGACTATGTTATAAAGCAATCACTACAGTTTCTTAATTGAAATCGAATCAGTTGTATTTTCGAAATGGAATTTGAAACTTGTATTGTAATGTCGACTTTATGAAACGGATTGTAAATTATAAAACGTTACTAGTTCAATCTGATCCGGTTTTAAAACACTGGAATGGAACAAAACAGAATCACAGCTGATCAAAGCACTGTGTATAGCAGGATTATTTTAACCTGTCAGAAAACGGCTGATTTAACGTCAGTAAACAAGCGTACATCAATCAGCTGTTTTCTGATCATTTAAAAAAATCCTGCTATAGTTGAGTTGCTCATGCGTGTGTTTGGCTAGCAGCTGCCCTAACCCTAACATAACCTATACATTAACATTACCTCGTGACCGTCCTCTCCTACATGTCATCCTTCTCTCCTCCACACTATTGTCTGCAATATTCTACGAGTACTTCTATCCAGGGACCTGGCATCTTAGGGACTGGAAGTAAGAGAAATAAGGGGAGTAGGATGTCGGCCATTTTGTGGACGGACTTTTAGCGGTGTATTTGAAAACATCGTAAATAGATAATAATTACAGCTGATTCTTATTGAATAGCGGATGGTTCAAAAGCTTGATATAGCAGAATCCAATTCAACTTGTCAGAAATCAGCTGTTTCAAAGAGCAATATCACAATACTTAACCTACAAATGCTGAATCTCGCAGATTATTGAAAAGGTCTTTAAGAAAGTTATTCTTTGAAAGGTCTTCTTTAAAAAGGTCTTCTAAAGACTTTAAAGGTCTTTAAGACTTTCAAGCCTTTTGATTATTGTGTCGAAATCAATGTTCAATTATTACTGGATCAGCTGACTTATGACAAGTTAATTGCATCCTGCTATACACGCGTAACGATATTAGATCAATGATATTGAAGAACAATCCAAAAGTTTGATCGTACTGTTTGCTCTATGAACTCACAGCTAGCGCACAAGTTTAACTTTGCTGGCTGTGCCAAATAATTTGGATCTATTATAATTTACATTTTTATTATGCATCTTGTATGTATCATTCATGTTTTGTAATTATGTAATTTTGGCGAAATAAACATTCTTATTCTTATTCTTGATACACGCGTAACAATATTAGAAGTTTACCATAATTAGTGAATTAGTGAATAACCATTCTAACCTGTAGTAGAGAATCACACCTACTTCTACTCAAACCAACCTAAAAACAAAGAATCTAACAAAAATGCTATATTTTGCCGTGAATATTAACCATATTCTCTCAACAGTTTTGATTTATACCGCAAAAGATACCATAAACTTTTAAAAGTCTTTATGAAAATGAAACTTAACCTAAAGGCTCTGAATTCAAATACAGCAACAAAACTCCGTCCGGAAACTAGCGTGATCGAGACTCAGCCTACACCCCTTTTTAATTTAGGGAAGATACAATACTTCCACTCCGTCTATGACAACCCTCTGGAAATAAATGAAACAAATTATTAACTAATGTAGTCTTAGAACAATGAAATTTTTTTTCCCTGAGACTAGCCCAACAGATTAAAAATCCAATTACTGAGCTTGTAAACTAAATAAACTGAATAAAATTTTCTGCAATATTCTACGAGTACTTCTATCTGACGTCCAATAATAGTTTTTTATTTATCTTAATTTGCAGATGAACCACGCATGCCGCGCACTAACCTACATGATGGAGGCACTGCCCCGCTCCTCGGCCGTGGTCCTAGACGCAGTGCCCGTGTTTCTGGAGAAGTTGCAGGTGATCCAGTGCATGGACGTGGCCGAACAGAGTCTCACCGCGCTCGAAATGCTCTCGCGCAGACACAGCAAGGCCATACTGCAAGCGGTCAGTTGTACTCTACACACATTTATGGTGCTTGAAATTGAAATGTAATTAGTCTCTGTGAGAAATGGAAAAAGAACAAATTATAAAAGAAGACACTAAGGGCCGGTTCATGAGCTCGGGATCTAGCTAAGTCCTAGACTAAAACGGGTGGCCACCGTAGCATCGACAAACGTTAGCCACGAAACTATGTACTAAGGGTTGTCTATGCTGCTAACCCACTAACCTGTCCAGACAAACGTTTGTCGATGCTACGATAGCCACCCGTTTTAGTCTAGGACTTGGCTAAATCCAGAGCTCATGAACCGGCCCTAAATATGATATCGTCAATTCCACTATTGTTACAACACTAAGGCCTTCCTAATACATGGGAAACCATAGTTGGAAGAGCTTTCCATTCCCCTCCTTCTTTACACCACTTCTCCCAGCTTAGCTTCTTGTATTTATTTACGTTTGCATTTTGTTTAGTATCAAATTGTTTTTTGTTGTTTGTTGTTTGTTTCTGTAATTGTGTGTGTAAATATAGCAGGATTCAATTGACTTGTCATAAATCAGCTGATCCAGTAATAATTAAACAGTGATTTCGACACAATAATCGAAAGGCTTGAAAGTCTCAAAGACCTTTAAAGTCTTTAAAAGACCTTTTTAAAGAAGACCTTTCAAAGAATAACTTTTTAAAAGACCTTTTCAATAATCTGCGAGATTCAGCATTTGTAGGTTAAGTATTGTGATCATATGCTCGTCGATCAGCTGATTTATGACAAGTTGATTGGATCCTGCTATAAATGAATCAATTGAATTGAAGAACTGGACCGCGGTTTCTTGGCTCCACCAGTCACATTTTCAACAGTACTGTATTAGTACAACAGTACTGTGTAGCACAATATTTATTCTTATCGTTATGTAATAAAAATTATTCATTAATTCATATAGGCCTACCCCTATATTTCATGTACTTATTCAAACACATTCAAATTGCTCTGAGTCATGTTCAATACTGTATTTAAAATTAGTCAAATTTTTTATTGTATCGTCAAATTGCTTCCAATCCCTTCAAATTACCTGAATTCTTGTTCATGAAAACAATTCATTTCTCTTAACAAAAATTAAATTAGATCTTTTTCGTTGATCAGATTTAATTACATGTAATGAATAGTTAGATTATTAGTGTTGGTTTATGAAATTCATTTTATAGAGCTCAATAGGGTTCAATGTGTGTGAGCTCAATAGCTCAAAAAATGAGCTCAATTTGGTTGCATTGGTTTTGTTAGATGACGTCATTTTCCGGAGGTTGTATTCTCAAGCGGCCTACTGCTACTGGCCAATACAGTAGTAAATAATATCTTTGATATGAATGACCTAAATTCATTTCATTGATTCTGTCATGCAATGGCGGTTGAATTCTGCAACTGGTCGTAGTAATATTATGAAAATAACATTGTTGAATTATTTGTGTGTTGCAGAGAGGTGTATCGGCGTGCCTGACATTCCTTGATTTCTTCAGCATAATAGCGCAGCGTGCCGCGCTCGGCATCACATCCAACTGCTGTCAAAATCTGCACGCCGACGAATTCCATTTGGTCTCCGAGTCGCTGCCACTGTTGGCTAGTCGTCTTACTCAACAGGCAAGTGCTGCTGATACCAGTAAAACTGGTTTAGGATTGAGACCCGCTTGGCCTTAGTGGTGGACCGCTCTAGGCCGGTCCTAAAGCAGTTTAAATCAGTTTAAGTATAAGTACACCGATCAGTTTAAGTATAAGTATAAGCAGTTTAAGTACAGGCTTGATAAACTTTATTCATGTAGATTACAAAATATAGATAGATATAGTGCGATTCACGTCAAGACGTCAGCATTGCTTAGATGGGAGTTTGCTATCCTTGTTCAGCACAAGGCAGTTGCTATCCTATTCGCACTGTGCATAGTTGCCGCACTATGCATTGTTTTCGCACAGTCCCAACAAACACGTTTGGTGCAGTTTTCTCTTTCTCTCTCAATAAAACTTGGCATCAATGCTCCTCATATAAACAATGCTGACTTCTTGACGTGAATCGGACTATAGTTTTAGATAGATCAAGTTGTAATTGAAGAATTAATTTTATTACACACAAAAATTAATGAATACAATAGATTATAACCAAGCATTTATCTTATTTTATACGATACGCATTTTCTTAGTATTCCCTCTCCTCAGACTTCTATTATTCCTTTTATTTTTCTCCTTCTTTTCTTCTAATTTTTATTTAGCTATTCATTCATTTATAATCTCATGCTCCTCCCACCTGCTTCTTTATTCATCAACATGTTTTTTGGGCAGCCGCAAGTTGTTTTTTCAGATCAAGCAGAATATTGACTTGTGTTTGCCATTCAGAGCGCAAAGCGCCACTACCTCTCGTTTTACGCACCAAATCGCCCTATTTCTTTCAGTCTTCTTCCTTATCTTCTACTTGTACTCCTTCTCTTTCTCCTCATTCTTCTTTTACTCCGCCTACCTCTTTCTCTCTCTTACTGCTCCATACTTCTCATATTCTCTGCTTCTATCCTTCTTATCCTACTCTACTTATCTTCATTATTCATAATCCCTCAGTTATTTCTTTCTCCTCTCTATTATTGCTCCTTTTTTAATACTAAACCTTTTCATTTCATCCTTTTCTGGCAATTACTGTCATAATTATACTGTATTGCCATTTTAGAGTAATGTCTTGACAATATAAATACAGGTAACCTATGATCTATTTCTGCATAAGAAATAGAGGGTTATAGAGGGTAAATAGAGGGTTGCGGGTTAAGTGTAAGAGAGGGCCGACTGCGCCCTAACTTCGCCCTCCCAGGTTAAAATAAAGGCAGTCGTTCAATTCAATTCTGCACTCTTGTTTACTAATTGTATTTAAACTTGGTTTTTGTACTTTTTTTTTTCAATCCATAATTTGTAATGATTGTTGGTGTGCAGGACAAGAAGAGTGTGGAGAGTGTGTGCCTTGCCTTCAGTCGATTGGTGGATAGCTTCCAGAATGACTCGGCCAAACTGCAGGAGATTGCCAGCAACAAACTGCTCACCAATCTACAGCAACTGGTGAGTGATTTTATTACTCTTTATTACTGTAATTAAGGATCGTTTTATTCCAAATCATAATTATCAACATTATCATGATTTTCTGTGTAGTAGTGAAGGTGACATTGTGGTAGTTATCCATACTGAATAAAAAGAGGCTTGAAGTTGTCAAACCACATGTTTTATTGAATAAGTGGTTTTCAGAACTTCAAGTCTCTTTTTATTCGTTATCATAATTGATTTGTTTATTTGATGATAGTGACAGGAGGGCTCTTGAAACCAAATTCAGTTGAATTGTTTTAATAATACAATAATATTGGTGTTGTGGATTTAAGGTAGTATTGTAGTTGTATGTCAGGAAATTATTAATTAGGAGACTAGAGTAAATGAGTAATGAGTAAATGAGGAAATTATTGATTAGGAGACTTGAGTTATGAGTAAATGAGGAAATTATTAATTAGGAGACTAACTTGAGAAATGAATAAAACACAAAAGAGAGTACAATATAACAATTTGTTTATTACAAAATAGAAAACTGTACACTAATTTATTATTACAATCTTATCTACAATAAAGGTGAATTTATTTTTGAATGTATCACAAAATTTCAGTAAATTGAAAGAAAAAAAAAATAATTAAATTGATTGAACATTAATAGGAATTGCTTACTTGAATCTTTCACAGTTGCATAGATAGAATTACAGTTGAATTTTTTAAAGTTTTCATTTTTTTCAAAATCTTCAATTTTAAACAAGCAATATATATTTCGTGATAGATCTAACAATTCGCTTGTATACTAACTAAATCATTAACAACAAAATTATCAATTCAGTTGAACAACTTATCAAGTTGTGTATTTTATCAATTTCATTGAATTGAACAACTTTACAAATTAATCCCAGTGAGTTGCACAACTTATCAATCTATTCGTGCAATTTTCTTTTATCAACGTATATGTTCAACTCTAGTTTATTGAGTCAATCTTTTCGTTCAATTTTCTTTTATCAACGTATATGTTCAACACTAGTTTATTGAGTCAATCTATTCGTTCAATTTTCTTTTATCATCGTATTTGTTCAACTCTAGTTTATTGAGTTGGTGAACTTTCTGTGCTACCAACTGTTTTACTTAACAAATAAAAAACAATGTCTAGTCCCTGATAGTCCCAACGGTGGTATGGCTTGTCCACCATATCATGAGTCTTCCCAGATGAATCTAGGCCAAACAGATGATTGTGATCGAAACTAATTGAGGTTAAAGTTGACGCCGGGCGCGGCTACAGCAACGTTTGGCACAAAGCCAGGCACGGCTACGTTGACGTCAACAGCTCGCGGCGTGTCTGACAAATAGTTGACGTACTGCTGGCTGCTGGGTAGGCCGTAGCTTGAAATGGGTGCGGTCACTGCTGCAGCTTGGGAGCTGCTGAATGGTGCAGCTGGTGCTAAAGCGGGGGCTGTGTATGCGGAACTTGCTGCATTGGCTGCTGCATTAGCTGCTGCATTGGCTGCTGCATTGGCTGCTGCATTAGCTGCTGCATTGGCTGCTGCATTGGCTGCTGCATTAGCTGCTGCATTGGCTGCTGCATTAGCTGCTGCATTAGCTGCTGCATTGGCTGCTGCATTGGCTGCTGCATTAGCTGCTGCATTAGCTGCAGCGTTGCTGGCTGCAAAACTTTCTGCGTTTGCTGCAGAATTGGCTCCTGCAAAGCTACCTGCGTTTGAGGCTGCATTTGCTGCTGCGTTGCTTCCTGCAAAACTTGCTGCATTTGTGGTAGGAACTGTGTATGTAGAACTTGCTGCATTCGCTGCAGAATTGGCGCCTGCAAAGCTGCCTGCGTTGCTTGCTGAGTTGGCTGCAGCGGTACTGGCTGCTTGAGCTGCTGAAGCTGCGTTGCTTCCTGTGAAATTGAGAAAGGTTCCATCATTTTTGGGGAGAATTGTTCGGGTATGTGATTTTGAAGAGAGGAAACTCTTGAAGTTGATGAAAGTATGGATTGTCACAAAGCCTCATGAACAAATTGTATTTTTTGCTTTTGTTGAGAGAATATTGATCTTGAATAAAGTATGAATCGTCTCTAAAACATATGTCAAGGCAATATTTTTTACTTCTTTACTATAATAAGAGAAACAGGTTTGTACCTTTTAATTGCAATTCAAATGTTATAATGGTAATTATATTATGCTGGTTAGTTGCAAATTTATCTTTGCGATCGGAAATTTTGATGATATTTGAAAGTATCTCCATATTTTCGAATTTTTCTTTTGTGATTTTTCTCAATGGTATCCTGGGAAATTTGTCAGAAGACACTAGCTTAGTACAGTATAACTTCAAGTTGCAACAAACTCAAGGATGTTGTTAATAACTATATTATTTCTTCTTCTTCTTCTTCTTCTTCTTCTTCTTCTTCTTCTTCTTCTTCTTCTTCTTCTTCTTCTTCTTCTTCTTCTTCTTCTTCTTCTTTCTTCTTCTTCTTCTTCTTCTTCTTCTTCTTCTTCTTCTTCTTCTTCTTCTTCTTCTTCTTCTTCTTCTTCTTTCTTCTTCTTCTTCTTCTTCTTCTTCTTCTTCTTCTTTCTTCTTCTTCTTCTTCTTCTTCTTCCTCTTCTTCTTCTTCTTCTTCTTCTTCTTCTTCTTCTTCTTCTTCTTCTTCTCCTTCTTCTTCTTCTTCTTCTTCTTCTTCTTCCTCTTCTCCTTCTTCTTCTTCTTCTCTCCTTCTTCTTCTTCTTCTCCTTCTTCTTCCTCTTCTTCCTCCTTCCTCTTCTTCCTCTTCTTCTTCTTCCTCCTTCTTCTCCTCCTCCTCCTTCTTCTCCTTCCTCTTCCTCCTCTTCTTCTTCTTCTTCTTCTTCTTCTTCTCCTCCTCTTCTTCTCTCTCTCCTCTCTTCTTCTCCTTCTTCCTCTTCTTCCTTCTCCTCCTTCTTCTCTTCTTCTCTCTCTTCTTCTTCTTCTCTCTTCTTCTTTGCAGTCTGATTCTCCACAACACCCTGTCCAATGCTTCCTCTCTCCTCCAACCATTCTCCTGCAAAATGGCGGCCATTTAAAATTTTGTTTCTTGAATTACTCGGAAACCGTTGATATTACGAAAATTTTACAAGAATAACTTTTTTTAGTAAATTTAATGCGAAATCGATTAAAACCTTATTTGTTAAGATTGGACCAATATTGACTGGGATATGGCAGCTTTGGTGATAGGTGACTGCTGGAGGTCACTTGCACTTCTTTTTACTGTCTTTAAAATTCACACAAACTAATCTAAAATCGCTTAAAAATAACATGCAAAGCAGACGGAGACTGTTGCATTGTTGTAGCAGACTTTAGCCGCAAGACCAGGATGCACTGCAACCATCCTCCAGCGGTCACCTATCACTAAAGCTGCCATATCTCAGTCAATATTGGTCCAATCTTAACAAATAAGGTTTCAATCGATTTGTAATTAAATTTACTAAAAAACGTTATTCTTGTAAAATTTTCGTAATATCAACGGTTTCCGAGTTATCCAAGAAACAAAATTTTAAATGGCCGCCATTTTGTTTTATGGATTTGAAAAATTGTCATAATTTTTCTGTAGCTTTGTCCAGTTGTCATAAATTAATGTTGGTGCAAAGTTTCAATTCCATATGTTTCACCATTATTTAGATAAAAAATAATGAGTGAAAAAACAAAATGGCAGCTGTGTGAGTAACTAAGGACTTCTGGACAATTTAAATATGATATTTAGATATGGTTTTTACCCAGGAACAATGCCCTAGAATATTGGTAGTTCTGAAATATATTGGAGTTCTGAAACACCCTGTATAGATAGATGGATAGATAGATAGAGATAGAAGATAGAATAGTGAATAAATAATAACAAATGCACGTACCTGGCAATACTCCTCCAGCCCCTGTGTTGTAGTAATTGTTCTGCACAAACGTCTTGTACCCGCCGTCATAGTAGGGTTGGCCATAGCGTGGAGCTGCAGCAGCGGCATAAGTCTGAGCTGCAGAGCTGCTTTCAGAGCCGGCAGCTGCGTTGCTCTGGATGTGAATGGACTTGAGCAGTTGTACTTTGCTCTCGAGCACTTTGGCTTTGGCAGCTACCAGTTGGCTGAGCTTGTCGAGTAGATGGTCAACTCTGACCGCCACGAATGCCTCGTTTGAGTGGGTGAGGTAGAGCAGGGTGATGGTTGCTAGTAGCTGGAAAGGAAACGATGGATTAAGTATGATTTTGAGGTTTATGATGTGGATTATGAGTATGATTTATGGGTATTTATGGGTATGGATTTATGATATTGAGTCGATGATTATAGAAAAGAAGAGACGTCATTTGTAGTTTGTGAAGTGATCAGTTTTCTTCTAATTCCTTCCAAGAAAATAAATAACCTTGATACAAATAGTCGATTGAGTTAGGTATACACTGGATATCCTATCATGGTTTGACGCATTATACATTATACATTGTAATAGTGCGTGTCCAGTGTATTCTTACTCTACTTAATCAGCTGTTGGATTCAAGGTTATAGTGGATGTAATTGATGGTAAATGTTTGTGTGTAAATCGAGCTTTAGGTATGGCTTGAGCTATCTCAGTTGGATGGAATAATAGATCATTTATCGTTCTGGATTTGGCCATTATCAATATGTATTTACAATAATGCCTAGTCCACGATAATTGGGCGAAGGTATGCAATGAGGAGGATCAATAATTATCGTTGACAGCAACGAGGTAGGCTATAACGAGACAATGCTTGAACCAAATAAATCCAATAATATGTAAACTAATAAAACCTATCTGTGCTCTTCACCAATCAGTAACTAGAAGTTTGTAAAAGTAATCAGAATTTTGCAAAACATGTTGTTTTTTTTGTATGGAAAAAATTTATTGAGATTATTTAGTCTTGTAGAATTGTTGTGAATGTTTCATTTTTTTCATATGATGAATATTGTTTTGCACATTCTCAATTTCAAGTCATCTATTATTTCAGATACATCACAATACATAACATATTATTACATGCAATATTTATAATAACATGTCCTGAACCACATGTATTGGCTTTATAACCTAATTGGTTCTTTTTCAAAAATTTTACAAAGCTTGTCTCTCAAATTACAGTTGATACAGTACCTATTTGTAGACAAATTCCTGTAACTAATACAGTGTAAATTAGTAAAAATGAAAATACAGTACTACTTGCTGGAATAGCTTGTATTTTATCAACTGTTAGTTTTGAATATGCTCCTAATAGTTTCAGTCTAAATACTAATCCATTCAAGAATTCATTGTATTGTATTAAATAATACTGTAACATTAATCATTTCCAGTTACCATGGAAATTCACCCATTTCAAACAGATTTAGTAGATTATCACATCCATCTAATTGCAATTATTACCTTGTAAAGCGATTTTCCAATATTATAATACTTTATTAAAATGACAAATAAATCATTACTTACAATTTTCATATTGGTGGTCAAAAAGATAGACAACGTAAATTCAACACCACTTATCTCCTAATATTCCGTTATCAATAGATTGTACACTATTTCACAACCCGTGTAACCAATCGCTGCTTGATGAGGTAAATCTGGACAGGAACTAAACTAGTCAACCAGCAGAATTGCTAATTTAAAGCAAAAGTTCGTTCATAAGGTTCAAGGTCATAAATTTGGCTTATTTACATCAATGTACAAGATCCTTATTTTGTTTGTTGTTTGACAGATATTCGACGGATCTGATTCATGAATAAGTGAAAGTGTGATTGTTGGTCGCGAACTATTTCCGTCTAAAATCGATAACAACCTGAGATTATGTCTTGGTTCTATTAGGATTATATATACATTACATGCCCTAGTTTATTCTTGTTTAGAGCGGGTTCACACGAACGGTTTTTGGGCGGTTGCGGCTACCAGGTTTTCCATGTGTGGGAGAGATACAAATTTATGCCAGTTGTTTTATATCATATATATATACTTTTTGACTATTCAGTCATTATTGTATTCCTGGTTCACATACCGTGGTTGATTTTTCTGAATTTCGATGTAATCCTTACTGTATGATGTAATCAAATGCTTTACTATACAATATCAGTTATCAGTATCAAATATAAGAAAATCAGATAGATATAATCAAGAATATTTAAATATAAATATAATAAATATAGTTTCGAGTATTTACAGTATTAGCCAAAATAATTAGTACTGAAACCTAGTACCATTACTGAAGATACCACCATTTCATTACTGTTTATTTTGACTCATATTGTATTTATTATTTCATTTGTTCACATGGCTTGGTTGGCTTGGCTATAGTAATCCTTCCGTTGTTCTTATCTAATACTGTACTAAAATATCAGTTTCCGTGAAAAAGTATTGGGACATGAGATAGATTCAATCTAGGCCAGAGAATAAGAATGATACATTTAACATGTATGCGATAAAAATCAATGCTTTGATACGATTAAATACCTGTTCTAAATCTTTTCGGAAGTGTTGATACAAGTATTGATAACTTTTGGGTTTGATTCAATAAATATCTTCTGTTTATGTGATACAATATTACTATTTGTTTCACATGAAATTAGAGGGATATTATTCAATGTACTAGGATTGTATTTGAGAAAAAGATTTCACATCTGATAAAGATAGGAATCCTTTTTATCTTATTGTGCCTGTAACAGATAGGTTATCAATTATGTTGATCAGTTTGTAGCTTGGGGCGTTTCTACTTCTTGCAGTTGTGTTCAAATTTTTTGTGTTGTCAACTTCTAAATATCTTTCAAATTCCAGTTGTTTTTGATGAGATTGGTTCTTTCATTGTAGGATTTCAACCCAAATTCTCGTCATTAGTGATGTTTTTTAATTATTTATATAATTGTCAATTATTGGTTGAATGATAGATTCTCTTGAATTATTAATATCGTTGATAGAAAGATTTAATGATCGTATTCCGTGATGTTTATTCTCTCTAAGATTTTTCGTTTGGTTTTCTTCGTCAAATGCACGGAATAGAATTTTTCTACCTTCACCCTCTATAGTTTTTCTCATGCAATAATTCGGAACGTATCCAATACTTGGTTATTTTTTAGAAAATTATTTATTAAAGTTTTTTTAGAAAATTATTTCTTTGAAATTTATTTCTTTGTTTAGTTCTCTTGGAACCTCTCAAATACTTAGTTTCGAATGAATTGTTGATTTGTTTTGTTTTGCATCTAAAATATTCCCATTAAAAAACTCATCTATTAGAACTCATTGAATTTATTTAGTTTTTTCGGGTGAATCCTGGCGCCAAGTATACCAATCTGCTAATGAGGGTTTAAAAATTATGAAGAATTGGATGGATAATCATATTCTAACTGTTAACTTGAAAAAAACAAAGTATATCACCTTTTCTCCGACACTAGCTGGTCAACCTGAGGACTCATTACATTTGAAAATGCACTCTGATCCTCACTGCTTGAATGATGGGTTGAACTGTTTGTGCCAACAAATTGAAAAAGTTAATTCTATAAAATATTTGGGAGTGATGGTGGATAGATATTTAAAATGGGATTCTCATATGAATTACCTATCTTCTAAGCTTAAATTTCTCATTTATAGTTTCTACAAAGTAAATCAATTGAAAGACCTGGATGTAAAAAGATCAATTTATTTTGCGTATGCCCACTCGCTGTTTCAATATGCGATTGAAGCTTGGGGTGGTGCATATGATTGTCACTTTAATAAAATCTTCACACTACAAAAGCATCTTATAAGGGCAGCACTGGGTAAACCAAGACGATACCCAAGCAAGAAACTTTTTGAAGAATTAAACGTTCCCACACTAAGACAGATGTATGTAACTAGGATTGTTTTGCACTTGAATAGGGATAGAAGTAATCTAGAAATTAGAAATATACCGTACCAAACTCGTTCATTAGCATTAAATAATTTCAATATCAACTTAATAAAACTAGTAGTTTGTCGACACCAATTCACATATCTTTGCAATATATTTTCAAACAAAATTCCGATAAAACTAATTAATTCAAAAATTACTAAAGCACTTATCAAGGAAATAAATGTATGGGTTGAGCAGAATATATATTTTACAATGCCTAAATGTTAATAAATCTATTAATGATTCTTTTGAGTTTTGAATGTCTTTCTGCTTTTGTATTATTTTTGAAAATTGATTAAGCACTGGGATGTGCTCACAACTGAAAATTTCATTTCTTTTTTGCATTCTTCTTCATTAGTTTACATTTGGAAGATTTAAATGTAGGCTGTATGACTTGTTTTTTGTATCACCTGTATAATTAGTATAACATGAAATTATTCAATTCTTATCATAATGATAATAATGATTATAATTAATAGTGATAATTATTGTTAATTCTTATCATTGTATTATTTATAAGAAGCATTACTATATATATATTTTTTTTCATTTTTCAGTATTGCTATAGGCTACTTCGTACTGTTTGCTCTATGAACTCACAGCTAGCGCACAAGTTAAACTTTGCTGGCTGTGCCTTATCATTTGGATCTATTATAATTTACATTTTTATTATGCATATTGTATGTATCATTCATGTTTTGTAATTATGTAATTTTGGCGAAATAAACATTCTTATTCTTCTTATTCTTACTCTTTAAAATGAAAAAATGTCTGTTTTCGCTGCAGACTCAGGTCATTCAATTATTACAGTAACATTCCATTGACTCGTTTTATGTTTAACAAATGATTGTTTCATGTTCAATTTTTTGTTTCCAATTATTTTTGATTCACTGTTAGCTAATGAATCGTTCAGTTTCCTCTATTTGTTCAGCTTATATTTGTTTATTATTTCTAACACTTTTTGTTGTTGTCTGTTCATAGTTAGCTGGCTCCCTTCTCGGAACCCTTCTATTTTAACATTTTTAACTTCAATATTTGTTTCATTTACATTGTTCTAACTTTTATGTATAATTTTAATTACATTTCATATTTTTAAACATTTTTACATGATTATCTTTTTGAAATATCGGTGTGATGATTTATTGTTTTCCTACATTTCTAACCAATCCGTGTTGGTTAAATTTAAATTTATTTTATGTTGATTCAATTTTCAAATTTCGTGTTGTTTCTTTGTTTACAGTTGGTGGTGTCTCCCCCTCTGATCAGTACAGGCACATTCATAACCGTGCTGCGTATGCTGTCGGTCATGTGTGCCAATTGCCCCGACCTGTCGATGGCACTATTGAAACAGAACATATCAGAAACACTCAGCTATCTACTGACTGGACTTACCACCGGTACTGGCATCCCTAACGAAGAGGTGAGCGAAAATTTTGTATTATTTGTTGATGGCTCATCGTAATCGTAACTGATCTTATGGAATGAGGGAAACAGAGTTTTATAATTTTGTTTTATAATTTTGGTAGTGTGTAATTTTGTCAATAAAATTTCTGATTTCTGACTTGAATATTTTTCCGACTTAAGCCTGGTTTTCATTAGTAGAGTTAGGGCCGGTTCATGAGCTCGGGATTTAGCCAAGTCCTAGACTAAAACGGGTGGCTATCGTGGCATCGACAAACGTTTGTCTCGATAGGTTAGTGAGATAGCAGCATAGAGAGCCCTTAGTACATAGTGTCAAGGCTAACGTTTGTCGATGCTACGGTGGCCACCCGTTGTAGTCTAGGACTTAGCTAAATCCCGAGCTCATGAACCGGCCCTTAGTGGTAGAGTTCCCTGGGCGAGTACTAACTATCTTGAGAACTCTCCCAATGAAAACGTTCATAGTAGAGTAGAGTGATAGTAGAGTACTTTTTTTTGGTAGAGTAGAGTGGGATAGCATCGTGGGATAGTACTCTACCACTTGCCTTCCCCCACCACTGCTTCTCACTCTACTCTACCACCACTATCCTAATGAAAACAGTCTCGAGCTAGTAGAGTACAGTCTGCTAGTAGAGTAGAGTCATTTTAAGGTTAGATCTGTTTACTAGACAACACACTTTGCCTACTATTCTCAATTGTAGTAAAAACAGCTACTCGACCAAGTAAGTAGAGTAGAGTTGGTATGCTAGTTACTCGACCACTAACTCCACTAATGAAAACCAGGCTTAAAAGTGTTGTGATAATGACTTCTATATTGTGTGATACTATGATACAATTTTGTACTATTGCTTTGAACGTTTTAAAGTAAGTTATGTGTTATGTACACTTATTGGACACAATAAATTTGTGTTTGGCAGTTGGATGGTTAGTACGGTATTTATTTATTGTCTTTTAAAATACAAGGCGAAGTTAGGACTCGCAGGTCCTCTCTACGGTAGAGTTAGTATGCTAGTTACTCGACCACTCACTCTACTAATGAAAACCAGGCTTAAAAGTGTTGTGATAATGACTTCTATATTGTGTGATACTATGATACAATTTTGTACTATTGCTTTGAACGTTTTAAAGTAAGTTATGTGTTATGTACACTTATTGGAAGAATAAATTTGTGTTTGGCAGTTGGATGGTTAGTACGGTATTTATTTATTTATTGTCTTTTAAAATACAAGGCGAAGTTAGGACTCACAATTCCTCTCTACGGTAGAGTTAGTATGCTAGTTACTCGACCACTATAAGAATAGAATAAGAATGTTTATTTCGCCAAAATTACATAATTACAAAACATGAATGATACATACAAGATGCATAATAAAAATGTGAATTATAATAGATCCAAATGATTTGGCACAGCCAGCAAAGTTAAACTTGTGCGCTAGCTGTGAGTTCATAGAGCAAACAGTACGAAGTAGCCTATAGCAATACTGAAAATGAAAAAAAAAATATATATATATAATAGTAATGCTTCTTATAAATAATTCAATGATAAGAATTGAAACTAACTCTACTAATGAAAACCAGGCTTATGGGTGAGAACGTTTCGGTTCATTTGAATGTTTTGTTTGTGTGAAGGTGGAGCTAGTAGCGCGCAGCCCGCAAGAGCTGTACGAGATCACGTCGCTGATCGGGGAGCTGATGCCGCGCCTGCCGCAGGACGGCATCTTTGCCGTGGACAGCCTGCTGGAGCGCAGCGGCGGCGGCGGCGTCCCCCCTGCCGGCTCCACCCTCTCGTCGGACGCCGTCTGCTGGCAGTGGCGCGACGACCGTGGCCTCTGGCACAGCTACAGTCCAATTGACTCGCGTATCATCGAGGTAGGCCGCCACAATCATCCATTTGGGAATCGGAAATTTAATCATTTATTCAGTGTGTAATAATTTTATTTTTATTTTGAGGGTGATGCCCACATGAGCTCTAGGCTTGTAATTAGAGGGGTGATGATGAGAGATGACGACTGTTTTTAGGCAGTCGGGACCGACGGCTTTTCGTCTCCTCCGAAAGACGGGAGTGGCCGTTTCTGTCAAAATCCGTTCCGGCAACTGTATTCGATCTTGGAACCTTTGGATTATCAGACAGGCGCTTATCGCCCTCGGCTACGGACCACTCCAAATTAATAATTATGTTTGTGTTTAGTGTTTGTAAGATATGTGCTGAATTATTTAGTCAACATTCCCTGTTAGTATGTAATTAGTGTAAGTTTTAAACATTTTGTATTCAAGTTTATTATGTATGATTTTTCACTGTATGACTATTGTTGATGCTGTTCTGATGTGCGGCCTATGACATGTGTATGAATAAATTGAAATTGAAATTTATTTATAATAATTCGAAAGTTCTTTATTAGTTTCTGGTTATTAAGGCACAGATACACTATGCATAGTATGCATCATTAAATTCCCTTTTAATTGTATTAGAAATGCCATCCACACAACGCTTAGGCTAATGCCACATTACAAGGAGCTTCGCTTCGTGCTAAGAGCCAAGTTCAAATCAAATCATTCTTTATTTTGGAAAAACAATATTACAAGTACATGAAATATACATTATAGGCATACAAGTATTTTATAAAATATCATGAATATACAGAGTAATGAAGCGAAATAATGTACTGTCTTTTATAAAATAACTAATATTATCCAAAATAAGATACTGCTTGCTAAATAGAATTAATTAGAATTTGTTTGCAAGCAGGATCAAAGTATAATATTAAAAAAAGTTTTTTGAATGCTAACATTCACACACCTTTCGCACATTACATCTATGCATATAATTTGTATTCATAACAATTAAGAAAATAAAAAAATCGCATTGAAAGTTAATCGCATAGTGATTGATCCTTGTTAACAAACGCATTGCGTACTAATTAATGAACGAAATTTCCAATAAATGCCATATAATATTCTGAAGACTTCTGCTACTGCAAATATTGACAACAGATTAATAGCTAGTAAGGAAATTCGATGAACGCTACTGCAAAAAAAATTCCTCCCCGGGCGGGGAGTTTTGTGCAGTAGCGTTCATCGAATTTCCTTACTAGCTATTAATCTGTTGTCAATATTTGCAGTAGCAGAAGTCTTCAGAATATTATATGGCATTTATTGGGAATTTCGTTCATTAATTATTATGATTTAACAGCAACTGTATAGTTGCAATGTCTCATTACCTTCCATCTTTGCATTGCTTACTATTGCACTTGTCCACACTACGAGCGAAGTGCTAAGGTAGAAGCTTCGTTAAGTATCATTCACTATGCGAGTCACTTGGCTATTAGCACCAAGCATAGCTTTTAGTAGCGTGGCCTTGGCCTAAGTGTGCAATGTATACGAGAATGTTTCTTGGTTTTATAGAACATAATTATATATAAGGAATTTGTACAGAAGACAAAATAGTGTCTACAGAGACTATAATTACAGTGTGGACATTGAATCTCACACTTATGATTGGTTAGCTCGGACAATTCCATCATACTGACAATTCATAGCTTGGCAATTCATCATGCCAAGATTTGCATTGAAATAATATGCAAATCATTTATTATGTTATGTTGAGTGATTCACTTCTCACATACAATTTTCATTTGCCAGTGACAGTTTTCATCGTTTTAAATCAATTCCAAGTGTAGAGAGACTATTTTTGATGTCATAAATAATATTTTATGTCTTCAGAATTTTATTATTAAGAAAGTCGAGTCCATTGTTGAAAAATGGTGGCAAGTTCACATATAGCGAAACTAGTGGGGAGATAATCAAAATGTTGATGAAAATACTTTTAATTTACAATCGATAAAATTTTCATTGTATTTAAGATCGAATGTACAGTATTTAAGATTATGATTGAAAACAATCATGAGTTACAATACTATCATTAATCATGTTCTGTTATCTATATTAATAAAAGAGAGTTGGTGTCTGTACGCTCGCTTATAACTCGAGAACGGCTGAACCGATTTAGATGATTTTGGATTCGTTTGAATTTTTACAGCACTGGTTAACATAATATGTATTAAAATATAAGAAAATCCCTTTATAATTAATAAATAGTTATTACATTAATGACATAACCTATCAAATATTTCACACAGCTACGTTCAAACTTGCCGGCACGAACGTGTACCTACAACGGAAAGATGATCGCAATTCAAGATCAAATAAATTAGCAAGACTATTCTAAGTCCCCGTGGCTCAGTGCAAGAGTCTCTGCTTGATAATTTAGAGGTTGCGGGTTCAAACCCCGCTCTGGACCGTTTTTTTTTGCTCTAGGTTTTCTACTCTTAATTATTTTTTACGCTACAATCATCAATTAAGAATGAGTTATCGTTCGTATCATGCATGTTTTATTGTTTCTAATTGGCCTAATAAAATTGAAGAACGGAAATAAAATTAAAAGATAAATAAAATAAATTGAAATTAAAAAAATTAAAAAGAAAGAAATAAATATGAAAAAAAATTTTAATTAGAATAGGACTGATAAAAATTGAAGAACGGAAATAAAAAAAAATGAAAATAAAATCAATTAAAATGAAAAATTTAAAATAAATTAATAAATATGAAAAAAATTCTTTAATTAGAATAGGACCGATAAAAATTGAAGAACAGGAATAAAATTAAAAAATATAGGCTAAATTAAAAAATTGAAAAGAAAGAATTAAATAAATAAATATATATATATAAAATAATTGGAGTGAGGAGGGGTGACATTTGATGGGAAAGAGGGGTTGACATGAAGAGGGATATGTGGGGTGACATTTGGGGGAATGGAGGGGCATTTGTGGGATGACATTTTTGGGGTGGCATGAAGGGGACATTTGTGGGGAGAAGAGGGGGACATTTGGGGGAAGAGTGCGATACGAAGTTCGCCGGGACAGCTTGTCCATATTAATAAAAGAGAGTTGGTGTCTGTACGCTCGCTTATAACTCGAGAACGGCTGAACCGATTTAGATGATTTTGGATTAGTTTGAATTTTTACAGCACTGGTTAACATAATATGTAATAAAATATAAGAAAATCTCTTTATAATTAATAAATAATTAGTAGATTAATGACCTAACCTATCAAACATTTTAAAGAGCTATGTTCAAACTTGACGGCCGAACGGGTACCTACAACGGAGAGATGATCGTGATTCAAGAACAGAAAATTAGCAAGCAGTTCCTAAGTCTCAGTAGCTCAGTGCATAAGTTTCTGCTTACAAACCTACAGGTCCCGGGTTCAAACCCCGCTCCGGACCGTTTCTTTTTGTTCTAGGTTTTCTACTCTAATTATTTTTTACGCTACAATCATCAATTAAGAATGAGTTATCGTTCGTATTATACATGTTTTATTGTTTCTAATAATTTATTTGAGGTATTGTACATTTAAGAATGTTAAATACATTATCTTTTCTCTGTTTCTGTGCTTCGATAAAAAAATTATTACTATTAAATTAAATTATTAATATTATAAAAAATATATTATATTATAATAAAATAAATTGAATAATATTATAAAAATTATTACTATTAAATTAAATTATTAATATTATAAAAAATAAATTAATATTAGATACTCTTTTCTCTGTGCTTCAAGCTATCTACAATAGTACCTATATGATAGTATCAAATATATTTTTACTTCGAGACATTTTTTGAGGGGGGGGGGTTACATGAAGGGGGGACATTTGGGGGAGAGGGGGAGTGACGTGAAGGGTGCATTTGGGGGGTTACATGAAGGGGGGTGACATTTAGTGGGGAAGAGGGGGGGTGACATTTGGTGGTGAAGAGGGGGGTGACATGAAGGGGAGCATGACATTTTTGGGGGGTGGCATGAAGGGGGGACATTTGAGGGAGGAAGAGAGGGGAAATTTGGGGGGGGGGGAAAGGGCGATACAAAGTTCGCCGGGACAGCTAGTAAATTAATAAATAATGATTTATTTTCCAAAATACCTATATCTATTACAAATACAAATTCAAAAATATTTACAGTTAATTATACAAAGATTTGTTAGTAAAAAAAATCATAAGCAAAAATGTTACAATACATGTGGTTGTTTGGAAAATTGACCTACTCCGCTATGGCAAGCCATGTCCTGGAGTAGGTTTGAATTGTTGTGTGCAAATAAGAGTTGAGTGATAGTAATTAGTAAGTGTTAAGTGATTGAAGTCCTGCGTGTGTATGATTTCTATGTTATGTGATACTATAAATGGTTTGAAATTCCTCTTCTCTTCTTAAGTTAACAGCCGTTGGGCTGGTTGGCAGCAACTCTCCACGCTTCTCTGTCATCCGCCATCCTTTTCATGTTGCTGTAGGTGGCACATCTCATATCCTTCAAAAGTTGTTCTGTGTACTCCAGTCTTGGCCTTCCTCGCATATTCTTTCCTTCATTCATCCCCTCTATTATTCTCTTTGTCAGTCCCTCATGCCGAAGAATATGACCAACTAATTGTGCTCTTCTCTTTTTTATTTCTTTCAGCAGACAACCTGCTGAAATTACTGTTTCTATTCTCTGTCTTCCTTTGCTAATTAACCAATTTTGTACTATTGCTTTGAATTGTTTAAATTGAGTTATATGTTTAATGTTTTCGGGAAGTAGATTAGAAGCTGCAAACCATAATATGCGTGTCTTGGAAAAACTTTGGCTTTGGCTTAGCAGGCCTACTACAGGATTACTAACATTCCACTCTACTTTGTCACATTTTGTGGTAATTAATAGTGATTTTATTAAAGGCGGCGCACGTGGCCGGTGAGGACGAGATGTCGCTGTCGACGCTGAACCGCACCTACACGGTGGACTTCCACTCGATGCAGCAGATCAACGAGGACACGGGCACGTCGCGGCCCGTGCAGCGCCGCGTCACACCGCCACCCGCCACCGCCTCCAGCCCCCCCGCCACCGCCCCCATCGACGCCACCACCAACAACAATCGGCTGCATGTCGACAGGTGAGTGATCAATCAATCAATCAAAAAATCATTTATTTACAAAGGAGAGTACAACAGGCTGATGCCCAAAACTTCCAATTCCAATTGGAATCCTCTTGCTTGGTTCCTCTTCCAATTTACACAAACAATCCAAATTCAGGTTATGTCATATCATCTTACTAAAACACCAATTTCCTCTTCGAAAACAAAAGAAGAAAAATTTTGGAAATTTCAAATGTGTTCATATTGTGATAGTTGCAACCTAATAGAAAATTCAGAAATTATTGAATATTTTCAATTAACTTTGAAAATTTCGAGCTAGATAAAAACACACTCAATAGTGATAGATAGGTAGATATGGATATAAAAGTGCTTTATTCATCAGAAACAATATTTTATAAGAAACACAAGGAATATTAGACTATACGGGTTGATCTAAGACCGTCAGCCGTAAGCTCCGAACAAAGAAAAATACATTCTCTACAAAACTAGACTTCTTTTAAAAAATAAATACGATTATAAGAGTATGATTTTTGTTTCCTTCTTGACAGTATCAAAGAATTGATTCAAAAGTAACGATTTTTGCCCTATTATTCTGACACTTTTCAGTTGTTTATTTTGAACCGAATTCAGTATTTAAATTGTTGGCCACTTTTCAAACCAATTTTTAATTCAACTCCCTTTGAATTTTTCAAACTTTTTCATTCATTTTCAAAAGTTGTTTGTTTTTGTTTGAATAAACGGATGAAGCGAAAGAATGACTTATGTTGGCGAGTTATTCTTTTCTTTGTAGCAGTATTTTTAATTCGTCCACTTACCTATTTTTCCTACAGCGAAATGAACGACGTAGCAGCCTCATTCATCAGATCTCTATTCAGCGTGTTGTACGAAGTGTACAGCAGCAGTGCTGGTCCGGCAGTGCGCTGCAAATGTCTGCGTGCTCTACTGCGCATGGTCTACTACGCATCTCCCGAACTGTTGCAAGTGAGTTGATCTGTTTTTAACTTTTCAATCTTCTGCTTCTTTATTAAAACATGGAAAATAATAATATGATGAATCGAATAATATAATTAAAATATTATTATATTAATAGAATATAATAATATTTGATATAAATATATTAATAGAATTAATATAATATAAAATATTGAGATTGGAAATATTCTAGGCTGTGTTTTAAAATAATTAAGTTTCAATATTGATGGGTTGATGTATCGCAATTGTTATGATCATGATATTTGAATTACTTACTCGTACATTGGGTTTTGTATTGAATCGTTCTATGTTAAAGGTGAGATTTATTCCTTATTTACAAAATGCTAATCGCAAATCTCTTTTTGCCAGTCGATTGGTATGTCATTGGCAACGTGTAAAAAAGGCATTACTAGTATTTCTCTTCGTTAACTCACATTGGCTTTCGTGCAATCGGTCTCATATACTTTGAACGTTATGAATTCATTTTGCATTAAGTATAAGACTAACGTTAGCTAGTCTAGAATAGAATAGAATAGAATGACTGCCTTTATTTAACCTGGGAGGGCGAAGTTAGGGCGCAGTCGGCCCTCTCTTACACTTAACCCTAAAAGGGTTAGTCTACGTAGTCTACCTAAAAGAGTCTACGTAGGTTGCCTAGCTAGGTGCTACGATAGTCACTAAGCGAGTCACGTAGCTCACTGTGTGGCCATCTGTAATAGTTTACTAGGATCAGTCACTAAGCGAGTCACTTGGCTCTTAGCACCATGCGAGGCTTCTTGTAGTGTGGCCTTATTATTCGGTTTTTCCCATTTGTCTTGCACTCGCTTTGTTGGTCTTTATTTCCTTATTTCTTCCTTCATTCTATTATAATAATAATTCTTTTTCTAACAATATTTTGTTTATTTTTCGGTTGCAGGAGGTGCTGAAAACGCAGACGGTGTCAAGTCACCTGGCCGGCATGATGGCGTCACAGGAGCTGCGAATAGTGGTCGGTGCTCTGCAGATGGCCGAAATTCTCATGCAGAAATTGCCCAACGTATTCGCCGTTCATTTCACAAGAGAGGGTCAGTTCAAATTGCATAATTATTGCGAATATCCTGTAATTTTCGTTTACAGTACAATCTCGATATTATGAAGCTTGATTTAACGTATACTATTTTTATTTGAATAATCTTGAAATATACCTACTTTTAGAATTTTAAATGTTTTTGAAATATGGAGAACGGCAATTTTGGGCTTCGGCCTGTGTTTATAGCAGGATGCTTTCAACTTGTCATAAATCAGTTGCTTCAAAGAGCAATATCACAATGCTTAACCTACAAATGCTGAATCTCGCAGATTATTGAAAAGGTCTTTCAAAAATTTATTCTTTGAAAGGTATTCTTTAAAAAGGTATTTTAAAGACTTTAAAGGTCTTTAAGACTTTTAAGCCTTTTGATTATTGTGTCGAAGTCACTGTTTAATTATTACCGGATCAGCTGATTTATGACAAGTTGAATGGATCCTGCTGTACCCTTTATTGTGTTCTTTGTATCTATGAATGAATAACACTCAATCGATTTCAATCTTCAATTGATTTATTTAAAAGGCCTTGATACATTGGGGAAAGCATAAAAACCGGCAATTTGCAGTTTACTCCTTCGGCTTCTTCGCCATGTGTGGGTGGTCTTAAATTGAAGATAAACATTGCTAGAATTGTTGCTGTAACTTGAAACTGTATTATCACTAATCAATTTTTAAATTGAAAGTTAAAGTGAGTGAAATTTGCTGCATGTTCATCGACTTATACTGCTATTTCAATGTTGAAAACTGGAATTTTTATGGTTACACAACTATTCTACAGATCTTTTTGAAAAATTTTGTAACTTTTTCATAATGGTTGCTTGTAAAACAGTGGTACCGTAAGTCAAGCTATTCCTCTCAAATTATTCTTATATATATTCAGAAACTTCTATAGATATATAAGTATTAGTAATACTATATAAGTAATACTATAGAAGTATTCTTATAGAAACTTCTGACGATATTCAATTGTATTGTATGAAACTTTACTGTATTGAATAAATACAATTTTTATTTATTTTTTTTATTTATTATTCAATTCAATTTCAATTCAAATTTTGTTTATTTCTTCATAATTTACAAGAGTTTCATTGTGATACATATAAAATAAAAAATACACTTTACAGCAAGAAGGTTTACTTCACTTTACTATACCACTAGAAAACATGTGATAAATAAAAATCATATATTGTACGAAATAATAATTCTCGCATAGGCATTGCTGCCTGTGTGCGAGAATGAGTCTAAGGTAGAGGTTCAAGTAAATTATCTCATCATTTTCTCTTGTTCTTGTTGAAAAAAAAGTATATAAAACAAATGACAGTACTACAAACCCCTCCCCCCCGCCCACAGCTATGGAAAAAGAAAGAGCCCCCCCCCCCCAGTACTACAACCCCCCCCTCAAAAACAGCTATGGAAAAAGAAAGAAACAGAAAACACAAGAAAACCCTAACCGCCTAAACAAGTAAACCCCCCCCCCCTCCCAAACAACTAACCCCAAGAACCGATGGAGAAACAGAAAGCGAATAATATATACTATATTATTACTAATTTTATATGTTTCGTAGAAGGATATAGTTTTTTGTTGCTATTGTAGCACGGATGCTCCTTCCCCAAGCTCGAGCTTGCTACTTTTGGGAAGTAGTTTCTATGTTCGTATTTGTATAATACTGTATGTACATTGATTATTTTTGGTGTTTGTTTGAAAAGTTGTATTTGTAATTTTATGAGAAATTAATAAATGAAAAATAAATATTTCCTGTTCTCTTCTCTTTCTATTGATCAGTCAAATTTATCGATGTTTTGTCTTGTTTGTATCTGTTCTATAATGTTTTGTGTTGATGTTGGCGGCAGGTGTAATGCACCAGATCAAGCAGCTGGCCGATCCGTGCGTGCCGATCAGTGCCTCGCCGCCGAAGCAGGCGCCGGCTGGCGTGCAGTTGGCTGCGGCTGGCGGCAGCAGCGTGGCCGGACCGTCGGGATGCAGTGCGGCGGCGGCCAAGACCAACGCCAACACGCAGCAGCAGCTCAACGGAGCCGTGGCTATGACCATTGATAATCCTTGTGAGTTGCTCTCAAAAGTAAATTCTAGATAGATAGATAGATAGATAGATAACGGCATCCGCTAGCATCCAGCTGACCCTCCTCAAAGGTTCTATATATGGATTTGCCAAACCGAACCTCTCGCTGTAATATATGTAAGGTAATAAATTATACATGTATACATAAATAAGTCTATTATTATTGAATCCGATTTATCTTCTCTGACACTCGAAGACAGGCACAATGATGCACGAAACATGTTTGTTAAATTCTAAATTGCAATTATATTATTTTTGACCACATTCCAGTCAAGTAAGTTATCTAATTATGCAATCTGATTTATTATTGAAGTTAATAATAGAAGATAAGCACCAGATTTAGTTGAAGGAAAGGTCAAAATTTTGATAGAAGGAAAGGTAGGTTTTACGAGGATGTTGCTACGGAGTAACAAGCTTTATTTGACCGATAATAGTGACTTAACTGGAGATCAAGAGTCCTTTTTCCCCCATATTTTACATGTTGAATTCAGAAATTATAATAATTATGTATTTTTCTCAAAACCTACATGGTTTTCAAGCTACCACGACCTCAACAAGCTTTATTCAACCGATAATAGTGACTTAACTGGAGATCAAGAGTCCTATTTTCCCCATATTTTACATGTTGAATTCAGAAATTGTATAATTATGTTTTTTCTCATAACCTACATGGTTTTCAACAGGGGGCTGTCATAGAAGGAGTGGAAGTATTGTATCTTCCCTATGTTGAAAAAGGGAGAAGCCTTCTTGAGTTTTGTCTAAAGATGGCCATGCTGTGTCTCGATCTCATTGGCTGTGTGGCGCTCTGGCCGAATACACTCTGGACCGATGTCGGCCATTATTATGGACCTACTTTTGGCGGTGTATTTGATTCAGAGCCATCATGTTAAATTCAATTTTTATGGAGTTTTGGAATTTTATGGTATCTTTTGCGGTATAAACCAAAACCGTTGAGAGAATATAGTTAATATTTACGGCAAAATACAACATTTTTGTCGGATTTTGTGTTTTTTAGGCTGGTTTGGGTAGAAGTTATGTACCGCCAAAAGTAGGTCCTTAATAATGGCCGACATCCTACTCCCCTTATTTATCTTACTTCCTCTCCCTTAGATGTCAGCTCCCTGGTTTTACGAGGATGTTGCCGAGTAGCAAGCTTTATTCAACCGATAATAGTGACTTCACTGGAGATCAAGAGTCCTATTTTCCCCATATTTTACATGTTGAATTCAGAAATTATATTACAGTATTATGTGTTTTTCTCATAACCTACATGGTTTTCAAGCTACCACAACCTCTTCTAGGCTTCATTGCTTATTTCTCTTCTATTTTTTGTGGTTTCGATAGTGTCAGACAGCTTATTGTTTCAGAGCTTTCAATTATTCCAGCGGCATGCATATTAGATTGGAAGTTGGATATTCCTGATCATGTCATTCTCGAATTCGGTATGCATGCCTTTAAATGATTGAATGTATTGAAATAATTAGCGATCTGATTGTATTGAAGCTACAAATGATTTATAATTTATTATAAATATACAATAAAGCCCGGGATAGGTTGCGGTAGCTTGAAAAATAAGTGGTTTTTGAAAAAAAAAAACTTTATAAAATGGATGTTTAATTCGATGTTTTCATCGAAACATATAAATAAGTTGTTAGATGAATCAATTATCAGTGTACAAAAATCAATTCACCATCAGTTATTGGATCAAGCAATACAATCTTAGGCTAGGCGTACACCGGTTAGTCAAGACAAGACGAGATTAGTCACGTTTAGTCACAGTACTTCACATAGTTGCTTCACATAGAAGCAACACATACAGATTAGTCATTGCATCGGTTTGTGCAGCTTCATAAGCAGCTATGTGAATTACTGTGACTAAACAATTAAAACTTCAACTCTAGTTCCTATAATTCAATTAAAAAATGTTGTCTGCTTTGAAGGGATAAAGTTCATAGATTTGTTTTATTAATAAGCGAATATTTTTGTAAGTTTTCAATTAATCATGTGAAAAATAATCATTGTTTAAAATCAAACAATCATTGTTAGAAATAAAATAATCATTGTTATAATTATTGAATGATTAATCATTGTTTAGAAAGTCACTGAATTGCTTGAGGAGAGTCTCTTATTTCTAAATATTTTCTTTCGCTGTTTGCAGTCATCCTCTCAGCCCCGATTCCCACCCTGAACATGAGCTGCAGTGCCGGTGCGAACAACGTGAACAACAGCAGCTCAGCAGCGGCTGCAGCGGCCAATAACATTAACGCAAATGTGGCGGTGGGCGGGGCTAGCAGCCAGCAGCAGCCAATGACCGGGCAGCAGCAGCAGCAGGTGACAAGCAGCGGCAGCCAATCAGCGGTCACCATTACGCCGCAGCTGCGTCGCAACCTCTGCCAGCAGTCGGCTGAAATCAACAATTTTCTGGACGATCCTCGCAGTAATAGCAGTCCGTCGCAGTTGTGAGTTGTCTTTCAATTACAATAATTTTATTTATTACTTGATTAATTATAGAATTAAAAATACATAATAATTTTCAAGAGCCTTCGACGATCTTTGTATAGTTGGATTTTAATAAATTCATGTATTCTTGGACACTACTCACATGTGGATACTCGAATCGCGACTTCAAAGGAACATCAATATCCTTGATTTGTTCAGGTGGTTTTGAGTGTAAAATATAGATTGATTTGGATATTAAATTGAATAATCTTATCTAACAGCTCACATGTAAGGCTAGGCGTACACTGGTTAGTCAAGACAAGACGAGTTTAGTCACAGTACTTCACATAGTTGCTTATAAAGCAACACACAGCGGTTAGTCATTGCATCTAGTGATGTGGATCGGGAATATTCCTAATGGGAAGGAACTTATGATTTGGGAATATTTCCGGGAATATTCCCGAGGCCAAGAAATTTTGGGAATTTATGGGAATTTTTGGGAATTTAAGGGAATTTATAAAAGTGCTTTAAAAATAATTGAAATTGATCAATCTAAGTTAAATGTCACATTAATATAATCAATAAATCATCATTCTCATGCCTATTTTTGCTCACTCACTGTCTTTTACAGGAATGCTCATTGTATGAGCTTTAAACTGATAAATAAGTTGTATTTTTCTTATGCTCTTGTCTTTCTTCCTTTCCAACCTAGCTTCATACATACACAATATACTATACATATACAGATATACTATTTGAAACTGTATACAGAGTGTTTCAGAACTCCCTACCAATATTCTAAAGGCATTGTTCCTGGGTAAAAACCATATCTAAATATCATATTTAAATTGTCCAGAAGTTCTAAGTTACTCACACAGCTGCCATTTTGTTTTTTCACTCATTATTTTTTATCTCAATAATGGTTAAACATATGGAATTGAAACTTTGCACCGACATTTATGACAACTGGACAAAGCTGCAAAAAAATTATGACAATTTTTCAAATCCATAAAACAAAATGGCGGCCTTTTAAAATTTTGTTTCTTGAATAACTCGGAAACCGTTGATATTACGAAAATTTTACAAGAATAACCTTTTTCAGTAAATTTAATTACAAATCGATTGAAGCCTCATTTGTTAAGATTGGACCAATATTGACTGAGATATGGCAGCTTTAGTGATAGGTACAAGTTGAGTGAGCCTTAGTGACTCTTGAAAGATTGTGAGCTGTGTAATTTTTTTTTAATATTCAATTAAACTTGAGTAAGAATGTTCTTGTTTTAGTTAATTTTGTTGTATTTTATCATCATTTCTAATTTTTGGATTTATATTCTCCTCATTCTTCATTTAGGGGTTCAATTATTTTTTTTTTAATAAATGGAATAAAATCATGCAATGAAAGTCAAAGTACACTTAATACTTTGACTTTCAAAGTATGCTCTGAAGTCCTTGGTAAGGACTTGTTTTCCTGATTAACAAGCATTTATTAATAAAGAAAAATGATGATAATGGTGAACAAGTAATTGAGAAAATTCAATTGAGTGCTCATTCTTCCTTACACCTTTCATGAAAATGATCAGTCTATCGTCTGTGAACTTCAAATTACTGTTTTCTTTCAAGTTATTACAGTTTTCAAGTTAGTCATCCTTATATTTTTTACATAAATATGTTATATAACAGGTGTTTGAAACTTTGTTCAACAAAAAACGTCTTTTTCGGTCATTTTAGATAGAAGAAATCATAAATTCCCATAAGTTCCCATAAATTCCCGGGAATTTATGATTTTTGGGAATATTTCTTTTAAATTCCCTGGGAATATTTCCTCGATTTTAAATTCCCGGGAATTTTACATCACTAATTGCATCAGTGTGTGCTGCTTCATAAGCAGCTATGTGCATTACTGTGACTAAACGTGACTAATCTTGTCTTGTCTTGACTAACCGGTGTACGCCTAGCCTAATTGTACTCGAATAGTAGAAATTTAATTCACATCAAACTATGATGATAGATAATTTAGTTTGTTGAATAATTTGATTATGTACAAATTGTGTTTGAAAAATGAAATTAGGTTTGTTATTAAAGTATAAAAAACTATGTTTATTTGTAAAATCTATTCAGCCTCATGAAATTTATCTGTTTTGATTGAAACTCGTGTTTTGTTTTTGCAGACGATTTAGTGATGTTTTGAAAAGGAAACGTACACCAAAGAGAAACGCATCTTCCAGTAGAAAAACACGACAAGACAACGACACATTATCACCAATGCACGACTTATTCACAAAAGGTAATACATTCTCATTCGAATTTATCATTTTTGAACTATTTTCAACTGTTTATTGCACTAGATTGTTTGTTTCTGTTTTATTATCTCGATAATCGAGTTCATCTCAAAATACCGTAATGAAATTGCAAACTTTGTTGGTAAGGATTGCTGTTCATTAAATGCTGGATGGCAGGGTGCAGATGCTTTAATAAGATCACCTTATTTCTGAAGTCCCTGAAGAAATGATTCTTAAAAGACTTTTTTACATCTCTTTATTGAAATGAGCGATTCTGGTTGTTTTGGGAGTGATGAATACTTACAGAATGATTGAGTGCTATGACAGGCTAATTACTCTCTTGTCTTCCAGTAAATATATAATATACATTATTCTTCACCAAGATTTTTCAATCTCAAAAATTAAATTTTTCTAATCTTAAATCTATATCTATAAATCTTAATCTATAAGTTTACGATATAATATTCTCAAATTCATATTTTATTTAATATCTATTATATTTTAGTTCTACTACTGTATTTATTTGAAGTTTGTAATAATGTATATTAATCTTGTTACACAAATAATATAGAAGAACTGCTCCCGCACACAGACGGCACTGTCTATGCGGGTTCTATTATTCATTTTATTTCACCTGAAAGTGTACTGTACTATTGTATAATTATGTGAATAAATAAATTGAAAATTTGAAATTTGAGTTTGGTCAACTTCTATTTTTTGAATGAAATTTTAAACTTTTCGTTACTTTTTTGTAGGAAATTCGAGAACACGTATATCAGCAGCAAAAACATGTGGCTTCCTATCCTCATTGAATCCGGCCAGATGGGGCCGCAGTGCCGATAGGCCATACAGTAAGGTGAGAAAGAATTCATTTTTGCAATACTTTATACGTTTTATCATTTATTTATTCATTGATACAATAACAAAATTATTATAATCTGGGAGAGAAAAACTAGGCTGTGCCTGTAATATTACTTTCCCGAATTTTGATGAGTAATGCAGTCCAAAACAAGGTTTGAAGTATACCAATTACAACGTACATTTAGCTTACAACTTTGTTAACTTAATGTCCACTCGATCATCTTCGATAGCCTCCAATAGAATGCATTGATAAATAATTCATGCATGCGTGTAAATGATACTAGCATGAGATATTGGATACAATATCAGAAAAAACTACACAGTTATTAAACAAAATTAAGAATTAACGGAAATTAACAAACTCAACAATGGTAACCCATGTACTAAAGTTGGTAAAGCTTTTTCTTTTTGTTGGTGATGCCATTTTAAGTAATTCTTTCGGGATTAATTGGACGGTCTCCGGGTAAAAGGGAATAAGTCAAAAATAGACCTTTTACCCACACAAAGTTATCTACTAAATACTTATTACAATATTCACATGGGTAATAACAGCTGTTATAGTAGAGTATGGCCTTTTACCCAAAGATAAAGCTGTCAAAGAAGTTGACTTTCAATAATAATAATAAAAAATGGAAAAATTGACTTCTTCCCTTTTACCCGAAGACCGTCCAATTATACATGTATTTATTATTCTATGTCATTATTATTGATTTATTATAAAGCTATGTATTTCATTTTATTTTCTTTCGTGATTTGAAACTGGATTTTTTTCGTATGACAAATAAATGATTTGAATTTGGTGTAATGTGGTTGATGTAGTATTTGGGTGGAGTTGCAGATGATATAGCCTATATTGTGTGAGTTAAATTACTATTAGGGATATTATTTGAAAAATGTTTCTTATACAATGTCTTCCTATGCTTTTTATCTATTTTTGAACAACGGTTTCGCATTTTCTCGGGTGTGTTATGTTCTTGATAATATATAAGGGGAGAAGATTATAGCGTATTGGTGCTAAAGGTGGGTTTTCGTTACTGCGACAAAGTGCCGCAGCGGAGCCCGACCCAGCGTTGCCAGATGCAGTTGATGAAAAATCCCCCACTACTTATAGTCATCATCAATTGCATCTGGCAACGCTGGGTCGGGCTCCGCTGCGGCACTTTGTCGCAGTAACGATAACCAACCTTTAGTGGTTGAACTGTCTTTGATAAAGTGCCTTTCGCGACGTTCGTGTTGAAATCAAAGTAACTCATCTTTTCTCCATTTACCATTTAATTTTGCTTTGCTTCCTTTTAGGAGGGCTCTTTTTCCATGTATCATTAATTTGATTTTGTTGTTACCTTGTAGGAGGGTTCGTCAGCGATAGCGAAGTGCTCGAGCAACGCCAACCTGAGCGCCGGCAACCGAGAGAAGGCGCGCACGTGGGTGCGAGAGAGAGCCGCCCACTTTATCGCCACCTATCACAGCATTCCCGGCGCACCCACTTCGGTGCTAGCCAGTCTCACCTCAGCTATCAACAAGCTCAACACACAGGTATAGTAGAGTTATTTTGATTTAGCGGTTATTCAATAAATAGCTAATGTTTTGCTCACCTCTGTCAGGATAGTCTGCGAGAGCGTTTCGGCCCAGATGACAATGACAAAAATCTCTTTATTTCCAAAATCAATAGAATACCAAATAAACTTTGGCACTACTCACACCTGGAAACTTCCACATCGAAAAGCAACTCATCGCTCGGCGACTCAGCGACGCAGCATGTGTTTTCAAATGACGACGCTCAGACTAGGCGATGTCACCTAGGCGACATCGCCGCGCAACTGAGTTGCTCTTCGATCTTACATACTGGTCGTTGAGCGATGTGTGGACAGATTCTATGTACAGAAAAGTGAGGTTAGGTGATATTCTAATCACATCAAACTGGAAAAGTAGGATTATTTGCTGCAAAAAGTAGTTTTTCATCATTTTTTGGTCACTTCAACTTATAAAATATCGAAGATAAGTTATAAAATTCTCAAAATATTTACTTTTTGAGAATATTGTGATGCATCGCTTAGTAGCCGAGCGATGAGTTGCTTTTCGATGTGAAGTTTCCAGGTGTGAGTAGTGGGATATTGTACTTGAAACATAGGATGAAAGTACAACAAATTGCAATCACACAATCATCCTTGCGTCTACACACCTCTAAAAGCAATATAAATCTGTGATACAAATAAGCACACATTGCAAAATACATGTTACTTATAATGTACACAATATTAAAAGTATAAATGAAAAACAAAAAGTGTGAATGATGGAAAAAAAGGTGCGATGACAGATAATGAAGAGGATAGATGAGTACAATAAGAGTTTATATGACATGTGCATTCTGTAAAAAGGAGGATATAAGTATTTAGTTGAGTATAAAAGTATAACTTAGTTGAGTATAAGTATTTAGTTTTAGAGGATATAAGATAAAGGTCGTTATTCTCGTTTTGTTTTACTTTTCCATGCTGAACTAAATGAATGGTGTTTAATGGTGGTTTCTAGAGTGCAGACACATCGTTGGGCGCCCTGTGTGAGCTGCGTGACATTGTGATGGTGTCGGACATCTCTCCGTTCGAGGTGAATCACAGCGGCCTAATTAGGTCTCTGCTGCAGTACCTCACCGATCCCCGCGACTCGCGCGACCAGCGACTCAGGACCTTTCTGCATGTCTTTGCCAACACACCGGTCAGTTTGCACCTTTTTTTCTTAATTGAATTTTTGTAGTATGGAAACATGTTGGAAACAAAATTCTTTATTTGCATTATCATCTTTGTTTCATACCATGTAACATAAATTCCTGCAACGTCAATCGAATATTAATAAACTATTACTGCGACAATGTTGATGAATTTGAAACAGTGACAAATTAATAAAGCCAACATTTTAGAAAATGGCAACCTCACTCTAAGGCTAGGCGTACACCGGTTAGTCAAGACAAGACAAGACGAGATTAGTCACGTTTAGTCACAGTACTTCACATAATTGCTTATGAAGCAACACACACCGATTAGTCATTGCATCGGTGTGTACTGCTTCATAAGCAGCTAAGTAAATTACTGTGACTAAACGTGACCAATTTCGTCTTGTCTTGTCTTGACTTACTGGTGTACGCCTAGCCTGAACAGGCAGTTCAGCTGTAGTAAATTTAAGTAATCATGGAAATTTTTGGGATGAAAAATTTTCAAGTTTTATTCAATATTTGTATAACATTGTATTTAAAATATTTGTACTTCTATTTTAGAATAAATAAATTAATGATTCATTTTCCAAAAACAATATCAATACAAATACAAATTCACAAACACCATTTACAGTTGATAATTTAAAAATTTGTTGGTGAAAAATCAAAAAAGAAATTGTTATAGTATATGTGTTTCTGTAAATATAAAAAAGATGAACAATGGAGGATAGTGCCAAATGAAGTTGTTTACAAAGAACTTGAACCTATTACAGACACTATGCGAAAAAAAGAATATCTTTTGTTGGTCACATTCTAAGGATAAAGAAACCAGGTTATCGAGAATAATAATAGAGAAACTATGGGATATGAAGCAGCAAGCAGGATGGATTAGAGAAATTAAAGAAGATCTGAATGAACTGGAAATAACCCTGGATGATCTGAAAAGCAAAACCGTAAATCTAAACAAACTAAAAGACATAAAAACAAGGTTCAAACCAAAAATAGACTACCGACATACTGTACAAAGGGTATTTACAGATGAAGAACGAAAGAGAAGATCAGAACGAATGAAGAAGTACTGGACAATGCGAAAGAAAAAATTAAGAAAGACCAGGAAATGATTGATTTAAGTGGTCCAATGAGGCCGTAAAAGCTAAATAATAATAATAATAATAATATGTTTCTGTTTGGAAAATTGACCTACTCCACTATGGGTTCTATGTTGGGTGATACTATGATATTACTGTTTCTATTCTCTGTCTTCGTTTGCTTATTAACCAATTTTTTACTATTGCTTTGAACGTTTTAAAGTGAGTTATGTACACTTATTGGAAGAATAAATTTGAATGTGTGTTTGGCAGTTGGATGGCTCGTCAGCAGGCAGTTGCAGTGGCGGTGTGGTGAACGCAGGCTGCTTGTCGGCGCTGGTGAGCAAGCTGGGCAGTTGTGTGTCGCAGCTGGAACAGTTTCCGGTCAAAGTGCACGATCTGCCAGCCGGCACCGGCAGCACCACCGCGCTCAAGTTCTTCAACACGCATCAGCTCAAGGTCAGTCACATCCATATCATATCCTAATTTTTATTTATATCATTCTCATCTATTAATAAAAGATAGTTACGTAAAGTGTTACGGTTAGCGTAGTTTCACGATTGCAAATGTATAGATGGATCCTTTTAACTTGTCAGAAAACATATGATCGACGAGCATAATATGATCATAATACTTGAACTACAAATGCTGAATCTCGCCGATTATTGAAAAGGTCTTTTAAAAAGTTATTCTTTGAAAGGTATTCTTTAAAAAGGTCTTTTAAAGACTTAAAAGGTCTTTAAGACTTTTTAGCCTTTTGATTATTGTGTCGAAATCAATGTTTAATTATTACCGAAACGGCTGATTTCTGACAAGTTAAAAGGATCCTGCTATAGCAAAGAAATTGAATATAATTTGTACAATCTTGATCTAAGGAAATATAAATACAGTATTACATTATTCATAAGAAAAGGTCTATGAACTGTAAACATTACTTTTTCTACTCTACTCCTTCTTTTTCACCTTCTTCTCCCTTTTCTTCTCATTCCTCTTTTTTCTTCTTCTTCTTCTTCTTCTTCTTCTTCTTCTTCTTCTTCTTCTTCTTCTTCTTCTTCTTCTTCTTCTTCTTCTTCTTCTTCTTCTTCTTCTTCTTCTTCTTCTTTTCTTCTTCTTCTTCTTCTTCTTCTTCTTCTTCTTCTTCTTCTTCTTCTTCTTCTTCTTCTTCTTCTTCTTCTTCTTCTTCTTCTTCTTCTTCTTCTTCTTCTTCTTCTTCTTCTTCTTCTTCTTCTTCTTCTTCTTCTTCTTCTTCTTCTTCTTCTTCTTCTTCTTCTTCTTCTTCTTCTTCTTCTTCTTCTTCTTCTTCTTCTTCTTCTTCTTCTTCTTCTTCTTCTTCTTCTTCTTCTTCTTCTTCTTCTTCTTCTTCTTCTTCTTCTTCTTCTTCTTCTTCGTCTTCGTCTTCGTCTTCATCACCACGATAACGTTTTGCAAAATGTAAGACCTTATCAAACATCTACTCAATGAGATCTTTCAAATGAGATGTGAACGAACAAATTCGGTTGAGAAACCACGGAGGAGTTCTGTTTACAAAAAAAACATGCTCGCCTATTAATAATATAGATTTGTGTTTGCAATGTTTAGTGCCAGCTGCAGCGACACCCCGACTGCACCAGCCTGAAGCAGTGGAAGGGCGGCACAGTGAAGATAGATCCGCTGGCGCTGGTGCAGGCGATCGAGCGCTATCTGGTGGTGCGCGGCTACGCACGCCATCACGACAAGGACGTGGGCGAGACCGACGACGACAACAGCGAGGAGGACATTGATGACACTCTGGTCAGTCAAAATCATTTGCTTTGGTCAGGGTGTTAACAGGACCTCATAGTTCGATGGGAACTATATCATGCTAAGCCCCTTTCCATTGAACGTAGAATAATGACAATAGTTAATCTTTATATATACACTGTTTATCGTACATTAAAAAATAACTCATCCACCTTAAATCTGAGACTTGATAGACATCGTTACAACACAAGGGATTGCAATAGAATTGACATTCCCTATCATAGACTATCTAAAACGGCGAACAGTTATGACACTTGATATGATAAATATCGGCAGCTGACGACAGTTTCCATGACTGCTTATACTCATCTTGTTATTCATTAATGTTTTGCTTCACTTCATACTAGTCCTACGGGTATTCTGTTTATTATAGCCTTATTTCTATCTAAATAATGGTCTTCTTCATAACAACACTATTGGGATAAAATTATACAATAGACTACCCATAGAACTTTCTCTTGAGACAGAAAAAAAATTAAAAGTAGGCTATCCAATTTGCTTTTATTGAACCCTTTTTATTGTATAAATGAATTCCTTGAAAATGCTATTGTTATTAACTGATCTTTTACATGTGTATCTCATAATTTGTTAAGTTGTAATAATATATATTTATTATTAATATTTTATAACATTTATTATGTCGTAATTACCTTCACTTGTATGAATTTTATGACAATAAAATTTTATTTATCTATTTATTTCCTTAGAATTTTTGAACTGAGTTATGTGTTGAATGTTTTCAGGAAGAAGATTGAAAAATTTTTGACCTAGATTCTAGTAGTACAGAAAGTGTATAATAACAATTTGGCCATTTGTATGAAGCATTCCATAACAGTATGTGGAGATCATTATTTCCCCGCTGCAATAGTTTTGCCAAAATTTTTACAAAGTTTTGGAAGTCTTGAAATTATTTGTTCTACAGTTGATTATGATTAGTATTATACTTTGTTATAACAGTGAAATTGTATGATTGTTTACTCAATTGGTTGTCATGATGATGTAATAACGTGTTCAAAATTTCTGGTTCTATATTTCTCGTTTAAATTTTTCGTATAATTCATTATTTTATTTGAAATGTGCTTTCGTGAATATCGTATTAGTGCTGTTCATCTATAATTTGAAAGATTTTGATGGTTTGAAAATTTATTCTGAGAAAGTTGAAAATTATTATTATTTTTTCCATATTTCACATTGCTAATGTTGTAATTTATGTATAAATAAATAATAATTGTTTACTGTTTATATGCTTACATTTTAATTCTTTTTTAGAAATATACTTTGATAATATTATTGATTATGTATTCATGTATTGTATCAACTGGGAGAATAAATGAATTTGAATTTTGAATTTTTTAATGTTGATGTGGGATTCAAAGCAAACATGAACTCATTTGTCAAACTCACTTTAGGAGGAGCAACAACTTTTCCATTTAATGAGAATATTATTTTGAATTTGTGTTACAGGCAGCAGTAGTGATAAGCCAGGGTGCAGCGCGTCACAAACTGCAGTTTGTAATCGGCGAACAGGTGTTGCCCTACAACATGACCGTGTACCAGGCGGTGCGCCAGTTCAGTCCGGCGGCGGCGAGCGGCTGCCAAGGCGGCGGGGGCGCCGGCGGCGGCGACCAGTCGGAGACGGACACTGACAGCGAGGCGCCCCTAGGCAGCGCCAACATTTGGGTGCAAACGCACACCGTCTACTATAGGCCGGTGGCTGACGGCGATAGCAGCAGCAGCAGCAGTGGCGGCTCGACAGCTGATTCTAATCAGCTGGGTTCTAGTCAGGGGGCGAGGGGGGGAGTGGGGGCGGGGGGCAATGTGGCCGCCGCCGCCTCGTCGAGGAAAGGCAAGGGTGCCAGTACGAAAACGGCGCCGCGCCGAAAGCAGGATGACTTGTGGCAAGGTAAGCTTGGATGGAGCAATTGAAATATAGCTCAAGTTTGATGTTTGATTCTTAAAATACAGTTAATATAAATACAGATGCAGTAAATACAGTAAACACAGTTAATAAAGTTAATACAGTATAAGCTACAACTCACACTGGCGCACAAGGTACCTTTCTTTTTGCCAGTGTTTTTGCCACAAATAATAAATGGAAAGTGTTTTTAATGATTTGCAAGATAATTGTTAAGTAATACATTTTTATTTTGTAATTTAATTTGAGTATCTGTATGTACATTTATTTTTTCTTTCCAATTGTATTGTGAATTGTTATTCAAATAATGTTTGTAAAATGGCAAATAAATATTTCATTCATTCATGTGATTGATGAAAAATAGATTAATAAAGGTCTTCAGTGTTTTAGTTATCAGTAAGCAATATTATTGTACAGTAGTATCATTGGATATCAATATTGACTGTCCATACTCTAATGAGGATTTCCTTTTCTCATTATGAGACGCAGAGAATCAACAGAAGTAGAATTTGATGACTTGAATTATTGACAAATCTATGTACCCCTTTTAAAGGCGGTCAAAAGATGCTAATGAATGAATGTCGTCTAATTTTGCATGGCAGAGTACCGTCTGAAGCGAAATGATTACAATACAAGGTTGTGTCACGTGCATCTCAGCCTATTCAAAGCTCTGAGTCAGCTGATTGTGTGACGGTACTGGAGATCAAGTGATTCCCATTTTCCCTAGTTTCTACAGGTTGAATAGAGCAAATTTACGTGTCTTTTTCTCTAAAACTGCATGTTTTTCAAGCCTGCGCAACCTCTCCTAGGCTTCATTTTATATTCATCTTGAATTCTTTGTAGTTGCATAATCCTCAATTATTTTAGAATATCTAATTATTTTAGAATACTAATTTATTTATGGCATGCTTACCAGATTTCAAAATAACATGATCGAGAGTACAAACTTTCAATCTGATAATCGAATTTTCAATGCCTCTGAATAATCGAATGTTCTGGAATAATTAGTTTCATAGTATTTAAACTAGAAATGATTGAAGATGATTATGCAATGAAACTTAGAAGAGGTCGCGGTGGTTTGAAAAGCTTGCGGTTTTTTGAGTAAAATAATTGCTGAATTTAACATGTAACATTTAACTCTTGATCCTCAGTGACGACACCACTATCAGCTGAATGAAGCTTGCTACTGTGCATCATCCTTGTGAACACTAACTTGTATTCTATTCACCGTGGTCTGAAGGATCTATCTATTCATTGGCGTTGCTGTATTTTACTCGTGGGTTTTCACATTCTATTCATTTGATTTTTGTGCTTTGATCTATTGATAAGTGCGTTTGACAATGAAACGTGTGTGATTGCAGAAGGCATAGTGCCGGCGGCGAAATCCGCCCTGGAGCCGTTCCTGACGCCGCGCCTACCGCCCAACGTGCTAATACAGGACGCCTCGCTGCCCGTCCTGTCGCTGCTCCGGGTACTGCACGCCGTGTCCCGCTTCTGGGGCACCCTCTATCCATCGCTCGAAGCACGGCCACTCCTCACACAACAGGTCGGTTTCAATTCGAATAATTGTTTTGTTTTGATTCGCAAATATGATTTATATTACAATGTAAAATCAAATCAAAGATTATTCATCAATAATATTATGTACAATACAAAGTGAGAATCTATAATATAATATACAAATAGGACAAAGAAATTTTATGCTTGAAATCACTTCAAAATATAGCAGGAACATTATTTCAACTTGTCAGAAAACAGCTGCTTCGGTAATAAGCCTAAAAAGAGGCTTAAAAGTCTTAAAACCTTTAAAGTCTTTAAAAGACCTTTTTAAAGAAGACCTTTCATAATCTGCAATAATCTACGAGATTCAGCATTTGTAGGTTAAGTATTGTGATATTGCTCGTCCAAACATAAATGTTATCTGACAAGTTAAAATGATCCTGCTTTACAGATCATTCGATGAATAAATCTATCGTACACCTCGCTATATTGGGGACAAACAATGATCAAGTTGAAAAACACTGAACGATATATTGTTTGAAATAATATTCTATCATTGTTTCAAATCAAATAATTTATTTTCCATAAAAAAATCAAAATCACAAAATAGAAATGAAATACAAAACTATGTAATTAATCAATAATAATGAAATAAAATAAAATAATAGACAAGAAGACAATAAGTCAGGTTTCTTTAATAAGTCAATTTAAAAACATACTAAGTATTATAAATAAGTCTTATTGGTTTTTCATCGAAATAAATTTAATCTATATAATTGATCATCATCATCATCATCATCTTACAAGGTTTAGGCTCTATTGGCCTGTTCCGGCATCCATTTTTTCCTCGGTCTTCCCACGTCTCGTTTTCCTGCAGGTTTGTACTGCCATGCCTGCATTGGAAGCCTATTGGATGACATTCTTAGTAGATGACTTGACCAGTTTTCTCGATTTCTTTTCAATATAGTCAATAGAGGTTCCACTTTTAATTCATCTCTTATGTTGTCATTGCGGATCTTATCTAATCGAGTGCAACCTTTGACCGCTCTTAAAAATCTCATTTCAGCAGCTTGTATACGAGATTCAGTTGTTTTCATAGAAACCCATGCCTCACTACCATATGATATTAGCGGTACTGCCATTGTTTTATAAAATTTCAGTTGGGTATCTTTCCTTGTTCTCCTACCCAAGGCTCTCCTTATACTGCCGCAAACAGCACTGAATCTTGCTAATTTTTCTCCAATGTCAGTATCCATATCATATGAAATGCGGCATCCCAAGTAGCTGAAATCTCTAACTTGATCTACTGTCTGGTTGTCAAGAACAATTTTTGACCTAACCGGCCACTTCCCTCTGAATGCCATTATTTTGGACTTTTGGGGTGAGATTTTCATGCCAAAGTCTGCTCCAATTTTATTAAGCTTGAATATCGCATATTGTAGTTTGTCCTCTGAGTTGAAAATTATTACAGTGTCGTCTGCATACAGTAGAGAATTTACAAAGGTGTTATTGGAAAGCTGAATGCCTGAGTCAACATATCGATTCCAAATATCTAGAATCTCGTCAGTATATATATTGAACAAAGTCGGGGACATTGGGCAACCTTGTCTTACACCTTTATTTATTTTAATTTTCTCTGTTTTTCTATTATTGCCGAACGTGATTATAATGTCTGTATTGATGTATACACCCGCAATTGCAGCAACAAGATGTTTGGGATATCCTTTTTTGAGCATTATTTCCCACAATTGGGCTCTTGAAACATTATCAAAAGCTTTCTGCCAATCAATGAAAGCCATATGAGTTTCGCAATTGTATTCACGATTCTTCTCAATTATTTGTTTCAAGGTGAATACAGCGTCCATACATGAACGACCTCGGCGAAAACCCATTTGCTCTTCTCCTATCAGTGTCTCTGCAATCACTCTTAATCGCCTATTCAGGATGTCAGCATACAGTTTATAAGCAATGTTCAGAAGGCTTATTCCACGATAGTTCTCTGGATCAGTTCTATCTTTTTTCTTATAAATTGACACTACTTTAGACGTTTCCCACTCTGTAGGAATCCTATGGGTCTTCCAGCACATATTGTACAACGACAATAGTCTCAAATGCAGGAAAATTCCTCCATACTTTATGAGCTCCATATTTACTCCATCCAGACCACTCGCTTTTCTGTTTTTAGACAGTCTAATCACTAGCAGCAGCTCATCAATGGTGATGTCATCAACTTGGCATTCAACACATGGTACCATATCTCTTTCTTGCACTGTTTCATCAAACCATAAGTTCTTGTAGTGTTTAGTCCATTCCATTCCAGAGATACAATCGATTTTCACATTTTCCTTCCTCGATTTGCTCATTGACTTGAGAAATTTATAGGCGAATTCTTGTCTGCCATGTAAATCGTTTTCAACATTTGAAATGAAGACATCCCAAGCATGTTGAGTCGCTTGCCTTGTAACCCTTTTTGCATAATTTCTTGCCTGTTTATAAATTTCCTTATTATTATCTGTTGGGTTATTTAGCCAGTTCTTGTAAGACTTTTGCTTTGCATTTATTGCATCTCTAATTTCATCATTCCAAACATTTAATCCTTTCCGGTTTTGGCGTTTTATTCGAGTACCAAGTGCTTCTGTGGCAGCCTGCTTGATTATATTTTGTAGACTTCCCCATTCCTCATCTATGGTGTCCATTGTTGGTATTCTAGATAGGTAGGTGATCAATCGATTTTGGTATAGTTGTTTTATACTCTCCTCTTGCAATAGACCAACCTTGAAAACTTTTTCATCAATCACTTTTTTTGGAGATGAGGTATGGTACCATTTAGCAAACAAATCGATCTTTCCTACCAGCAAGTAGTGATCAGAGTGAATATCTTTACCTCTGAAAACCCTGACATCTCTTACTTGCTTTGCTAGTCGCTGATTCACCATGATGTAGTCAATAATTGATTTACTTCCTCTTGCTGACCACGTGAATTTATGGATATCTCTTTTCCTGAAAAATGTGTTGGTGATTTTTAATTGGTTGTAGGAAACAAAATCTCGAAGTTTCTCTCCATTCCTGTTTATGACCGCTTCTCCAAAAGTGCCAACACATTTGGGCAATGGCTGATTTCCCACTCTCCCATTCATATCGCCTAGCACAAGAAGATCATCTTGCTCTTTTATACTATCGACAACCTTCTGTAGCTGTAAATAGAACACCTCCGTTTCTTCTTTTTTCCTAGGGTCTGTGCTGTCTTCAGGAGCATATACGCCAATAATCGAAAAGTGTCCTCTGTCATGTTTGATTCTCACTGTAATAATTCTCTCACTTACAAACTTATAATCTTTAATTGATTGCAGATCTCTAGCTATGAAAATGGCAACTCCCTTGCTAGCTCTCTGTTCTTTATCTACTCCGCTGTATATTACGACATAATTTCCAACATATTTAGTTCCTGATAACTTCATTTTCGTTTCTGTTATGACAGCTATCTTTATACCGGAGCTCTCTAGAATCTTTGCTAGTTCAATTTCTTTTGAAAAAAGTCCTCTCACATTCCAAGTAGCTATTTTCATTGTTTCCGTTATCCATTTGTATATGTTATCCATATAATTGATTGTTTTTTAATGTAATGTTTGTTGTTGTTTGTCAGGAGTTTGTGAACAGTAAGATAGCGGCAAAGGCGAGCCGACAGCTGCAGGACCCTCTGGTCATCATGACAGGAAACCTTCCCTCATGGCTGCAGCAGATTGCTTCCGCATGGTCAGTATCAATAATTGACTAAGACAACTTTACTAGAATATTCTATTGAATATAAAACTTTTTCTTATAAATGATAAAACTCAATACAATTTTCACGGAAATACGAAGCTCATCAAACGAAATTATCTGAACTTGAAAAGAAATTTATTTTATTTTTTTTTCTTCAAAGATAGATTGCTGTCTAGTCTTGAGACTAATGAGCAACGTTTTTCTGACCTAAATTACTAAACACTTTTTACAAGAGTAATCCTCCTTAGGTTCTCTTATTCAAATTCAATCACACTCAAGTACACTACTGATGGCTGTACTACTTAGCTAGGTTTCATTCATTCACACCACTGCTCTGCTTTTTCACTGGACACAAGACACTTGAATCAAGCACTACACTAGTTCAAATGGCTTCTTCCTTTTAATGAAATTTATAAATTATTCCATTTTAATCTGGAAACTAAAATTAGTGATGAGAGATAATTAATGGTAAAATGATTGGATAATAACTCGAATCTTCGAATCTCGTCCTTGGCATATGATTTTGTCATTATTCATGTCAGGAACTGTAATTTTATTTTTAAGTAATGATAGAATTTTTTCTAGAATCATATTTAATATACATTTTGTAAAAGTATAGCAGGATCCTTTTAACTTGTCAGAAAAGATACGTTTCGATGAGCAATATCACAATACTTAACCTACAAATGCTGAATCTCGCAGATTATTGAAAAGGTCTTTTAAAAAGTTATTCTTTGAAAGGTCTTCTTTAAAGGACTTTAAAGACTTTGAAGGTCTTTAAGATTTTCAAGCCTTTTGATTATTGTGTCGAAATCACTGTTTAATTATTACTGGATCAGCTGATTTATGACAAGTTAATTGGCTCCTGCTATACTTTCTCATTCTAACCACATAGGCTACAGCTACATATGGTGTTTAATTTCTTTGAAGTACGGGCAGTACTTCTTTGAAGTCTTTAAGATTTTCAAGCCTTTTGATAATTGTGTCGAAATCACTGTTTAATTATTACCGATCAGCTGATTTCTGACAAGTTGAAAGGATCCTGCTATAGTACTTTTGAGCACCTTTAACATTTATGAACACACTTTACCATAACGGGTTTTTGGATGCATTGTTGTATCGGTTTATTGTTGACTGTATTGACACTGTTCCTGTTGTATGGTACAATGACGAATAAAGAGATATTCGATTTTATAAAGATGGAAGGTAATGAGGCATTGCAACTAATCCTTACTTATCTACTCGACAAGTAAGGCGAGTGGATAAGGCGCTGGTACGGAATACCAGAGGTGCTGGGTTCGATTCCCGCCCGGGGAGAAAGTTTTTTGTGCAGTAGCGTTCATCGAATTTCCTTACTAGCTATTAATCTGTTGTCAATATTGCAAATAGCTAAGTCTTCAGAATATTATATGGCATTAATTAGGAATTTCGTTCAATTAATTATGTTCGATGTTGTTGTCGACAGTCCGTTCCTGTTGCCGTTCGAAACGCGCCAGCTGCTGTTGTACGCGACGTCGTTTGACCGCGACCGCGCGCTGCAGCGGCTGCTGGACTGTTCGCCGGAGCTGTCGGCCGCCACCGACTCGCAGGAACGGGTCACGCCGCGCCTCGACCGCCGCAAGCGCACCGTGTCGCGCGACGACATCCTCAAGCAGGCCGAGGCCGTCATACAGGAGCTGGCCGCCTCCAAGGCGCTGCTCGAAGTGCAGTACGAGAATGAGGTGAGCCAGCCGACAGTGTAGAAATGAACCACCTAAACCTATCGAGTTTCTAATTAGAATGTGATTATTTATTTCATGAATTGACAACACAGTAAATAATAATTAGATGCTATAATAAAATATGAATAAGTCTCTATGCACAGAAACATACATTCATGCAAGTGATTAAATCACGTCCGCATGATGGAGCAATCAGAGACAAACTAAAAATAAAAATAAATAAAAAAGAACAGCAATTTATAGACAGAGACAAAATAAATAAAAAATCAAGATATAACTAAGGAGAAAATTAATATATATCCATATACGTACAATCTAAGAGAAGGCATAACAGGTTTTAAAGAAGTTTGTTTCAATCCCTAATTATTTTAACTTAATTGTCCAATTCCAAAGCTTATGTCCATGTACTTTTTCATTAATAATTTGAGTCTAGAAAAACTATTAACTATTAAAATTGGATTTAATGTCCTTGGATTGCATGAACCAAGATTGCCTTGTAGTTCTGAAATGAAATTAATTTTTATTAATACACAGAACATTTTCACAGCAACACAAAAAGCACTCTCTTATCATAATAAACAACCTATATACTATAAAAAATGGCCTTAAGAATAAGATTATAAGAATAAGTCTATAAGAATAAGATTCTTTTACTGTATCAGCTTCAGTTCGCTTCAAGCCGTAAATGTGTGGTGTTTCAATCTATTGTTTCAAACTATGAACTATTAAAATTGGATTTAATGTCATATTATCTTTAATAAATTTAAGGCGAGGTGGAACCTACCCGTAAGGGTCTCCCCACCGTTATAAAAGCCATACGATAAAAAAATGCCCTTGGATTGCATGAACTAAGACTGCCTTGTAGTTCTGAAATGAAATGAATTTTTATTAATACACAGAACATTTCACAATAACACAAAAAGCACTCTCTTATCATAATAAACAATGTATATACTACAAAAAATCGCATTAACGATAAGATTCTTTTTACTGTATCAACTTTAGTTCGATTCAAGCCGTAAATGTGTGTTGTTTCAATCTATTGTTCAAAAAATTGAACAATTGAACGTATTTAGCCTGCTAAAATCTTGTTTTATTTGTGAAAAGGTATATGAAACAGAAACCCCTCCCCCCATATTCAGCTGTATTATGTGAATTTATGAAACCGATCCCAAGACCCCTAGCTCGATTCTAACTTTAGCTTGATTCAAGCCGTAAATGTGTGTTGTCAAAATCTATTGTTCATGATTGAAACAGTTTACTGTTCTATTCATCTGTTGCTGGTGATTTCACAACCAACTTTTTATTGGGTTTTTTTTCTTAACTCTCCTTTTATATTTGATTTGTTCAGGTGGGCACCGGCCTAGGCCCGACCCTCGAGTTCTACGCACTCGTGTCGAAAGAGTTGCAACGCAGCGACCTGGACCTGTGGCTGGGATCGCAGCAGGGCGGGGGTGGGGGCGCCACCAGTCACGTGTTCTCGCCGTGCGGCCTGTTTCCGGCGCCCCTAGGCCGCACCACCAAGGTCAGTCATCTGGTCAAGATACGCTCCAAGTTCCGCTTCCTCGGCAAGCTGATGGCCAAGGCGGTCATGGACTCCAGAATGGTCAGTTATACAATATTCATTTTGCCAAAAATACAAATGATACGAAATTTACAATAATATATTACTATTTTTTTTTTCTGAGGATGATGCCCACATGAGCTCTAGGCTTGTGCGTGGGTAATGAGTGGGGTGATGATGAGATATGACGACTACTTTTTAGGCAGTCGGGACCGACGGCTTAACGTCTCCTCCGAAAGACGGGAGTGGCCGTATTTGTCAAAAATCCAATTATATATAACTATATTTTGATTCATTCATTTGGCACATTCATTCATTAATAATAATATATGTTTTGATGTTTGGTTTCTGTGTTGAGGTCTTCGATTGTTTTGTATCGTACTCAAAGTTATTATATTTGTATGTTTTCCAGTTGAATATTTTTTATCAACTGAGTAGTAGTTCAGCTGTCGTAGAGTGAACATCGTTTCAATTGTTCGTCGTAGTTTAGTGTAGTCAGCAAATTTTTGTGTGAGCGTACAGAAATTTGTTAGTTAGTGATAATTAGGTCAACGCTTTTAACTGTGAATATCGTTGAACTGTGATGTAATGAAATGGGATCGCCAGAAAAACTATCTTCATTTCTAGCATCAGAATTTGAAGAAAGTGAAAAAAACGAGAGTGATGATAATAATTTAGGGGAAAATATGGAGTCAAATGAAGACATTAATCAATTCAATGAACTTAGGAGCTTGAAAGTGTCTGTGAAAGAGTGGGGCTCAAAATTAGTCGACAAGAAAAAAATAGCAAAAGCGGACTATGAAGATTTTCTTAAACTTTGTGATAAGTTAGAGTCATCATACGGAAAACCGAAGTGAGCAGTGAAGTAGCAGCCGAAAACACAAAAATAGATGAGAGACTTAACAAGATCGAGGAAAAATTGAGAAACTAACATTGAGTTTTTCCGTTCCACCTTCAATCCAGAAGCTAACTTACGCCGAGACGGTCCAATTGTCTAAGAAGAAAGAAGATAGGAAACCAGGAGAATCAAAGGAGAAAGTCATCGAACAGAGAAGCAGGCCAGTCCCGAAGGAGAAGGTAGTGCTGATAAAACCGAAGGAAATCCACGGCACAGAGACCCAAACCAGCGAGAATCTCAAAAAATTGTTAAAAGACTATTTCTAATGAGAACTCATTGAAAATAAAAAGCAATCAATGTGCGGGTGGGGAGTGCTTCTAGTAATGGACTCTAGTGTGGACAAAAATAAAATTTTCAGTGATACTACGCTTCAAAATGCTACATTTGAGGTAAGTGAGCCACATAAGATTAAGCCTAAATTAGTAATTTATAATGTTCCCGTACAGCTGAGCCCAGAAAACGTAGTTAACGAAGTTTATAATAGAAATTTTCAAGATTCAACTACAGTCGAGCAAGGCAAAAATTCGTTTAAACCAATATTCGAGATAGGACCAAAAGACAAAAAGCAGGGTAATTGGGTAGTGGAATGCGGATCTGATATAAGAAACAAACTTAAAAATATGAGGAGAGTATTCATAGATTGGTCGGCGTGTGGTGTGAAGGACTACGTGTCGGTAAGTCGATGCCCAAGTGCCAAGCATTGGGGCATATTGACGTCACTGTACTCAGCAGCAAAATACCTGCGGCCATTGTGCAGAGACCGGCCATGATGTCAAGTCGTGTCCGAATCGAAACAAAAAAGAAGTCTGTGTAAATTGTAAAAAACTAAGGAACCCATCAAATCACAAAGTCAGTGATAAAAGCTGTCCAGAGTACGAAAAGGCTTTGAGGAAAGTAGTTGAAAAGACAGACTATGGGTATTAAAAATATTTTTCGTAACACCCTGCAACATTTCAGTAGACAGAAAGTTTCTGTAGTAGCAGAAAAAATAATAATGCAGATAATGTAAATATATGTGAAATGCTTGGCAAATTAAAAATTTTAACATGACTGTAAAAACGCCAAAAGTAGAATTAATCTTGTATATAATTATGGAGAATATGTTGATTTAGTTATTTCTTTGCATGCAAAGAAGGAAATCGTGTGATGTTATCTAAGGGCTCTCAAAATTATTACGATGCTCCAAAATTGATTTAAAGGAATGGGAACAGCTCACTAATACTGAAATAGAAAAATATAAAAGCTTTCACTGGAGAATCTGATCGTTTAGTCTTCATTATAGAAACAAGGAAACAAGCTCATCAAAGATTCAATGATATGCTTGCTATTCTAAACAAGTGGAGTAAAAGTAATCACCCTTTAGTACTAGGAATTGATATCTTCAACCATCCAATTCAAGATATACCGGCGATAAGCATGTTAAGTTCTGTCTTGGAAAAGAAGCTCTACGATTTGTATTCTACAATCAGGGAATTAGAAATATCGATTACTTAGAAATAGCCAGCCAATACAACAACAGCGCTACAGAGTATCCTGCTGATTTTTGAGGGTGTATCAAACTATGAAAGATATCTCAATACAATGATAGACCTTCGTAATCTTCTAGAAAAGGCTGATGCTGAAAATTCTAAAATTTACAAGGAAATTTTAAGAGTGTATGCATGGATGTCTCAGGCAAATCAATTGATGAAGTGAAAAGGAGAAATATGAACATATTTGATAATGTGATGAAAAATTTCTGTTTAGAACAAATACGCTCTACAGAATGGGTTACAGTCTTGAAGAGGGAGGCAAATATGTTGAATTCATAGAAGGAGAAAACATGTTCAAAACTACTGAAAAATACATTCTAGTCACTAGAGATACAGAGCTTATGTTGGATGGTGAATTGATAAATAGGATAAACAAAATTCACGTAAATAGGCCTAGATTCCCAAAAGTCAGTTGGATAGAAGGAGTGCCTGGTTGTGGAAAATCAACGTATATAATAAGAAAACATAAACCAGGAAAAGATTTAGTACTAAGTCAAACAAGAGCAAGCATAAATATATTAGAAATTCAGTTGCAACACAATACACCAGTTGTAACACTCCCATTCAGCTTAATGTAGACTATAGGACTGTAGCATCATATATTATTAATAATTCAGGCAAGAAATATGAAAAGTATACATAGATGAGGGGCTAATGATGCATGCGGGCTACATTGGCTTTATTGCAGAATTGAGTGGAGCGGCGGAAATCATAGTAGTTGGCGACTCCAACCAAATACCATACATAGAAAGATCGCCAGTAGTTACAAAATGGAATAAAATTTCGGATTTCTGTGAGCCGGATGGATACATAAATATAACTAAGCGGTGTCCGGTAGATGTCTGTTTTGCACTTGAACCATTCTATCAAGGAATCAGCACAAGGAACGTCCAAGTAAGATCAATACTCCTGACTTTCAAAAATGGCGAAATTCATCAGCTTAAGGAAGATACTTTGATCCTCACATTTACACAGAGAAAAGAAAATTCTTACTGATTCTATGAAGAAGTATAAGTCACAAAGAATTAACACAATTCCTGAAGCACAAGGGCTCACATCAAAGGACGTAGTGCTAGTAAGGATTGACGCAAGAGACAATAAAATTTATAACAGTGTGCCACATGTTATTGTCGCAATATCCAGGCATACAGAGAGCTTCAGATATCTAACAACAGGCTACAATGATGCAGTACAGGATATTATTGATAGGGTGAAGAGCAGGACGGAAGACGAGCTTTTATTATGGAACAGGAATAACTTAGAAGGAGAAGCAAGTACTAAACACTGTAAACTTGATGAATAGTCTGATAGAAGAGCTTGACTTAGTAGACATCAATGATTTTGCAACTCTGGACTCAAAATATATCAGTGATAGCTTGAAACCGTTCAACTTGAAAATTATCAGTTTTAATATCAGAAGCTACAACAAGAACATTGACGAATTCCTGATCCAATTAGAAGACTTACAATGTGATTTTGATGTAATTGTTTTAACGGAATGCTGGATTTCATGTGGTACAACGCCACGTATAATGAGTAACTACAGCCTGTATGCGACAGAGAAGAACCGGCTGCAGAATGATGGAGTGATTGTGTACGTCAAGTCCGGCATTAGCGTCGAAGTTGAGGAGCCAGAAATTCAACATGCTAACTGTTTAAATCTCCGCTTTGAAACAGAAGGAAGCGTATTTGTTGTTACTGCAATATATAGGTCACCTTCAATCCAGATTTGACGGAATTCATTGATAGTTTGAGACAACTATTTGAGGGAAACAAGTGGACGTTTTCATGTGGTTGCGGGATATTTCAAGATAAACACCAGAGAACCATACAAGCATCGACAACTGGATGAGGATGAGAACTTGCTCACTGAATATGGATTTGCTCACTGCATCAAACTTCGTTCTCGCGTCAATAACAACAATGCTTCATGTCTGGATCACATATTGGTGAATTTCAAAAGATCTTATACAATAGTATTTCAAAATTCAATAACAGATCACTACATTACTATTCTGGGAATAAAAGCATTGAAGTTTTGAATAATGAAATGAAGAATCAGCACAAAGACATTTTTGATAAAGATAAGTTTTCGTCATTGCTTATGGAGGAAACATGGTGCTCTGTCTACACGCAGAATAGTACTGAAGGTGCATTGAAGGAGTTTGTGACAATAACTGAAAAACACATGGTAGAGTGTAAAGCATACAGAATTCCACATAGGAAGAAGAAAATTAAGCCGTGGATCACATTGGGATTAATAACATCTATAAGGAAGCAAGACAAACTGCACAGACAATGTAAAAATAATGTGGCAAATGTACAACTGTGTGTATATTATAGGCGATTCAGGAACCTATTAACTAAAGTTATAGAAGAAGCAAAAAACAATATTTTTCACACATGCTTGGAGATTCAAAGACTCAAAACAAACATGGAGGGTGATACGAGAAATAACTGAAGCCCAGCAACCAAAACACAAATAAAACAACTGAATGTACAAGGGAGAGCATTGAAATCAGGAGAGAACGATGAAGAAATTGCTACATCTTTCAACAAATTCTTCAAAAACATTGGATCTGAGCTAGCACAAAATATATTAAATAGTCAACAGCATGCAAATGAACCTATAATCACCAACAATAGAGTATGCCAATCAATATTTCTCACGCCAGTGGATGAAGAAGAAATAATAAAAATAATCAATAGCCTTGAATCAGATAGTGCGCCAGGCCCTGATAACTTCAGACCAGAGCTCTTCAAACGAAACAGTACAGCTCTTGCTAGACCGCTGACACTGATTGCTAACAAAATTCTCGGTGAAGGTGTTTTCCCTCAGTGTTTGAAGGAAGCAGTTATCTGTCCAATCTTTAAAACAGGAGATAAGAAAGACTTGAACTGTTATAGGCCAATATCATTATTAAACATTCTAACTAAAATATTTGAAAAATGTGTAAAAACAAGACTTATTAGCTTCCTTGAAAAGAATAACATTCTGTCACCAAATCAATATGGCTTTAGATCGAACTGTAGTACGAATGATGCAATCCACAATGTTATATCACAAATTTCAGAGAAAATCAACAGTGAGGAGAAACCTTTGGCAATATTCCTGGACCTGAAAAAAGCATTTGATACAGTGTCACATGATATTCTGTTAGGAAGACTCTACAACTACGGAATCAGAGGAGTAGCATGGGACTTATTCAAAAGCTATTTATCAAACCGAACACAGTGTGTCAGAGTTAATGGGCATACAAGCAACAAGCTCAAAGTTGAATATGGAGTACCCCAGGGAACCGTTCTTGGTCCAATACTTTTCCTTATCTACATAAACCCTCTTTGCAGTATGGAAATTGAAGGAAATATCACCACTTTTGCTGATGATACTGCACTTTTGTTTTCGGGACCAACATGGTCAATAACATGGAAAAGGGCTGAAATAGGATTGCAGAAAATTTCACATTGGCTAAACCAGAATTTGTTAACCCTCAATTATGAAAAGACACATTTTTAACTTTCTCGGCTACACAGCATGGACAACCCACAGAAAACCTTTTGTCAGTCAACCTTACCAACCGCACATCATACACCATACACAAAAAACAACAATCAAATATCTTGAGTTACACTGGACTGTTTTCTGCGATGGGATCACCACATAAATGATCTTTGCAAGAAACTGAGGAAAACAATCTACAAGTTTAAGATGTTGAGGCCGTTGATAGATGAGAAGTGCTTGAAGATGGTGTACTATTCCGTGGTACAGTCACTACTAACCTACGGGATTGTAGTATGGGATGTAGCTACTGCACTTTGACCCACTTCTAAAAGTTCAAAAATTAATCATGAAAATCATCAACAAGAAGCCACCTCGCTACCCATCAGACCAGCTCTACAATGAATTTGGTGTACTGGATGCAAGACAGCTCTACTCCCAGGAAATTATCTGCAGACTACACAAAAACACAGGAAACTTCCAAAATAGGAACCACCATCACAACACTAGAAATAGGAACCTTCTCATCACAAACGTTGCCAGGAAGGCACTGTATCACAGACAGTTCAACCACTTAGCACCAAAACTATACAATCTGCTTCCTGTAAATATTAAGGAAATACCTCACCAAAGAAAATTCAAAAATGCTGTTCAAAATGGATAATAAATACAGGAAGACGACGTATAGAACAAATCATTTCAAATATTAGTATGTGAGCTCACTTACCAAGTATATTTGCACCTCCACCCAAATACTACTCACACCCACTCTAGTACATGGAATTCCACAGTTGAGTGGGTTAATTTCCATGAAGTTTTTTTCTTGATAAAAATTATATGTTTCTTTTTATATTTTTGTAGTCAATTTTATTAATGTATTCTTAGGTTATAGTTTTGAAAAGGAAATAAAATTATTATTTATTTATTATTTATCACATTTCTGATCGTCCCTCATATCCTCTTGAATATCGTGTTGAAAGGTTAGGCTAGGCGTACACCGGTTAGTCAAGACAAGATTGGATTAGTCACGTTTAGTCACAGTAATTCACATAGTTGCTTATGAAGCAACACACGCCGATTAGTCATTGCATCAGTGTGTGCTGCTTCATAAGCAACTATGTGTATTATTGTGACTAAACGTGACTAATCTTGTCTTGCCTTGTCTTGACTAACCGGTGTACGCCTAGCCTTACTGTAAAACATGAGGCATAGTTATTTAGTCATGAAATTTCAATGTTTCAAGTCAAAGGTATTATAATGAAATATTTTTCTATGATACTCAACTGTATAAAACTCAAATGTATTGTCTATGTTGAGATGTGCACTCTATGTGTTAACTATCATCTATGATCTAGTACGCCTGCGTGCGTGTGCATTGAGCTGCCATGGCGTCATGTTTTCCTGAGTCTATTTCTAGTGGCCAAGCGTGGTATACTTATTTGGTCATCGCCGGGTATATTTCCTATAGGAAATATATATACCAAATAAGTATACCACGCTTCGCCACGGTCTATATCATAGTGTCTTATGTATTTGCATCTTATTCAACAATACACAGCATATGAGTTCGAGAATCCAATCCACACGGTTTACATTTTGTTATTTCTTACCAGTGAAGATCTCACATAATGTATATTGTATTGGAAGAACAAATTTCATTTTCATATCAAAAAATGCCCGGCACTACTTTCAAAACCAACTTTTTGTACAGGTTTTCTCTGTATTTCATGTTTATTGTTGTTTTTTATGTCATGTTGTATTTCCAGTAATTCTTCAAATAATTTCTTTCAATGATTTTTTCAAAACTATTTGTGGTATCATATACTGTGTTCAATAACTATGTTATCTTATATGTTAGGCTATGTCAAAGCTGATGTCATGAATTATGATATTTATTGATCCTTATTGTATTGAAAGACCACTGCTACCGTTTTATTGGGCTAATTTAGATGAGACGTTCTTCTGAGCTGACTATCACATCTTCCTCTATCACACCCCTTCTTCTTGCATCCTTCCTCTGCTTCCTTGAATTGAAAGCCTTCCTATGACATGGATATCCATAGTTGGGAGAACTTTCGATTCACTACCCTTTTTCACCACAACTTTTTTTCTGGATTAGCATCCTTTCTATTGTTTTTTATTCAACTTTTCATGTTATTATTGTATGTATTGATGTATGTAATGTTGTTTTAATGTTGTGTGTGAAATAAATAAATTGAAATTGGAATTTATTTAGTTCGTCACATATAACTGCATCTTGGGAGCAACGCTCCTGCAGCATATGACACGTCAAGGTTTGTGGTAGATATTATAAAGACATGTAACATGCAAAATTAATCTCTCAAGGAAGTCGGATAGTTTGTACGGACACAGATCTGAGAAATTCTCAGCCTCTTTATACGTACTCAAACTATCTACTTCCTTTATTCCTTTGGGAAGTGCATTAAAGATTATTGATCGTAGATGTGCATGTTTCATAAATATGTATTTCGGAAGAAAATTCGTCAAGGCATAAAAAATGCAAAATAAACAATAGGCTATAGTTCGTTAGGTTTACTTACGAAATTCATTTTTCTAACCGAATTTGTTTCGGTTTGCAGTTGGACCTGCCACTGAGCGTGACCTTCTACCGTTGGCTGTTGGGCGAAGAACAGCAACTGGGCGTGGCCGACCTGCGTCACGTGGCTCCCGACGTCTACAAGACGCTCGTCCGCTTTCAGGCGCTGGTGCGACAGCGCGACGCGATCGCCGCCGACGCGACACTGTCGCAGGACGCGCGTCGCACGCAAATGGCGGCGCTCACACTGGACGGATGCCCCATTGAGGAGCTGGGCCTCGACCTCACGCTGCCCGGCTATCCGCAGATCGAGCTGAGGAAAGGCGGCAAGGACATTGCCGTCACCATTCACAATTTGGACGAGTACTGTAAGGTGAGCGGTGCTTGATCTTCTGTATCTACACGATAAAGTAATAATATCTACAATATAATTCTATTCAATTCAAAATTTGTTTATTTCATTAAAAATATTTTATTTCACTACCGGCGCACAAGATTATCTTTTGCCGGTAGTGCCATATTGTTAATGATATTGTTGATGGTTTAAAATTCATTATCAAATCTCAAGGTAATTATTTATTTTGTATTTTATTCTAGTGTTGTACCAATTTACTTTTGTATTGTTTTCTTTTCTTTTTGGCAATAAAATATTGATTGATTGATTGATTGATTGAATAACAAGAGTTTCTTTGTGGTACATGTAAAATAAAAACACATTTTACAGCAAAAGGGTTACTACCGCTACAAAAAAAAAAACTATAAAAACTATATAAAGAAACATAAATCATTTCAAACGCCTTCCTAATGCATGGGAATCCATAGTTGGAAGAGCTTTCCTTTCCCCTTCTTCTTTACACCTCTTCTCCCAGCTTAGCTTATTGTTTTTATTTACGTTTGTATTTTGTTTAATCTCAAATTTGTACTTTGTTTTTTATGTTTGTATTTGTGTGTGTGTGTAAGTAAATAAATTGAAATTGAATTGAAATTTAGATTGTATGAAATATAATCCTCGCAAAGGCATTGCTGCCTGTGTGCAATAATGAGTCTAAGGTAGATACAAGTAAATTATTATTCATCGTTTACTCTTGTTCTAGTTATTAAAACATTTATAGAAAACAAATGACACTACTACTAACCCCCCCCCCGCTATAGCTATGGAAGAAAAGAAATAATTTATATTATAGTTGATATAAATTAGAATACAAATTTATTTCTGTATCACACCAGTACAAAGTGCAACTGATAATTTTATATTGTAATAGTACCACTACCACTCTATAAAATCCATATTTCCAACTAGATTAGTTCTTAACAATAAAAATATGGTGGACATTCTTGAGAAAAAAGCTTGAAGTATTGTAGCTGGTGTGAATACTGCAGGCATGAATAGTAGAGTTTCTGTCGGACTATAGACATGGAATGTTAGAACGCGACAAACCATGAGGTGGATGTCTGTTGTGTGAATTCATCATAAATTAGCCTACTCTCTCCAATGTCGAATCCACTTTTTCATGTAGCTAGTAAAACACTGGTTTTTGCTAGATTGAACATTTGATTCAAAGTGAACTACTCAGTATCGAATCTAACCAATAAATTGTTTGTGTTATCAGCTGGTGACCCACTGGTACCTGATTGAAGGCGTCAGCCGTCAGATGGAGAGCTTCCGCGAGGGCTTCGAGGTGGTGTTCCCCCAGCAACAGCTGTCCATGTTCTATCCTGAAGAGATGGAGGCCGTGTTTTGCGGAGGTGGTGGAAGCAGCAATGGAGGTGAGTTGAACGCTTTTCCAGAGCAAAATTTTTATAGAAGAATCTTAACAAAATTGAAGTTGAAAATCAATCTTAAGTTATTAGTTGCAATCAATTTTTTATTCAATACTGTACATAACATACATAAATACAGTTGAATATGTTATGTAACCTAATGGTTTGTTGTGATTTCCTAGTAACTTATGGTGTTCCCACAAATAGAACAAAGTTGACCGAGGATTGACAGAGATCTAAGATGCGGTCTGCTTCAATGCTCCCATCATTTCGTATCGAAATAGGCCTACTCCCTAGTTATATAAATGTGACTGAGAATAGTAAACTCGAGAAACATTATTGCGAATAATGAAACTTTAGTGACCTATAGCAAAAAATAGGAAACAGGTGATAGCCCAACTTAGAAAAAGTCATTTCAGAATTATCACGCTTAGTGCAAGCTACATAATGTAAGCCCGTGCGCCCACTTAGCAACTGCTATCTGATTTCAGTCAGCAACCCAATGTTGCCAGATAAAAATCACCAAAGTCATCTGGCAACGCTGGGTTGCTGACTGATATCAGATAGCAGTTGCTTAGTGGGCGCAGGGGCTTAGACGAACTGATTTGACACGAAAATTTTCAGAATCACGCATGGGTAGAACGTTTTTATTGATATCACTGACCAATCAATTTTGTTCTCTTTGTGCGAGCACTATATTTTTATGTATTCATTCATCAATTTATTTAGTTATATATGTATTTATTTATTCTATTTATTGTATATTCTAGGTGGTTGGGACGTGCGAACCCTATCCGAGTGTTGTAGACCCGATCACGGCTACACGGCTGAGTCGCGAGCCATCAGATTCCTGTTTGAGGTGTTGGCTTCCTACAGCACACAGGAGCAGCGCGACTTCGTACAGTTCTTGACTGGGTCGCCGAGGCTGCCTGTTGGTGGTGAGTTATTCTATCATTCACTTGATATTTGTTTTGGTTATATTCAGTTATTTGTTCAACTGCCCAGACATTAAGAGGTATTGAGATATTATATTTTCTTCACCTTCATGTTCTGTTAGCTCTCTTTTTTCTCGTCTTTTTGTCCTCTATGATTATGTGTGTAGACATAGATTATACGAAGAATAGTTTGAATATAGTTTTGTAAGAAGATTTGAACGCTTTCTTTCTACTTATTATTTGTATTTTGAAAAGAATACGTTCAAGGGGTGAAAATTTTTTATAAAACTCAGCGCCATCTCTCGGCGTTTGGAGGAACTACCAATAGGTTACTGAACTATAATCGAGTATAGTTGGTTAGTCTAGTTATCCTTCATCCTTTTTACTTTACTGAACCATTATTATAATATTTATTGACGTGTATTCAATGTTTGGGAGTTGTTTTTGAGTTGAACACGAAGTTTGAAGTTGTGAGTACGATTTATTCATTCATTTCAGGCTCAACCACACGATGACAAGTATAGGCATTCATACTGGTCAGCGTGTGGACCGAAATTTCCCATTTAATTCTATGCTAAAAGTTGGTCCACACTTGGACTTGTTCATACTAATGGCTGAGTTTCACGATTCTAGTAGACGTTCTACTTACTGGAGGCAGGTTACCAGAAGAATATCTACTTACCTACAAACCAGTAACCTGTCTCCAGTAACCAGAACGTCTACTAGAATCGTGAAACCCAGCCATTAGTATGATCAAGTCTTAAACCCGGTCTAGACGCTACGATAAGTTTGTCAAACTTATCGTTCCAACTAGTTGGAAGCAAAAGTTGGATGAGTTGCATCGCGTCTACACGCTACGACTTATTACAAAGTCATACCTCTTTTCATACGACTTAAGTTGGACCAACTCTTAATTTTGCCATCTACACGCTACGACTTTGCTTCCAACTAGTTGGAACGACTTAGGTTTGACAAACTTATCGTAGCGTCTAGACCGGGCTTAAGTGTGGACCGACTTTTAGCATAGAATTAAATGGGAAATTTCGGTCCACACGCTGACCAGTATGAATGCCTACTTGTCATCGTGTGGTTGAACCTTTATTCATTTATTGAAAATGTACATTACAATGTGGGATGAATCAACAGACATTCGTCCAAAACTACATCTTTGTTACTGATTTCGTTATTTGGCAATACATTTTTCTTTATGGATTTACATTACAATGTAATGTTTTCCTTAGTTGACGTAGTCTTTGTTTAGTTTTTTCTGTAGTTGCGAATCTTAAAACACTTGTTAATTCAATTTAATTTTGATTTTAGTTTTTTATTTTATTGTTTTTAAAGTTTTAATATTTTAAATTTAATTTAGAATTGAATTTAAATATTGATTCAATTCATTTGGCTTCTAATGAATTATCAATTCATTATTTGCTTTTCTAATTCTTTTTAAATGCTGCAGAAGCCTGATGCATTTAGTTTAAAATTTTTGTGACTTCTGACCTCATTACCGGCGCACAAGATTATCTTTTGCCGGTAGTGCCATATTGTTAACAATACTGTTGATGGTTTAAAATTTATTCTTAAGGTAATTATTATATTTTTTTTTTGTATGTTATGCTAATGTTGTACCAATTTTATTTTGTATTGTTAACCAATATTATTGTTGTATTTTTAAACAATTTACTTTTTGGCAATAAATATTGATTGATTGATTGATTTGAATGAAATATCAAATGTCATTTTAAACATTGATTGGTGCAGGTCTGAAGAGTCTGACGCCGCCGCTGACGGTGGTGCGCAAAACGCTGGAGCCGAACCAGGACGCCGACGACTTTCTGCCGTCGGTGATGACGTGCGTCAACTACCTGAAGCTGCCCGACTACTCGACGCTGGCCGTCATGCGGCACAAGCTGGGCGTGGCCGCGCGCGAGGGCCAGCGCTCCTTTCATCTCTCCTAGGTAGGCTGACCTATACTGGACAAAATTACAAAGACAAAATATCACAGGAAAATGTCAAAATTCTGAATGCCTAAGTAATAAAAGTCGAAAGTATTTGTTGAAAATGTAATTATGTTTGATTGTTTAATAATATTATTATTATTATTATTATTATTATTATTATTATTATTATTATTATTATTATTATTATTATTATTATTATTATTATTATTATTATTATTATTATTATTATTATTATTATTATTATTATTATTATTATTATTTCTTTTTCTTCTCTGTGTTATAATCTCTAGCAGCCAGTAACTGGAGACCCAAGGCTACAGAGCCAGCACCAAGAGTAGAGACTCAGACTTGTAATTATTTACTCACTCACAGACTTAAAAACTTGCGTACAATGTCTGCTGTACCCAGGAGAGCTGCTTTCTGCATGATTCTCAGGTGCCAGTTGTTCAAGCCCAGCTTTTCTTTAGCTTGTACCCACTCCCTTGTGACAAGCCCGTTTGTGGAGATAACAATTGGTATCACTTCAACACTTTCCAATCTGTATATGTCTTTCAATTCAACAGAGAGTGGCTGATATTTTCTTTTCTTCTCAGCTACAGTACTTACTAGATTGTCGTCTAGTGGCACTGCAACATCTATAATGTAGGCCTTCTTACATACTCTGTCAAACAGTACAATATCTGGGCGATTAGCCTCTACTGCCCTATCGGTCATGATTGCACTGTCCCACAGAAGCTTTGCTGTCTCACTCCGCAGAACCTGGTCAGGCTTACACTTGTAATAGGGAGCCTCATTATCTATGAGTCCATATCTTTTTGCCAGAGCCTGATGGACTACTTTGGCAACATTATTGTGGCGCTGAAGATATATTATTATTATTATTATTATTATTATTAGTTTTGTTATTATTAGCCGTATAGCTCCCGAAGTGGAAGACGCTGAGTCTGAATCATGATCGTTGACTTTTATTTGACTTGGCGGTTTTCTTGTTCGCCCACCAGCTTTTCATTCTCTGCGAAAAAGCCGCTTTTCTTTCATCACTCCATCTCATTCCAGCTCTTGGAGCTTTTACCTCTGGAATAATTTCCCATTTATTTATTTTTGTTTTAAAATTATTTCGATTTGTAATTTCATCATTAGTAATTTTTGCTAGAACTAGATCTTTCTTAACGTTTTGAATCCATTCCCCTCCATTGGCAAGCGAAGCTTCATATTTTACTAATATTATTATTATAAAGCTTATGGATTTTTTGGCGGAGAGACCCATTCGGGTGTTCCGCCTCGCCGAATCATCCAATTTTCCCTAATGGGAAAACATATACCAAATCACAGACACCAACAGATACGACCTCTCCAGAAAAGTAATCATAGAATTGAAAATTGAATATAGAATTTTGATGTTGAGAAAATATAATGCTATAGTGCTATTCACGTCAAGAAGTCAGCATTGTTTATATGAGGAGCATTGATGCCAAGTCTCATTGAGAGAGAAAGAGAAAACTGCACCAAACGTGCTTGTTGGGACTGTATGCGACAACAATGCACAGTGCGAATAGGATAGAGACATCAGCAACTGCCTTGTGCTGAACAAGAATAGCAAACTCTCATCTAAGCAATGCTGACTTCTTCACGTGAATCGCACTATAATAATACAGTATAATATAATGCTTTCGCATGTTGTGTTTGAAAAATATGATTCTAATTTATTTTAATTGTAGACATTTGTATGTTTGTACACAGGAGTGCATTATACGCTATCTTCCGTCATGTGCAGTGGTGCAGCATCTAAGGCCGGGTAGTGATAACGCAGTTACAATAATTATTTTTTGATATCATATTATTATTATTATTAATAAAGGATACATTACCAGCAAACGTGGAACTGCCTTTCCCTTGACGGGTTTACACTGTGCCACTAGCGTTGGAGTCGAATGGTGAGTATGAGGTGATAGTTGTATGCTACTACTGAGATGGAGTGGGTCGAAAATTGTTTGAAGGACACAGGGAAAGGCAGTTTCTGAAGTGAAGAAGACCATTCGAAACGAAGACTTTTCAGTTTTTTTATGTTGTTGTGGTACTGCAAGAATTTCTTCAATCTTGGTTGATTTCTGAGTTCATCATCGTCGAAGTGTTGATTTATTTCTATATTCGTTTTTCCAGTTATTGTGAAATATAAGTATACATAATAATATATAAATATAACTTAATAAAACAATTGTGATCAGTAATCCATAATTCAATAGTCTTCTAGGTAGATAAGAGATAAAATTATCGAGAGACTTGAATAAAATTTGAGGAGATCGATATGATGATATATTATGAGAGTGTTGTATTTACTCCTTTTTTTGGATTGTAATAGTTTTCAATTGCTAATAGGTATTGTAACAATTTTCAATCGCTGTTAGATAATGTACTTGTTCATTTGTAAAATGGAATCTTAGTCTTATTGTATTCATAGTTTTTTTCATTGTTCTAAGTTCAAGGTTGATGTTTTATGACAGTGTGTTGGTCTCTGAAACTCTGAAATTTCAAAAATCAGTGGCGCTATCCAATTGTTGAATACCGGTCAAATTGAGATAGCTAAGTAATCACGAAATTTGACCAAAACCACCTTGTGACAGTACACTGTCTCAAATGAGTCCAATAGTATAGCAGGATTATCAGATTTAACGTTAGTAAACGAACGTACATCAATCAGCTGTTCCTGACAATTTAAAAGAATCCTGCTATAGAAGAATGTTTTGTTTGTTTATGATAGTTTAGTAGAATACTGGCAATAGTTTTTCTTTATCAATATTGTGATGTACAAGATGTCGTGAATAAACTATTATTTACAATAACTGAGTTAATTAATTTTTTGTAATCAAGTAGTTTTTTTAATGATAGTGGGAGTACTTGACAAATTACATTTTTTTAAAAATAAGTTTGAAGATTTCTTTATAATTCAAAGTTTTTTGGAAGGATTAAAGTTATTTATAATATTGCTAAGTATAGATGATACATTTATTGAACTTATACATGAAATTATTTAACATGAATCAAATTTTATATTTTCATTAAAGCGATATGAACATGAAATGAAAAGATTTATGAATCTAATGGAACTTTTCAAGGGGTGAATTCAATTTCCTTTGTTTGGAAAGTGTTGTGATACTTCTTTTAAATCGTAAATGATTGTTTTTAAAAAATTTCTTCATTTTGCCAGTATCCTAATCGAGTGTCAATATTTTTTATTAATAATCGCCGTTCCATTGTGTAGTCTTCAAAGTTTCTACTTTCATAGTGAGAAAAATTAATCCACAGTTATTTCAAGATGATTTCTAGGTGTTTCGTAATATTAGTTGAGGTAAATTAATTGATATTGTGTGAAAGATTTGTAATGTTGATGAGTTTTTGGGAATGATCTGTTTGTATAAGTATTTGGTAGGCAACGTGTAAGTAATGTATGTATGTATTTTTAGTCTGTAAGAACGTAAAATCACAAGAATGTAAGTACGTAAATAGGAATCTAATAACCGATTACTTGTTTTCTTTTCTTGTACTTTCTGGGTTATTTTTTATCGAATTTAGTTGTTTTATTTTAAAGATTTTAATTAATTTTCTCTCACTTATTCACACAGTGTTTGTTCCTGTACCATTTGAAGGAGATGGATTTGGTATTCTTGAAAATAGCGAAGAACTAATCTATTTACAATAAATTCAATTCATTTTTGAAGATGCAGTTCAAATCATTCATTCGTGAACAAGATCAAGTGAAAAAACAAGGGCAATACAAATGCTGGAAGAAAATATCTATTTTCAATCGCAAAGAAAACTTCAATGAGTTGAAAACTCTGAAGAACGTCTAAAGAATTTGTTGAACTTTGAAACTAAAAGCAATCAAATTAATATTAAAATCAAGAGGATGGACATTTTTGCCCTGCTTTTATCCATATACTCCTCATGTTTTTATCAGGACTATCTTTTGTAACTTTTATTTTTCATAATTTGAAAAATAAACTTTTTCATTGGTATTTTATAACAACTTTATTATTATTTTGAAAACTGAATTTTGCAACATGTTCAAAATGGTTGAAGAATATGTAAACTTCTCCAAAAATATATAATTATATCAAAAAGGTTCTACTACAAGAACTACAATAATATTATTCCAGAACAATGTGTGTGAATACTATTTCTGTCAAATTCTGATGAATTTGTTCTTGAAAATGTTTATTTTCTGAAATTTTCCACTTATTTAGTGTTGTTTAGTTGAATTTTCTTTCTTTTTGCTATCCAGAAACCATCGTCTTTGTAAGTTTATGGGCTAGTTTATTAAATACGGATTTAGTAGATTGGTATTGTTTAATATTTTCCAGTTATTATTATATCGATTGACAAAAAAAAATTGTGTTCTAGTTAATAAAATCTTGATAAGAATGATGCACTGCTGAAATGAAAAATATTATATTATTCCTACTGAGTAAATCTTTTGTATAAAGTGTTGAAGAAGAAGACGGCGATAAGAGTAGAACTTCTTTCTTCAATTATAAATTATTATAAATAATGAATAAATAAAGAAATTCAAAAAACGGGGTTGTTTTTGTGTTGTAATGAAAATAAAATTCAACTTCAAATACAGTAGAACCCCTTTAATGCGCCCTCGGGTGGTCCGTCGCTCCGGTAAGTCAGACTCCAGTATCGCTCCAGATTGTTGTTTCTTGTTTTTATCGTCAAAACAATGCATTTTAAAACCTGTTGTCAACTTAACTTTTAATATCACTTATTCAAGTACGTCACTTATTTCAGTGTATCACTTTGAAAATCACTTATTTCATGTATCTTTGTACGTTTAATGTTTAGATTAATAGATACAGTACTTATTGGTTTTTTTGGATAATCCGACCATGTCCCCGGTCCCAAAGGTGACGGATTAGAGGGGTTCTACTGTAGTTTTATTGCATGGAAATTACAAGAATAAAAGGGATATCTATCACAAATTTGTATGATTATAACTGAATTATAATCATAGGTACCGTTTACCGTAGATTTTTTTTGACTCAGAAATTGAATAACGTAACTCCTTCATAGCCAAGGGATTTTTGTTGAAAAAAGTATAATTATTATATAGACGTTGGGTACTATTAGAGAACAATAAATTGTATAAAAAGATTATTATTTCTTATCCATTATGAACAGCGATCTGTACACTATTGGTTTCACTTCACTACCGACATGCAGTCAATGTTTTTGAGAAAGCTATTACGTGTATGCAACTATTATTGAAGATTTCTTTGGAATTACAATCCACAATATTATTCTAAGTTTAAATTCTTGTGAAACTTCAGCCCTTATCTTTTTAGGAGATTTAAGAGCCTGCTTGAAATCATTTAACAAGCATTATTGGAGGTAGTTGTGTTTTAGGCTCATATCTTTAACTCACAAAATCTTTGAAAGTCGGATAAATAGCACTCACTATAAAACTCAATTTATCAAGTTGTAAAAAAACGCAAATATCTCATGTAAATACCAGCATTACGTGCATATATTGCATTAAAATGAAGTTTTCTGCCAAGTTACAGCAATTTTAACGATAATTAGTTGAAATGAGTGTTTCAATAATGCATTAAGTTTATTGCAAACGATATTCCAAAGTTTTGTAGGATTTAAGAGCACACATTGCTCGAGCGAGAAAGATAGATTCATCCTAGACTTTCTTACGCTTTTGCGACTTTTCAAAGAAAAACAAGCTTTGTTACAATGACCAATTCTCAAATTTTATTTGAAATTGTGTTTTTAATTCAATATTATTGGTCAATTATGTAATAAATATAATGAATTAATCGGTTTATTTGCTAAGGAATTCACCTGAAATAGAGTTGGAACTTGAGTCAAGGTGTTGAAGGTACCGTACATTGTTCAAGTTTTTACCAAATTCTGTCCTTGAGCTTGACTTTCAGGAATAATGTTATATAACATGATTTTTAGAGAATATATTTCTCTACAGATCATGTCATTACGTATTTGCTTGTATCTTGAAGCAGAAAGCCAATATTTTGAGATGAATGTGAGCAAGTTATCAAAGTCTCTGAAATCAGATTCGGTTCATCTATTATCGTTCTAAAAAGAAGATTTCTTGAAATCTTCATTAGCCTACTTTACCAATATTTATATTATCTGATATTTCAAATAAGGATATTTTATTTATGTATTTTATAAATTATTGACATTACACACCATGGGTGGGAAGAAGCAACAGGCATTCCCCCAAAATTTATTCACGTATGACGTATCACGATGACGTATTTTTTACTGTCATTCGATATATTAGTAACTTATGGAGTGGACTAAACCTGATACAGAATTAGATTATCTACAAATTTGAATCTCTAATTTTCTTATAAAATGAACGGTTGAAACGTTATGCATTTGCAAAAAACAATAAACTCAAAACAGAGTCCAAGTATATTAAATGCGTCAACTTTATAACATTTTAAAGCTTTTTTGTAACATCAATTGGCCTAAACGTTACTTTTCAACTCTTTATTATCATAATCCATCATTATCATTAGCTTAAACTTAGTTATTTGTGAATAAAAGCTCATTTATAACTTGAAAACGTTTAGACATAATTTTAAATTCGTTCAGCGAATTTAGAGTCTGTGACCATCTGCTACCTAGCGGAAAAAATGTGCATTACTACTAGTAGTTACTAAATATGCCGGTAGATCGCGCGGGCGATACCACTTGCAATCTAACCACATTCAGAAGCTTCTCTGGTGAAAGCCTCATATTTCACGTTTTAAAGTTGACAATGAATTGGTTGGTAGTTGATGCAGTTTTTTGCTTATAACTTTTAAACGGTTCGTCGTAGCTAATTTTTACAGAGGACCAATTTTGTAGAAAAATGAATTGTGCATAAGATTGCATAGAGAAATTGGCAATCAAGTGTAGAATGGAGACGTTATCTAGCCTCAAAATATGATAATTTGTATTCTCAACCGACTTAGTACCAAATTTTCGACTATAACTTCCAAATGATGCATTGTAGCGAAATCTCACGTGTAAAACTTTTGTAGAAAATAAAATTGTCTTTTTATTGTCTATTTAATGTACAGGAAATTGTTCTACGCTTATCAATAAGAGAGTTATTGGACTTGAGCGGACTTGAGGACTTGAAAGAATGATCAACTCATATTAAAGGCAAAATTTTCACTCACAAAATGTTCACTTTAACATTAGTTTGCACCTTTGAATTCATGGATTGAAGTAGGATTCAACTTGTAACATTTTTTGTGGAGAATTTCATCTTCTAAAATTCTATGTAGTGTTTTCAATCATACTCGGAATAACTACAACAACCTTATCAAGAATTGAAAAATAAGGTAGACTAGTTTCAAGTTCATACAAAAACCACCGTGTCCCTGGGAAGAATGCGATACGTCATCGAATACCGGTTTTTGTAGTGCAAAAGTATAGCACTCTCCGTCCCACCGCTTCAGCCGTATGGCGCGGTTTCACGATACCAGTAGACGTGTAGGTTACTGGCATGCAGGTTGGTCATATGATCTTCCACTCTATACAAACAAATGGGGTAATACACTTATACCACAGATAAGGTATAATCTGTAAGGTATATAATATATATATAAGGATTATACCTTATCTGTGCTTATACACACCAGTCAGTGTACATTGCCCTATTTCAGGGGCGTCATTTGGGTGGGGCAGGGGGGGGCATTTGCCCCCCCCTGATTCCTGGGTTACAGAAAATATTCTGTACTAGCTAATGTACAAATAAGCATTTTATCCGGTCAAATGTTAAAAACTTAGCGGCAGAGTAAAAATCTTTGTATTCTTGTAATTAAAAAAAATATATTAATTTCTTAAACTATTCTATTACACTTTACTTTATTACTACTATTAACACTCTTCAAACACGTAATATCCAATAGTACTTATTAGTGTACACATATAGGTCTGAATAATAACAGCAGAGCCAAAGTATTATTTTTAGTATGAACGTCTGAACGTATTGATCACGTTTATCGTTTTTATCTAAGAAGATGACGAACTTACCAGAATATTGCTATGATTCTGTCTGTTGTCAATGATAATTGTCGTTTTGCATCAATTTTCTGCGTATATTTAAGGAAATCTTACTCATAATTTTGTTATAATTCAAAGTGCATTTGACATTTAAAATAAGCTTAAACCCCTCTTTTTGGTTTCAAAAATGCTCAATTTTCCGGGGGAGGACCCCCGGACCCCCCTCTTTTGTAGAGGGTATTTCATTTCATAGCCCCCACAACCCCCCCCCCCGGTGTTTGACCCCCCCAAGGGTTTGGTGAAATGACGCCACTGCCCTATTTGTTTGTATATAGTGGAAGATCATATGACCAACCTGCCTGCCAGTAACCTACACGTCTACTGGTATCGTGAAGCCGCGCCATTTTAGGGACATACGGAGCTTAGACGCGAGCAGTACTTATAACGTTATAACTTTTTATTGGTCTATTGCAGCCAAAAATATGCTAATAACTAATTTTGTAGATTTTATTTCAAACAAAACCATCTTCTGAAGAATCAACCATGATTATTCATAAACAAATAGATATTATCACCACAGTGAGAAAGCCTTTCAAAGTGGAAGATTTCCTCCTCATCATCATCATCCTCCACCTCCTCATCATCCTCCTCCTCCTCTTCCTCCTTCTCATCTTACAATGACTTTATAAAAATTGAAATCCTTTGACATCTACACAATGAGATCTTTCTAATGAGACATGAACGAACGTAAGCGGTTTAAAAACCACGGAGGAGCTCTGCGCACGAAATTCATGTTTGCCTATTATAAAAGTATTCTTTCACTAGAAATACACTCAACATTGATAAATATAGATACTAGTACGATCTTTTCTAGCATCAATAGAACAATATTTCTGGTGTTTCGAAGCTTATTCCAGACTCATAACACTCTGAAAATGAGTATTATAATTAATAATCAGCTCAATATAATCAGGGAATGTGAGGCCTGCATCTTATAATCTTCTTATTGAATAGTTTATGGTTGTAAATAACTTACATTACATTTTTCCAGCATGATAAGTTATGTCTAATACTCATAACACTCATGATAAGTTATGTCTCTGGTCTACTTTCAGCTCATTTCTCATCCATCAAAATCTGAAGATGATTTCTTTCTTGCACAATATTAGCTGAAAAATGTGAAAATTCAACCCAATTAATAAGAGTGTAGGGTTCATTTTTAAGCATTATTGGGGGTAAGTTAAGGCGTTATAATAGAGCTTATATTTTACTTTAATAACTCCCAAAATCAATAATGAGCAAATAATAATAGGCTAGGACTATCAAGTGAAAAATTTCACTTTATGCCAAAAACATCAAAAACTTATTGTAAAAACCAGCATTTCACATTTCAAGTTTTCGACAAGATATAGCAGTTTTCTTGACATTTTATGAGTTAAAATGAGTCTTTTAATCATTATGTAACGTCCATAACGTTTGATAGAGTAAGTAGTAACTCCCAAGATTTTGTCGAATTTAACACTTCAGGATCGAGCAAGGAAATAAAACACAACATAGATTTTGTTTTGCATTTTATGACTTTTCGAAAAGAAACGCTTGTGTTCTCAAGGATTATTACGCGACCAATTTTCAATTTTGTTGATAAAATTGTGTTTTTAATGGAATATAATTGATCTAGACGTGGGATATAATGACTTGATCGATTAATTTTTTCAGGAATTAATTGTAAATAGAGCTAATAGAGTTGAAACGTTTAGTCAAGGTATGAACATCTTCGGCGCGACATTTTCCTTAGTTCCTTATTCTGTTAATGATTGTGGATTATCTTGAAATATGAAAGGTCTACCGTTCCAAAAAAGCCTCTAATACTCTTCTATTTCCTCTTACCGTTAATAATAGTTCCTATTTTCTATTTAGTTGTATGGTCTATCAGCTTTTTATTCAAGCAGAATCTGAAGAAAGATCTTAATTTTTTTTTAATTACTACCCTATTACTTTTTATTTTGAGTAAGCTGTGTAAAAATAGATTAAAGAAGCTTTTAGGAGATTTATTTGGTCAATTTTTTGTTGAGTTTTAATGCAAGATATTCTTATCAGCGCACTTTCAAACAATATTGTTCAGTTATGGAATTCAAACGTCCCGCCCCGGTATCCGTTTTCAAAAAATCAGCTGTCAGTTTGTTTTTTATTCCACTAGGAGCAGCACTTTAGTGTTTTGAGCCTGTAATCACTTGTTCGGTCGGTTCGCGTTGGCTATTTTCGGTTTTAGTGAATTTCTGTGTTGAAATTTCAAGTTTTTAGTGATGGCGTGAAAGGAGATGTTACCAGTTTTTTAAAGGTAAGCTGCATTTATATTATAGACTACAATATTATCATTACTATTCTCTTACAATCAAAGGCAATGTGCTTATCAAGGTTATGTATGATTCAGAGATACTACTGAGTCTAATCTTCAAAAACCCTTCATATTATTGAAAACTTCGACATGTGACCTAATAGAAAACTAATTTAATACCTGCAGTTCTCAGATATTGATCAACAATGATTGAATTCTTATATTTTCAATCAACATTCAGCTAAGAATGATAATACCGGTTACCAGCACCTACTGATAACCAACTCATTTGATCCATAACAAGGTTTTTATTGTTTATTATTCATAGTCTATTCAACATTCAACCTCAATAAGCTTATCAGTACTAAGCCAAGTGCTATTGATAATACAGTACCTAACGATTCAAATGTGATAAGCCAACGTATGTAAATACTGCCGTATCAACGTTGTAAACTGTTCAGTACAAATACAGTACTAGGTCTGCAATTCTTGCATTAAGCTTACCTACAGTAATATTGGTATTACTGTTTTACATTAATCTTCAAGTGAACGCTGATTCTAAAAAGTAGTCAATTTTATTAGCAGAAATTCTATTTTTGGTTTTTTGCTTAAAACAAAAGTGAGTCAATACTATTTGAATCTAAATCTCTAACATGGGCCGGAACCGGTCGATAATTTGCTATGTTCTGATGGGCATTAGCATAGCCTCCTCTAATACATAGTACATAATACATAATACATAATACAACTTCATCAATATTATTATCATCTCCCAGTCCCATAGCCCAGGGCTGCCCAACCTACGGCCCGCGAGCCGATTTTATATGGCCCGCTATGTTGCCATAAAGACAAAAACCTTAACAAAACTGAAACGTAAAATATTAACATGATGTTTCAGCTAAAACCGAGAAGGAAAATTTACATCACAGGAAGCATTAAAATGTGTTTTATGAGGGTAAAAATTACAAATTTTCCTGGGGGAGCCCCCCAACCCCCCGCATTCCTTAACCCTTATAATTTTATTCCTGTGTAAAGCCAACTTTTTTGAGATCTTGCAAATTGTAGAACTATTTAGTCCTGTTTGTAGAACTATTTTATTCCTGTGCTTAGTATTGTTGAACTTCATCATTAGTACACTGCAGGTAATTCTTGAGAATGATTCATTTAACAATAGGACTGATAAGCTCATATTTAGGAGACTATACTGTCCTTGACCGTATTCCTATTACTATTATTAGTTACGTTACGGTCAATATGGCATAGTCAATCTACCAAGAAAAGCTACCGTAATAGAGTTCAACGTTCTGAATACTAAGTTTAACAAATTTCAATTAAGGCAAATTAACTTATGAATTAGACAGATATTCCTGAATACTAAGTTTGAATACAGAAGTTCTGAATACTAAGTTTAATTAATTTCAATTTAGGCAAATTAAATTATGAATCAGACAGATATTCCTTTTTACATGACATTATTATAACTAATTATTGAACAATCAATTTATTAGAAAAAAGATGTCAGGAATATGCATTTTCAACTTCATGCAAATTGATCAATACAGTCAAATTATCATATGAATTAGACAGATTTTACTTTCTACATGGCATTAATTATTGAACAATCAATTTATTAGAGAAAATATGTCAGGAATATTCATTTTTAACTTCATGCAAACTGGTCAATACAATTTTAATGACAATAGATAATAATTATGATAGAGTAGCTTATTTTTGCAATTTAAAAAATGGAAAGATGAACGGTATCATATTATCATGAAGATGGCAATCTTTTAAGGTAGGTACTGTTTTTCACACTTTACAAATTGAATACTTTTATTTTATGAGATATGGTTGCATGCTCTATCAAACGCATGCTTGCAAATTCTTCAAAGCATGCAAATTGCATGCATTATGAGCTTATTTTTGCATGATTTATATTATCCACATCCACTTTTGTTAACTATGTAAGGTAAGTAGGCATACCGAATTATTTTATTTTGTGAGATATGATTGCATGCTCTGTCAAATGCATGCTTGCAAATTCTTCAACGCATGAATTGCATGCTTTTATGAGCTCATTTTTATATTATTTACATCCACTTTTGTTATTAACCATGTAAGGTAAGTATGCTCTTACTACATGCCAATTTTTTTTGCTTCATGAGAGATGTTGAATTAGATGTTGTATTCTGTGAAACTTTCTTTCGCTTTGAAATTTAAATTTTACCTCAATTACTTTTTTTTAGAAAAACTAAAAATTTTGTAGTTCTTTGAAAAATTTAACCTCAAGATTCGAAAACTCTCATCTCGCCAATTCACGTTTATGAAACTTTTAAGCTAAATTACACTATAATTTTGAAGTGATATTAAAAATTTGACATACAGTAGGAAAATATCAAACAACATTATTGTATTATTTTATTAGAGTCAACCACGGATACTAGAATACACGGTAGCGTGAATGAAAAGGATTTTCAGAAGTCTGCTGCAATTATGACATGATTACCATGAAGATACCATGACGTAGTTAACTATGAAGCGATTACCATGGAAATGTTGGAAAACACTATTCAAGTTCAGGATTCGGTTCACACTTCTCAAAATGTAGGCTGGCATATTACTGTATTGTGAACCCTATTTTCTAATAGGCTATCCGTATAGTCAACTGTTCCTCTATCTGATGATCTTCAACAACACTGCGAAACGTGATTCGCAACAATGTGTGTATGATGTTTTTCAACTGTTTTTTCCTCTACTAATCAATGTACGGTAATTCAATTAGTAGAAATAATATTTAAATATTTTTTGTGAGGGTGATGCCCACATGAGCTCTAGAGCTTGTGCGTGGGTAATGGGAGGGTGATGATGAGAGATGACGACTTTTTTTTAGGCAACCGGGACCGACGGCTTAACGTCTCCTCCGAAAATGGATCAGAAATAATGGATCTACAACAATTTTGAGCATGAAATTTCGATTTCAAATTCCTGACTACTTCTTTCTTATCTCTGAAGAATCATGTTTGGAAATTTTCAGGCTAAATTTTATTTTTTCCTTGACTTTTCTTGTTCGTTGCAACCTTGCAGGATCATTGCTGGCGTGAGCATGTATGCAACAATAATGTCGATTTTAGAATTATTCTCACAATTTGTATGATAATTATCAATCGAGGAAACTACTGTGTGATGTAATGAAGCGAAGGTCCTTGGTAATGATTTTTTCGCGCTAATCTTTGCAGCAAGGTTTTCCAGGTTATTGTCATTGGGTGAGGTATTGAATTAGTAGATCAATTACTATTTGTTTTAATAGACACTATTAGAACAGGCTACAAGTAGCAAAGTTTATTTTGATTTGAATGGGTTTTTGTGGGCAAAAATTATAATATGGTTGGAATTTGTATTTCAATAATAATATAATGGAATTAGCTACAGTACTTATTATATATTGTATATAATATATAATGTACACTTCTATATCATACGGTATTGAATGAAGATAGAAAAAAATGTTTTATACTAGAAAACTTATATTGCTGCTTGGAATATGTATGTATTTTTTTATTTTTTTAAATGAATAAATGAATTTTATTTCCCTTTACAAAAACAAGTGTTTTTCAGTGAAAGACGAAGATGTACATTGGATAAGGTAAAAAAAACCTGTCCTATTACCGTACATTTTTCGTAATTTTTTATTGTACTGTAACTCTACGAGTCTTCACTTCTTTCAAAATAGGTAGGCTTCTAAATAAATGAGAACAAAATCGATTTTCAGCTAATTGAAACTGATTAAATCAACTAGAAAAACTAGTGAAAATAACGAAAACCTTTCAGCATGAATAAGTTTTTCAAGTAAATAGAGAAATAGCTATTTCAATTTAAATTTCAATCTATTACGTCAGAGAGAACCGATTATTTATTGAAGTATGTTCAGCAGTCAGTCGTGTAGGCCTTGACAATGTGCTGGATCTTGTACCATTATTTTTTTAGTCTAGTTTCAGAGTAGTCCAGTTTTGACCAAGAATCTGAAGCCTTCGGTTTTCAACTCTTAAAATTTCTATTTATTAACTTCTTCATTGTCGCCTCACATTCATGTACAATTTTGAATGAATATATATATCAATACATTACAAGATTCTATAGATAGTCACTATCTATATCTATCAATACAATTTATGTTTTTCTTCTATCTGTTCTTTCTATCAGTGTTAATAATTGAAACAGGATATAGATACCGTATCTATAATTATTGTACTATATCTAGACTATTACAGCAACACATATAGTGGTTACAGAATACGATAGTAAATAGGTTTATCTATACTACTTTTCAACATAGCTCAGTCATCATAATAAATTATGAATGTAAATTATCACAACAAAATCAGAACTTGTGTATGATATTTTTTGCTGAGGTGATGCCCACATAAGCTCTTGGCTTGTGCGTGGGTAATGGGAGGAATTTTAGTTCACAAAATTTGATATTTTTCAAAATGGCTTGAATTGATAGCACCAAAAATGGGAAAATTTTACATGCTCTTTAAGCATATAATACTGTATATATCAAGTAGTNACAAGTTTGAATGATCATATCTCATTATCCCAATCGCCATCTCTCTTGTTTAAAAGTTCACTCTTTAGAACGGGAATACTTGGAAGGCTCTCGTGGACTGATCTAGACTTAAGTGTTGAGTCTTGCAAATGAAGCATAAATTGCTCTAATGTTGGGTTGCACCAAGCAGGATCAGTTTTGATCCAGCATCAAACTCAACGCCCAACCAACCTTCGATAGTTCGTAAACGCTCCTAATTTTTATGTCAGAATGTATTAAAACACTAGTGAAAATGAGCCCTAACTAAGAATAGATTTTTTGAATGCAGACACTGATTAATCGTGGCACTAATTACTGTACTGTTTCAAATATGCTGATAGAAACATATGAACGCCCGTGGTATGACGTGGTGCTCTGTTGGTCATCATGGTATATTTCCTGTAGAAATCAGTATACCACGCTTCATACTAATGAATTCCTATGATGGTCTTATTTTATAACCGAGGAACTGGTCTTGCAAGTTGGATTGTTTTGCTTTTCAAGTTTAAAACTATGATGTATACATAACAATCTTTGTCAGCTATTCAAGTACGCAGTAAACTTGATTTGCACCTGTTGTATGAGTTTTAATGGGAGAAAAAAGTTGTAGTAATCACGGATACAATAATGCATTCTAGAAACTATTCTATAACTGTATAATTTGTTTGAAATGTGCGTCAAACATTGATACGGGATTACAAGCAAACATTAACCTATTCACTCATTTTTCGAACTTATTTCAAGAGAAACAACATCAAGAATAACTTTTCTAACATTATCAAGGGCCGGTTCATGAGCTCGGGATTTAGCCAAGTCCTAGACTAAAACGAGTGGCTACCGTAGCATCGACAAACGTTTGTTTCGACAGGTTAGTGGGTTAGCAGCATAGAGAGCCCTTAGTACATAGTGTCGAGGCTAACGTTTGTCGATGCTACGGTGGCCACCCGATTTAGTCTAGGACTTTGCTAAATCCCGAGCTCATGAACCGGCCCTTATTCTCTCTCTCTATCACGCTCTATCTTTACTTTTCTCTCACTCTTCTTTCTTTTCTCCCTCTTTTTTCTTCTTTCTCTTCTCTCTCCCTCCCTTTTTCTTCTTTCTTCCTCTTCATTTTCTCCTCCTCTCTCTCCATCTGTTTCAATTTTTTCTTCCTCTTCCTTTCCTCCGTTTTCTCTCTCCCTCTCTCTTGCACTTTTTTCTTTCTCTTCCTTTCCTTCTTCTCTCTCACCCTCTTTTTTCTTTCTCCTCCATTCCTTCGTCTTCTATCTTCCTCTTTATATCTTTTTTCTTTCTCTTCCTTTCTTTTTTCTCATTCTCTCTCTTTATTTCTCTGTCTCCTTCATTTTTCTTCCTTTCCTTCTTCTCTCTTTCTCTATTTATTTCTCTACCTTTCTTTCTTCTCACTCACTCACTCTCTCTTTCTCTCCCTTTATTTCTCTCCCCCTCTCTTTCTTTCTCTTCCTTCCGACCTTCTTCTCCCCTCTCCCCTCTCTCTTCCTTTCCTTCTTCTTCCCTCTCTTTCTCTCTCACAATAGCACTACGCCCTTTCTTTCTGGGCGTTGTTATCGCGACTACAGTACAGTCAATCAATTCCTATTGATCTTCCCTTCTTACGGGGATTTTCTGTGTGACGTCATAATGTTGGAAACAACTCCAACAACGGATAGTATGAATGCACGAGGCGAGCCGAACATAGCCGAAGTAGGCCGAAGTTAGCCGAAGTGTGACGGTCGTTCAGTCGTTGTTGAAAATTGGCGCTTGGCGGACGCGTCTTCTTCAGTTGCTATTAGCGCGGTAAACGGTGCGGTTGTCTGCCATTTTTTCGAGAATTTTCCACAAAATTGTGTAAAATTTATTTGTAAAATGTTTGTCAACAGTGTAGGCTACTCGTATTCGTGATACAACCTGCCGTCGTGTATGTGAAATCGTGAAAAAACTGTTAACCAGCCGAAAAACAATTGATAAAGCTGAAAAACGTGTATAAAAACTGTGAAAGAAACTTGAAAATCGTAGTTTTAAAACACTTGTGTGTAAAATATCGGTGGATTTGAATTGTAAAAACGTTAAATTTGGTGGAAAGCGTGGAAGGTAGATCTCATGTTGTGTTTGAGATAAATTAACCTCCCCTTTGAACAATAATTTTTCACATATTTAAAATTTTTCCCTCTATGAATATTACTGGAACTGAAAACTTTATGTCGAGTTATAGTTGACGAATAATTTTCAATTATTTATTTTCTGTAAATTTTTAAAGAAAAGCGCGCTTTCAACACAATTTTTTTATCGTTGTGATTTTCGGCTCTCTGTCATAGTTTTATCAATTTTTTTTGTAATTTTGTATTCTTCTATAGAAAGTTGTTGAATTGAAACGTGATCAGTGTTGAAGGTTCAGGAGTTCTTTGCTTCAAAGGTAGGAATTTTGGTTCATTTTTCTTCTGTAAAAATACCACTTTTTCCTCTTAGTTTTTCCATTCATGGGTCAAATCTTCATTGCCACTTTTTATATCAACATATTATTGTGTTGGCACATAATATTTTTTAATTTGTTTTGGAATAGAAACAGCTGATAATAATCGTAAATTGTTCCATGGGTTTGTTGTAATATAAAATTTATATTACAACTTCATATACTTTAAAACTGTATACTTTTACTGTATACTGTATATTATAAAATCACTTCTGTGTTATCAACACTCCTGATAGCATAACAAAAGTATACAACTGTTCTAGAAAAACTCTAAATTGTTGAGGTATGAATTGAAATTAAGCTCTGAATGAGTCAAATAAAAGACGACCTAAATTATTCGATCTAAATTTGAATAGCATTTGAGTTTTGAATAGGCTGAAAAGAGTTAACCCAGGTTATTTACTCATAATTGTAATGAAAATCAAGTTCTAACTCAGTTAAATAAAAGATATCCCAGTTATGTACACACAATCCAATGAAATCGCGATCTGTTTCAAATTTTGTTTATGCATTTCCCTTTCAACACTTCTGATCTGGGGCATTGTTTGATATTGTACGATCAGTTCTTTTGTTTTGATCTTCTATTTTTTTCTGAATTGAATCCCATTGAAAACGGTTTACATGTGTGAACTGAGGATCCAACACACTGCATTCACTATCTACCATTATTTGTTTATATTGACTATCGACTAAGTAAATAAAATGATTAGTAAGAATCTGTGGTAGGCGTAAATGAAAATGATCACCCACATGAAAAAAGTGACGGTTTCTGTTCTCAATAACAAGTGTCAAAGAATGATAAGTTTGTTTGAACACGAAACATATTTGACCTCTGTAAACAGAAATGTTGAGTGAAAATAAATTTCTGTTCAAGTTTAACATTTTTATCGTACTTGAAGTGGCGTTATGTTGAAGTCTTGGTGAACCTTGGTCTCTGACATCCAATTTGCATGTAAACAGTTCGGAATTCAATATAATTTTTAACGAACCTAGCAAAATAGGAAATTGGCAACAAATTCCAGTACAAATTGAACAAATTTCCTCAATTTCTGCTGTAGTACAGATTTGGAATTGAATTGTACAGAAATTTCTATGCCTGATTAATGAAGGTTAAATTATTGAATACTGCAATCTCCAAAAGCCTTTATGAGCTACAAATTTATTTGTTGAGTGTGATGCTCACACTTTTGCTAGGCTTGTGCGTAGTTAATGACAAGGGTGAAGATAAGAGATGCATTCAACGACTGCTTAATTGAAAGTTGTCTTATTCAAGAAGACTGAAGTCTGCTCACCTCTCCTACTGTACAGTTATGTCATAACAATGAGATAAGATGAACAGTATTACAAAATACTGTACAAGCGTTTTGACACACTCCGTTCAGGCATTTCTAGTTATCTCTTTAGAACAAAAAGTTTGAAAGTTCACTTGCCACTCTCGTAGACTGATCTAGACACGTGTAAATGGAGCATAGATTGCTCTCAGAGAGTAGTACTACAGTGAATTGAGAGCAGTGAACCCATGATTCGAATTTGAATTAGAATGAGTAAATATTTTTGAATTTTGCAAATGAAAACAATGAGTGCTTATCACAAAGTGTTTTTCACTTAGTTTGTCTAGCTCTCACTGAGTCTTAGTTTAGCGGTGCACTTTAAAGAGGGAAAATCAAGCTTTTGGATGCTATTTTCGTGATAGCAGTATTGAATTTGAAATTATCAACTCATTTCTACAGTTTGATATGCAACTTATCACAATTTATTACAATGCAGTCGAATATACTCGTAGAATCGATTTTTTTCAAAGAAGATGAATACGATTACAAACAGCTAAAGCTTCAAATAAAATGAATAATCATTAGTATTCCTGGAATAGGAATTATTGTTCAAATGAATAATTCATTAACAATATTTGAATTTTTAACAATATGAACAATTATTGTTTTAAACGTTGAAATGAGGCTTATTTGATTGTTCTATCTCAGTTTTTATGACTAATATTAATAATATGGCTTGTAATATGAAGAAGATTGGCTATTTTGAATGAGTGAATGTTTCAAATACATAATTAGAAATTAATTACGCCTATCCAAAAATTATAATGTTGAATGCATTGTCTTCTAAATGTTAACTAACTATTTCCTTTGTTAAATTTTTCTGGGGAATTAGGCGTGTAATATGACTACAATTTGAAAATTGTAATTGTGCATAGGTAGAAATTTGTTTACGGATCAACTTGTTATCAGTTGACGTTTCCTTTTCTGCTGAATTTCAACTCAATTCAATATTGTCTGGAGTTTGTTGCCCCTCGAAAAAATTGCTGTCGTTTCAGTATTTTGAATAATTCGATTTCTCGGTAAGAATGAGTGGGCAAAATTTGAGACACGACAAGGTGTTTGTCCTCTGTTATAATTAATGGAGTGACGAACATTAGAGCTGTTTAATTAATGTTAATTCAAACACGAGAAATATTCAACAGTGTATTGTGTTGGACCGCACATAGCTAACAAATGCAGAATCTATTCGCATGATTCACCAATATTCCTAGACCAATTTATTCTGTTTCACGATTCACGACTATATCATGATCCAAGCAAGAATATTCGTAGCTCCTTTAAAAATATCCAAACTTCTTGTAATAAATAAATGAATAAATATTCAAAGTTCTTATCAATAAATATGTGTGTTATCAACTTGCATTCATTTCTTGAATTTCAGTCTCTCTTCATTATCCTTGTTTTACGCATACATTTTGTAGTTTTTGTATTACGCATACGTATTGTATTCCTTGTATTTGACGCATATATTATTTCCCAAGTAACTTTGAAATTCTTGGTTGGTGAATCACTCACGGCCAGCTGCGTTTAAATCCAATTGAATTTAACCGCCGTAAAATGACGTCATCTAACGAGAACCAAAGATCGAATCTGACGTCGATGCAATTGGTATCTGGAATCTGACGTCAGATTACGTTGGTTAAATTCAATTACATTTTATGCAAATGGCCGTTTAAAAGTTGTACTCGTGAACGCGGATATTTTCATTTTTCTTTTTTTTAGTAAGTATTAGTAGGTTAATAACTGATCATTTTAGATATTCCGGCAATGTTTATTGACATATGAAAGAATGAAAGCACTAAAACAATAAAAAAATTTATATTTACTTTGATTGTAGCGGCCCAAAGAGTAAACTACGAAATGCAATTATTGATGTTTCTTCCAAACGCTTCTGTTATAGGTTCACGTCAGTACTGACTCTCTTTCCTTCTCTTTCTCATCCTATCTTTCTCTTCTGTATATTCTGTCTCTATCTCTCTCTATTCATGCATTCATCACCATTCACCTGGCACCGTCAATTATTATTATTGTCCTTCATTTCAGTCTCTTCCTCCTTCTCCTCCTCCTCCTCCTCCTCCTCATCCTTCTCCTCCTCCTCCTCCTCCTCCTCCTCCTCCTCCTCACTTTTCTTTCATTCCACCTGTTCGTCGACTTCCTACTCATCCATATTTACATCTTACACCACACACGTTCACTGAAATCTTTCACCAGGACAAAAACAGAAAAAAGTAATAGTATTGACAACATATGTCAGGCGGTGTCTTGTTGTAAAAATGGAAAAAATTACTCATCTTGGTCTGAAACATGTTTTTACAGTTGAAATGGTAGTACAGTATAACATTAGAAGCTGTTAACTCAATTATTGAATAGTGGAACATTCTTGAATTATTCTGAATAAGGTTATGAATTCTGAATATCTGAATAATATTAGAAGATTATTGATGAAAAAACGTGTTCATTAATAAATATTGTAAAAGACCAATATGAACAATCTCGTTTGTAAAACGTACTAGCCAAAATCAAAATCAAATGAAGCCTCGATCTGACTAATACAATCAATGAATCGAAGAGGATTTTTTAAGAATGGAGTTTCCAGTTTTAATTGATTTCATAACAAATAGAATACAAAGAAAACATATTAATAATTTATATGATCGGAAATTTCTGTGTTCCTATGTGGCTAATTTTGGACTACTTCCCGAGTCTAAGCTCCGTGTCCCTGGGAGGAATGCAATACTTCATCGAAAACCGTTTTTGTAGCGTATTTTATAGCACTCTTCGTTTCTACTCTTCAGTCGTCAGGGACATGGTAACACTGAACTTATATAGCAGGATTCTTTTAATTTGTCAAAAGAATCAGCTGAAAATAGCTGATTTAACGTAAGTAAACGAGCGTACATCAATCAGCTGTTTTCTGACAATTTAAAAGAATCCTGCTATACGTTCAATGCGTAGTGAATCGTGCTGTTAATGTATAGAATGTGTCCGCCTCTTCCCTGTATTACAGGACTTCTAAATTTTATAAAACAGGTCCCAGATCTTCCATAGAATCAAAGACGATAGGAAACTATTAAGGGCCGGTTCATGAGCTCGGGATTTAGCTAAGTCCTATACTAAAACTGGTGGCCACCGTAGCATCGACAAACGTTAGCCTCGTCACTATGTACTAAGGGCTCTCTATGCTGCTAACCCACTAACCTGTCTAGACAAACGTTTGTCGATGATACGGTAGCCACCCGTTTTAGTCTAGGATTTGGCTAAATCCCGAGCTCATGAACTGGCCTTTAATGTACAGTGTGTACCCGCCTCTCCCCTGTATTACAGGACTTCTAAATTTTATAAAACAAGCCCCAGATCCTCCATAGAATCAAAGACGATAGGAAACTATTAAGTATTCTAATTGTCTTTGATAGAATTCAGAATCGGTCCACCTCTTGAAACACGCTGCACTGTATCGCAATCTACTTGGCCTTTAGAATTTAATTTTGTGTGTGTGTGTGCGTGTGTTAGTGTATGTTTTGTCTTTGTATCGGGTACTCCACTTTCACTGCACGGTTACCTCATAGTGTGAGTGTAGTGGTGTGGTGTCTCGACGATGTATTGACATCAATATTTGAAGTTACTCACTGCTGGAAGGTATTGGTAAGCTGGTATCATCACTAACATCATCATCGACGTAGTCAGTGTTATCAAGACCATCATCATCATCGACGTGGACATTGTTATCAAAACCATCATCATCATCATCATCATCGACGTAGTCAGTGTTATCAAAATCATCATCATCATCATTGTTATCATCAGAGTCGCGTGTGAGTCTCGACAAATTGATCGGTCACGTGATTCCACAAACATTACTTTTGTTGTCTTTTTTGCTGTAGTTCTTCTGGTTTTTGGATTCCTCCTCTTGTTTTTCTTCTAGGCTTTTTTATATTTTTTTTGGGGGGTTTTCCTTTTGTCTCTTTTTTCGCTTCTTCACACTCTTCTAGGCCTGCATTAATTGTTCGATCACGTGATTCCTGGAACATTAAATCTGTTGTCTTATTTCTGCAGTTGTTCTCTTTTTTCTCCCTGTTCTTCTCCTTGATTTTGTCTTTTTCTCTTTTTCGTAGGTCTATTATTTCTTCTTGTTTTTCTTGCTCGTTTACCTTTTTTCACGTGGTTTTCTGTTTCAATACTGCTGCTGTTCTTCTTCTTTAGCTGATTTTTTCTTCATATTTAGCTAATCCTCCTTCCTCTTCTCAATTAGGAATTATTCGCTTCTTTATTCGTTCTTTATTTCCCGCTGCCTCCTTCTTTTCCATTCTTTTATCGAAATAAATCGATGTTTATGTTTTATTGTTGATGGTAAATTAATATGAGTTGGAAGTCAAATAGTCATATAGTTGGAAGTCAGTTCAAATAGTTGTGGATGTATTTCAATAGGTGTGGATATACAATTCAATATTGTGAAAAGGATGATGGATATTTTTTAATTGCATTTATAGACAAACAATTCCCATTGAATATACACAAATTATAAAGGTGAAATAAATAGATACGGTACAATGGCAGTTGTTAGATCTCATAAGGTGGCTGTTGATACATTTGACTTTGAAATTCCAAGTTTATTTCTCTGTAAATAATATGTCAATCTTCATTTTCATTCTGTCATTCTCATCACTTATCTATTTATTAACACATTCGTTTTCTCTCAATTTTGTCATCAAAACTTACCTTGTATTCTCTCTTATTACAGGTGAGTGTCCAATGCCTTGGTTTTGACTTTGTTTCTTCCACAAGTTGTAAGTCGAATTTTTTCAATATTGTAGTAAGCTAAGGTTGCAAGTTGAAGACAATATATGTTTGTATAATTTATCTGTGGATAATAATTGTCTCCTAATCTTTTAAGACAGGGGCCTGTTTCATTACATACTAGAAGCTAGAAGTCCTGTGAAACAGGGATTGGCGGATTCATACTTTACAGTACATTCATAGCAAGCCTTACTATGAAAAAATATACACGTGAGTCTTATTCTTTTAATTTTTTTTAGGACTTCTTAAATTTCATGTAAAAACTTTAGGTCCTTACAATAAATTTGTTTGAGACATATCGATTATTCAGCTATCGTTTCAACTAGGTACCTTTCAAATTTGTAAGAAAACATTTCCCAAACAAAGGTTAACGAACCAAAAGTTCTTTCAACAATAATTTAGGCTGTTCACACACGCACGCAAACGCACTCACCGCGACCATTATCCGTCCGTTATTAGTAAATTCTATTTTAATTTTCGAACCTAACCTAACTTAACCTTTCATCACTCTTGCCATTAAAAGACGTGTCTTGCACGCACTTCCTCTAGTTATTACAGAGCAAGTACCTTATAATATTACTCTACAAAATATAGGTATATAATAGTAAACATAGTAAACAGTCCACTATGAACTCAATGTACCGGTATAGACAAAACAATTTTACTCCAAAATATACATATAGTGTACAGCCCATTATGAACTTAACCTACCTGTATAGACGAAACAATTTTACTCTACAATATATATAGTGTGCAGTGCTTGGAATCAACTCTAATGTACCGGAATAGACAAAACTATAAACTATTACTGTATTTTTTCTTGTAATGAGGCCTGAGGGGCAGACAATATGCAACATCTTTCCAAGGCCTTCTAAATTATCCGGTGGCGTTTTTAGTTGGTTTACTTTCACTCTTATCTTCGTTGAATTCTTTTTTCACTGTCGTCCGGTCTCTTTATTCGGTGTTTTTTTTTTTAAATTCCGTTCATTTTTGAGACCTGAGGGGGTTTACCGGTCATCATTATTAACAATCACCTGATTGAGAAATCCGAGCTTTGTTGGAAATGAAGGCCGAGGATAAAAGCCCTTAGTCGAAAGTGTACGATTTAATTTGTCATCAAATTTCATCCGACAAAATTTCAACCTTGAATTGAACAGCTGACTTGTAAGGTACAACCACACTAAACTGCAATGTAGCACTTAATCTTCTACACTATCTTTATATATCTCTAGCATCTTTATTTGGATATTTTCTCGAATCTCATTACCTTAAATTGTGTGTTCACAATCTAATGCTTCATCCAATTCCATTCAAAAATAAATTTGAACCAACAGATGATTAAGTTACGTACCCCTACATTAGACATGGACATGTTATAATATGGTAAAATTTCATTTTACAGTATAATAATTTTTATAATAATTGTTTAAAAATTTCATGTTATAGACATAATTTGTTTTTGTAATAGACATGTTATAATACGGTAAAATTTCATACGGATTTCTTGTATTTGGGTACCTTAGCTAATCCTACATTCCCATCAATCTGTGACTCATAATTTTTTTTCTGAAATGTCGAGTGTTTCTCAAACGTTATTATCCTGATAACCATTGATCAAACATTGATCTCCTCCTACATTTTTACTTTGAATCATTAAAATTTAATATGCACTAGATTTCTAGCAATATCAATTGCCTAGACCTTGATCAATGTTGATCAACCTTCAGAATCTAACACTAATCTAAGATTGTCTCCTCCCATATATCAACTAGGTGACAAACAATAACAATTGCTCTAACCTCGATCAAACTTGATCAACCTCTATAACCATTGATTAAACACTGATCGGCGATCAGAAACAGTGTTAAAGAAGCTTTGATTGCAAGAGTGAATTGAAGCCAATGAAATAATGGAATTGCGCAAACCTTGTAATGGAATTAGTGGCTGAGGATGAATCCAGTCGGATTTCTAATCGAACGTCCTTGATGGACTGAAGCTGAGAGCTCTGTCACAGCTGATGGTTGCCTCTGTGCTAGATACCTTCAAAGAATGCCTGTGAGCTATAGGTACTCTTTCAACAAATCAACTACTTTTCTATGAGTTCTTTATTGAACAGTGTATCAGAATCTTCTTTTTTTCTGTCTTATCACTTCTTCTGTTGCAGAAGCTTGACTTATTCTTATTCTTCATCTGCTTGTTCTTTCCTCTTCTCCCTCTCGTCCTCCTCCTGCTCCTCCTCCTCTCCTCCTCAGCTTCCTCCTCCTCCTCCTCCTTCTCGAGGCTTCTCCTTCAAATCTGTCTTTCAGCTCCTTTTATTCTTATACTTCGTCTTCTTCTTTTTCTTGTTCGTCTACTGCTGAACTTGTTCATCACCCAGTAACTTACGCCATCTTACAACCGAATCCAGAAATGCGTTGCTAGCCAATCAGGAGAGAGAAGGCGGAGCTTGTTGAGGCGTGTCTGTAGGCGTGGTACATCACCCAGTACCTAGCGCGATCTCTTGGCACGATTCGTAACTAAAAAAGTTTCATTTTGCTGACAAATCACAGAGGTGTGAATGCAGGCGTGGTCGAAATCTGGCTCTTTTTCGTGATTGGTCTGTTTTACGCATCGATCTCTAACTAATACAACTATTACTAATATTGTATTAGAGATCGATGGTTGTACGTTAATCTGTCTTTATTGTAGAAAGTGATTGCAAGCCAATGTTTAGTAATTTTTCTTTTCCTTATTCTTCTTTTCCTTCTTTTTTTATTCCTCTTTTTGTCTTCTGTTTCTTCTTCCTCTTCTTCTTATGCTTCTCCTTCTTCTTTGTTTTTGTTCTTCTACTAACTACTCTTCTTTTACACAAGTTGTGAATCTCTGTTTCTCTCTCTTCTTCTTTTCGTTCTTATCTTCGATATTTTTCTTCTTCTCTCCCTTTCGTCTCCTGCTCCATTGCTGTTGTTTTATATATTTTCTTCATCTTCTCTCTCACAAGATCCTTTTTCTCTCTTTATACTCTTTTCTCCTCATCTCTTCCTCCTCTTCTTCTTCTTCTTCTTCTTCTTCTTCTTCTCTTCTTGTATTTTTCTTTCCACTAATCTTCTTGATCTAGCTCATCTCTTCTAGCTGCAATTCGGTGTATTATACAGTACACCTTTATCCAGGCCTTCACCACTTATCCTATACACTTCACTAAATTATCAAGTAGTAATTTGGTGTCGTGACTGCGCCATCTTCAGTTCACAGGAGTCGTGACTCCACAAATTGATCAGACTCGTGACTCTCGTGTTAGCAATGGTTTGGCAATGTGCTCAATATCATTCTAGTCTATTTATTCATCGAATTGTGAGCAGAATTATGCCCAACATTTGTGTTTTATTGCTGAATATTCCTCAATGGGTCTGAGATTCAGAGACTGTATAATCACAGTGTGGCCATTGGTGTGAAAGGGTCCATAACAGTGTGTTGGAACATTTTATTTTACCATACTTTTGCCAATATTTTGAATTCTGATATGGGCTTAAAGGCAAATTTGAACCCATTCACTCATTTGTCAAACTTTTTAAAAAGGAACGACATAAAAAATCACTTCTCTTACATATTTTTCTAGCTCTCAGATAGAACACAACCTATTATATTAGTGATTGTTACTCCAATACACGGAAAGATATTAACTGATTACATGCAGCAGTGGCAATCCAGCCTTTCACTTATTTGAGACATCAGTTTAAACTGAATGTTAACCTCAATTAATTCAGGTTTACTGACTCGAGTGTCTCAAGAGTCCGCTCTTTATAATGCACTAGTTCGTTTTAAGTTCAGTTGTTTCAAAATCTGCTCAGGTTAATCGTTGTATTTACAATCCATGTGGTAATAAGTACTCTCCTGATCATGTACTTGTCTGTTTTCAGTTCAGTTTTCCATCATTTGTTGCGGAACCTGCACAGTTTTATTGTTGTAATTACAATCTAATTCAAATTAGGTAATAAGTGAAGCTCATAAGTTTTCTTTTGAAGTATTCAATTATAGTATAGTAATTGAGTTGTGTATCCATTGTTTTTTTATAGTGTTTTATAGTATAGTGCTTCGGACGTTAGTGAATCTGATAGTTAGCTGTTCCTGTTTTACAGGTCTACTTAATTTTTACGAAAACAGTCCCATTTCTCAGTTCCGTTATCCGTCATTGATTCTCATTCTTTATTCCGTCATGTCTCAACACCATCACTGACAGTAAGTCTAGGCCTACACCGGTTAGTCAAGACAAGACAAGACGAGAGTAGTCACGTTTAGTCACAGTACTTCACATAGTTGCTTATGAAGCATCACACTTCGATTAGTCATTGCATCGGCGTGTGCTGCTTCATAAGCATCCATGTGAATTACTGTGACTAAACGTGACTAATCTCGTCTTGCCTTGTCTTGACTAACCGGTGTACGCCTAGCCTAATGCATCTTAAGTTCAGTTGTCCGTCTATGTTACAACATATCACTATCTCAGTAATGTATCTACCATCTGTTATTTGCTAAGTTTTCCGACAATGTGAAAGGTTGGCCAATTTTTAGCCAAACATTCACAACAGAAGATTGGCTGGAACTCAACTCAACTGGTTTTTTGATCAATAAGTAAACGTAGGTTGCCTGAAGAACTAGCATTTGATCATTTGTTGCTAGATTGTAGTAGTACAACACCTGTTGTAATAAGAGTCATGTTGTAACAGTTTTGAAGATTGATAATTCGATCTATTTGTTGTAAGAGATGTTGTAATAATAGCTTGAATTGTTATTGTAAGAGTTGAATTTTTCTGGACTCTTCTGTAAGGTGATGTATAAATTACCTGTATGAAGACGGGATCTGTATTGTGAAAGGCTAGCGAATTTCATAGGTTACGATTTTTTCCTGAATTCATTCATGGTTTTGACGTTCTTGTCGTCATCTAGGGCTAGTCTACTACGTGAATCTACTCTTTCTATCTATTATTTTAATTTTAGTTTCTCTACTTTCATTTAATTTTCCATTTTTCTTCACTCGTCTACTTCGCCTTCTCCTCCATCCATTGTACTTTTTGTTCGTATTCATCTTTACCTAAAAGAGCAAATTATTTTCCGTGCTTTTCACTCATTTTGTTAGTGTTGTTTCTCTTTATTCTCATTTATTTCTGTTCTTTTAAACTTCTCTCTTTGTCATCATCCATCGCTTCTCCTCCCCCTTCTTCTCTTCATCCTCCAACCATCCTACTCCTCCTCCGTCTGAAGTTTTTTCTTTTAAAATTTAGTAAAAAAGCTTGAAATCGTGCAGGGTACTGTAGTAGCTGATATATCTGATTCATTGTCAAGCCATCACCAGAGAGTATTCATGAAGAAAAATCACTTCTATTCCTTCTGTCCATAAGCTGATAATTTTTTTGATCAAATAGACTAGGTACTATTTCTACTGTTTTTCGTATTATATTTTTTGGTATGTCTTCCTCGTCTTTTTTCTTCTTCGGCCTCTCCTCCTTTTTCTTCTTCTTCCTCTTCTTCTCTTCTTTTCCCTTGTATGAAGAAACAGAACTACTTTCAGGTCTTGCGCATTAACACTTACTTGATGCAGTGGCACTACAACTTTAGTTTTGAGGAAAATTGCACTTAAAAATATTGTTCTTCTCAATCCAGTAAGTGAATAGTCCTGTAGTAAGTGATCGGTGGTCACGTGGTCTCGGGTTGCATGCAATCAGTGCTCCATAAAGTATTAATTATGCTTATTGATGCAAGTCGACTCATAGAACCGGATTGTTTTGATGCAAGATCCGACTTGAAGATTATGACAGGGTTGTCAGACTGCTTGTTACATTTTTGTAATTTTTTATTATTTGCTTTATTCCATTGCTGTAGGTTGGTTGAAATGGGGTCTTATTTTGTTGTGATTGTGTTGGTTTGTTCCTTTTCTTCTCCTTTTTTTAATATCGTTTGAGATTAATGTACCAACGACCGGAACTAGTATCTCATTTTTCTAATAAAGTTTTAGTAGTGGCAACATTAAGTCTTATTCCACAATACTTTATACGTCTACAAAGACCAACAAATTATCTAGTAACAAGAAAAATAAGTTTAAGAGCGCCTCACAAAATAATGAAATAATGACACCTCATAAGGATAGGCGTACACCAGTTGGTCAAGACAAGACAAGACGAGATTAGTAACCAGAGTAATTCATAGTTTGCTTGTTAAGTAACACACATCGATGCTATGCCTGGTGGTGTGCTGCCAGCTCACTATTGTGGCTCTAACCTGTTAAAAAGATGTTTAACTGATTTAAAACGTTGTAATATAAATCTTGTATGTAAAAAACATAAGTCCATACAAGTTTCTATTAAGTTAATATAAGTCATTGTGCAATTAAATGTCTGCACCCACTTTGTATGATTCCAGTTGAGGTTTGTCGAGATAGGCTTTGTTCTGATTTTCTATGGAATTTGAACAATTTCGTCTCTGATTAGTATGCCGGATAAGCGAGACTACTTTATCAACAAATTATCTTGTAACAGAAAAATAAAGTTGAATAGTTGCCTTACAAAATAATTGAATAACTTGCCTTAAATAAGAATTCCCCAATTCGCTAATAATTATTAATAATTAAAATACCTGAGATGAAGCTAGTAACTTTACAAAGCTAGTAGCCAGTAGCCTTACAAATAATGTCCTTAAATTGCTAATTATTAGTTTAAAATTCCCATGATTTTGAATGTATTGTTCTTGATAAGTATCCATATGTTACAAAGAAACATGAATGAGCGGTTATAAGCTATGGAAATTGTAATAATGGTTACTGGAGCTGTAATCACATTAATCTCTCAATTACCCGAGATAATTCAATTGTCGAACACAATGCAACATTATTTGACAACCTTTAATCATCGCTGGCAAATTATATAACAATGAAAGATAATTGTATGACTTCAACGTGAGCGCGACTCGGGTTGGTTAATTTCATTCAGAATATATTTTCATACCTCTGGGATAAGAACGTACAAATTCACATGGTAGTGGGAGCTTTTTTACAAGTTTCAAATTAAATTAATTTGGTTTCGGAAGCTATTTCAAATTTAAAAGTTTCAAATTAAAGTTTCTAAGTGATGATAAAAATTGTTAGAATAGTCCTATTTTACCTAGAAGTCTAACCGTCATTGATCTTCTCAACCAAGATGAAGGTCTGCTGTAAAAAAATGAAGCAACCTTATCTGACGAAATATTTCAAAATGGCGGGCACCAACAAGTGCCCAAGTTTATTTCAATTTAAAATTCCAAATGCCCGCGATTTGGTCGTAGTAAATACTGAATATTAATAAATTTAGTGAATTCGTACTAAATGTTTCCTATTTTTGCATGGTTATTCTTGTATATTTCTATTTCAAGTTTTAATTAGTTGCTATTTTGACTACCCGCAATCAAACTCATTTTAATTATTAATAATTGTAATAACATTCATTTTCAATCCAGTTGCCTTATCAAAATGAACCAGTTCTAAGTTCAGTTCATTCTATTGTCTGAATCTCTAAATCCTTACACTGAGTCAACACTTATATAAGGCATCTTTTATTATAAAACACTTTCGGCAAACAATTTTCAGCCGTCGGAGTTACCTTTGCTCTGGCGAACGCTGATTTATTGTTTGTGCAATTTGTGGTAGGTACGGTACGTGTTTACACGCTCAATACTCACTCAGGTGATGGATTGATGAAAATCGATTTATTGGCAATGTGTCCGTCTGTCTGTCGTCTTTACATAATAGAAATCTCGGTCAAGAAACTGACATATTTCGGGAAAATCAAGTTGAGAAGTGAGAAGTGAAGGACTGCTTTGAGATAAACTGGTTTAAATTTCCTTTGTAGTTGGTTAATTCTGCTAAGGCACCAGGGGCCTGTTCTATTAAAAAAATAAGTGAAAAATTCAGGAGAATCACTTCTAATACAGGAATTTCTGTATCATTCATATACCATCTCATACGTAAAATGAAACTTTATGAGTGAATCATCGTCCATATAGAAAGTACATTTTATCTAACCTCATGTTTATGTACGACTTGAATTCAAAGCTAATTCTAAACAAGATACGAGCCTATAAATCTTGTGTTCTGTAAGGAGTTTTTAAATTGTAGAATTACATTTTTAGGATAAAATTTTTAAATTTTAGACTTTCTGCATTTCTTGACTAGGCCTACTAAGTTTTGTGGAAAAATAAAGACAAATAAATAGATTATTGTCATCACAGTGTTCTAAAATGTCCACAATGTATAAGATTTATTATAATCCACTGTACATTATCAACATGACTGCATCATAGGGGATAAATTCTTATGAAATTTGATTATTATGAAAAGCTATACAGTAATAATAATTCTTTGTCATTATCATTGTTGTATACAGTGTAACACTTTGTATTGTTGTAAATATGTTTAATTGTTGAATAAATGAAATTTAAATTTGAATTTATTAGTCCAGGTGCCTTAGAGCTTAGCGATTTGAAGCAACCATACTTCTACTCCCGAAGGGCCTTTCGTACCATTGAAATTGAAATACTTACTTTTTTAAGTTAAGGACCTTACCATATATTATTTATCAAGACTTGTTGATGAAGAGTCCTTGAATTACCTTGGAAGGGAAGTAGAGAGGTAGCATAAATAGATTTTATAGTATATTCAGAGATAATCCATTCTCATTTTTGCTTCTGCATTTATAGGCCAAAAAATAACATAAAAAACTGTCAAACACGTGTAAAACTAATTCAGCAAATACAGCCTCGTCACGTAAACACACACATAGATATGATTAGAATCCATACATATTTGGTTACACTCTTATAATGTTTCGAAATCTATTTTCAAGTTGTTATTTCAAATGCAATGAGAAACATGTTAATAGCCTACCATTAGACTACATTTCTGTCGAGTTCTGGTTCTGTCTTGTTATTTTAGAATAATAATGCTTTTTGATTGTGTGATAAAGTAAGCCTAGTGTTAATGCATTTTGAATTGTCTTGTCTGGTCTGTCTCATCAAGTCACATCAGCTTTCTATGTTACTTACATCTTTTTATTATAATTCTTATTTATCTTCTATCATCTTCTTCTTCTTCTTCTTCTTCTTCTTCTTCTTCTTCTTCTTCTTCTTCTCCTCCTCCTCCTTCTTCTTCTTCTTCTTCTTCTTCTTCTTCTTCTTCTTCTTCTTCTTCTTCTCTTCTTCTTCTTCTTCTTCTTCTCTTCTTTTCTTCCTCTCTTCTTTTTCTTGTTCTTCTCTCATTTCTCTTCCTCCTCCTCCTCCTCCTCCTCTTCGCTTCTCATTCCTCCTCTTCTTCACTCTTCTGATTCACTGCTTCTTATAATAATATTATTAAGTTAGTACTGCACTGCGCTATTGCAACTGTGCTCGCTTCACGCCTTCCTCTCTACTAAATTATCATCATAATAATACAGTAGTATACTTATAAATGGCTGTAGCGATTAGTTCTCTATCGTAAACAAACTTGATTCAATTAGCATCAGTTCTGGTTGTTGAACGCATTGAATAATTTCAGTTTAATTTTATTCTTATTATGATCACGTAAAATAATAGAATATCCATTGAAGAGTATCAGGCCATTGCCTAAACGCTTTTAATTTCAGGCACTATAATTTGCCCAAATATTTTGATCCGAATATTGGTTGTGTTGTATATCGTCCGTTGAAAGATGGTGTTTAGGTGGATTCCGAACTACTGGATTAGAATAACTTTATTCATGTAAAATTAATTTAAACGCAATAAATTCAATCACAGATGAAGAGGAATTCAAGCTAAAAGCTTATGTAGGCATCATCACAAAAAAACTATTATTTTTTGCCATCGGACTCTACGGTCATCAACGGTCATCAGCAACGTAAAGAAATAATATCTCTCCATCTATCTATCTAATGCCACCAGCCAACTTAAATAATAAGTATCACTGTATATATATCGAAGATTTAGAACATGATTTCTTATTATCATAGACTAACCAAACAGTGGATATATCTAACATTAGTTTGTGGGCGCTTGTTTACCGGAAATTTCCTAGTTCGTGTAGATGATCACTTACAAGTAGAAGATAAAAAGAGTGAGAAGAAGCAGAAGAAGAAAAGTAGGAAGAATGCGAAAAAAGAAGGAATTCCCAATGAGAACTGGTTTTCTGGTACACAAGTAATGGCAAGTTCAACTACTAACTATGTCGGCGAGATTCAATGTAAGCGGGAAATACGCTCCTCATCTCATCTCATTGAGAACGCAAGGCAGACTGGGCCGCCAATAATAAGGTAAATGTGAAACCCACAAACAACATTGACATTATAAAAAACGACTACATAAAAAAAGTGGACAGGAAGTAGATTTTTTCGTCATTCAACATAGACAATTCAGTTATAGACAATGTCAAATCGTGTACTCTTGTAATGAATGCTAGACTAAATTTTGTATGAACATTTCCTTCAATACATTGATTGAGTGTAAAATTTCAATCAAATGTCATTCACCCCTCTTATTGAACTTGTAAAAATGCTGATTAAGACTACATTTTAAATTTCAACAACGAATTGACTTGTATTTGGTTGATGGATCATATTTGCTGAATTCGTAAATGCAAACTATACATTTTTCTCTATTTGTATTCAAGGTATTGAAGACAGTTTCAATATTCACGTGCCGTAGAATTTCCTGTAAAATCTGAGAACAGTCTGCCAAAATATAACCTGTGATAAATTTCAGGAAGTTGAAAACTGTGCCAGAATAATCGCTGACCTTCTAGTCTGGAAGATAACAGATTGATAGAATCTTGGAATGACTTCCTCTTTGTTGAATTTGTCTTCTTCTTCCAATCCTTCCCCCTCTTTATTCCAATTCTCATTTATTATTTTTTCCCCTAATTATTTTGTTATTTATATATCAACGTTATCACCTCTTCTAGATTATTCTTTTTATTCATCTTCTTCTACTCTTCATCTCCTCCTATCCTCTTATTGGACCTTCTTTTATTCTTTTTATCCTCTTTAGATTCTTATTTTATTCATCTTCTTATTCATCTTCTTATTCATCTTCTTATTCATCTTCATTATTTATCTTCATCTCCTCCTGTTGGATATTTCTGTATCTACTCTTTAAAAGTTTGCTTCTTATTTGTTCAAACGTAATTTCTGTTGAATATCAATGAAGAAGGTGTAGAAAGCATGTATAATATCATTTGTAATTCCTCTCTAGTTTAAGCTCTCTTGGATTTTGTATTGACATCTGATAGATAATTTCAATTATCATCAAGTGCCATCATTTGTTAGCTCAATATTGCCAAAATTTATAACATTAAGGGCCGGTTCATGAGCTCGGTATTTAGCCAAGTCCTAGACTAAAACGGGTGGCTACCGTAGCATCGACAAACGTTTGTCTCGACAGGTTAGTGGGTTAGCAGCATAGAGAGCCCTTAGTATAGCAGGATTAACCTACTAACTTGTCAAGGCTAACGTTTCTCGATGCTACGATAGCCACCCTTTTTAGTCTGGACTTGGCTAAATCCCGAGCTCATGAACCGGCCCAAACTGTTATTGTTCTTCTAATTTTATTTGTACTGTTATCATGAAAAAAATTGATGTCAAAAAAAACTCCCATTTGCGGTCAAACAGACGTCGAGAGTCAACTCAACAAAAGTCAAGCCATTTCAATGGATCTGATGCCTCTAGTTCAGCCTAATTGAGATTCAAAGCATCGACTCCTGGCCAGTAGACGAGACAGGAGTATCTTCAATAACATGTACAAAGGTCATAATATACAAGATAGCATAGGCTCTTTTGGCTACTTTTCAAGCATTCTTCACAAACCTTGGATGTTGCTTGTAGTACTTGATTGTTGAGTGCCAAATAAAAGCATGGTTATTATAGACCAATCACAGTTGGGTATCGCGCTACAGGTGTTACTTTGCAAGGTTGGAAACATATAGCAGGATTCTTTTAAATTGTCAGAAAACAGCTGATTGATGTACGCTCGTTTACTAACGTTAAATCAGCTGTTTTCTGACAAGTTAAAAGAATCCTGCTATATGAACACGATCATTCCCCATTTTCACACTTGGGCGAAGTTTTGTGCGGTCTATGCTTAAAAGCATATGCATGGAACATGCTTAAAAATCGACCAAGTGTGGACATAGGGATTTTACAATTATAAATGGACAATTTGAATTAATGTTTTCTAAAATTTTATGAAACAGGTCCCCGATCTTATATTACAGAATTGAATCAATGGAATGAGGCTCGTTATAGCTAGCATGCCAGTTTCCCATAAAGAAGGACTGACACGCTCTCTGTTTGATGTTGAGTAGTCTGAGAAACACTTTAATTTCAACCGACAATAACACTGAATACAGATGCCATCCAATGTCTTTTCTTCAGTTTTTTGCATGTGCCAACTGCCAAGTGGTCATTAATGAACTTCAGATTCACAAAACGATCGAAGTGGGTGCCGCTAAAACTCTTGTTCATCAGCAAAAGTTGACATTTCAAGCACTTTAGAATTGACTGACAATTTTATGTATATAGTTATGTATATAGTTTATGTATATGTATATTTACATGTATATAGTTACTGCATTAGCATTACAACAAAACTGCATACGATAACTCATTGAAATATTGTATATTTATCATGAACTTCAAAATATTTGGTGCGATTGAAAGCATTGTTCAATCGTCCATGTTGCTCTAAATTTATTATATTTAGAATAATATTGTGAGTGCTTCTATTAGTGCAAATTAATTAGGCAATATAGATGCAACATACAACGTAATTGGTACCTTCCATTGGTCAGTAACGAATATAAAGAGTTTTTCAACATTTCAGATTGAGTTTTACAGCCAATATAAGTATTATTTTCCTAATACTAATTTTTTTTCTAAACCTTGCTGCAGAAATATTTTACTTGATTATTCAAAACTTTGCACGGAGAGTATTACCACCCCATTCTTTCCTCTTCATTTATTTGTTTAGTTCACTCTCAAAACTTGCTGTACAGGTGCCGCCCCATCGCTTTTTGGATGCATCTTTGATACATCCTCCTAGTCTTGATTTGGTTAGTGTAAGTTGATTAATTTATTTGTGGTTGGTATGTATAGAATCAAAGTATTAATTCAAACAGTCTTCAACTAATTATTTCACATAATTTGTTATTGATCGATGTAACTTTCAGAATATACAAATTAAATTTAAGGAAATTTTTCTTAAAAACGATTATTCGAGAATGGGCTATGATTTAAACGTTGTAGCAGAATGCCGCTCTTTTGGTTAATTTCTTTATATTTGCACACATGGGAAATGCGCCCGTATGGCTTGAAATCTTCTATTCCCAATACTTTCTTCTCATGCAGACCGGACGTTGATATTAAATTTCTGTACAGTGTTGAGGATATTTTCAAGACAATTATTAATTCTAATCCAAGTATTTCTCCATAACAATTGAAGCGTGAACCATTCTTTCCTCCTGTATGCTTTCAATCTTTGTCATAATATTTTGTCTTTTACATCTGATATTTTCATCTATGGATTTTTTTATACAATTGAGTAGAATTATTACATAAGCTTAGTTACCGTACTTTTACTTGACTGAGAGATTAGTTCTACAATCTACTAGTGTCCCAAAAAATAAGGATTTCAGTAAAACCACTAGTATTCTGACAAGCAATACAGAATTAGAAACTATTTACATTGACATTATAAAATAATGTATTGTTTGTACATAGAATCAATAGTATTCAATTTATTTAATAACTTTATCAAGTATTGAATATGAATTTTACAATACAACAAAGTAGAAAAACTCTCGAGTTTTAATCTCAAAAATATTTCAAAATAATTTTTGTGATATCTTTCGTAATATACTGTACCTGTTAATTCAATGGTTGTGGTACAAATATTTTGAGATAGAAAAGCTTAAAACTATTGTAGTAAAAGAAATCTGTTTATTATTCAGAAATATTAATTTCAAATGAACAATTTGACTAAACAAAATGCAGTCGACATAGTTATCAAATCGCGTTGTTACCTATTATTTTGCAGGAAAAAATAATGTAAATAAGGAGATAATTTTATAAGTATGAGAGATTGAAATGGTCAAAAGCTTAGATCGATCCTTGAATATAACATTTTTGTTAAACTATAAAATAAGCATTAGAATAAATTTTACTTTCTAATTCTATCTATTATTATTGATCACCACTTTTCAAATGCATATTATGTAAATTTGTTTTCATGTCGAAAGATTATTATTAGATTAGACCCGTGTCATATGGGGATATGCACTCTCCTCAGAAGCACTTGTGGTGCTATGTGCGTCCCTATGGGGATGTCCTCATATGGACGTAGCTGTTTTATAGCTGGAATCGTTAATATTTGGCTTCTGGAAGTATAATAAACTCATTTTTTATCGAAATCGGCAAAAATATCCTCCATAAGTGTTTTTCCAGACTGATTTGCCAAGTTGGGGGTATAGAACCGCCAGGGCTGCCGCTGAGTTAAGCAGTTTTATCTCTTCAAAAAGAGAGACGAAAATGGTCCATATGGGGAGATGAGCTGTGATTGGCTCATTTGAATTCTAGAGAGAATAATTGTGTGTCAATGGTCACTTGTGAGACTGCGAACTGGCAACAGCGCCTCGCTGTTGCCAAGTTGACAATCTCATAACTCCTAGCGTCCAGGTCCAGTGCCTGTGTCTGTCTAATATGCTTTACAACTTTGAAGACCTAGAGACCGATATTAAAGATTTTGATAATGGGGTTTCGTGGGATTGATTCGATTTTGGCTGAAACCGTCAGGAAAAATCTGACGTTTCGAAAAAGACTCCCCCTTTTTTTTAAACCGCGAAAAACCCCCCTTATTTTTGTGAAATATTAAATTTTATTTATTGCTTAAAATTGAAGAGGAAAGGATTCTTTACAGGTTTGCATTGTTGTTTTATTTTGGGCGATTTTCAGGTACAGGGGGGGAAGGTAAAAAATGAACTTTCTATTCTTTGCGATATTTGAAAAATTTCAAATGCCACTCGATTCAGTTTTTCAAGGAGATTTTTTTCGTTTTTTGAACTCTTCTCTATTTTGAATAGATACAGGGTGGTGCGCGAAATAGTGGTCAATTATTGAGAATCTGAGTCTAAAGGAAAATTTCGGTTTTCTCGACCGGAAATGGTAAAAGAAAGTGAGTAGATGACGTTTTTGAAACTTGAACTTTTCGGGTGGGGTAAGTGCGTCTAGGGGTGAAAATTCTCGACTTTTTAAATATTCGAATTTTTGGAAAATTCTTTTGTCCATTGGATAGAGCGTCGAAATCTTGTGGAGAGTTTATGGGGGAAACGTTTTGCGTATGAAAATTTGAGCCGCCATATTGGAAAAAGGCCTCTTCTATATAAATTATTGATTACAAATTTTTTGAAAGTTTTTGTACTTTATCACTTTTAGGTGAAATTTAACTACATTTGAATTAGATTATGAAAAAATCACGTTTCTCGGTTCAAAATGGCGGAATCTAGAGGGGGGTTTGATAGGGGGGTAAATCAAAATATTGATATTTTCGAAAAATGAATTTTTGCATCGGATACGGCTCCAAAAACTGTGTTGAACACTGTTTGATTTAATTCTTTAAAATCACGCGACAAAGAGTTGGGGTTGAAAATCTATTTTCATGAAAGTCTAGGGCACAGTGTAAAATAAACTTTATTGTTTGATGCAAATTTCGACTTTTTCTGAAGGGATGAGGTGAGCAGTGATTTACTCGTTATGAAGATGCAAAAGAAAGCCAAGAACTGTTTTCTGGGTACGGTATATTATATAGCACCCCTAAGTCACTAGAGGAAACAATGTTCAAAAGGCTTGAAATTAGGAAAATTCAATGATCAAAGCCTGTAAAACATGGTAAAATCTTAAAATGGGCGAGCAGAAGCGAGCCTGTGGGTCACTGTGACTCACTAGTTGGAACCAGGGGCGCAGCTGGTAAAGCAAGCGTCACACTTTTTAATGTTGGATACACCAAATATAGTTGTAATAGTTATAGGTTTTATTGGAAAATAAATAATTATTTATCTAAAAGAATATATAATCATACACCATACAACTATCCTATGATTAATGTTAGCCTCAAATGGTCAGCTGTTCGGACATCGAACTTTCTGACAAAAACGTTTTTAGTGAGTGGTAAAACCCCAAGTTCAAACTAAAAATTGGTTCAATCGACGTTGGAGAAACCGGCCCTAATAATGCTAGCCATTGCTGTACTCTCAACTATCCAACTTGATAGTAGGTTCATCCGATTTTGAATACAAACAAATGCCACAAATCATTCTCATTATTCTCATTATGCCACATATCTCATTAAATTTTCTGCATTTGTCGAATTTAAATAATTTATAGACAAATTGAAAATTTTCAAACAATAATCACAGCTTCCAAGTCTTCCATGTGATACCTGTTGTTAAGCCTGTAGGAGCAAAGCTCAACAGCTATTCCAATTATTTTAAAACAGCACTACAGCACAAACAGCACTAACTCATGAAGCTTATGCAACATTTTCAAATTTACCATTTTCTAACCATTGTACGGACCCAACGGGGGTTCTATTCACCTGCGAGCGCCGCAAAGCGCGAGTAAACAATTTGTATTTTACAAAACAAATATGGTAGCCTACAGCTATCTAGTTGAATTGAAACTGGATGGTAAGAAAACAGGTAAGTTTTATTTTTATAAGCCTCAAATCTTGTACAATATTTAAAAAACATTACTTATCTTTTATCTCTAATTTTGAAGAATTCAAAGCAATTTGAAAATACTTTTGAAGACTTATTAAGTCTCATTAAAGATTCCACAAGATTTCAATAGATTTTACACTTGTTTGAAAAATCTGCATGGAGTATTTTGGTTGTATCGATCATAGTTTTTCAAATATAGTTGTTAAATATTTATCTAACGTAGCATCAGAATCCTGACGTATGATAACCCTATCCCGGAGGTGGAAGGCTAGGAGTTAACTGAAGGAGGATAACACAATTCTAATATAATTATGATACAAAAGGTCGAATATTACTACTACTAAAAGGTGACAATTGAGTTAGTCCCATATTGGGCGGAGGTTGGATATGTCATTTCTCCTACCAGATTTGAATATAGGAGTAACCCTGCCAATTTTCCATCTGGAGGGAATACCGAGGATCTCAAGGACAGATCAAAATGATCTTCGGAGAGACCCAAAATTTTAGCACAACCCTTACATGAAGAAATATTATCTGGTCCACAACCAGTACAAAGTCTCAAATCACCTATTGCTGCAATTATGGCTCTCAAATCAACAAAACTGATTGAGAGAGAAGGTACATTCAGTCTACTGTCTAGGTTCACCTCATTGTCAACATCCAACTGCGACTCATCAGAAAATACTGAAGAAAAATACTGAGCAAAACCATTAGGCAAATCATGAAGTCCAAAGATCTGATCACCCCAATGCATACCCTCCTGTGTAGAACTGTTAGCTCTTCTTGCATTGACAAATCCCCAGAAGCTCTTAGCATCGCTCTTAATATTAGTCTCAACCCTATCTAAATAATTATGATATTCATGAGCAATAAATTGCTTAACCTGACTTCGCAATCTTTTGAATTGCTCATTGTGATATAGAGAGAAGTGCTGCTTCATAGCGCATCTGTCCATCCTCTTCAACAGCCGAATTATTTCAGCATTGAACCAAGGTTGATACTTAGTACCCCCAGGCCTGACCATCCTCTTTGGAATACAATTGTCAAAGCACTCATAAATGAAGGTATAAAATAAATCCACAGCCTCATCTACTTTACTTATATCTACTTTACGATAGGCTCTCAACTGATAATAAAGCAGGAGATAGTCAGCCCTCCTAAAGTCAAACAGTTCAATGCAATTCAACTGAGAATTATCAGTGGACCATACCTGTACTGTGACAACAAGAGAAGGATAATGAGCGTCCTCAGGAACCAGGGAACAATCACTTTGCTCAACCCTGATATCAACATTAGAAAATACTAGGCCCAGAATACGATCATTACAATTAGAACTGAGTTACAGAGAGCCAGATCATAGAAGCCTACAAAGAAGCCAGTTTCCTAGCAGAAGGAGAGCCCAATTCCAAACGATATCTATCATTATTAATCTCAGGTAGGTTGACTTCGTAGATTTACGTATCCTATGAGCATACTTCCCAGTACATATATATTATATAAACTATAAATTATAAACAGCTATAATTCCCTATAAACTGTACATCAATATTAATATTTGCCAAAAAAAGAACATTTTACAAAATTAAATATTTACATACAAAATAAATACTAAAATAAATATTGAAAATTAGGTAAGATAGAGTGAAAAATTATCTGATTTCAAAATATCCCTTGTCCTGTTTCATTGATCATAAAACAAATAGCTTGAATAAAATAAAATCTTAGTAATAAACATCATAATATTATTATTAGAAACAAAAATCCAAAAAAGCTATGTAATATACGATTCTATGCAATAATTCATGCATTCATATCAGTTGGACTGCCACATCTAATAATTCCTCCCAATAAAATTCGTAACCTTTACCACTGTAAATTAATCCTGTCAATTGTAAACATAATTTTTGTCATTTGAATAATTCATCCACAGTCTAATAATTTTTAATCAATAATTATAATTATAAATTATAATTTCGTCAATTTTTAATAAATCATAATCACTATCCCTCTAATATTTTTACACCTCATTCAAGGTCTCAACTTTCTTATAATTTTCAGTTTGTGGTACACAATATCTATGATTAGTTAGTGTTGATTTCAAGGATATTATTTACAAATAAAGAATAATCTAATCTAAACTTTCTAACCTTTTTAGCCGCAAATTTCTGAATTATGCTATCAAAGAAATCATTGAAACCCTTTCGTGTTCAATTGAGATGATAATCAGTTTTGTGAGTATTTTCTGTTGCATAGCATTCCTCAAATAGGTTTTTATGAGCTTCAATTCTCTGAAACTCCTCTCTCCAGTTGCTACAGACACTGGAAAAGTAACAAAAATTCAAATATGTTAGGGTAAAATATCCTTCTCTCATATCCCCATAATTCATCTCTCATATCCCTTAACTCCCCTCTAATATCCTCACCATTCCTTCTCTCATAGCCTCATACTTCCTTCTCTAATATCCCCATAATTCCCTTCTCTCATATCCCCATACTTCCTTCTCTCATATCCCCATAATTCCCTTCTCTCATCTCCCCCTAATTCCCCTCTCTCATATCCCCATAATTCCCTCTCTCATATCTCCATAATTCCCTTCACTCTTATCCCCATACATCCATTCTCTTATATCCTTACATAATTCCCTCTCTCATATCCCCATAAATTCTCTCTCTTGACGACCGTTATATCCCCATACGGCCAAAAATATTGAAATTTCAAACGCAAAATCGCGAGAAATCTGATTCCTCATATTTTTTGTTCAATATTCTTCCTTTGAAAACTGATAAGTGGTTTAATAAGCGAGTTCCAAGTGACCCAGGGATCAATATCGCCATAAAGTACGCGGCGTTGACGGTGAGAACGAAATAGGAATAATGAGAAGAGAAGAAGAAGGAGAGGAGGAAAAGGAAGAGGAAAGGAAGAGAAGAAAGAAGAAGAAGAGAAGAAGAAGAAGAAGAAGAAGAGAGAGAATTAAAGAGAAGAAGAAGTGAGAAAGAAGAAGAAGAAAGAAGAAGAGAGAAAGAGAAGAAGAAGAAGAAGAAGAAGAAGAAGGGAGGAGGAAGGAAGAAGGTATTCAATAAGCAGGACATACTATTTAAGTTTCAATTCAATAACGCTTCCCATATTATGTGAAAAGCATTGCCATTTTCGCTTGTAGCTGATAATGCAGGCTACACATTACGCGGCACGGACCGAATCGATTGAGGGGTTCCCGTCAGGCTGTAATGTGTAGCCTAGCTGAACGAGATTTGTTTTGATTAATTGAGCTGATCAAAGAAGTCAGCAACTCTTTATTGGTCAGTGGCAGAACTGCGGACCGGCGACGATTTGTTTTGGTTTGACGCTGACTCATTTCCAGAATAAAATGGTAAAATTTCAGATATCTGAATTTTCAAATTGTATGATACTCTACTCGCTTTGCTGAGATTGGATCATCTTGAATTTTTCTCTATCATTAAATTTATGCTTTCTATAAAATATTTGAATTCTGATGTGATAGAAGGCTGTATTACAGGAGTGTGGAATGTTTCTCGTTTTTCAGTTTTAATAATGAATTAATACATTAATTTATGAGATTCCTATATAATATGATTTATAATATGTATAATCCTCCTCTTATTCTTTCTCGACCTATATATGTAAACGTATATACATACATATGTTTAATTGTATAATGGATTCATATTGTAGACTTCCCATTGTTGATATGCTATGGAAATAAGAAATTAATGCATTCCACACGTAATTTTTCTATAAACTGTTGAAAGTTCTTTGAATGTCATTATTTTCAAACGGAAAGAGGCATTTTTAATGCTGACTTGCTCTTTGATGCTTGGTAATAATTATACCTCCCATCCATGTCAGTGAAGGCTCCCCCCTTCCCCCACTCCATGGTAAACTTGGTTCGATGCTTTTCATAATTACGATTCCAAGTATTACTGTAATACAACATTGTTCACTAGATTATAGAAAGTAGACACTATCGCGTTTCTTTCCTGCTGAGCTATTTCAAATTATCTCATAGATAATAAAACTATAAATATAGGAACTAATAGAGTAGTTTGTAAATTAATATAATGTGTATAATACCTTATCACTGCATCCAAATTTTATGAAAATGTTTTTTTAGAGTATGAAGTATGAAGAATACAACAGTCTAGGTATTTTCAAGTTGTAAAATTTAATTTCCTTAATTATAAGTTTTTTTTTTTTAATTTGTTGATAATTAGGACCTTTAGGCTAAACTTGAGGTCGCTGAAAACGAATCTGTAATCAGAATTTGTCTATCATGTCAAATCGCAATCTGATAATTGTCATCGCAATCTTGCTGTGAGAAATTTCCGAGAAATTTTGCTGACTCGAGTTCAAGAGAACTGGAGTTGGTCCGAGAGAGGCTACACATTACAAAACTACAACCTGGACGGGAACTCCCACGTCGATTTGGTCCAGGCTCTTGGTCGGTCCGTATATGTGTAGCCTGTATAAAGGATCCTAGAAAGCTAAGAATTATTTGTGTCAGTAAGCACGGTGCTTTAAGTATTGGAGTTTTGAAATGCTTTGACAGAAGTCTCAATAAGTTCCACACTCATTAAGTGAAGGTTGGCTAACGTGTTACGGTACTTAAGTTTCTATGTGGCCTCAAGTGGCGTTTAAAAGTACCTAGGTACTGTATTGGTTTAACATCATGTTTATTTTTCCTAAAGAGAGATGAGCCGCGTTCACGTTAACCAATGGAGTTATTTAGAAGCCAAAGTGAAAAACATTGTCAATGAATACTTTTATCTTTGCCGTTATCTTGTTTTCGTACGCGAAAGGGTTGTTGTTTTGTTCTTTCAATGTTTGATTGCTTTTCAATGGAATACGTAGAAGTTAGTATGACAGACAGGAGAAAGAGAAAAAAGAATGGTATGGAGGAGGAAGGGAAGTAGAAGAGGATGTGGAAGGAGGAAGAGGAAAGAAGATGGAGAAAGAGGAGGAGGAGATGGAAAGGAGTGGAATGGAGCATAGTGAATGGAGGGAAGAAGAAAACATGGGAGAATGAGTAGAAGAAGGAAAAGGGAGAGGATTTGGTGAAAGAAAATGAGAAGAAGGAGTAGGAGAAGAAGTCGAGGAAGAAGCAGAAAAGAGTTGATGATGATTGGGAGGAGGAGAAGGAGGAGGAGGAGGAGTACAAGAATAAAAGAAAAAGGGATGATGTGGAATGAGAAGAAGAAGAAGAAGAAGAAGAAGAAGAAGAAGAGAAGAAGAAGAATAAAAGGATGAGGAGAACAAGAGTATAGAAGAGAAGAAGAAGAAGAAGAAGAAAGAAGAAGAGAGAGAAGAAGAAGGATAAGAAGAAGAAGAAGAAGAAGAAGAAGAAGAAAAGTAGGAGGGGGAAGAAATGAAAGGATGAGGAGAACAAGGTTACGGAAACGAGAAGTAGAAACTAGAAAAAGTAGGAAGAAATGCAAAGAAAATATACGAAAAGCAGAAGAGATTATGTAAAAAAGAAGAAGAAACGTTGTAGAACTACATACTAGAGTATGCAATGGAGAAAGAGAAAAAGGAATTGAAAACATGAGCACTGGAGGTGAAGACAGAAGAGAGAGAGAGAAGATAAAGAAAAAGAAGAAGAAGAAGAACTCTAAAATTCTAAAATACGATGGGGAAGGAGGAGAAGATAATGAATGAAAAATAGGTAGAACAAGGGGAGGAAGAGGAGGTGTAAGAAGTAGAAGAAGATGGAGATAGTGGTAAAGAAAGAGCAGTAGCTGAAGAAGAAGAAGAAGAGGAGGGAGAAGAAGAAAAAGTCATTCATTATGCTAGCGGTGATGCGAATTGGCACATCGTTTAACATTTAACCTACTAAGACCAAGGTCATTCGTTCGATGTCTCTCTGCTTTAAAGGACAAATATTTCAAGTGATAGAAAGAAGTGTGGTGACATTCGACTATTATTTATGACACTTCAATCAAATTAAATAGATGAATTCATTCTTTGTTTGCACATACGACTCTATCATGAGAGTTACAGAATATGAAATAGAGTTGAAAAATGAAGAAAATAAAAATAGAACCAGTTTATACAGTATTTAAGGATCCTCCTGTAATAGGATCCTAGTACAAGTTAGCATATTAGTGAATTCATTATATCTTTGCATATTCTATAAAAAAGTAGAACGACTCTATTATGAGAGTTACAGAATATAAAGTAGGGTTGAAAAATGAAAAATAAAAATTGAAATAGTTTATCTTTTAAAGGATCCTCCTTTAACAGAATCCTCGTACAAGTTAGCATCTTTTAGCAATTTCACTTCTAAACTTCTATTATAGTTTGCACTGTTAATGTCCATATTTTACCAAACATTTAAAACGAATTCATTTTTTAAATTAGAGAGTATGAAATAGTTGAAGTATTTAAAAAACGTTTATCTTCCAGGATCCCTCTTACATGTTCACATATTTTTTGTTCAATTATATTTCTTCGTTGACTTTGCTATGGCCCCTGGATTGGGAATTAATTTATTATTTTCAAAACAACATGATATTTTATCATGTTTTTCAAAGTGTAAGACTCCATCGTATAAGGCTAGGCGTACACCGGTTAGTCAAGACAAGACTAGATTAGTCACGTTTAGTCACAGTACTTTACATAGTTGCTTATGAAGCAAGACACACCGATTAGTCATTGCATCAGTGTGTGCTGCTTCGTAAGGAACTATGTAAATTACTGTGACTAAACGTGACTAATCTCGTCTTGTCTTGTCTTGACTAACCGGTGTACGCCTAGCCTTAGACTCGTATAAGACTCCATCCACTATACAATATTAACATAAAAACATACTGACTGAAACATAGTGGATGAATTCTTATACTCTTTAATCATTGTAAAAAGCTGAAATAAGGTAGATTATTTTCAATCCAGGTGCCTTAGCTAACTGAACTCTCTGTCCTTTTTGTTGCCCTAATTTCAGCTTCAAGCCATCATGATTCATAATAGCCATTTCGTTTCACATTGCACTTGTATTATTTTCGCCACACAGCTTCGACCAATCACAAGCGAGTATCTAGCTGTTGTAGTACACGCCCATTCTCAGTTCTCATTGGCTGGCGTGGATGGAACAGAGTGGGGGGAGGTTATTCAAAATGGAAGCCAGCATTGTTAGACGTCTCAGTTAGTGGAAAGGCCATGATTAGACTTGATTATTAAACTGAGCTTATTTAACTGGAATTTTATCGAATAATATAGAAATTAAGCTTTATTCACTTGGGTCTGATGAGATAATCTGTCTGAAAGTGCTTTGATAAAGTTTTTTGTAACAGTATTGGAATATTTTTATATATTTTTTTATTGGGAGATTTTTATATTTTTATTTTTGTGTACAACTACCGCTGGTTGTAATGAATAAATAAAAGACCTCTATGAGTACAAAATTCTACATTCATAATTATAAATTTTTTAGATAATTTTATAAAATATTGTTGGCTATTTTCCTCATCGTATACATCCTTGCAGAGGATCAATACAGATTATCTTAGCCTATCACAATAGTATTATTAATATATTCAGCTTTGTTATGATGTTCTTATCAGTTTATTATGATATTCTTTATTCCATTGAAATAATTAGATAATATTCAATCAACCTCGGTTATAGTAGTTTTATTTGAATTTTTATTTTTGTTATGATGCTTTCGTCAGTTAATATGATAATCTCTATTTCATTGGAATAATTAGACTATGTTTTAACAGCCTCGGGTATCTCTTTTTGTGAGAAGTAACTAATTATTCATGATAACAAAGGAGAAATATGTAAGAGTAAGTCTATCTCAAATCCTGGTGTAAACAAATAAGTTAAGAATCCAGAGATTGCAAAACAACATGCCTGTGAACTCTCAAAAACTGACAAGAGCTTTCGCCTTCTCCAGTGCGTTTGAAGTACTCAATTAAGAGACTTCAAGTCGCACTTGAGTAATGTCATTAGCTTACTAGTGTACATTTGAGTGTTGTACTGGGGTTTTTGCTTGGGAGTTTCTTGGGGAAGTGGCCTCTCTACTACTTTGTTGCCATGTACTATTCATACTAGTCTTTTTATTTGTAAATTTTTGGTGATGTTGTGGTCCTTATGATGAAAAACAATTGTTTGAAATTGTTGTAAGAAGAATTTAAATAGCTCATAACAACAGCCATGGGTCAAGTTATTCCTCACGAACTATACTGTGTTTTTTATTCTACTTTTTTATAATCTATTAGTAATCTACTCCTTTATGGAAATTGATTGACATTTGACTTATTTAACTATTTATTGACATTCTTTCAATTATTCCATTCAAACAGAGCAAATAACTTGCAGTTCTTGCACTTGAGCTTTGCAGTAGTGGCTTGTATTTCTCAATAAAGTACAGTAGTTGCATTTCGCAATGCTTCAAGTCTGCCTGTCTGCTGTCAAGTATTGCCATCGCAAGAAGTACTTGCTAAGTTTCGCTAAGTCCCCTCCAAAGTTGTAATTTGGCTGTAATAATTTTGGCTTTGTTTTGACCTACTTATCAATTATTATTATTTACATAAATGTATCCTACTCAGTTTCAGAGAATAAGTATTTCAAGATTTCAAGCTTTTATTTTCTTCTTGGATTTCGTTTTGTTAGAAATTTTCTTCTTCTTTTCTACTACTACTACTACTACTACTCACTACTACTACTCTTCTCTCTACTCCTCTTTCTCTCTCGATTATCTCAATCTAAATCTTCTCTCTCTCTCTCTCTATCTCACTCTGTCTCCACATAAAGAGCAATAATCTCTTTCACCTTTTCATTCTCATTATCTAATATCCTCCTTCGTTTCAACATTTTTGAAACTTCGAAATCTAAATCAATTTTTGATTGTCTCTCGAAGCCTGTTCTTGGAATGATTGATTAAGATAAATGAGATGTCAAGTCCAAATTATTACATTATTAGGAATATAATTAATGCAAACTCTCTGACTTTATCTCTGATTTATCTGCTTCTTAATTTGTTTGCCGATCAGACACTATAAAATAGAAAAAAAGAATAAAATAGAGAAATTAATCAAGAGTATTAACGTTTGCAGTTCAGAAGAGATTATTGACACGGAACTGTTTTAATTCCATTAGATGAAGAATTTATTATTTAGAATTTTATTTCAACTGAAGATCAGATACACAGAATAGGATGAATAGAATTAAATTAATTCTAATTAATTAGTTCTTTTATTTGAAATAAATTCGTCAGAAAGTTTAATGGGATATTGTAGAAGATAATATTGACTAACATATTACATCCCTTGTAATATTCTCAATCCTTTACTGTTCTAATTTACCATCCTATGTTTTTAGAAGGCCATAAATAAATTTTAGACTCTTTTATAATCAACTTGAACCGCGTTTATTCATCTTTTCTATCTGTCAAGTAAGTATTGATTCAGAAACAAGTCAGAGATGGTGCAAGGTTACTAGTAGTAAATTATGCAACAATAAGTTGCTAGTTGCATACTACTATGCAACTATACCATACTCAACATTCAAGTGCTAATTGTAATAATAATTGTGCTCCAGTAAGTGCATGTTCTAGCACAAAATTTCCAATGCTAAAACAAGTGAACCTAAAAAAGACAACACATTAAAAGCATAAGTGGATTCACCAGAGCATTTTAAGAGAAGGAAGAGGAAGGCTAATGAACACATTAACAAAACGGGATAATGCGTTCACTTTTCCTTTTTTTCTATCACACACAATATTTTCTTCATACCAAGCGGCAGGAGAAGCAGGAGAAAAAGGAGAAGTTGAAGAAGAAGAAAAGAAGAAGAAGAAGAAGAAGAAGAAGAAGAAGAAGAAGAAGAAGAAGAAGAAGAAGAAGAAGAAGAAGAGGAACAAGCCAATGGTGTGATCGGAATTAACAATTGCAATTGGTATTTAGCACTCTTGAGGAGAGTCCCTCTTGCTTCTCATTCTACCTTTCCTTATACTCGTCATTTACCCTCCTCATCCTCTTTTTCTTCTTCTTCTTCTTCTTCTTCTTCTTCATCTTCTTCTCCTCTTCTTCTTCTTCTTCTTCTTCTTCTTCTTCTTCTTCTTCTTCTTCTTCTTCTTCTTCTTCTTCTTCTTCTTCTTCTTCTTTCTTCTTCTTCTTCTTCTTCTTCTTCTTCTTCTTCTTCTTCTTCTTCTTCTTCTTCTTCTTCTTCTTCTTCTTCTTCTTCTTCTTCTTCTTCTTCTTCTTCTTCTTCTTCTTCTTCTTCTTCTTCTTCTTCTTCTTCTTCTTCTTGTTCTTCTTCTTCTGCTTCCTCTGCTTCTTCTTCTGCAACGAGACACTAGTGACCAAAACAGTAAAGCGAGACAAAAACGTTTGGTGATAAAAAAACCTTAAGGTCAGGTTGACCTAGAAAGATGTGTTCAATGTGTATTCGGAAGGTGGCCTGAGGCCTGGCCAGGCAGGCCTATTAACACAGTAGCCTAAACTTTTGCTCTCTGCCTTACGTAATAGCATAGACTGCAGAGACACTGTATAATAGCATTTGTGTGAAGCACTCCATAACAGTTTGTGGAGATCTTTTTTCCCGCCGCCGCCATAATTTTGCCAAATTTATGAAACAGAACGGCGATTTTGAAGAAAGAAGAGTTGAACGGAAGAAACAGAACAAGGGAATGGACTAAATGAAACAAGATGAGAAGGAATAGAAGATGAAGAACAACGAAAAGTAAACAAAGAGGAAGAACAGAAGAAGAAACAGAGAGGAAGCAAATGAGAAGAACAAAACCCAGAAGAAACGAAAAGAAGGAGACGAGCCAAAAGTAATTGAATAATGATTGATAGACTGCAATCACTCACTGTTTTGAAATGAAAGAAGCAGAACAAGAAGAGATTGACTGCTTGTGTGAATGAAGAAGAAAAATGAGGATGATGATAATAGGAGGAAGAAGAAGGAGGAGAAGATGATGAAAGAGAAGAAGAAATGTAGAAAAAGAGATTGACTACTTGTGTGAAAGAAGAAAGAAAAAAGGAGAAAAACCAAGATGAAGAAGGAGGATGACGATGGTAAGAGGATGAAAAAGGAGGGGGGAGAGGAGAAGAAGAAGAGGGAGGAGAAGATAATGAAAGAGAAGAAGAAAAACAGAAGAGATTCTCTACATGTGTGAAAGAAGGATGAAAAAAGAAGAACAGCCAAGATGGAGAAGGAGGCTGTAAAGAGGAAGATATAGGAGGAAGAGGAAAAGATGAAAGAGAATAAGAAGAAGATGATGAAGAAGAAGAAGAAGAAGAAGAAGAAGAAAAAGATTGACTTCTTGTGTCCGGCCAATAACGAAATTGAAAACGGATGAGAGATGAAACGCAGAAGAAATAGAAGAAGAAGAAAAATACACAAATAACCAGTTTCAGTTTCCACAGTTGCACTATCTACCTGACTGTGAATTGTTGCGTTACCGGTTTGTAATCACTCAACCTGGTTGACCGGTATTACCAGGCTATAATACAGGTATAATGCCCATAATAAAAGTATTTTATATTGTAGCCTACCTTGCGACCTTGCCATTTATTTCAGTAGTCACAATTTTGAAGTTCGCGCCTTTTTCATGTTTGACTGGTTACGAAATCGTTGTTCCGTTGAAACTGAAAGTTCACGTCCTCTCATGTTACGACATTTATTAACTGTATAGCCGGTGCATTTTGCTGAGGCTTCTGGAATGAAAATGAATTACTGCGCATTACAACTTTTTACAATGTTCAAAACTTCTTAGAATTAATCTACTATACAATAGTTTGTGATGAATTGCACCATTATTTAATTCACTGTCGACTGTCGACTATTGTAAGTAGATGCTAGGCGTACACCGGTTAGTCAAGACAAGACAAGACAAGATTAGTCACGTTTAGTCACAGTAATTCACATAGTTGCTTATGAAGCAGCACACACTGATGCAATGACTAATCGGTGTGTGTTGCTTCATAAGCAACTATGTGAAGTACTGTAACTAAACGTGACTAATCCAAACTCAAACCGTAACTTTGTGGCTGTGTTACTACAGTCGTTTATGCAAATGATGATGATACTCAAAATCTGCGATTCCGTGGTTTAACATAACCTCTGGTATGGAAATGTCTTCGAAATTTACATGCGAAATCTCACAGTACGCTTCCACGAATACATACGTTTGAATGATTATCATCTGAAAAATATTGTCTTCAAGAATTGAAATTCATTCATTAGAACAGTTAATGGCAAGTATATTTCTTTATGTTTTTACCATTTTAAGTTGAAAATTAATTTTTATTGTCTTTTTTTAGTGTAATTTCAAAAGTTCCTGTTTTTCTGGGTCACTCTGTATTATGCAATGGCATGCATATCTGATTGGTAGTAGGATACGCTTTGATCAGATTAATATGTAATGAAGCCCAGGTTATGTCGCGATAGCTTGAAAAACATGAAGTTTTTGATAAAAATATTTTATATAATATGTTTATAACAAGTTATAATATTTTAATTATGTTTTGATAAAATAATTTTTGTTCATAATTGTATAAGACAAAATTTTTGTCAACTCTGGTGGTTTTAAACTGTAATTCATCATTCATCTGTAATTCTAGATTCACCTTGCGTAGTTCTAAGCACAAGTCTCGCACTCAAGTAGGCATCATGTTACCATCAAAATTTTATTAGAATGTTTAAATGAAAAATACTGCGTCAAAAACTATTCAAATCATACTTGAAGTGCTATGTAGCTTATAGATTTTGAGTAGCACACAACAATACAAAAGCGAAAGGTGGTCCCAGTATATTACACAATTATGAGCACAGAATAACTAGCTGAAAATTATTTATTACTCAATATAAGAATATGAAGAGTTGATTCCAATTTTCTCCAGTTGGCGGCGCGGTACCTGTAATGAATCTTCACCTATACTTACTTATACAGTATTAAGTACGAGTATATACGTTTTTTCCTAATACTTGTAGATGTAGATACTTACTGTAGGGATAGATGTGTATTAAGATAACGATATTGCCTTGGATGTATAGGTATTCACAGATTCAATAAGATAACAGTTTTATCTAGGATATAGATATAGCAATATTAAGTACGGTTTTTATCAAAAGGCAGACGGTATAGCTGTGTTTTGAGCTAATATTTTTGACCAAGGTATTCAAAGATGAATTAGATAGGTATTGAAGCAACAGTTTTACCTCGGTTATAGATATAGCAAAATTGCGGTATTCATCATAAGGCAGACGGTATGGTTCTCAAGAACATCAGGTATTGCTACATTGACCAATCAACGAATCCCTTTCACTTAGGACTTGGTTAGCGCACAAATTACTGCGGCATCTACAGTATTGTCCGATTTCAAAATTGCAATAATTTCAGTCATTGACCAATTTGGAAAGCATTGTTTCACTTGAAATAATAAATGGGCAACTTGCAAATTGGACTGTGTTACTGTGTGTTGACAAATGAATGTCGAAATATAATCTTTTCATTTTTGTCTTGTTCAATTTTGAGAACAACGTAATGTTTTATGTCTATAGTCATGGAATGTGCTACAAAGACTGTATAAAAATGAGGCCATTTGATGTCACACTTTTGATTGGTTGGCTTGGACATATCCACCATACTTTGCGAATTATCGTAAGATTTACATTGAAATGATTGAGCTCCGTTAGATGTCGTGATCATTCTACGTTGGTTTGATTTGATTGGGTTTCGTGCAATCGACCATTTACCTTACATTTTGACTTTGTCTCCCCGTATTCTTCCCTCAGTAACCTGTAAACATATCAGAAGTCAGGCAAAGGTCAGGCCTGACACTATACAAACAAATCGATCGGAAATGTCAGGTGTTTGAACTCAGTAATGGGTTAGAATATGAGTGAAAAGTGAGTTAGAACGAGTTATGTGTGAGTTAGAGGGAGTATGAATGAATAAGAGTGAGTTAGAATGAATTAGAGTAGGTTAAAATGAGTTATAAGTGAGTAAGATTTAGTTGGAATGAGTTATGAGTTATGATTTATTTCATGAGTGATGTCTTGTGTTATGTTATTGGTTGCTATGACTATGATGAAACCAAAAAGTGACTAATGGTATAGCAGGAACCTTTTAAATTTTCATAAAATAGCTGATTGGTGTACGCTCGTTTACTAACGTTAAATCAGCTGTTTTCTGACAAGTTAAATGATCCTGCTATAGATTGTAGTGTGAAAGTGAGTGATTGCAAACGGTTAATCATCATTCAAGTATTTATGCGATGCCTTCTTATTAGTTTTTCTTGTTCTTTGTCTGGCGTTTCGTCTTCTCTTTTGTCTGCTTCTTCTTCTTCATCTTCTTCTTCTTCTTCTTCTTCATCATGTTCTTCTTCTCTCCTCTCTCTTCTTCTTTTTCAACAATTTTTTAATCGAGTTCTGCGATAAGAATGATGCGCTAAAAGCGAGTCTTATCATTTTTTGTCGATTTCATCTCTTCGAATTATTCTTCGTCATTTCTTTTGCTATTACAACAGTCTGTTTCAAATTGTAATGAAAACGACAAGATTATTTTTAGTTTTTGCCGAGAAAAATTAAAGCCTCTCTATTACCTTATAACGAATTCAAAGCAATTGATGATGATTAGAGATCTCTCATTCTGTTGAGTCTTCGTATCCCCTTTCTTGTTTTATGACTAATATTTTAAACTTTATATATTCATTCTTTGACTCATTTCTTGTGCGTTCCTTTACACTGAACGAATTCTTCGTGTGTACATTGTCCATTTTATAAGAATTCATCCACTTCACAATACAGTATTAACATGACAGAATAATAATGGATGAATCTTATACACTTTGGAATTTGTAAAAACACTGTAATGAGTTTAATAATTATTGTCTGTCCAGGTGCAAATGCATCAAAATTGTATAGTATTTATATATGTTTCATGAGTCATTTTCTGTATCTGTATTGTATTCCAAAACTTTGTAATTCTATTTTATCTATCGTAAGTATTTTCTATAATGTATTCTCTAAGTATTCATTTTACCGTTCTTGTTCCCTTGACTTTTTACCTTTCATAATATTATAAATCTTTTATTCACTTTTTGTGTAGTAGTTATCCATGTCTAGTATACAGTAGACATAGATACTAGATACTAGTACAGTATACGACATGGCGATATATAATAATATCTAATGGATATGGATATGGATATCTATGGGGAATGGATTCAAAACGTTAAGAAAGATCTAGTTCTAGCAAAAATTACTGATGATGAAATTACAAATCGAAATAATTTTAAAACAAAAATAAATAAATGGGAAATTATTCTAAAAGCTCCGAGCTGGAATGATAGACTCAGCGTCTTTAATAATAATAATAATAATATCTAATATACATATCTAGTATACATGTCTTGTGTACTATGTCTAGTATTAGTTACAGTTATCCTTTAATCTTTCATCCAGTTTAGACCTTCCCTGTCACTTGTAATTTTATGTATTTTTCTATAGTTGTGTGACTTTTCATCTTTGTATTGTATTATTTTCTCACATATCTGTATGTCACTACTGTTTACTTATTATGTTCCTTTCTTGTGTTACAGATTAAATTAATTGCTCAAAAATGGCAGCCATAATGAGATTATACGACTCCTTCCAGAGCGTTTTCGACAAAAATGGAGGTGAGCCCTTCGATTTATTTTTTCATTTTTCTTAATATTTCAGATTGTAGCCTACTTATTTCATATTATTATTAATGTCTATGAAATATTTTCTTATCATTTCGATGATTACTTTTTCTATTGAGATTCTATTCATTGTTCAATGGCAGACCTATAATAGTTATAGGCCATGAAAATTATTTTCATGAAATTATAATCGAAACTGAAGGCATTCGTTTCGAAAATTGATGTATGATACTTCATTATTTTCTTCTAGGTTTTGAGCACGACTCGATAATAATCATAACTATTCGAAAATTCTGATCTTTCAATCTCAACATTTCCTCCAATTTTTCCATCATTTTTAAGTACACCCAATTTTCCAGGAAGTGTTTTTCTTGATCCTACTTCAGACTATAGTTGATGGTCTTGATTGAACTTCATGAACTAATGCTGGATCATCATTGATAATAATCTCTAATCAAACCAACACTGATAGAGTTCCCACAATTTTCCAAGTTCTGATTAAATCGTGTTCGTTTTTTATGTTGAAATTACATTGAAAACTATACAACTCAATTGTAAGATAGTTGGTTACTTCTCATCTAACTCATTAATTTTAATTTTTACACCATTCTCAAGGACGTTCAGCTATGTTTTAGTTTCGCTTGAGTTATTGACGAGTGAAAAAATATCACACTACAGTGGAAAATATAGAAGTTGTTTTATTCATTATATAGTGTGTTGCTGATGGAGAAAAAATTCACATATAAGATGAAGATCGGATAGATTATGTTTGTTTTATGGAAATTTTAAAAGTTTTATCTTTGAGTGAGTTTTGACGTTGTTTTATGGTAATTTGAAAATTCCTCTTTTTGAAGAACGATTTTTAAAGCAAGGACTGGAGAATAAACTATACATCATCTATGAATTTGAAGGAAGTTTTCCAGAGTAAACTATACATTATTCATGGAATAAATGCAAGGTTTCTAGAGGCTGAACTATTTTTTATGGTACATAGCAGACATTTTGTGAAAAAAACTTACATGAAGCTAGCTTGTTTGGTAGCTTGGTAGTGCGATTCACGTCGAAAAGTCAGCATTGCTTAGATGGGAGTTTGCTATCCTTGTTCAGCACAAGGCAGTTGCTGATGTCTCTATCATATTCGCACGCATTGTTGTCGCAAACAGTCCCAACAAAACACGTTTGGTGCAGTTTCTCTCTTTCTCTCAATGAAACTCCTAATCAATGCTCTTCATACAAACAATGCTGACTTCTTGACGTGAATCGCACTATAGCTAGTTTGCAAATACTGGAAAAAACTTTTTACAAGTAGCCTATGTAGTGCTGGTTTTCCTTTGTTTTGAGGTATTTTTTAGAGTAAATGAGTCTTGAATTCAATAATATTATGTGGCTGCAAGTAATGATGTGAAATTACTGACCGAAGAATCCACTATTATTTATAGGTAGAGGTATAGAAAGAGAAAAATGAATGAATAAGTTATTTGAAGTATGTTGAATATTTCCTCCTAGCTAGTCATCATCATTCCTAGTAGGCCTTGGCTCTTCTATTAGCACTTATTTAAACTGCTTGTCTGTTAAAACTATTGTTATCTAGTCTTTCATCTTGTATTTCTGAGCATTTTCGTCGATAAATACTGGATAAAAATTTTAAGTCGAACAAAATCCTAATCAATAATGTAGCTATAATGATTCTGAGGGCTTTCCGCTACCGTAAATTGCACATTAAATATCTCATTTCCTTCCATCTGGATAAAAATTCAAAGTATGGAAGTCTTGCTCCATAGGTATACTATGAATTTGATAAGATATACTGACATTGTGATTGACTGACAGTATTAGCTACTGAGACTATTATAATCACAGTGTGGCCGTTGAGTGTCACCACTATTAATTTCTTAGCTCGCATCAAATCTACCATGCTGTCGTCAATAAGATTTGCATTACAATCTTACGCAATCTCCTTGTTTATGTTGAATGACCTAACTCTGAATCATATTGGCGAAGCTGATAAGTATAACCGGTCATTGCAGGGTATATGTCTAATGGGAAATATATGCCAGCGACCAATTATATCTCCACGCTCTAATCAACGGTTACCTTTTGTAAATAATTGCTTTTTATGATTGTAAGTTTTCGAGGAAATTTCAATTGCTATTCTTGAAAATAGAGCGAATAATGTCGTTTCCATCACCAAATATCAGATAAATGAAGGAAGTTTGACCAATGAGTAACGAATAAATTCAAGTTTGCTCTTTATTAGAAGAGAATTTATGAAAGATATTAGCAAAAAGTGACGAGGAAAATGCGCCTTCTACTGTTAGTGGACTCTTTCCGCCATAATGTCGTTCACACTGTGATTATACAGTCTTCATATCCATGCCGGAATAGTTTTGAACCACAGGAGACTGTATAATCACAGAGTGGCCATTGAACGATCATCCGCACTGTTTTGATTAGGTTTTGTTATAATTATGTTATACAGAGAGTGTGTAATAACGGTGTGGACGTTGCATATCACGCTTTTGAGTTGGTTAGCTCGGACAAATCCACCATACTTTTCCCCTAATTCCCCATAAGATTTGCAGCCCGGAATCATACGCATAAATGATATGTTATTTTGAGAGAGATCCCTTTCTTACCCGGCCAATTTGCCATTAGATATTATTATGGTATCTGGTATTAGGCTAGGCACACCGGTTGTCAAGACAAGAACAAGACGCGATTAGTCACGTTTAGTCGCCAATACTACGTAATTTGCTTATAGGCTTGACACACACCGTGGATGCAAATGACTATATCGGTGTGTGTTGCTTCATTGCTTAATAGCCTGTAATGAACCAGGCACCAGGACTAGATTGATCTTGTCTTGTCTTGGTCTTGTCTAACTGGCCTGTCATAGCCTGTGTCATGAGCTAATAAGCCATGCAGTGTTGCAAGTTTCATTTATGACATGGCTGTTATTCTTAACAAGCCTTTATTTTGTGTATTTAAGCAATATTTTCGTTGACTTTCAGACCCAAGAACAGCCAACTGGTTCTTGATGAGCTCTCCTCTGCCAACTCTTTCCATTTGCCTGTCCTATGTGTTTGTGGTGAAAGTGCTGGGACCCAAGCTGATGGAAAACCGTAAGCCGTTCCAGCTGCGAAACGCCCTTATCGCCTACAACCTGTTTCAAGTAATATTCAGCTCGTGGCTGTTCTATGAGGTAAGTGCCTTAGCAAAGTGAACCAGCTGTACATTTGGGTTAAGCTAGGGATAAGTCCTGTAAGGCTAGGCGTACACCGGTTAGTCAAGACAAGACAAGACGAGATTAGTCATGTTTAGTCACAGTACTTCACATAGTTGCTTATGAAGCAACACACACCGATTAGTCATTGCATCGGTGTGTGCTGCTTCATAAGCAGCTATGTGAATTATTGTGACTAAACGTGACTAATCTCGTCTTGAATCAAATTCTTGATTTTGCACTATCCACTGGAATTGAATTTGTGGGAATTAAAATATATGGTTCTCTACTTGAAAACAATTTTATAACTTGTGTTGACAAAAGGAGTAATAGGGTTATCCATTCTTACCTAAGTTGGAGCTCTCACGTTGATATAATTATCCAATACAATAATATTATCCAATATTGTAATAAATCTATTTCAATGTCGATTATTCAAATTTCCAATATTTTTTACTCCTAAAACTGCCGTTATCAGCATAAAATGGTATTTAGTCAAAACTTTATTATATCCAAGCTGTATAATTATTGGTGTCCTATTCATCTTCTTCTCAATGAAACTATTTTATTGAAATAATATTTATAATTCTTCAGATATATTGTTGAGAAAATTCTATTCTCAAAATTTGAGGTAGAATAGAAACATTGTCTTTTTTTCAATATTGTGTAGAAAATTTATTTTTCTTCAAAAATATGCCTATCAGTAGAAAGTATCTTATTTTTTATTGAAACATAATATTAGTCAGGAATTCATATTCCTTGTAAATCTACCAGGCACACATATTACAAATGAGACAAACTAATTCAAATACCATTGTAGATAGGACAATTTTTATTTATATTTTATCCCAATTCTAAAATCCCTATTCTTTGTTTCTGTAATCTCTTTTTGCTATCTTCTTTTGTGTTGTCCCCAGTTTGTTTTACTTTTTACACTTTTGTAGAAGCATCTAACGTCAATGTTTGTTGTAGTTGTGTTTGTCCATTGTTTTGTAATACACTCTACCAAAGTGGAAGATTCCTACCTTTTAATCTACTATTCTGTTATTAATATGCTAATATTTATTTTATTCATTTCTCTAGGTAATGTGTTCAAGAAACTCATTGTAATAATGCATGGATTTTTCTAGCTTTTTTTTAAATATTGTTGCCAATCAAGTGAAATGAGCTCTTTTTATCTCATGAAACAATGAATGAATATTGGTTAATTTATGTCTCCTTATGATGAAAAAGGAAATGAAAATTAAAATTGAAGATAACTTCTTGTTTTTCTTGTTAGATTATTTTGTTGAATACACTGTATCATAAATCTGATCGGAAATTTCGTTTCATTTTTATCAAATAATAGTACAAGTAAGTTATATGCTTTCAATGCTCAACTTTTTCGTGTTTTTCGTTTCTCATGAAACTGACTGCTTTTAAAATAAATAGATTGTTCCATATAAACATAAATATCCATTTCCATAGAATATAATCCATGGTTTTCAACCTTGAAACAGATTGTAACTTTCAGTATTCACAAGAGCTCATTTGCTAGATTGCTCAACGTTTTTTGTCTTATCACCTTTTTGAGTTTTTAATGCAGTTGATTTTCTTTTCATGTAATAATTTATTTCGATAATTGTGTTGCTTTTGTGTTGTTTTTGCTGCCTGCCGATTGTTTTTCCAGTAAACCAGATTTTTAATTGAAAACTAAAACTTTTATTATACACTCAGTGACCTGATAAAATCTATGATTTTCTTAACATTTACTCGAAGACTCCCTGATAAACAATCCAAGAAACCCCAAAATTATTCCATGAAATATCAGTGTCGGTATTCACTTATTGAGGTTTTCTTTCGGTTTTATTGGATTTAGTGAACAAAAATGAACTGTTTCACTCTTGAAACAAATTTATTTTTCCAACAAATATATATTAATCGAATTATAAATAAAAATTTTCTCCATCATTCAGGTTTCAGAGAAACGCCTACCCTTGTAGTATACACACATTGATCATAAAAAGTCATAAGAAATGTTTAATTTGTCCAGAAAAATATACTCACTATTCCATTATTACACATGTGTAATCAAATATCATAAACATGGTTTTCATATTTATGTAATTTATCCAACACAGTCATGAAACATTCTGAACATTTTTCAAAACACATTTATATTTGTACACTTTTTTAACATGCGCACCCACTTTACCGTAAAATGTGAGAGCATTTTATTTTACTTTTTTTTTTATCAAGCATGGTTTATAGCAATAATTTTGCATACACTAAACCATTAAATCCATGTCAAAACACGTTTTTTGGGACATCATGTTTCATAGTCCCATTAAAAGTCAAAGCATTCCTAGAAGTAAGATTTATTGTTGATTTCTTTGTCATAAATGTTGTGTACTTTTTCTATCTACCACATTATGTACAATAACACACTCATATGGACTACATTATGTAACATACACTCTATCATAAAATGACAAAACACGTTTTTTAGTGCAGTACACACGTTTTATGGTGGCAATGTTGCTCATACTTGACCATAAAATTAATGTGAAAACACGTTTTTTGTAATAAATATGTTTCATGGCAAATTCACTTGGCCATAAAGTTTGTGTAAAAACAGAGTTTTCTTGTAATAAACAAATTTCATGGCAAAAACACAATTAAAAACATTCACTTGAACATAAAATTCATGTCATAAACACGTTTTTCTTGTGATAAACATGTTTCTTGGCAACTACACCACTGAAAATAATTCACTGGAGCATAAAATTAATTTCAAAAACACGTTTTTCTGTAATAAACATATTTGCTGACAACTACACCAACAAGGCATCTCCACCAATAAGTGTTATTGTCTGTTGCTTTTCTGTCATAAATTTGTTGTCTGTCATAACGTTTTAACCATAAATTATTTCAGTGCCTTATGGGTGGATGGTGGGGGGAATACAGCTTCAGGTGTCAACCGGTCGATAAAAGCCATAATCCCACGGCAATGAGGGTGAGTGACGAGTAGTGACATCATCAGTGACTTTATATGACGTCATAAGTGACAATAAATGACTCTGCAACTGACTTGGACTGTTAGTGACGTCGTAAATTATATAATATGACGTCATAAGTGACAAAAAATACTAACAAACTGATTCAGACTGTTAGTGACGAGGCATTATGTCATAAATCACTTAATGTGATGTCATAAATTAAATAATATGCAGTCATAAGTGACAAAAATGACTTTACAACTGACTTACTCTGTTAGACTTTATTGAAGAATAGGGGAGACTGATTGAAACAAAATTTTCACCATTTGTGTAAGAAACTTATGATGACTCATATCAGTTCTTGAAACAAAAGTAGACTATTACACACTTGCAAAGTTATAGTTGAAAAATTCATCAACAAAGTTCTAGTCAAAATCATGATTAATAATCAACTGTTGAAGTTTTAATCTAAGTAGTAATTAACTAGGCCTATCGAAATTCTTACAGAAGAAGGGAATTATCTATTTAGATTTTAGTTGAAATTTTTATTACAATGAGTCAAAATAGTGATTAATACACTGATTAGATAAAATGCGTGATTTCTTTGAGTTAGACTTTTCTAGAGTTTCGTGATTTCTTTGAGTTAGGCCTTTCTAGAGTTTGTCCTCTCATTAAGACTTTTTTGTTGTATTAGAAGGATAAAACTGAAAGAATAATATTTTTCGTAAGAATCTGGAACATCATTAACTGAAATAATGTTCTCTGTTCTATTTAAAAATCTAAATATTGATAGATTACTATCATGCGTGATTTGATAGGTATTTTGTCAGAAAATAATTCGAGAAATGTTGGTAACTAATACTGTATTTGAAAAAGTTTCCTTCAAATACTAAACTGTTATTCACATGGAATCCCAGCTTGATAAAGCCAAAAACACAATATTGATAAATGATGAAAACCAACTATTTTCGAACATTAGTAGTGATGGGAGAAGGGTATTTTCAAATTGTGTAATGATTTTTTGGAAACAATGTTCGGTTTTTGAAAGAATGTAATATTATCCTCTAAATTAATTGTTTTGACTCAATATATCTCTATAGGAATTATTTAAATACAAACTGACAGTGACGTTTTGAACAGATTTGACTTGACAATCATGACCACTCCAAATTTTCATCAATCACTCATTACCTGCCCATGAAGTTACTCTCACTCATGATGCTAGGATTTCCATTGAACTTTTTTTGTAAAAACAACTCATCGATCTCATAAACCATCCTCCACAGAAATCCGGTTCTCAAAAAAAATTGAAAAATATAAATCTTGATTCCATGATAAATCAAGAGTATGACTTTTGAGTCATTTTTCGTCTCCAGCAGATTCAGAATTTTCTCAAACATTTTCTTTCTCTGCATAATTTTTCCGCTCATTTAATAACAATTTTCCAATTGATGTTCCAACTGTGAATGTTAACAGTTGTGATATTAACTGTGAAATAACATTGTAAGTATTCTTTGTGCATTCAATAATTTCAAAATCAATTGAATGACTCTTTTACACGTAACCCACGTACATCTTCATGTTTTCTTTCGAAAAAGCAATGTTGTTGAAAATTTACGGTTTTTGTTTGTGATATGGTTTTTGTAAAGCATGTTTATGTTTTGGTTCTTTGCACTACTAGTTCTAAATGTTTATTTTTTTGTGCTTTTAGTGTGTGTGTGCAATGTTTAGTGAACTAACCTCCATACTTCATTCTAACACATCTTTTGTATCTAGTTGCTTATTTTCATGACCTTTGCTTTTGGATGGCTTTCAATTTTAGCGACTTTCAAAAGTTCTCTACTACTTTTGTATTATAGATTTCGTTCTTCAACTCTACTCCATTCTAATTATTGTAAAAATTATGGTTACTAAACTAAGAAATGATAACAATAGAATTTGAATAGGATAACATTCTGTAACATAATAAACTTCACATTAGTCTTAATTGTTATTTTTTAATAATAATCGTTAATAATAATAGCCTAATTGTTATTTTCAAATATTGGGAGTTTAAACCTTTATTCAATCTTCCAGGAGTAGTTTTAGTTTAAAACGATACTTCAAAATTCACTGATATCTTACATACTAAAATGATGAGAATAATACGTTGTTATTCTCTGGACTCATATTTTGAACTACTTTACTCCGTTATTTTAAAACACTGCATACTTACTATTATCTTGTAATGGAAAATGTGATTTTTAGAATGGACTTGCCTTCACAGAACATTAGGAATATTGAAATTGATTTAATATTTTCACTATTAACAATAGATTATCGAAGTTATCTCTATGTGTCTGTATTTTAACTTTGAGCTGTATTTTTCGAGATTCTTTTAGTTGCAAACAGATTTTTAGTTGCAAATAGTTCAATTTCATTGTTTTTATCTTCTTCCTCTTTTTCATTTGTGGTTGTTTAAATAATATTTTTCTCTAATAATTTATACTTGTCATCTTCGAGTTTGTCTCTTCTTATTTCATTAGTTTATTCTCTGTTTCTCCCTTGTAGTCTTTTCCTTGTTATTTTCCTTCTATCCTTGTCAGATGTCTACCAAAATCTGTTGAAATCCTTGTAAATATTTGAAGTTTTTCAAAACTGTGAACCGTTATATTGGACCAATTGAGATGCGGTTTGTGCCAAAAGAATGTTTAGTGGTCCTAGATGCGCAGGTTTCGTTGCATAGAAATTTGATTTTTCTTTTCGGAGTAAAAATCTTGGACAATGTTTTGCTGAATTGGAAGTCCTATACAGCTTAGTACTTTTTATTTTTCATTCATCGACTTTTTTATTGCATTGACTTTTTTATACATCGACTTTTCCAGTCATCGATTTTGTTTTGCACTTATTCAGTTATTTGTTTACTCCATCCAGATTACCATGAGGTTTTTTGAAAGTTTTTATTCTTTCATCATCTACATTCTCTTTGAAGTTCTTGTTCTAAGATAAATTGAGTATTAGTTTCTTCTTCACATGCTACATTGTAGGTACTAGTTGATTGTTATTTTTCGGTAATATTGATTGCCGTTTGCATAATCGACGATCAAAAATTAACGGTGGTCAAGTTGAAAGAATGGTTGGGTAAAGCAGTAAACAGTAGTTTGAGAAGAATAGTTGGGGTAGTGGTGTAGTTAGATTGAAAAAAAAAACTATTTTAGTTGCTCATTATTCAGTAAATCTTTCTTGCTTGTGAGGAATAATTCCACTCAAGTCAATTATTTTTGACAAACGTCATTATAATGATGTTGAGATTGCATGTAAATTGGTAGGGGGATTCAGAATTTATTCTTAGAATTCTCAAATGTCTAATAAATTCAGGTCTTTATTTTATAAATAAGCATATTTATCTATTATTAGTTTTTTTTCAAAAATCGCGGATTAGGACGTTAACAACACAAGCGTTTTGAATGTCAAGGTTTTTAAAATTACATGAGCATTTCAATGGTAGGTAACTAAATGAATTAATTTTTGTTTCGTGGTTATAATTCCGTTAAATTCTTTCAGTAGGGGGTTACTGCAGTTTCAAGGTTATTCAAATGTGTGAATTTGTAATAAATTTTATGGTACTGCACGGTACTTGAATATTATAATTATGGTGATAGAGTTTGATTGACAATGTCGTTTTTAATGACATTACATCATTATAGTAAAAAATAAATCATTTATGAAGCTCGAAAATTACAAATGCAGCCTTCAATACTTACGATTGTTCATTAAATAATGTTCATGCTTCATCATTCATGCCCTATTTTGTAGTTTATGGAAAAATTATCATTTTCACTTCATTTTGAACATTTGCACTATCATCATCGCCGCCTTTTGCGTAGTCATCATGTTGAAAAAAATCAAAAACACATATCGCAAACAAATTTTTTAAACATTTTTTAAAAACTAGGGTAGTATTGCAAAATTTCTGAAACGCTTTAAAAATTGTGATCTTTCCAAACTGATTTATGAAACATTATTCTTGTAGAAGCTTCTTTTCAATCAGTTGTAAAGTATATTTTTTGAAGAATTTGTCACTTGTAATTCTATCTAAATCTCTATAATTAAATTTGAATGTCCCTTGCCTTTCCAGGATATTATTTTTTCATTAAATTGATTAGATCTTGGAGTTTAATTAGAATAATACCATCAGTAAGTACAGTATTTTTGTGCTTCTCTATTCCTTCTATATTGTTGTACATAATGATGTATTTTTCTCATTGAATGTTCGCAATATATTTCAGAGCAGAATAATATATTTCTTTAAACAGAAACTACATGGTTATTTCAAAACCATAAATAAAGATGACTAAATATATTTATTCAGTTTTAACCAAGCTAAGCTGTAAATAGTTCAATTAATTTCAGTAATGCTTGTTCAATATTTTTTTCTGTAAAATCATAAATGTTTAATTGTATTTTGTCATATCAACTATTTTGTGTTTCTTATGTGTCTAATTGAGCACCTAATTTTACATCCTTTTGTGTATTTTCTATAAATTCGTCTTCAAAAAATACATCTTCTAAATGTTTCACTAATCACAACAATTCTTCATGTAACTGTGTGTTCTCTCGTATTTTCCAATTATAAAATACTCCTTAGAGCACTGACTAACTCATTTTTGAATAACACTTGATAATAATCTTCAATTCTCGATATCTTCTTTATTTTTCTCGATTTCTTGCGTTCAGTCTTTCATATCTCCATTTGCTTCATAATATATTTTCCACTGAGTTTCACTTTGTTTTCCAACTTATCTTTTTTATATTATTTGTAAATCAAGCCGTTATTTTTAGCCTCAAATAGTAGCCGTGGGATTTTTTTCATTTTGAGGGAAATTTTTTCACACACCTGAAGCTGTATTTTCCCTGCATTTTCTCCATATTTTTAGCTTTTTGTTGTAAGTTTTTACTTTTATTGCTTTCTCGTTTTGCCTGTGTTGTTCGTCATTGTTGTTGAGAATTTATTGTTTGAAAAAACGTAAAATATCATCCTTCTACCTATAATTTTCTGTTGTACACACTTATAAAAACAATATCATTCATACATGTATTTATTCTAAACTGAATTCATTGAAACTAAACTCCTTTGGAAATAACAAGTCTCAAAGTATGCAGTGTTTTGATGAAACAATATTATTATTACAGGAGAAAAATATAATATTCACATGGTTTTCGAAAACTTATTAATTTTTTCTCCTTCTTATAACACCGTTTTAGACAGTTATATCTAGCTAGGCCAACATCCTTATTATTGATAGAATGGTAATATACCTTTGTAAATTTGTTTGGAAATCTGTAATTTACATCATGTAAAAACTGTAAAGTGTTTATTTGTAAATAATATAAAACATACATAGCTGTCATGATCTTTCTATGGCAGAAAAATTCTATTTATCAAAAGCTCACAAATTTGGCATTTCAAAAGAATAGGCCTACTACTGATGTAAGATCAAAATGGGGTTTGTTCTTTTTGGGGGCTTTTTCTTTATTATGTTTTTTTTTTATTGCGGGTGTATATTGCTTGAAAAATAATTTCGTTCTAGGGTTTCAATCCTTTTTTTCAGTCAATTTTATCCAGGCACTGACTATTTCAGAATTTTTGAAAGCATTATGCTTTTATTATTGAATTGAAAGTTGTATATGAGCTGAAGCTGTTGGAATCTTTTTGATATTTGCATTTTGGGCTAATACTATGTTTCCATTTGTTCAAGTTGTGTTAGAATGTATGTTTTTACTTTTATGTGTTTTTTTAGTGTGTAACTTTTAATTTGTTTTCAAGTAATAATTATGGAAATGTTTCAGCCTAAACGAGGCAAATTACTAGTTACCATAATATACACTGAAACTAGTATTTTGTTTTAGTGATAACTTTTAAAATTTTAATTAATTTTCACTTTGAACTTTCTTAGACATGATGAAGCTCACTTGAGGCTTACTACCTTCTTGACCCGATTGAGACTGCAATAATATTATTAGTATTGGTAATTGTTTTCCCCTCCAGAATTAATTCCGTATTACATTTTTCAATCTGTTTTTCATATTTACTGAATCTCTGTAGTGTTGAATAATGAAATGTCATATTTCTACTTAGGCCTACTCAAGAAGAATTTCTCAATATTATTCTATCATGTGTATTCTCTGGGGTTCTTTCAGAAATAGAATTGAAATTCATGTTAATGAATCCCTATTCCCTATTAATCCTTGTACTTGCTAGTTTTACTCCCTACCTTTCTGTTCAATTTTACAATAGTTGTGAATCCATAGATAAATATTGAATCAGGCTTTTTTTACTTGTATAATTTCTAGATCTTTAGGCCTATCCTCATAGTAGGCCTATCTCTGCCCTACATGAGTTTTTTTGAGATGTTTAAACCCAACTTAAAACTAACTACCATATACCCAGAGAGCATCGAAACTTCAGTTTTTTACTAATATTTATTTTTCCAATCCCTATGTCCACACTTGATCGATTTTATGTGTGATTCAAGTATGCTGCATATGCTTAAGCATTGGCCGCATGCTGTGCAGCATACAACATCGACCAAGTGTGAACATAGGGAATGGAATTCGTTTAAGTATCATGTTTTATTTCAATTCAAGGTAGAATTACAGATTAATCCATATCAACTATTCATTCTAACGGTCATTGTATGGTTACTAACCGTTTCCAAAACATTCGCCCAGCCTACATTCTAATACATAACTTGAACACTCGGAAACATGTCGATTGGCCGTTTGACCGATGTTTTTGTACAGAGTAATAAGTGCGACTGTTTTTCGCTGCGGTGGCGGTGTCTCTTTCTAATTTCAGTTAGGAATGTCGGGATGGTTGACTGGACATTATAGTTTAAAGTGCCAGCCGGTCGATTATTCAAATTCGCCCATCACAATTAGGGTAAGTATTGTTCTTATGAAATTAGTTGCTATTAATACAATATCGGACCATCTAACCATTGATAACATTGTTCTTTCATCCACAACATTGCAGAAGGTTTGTTTGGTTAGGTTAGGAAAAGTACAGTTCGGTTAGGGAAAGTAAGGTAAGATTAGGAAAAGTAAGCTTAGGATAGGAAAAGTTAGGTTAGGAAAAGTAAATTAAGGTTAGGGAAAATAGAGCAAGATATGTGAGATTAGGTATAAATAGGTTGAGACATTGCATTGTTACGAATTGAAATTGAGAATTTGACTAGGTTAGAAAAAATTAGGTTAGGTAAATTAGGGTTAGGTAAGGGGAATCAGCTATAGTTATGTTAGGTTCAGATACATTATTATTCATTGAAATAACGGAACTTCACTAAATCCATCAAAAAATTATACCAGGGTACCCGAGTAGTTTCGACCATTGTTTCTAGTCTCAATCATAGGTCTCCAAAATCCATTATCTATTTTTTATATCGTGAATTTTTCACTTATCTGGGGGAGGGCACGTGTCCCCCTGTCCCCCACGGATCCGCTACTGTTTTACACGATCATGAATAACATAGATTAGATTAACATTGTAAATTAATTTTTATTATCAATATTATTACAACAATAATTGAATAAAATTTTTAATATTTTGTGTTTACTATGTTCCTCTATCTTTTCTTTCGCCAACATATAGTATTGGAATAGTGCGAAAGAATAATATGTTGAGAAGGTGATAACCAGTCTATAATATTCATCAAAAGCAAATTATTTTCTATTCATTCTGCTATTTGGTTAGTCCTGCACTTAACTGCTACTGCTTTTATTTTGCAGTATTAAACTTGAAATATTTACAATAGGTAATTATATTTATATATTTTTCTATATTTATTGATATGCAAAACCCAACTACATTTCACGTTTTATTAAAAGCTCAATATTTTTCTCGAAATGACAAATTTCCAATTTGTTAATTTGTTTCATTGAGAGATTTAAATCTTGATAAGTAGGCCACTGTATGCAATTTGATGCTTCATTTTTCCTAATTTTGCCATCAAAATTTTCTTAGTAGAATGTAGGCCTATTTTTCATTCCAAAGCTACACAAGCACTCAAATTATTTACCAGAAATATCATTTTTTACTATTACGGGTATAAATTATTTAAAAAATCCACTCAACTGCACTTTTCTGCATTGTGTGTAATATGAGAAGTAGGCTACAGTATATTGTATGCCTCATTTTGCTAAAGCACCTGCCCTGATAATCAATTGAAGAATCTGGTTTAAGGCATTATTTAGTGCTAAATTAGAAGTCATTGTTCAGATGTTTGAGGTTTATCATCTCCAACCATATTACAAATTTAATTAATATTCTGGTTTTATAGCCGTGTAAACAAGGAATATCATATTTAGCTTTATATATTCAATTTCACGTATAAGTATAATCAGATTCATTTGACGCTGAAAACTGACACCAGACCTGAGCCAGCCAGGTTACACGGAATTATTATTATTATTCATTTGACGCTTGGCATTGTATAGATAGGTAGATAGGGAGGTTTATTTCTTTGCCATCGTACTCTACGGTTATCAGCAACGTCAAGAAATAATATCTATCTAATGCCAAGCGTCAAATTAAATGAATCTGATTATACGTACCGGTACCGCATAGATTAAATTTTATACCTACCTTACTATTGGTATGATATATTATCATTTTTATTCTGATAGTTGAAATATTTCAGGGAATTCTGTCAAGTCGTGAAAGAAAACAGTTTTATATCGACATCTTGATTACAATGTTTATTATTATTAAATCAATAATATTACCGTATTCATATTTGCTTATTTTTAGTTGTAAATCGTATTGCTGGAAAAATGTATTTATTTATTTTGGTAACATTTTCAAGGATGCATGCAACATATCTATTGCCATATAGATAACTGGGTTGGAATATTTTGGGATATAATGTATGCTGAAGAGGCTAGAAGTTTATTGCATGAAATTATTCAAGACCAATAATAAAACTGCTGTGAATAAGATTAGATGCAATTATTTAAGCTATGCTTTTGAATGAGTAATGGAAATTCGAAACAATAAGATGCATTACAAAAATCATGTTACCCTCAATTTCAGTATTATTTTACAATTGCATGTAATATTGAGTAGAAAAGTAAATTGATTTTATGAAGATGTACTGAAGATTTCAAAATTCAATATTCTTGATTGAATATACAGTACTCAAATTTTTGGAGAATTCAATGGTTCATAAAAAACTCAATTCACATTCATATCATAGCTCGAAAATTATCATAAATTCATTTGTTCATTTGACATTGACGTGTTAGTAAAAGACGAAAATTCATCAGTCATGATTATCATTCATTATCTAGTCTTGTCTTAGCTTGTAAGTTGATTTTTCTAAGTTTATGATTATTTATACCTTCTCATATTTTGCGATTTTTGTTGAAGGCATTAACCTGTATATGATCTACAATAATTGATTCTCCAATGACCTGAAATTTATGGATTTATTAAAAGAAGATTCCAAAGATTTGACTTGTAGAAACTGTGTAGCCTATTGTTTAAATCAGTTCGATGTACTCTGGAGTAATTATTCTCTTTTACCAGTCAAATTCAGTGCAAATTAAAAATCGTCGTGCAGTAATTGAGAACAGTGATCTAAAGATTTGAATATTTACAACGAAAATTATGAGCTACTGAATTCAATGCTGTTAGAATAATCTACTTTTTGTTTCTGAATTTATTGAAGTTAATCTAGGCAAGATTTTGACAATAATAAATTATTATGAGAGGCAAAATTTTCCGAATGAATATTTCTTTCTTTTTTATCAAACCAAATTAATATGCATTGAAAAATTGATTGATTTTAAGAGTTCCATAGCATTAGGTTCATGTATAATGTTTCGTTTTATTTCGCATTTTAGCATAGATGAGACACATTGATCCGTTACATATGAAATACAATTTGTAGGTAAAATAGATTTATCTGTTAAAAATCTCGTACTATGCTCTTTGTTATGTAATTCAATTCCAATAAGTGATTTATCACGAATTCAAAAGAGAAAATATGAACGAACATTTTTTCGCTAGGCCTATAAGTTTTAGAAACGTTTCTTCAAGTTACCTAATTGATTTTACTTTTAACTGTCCTCATGGGAAAGAATAGCAATTCTAAAATTGTGTAGCCTACTGAAAGAGTATAGTTATTAAGAATTTACTGTGATATATTATTCATAGAACATCAAAAACTAATGAAAAATTTTCGAACATTTTTAGATGGTGCACGCTTGCTGGTGGTACTACTTCTCAAAATTCACAGAGTTCATGGATACGGTATGTGTTATTTGATTTTTTTCGATTATTTCTAGATTTTTCAGCCAATTTTATGTAAGATACCATATCATTAAATTTTTTATAGAATTTTCAGCCAATTTTTGTGTAAGATAGAATTATTTTTGTAATCCAAACAAGTAGGGACGTTCTGTTAATGATTTCTGGGATCAAGCAACCGCAAGATTACTATTAACGGTATTTATAGAATAGGAATACGAAAAATTAAATGCATTGTAAGATGCTTATTTCCTATCCTTTGTTAAACAAGTAGGGATGTTCTGTTCACTAAATTTCGCGTGAACAGTTTTTTTTGTATTATAGGCACGTAATCATTGTTTTTGTAATTTGAAAACAAGTGAATATGTACGCTCGTTTACTAACGTTAAATCAGCTGTTTTCTGACAAGTTTAATGAATCCTGCTGTAGCCTATATTTTATGGAATGGAATTTGATGTTGAATTTAATCGTGCAGACACTGCTTTAGAAAATTAATCCACCATACAATATTAACAATAGTGTGCGTGATTTCCTTTTCCTGTATTACATGACAAAATGTCATGCTCAGGCATCAGATATAAAACAGCGCATCGAGTGATGTGCGTACACCGTTTCATTAGTCAAGACAAGACAAGATTAGTTTACGTATTCCACAGTAGCACTTCAGATAGTTGCTTATCGCCACTCCACCTCAGTGGGCGCTTGGACTTGGAACATTATGAAAAGCTGTAATTAGGTGCTTAGTCATTATCAGTCGAGGTGCCTTAGCCGAGTGAACCAGAGTTACACGTTTATTTTTATGGGTTCTAGTCGATTTTTCAACTTTTCAAAGTAATTTTTACCTAGTTTCTAATAGTCAAATTTGTATATTTTCAGATTTTCTTCGTTTTGAGAAAGAAGGACCAGCATGTGTCGACCCTTCACGTTATTCACCATGGATGCATGCCAATGAGCGTATGGTTTGGCGTTAAGTTCACTCCAGGTAAATTAATCACCATCTTTCCATTATATTAATCAATACATAATTAATTACAATTAATTTATTATATCTAATTTTGTCCTATTACATGAAAATCACTCTATTATAGGATTTCTCACGATTTCTTTCCGATTTGTCAAGAGTATGTCTATTGTTCTATACACTTTTATAATCAGATTCATTTCATTTGACGCATTAGATAGGTAGAGAGATATTATTTCTTGACGTTGCTGATGACCGTAGAGTACGTTGGCAAAGAAATAATACCTCTCTATCTGTCTATCTATGTAATGCCAAGCGTCAAATTGAATGTACTGAGTGTACTTTTGAAACTAAAAAAGTAGAGTAAAAATGTTGAATAAAATTGAGAATATTGCAATTGCTAATTGCTAATTTTTGATTATAGATTTGATTCACGTGCAAATAGTACGTCATGAATCTTTTATTACTTGAACTTCGACCCTTTGGTATCCCTGATAATCTCTTAATTGATGTTAAGTTATACACCGGGGCTAGAAATATCCATAAAATACAACTGGCTATTGTATGTAAATCATTATCAATGGTTTCATCATAGTATTTAATTTGAGTGATAATTAATTTTGTATCTATTACAATATTTTTTCACAATATCAATTTGAATTCACTAGTGGGTTCATTTTATTTGTGTCATAATGTTATATTATTCATTATACACTCTCTTCACGATTCCTCGTATTTCAAAGGTGTGGTATATTTGAATAAAAAAAGTATTGTAAGTTTATCTCTGATGGGTTTTTCTGAAAAATATTTTCATTTCACAATTTATTTCATTATCAATTATTATATGTAGACCTATTGGTTTATCATGTTCTATCTTCTGTTTTCGTTATTCTAATGAAAATTACATAATTGAAGTAAAATTATGAAGATTGTATTAAAATGAACAATAGCTTGAAGAAAGTTTTTGTACAGCAGAATGTATAGATTTTGTCAGCTGTTGATAATATTTGTTGCACTAAACAAAATTACACATTGACTTCAATTATAATTTAAACAGTGTTGAACACTCCTCCGAAGTTTGTAAGGTTGTGAAAATCATTTTAGCTCATTATACACCGGTTAGTTCGAATGAGTTAATTCACATGCTGCTTATGAAGCAGCACACACTGATGCAAGCTAATCGGTGTGTGGTTTACAAGCAACTATGAAGTACTGTGACTAACAATATTGCAACTGTCTTGTCTTGTCTTGACTAACCGGTCGCCTAGTCTTAGTTGTAGAGTTTATAATGTTTATTATTATTATTATCAGTATTGTTGTATTATCTTTCCAAATTTATTCGTTGTGTTTTATTTAGTTTTTAATGGATGTTTGTTTTGTTTTAAGGTGGCCACAGCACTTTCTTCGGTCTGCTCAACACATTTGTTCACATAATAATGTACTCGTACTACCTCCTGGCCGCCCTTGGACCCCAGATCCAGAAGTACCTGTGGTGGAAGAAGTACCTCACATCGCTCCAGATGGTCAGTTATCTCCCAATCAGTTATATACAGGGTGTTTCAGAACTCCCTACCAATACTCTAGGGCATTGTTCCTGGGTAAAAACCATATCTAAATATCATATTTAAATTGTCCAGAAGTCCTTAGTTACTCACACAGCTGCCATTTTGTTTTTTTTCACTTATTATTTTTTATCTCAATAATGGTGAAACATATGGAATTGAAACATGCACCAACATTTATGACAACTATACAAAGCTAAAAAAAAATTATGACAATCTTTCAAATCCATAAAACAAAATGGCGGCCATTTAAAATTTTGTTTCTTGAATAACTCGGAAACCGTTGATATTACGAAAATTTTACAAGAATAACTTTTTTTAGTAAATTTAATTACAAATCGATTGAAACCTTATTTGTTAAGATTGGTCCAATATTGACTGAAATATGGCAGCTTTGTGATAGGTGACCGCTGGAGGTTACGTGCACCCTTTTTTACTGTCTTTAAAATTCACACAAAATAATCTAAAATCGCTTAAAAATAACATGCAAAGCAGACGGAGACTGTTGCATTGTTGTAGAAGACTTTAGCCGCAAGCCCAGGATGCACTGCAATCAGCCTCCAGCGATCACCTATCACTAAAGATACTGTAATCAAAAAATTGAAACACGTTTCTCTAAACTGCAGCTAATTGCTGCTATGTCTACTAGTTGAATAGGCCTGATTCTTGAGAAGTTCTTCTTCTTCTTCATCGGACCCTTCTGCCTCTCAGCGTCGGGTGGTTTTGTGCCTCAGTCCATCCTCTCCAGATATCTCTGTTCTCCATCATGTTTCTCATGAGAAGTACTGTCCTTTTTATTCTGTAAGGCTACACTAGCACATGGGGTTCTTGGATAATCGCCGTTGTATCGATTTATGTTTGCATCTAATTGTACTGAACTTGTGCATTGTTTTGTGTGTTTCAGGTGCAATTCGTTGCAATCATGGTGCATGCCTTCCAGCTGCTGTTCATCGACTGCAACTACCCTCGTGCGTTTGTCTGGTGGATCGGACTGCACGCAGTCATGTTCTTCTTCCTTTTCAAGGAGTTCTACAACCAGCAGTACAACAAGCCCAAGAAAGGAAAGGTTAGTATCCACCCACCTTCTCAACTATTCATCCAAATTGAACTGTTGATCAATCATAGCAAGAGTAATAAGCTTCTACATTGATTTTAGCACTCATCGCATTCACTAGAACCGTTTTTGTTAGAAATTAGCGTCAGGCCGTGAGCCCACGGAGCAACTGCTATCTGACTTCAGTCAGCAACCCAGCGTTGCCAGATACCATTGGCTGATAGGTTAGATTACACGATTACCCGAAAAACAGCCAAATGTTATCTGGCAACGCTGGGTTGATGACTAAAGTTAGATAGCAGTTGCTCCGTGGGCACACGGCCTCAGATGTCCAAAAACCCGTTGATAACCTACGGTAGTTTACAACCGTTTTCACTACTATACCAATACTGTTATGAATGTGCAAGGTTATTACTCTGAAATATTGCTTTCTTCTCAAATATATTTTGCTTCACTTAAAATAATTGTCCTCATCATTATACAATATTACTTTACCTTTTTGAAAGGAGATGCTAACCTTGTTGAAACCTTCTCTCCACTTTACTTGAAATTATTGTCATCATCATTCATTCTAATATTTAATGAAATACAAATATTTACCCTCTTTCGGAGCAGACGAAACGCCGTCGGTCTCGACTGCCTAAAAACAGTCGTCATCTCTCATCATCACCCCTCTCATTACCCACGCACAAGCCTAGAGCTCATGTGAGCATCACCCTCAGAATTTGTTTACCTTTTTTTTTTTGGAAAGTTGGTATCTATCTCTTCAAAAGCTTCTCTCGATTTTACTTGAAATTGTCCACATCATCTAATATACAAAATTACAAGTCTAATATACGTTCTTTCAAGGAATAGAGTCCATTATTTTATATTCCACAAATTTTCATATTCCACAAATAGGCTATATTATCCTTAGCTAATAATAGTTTTTTTAACGTGATGGTGCCTCAACATGATTACTAATGAGGTCACCTAACCACTTCTTACAATTTTGTACTGTATTTATATGTTGTATTCAGCGACCACATAATACAAATAGACGGAGCATTCCTATTACTTCAACATTACGGGTGATGAAGCCAATATTCTGGTGCCTAGACCTAAGTAAGATGGCGGCGGTTTACATGAGTGGGAGAGAGACAAGATTATGCCAGCTGTTTTTCTATCTCTCTCCCACTCATGTAAATCGCCGCCATCTTACTTAGGTCTAGGCGCCAGAATTGGCTTCAATACTGAGCCTGAGTGCTCCGTCTATTTGTATTATGTGGTCGCTGGTTGTATTATTGTATTGTTTTTAGAAATTGTGTGTAAATAAATGAAATGAACGAATGAATGTTGTTGTACGCAGCAGGCCGAAGCAGTCACAGCCAATGGCAAATCAGGCGACTCGAAAACAAACGGACACAGCAGCAGTGCAGCATCGAATGGCTTCAACAAACAGGCGGCTGACTACTACGCATCGGGCGGTGACCTCATACACCGGCCTCAGGCGGCCAAGAGCAAGTAGTGCATCCAATGACAGCAATAGTACTTTCATCATTTGTGACTTACGCTCAAAAGTCAGACGACTATTTAATTTTAATAATTGTATTTTATGCATCTGTTGTTTGTATAGTTTCTAGTATTTGTGTGTGCGTGTGTGAATGTAGGTATGAAAGTTGTGTGGAAGTTAGGTTGGGTAGTTTGAACAACCTAACCTTCAAATGTTAAAATTGGGTTGAATAGTTTGTACAATCCAAGTATTTGGGTTAGGTAGTTTGTACAATCTAGCCTTCAAATACTGAGGTTAGGTTGGGTAGTTTGTACAACCTATCCGTCAAATATTTAGGTTAGGTTGGTTAGTTTTTACATCCTAACCATCAAATATTGTGTTTGTTGTACTTAGATGTACAAGAAACGTGTGAAAGTTGGGTTAGGTTGTCAAGTTTGCACCAACCTAAACTAACTTAAAAGTTTTGTGTTTGGCGGTGGTGTGTATGTGAGAAATGAGTGAAAGTTAGGTTAGGATGTCAAGTTTCATTGTTGTATTTGATTTTACCAGAATAGGTCAAGGTCAATTTAGTGGCCTCTTTTGTCTAGTTCTGGTGTTAGGCTCACTCAATGTGTTTGAAGTAAAGTATTTCAACCAAACCAACATTTGGGTTAGGTTAGGTTGGGTAAGATTCAAAATTTGGTTTAAAACTCAAAACCTCAAAACTCTTTGGTTGTTGTAGGTACTGTATTATCTATTGTGATTAACAGTTATACAACCATTGTCAGTTCAGATAGCTTACCTAACCTAACTTTCAAACTTCTGTTGTTCTTTTAGATTTGTAACAAAAATCAATAATAATTTTAAGTCATTTCTTTTTAGTTATCCTAGATAACTAGAACCTACTTTTCTGTTATTTTTCCTAGTCTGTGTATTGTATCTGGAGCTTGTACGCCAATAATTGATATTGTATCCAGCAATAAAATTAATTGGGTGAAGAATGTATAGAATGCAATAATATTGAATCGATTATGTAGTTTTCTCATCTGTAATGCTGCTCTATTGTAGTGCAATATTGTGAAAATTGTGCAGTATTATATTGGGTTGCCAAACAATGTGAATTTTCAGTGTTCAAATATAAAGATATGAATATGTGTAGTTTGCCAAATTTAAAAGAAATATGTTGTTGAAAGTTCCCAAGGAATACAGTAGGCTATCTCCGGTACAAAAAGTATAATTTTTTCCAAAATCTTCATCACAGATCAGTAATATTGAATGTGTTGTACAAAGTACAAACTCATGCTACAAGCAAATTTATTCTCAAGTTTCAAAAACTCCCAGAAATGCATTTAAATTTGATAAATTCGTGCATTTGAATGATAGATAATAGGTTGTACACATTGATTACTCTCAAAGACAATATTTTTAATAGTTTTCTTATGCTGAAAAATATCATCTTCATTGATAGTACTTAATGGCGTGTGTCCATGATTGAATGGTGTTGTGATATAAAAAAAACGTTACATAAATCTTGTTTGTTTTGGTCGATTGAAAGCATCGTTGTAAACTAATACAGGATTCATGTGATGTATATCTATTTTTGATAGTCTACATTTTATAATAGAGTTTGGAGAGCTTATTCGTTTATAGATAATATAATTGTTGATTTCTAGCACCAAATGTGTGGTAAGTGGTGATAATCAAAAGCAGAATTTAAATTTAATTTCCATAATTAACTTTCTCCTGTTTTGACTTGTTTTTGAGCTTTTCTCTTTAAATTGTTAAACAAACATTGGCATTATAATTATTTTATCATGCTCGTGCGTTAAATATTGTACTAACGGTTTTTTGCACTTATATTTATGATAATTATTTATTTATTTCTGTTATCATCAGGCTCAGTTTCTAATTTCTGTGCTAGTTTGTTTATCACTGTTATTTTTCAATTTATTGTGTATGACACACTAATGTTGTGTATGAGATTTACATTACTCACTTATTCTCTATTATTTTCTTTCATTTATAGTTGGATGAAATTTTTATTTAAAATTTACAATGAAGTAAAATATTTAGATAATTTTTCAAAATTTATTAGTGTTACCTAAATTGGTATTTTATTCTTAGACTGCAGGTTATAAAATAAACAGTTGTTAGCATGAAGTTATTAAATTTGTTCATTTTCGAATTTTATGTTTTTTTCATCAGCCTATTCGTTTTTAATTTATACCATTTATTTCCTTCCACAACCACCAGCCTGTTAGAGCCTATTGGAATAATATTAGTTTGAAAAGGGATCTTTTGCGTATCTGTGTTAATTTATTATTTTGTAAGTTTTTCTAGTTTGACAGTGAGATTATTGAATATTTACTAACGGTAGTCATATTAGTTGATATTGTGAATTTATGTTGTGGAAAAAATTCAAACAATTATTTTGAACATATTGGATTTGGGCTTTGTTAATAAATTTGTTTTTTAATTTATTGGAAAAGATTTTAGAGTAACTTTATATAAATTATAACAACAGTGTTCCTGTTATGAACTTTAGATATTGCCATTTGAAACAATGGATAGTTTTGTTAATTCCTTAAACCACTATAATAATGATTGTAGGTAAGCTTATTTCATTGAAAAGTATCTAGAAAGAACAGTTATTAGCATTGTATTTCATGTTGTTTCCACCTTAAATGAAGATTAAGATTGTAAACTATTACTTAATGTAAATACCCAGATACATGGCAATGTGCCTTTTTCACTTGTGCCTTCTACATAACAAATAAAACTATTATGAATACATATTGTATCAAATCGTATTCCAACAAAATTCATAGTTATTGTTAATTGCAGTCATACAATAGTTCATTGAACTGAATTATAATGATAGATTGAAATTGTCAACATGTACAGGGTCATTCACAAGAATCGGATGTTTTTAGAATAATCATAAAAAATTCAAAATTAGCCTTGAAAACGTTTTATTGGTACAGGCGCACTTATTAAATCGTAGCATTATTCACGTACTCAAGAACGAAATAGCTATTTATGTATTAAGAGCGTCATGCGACGAGAAGCGGAGCCTGATACTTTTGCAAGAGCAATTAAGAGCTATACACGCAAATTGGAAGATTCTTGTTCAGCTCTTCAAGTTCTATCTTATACGTTATTTTGAGCGATTTCGAGAATTTTTCATTTTTTGGCTAAAAAAACGCATGATGTATTATACATCATGATTTTTTGCAAAAAATGAAAAATTCTCGAAATTGCTCAAAATAACGTATAAGATAGAACTTGAAGAGCTGAACAAGAATCTGTCAACAAAATGAAAAAATTCGCTCTCGTTCAGGAGATATGAGCATTTGAAAATCGGAATTTTCCTGTCTCAGCTTTTCCTTGAGAGAAGAGAGAGGTGTACTCTTCTCAGCTAAATATCTCTGCTTGTATAGTAGAGAAAAGTCTCATATTAAGTGTGTACACTTGTTAGGCCATGCTCTATCCATAGCCCAAATATCAAGCAAATCTGAGAGATTTTAATTTTTTGGCTAAAAAAATGCATGATGTATACATCATGATTTTTTGCAAAAAATGAAAAATTCTCGAAATTGCTCAAAATAACGTATAAGATAGAACTTGAAGAGCTGAACAAGAATCTGTCAACAAAATGAAAAAATTCGCTCTCGTTCAGGAGATATGAGCATTTGAAAATCGGAATTTTCCTGTCTCAGCTTTTCCTTGAGAGAGAGAGAGGTGTACTCTTCTCAGCTAAATATCTCTGCTTGTATAGTAGAAAAGTCTCATATTAAGTGTGTACACTTGTTAGGCCATGCTCTATCCATAGCCCAAATATCAAGCAAATCTGAAAGATTTTCATTTTTGGCTAAAAAATGCATGATGTATACATCATGATTTTTGCAAAAATGAAAAATTCTCGAAATTGCTCAAAATAACGTATAAGATAGAACTTGAAGAGCTGAACAAGAATCTGTCAACAAAATGAAAAAATTCGCTCTCGTTCAGGAGATATGAGCATTTGAAAATCGGAATTTTCCTGTCTCAGCTTTTCCTTGAGAGAAGAGAGGTGTAGTCTTCTCAGGTAAGTAGCTGTGCTTGGATAGTAGAGGAGAGTCTCATATTATGTGTGTACACTTGTTGGGCCGTGGTCTATCGATAGCCGAATTATGAGGCAAATCTGAGGGATTTTCATTTTTTATAAAAATGCATGATGTATACATCATGATTTTTGCAAAAATGAAAAATTCTCAGTACTCAAAATAACGTATAAGATAGAACTTGAAGAGCTGAACAAGAATCTGTGAACAAAATGAAAAAATTCGCTCTCGTTCAGGAGATATGAGCATTTGAAAATCGGAATTTTCCTGTCTCAGCTTTTCCTTGAGAGAGAGAGGTGTACTCTTCTCAGCTAAATATCTCTGCTTGTATAGTAGAGAAAAGTCTCATATTAAGTGTGTACACTTGTTAGGCCATGCTCTATCCATAGCCCAAATATCAAGCAAATCTGAGAGATTTTCATTTTTGGCTAAAAAATGCATGATGTATACATCATGATTTTTGCAAAAATGAAAATTCTCAATTACTCAAAATAACGTATAAGATAGAACTTGAAGAGCTGAACAAGAATCTGTCAACAAAATGAAAAATTCGCTCTCGTTCAGGAGATATGAGCATTTGAAAATCGGAATTTTCCTGTCTCAGCTTTTCCTTGAGAGAAGAGAGGTGTACTCTTCTCAGCTAAATATCTCTGCTTGTATAGTAGAAAAGTCTCATATTAAGTGTGTACACTTGTTAGGCCATGCTCTATCCATAGCCCAAATATCAAGCAAATCTGAGAGATCTTCATTTTTGGCTAAAAATGCATGATGTATACATCATGATTTTTGCAAAAATGAAAAATTCTCGAAATTGCTCAAAATAACGTATAAGATAGAACTTGAAGAGCTGAACAAGAATCGGTCAACAAAATGAAAAAATTCGCTCTCGTTCAGTAGATATGAGCATTTGAAAATTGGAATTTTCCTGTTTCAGCTTTTCCTTGAGAGAGAGAGAGGTGTCCTCTTCTCAGCTAAATGTCTCTGCTTGTATGGTAGAGGACAGTCTCATATTAAGTGTGTACACTTGTTAGGCCATGCTCTATCCATAGCCCAAATATCAAGCAAATCTGAGAGATTTTCATTTTTGGCTAAAAAATGCATGATGTATACATCATGATTTTTTGCAAAAAATGAAAAATTCTCGAAATTACTCAAAATAACGTATAAGATAGAACTTGAAGAGCTGAACAAGAATCTGTCAACAAAATGAAAAAAATCGCTCTCGTTCAGGAGTTATGAGCATTTGAAAATCGGAATTTTCCTGTCTCAGCTTTTCCTTGAGAGAAGAGGTGTACTCTTCTCAGCTAAATAACTCTGCTTGTATAGTAGAGAATAGTCTCATATTATGTGTGTACACTTGTTAGATCATGCTCTATCCATAGCCCAAATATCAAGCAAATCTGAGAGATTTTCATTTTTTTGGCTAAAAAAACACATGATACAGAAATGAAAAATTCTCAAAATTGCTCAAAATAACGTATAAGATAGAACTTGAAGAGCTGAACAAGAATCTGTCAACAAAATGAAAAAATTCGCTCCCGTTCAGGAGATATGAGCATTTGAAAATCGGAATTTTCCTCTCTCAGCTTTCCCTTGAGAGAAGAGAGAGAGGTGTACTCTTCTCAGCTAAATATCTCTGCTTGAATAGTAGAGAAAAGTCGCATATTAAGTGTGTACACTTGTTAGGCCATGCTCTATCCATAGCCCAAATATCAAGCAAATCTGAGAGATTTTCATTTTTGGCTAAAAATGCATGATGTATACATCATGATTTTTTGCAAAAAATGAAAAATTCTCGAAATTACTCAAAATAACGTATAAGATAGAACTTGAAGAGCTGAACAAGAATCTGTCAACAAAATGAAAAAATTCGCTCTCGTTCAGGAGATATGAGCATTTGAAAATCGGAATTTTCCTGTCTCAGCTTTTCCTTGAGAGAAGAGAGAGGTGTACTCTTCTCAGCTAAATATCTCTGCTTGTATAGTAGAGAAAAGTCTCATATTAAGTGTGTACACTTGTTAGGCCATGCTCTATCCATAGCCCAAATATCAAGCAAATCTGAGAGATTTTCATTTTTTGGCTAAAAAAATGCATGATGTATACATCATGATTTTTTGCAAAAAATGAAAAATTCTCGAAATTGCTCAAAATAACGTATAAGATAGAACTTGAAGAGCTGAACAAGAATCTGTCAACAAAATGAAAAAATTCGCTCTCGTTCAGGAGATATGAGCATTTGAAAATCGGAATTTTCCTGTCTCAGCTTTTCCTTGAGAGAAGAGAGAGGTGTACTCTTCTCAGCTAAATATCTCTGCTTGTATAGTAGAGAAAAGTCTCATATTAAGTGTGTACACTTGTTAGGCCATGCTCTATCCATAGCCCAAATATCAAGCAAATCTGAGAGATTTTCATTTTTTGGCTAAAAAAATGCATGATGTATACATCATGATTTTTTGCAAAAAATGAAAAATTCTCGAAATTGCTCAAAATAACGTATAAGATAGAACTTGAAGAGCTGAACAAGAATCTGTCAACAAAATGAAAAAATTCGCTCTCGTTCAGGAGATATGAGCATTTGAAAATCGGAATTTTCCTGTCTCAGCTTTTCCTTGAGAGAAGAGAGAGGTGTACTCTTCTCAGCTAAATATCTCTGCTTGTATAGTAGAGAAAAGTCTCATATTAAGTGTGTACACTTGTTAGGCCATGCTCTATCCATAGCCCAAATATCAAGCAAATCTGAGAGATTTTCATTCTACGCGTAAAATCATGCATGATGTATACATCATGATTTTTTGCAAAAAATGAAAAATTCTCGAAATTGCTCAAAATAACGTATAAGATAGAACTTGAAGAGCTGAACAAGAATCTGTCAACAAAATGAAAAAATTCGCTCTCGTTCAGGAGATATGAGCATTTGAAAATCGGAATTTTCCTGTCTCAGCTTTTCCTTGAGAGAAGAGAGAGGTGTACTCTTCTCAGCTAAATATCTCTGCTTGTATAGTAGAGAAAAGTCTCATATTAAGTGTGTACACTTGTTAGGCCATGCTCTATCCATAGCCCAAATATCAAGCAAATCTGAGAGATTTTCATTTTTTGGCTAAAAAAATGCATGATGTATACATCATGATTTTTTGCAAAAAATGAAAAATTCTCGAAATTGCTCAAAATAACGTATAAGATAGAACTTGAAGAGCTGAACAAGAATCTGTCAACAAAATGAAAAAATTCGCTCTCGTTCAGGAGATATGAGAATTTGAAAATCGAAATTTTCCTGTCTCAGCTTTTCCTTGAGAGAAGAGAGAGGTGTACTCTTCTCAGCTAAATATCTCTGCTTGTATAGTAGAGAAAAGTCTCATATTAAGTGTGTACACTTGTTAGGCCATGCTCTATCCATAGCCCAAATATCAAGCAAATCTGAGAGATTTTCATTTTTTGGCTAAAAAAATGCATGATGTATACATCATGATTTTTTGCAAAAAATGAAAAATTCTCGAAATTGCTCAAAATAACGTATAAGATAGAACTTGAAGAGCTGAACAAGAATCTGTCAACAAAATGAAAAAATTCGCTCTCGTTCAGGAGATATGAGCATTTGAAAATCGGAATTTTCCTGTCTCAGCTTTTCCTTGAGAGAAGAGAGGTGTACTCTTCTCAGCTAAATATCTCTGCTTGTATAGTAGAAAAGTCTCATATTAAGTGTGTACACTTGTTAGGCCATGCTCTATCCATAGCCCAAATATCAAGCAAATCTGAGAGATTTTCATTTTTGGCTAAAAAATGCATGATGTATACATCATGATTTTTGCAAAATGAAAAATTCTCGAAAATTGCTCAAAATAACGTATAAGATAGAACTTGAAGAGCTGAACAAGAATCTGTCAACAAAATGAAAAAATTCGCTCTCGTTCAGGAGATATGAGCATTTGAAAATCGGAATTTTCCTGTCTCAGCTTTTCCTTGAGAGAAGAGGTGTACTCTTCTCAGCTAAATATCTCTGCTTGTATAGTAGAAAAGTCTCATATTAAGTGTGTACACTTGTTAGGCCATGCTCTATCCATAGCCCAAATATCAAGCAAATCTGAGAGATTTTCATTTTTGGCTAAAAAATGCATGATGTATACATCATGATTTTTGCAAAAATGAAAAATTCTCGAAATTGCTCAAAATAACGTATAAGATAGAACTTGAAGCGCTGAACAAGAATCTGTCAACAAAATGAAAAAATTCGCTCTCGTTCAGGAGATATGAGCATTTGAAAATCGGAATTTTCCTGTCTCAGCTTTTCCTTGAGAGAAGAGAGGTGTACTCTTCTCAGCTAAATATCTCTGCTTGTATAGTAGAGAAAAGTCTCATATTAAGTGTGTACACTTGTTAGGCCATGCTCTATCCATAGCCCAAATATCAAGCAAATCTGAGAGATTTTCATTTTTGGCTAAAAAATGCATGATGTATACATCATGATTTTTGCAAAAATGAAAAATTCTCGAAAGTACTCAAAATAACGTATAAGAGAGAACTGGAAGAGCTGAACAAGAATCTGGCAACAAAATGAAAAAAGTCGCGCTCGTTCAGGAGTGATGAGCATTTGAAAATCGGAATTTTCCTGTCTCAGCTTTTCCTTGAGAAGAAGAGGGTGTACTCTTCTAAGCTAAATATCTCTGCTTGTATAGTAGAGAAAAGTCTCATATTAAGTGTGTACACTTGTTAGGCCATGCTCTATCCATAGCCCAAATATCAAGCAAATCTAAGAGATTTTCATTTTTTGGCTAAAAAAATGCATGATGTATACATCATGATTTTTGCAAAAATGAAAAATTCTCAAAATTGCTCAAAATAACGTATAAGATAGAACTTGAAGAGCTGAACAAGAATCTGTCAACAAAATGAAAAAATTCGCTCTCGTTCAGGAGATATGAGCATTTGAAATCGGAATTTTCCTGTCTCAGCTTTTCCTTGAGAGAAGAGAGGTGTACTCTTCTCAGCTAAATATCTCTGCTTGTATAGTAGAGAGAAGTCTCATATTTAGTGTGTACACTTGTTAGGCCATGCTCTATCCATAGCCCAAATATCAAGCAAATCTGAGAGATTTTCATTTTTGGCTAAAAAATGCATGATGTATACATCATGATTTTTGCAAAAATGAAAAATTCTCGAAATTGCTCAAAATAACGTATAAGATAGAACTTGAAGAGCTGAACAAGAATCTGTCAACAAAATGAAAAAATTCGCTCTCGTTCAGGAGATATGAGCATTTGAAAATCAGATTTTCCTGTCTCAGCTTTTCCTTGAGAGAAGAGAGGTGTACTCTTCTCAGCTAAATATCTCTGCTTGTATAGTAGAGAGAAGTCTCATATTATGTGTGTACACTTGTTAGGCCATGCTCTATCCATAGCCCAAATATCAAGCAAATCTGAGAGATTGTCATTTTGTGGCTAAAAAATTGCATGTTGTAGACATCATGATTTTGCAAAAATGAAAAATTCTCGAAATTGCTCAAAATAACGTATAAGATAGAACTTGAAGAGCTGAACAAGAATCTGTCAACAAAATGAAAAAATTCGCTCTCGTTCAGGAGATATGAGCATTTGAAAATCGGAATTTTCCTGTCTCAGCTTTTCCTTGAGGGGAGAGAGAGGTGTACTCTTCTCAGCTAAATATCTCTGCTTGTATAGTAGAAAAAAGTCTCATATTAAGTGTGTACACTTGTTAGGCCATGCTCTATCCATAGCCCAAATATCAAGCAAATCTGAGAGATTTTCATTTTTGGCTAAAAAATGCATGATGTATACATCATGATTTTTGCAAAAATGAAAAATTCTCGAAAGTACTCAAAATAACGTATAAGATAGAACTTGAAGAGCTGAACAAGAATCTGTCAACAAAATGAAAAAATTCGCTCTCGTTCAGGAGATATGAGCATTTGAAAATCGAATTTTCCTGTCTCAGCTTTTCCTTGAGAGAAGAGAGGTGTACTCTTCTCAGCTAAATATCTCTGCTTGTATAGTAGAAAAGTCTCATAATAAGTGGGTACACTTTTTAGGCCATGCTCTATCCATAGACCAACTATCATGCAACACTGAGACATTTTCATTTTTGGCTAAAAAATGCATGATGTATACATCATGATTTTTTGCAAAAAATGAAAAATTCTCGAAATTGCTCAAAATAACGTATAAGATAGAACTTGAAGAGCTGAACAAGAATCTGTCAACAAAATGAAAAAATTCGCTCTCGTTCAGGAGATATGAGCATTTGAAAATCGGAATTTTCCTGTCTCAGCTTTTCCTTGAACGAAGAGAGAGGTGTACTCTTCTCAGCTAAATATCTCTGCTTGTATAGTAGAGAAAAGTCTCATATTAAGTGTGTACACTTGTTAGGCCATGCTCTATCCATAGCCCAAATATCAAGCAAATCTGAGAGATTTTCATTTTTTGGCTAAAAAAATGCATGATGTATACATCATGATTTTTTGCAAAAAATGAAAAATTCTCAAGTACTCAAAATAACGTATAAGATAGAACTTGAAGAGCTGAACAAGAATCTGTCAACAAAATGAAAAAATTCGCTCTCGTTCAGGAGATATGAGCATTTGAAAATCGGAATTTTCCTGTCTCAGCTTTTCCTTGAGAGAAGAGAGAGGTGTACTCTTCTCAGCTAAATATCTCTGCTTGTATAGTATAGAAAAGTCTCATATTAAGTGTGTACACTTGTTAGGCCATGCTCTATCCATAGCCCAAATATCAAGCAAATCTGAGAGATTTTCATTTTTTGGCTAAAAAAATGCATGATGTATACATCATGATTTTTTGCAAAAAATGAAAAATTCTCGAAATTGCTCAAAATAACGTATAAGATAGAACTTGAAGAGCTGAACAAGAATCTGTCAACAAAATGAAAAAATTCGCTCTCGTTCAGGAGATATGAGCATTTGAAAATCGGAATTTTCCTGTCTCAGCTTTTCCTTGAGAGAAGAGAGGTGTACTCTTCTCAGCTAAATATCTCTGCTTGTAGTAGAGAAAAGTCTCATATTAAGTGTGTACACTTGTTGGGCCGTGCTGGAGCCATAGGAGAAATATCAGGCAAATCTGAGAGATTTTTATTTTGTGGCTAAAAAGATGCATGATGTATACATCATGATTTTTGCAAAAATGAAAAATTCTCGCTCAAAATAACGTATAAGATAGAACTTGAAGAGCTGAACAAGAATCTGTCAACAAAATGAAAAATTCGCTCTCGTTCAGGAGATATGAGCATTTGAAAATCGGAATTTTCCTGTCTCAGCTTTTCCTTGAGAGAAGAGGTGTACTCTTCTCAGCTAAATATCTCTGCTTGTATAGTAGAAAAGTCTCATATTAAGTGTGTACACTTGTTAGGCCATGCTCTATCCACAGCCCAAATATCAAGCAAATCTGAGAGATTTTCATTTTTGGCTAAAAATGCATGATGTATACATCATGATTTTTGCAAAAATGAAAAATTCTCAGTACTCAAAATAACGTATAAGATAGAACTTGAAGAGCTGAACAAGAATCTGTCAACAAAATGAAAAAATTCGCTCTCGTTCAGGAGATATGAGCATTTGAAAATCGGAATTTTCCTGTCTCAGCTTTTCCTTGAGAGAAGAGAGAGGTGTACTCTTCTCAGCTAAATATCTCTGCTTGTATAGTAGAGAAAAGTCTCATATTAAGTGTGTACACTGGTTAGGCCGTGCTCGATGCAGAGCCCAAATATCAAGCAAGTCTGAGAGATTTTCATTTTTGGCTAAAAATGCATGATGTATACATCATGATTTTTGCAAAAATGAAAAATTCTCGAAATTGCTCAAAATAACGTATAAGATAGAACTTGAAGAGCTGAACAAGAATCTGTCAACAAAATGAAAAATTCGCTCTCGTTCAGGAGATATGAGAATTCGAAAATTGGAATTTCCCTGTCTTACCCTGTCCTTGAGACAACAGAGAGGCGCACTCTTCTCAGCTAAATATCTCTGCTTGTATAGTAGAAAAGTCTCATATTAAGTGTGTACACTTGTTAGGCCATGCTCTATCCATAGCCCAAATATCAAGCAAATCTGAGAGATTTTCATTTTTGGCTAAAAATGCATGATGTATACATCATGATTTTTGCAAAAATGAAAAATTCTCGAAATTGCTCAAAATAACGTATAAGATAGAACTTGAAGAGCTGAACAAGAATCTGTCAACAAAATGAAAAAATTCGCTCTCGTTCAGGAGATATGAGCATTTGAAAATCGAATTTTCCTGTCTCAGCTTTTCCTTGAGAGAAGAGAGGTGTACTCTTCTCAGCTAAATATCTCTGCTTGTATAGTAGAGAAAAGTCTCATATTAAGTGTGTACACTTGTTAGGCCATGCTCTATCCATAGCCCAAATATCAAGCAAATCTGAGAGATTTTCATTTTTGGCTAAAAAATGCATGATGTATACATCATGATTTTTGCAAAAATGAAAAATTCTCGAAAGTACTCAAAATAACGTATAAGATAGAACTTGAAGAGCTGAACAAGAATCTGTCAACAAAATGAAAAAATTCGCTCTCGTTCAGGAGATATGAGCATTTGAAAATCGGAATTTTCCTGTCTCAGCTTTTCCTTGAGAGAAGAGAGGTGTACTCTTCTCAGCTAAATATCTCAGCTTGTATAGTAGAGAAAAGTCTCATATTAAATGTGTACACTTGTTAGGCCATGCTCTATCCATAGCCCAAATATCAAGCAAATCTGAGAGATTTTCATTTTTGGCTAAAAAATGCATGATGTATACATCATGATTTTTGCAAAAATGAAAAATTCTCGAAAGTGCTCAAAATAACGTATAAGATAGAACTTGAAGAGCTGAACAAGAATCTGTCAACAAAATGAAAAAATTCGCTCTCATTCAGGAGATGTGAGCATTTGAAAATCGGAATTTTCCTGTCTCAGCTTTTCCTTGAGAGAAGAGAGAGGTGTACTCTTCTCAGCTAAATATCTCTGCTTGTATAGTAGAAAAGTCTCATATTAAGTGTGTACACTTGTTAGGCCATGCTCTATCCATAGCCCAAATATCAAGCAAATCTGAGAGATTTTCATTTTTGGCTAAAAAATGCATGATGTATACATCATGATTTTTGCAAAAATGAAAAATTCTCGAAACTCAAAATAACGTATAAGATAGAACTTGAAGAGCTGAACAAGAATCTGTCAACAAAATGAAAAAATTCGCTCTCGTTCAGGAGATATGAGCATTTGAAAATCGGAATTTTCCTGTCTCAGCTTTTCCTTGAGAGAAGAGAGAGGTGTACTCTTCTCAGCTAAATATCTCTGCTTGTATAGTAGAGAAAAGTCTCATATTAAGTGTGTACACTTGTTAGGCCATGCTCTATCCATAGCCCAAATATCAAGCAAATCTGAGAGATTTTCATTTTTTGGCTAAAAAAATGCATGATGTATACATCATGATTTTTTGCAAAAAATGAAAAATTCTCGAAATTGCTCAAAATAACGTATAAGATAGAACTTGAAGAGCTGAACAAGAATCTGTCAACAAAATGAAAAACTTCGCTCTCGTTCAGGAGATATGAGCATTTGAAAATCGGAATTTTCCTGCCTCAGCTTTCCCTTGAGAGAAGAGAGGTGTACTCTTCTCAGCTAAATATCTCTGCTTGTATAGTAGAAAAGTCTCATATTAAGTGTGTACACTTGTTAGGCCATGCTCTATCCATAGCCCAAATATCAAGCAAATCTGAGAGATTTTCATTTTTTGGCTAAAAATGCATGATGTATACATCATGATTTTTTGCAAAAAATGAAAAATTCTCGAAATTGCTCAAAATAACGTATAAGATAGAACTTGAAGAGCTGAACAAGAATCTGTCAACAAAATGAAAAAATTCGCTCTCGTTCAGGAGATATGAGCATTTGAAAATCGGAATTTTCCTGTCTCAGCTTTTCCTTGAGAGAAGAGAGAGGTGTACTCTTCTCAGCTAAATATCTCTGCTTGTATAGTAGAGAAAAGTCTCATATTAAGTGTGTACACTTGTTAGGCCATGCTCTATCCATAGCCCAAATATCAAGCAAATCTGAGAGATTTTCATTTTTTGGCTAAAATAACTCATGATGTATACATCATGATTTTTTGCAAAAAATGAAAAATTCTCGAAATTGCTCAAAATAACGTATAAGATAGAACTTGAAGAGCTGAACAAGAATCTGTCAACAAAATGAAAAAATTCGCTCTCGTTCAGGAGATATGAGCATTTGAAAATCGGAATTTTCCTGTCTCAGCTTTTCCTTGAGAGAAGAGAGGTGTACTCTTCTCAGCTAAATATCTCTGCTTGTATAGTAGAAAAGTCTCATATTAAGTGTGTACACTTGTTAGGCCATGCTCTATCCATAGCCCAAATATCAAGCAAATCTGAGAGATTTTCATTTTGGCTAAAAATGCATGATGTATACATCATGATTTTTGCAAAAATGAAAAATTCTCGAAAGTACTCAAAATAACGTATAAGATAGAACTTGAAGAGCTGAACAAGAATCTGTCAACAAAATGAAAAAATTCGCTCTCGTTCAGGAGATATGAGCATTTGAAAATCGGAATTTTCCTGTCTCAGCTTTTCCTTGAGAGAAGAGAGAGGTGTACTCTTCTCAGCTAAATATCTCTGCTTGTATAGTAGAGAAAAGTCTCATATTAAGTGTGTACACTTGTTAGGCCATGCTCCATCCATAGCCCAAATATCAAGCAAATCTGAGAGACTTTAATTTTTGGCTAAAAATGCATGATGTATAAATCATGCTTTTTTGCAAAACCTGAAAAATTCTCGAAATTGCTCAAAATAACGTATAAGATAGAGCTTGAAGAGCTAAACAAGAATCTGTCAACAAAATGAAAAAATTCGCTCTTGTTGAGGAGATATGGGCATTTGAAAGTCGGAAGTTTCCTGGCTCAGCTTTGCGTTGAGAGAAGAGAGGTGTACTCTTCTCAGCTAAATATCTCTGCTTGTATAGTAGAAAAGTCTCATATTAAGTGTGTACACTTGTTAGGCCATGCTCTATCCATAGCCCAAATATCAAGCAAATCTGAGAGATTTTCATTTTTGGCTAAAAATGCATGATGTATACATCATGATTTTTGCAAAAATGAAAAATTCTCGAAATTGCTCAAAATAACGTATAAGATAGAACTTGAAGAGCTGAACAAGAATCTGTCAACAAAATGAAAAATTCGCTCTCGTTCAGGAGATATGAGCATTTGAAAATCGGAATTTTCCTGTCTCAGCTTTTCCTTGAGAGAAGAGAGGTGTACTCTTCTCAGCTAAATATCTCTGCTTGTATAGTAGAAAAGTCTCATATTAAGTGTGTACACTTGTTAGGCCATGCTCTATCCATAGCCCAAATATCAAGCAAATCTGAGAGATTTTTCATTTTTGGCTAAAAATGCATGATGTATACATCATGATTTTTGCAAAAATGAAAAATTCTCGAAAGTACTCAAAATAACGTATAAGATAGAACTTGAAGAGCTGAACAAGAATCTGCCAACAAAATGAAAAAATTCGCTCTCGTTCAGGAGATATGAGCATTTGAAAATCGGAATTTTCCTGTCTCAGCTTTTCCTTGAGAGAAGAGAGAGGTGTACTCTTCTCAGCTAAATATCTCTGCTTGTATAGTAGAGAAAAGTCTCATATTAAGTGTGTACACTTGTTAGGCCATGCTCTATCCATAGCCCAAATATCAAGCAAATCTGAGAGATTTTAATTACTATATCTACTATACATCATGATTTTTTGCAAAAAATGAAAAATTCTCGAAATTGCTCAAAATAACGTATAAGATAGAACTTGAAGAGCTGAACAAGAATCTGTCAACAAAATGAAAAAATTCGCTCTCGTTCAGGAGATATGAGCATTTGAAAATCGGAATTTTCCTGTCTCAGCTTTTCCTTGAGAAGAAGAGGTGTACTCTTCTCAGCTAAATATCTCTGCTTGTATAGTAGAGAAAAGTCTCATATTAAGTGTGTACACTTGTTAGGCCATGCTCTATCCATAGCCCAAATATCAAGCAAATCTGAGAGATTTTCATTTTTGGCTAAAAATGCATGATGTATACATCATGATTTTTGCAAAAATGAAAAATTCTCGAAATTGCTCAAAATAACGTATAAGATAGAACTTGAAGAGCTGAACAAGAATCTGTCAACAAAATGAAAAATTCGCTCTCGTTCAGGAGATATGAGCATTTGAAAATCGGAATTTTCCTGTCTCAGCTTTTCCTTGAGAGAAGAGAGAGGTGTACTCTTCTCAGCTAAATATCTCTGCTTGTATAGTAGAGAAAAGTCTCATATTAAGTGTGTACACTTGTTAGGCCATGCTCTATCCATAGCCCAAATATCAAGCAAATCTGAGAGATTTTCATTTTTTGGCTAAAAAAATGCATGATGTATACATCATGATTTTTTGCAAAAAATGAAAAATTCTCGAAATTGCTCAAAATAACGTATAAGATAGAACTTGAAGAGCTGAACAAGAATCTGTCAACAAAATGAAAAATGTCGCTCTCTCTCAGCAGATATGACCATTTGCAAATCGGAATTTTCCTGTCTTAGCTTTTCCTTGAGAGAAGAGAGGTGTACTCTTCTCAGCTAAATATCTCTGCTTGTATAGTAGAGAAAGTCTCATATTAAGTGTGTACACTTGTTAGGCCATGCTCTATCCATAGCCCAAATATCAAGCAAATCTGAGAGATTTTCATTTTTGGCTAAAAATGCATGATGTATACATCATGATTTTTGCAAAAATGAAAAATTCTCGAAATTGCTCAAAATAACGTATAAGATAGAACTAGAAGAGCGGAACGAGAGTCTGTGAACAAAAGGATAAAATTCGCTCTCGTTCGGGAGATATGAGCATTTGAAAATTGGAATTTTCCTGTCTCAGCTTTTCCTTGAGAGAAGAGAGGTGTACTCTTCTCAGCTAAATATCTCTGCTTGTATAGTAGAGAAAAGTCTCATATTAAGTGTGTACACTTGTTAGGCCATGCTCTATCCATAGCCCAAATATCAAGCAAATCTGAGAGATTTTCATTTTTTGGCTAAAAAAATGCATGATGTATACATCATGATTTTTTGCAAAAAATGAAAAATTCTCGAAATTGCTCAAAATAACGTATAAGATAGAACTTGAAGAGCTGAACAAGAATCTGTCAACAAAATGAAAAAATTCGCTCTCGTTCAGGAGATATGAGCATTTGAAAATCGGAATTTTCCTGTCTCAGCTTTTCCTTGAGAGAAGAGAGGTGTACTCTTCTCAGCTAAATATCTCTGCTTGTATAGTAGAGAAAAGTCTCATATTAAGTGTGTACACTTGTTAGGCCATGCTCTATCCATAGCCCAAATATCAAGCAAATCTGAGAGATTTTCATTTTTTGGCTAAAAAAATGCATGATGTATACATCATGATTTTTTGCAAAAAATGAAAAATTCTCGAAATTGCTCAAAATAACGTATAAGATAGAACTTGAAGAGCTGAACAAGAATCTGTCAACAAAATGAAAAAATTCGCTCTCGTTCAGGAGATATGAGCATTTGAAAATCGGAATTTTCCTGTCTCAGCTTTTCCTTGAGAGAAGAGAGAGGTGTACTCTTCTCAGCTAAATATCTCTGCTTGTATAGTAGAGAAAAGTCTCATATTAAGTGTGTACACTTGTTAGGCCATGCTCTATCCATAGCCCAAATATCGTTAAATTAGAGATTTTCATTTTTGGTTAAAATGCATGATGTATACATCATGATTTTGCAAAAATGAAAATTCCTCGAAATTGCTCAAAATAACGTATAAGATAGAACTGAAGAGCCGAACAAGAATCTGTCAACAAATGAAAAAATTCACCTGCTCAGGAGATATGAGCATTTGAAATCGGAATTTTCCTGTCTCAGCTTTTCCTTGAGAGAAGAGAGAGGTACCTTCTCAGCTAAATATCTCTGCTTGTAGTAGAGAAAGTCCCATTAAGTGTGTACACTTGTTAGGCCATGCCCATCCATAGCTCAAATATCGCTAAATCTGAGAGATTTTCATTTTTTAAAAATGCATGATGTATACATCATGATTTTTTGCAAAAAATGAAAAATTCTCGAAATTGCTCAAAATAACGTATAAGATAGAACTTGAAGAGCTGAACAAGAATCTGTCAACAAAATGAAAAATTCGCTCCCGTTCAGGAGATATGAGCATTTGAAAATCGGAATTTTCCTGTCTCAGCTTTTCCTTGAGAGAAGAGAGAGGTGTACTCTTCTCAGCTAAATATCTCTGCTTGTATAGTAGAAAAGTCTCATATTAAGTGTGTACACTTGTTAGGCCATGCTCTATCCATAGCCCAAATATCAAGCAAATCTGAGAGATTTTCATTTTGGCTAAAAAATGCATGATGTATACATCATGATTTTTGCAAAAAATGAAAAATTCTCGAAATTGCTCAAAATAACGTATGAGATAGAACTTGAAGAGCTGAACAAGAATCTGTCAACAAAATGAAAAAATTCGCTCTCGTTCAGGAGATATGAGCATTTGAAAATCGGAATTTTCCTGTCTCAGCTTTTCCTTGAGAGGTGTACTCTTCTCAGCTAAATATCTCTGCTTGTATAGTAGAGAAAAGTCTCATATTAAGTGTGTACACTTGTTAGGCCATGCTCTATCCATAGCCCAAATATCAAGCAAATCGGAGAGATTTTCATTTTTTGGCTAAAAAAATGCATGATGTATACATCATGATTTTTTGCAAAAAATGAAAAATTCTCGAAATTGCTCAAAATAACGTATAAGATAGAACTTGAAGAGCTGAACAAGAATCTGTCAACAAAATGAAAAAATTCGCTCTCGTTCAGGAGATATGAGAATTTGAAAATCGGAATTTTCCTGTCTCAGCTTTTCCTTGAGAGAAGAGAGGTGTACTCTTCTCAGCTAAATATCTCTGCTTGTATAGTAGAAAAGTCTCATATTAAGTCTCTACACTTGTTACCCCACGCTCTATCCATAGCCCAAATATCAAGCAAATCTGAGAGATTTTGATTTTTTGGCTAAAAAAACGCATTATGTATACAACATTATTTTTTTGCAAAAATGAAAAAATCTCGAAATTTCTCAAAATAACGTATAAGATAGAACTTGAAGAGCTGAACAAGAATCTGTCAACAAAATGAAAAAATTCGCTCTCGTTCAGGAGATATGAGCATTTGAAAATCGGAATTTTCCTGTCTCAGCTTTTCCTTGAGAGAAGAGAGAGGTGTACTCTTCTCAGCTAATTCACCGTGCCTGGATAGCAGACGAGTGCTCTATATTAAGTGTGTACACTTGTTAGGCCATGCTCTATCCATAGCCCAAATATCAAGCAAATCTGAGAGATTTTCATTTCTTGGCTAAAAAAATGCATGATGTATACATCACGAATTTTTGCCCAAAATGAAAAATTCTCGAAATTGCTCAAAATAACGTATAAGATAGAACTTGAAGAGCTGAACAAGAATCTGTCAACAAAATGAAATAATTCGCTCTCGTTCAGGAGATATGAGCATTTGAAAATCGGAATTTTCCTGTCTCAGCTTTTCCTTGAGAGAAGAGGTGTACTCTTCTCAGCTAAATATCTCTGCTTGTATAGTAGAGAAAAGTCTCATATTAAGTGTGTACACTTGTTAGGCCATGCTCTATCCATAGCCCAAATATCAAGCAAATCTGAGAGATTTTCATTTTTTGGCTAAAAAAATGCATGATGTATACATCATGATTTTTGCAAAAATGAAAAATTCTCGAAATTGCTCAAAATAACGTATAAGATAGAACTTGAAGAGCTGAACAAGAATCTGTCAACAAAATGAAAAAATTCGCTCTCGTTCAGGAGATATGAGCATTTGAAAATCGGAATTTTCCTGTCTCAGCTTTTCCTTGAGAGAAGAGAGGTGTACTCTCCTCAGCTAAATATCTCTGCTTGTATAGTAGAGAAAAGTCTCATATTAGGTGTGTACACTTGTTAGGCCATGCTCTATCCATAGCCCAAATATCAAGCAAATCTGAGAGATTTTCATTTTTTGGCTGAAAAAATGCATGATGTATACATCATGATTTTTTGCAAAAAATGAAAAATTCTCGAAATTGCTCAAAATAACGTATAAGATAGAACTTGAAGAGCTGAACAAGAATCTGTCAACAAAATGAAAAAATTCGCTCTCGTTCAGGAGATATGAGCATTTGAAAATCGGAATTTTCCTGTCTCAGCTTTTCCTTGAGAGAAGAGAGGTGTACTCTTCTCAGCTAAATATCTCTGCTTGTATAGTAGAGAAAAGTCTCATATTAAGTGTGTACACTTGTTAGGCCATGCTCTATCCATAGCCCAAATATCAAGCAAATCTGAGAGATTTTCATTTTTGGCTAAAAATGCATGATGTATACATCATGATTTTGCAAAAATGAAAAATTCTCGAAATTGCTCAAAATAACGTATAAGATAGAACTTGAAGAGCTGAACAAGAATCTGTCAACAAAATGAAAAAATTCGCTCTTGTTCAGGAGATATGAGCATTTGAAAATCGGAATTTTCCTGTCTCAGCTTTTCCTTGAGAGAAGAGGTGTACTCTTCTCAGCTAAATATCTCTTCTTAAATAGTAGAGAAAAGTCTCATATTAAGTGTGTACACTTGTTAGTCCATGCTTTATCCATAGCCCAAATATCAAGCCACCCTGAGAGATTTTCATTTTTGGCTAAAAAATGCATGATGTATACATCATGATTTTTGCAAAAATGAAAAATTCTCGAAATTGCTCAAAATAACGTATAAGATAGAACTTGAAGAGCTGAACAAGAATCTGTCAACAAAATGAAAAATTCGCTCTCGTTCAGGAGATATGAGCATTTGAAAATCGGAATTTTCCTGTCTCAGCTTTTCCTTGAGAGAAGAGAGGTGTACTCTTCTCAGCTAAATATCTCTGCTTGTATAGTAGAAGAAAGTCTCATATTAAGTGTGTACACTTGTTAGGCCATGCTCTATCCATAGCCCAAATATCAAGCAAATCTGAGAGATTTTCATTTTTTGGCTAAAAAATGCATGATGTATACATCATGATTTTTTGCAAAAAATAAAAAATTCTCGAAATTGCTCAAAATAACGTATAAGATAGAACTTGAAGAGCTGAACAAGAATCTGTCAACAAAATGGAAAAATTCGCTCTCGTTCAGGAGATATGAGCATTTGAAAATCGGAATTTTCCTGTCTCAGCTTTTCCTTGAGAGAAGAGAGAGGTGTACTCTTCTCAGCTAAATATCTCTGCTTGTATAGTAGAGAAAAGTCTCATATTAAGTGTGTACACTTGTTAGGCCATGCTCTATCCATAGCCCAAATATCAAGCAAATCTGAGAGATTTTCATTTTTTGGCTAAAAAAATGCATGATGTATACATCATGATTTTTTGCAAAAAATGAAAAATTCTCGAAATTGCTCAAAATAACGTATAAGATAGAACTTGAAGAGCTGAACAAGAATCTGTCAACAAAATGAAAAAATTCGCTCTCGTTCAGGAGATATGAGCATTTGAAAATCGGAATTTTCCTGTCTCAGCTTTTCCTTGAGAGGTGTACTCTTCTCAGCTAAATATCTCTGCTTGTATAGTAGAGAAAAGTCTCATATTAAGTGTGTACACTTGTTAGGCCATGCTCTATCCATAGCCCAAATATCAAGCAAATCTGAGAGATTTTCATTTTTTGGCTAAAAAAATGCATGATGTATACATCATGATTTTTTGCAAAAAATGAAAAATTCTCGAAATTGCTCAAAATAACGTATAAGATAGAACTTGAAGAGCTGAACAAGAATCTGTCAACAAAATGAAAAAATTCGCTCTCGTTCAGGAGATATGAGCATTTGAAAATCGAAATTTTCCTGTCTCAGCTTTTCCTTGAGAGAAGAGGTGTACTCTTCTCAGCTAAATATCTCTGCTTGTATAGTAGAGAAAAGTCTCATATTAAGTGTGTACACTTGTTAGGCCATGCTCTATCCATAGCCCAAATATCAAGCAAATCTGAGAGATTTTCATTTTTGGCTAAAAATGCATGATGTATACATCATGATTTTTGCAAAAATGAAAAATTCTCGAAATTGCTCAAAATAACGTATAAGATAGAACTTGAAGAGCTGAACAAGAATCTGTCAACAAAATGAAAAAATTCGCTCTCGTTCAGGAGATATGAGCATTAGAAAATCGGAATTATCCTGTCTTAGCCTTTCCTTGAGAGAAGAGAGGTGTACTCTTCTCAGCTAAATATCTCTGCTTGTATAGTAGAGAAAAGTCTCATATTAAGTGTGTACACTTGTTAGGCCATACTCTATCCATAGACCAAATATCAAGCAAATCTGAGAGATTTTCATTTTTGGCTAAAAATGCATGATGTATACATCATGATTTTTGCAAAAATGAAAAATTCTCGAAATTGCTCAAAATAACGTATAAGATAGAACTTGAAGAGCTGAACAAGAATCTGTCAACAAAATGAAAAATTCGCTCTCGTTCAGGAGATATGAGCATTTGAAAATCGGAATTTTCCTGTCTCAGCTTTTCCTTGAGAGAAGAGAGGTGTACTCTTCTCAGCTAAATATCTCTGCTTGTATAGTAGAGAAAAGTCTCATATTAAGTGTGTACACTTGTTAGGCCATGCTCTATCCATAGCGTAAATATCAAGCAAATCTGAGAGATTTTAATTTTTTGGCTAAAAAAATGCATGATGTATACATCATGATTTTTTGCAAAAATGAAAAATTCTCGAAATTGCTCAAAATAACGTATAAGATAGAACTTGAAGAGCTGAACAAGAATCTGTCAACAAAATGGAAAAATTCGCTCTCGTTCAGGAGATATGAGCATTTGAAAATCGGAATTTTCCTGTCTCAGCTTTTCCTTGAGAGAAGAGAGAGGTGTACTCTTCTCAGCTAAATATCTCTGCTTGTATAGTAGAGAAAAGTCTCATATTAAGTGTGTACACTTGTTAGGCCATGCTCTATCCATAGCCCAAATATCAAGCAAATCTGAGAGATTTTCATTTTTTGGCTAAAAAAATGCATGATGTATACATCATGATTTTTTGCAAAAAATGAAAAATTCTCGAAATTGCTCAAAATAACGTATAAGATAGAACTTGAAGAGCTGAACAAGAATCTGTCAACAAAATGAAAAAATTCGCTCTCGTTCAGGAGATATGAGCATTTGAAAATCGGAATTTTCCTGTCTCAGCTTTTCCTTGAGAGAAAACAGGTGTACTCTACGCAGCTAAATATCTCTGCTTGTATAGTAGAGAAAAGTCTCATATTAAGTGTGTACACTTGTTAGGCCATGCTCTATCCATAGCCCAAATATCAAGCAAATCTGAGAGATTTTCATTTTTTGGCTAAAAAAATGCATGATGTATACATCATGATTTTTGCAAAAATGAAAAATTCTCGAAATTGCTCAAAATAACGTATAAGATAGAACTTGAAGAGCTGAACAAGAATCTGTCAACAAAATGAAAAAATTCGCTCTCGTTCAGGAGATATGAGCATTTGAAAATCGGAATTTTCCTGTCTCAGCTTTTCCTTGAGAGAAGAGAGGTGTACTCTTCTCAGCTAAATATCTCTGCTTGTATAGTAGAGAAAAGTCTCATATTAAGTGTGTACACTTGTTAGGCCATGCTCTATCCATAGCCCAAATATCAAGCAAATCTGAGAGATTTTCATTTTTTGGCTAAAAAAATGCATGATGTATACATCATGATTTTTTGCAAAAAATGAAAAATTCTCGAAATTGCTCAAAATAACGTATAAGATAGAACTTGAAGAGCTGAACAAGAATCTGTCAACAAAATGAAAAAATTCGCTCTCGTTCAGGAGATATGAGCATTTGAAAATCGGAATTTTCCTGTCTCAGCTTTTCCTTGAGAGAAGAGAGAGGTGTACTCTTCTCAGCTAAATATCTCTGCTTGTATAGTAGATAAATTGCTCATATTAAGTGTGTACACTTGTTAGGCCATGCTCTATCCATAGCCCAAATATCAAGCAAATCTGAGAGATTTTCATTTTTTGGCTAAAAAAATGCATGATTAAAAAATCATGATTTTTTGCATAAATGAAAAATTCTCGAAATTGCTCAAAATAAAGTATAAGATAGAAATTGAAGAGACGAACAAGAATATATCAACAAAATGAAAAAATTCGACCTAGTTGACGAGATATGAGCATTTGAAAATCGGAATTTTCCTGTCTCAGCTTTTCCTTGAGAGAAGAGAGAGGTGTACTCTTCTCAGCTAAATATCTCTGCTTGTATAGTAGAGAAAAGTCTCATATTAAGTGTGTACACTTGTTAGGCCATGCTCTATCCATAGCCCAAATATCAAGCAAATCTGAGAGATTTTCATTTTTTGGCTAAAAAAATGCATGATGTATACATCATGATTTTTTGCAAAAAATGAAAAATTCTCGAAATTGCTCAAAATAACGTATAAGATAGAACTTGAAGAGCTGAACAAGAATCTGTCAACAAAATGAAAAAATTCGCTCTCGTTCAGGAGATATGAGCATTTGAAAATCGGAATTTTCCTGTCTCAGCTTTTCCTTGAGAGGTGTACTCTTCTCAGCTAAATATCTCTGCTTGTATAGTAGAGAAAGTCTCATATTAAGTGTGTACACTTGTTAGGCCATGCTCTATCCATAGCCCAAATATCAAGCAAATCTGAGAGATTTTCATTTTTGGCTAAAAATGCATGATGTATACATCATGATTTTTTGCAAAAAATGAAAAATTCTCGAAATTGCTCAAAATAACGTATAAGATAGAACTTGAAGAGCTGAACAAGAATCTGTCAACAAAATGAAAAAATTCGCTCTCGTTCAGGAGATATGAGAATTTGAAAATCGAAATTTTCCTGTCTCAGCTTTTCCTTGAGAGAAGAGAGAGGTGTACTCTTCTCAGCTAAATATCTCTGCTTGTATAGTAGAGAAAAGTCTCATATTAAGTGTGTACACTTGTTAGGCCATGCTCTATCCATAGCCCAAATATCAAGCAAATCTGAGAGATTTTCATTTTTTGGCTAAAAAAATGCATGATGTATACATCATGATTTTTTCGAAATTGCTCAAAATAACGTATAAGATAGAACTTGAAGAGCTGAACAAGAATCTGTCAACAAAATGAAAAAATTCGCTCTCGTTCAGGAGATATGAGCATTTGAAAATCGGAATTTTCCTGTCTCAGCTTTTCCTTGAGAGAAGAGAGAGGTGTACTCTTCTCAGCTAAATATCTCTGCTTGTATAGTAACGAAAAGTCTCATATTAAGTGTGTACACTTGTTAGGCCATGCTCTATCCATAGCCCAAATATCAAGCAAATCTGAGAGATTTTCATTTTTTGGCTAAAAAAATGCATGATGTATACATCATGATTTTTTGCAAAAAATGAAAAATTCTCGAAATTGCTCAAAATAACGTATAAGATAGAACTTGAAGAGCTGAACAAGAATCTGTCAACAAAATGAAAAATTCGCCTCGTTCAGGAGATATGAGCATTTGAAAATCGGAATTTTCCTGTCTCAGCTTTTCCTTGAGATTAGAGATAGGTGTACTCTCCCCAGCTAAATATCTCTGCTTGTATAGTAGAGAAAAGTCTCATATTAAGTGTGTACACTTGTTAGGCCATGCTCTATCCATAGCCCAAATATCAAGCAAATCTGAGAGATTTTCATTTTTTGGCTAAAAAAATGCATGATGTATACATCATGATTTTTTGCAAAAAATGAAAAATTCTCGAAATTGCTCAAAATAACGTATAAGATAGAACTTGAAGAGCTGAACAAGAATCTGTCAACAAAATGAAAAAATTCGCTCTCGTTCAGGAGATATGAGCATTTGAAAATCGGAATTTTCCTGTCTCAGCTTTTCCTTGAGAGAAGAGAGAGGTGTACTCTTCTCAGCTAAATATCTCTGCTTGTATAGTAGAGAAAAGTCTCATATTAAGTGTGTACACTTGTTAGGCCATGCTCTATCCATAGCCCAAATATCAAGCAAATCTGAGAGATTTTCATTTTTTGGCTAAAAAAATGCATGATGTATACATCATGATTTTTTGCAAAAAATGAAAATTCTCGAAATTGCTCAAAATAACGTATAAGATAGAACTTGAAGAGCTGAACAAGAATCTGTCAACAAAATGAAAAATTCGCTCTCGTTCAGGAGATATGAGCATTTGAAAATCGGAATTTTCCTGTCTCAGCTTTTCCTTGAGAGAAGAGAGAGGTGTTCTCTTCTCAGCTAAATATCTCTGCTTGTATAGTAGAGAACTGTCTCATATTAAGTGTGTACACTTGTTAGGCCATGCTCTATCCATAGCCCAAATATCAAGCAAATCTAAGAGATTTTCATTTTTGGCTAAAAATGCATGATGTATACATCATGATTTTTGCAAAAATGAAAAATTCTCGAAATTGCTCAAAATAAGGTATAAGATAGAAGCTGAAGAGCTGAACAAGAATCTGTCAACAAAATGAAAAAATTCGCTCTCGTTCAGGAGATATGAGCATTTGAAAATCGGAATTTTCCTGTCTCAGCTTTTCCTTGAGAGAAGAGAGAGGTGTACTCTTCTCAGCTAAATATCTCTGCTTGTATAGTAGAGAAAAGTCTCATATTAAGTGTGTACACTTGTTAGGCCATGCTCTATCCATAGCCCAAATATCAAGCAAATCTGAGAGATTTTCATTTTTTGGCTAAAAAAATGCATGATGTATATACATCATGATTTTTTGCAAAAAATGAAAAATTCTCGAAATTGCTCAAAATAACGTATAAGATAGAACTTGAAGAGCTGAACAAGAATCTGTCAACAAAATGAAAAAATTCGCTCTCGTTCAGGAGATATGAGCATTTGAAAATCGGAATTTTCCTGTCTCAGCTTTTCCTTGAGAGAAGAGAGAGGTGTACTCTTCTCAGCTAAATATCTCTGCTTGTATAGTAGAGAAAAGTCTCATATTAAGTGTGTACACTTGTTAGGCCATGCTCTATCCATAGCCCAAATATCAAGCAAATCTGAGAGATTTTCATTTTTTGGCTGAAAAAATGCATGATGTATAGTTTATGATTCGGTGGAAAAAGTGTAAAATTCTCGAAATTGCTCAAAATAACGTATAAGATAGAACTTGTAGAGCTGAACAAAAATCTGACAAAAAAATGAAAAATTCGCTCTCGTTCAGGAGATATGAGCATTTGAAAATCGGAATTTTCCTGTCTCAGCTTTTCCTTGAGAGAAGAGAGAGGTGTACTCTTCTCAGCTAAATATCTCTGCTTGTATAGTAGAGAAAAGTCTCATATTAAGTGTGTACACTTGTTAGGCCATGCTCTATCCATAGCCCAAATATCAAGCAAATCTGAGAGATTTTCATTTTTTGGCTAAAAAAATGCATGATGTATACATCATGATTTTTTGCAAAAAATGAAAAATTCTCGAAATTGCTCAAAATAACGTATAAGATAGAACTTGAAGAGCTGAACAAGAATCTGTCAACAAAATGAAAAAATTCGCTCTCGTTCAGGAGATATGAGCATTTGAAAATCGGAATTTTCCTGTCTCAGCTTTTCCTTGAGAGAAGGCAAACGTGTACTTTTATCAGCTAAATAACACTGCTTCTATAGTCGACGAACTTCTGATATTAAGTGTGTACACTTGTTAGGCCATGCTCTATCCATAGCCCAAATATCAAGCAAATCTGAGAGATTTTCATTTTTGGCTAAAAATGCATGATGTATACATCATGATTTTTGCAAAAATGAAAAATTCTCGAAATTGCTCAAAATAACGTATAAGATAGAACTTGAAGAGCTGAACAAGAATCTGTCAACAAAATGAAAAATTCGCTCTCGTTCAGGAGATATGAGCATTTGAAAATCGGAATTTTCCTGTCTCAGCTTTTCCTTGAGAGAAGAGAGAGGTGTACTCTTCTCAGCTAAATATCTCTGCTTGTATAGTAGAGAAAAGTCTCATATTAAGTGTGTACACTTGTTAGGCCATGCTCTATCCATAGCCCAAATATCAAGCAAATCTGAGAGATTTTCATTTTTTGGCTAAAATCATTATACATCATGATTTTTTGCAAAAAATGAAAAATTCTCGAAATTGCTCAAAATAACGTATAAGATAGAACTTGAAGAGCTGAACAAGAATCTGTCAACAAAATGAAAAAATTCGCTCTCGTTCAGGAGATATGAGCATTTGAAAATCGGAATTTTCCTGTCTCAGCTTTTCCTTGAGAGAAGAGAGGTGTACTCTTCTCAGCTAAATATCTCTGCTTGTATAGTAGAGAAAAGTCTCATATTAAGTGTGTACACTTGTTAGGCCATGCTCTATCCATAGCCCAAATATCAAGCAAATCTGAGAGATTTTCATTTTTGGCTAAAAATGCATGATGTATACATCATGATTTTTGCAAAAATGAAAAATTCTCGAAATTGCTCAAAATAACGTATAAGATAGAACTTGAAGAGCTGAACAAGAATCTGTCAACAAAATGAAAAATTCGCTCTCGTTCAGGAGATATGAGCATTTGAAAATCGGAATTTTCCTGTCTCAGCTTTTCCTTGAGAGAAGAGAGGTGTACTCTTCTCAGCTAAATATCTCTGCTTGTATAGTAGAGAAAAGTCTCATATTAAGTGTGTACACTTGTTAGGCCATGCTCTATCCATAGCCCAAATATCAAGCAAATCTGAGAGATTTTCATTTTTGGCTAAAAATGCATGATGTATACATCATGATTTTTGCAAAAATGAAAAATTCTCGAAATTGCTCAAAATAACGTATAAGATAGAACTTGAAGAGCTGAACAAGAATCTGTCAACAAAATGAAAAATTCGCTCTCGTTCAGGAGATATGAGCATTTGAAAATCGGAATTTTCCTGTCTCAGCTTTTCCTTGAGAGAAGAGAGGTGTACTCTTCTCAGCTAAATATCTCTGCTTGTATAGTAGAGAAAAGTCTCATATTAAGTGTGTACACTTGTTAGGCCATGCTCTATCCATAGCCCAAATATCAAGCAAATCTGAGAGATTTTCATTTTTTGGCTAAAAAAATGCATGATGTATACATCATGATTTTTTGCAAAAATGAAAAATTCTCGAAATTGCTCAAAATAACGTATAAGATAGAACTTGAAGAGCTGAACAAGAATCTGTCAACAAAATGAAAAAATTCGCTCTCGTTCAGGAGATATGAGCATTTGAAAATCGGAATTTTCCTGTCTCAGCTTTTCCTTGAGAGCAGTGGTGTACTCTTCTCAGCTAAATATCTCTGCTTGTATAGTAGAGAAAAGTCTCATATCAAGTGTGTACACTTGTTAGGCCATGCTCTATCCATAGCCCAAATATCAAGCAAATCTGAGAGATTTTCATTTTTTGGCTAAAAAATAAAAAATTCTCGAAATTGCTCAAAATAACGTATAAGATAGAACTTGAAGAGCTGAACAAGAATCTGTCAACAAAATGAAAAAATTCGCTCTCGTTCAGGAGATATGAGCATTTGAAAATCGAAATTTTCCTGTCTCAGCTTTTCCTTGAGAGAAGACAGAGGTGTACTCTTCTCAGCTAAATATCTCTGCTTGTATAGTAGAGAAAAGTCTCATATTAAGTGTGTACACTTGTTAGGCCATGCTCTATCCATAGCCCAAATATCAAGCAAATCTGAGAGATTTTCATTTTTTGGCTAAAAAAATGCATGATGTATACATCATGATTTTTTGCAAAAAATAAAAAATTCTCGAAATTGCTCAAAATAACGTATAAGATAGAACTTGAAGAGCTGAACAAGAATCTGTCAACAAAATGGAAAAATTCGCTCTCGTTCAGGAGATATGAGCATTTGAAAATCGAAATTTTCCTGTCTCAGCTTTTCCTTGAGAGAAGAGAGAGGTGTACTCTTCTCAGCTAAATATCTCTGCTTGTATAGTAGAGAAAAGTCTCATATTAAGTGTGTACACTTGTTAGGCCATGCTCTATCCATAGCCCAAATATCAAGCAAATCTGAGAGATTTTAATTTTTTGGCTAAAAAAATGCATGATGTATACATCATGATTTTTTGCAAAAAATGAAAAATTCTCGAAATTGCTCAAAATAACGTATAAGATAGAACTTGAAGAGCTGAACAAGAATCTGTCAACAAAATGAAAAAATTCGCTCTCGTTCAGGAGATATGAGCATTTGAAAATCGGAATTTTCCTGTCTCAGCTTTTCCTTGAGAGGTGTACTCTTCTCAGCTAAATATCTCTGCTTGTATAGTAGAGAAAAGTCTCATATTAAGTGTGTACACTTGTTAGGCCATGCTCTATCCATAGCCCAAATATCAAGCAAATCTGAGAGATTTTCATTTTTTGGCTAAAAAAATGCATGATGTATACATCATGATTTTTTTGCAAAGAATGAAAAATTCTCGAAATTGCTCAAAATAACGTATAAGATAGAACTTGAAGAGCTGAACAAGAATCTGTCAACAAAATGAAAAAATTCGCTCTCGTTCAGGAGATATGAGCATTTGAAAATCGGAATTTTCCTGTCTCAGCTTTTCCTTGAGAGAAGAGAGGTGTACTCCTCTCAGCTAAATATCTCTGCTTGCATAGTACAGAAAAGTCTCATATTAAGTGTGTACACTTGTTAGGCCACGCTCTATCCATAGCCCAAATATCAAGCAAATCTGAGAGATTTTCATTTTTGGCTAAAAAATGCATGATGAATACATCATGATTTTTGCAAAAAATGAAAAATTCTCGAAATTGCTCAAAATAACGTATAAGATAAAACTTGAAGAGCTGAACAAGAATCTGTCAACAAAATGAAAAAATTCGCTCTCGTTCAGGAGATATGAGCATTTGAAAATCGGAATTTTCCTGTCTCAGCTTTTCCTTGAGAGATGAGAGAGGTGTACTCTTCTCAGCTAAATATCTCTGCTTGTATAGTAGAGAAAAGTCTCATATTAAGTGTGTACACTTGTTAGGCCATGCTCTATCCATAGCCCAAATATCAAGCGAATCTGAGAGATTTTCATTTTTTGGCTAAAAAAATGCATGATGTATACATCATGATTTTTTGCAAAAAATGAAAAATTCTCGAAATTGCTCAAAATAACGTATAAGATAGAACTTGAAGAGCTGAACGAGAGCGAATTATTTTAATTCAGCTCTTCAAGTTCTATCTTATACGTTATTTTGAGCAATTTCGAGAATTTTTCATTTTTTGCAATGTTTTTTGCAATGCTTTGTTGAGCGATTTTTTTCATTTTGTTGACAGATTCTTGTTCAGCTCTTCAAGTTCTATGTTATACGTTATTTTGAGCAATTTCGAGAATTTTTCATTTTTTGCAAAAAATCATGATGCATCATGCATTTTTTTAGCCAAAAAATGAAAATCTCTCAGATTTGCTTGATATTTGGGCTATGGATAGAGCATGGCCTAACAAGTGTACACACTTAATATGAGACTTTTCTCTACTATACAAGCAGAGATATTTAGCTGAGAAGAGTACACCTCTCTTTTCTCTCAAGGAAAAGCTGAGACAGGAAAATTCCGATTTTCAAATGCTCATATCTCCTGAACGAGAGCGAATTTTTTCATTTTGTTGACAGATTCTTGTTCAGCTCTTCAAGTTTTATCTTATACGTTATTTTGAGCAATTTCGAGAATTTTTCATTTTTTGCAAAAAATCATGATGCGTTTTTTCAGCCGAAAAATGAAATTCTCTCAGATTTGCGTGATATTTGGGCTATGGATAGAGCATGGCCTAAAAAGTGTACAAACTTAATATGAGACTTTTCTCTACTATACAAGCAGAGATATTTAGTTGAGAAGAGTACACCTCTCCTTCCCCTCAATGGAATGCTGAGAGAGAAAAATTTCAATTTTCAAATGCTCATATCTCCTGAACGGGAGCTAATTTCTTTATTGTGTTGACAGATTCTTGTTCAGCTCCTCAAGTACTTACTTATACGTTACTAGCTGTCCCGGCAAACTTCGTATCTTATTCGTACTATTTATATAATTTTAAATGAGGTTACTGATAGCTCCCAAAGCCACAGCATCCTATCCTGGCCTTCATGGTCCACTGTGTCTCCAATTCTCTATAGTTTCAATACCACCAGACTGCAAATTATTCTTGGACTCTTTATTATTTAATTTTTAATTATTTAATCTTCTACTTCGAAGGTCACATGATAGAGATTGTCCGACTTCCAGTCTGATAATATTTCTAAGTTTTATTTAATATTTGAATACTCTGGAACGATTTCAATAGATTAAGTTCATTATTTTATATATTAATAAAAGAGAGTATAATATAATTAATATAGACTATATACACAAATATATATCACAGTTACATTGAATGCACACATATTTGAATCCAGACTTTATTAAACAATTAATAAATCCGACTAGCTCCATACTGTTCTTCCATTTTGATATTGATCTCTTCAATTCTTTCCCGTATCAATCTCATGCTTTCTGTGTGAAATTCGGCCAAATGGTTCCAGTCGTTGTAGTCCAAGCAAGCTATACAGCAGTTGGAATGGGCAATGTAATTGAAAGCATGTCCTAAATTAGGATTAATCCCTTGCGCCATACCGAATGAGCCCCAAGGCTCGAGAATCTCCACTGTTACTCCTTGCGAATTATTCATCACAACGATTCCATCCACGACAAAGTACATGCAACCGTTACGGGAACGAATTTTGACGATCTTGTCTCCCGGTTGCAACCACAATACCTTCAAACAGCCAATGATCTGTCGCAGGAAATCGCTGCTGCAACCGAAAAACACAAAATTGTAGCTGATGTGCTCCCCAAATGCATGGTTCTTCACAGCAGCCTGGATATGATAAGGTAATATAGGAAACAACTCGGGAATGGCACTGTCATTATATTTGTACCAATTATTCTCAAAAGTAGCTTTCACTTTGAAGTGAAACCGAGTGGCAACTCTCTGATTTCTCAAGAACCTCAGAAACGTGGTACTTCTGCGCAGAAAATCCGGGAAGCAAAACCTGGATCGACTTATACAAACGTATACATATCCCAAAAACACGGCGAAAATGAAAGATGACAATAATTTATAAACAACGTTGAACACTAACATGTACATACTTTTGGGAAACATAGGTGCGGCACGCATATTGTTAGGCAGGTGCATCCCAATAATAAAGGCAACACATTTGAGGAAGGGGAAATGTTTGTCAACATTATTCATAGCTTGCAACTCACTTTCTTGATCAGCCCAAACGAAGAACAACAACGATGACAATGCGATGATAAGGAAGGCGGCAAAATTCAGAAGTACCACAGCAAAAAACAATTTGGAATTTTTGTTGGGAAGAATGTTTCTCATGGTTCGTTTACAGGTTTTCATCCAATGGTAACGTACGTAGAATAAGGCAAATAGGCGATTGATTTTCAGAAGATAGATAAGAAAATTGTCAACCATTACCAGTATAAAAAACAAATCCACTGGAAAACTGATGAAAATATCGAATAAAATACTAAATTTTCTGTTCTTAACAATTGGCAGATTCGATTTTGGGTTGATTTTTTGCTGTCGGAAAAAAATGTTGATAATTTTTAATAAGTCTATCATATAATAAATGCTGTGAAACAAGAGGGAGTCATCATGTGTTGCCAAGCAGTACACTGTCAGACTGCAGGATAGTGTACAAAGAAAAACGAAAAATTCAGTCCAGAATCTTAACACGGTTTTAGTAGGACCTGGAATGAGATCCGTGAAATCGTGATGAAAAGTTATATTTGATCGTAGATCGTATATTGGACGCAGTTTAGATCTAGCTCTTTTTGATTTGCTATTTCTGGGACTACTACTTTTAGTTTTAGATGCAAAAGTAACTTTAGGAATAGGAGTAGGAGGCTCGTTTGGATAAAGTTCAGTAGCTTCAACCAGCATATCGTACCTTATATATCCCTCGGTGAAAAACGTCTTCATGTTGGGCAAATTATGCAAGACGCTTCTATGAATATCTAGTGCGGAAATAACTATGGCCTCCACAAAACAGGCTGCCACAAATGAAAACCTTTGATGACTCCATGCCACCTGACCCATGGCTCCAAAAATCGACCCTGGACCTACCGTTCCCACAAACATTTTTTGAGAATCAAAAATATGCACATAGCCTTTTGTTATGAAAAAACATTCATTGATAATATCACCACAAAGGATTATGTAACATCGTTGAGAAAAATATTTTATTTTCATGTTGTCAAAAAGTTGATCAAAAAATATGTAAGGGGCATTCTCGCTGAGTATCTTATTTCTCAATAAAGTTTCGATGAACACATGAAACATTACATCTGTTTTTGCAGTGTTATGCACAGGTTTCAATATATCAATCAAATTCATACTTCGATTGAAATTCCACAAAGACAACAAGTAGGATTTAGTCATTTTCGTAATTTCTTCAGGCACTTCCAAGGTTTTGAAGAAATGGAATAATCTATCAACTTTCATACTGTACTGATACTCTGCGTGATTCAAGTCCAAAACTGTATTCACAAATGTTGACGTGTAAAGCAGAAACAGAAATAAGCCAAATATTGGGCCAAATGCACTGAGTATCACTTCGGTTGAATTATGTGCTACCATATTTTGTAAGGCGTTAGCCATGATATTAGTGATAGTAAAGTAGGCTGAGTATAGATAAGCGTCAGTACTGGAAATAAATAACGGATTTCCACCCCATGTGACTGAATTAGCCACTGTGGTAATCAACGTATCTCCTTCACATTTCAGACAACTTGAAAACAACGGATTATCTTGGTTGATATTCTCCCTCATCTCACAGCTGGAAACCAAAACCAACGAACTCAACACGTTCAAAATCAGACACAATAACACAATGTAATGTATAAAAGTAAGAATCACTTGGTACTTTTGGTATTTGCTCACCAAATACTTCATGCCATAAATGAACCGGTAAATTTGTAGGAGACGGTTGAAGGTCAATATAAGTCTTACAATCTGTGTGTCATTGAAAAACAGGTTGTAAGGCAGGAATTCGAAAGGTATGATTGCGAAAATATCCAGACACATACTGTGTTTCAAGTAGTGTTGCAACGCCTTACCACGCCTTGTAACTAGTATACCAGTGGTGGGATCGTAGAAAGCTATGCAAGATTGCAGGTAGATTAGCAGAGCTCCCAAACCGATCAAAACTAGATTGATCACTTTGATTTCCGGAATGTAACAGTTGACAAGGACTGGTTGTAAGGGGTAGAAAATGAATGCTGAAATCGCTAGGGCGGCGTGGAAAAACTCCAGCTTATACACAAACTCTGAATGAGGGTGGAAGGTGGAGTTGGCTCGAACAAGAGTCTTGATTCTGCGGAACAAGTTGGGAATGTTACGAGTTATACTGAAATGTAGAAATGATGGCTCATAAACTTGTGCGTTATCAAAGATAGCAGATTTCTCTCTTAAAAAGTCAACAATTGGTTGATGAGTGTCTGTGCGTTCCTTATTCTCACTATCTATCAGCTTCTTGTATAGCAGCAACATATGTTTGAGAGGTTCAGTACCTTGCTGGTTGTTGGTCAAGTAACGTTTGAATTTATTTCTGTCCAAAACAATAACCTCAACATCAGTTTCACAAATAATTGAACGTTTATAAGGTATACCGAAACATACTTCAAGTACCCCCACTCCATCTCCGGGTCTCAACCGCTTTTTAACGGTCACCCCATTCTCGACCGCTCTAAGCACGCCGTTTAAAATGAAATACATACATTTGGGCGGATGGTATTGTTTGATAATGACTTGATGTACAGGTATAGTCATGAGTTTGAAATGGTTGGCTAGTCTCATCACTAGGTCGCGAGGCATATCGAGGAAGATGGGGTGTTCCATTATGACCTTCATGTAAAAATGGCTTTTCAGAATCATACTCAAACACGTAGGCATGCCTGGATGGAACACTTGGTGCCTCAAAAAGTACGCATACTTGTACAATTGATACTCAGAACTATTCTGTAGGTTACCCAATTGTTTCCTGCTTTTTTCGCCAGTCATCATCAACAAAGATTTCAAATTATCTTCAAACTTGAACTGTTCTTCTTTACCGAACGCTTTGATCGCAATCATACTACTCAATATGTAGATCTGCACGAAATAGCTGACAAACCGTATCACGGCGAACGGTATCAATTCGCTCAAACTCACATCTGTCCTAACCGACAAGGAAAGTATTCCGAAATAGTACGAACTAGTCTTGTAAAGACCCAGAGCTATAAGTTGATAGGTGTATAGACCGTCGTAGACTCTATCAGCCTGTTGTTCGATGAAGACCTCTTTGGAGAGACATCTGTAATCGTTGCCACAAAGAATGGTGTACTGTAGACAAGTGGTGAAGTAGAGTAAGTAAGTGAAGTAAACAATATACTTGATCAATCGACGCCAGTAAAACTGGTACTCGGTTTGGATGGTCCAATTATCTTCTAGATAATGTTCGATCCTGATGATTTTTAAGAGTTGGTTCAACTGTGCTAGAGGTCTCAGGTTCTCCTGTTCATTCAAAGCCACATAAGAAAACCAGAAGAGCGGCAGTGTAGATATTATATCGATAATGAACAGTGGCTGCTGAATTAGGTGGTAGATGATGTCAGCTACTTCAATCGACATTCCACGTTTTGTCTGTACACTAGTCGATATCTGCAGCAGAATGTCGAGCACATAGATGATGAGATAGATGGCCGGGTAATTGGCCATGAAAGGCGTGTAGGAACAGGAGAAACTGAACGAGTAGGGTAGGTAGAGCGCGAGGAAAATGACGCTGACAAACATCAGTTTGTTCCAGAATTGGTGTACGCGCGAATTGGGTTGGAAGATGAAGGGGAAGGTGAGTTTCAGTAGGACAGGATCTGCCACACTCTCGAAACCAATCTGGGGAAAAATATAGGAAAATTAACAAAGTTAGTAGAGTTCTAGGAACGATTATAGAGTTTTATCTAGTAATAATCTTAAATTTAATCCACATTATCTAAAAAGAGACAGTGGATGTCATGCACAACAGTAATCAGTTGGCTTGTGTTATAAACTCACAATAATAATTAAAAGACGTTTTAGAATAATATGAGTTTATTGAATGACTAATATTCAAACAAGACAACTATGTATACATCATAGAGAAGTATGTATGTATAAAGTATGGAGTATATGTGATGAAGTAAGTATCATAGAGAAGAACAGTGACATCATAGAGAAGAGATAGTACTAGTAGATTCTAATCTGTTATCTATGGTAATATTCATTTAATTTGACGCTTGGCATTAGATAGATACGGTAGGTGAATAAAGAGATATTATTTCTTGACGTTGCTGATGACTGCAGAGTACGATGGCAAAGAAAAAACTTTGTATATTACATCATTCTAACAGATCAATTTTTGCGGCAACTGAAAAATTGACGGTCAAATTTTCGTATAGTGTGGTGATAATCTTCTCAGCTGATGATCCGTTTGTACCTGATTAAATATTTAACCGATATTGGTGAACCCCGAGATAAGAATTAAATTGAATGACTGCCTTTATTTTTAACCTGGGATGGCGAAGTTAGGGCGCAGTCGGCCCTCTCTTACACTCAACCCTCAATTTTAGAGAACTCAGAATTTTAGAGAATTCAAGTGAGCGGCACTTTGTGCTGCACGGGGCGAACTCGTATCGTATTTTTAACATTTTTAACATATCTTGTGAACTCTCCCAATGAAAACGTTCATAGTAGAGTAGAGTGATGGCAGAGTACTTGTTTTTGGTAGAGTAGAGTGGGATAGTACTCTACCACTTGCCTTCCCCCACTACCGCTTCTCACTCTACTCTACCACCACTATCCTAATGAAAACAGTCTTGAGCTAGTAGAGTAGAGATAGAGTAGAATAGAGTAGAGGCTGAACGGCGACATTTTAAGGTTAGATCTGTTCACTAGACAACACACTTTACCTACTATTCTCAATTGTAGTGAAAACAGTTACTCGACCAAGTAAGTAGAGTAGAGTTAGTATGCTAGTTACTCTACCACTAACTCTACTAATGAAAACCAGGCTTCACTCACCTGTGGTACAGCAAGTTGTCCAAGAAAGTTGAGTGTGTGATGGGCGTGAATGTACCAATCCTCCAATCCGCTAATGGTGTACGCCTCGCTCTTCAGACTGGCGTCGGTGTCGTGATGCAGCTGCATTTTGAATTTGAGCCAATCGGTGGCCGTTACCAGCTGCTCTTCCAGTCTCAGCGACTTTTTCACTTTCGCCTTGATCATGCCGCTCAATCTGTTCAGTGTCCTGGCGTTCACGTACCTCTGTTTCACTGTTCTCATTGCTAGATGAAAGTTTTTCCTGAATCTGGAAAAAAAGGAAAATCTTCATCTGGAGAGGAAAGTGGAGAAAGAGAGCAAACATAGGGAGAGATAATAGGAGAGAAAGAGGTTTAGATTTGGATTCATTACTTAATTCATGTAGATGACAAATATGACTTCCAGAAATTAACTTGCTCTTTCTACTAATTTCCCTGTCAATGAGCGCCTATAGGAAAAATGTTTCCATTCTATTGCTCAATTTTAATTACAGCAATCCTTCTTCTACTTTGGGGAGACTAATATAAGTTTTGGAGAATTCGTATGAATATAGAGTGATTCAAAAAGAATACCACAACTTTAAAAATGTGTATTTAATGGAAGAAACATAATAGGACCGTCTGTTATACTTCATTACAAAGAGTATTTAAAGAAGTTTTTTTCACTCACAAACAATTTCAGAGATGTTCAATATGACACCCTCCAGACACTCGAGCAATATCAACCCAAAACATCCCTTCGTTCATTACTTTCAGCATATCAGGCGTAACAGTTAGGTAAGCTGCTGTTATTTCTTGTTTCAAATCATAAATGTTGGATGGATATTGATGATTTGAAACAAGAAATATAACAGCAGCTCACCAAACTGTTACGCCTGATATGCTACAGAGAGTGTGGAACGAGTTTGAGTACCTATCGGGTTGATATTAATCGAGTGTCTGGAGGGGGTCATATCTGAACATCTCTGAACTTCTTGTGAGTGAAAAAAACTTCTTCAAATACACTTTGTAATGATGTATAAAAGAAGGTTATATTATGTTTCTTTCGTTAAATACACATTTTCAAAATTGTGGTATTCTTCTTGAATCACTCTGTATTTCACAAAAATCATTAATGCAAAAAGGAATCTCTACTCACAAGTAGCTGATCTCAACGAAATCCAACTTTTCCAGCACATGAATTTCGCAGGTCATCGAGCGGCAACATATGTAGCACTTGGAATTGTAGCTTGTCAACAGAGATGTCTCTCCAATAATCGTTCCAGCTCCCAGAATCAATTGGGGCGTGGTATCGTCTTCGGTGGTCAGAATCTGCAATAGAATAGAATATTTTTATTTTGCCAAAAAAACTAATGATACAAAATTTAAAATAATTCATAGCCATATTTTGACACTATATTTCAGAAATTTGATAATCATGCAAAATGTATACGTTCTAATGCATTTTTAAATATAATCAGCTTAAATTTCAATTTGACGCTTGGCATTAGATAGATAGATAGAGAAATATCATTTCTCGACGTTGCTGAAATAATATCTTTCTATCTATGCCAAATGTCAAATTAAATGAATATTACGGTATCCAATTATTCAATTCAATTTATTGCCAAAAACAAACAATTCACTCATACATATACAATTATACATACATGCGCAAAAATAAAAATAAGAAGAACATAAAATTATACATGTATACATATTTAAGAAGAAAAACATAACTAATATCTTATGTTAGGTAGCACCAGCAAAAAGAAAACTCTTTCAAAGCAATCGTAATGCATATCAGACTGGGAATAGGATACTCTGGATCATTTGATATTTGAATCCGGTATGCATGTCATTTGATAATTTCCAATGAAAAATGTATAACAATATGTGCTATTTATGATACCAGAGCATTTTTTTTGCAAAGGATGATGCCCACATAAGCTCTAAGGCTAGGCGTTCACCGGTTAGTCAGGACAAGACAAGATGAGATTAGTCACGTTTAGTCACAGTACTTCACATAGTTGCTTATGAAGCAACACACACCGATTAGTCATTGCATCAGTGTGTGCTGCTTCATAAGCAACTATGTGAATTACTGTGACTAATCTCGTCTTGTCTTGTCTTGACTAACCGGTGTACGCCTAGCCTTAGCTTGTGCGTGGGTAATGGGAAGGATGATGATGATGAGAGATGAATGGACCTACAGCTTTTAGTATTGAGCACTGTAAAGTAATCTTATGTTGGGTTGCCAAAGGTAAAATTATAGCGGATTTGACCGAGCTACTGGAAAGCTGTTGTTTTTACTCAATCCAGGAGTTTAAAGAATATTACCCCGGTCGTACACCGGAGCAATAAGTAATAGGCAACTAGCAACATATGGATCATATGATTTTCTACTCTATACAAACCAATAGTTCAAAGCACACTGAAACAGCTCCTTTAGGTGTGCATTGGACTATTTGTTTCTATAGAGTAGACGATCATATGATCCAAATGTTGCTAATTGCCTATTGCTTATTGCTCCGGTGTACGAGCTGCCTTATAGAGGATGAAGTATTACCGAATGGAAGATTAAAAAATTTGACAAATCCAGATGCCCCTGTGATGGGAGGCCAATGGATGCTATGAATATCTATCTATCTATCTTAGTGTATTGCACAAGAAGTTTAACTAACAACATTTTAAGACTCCCAAAAGCTTACTCAACTTTTTTCCAAAAAACATTTATATTTCTGAGTCCTAAATTTTTCAATTTTGTGCCTATTAATATTAGACATTCAAATAATATACATTCTTTCAAGAAACAAACATACAAATGGTTGTTGAGCCTAACGCCTGAGACCATCGAAAATTTTTTTAATATTATAGTCTAAGTCTTAATTGTTATGAATACAAATTATATGCATAGATTTAATGTGCGAAAGGTGTGTGAATGAGTGTGTGAATGTTAGCATTCAAAAAACTTTTTTTTTTAATATTATACTTTGCTCCTGCTTGCAAACAAATTCTAATTGAATTTAGCAAGCAGTATCTTATTTTGGATAATATTAGTTATTTTATAAAAGACAGTACATTATTTCGCTTTATTACTCTGTATATTCATGATATTTTATAAAATACTTGTATGCCTATAATGTATATTTCATGTACTTGTAATATTGTTTTTCCAAAATAAAGAATGATTTGATTTGATTGATTGATTAGCTAACCAATGACCCACCTGTACGCTGCCCTCCACCACGTAGATCATCTTCGCCACCAGCTCCTTCTTCCTGAGGATGACGTCACCCTCCATCAGCAGCACACTGTGCATTCGGCTGGCGAGCATGCGCAGATAGCAGTGGTCCTCTTTGGCGAACAGCTGACTGTGCGCGAACGCCGGATAGAAGATGTCGTGGTGCACGCTCAGCCACAGTTCGGGTGGCACGTCGTTAGTTACCGATTCCACCACCAGAGCGCGACGCTTGCGCCATGCATAGCTGAAGAACTGGTCCACTTTGGCGGCTGCAATGTCGGCGAACTTCATTTCTGACTGCAAATGTTAAACAAATCTACACAAATCAAAATCAAATGGAAAAGAATCAATCAAATCTATAGCAGGATCCATTTAACTTGTCAGAAATCAGCTGTTTTTGGTAATAATTAAACAGGGACTTCGACACAATAATTAAAAGGATTAAATCAAATCAAATCAAATCAAATCATTTATTTATCCTTGAAAACAAAATACAGCAAACTTAAAAAGTACAATGAAAAATAATAGAGTTAATAATACAATAGATATAATATAAAATAGTATTAATAACAAGGAAGGTCCCTGCAAAGGCAACAGCCTGAGCGCAGGGGCCGAGTATTATATAATAACAAATAAAATAAGCAGCATTAACCAAAATAATACAAATAAAAGAAAAGAAATATCTTATTATAACAGTTGAGGAAAAAAATTACTCACGGTACAAGGTAAAGAAAATACAAGTAAAAAAACTAAGAATAAAGAAATAAGATTAAAAGTCTTAAAGACCTTGAAAGTCTTTAAAAGACCTTTTTAAAGAAGACCTTTCAGTGAATAACTTTTTAAAAGACCTTTTCAATAATCTGCGAGATTCAGCCTTTGTAGGTTAAGTATTGTGATCATATGCTCGTCGATCATAATATGTTTTATGACAAGTTAAACGGATCCTGCTGTACATAGGAAAAGGAATCGACAGAAATTATTACAATAATATAGGGATAACAGTTCACCCCGTGCCGCACAAAGCGCCGCTAACTTGAATTTTCTAAAATATTCTTATAGTGGAATCATCATCCATGGAAACCCGTTGAGGCACTGCTCCAACAGATAACTGAGGCTAGGCGTACACCGGTTAGTCAAGACAAGACAAGACAAGATTAGTCACAGTAATTCACATAGTTGCTCATGAAGCAGCACACACCGATGCAATGACTAATCGGTGTGTGTTGCTTCATAAGCAACTATGTGAAGTACTGTGACTAAACGTGACTAATCTCGTCTTGTCTTGCCTTGACTAACCGGTGTACGCCTAGCCTTATTCATCATTATTTGCTTTTCACATTAGTGCATGTAACTCGGAACAGAAAAGTGGATTAAAAATACTTGAAAATTAATTTACTCAGAATGTAGACAGTAGCAGCACTTACCAAACTGTTGACCACTCTGTATCTCATCATGGAGAACGATATCCACATGTAGTCGTTTTTGAAAATACGCCGGGCAAGGAGGGGAACCGCGAACAGGTAGGAGAAGAGATATATGGCGGTCAACATGAAAATGTACATCCATCTTATAATCGAGCTGCCATTTTGAAAATATTCTGCCTCACTGGAAAATATAATTTATTTATTTACTTTAAAAGGTAAATTGGAAACTTTAAGCCTAAATGAAGGGGAGTGGAAAAGATACTTATTTCTCTATGGTGTTTAGATGAATGAAGGAGAGAAGGGATGTCAACCGAGGTGGGTAGATCGTGGAAGTCAAGAAGGCCATGTTCTATTATTATAGACTAGCCTGGGGGCTCCGCCCCCTGGACCCCTGGCAGAATCATCCAAAAATAAGTTATTGTCTCGCTCCGCTCGCTGCACATCAAGTTCAAACTTTTTTAGTTCAGTCGTTCTTCTAAAACATGAAAAAATGCCTCAAAAACGCAAAAAATAACTGGAGAACGTCAATTTCAGGCGTAATTGAGGATGATTTTAAAATACTTCAATTCAATTCTTCTTATACCTTTGCAGAACCTGTGTAAAAGTTTTAAACGTTTTTAGTTTAGTCGTTGTTGAAAAATCTGCAAAAAAGCAAGGAAAACTACAAAAACGACGATATCTGGCTAAATTTTGGGAGAATCTCAAAAATTTCCAACATATTTTCTTAGACCTTAAACAAGCCTAAGTACCATATCAAGATTTTCTGACATTTAGTTCTCGAAGAAGCTGAGAAAACGCACAAAATCGCTAGAAAAACGCGAGTATTTGGCGTATCTTTGGGATGTTTCCAAAATCCGTTCTTAAGTGCGCGTCTAAAGGTCCAACTGAAGATGCATGCCAAATTTGAACGCATTTGGTTCAGTAGATTCTCAGTTCTGTTAGATCAGTTAGAATGAGTGCCATTTCGCTTTTATATATTATATTATATTATATAGATTAGTAGTTTGCTAAACCAACTTATTTGGACATAGACTATGAAAACAAAATAAGGTACCCACCACATAGGAGGTAGCAGTAATAAGGCGTGTAATTTGGCAAGAGCGTACAACTCGAATTCAGTTTGCGGTTTTTGAATGTATTCCATTTCTGAGAACGATTTATACCAATAGCCTTTACCACACAGCCAATTGTTCTCTTCCTGCAATAAGAAACGTGCACAAACCTCAATTATTAATAATGAATTCATTGGATTATTAAAAAAATAATCAAATGGCTTTTCAATGGTGACGGTTACCATCCAAAAGCTGTCTTGGGTTCTCGAGACTCCACTCAACAACCGCTCTCACAAACACACATACATTCTAATATTATAAATAATGAACTATTTTGGTGATTACATTAGGTGATTACAAAGTGATTACATTGAAATCACTTTCAATGTAATCAAACTTTTCATAAACACAATATACTAGCCACCAAATTATTTTTTTTACTAAGGGTGATTCCCCCTCATGAGCTCTAGGCTTGTGCGTGGGTAATGAGAGGGGTGAAGATGAGAGATGACGACTACTTTTGAGACCGACGGCAGTTGAGACCGACGGCTTAACGTCTGCTCCGAAAGACTGGCATATAATAATAAGTGGACAATAATTTACCGTATTGAATTATCAATTCACTTGAATAAATAAATAACTACCCCCTACTTATTATTATAATAATAAATAATAATATTATAATATATTCTTATTATGTACATTAAAATAATTTAGAAAAACTAATATGGTAGCCAATGTAACCGTTATATTCCTTTTGATTTCTTTTCAATCGTTATCTAACTTCGATGGCAAAAGAAAATTTCGTGGTTAGTGGAAAATCTGATTTATATCAAAGTTATACCAGCTTATAAGTTATATAAATTATATTAGCTTTCACCAATAATAGTCTAATAATAGAAAAACAATAAAATTTTAGATCTTACATAAGTGGGAAAGCACGAGTATCCAATAGTAAATGAGCTGAGTGCTATGTTGAACAGCCATATGAAGATGAAAGTGATATAAAGCACAATTAAGCGACTTATTTGTAAAGTGCTGCTCATTTGGCCTGGAAAATATAAATTCACAAATTATTCGAAACCAATATTATAGAAGAGAATACAATTTTGTATGAGAAGTTATATCCTAATATAACACTACAACAAAGACATACTTATACCGGTAACATACTAATCCTTAAGTCCACACTTTTCGATTCAATTTATTCATACACATGTCGTAGGCTGTACATCAGACAGCATTGACAATAGTCAAGAAGGAATAGGAGAAGAAAATGAGAAGAAGAAAAAGGTGGAGCAGAAGCAGAAAAAAAAAGAAGAAAAAGGAGAAGAGGATAAACGAGGAGAAAAAAAAAAGGTGGAGAAGAATAAAGAGAAGAAAAATGAGAAGGAGAAGAAGAAAAAGGAGGAGGAAAAGAAAAAGGGGGAAAAAATGAGGAGAAGAATATCGAGAAGAAGAAAAGAGGGAAGAAGAAGATGGAAAAGGTAGAGAAGAAGGAGAAGAAGAAGTAGAAGAATTAGAAAAAGATTGAAAAGAAGGATCAGAAGAAGAAGGAGAAGGTGAAAAGGAGGAATGAGAGAAAGATTGAAAAGAAGGACGAGAAGGAGAACAAGGAGAAGGTGAAGAAGGAGAAGAACAAGAAGTAGATGAAGGAGGAGGATGATTGGAAACTATTTCATGTATTTCAATAGTCGCAGTTTTATGCGACCTGGGAAGTACTATTTACTGTATAATACATGTATTGAGCAGAAATAAATTGAAAATTGAACTTACGCGCATACAAGAATATCCTATGCACTGCGAAAAATTGTATGGTATGCACCCAGAACTTCTCCTTTTCACGCAGGTAAGAGCATAAGAAGGTGGGTAATAGGACAATCAAATCTAGAGCCACATAGTGTTTGCTGCGTGCTACAATTGTATGTTTTATTTGAAACTCGGTCCATTGTCTATGCACTATAGTTAACAAGCAATCAATCAAATAAACAGTTTGCAGCACCCAGAAAACCATGTAATAACTGTAGCTGTTTACAATTGGGAAGAGTAGGTACCTGCAATCAGAAAATTACTAGTTGCACAAACGATAATCAAGATTTAGCCCAATTTTTACTTGCTCTCAGCTAAGGTAGATCTCTCATAGTAGTAGCGCCGAAATTTCGTTGATAAATAATATCAATTTCGTTAATAAATGATATCAATTTCGTTGATGATTATATTTGATAATATATGTGTACTATTACTATACACTAACCAACTGTACCGTACAGAAAATACCGTAAACAGAAAATTACTACAGTAGTTGCACAAATGATAATCAACATTTAGCCCAATTTTTACTTCCTCACAGCTAGGATAGATCTCTCGTAGTAGCGCAGCGCCGAAATTTCGTTGATAAATAATATCAATTTCGTTGATAAATTATATCAATTCCGTTGATGATTATACGTTGATAATATATGTGTACTATACACTAACCAACTGTACTCCATATAGTTCAGTACTGCGGTAGTTCCTCCAAACACCGAGAGATGCCGCTGAGCTTATTTGCCTTTTTTACCACTTAAACTTATTTTTTCCAAAATACAAATGAAACCTGCACATCGAAGACCACTATTTTTTACTTTTGACGGAACCCACATATTATAAACTAGCTGTCCCGGCGAACTTCGTATCGCCCTCTTCCTCCCCCCTAAATGTCCCCCCTCTTCACCCCACAAATTTCCCCCCCTTCATGCCAACCCCCAAGGGATTTTCTTATTTTTTTAATGCATATTATGTTAACCAGTGCTGTAACAATTCAAACCAATCCAAAATTATCTAAATCGGTTCAGCCGTTCTCGAGTTATAAGCGAGCGTACAGACACCAACTCTTTTATAATAATATAGATGGGAAGCGGTTGGCTTCGATCGTGGTCGTGCCGGTGTCTAATCGCAAGATTGTATACAGTATAAGGCTGGGCGTACACCGGTTAGTCAAGACAAGACAAGACGACATTAGTCACGTTTAGTCACAGTAATTCACATAGCTGCTTATGAAGCAGCACATACCGATGCAATGACTAATCGGTGTGTGTTGCTTCATAAGCAACTATGTGAAGTACTGTGACTAAACGTGACTAATCTCGTCTTGTCTTGTCTTGACTAACCGGTGTACGCCTAGCCTAAGAGACTCGCACCTGTTACTCCCATTGTACAGGTATAGGTGGTCCTTAAGGCTAAGGCCACACTACTAAGAGCTATGCTTGGTGCTAAGAGCCAAGTGACTCGCATTATAGTGACATCCTAGAGAACGAATGCATTGTGTACTATAAATTGCAGATTGCCACACGTTTATTGTATATTTCTTAGAATTTTGCAATGATTTTAATGAAACAATAAAAGGTTTGTTTTATCCATTCGACAATAGTTGAACATAAAATCTATCAATAGAAATAGGTACAAAATTAGAAAATATTTTTCACAATTAACTCACCTACGGTCGAAAAGCACATTGTAGTAAACGATCTCAAACGAGATGACCAAAATCGTCATAAGCATAAGTTGCCAAGGTATCAGATAGGGCCAGAAAAACATCTCCGATGAGTGATTACCGAATACCTCATCAGGAAACTTCTGATAAATGGTTTCATTGATCGAAATCAGTTTGACAACTTCTCCATTGCGACGATAGATATTTTTCCGGGAGAAATAATGCTCTGATCCACTACTACCAACCGAGAAATCTCGACTAATCGGTAGCCTGTCGTTCGATATTCGATGTGAGAATCGCAATTGGTCATCGATTTTTTGCACGTAAAAGCATGACATTATCGACTTCATCGAAGACCAAATACTTTCTCCTTCTTTCTCCTGCTCATTTTCTTCTTCGATTTCAATATTTGTAGACTCAATCCAGGATTCTTTACAAATTTCGTTGCAAAAATCGTTGTTTTCCTTTGCAGGTTTTGTTCTCCTCCTGAATAATTTTGTATCACTTGTGGAGGGTTGTAGGTTTCCATCAGCAAAGTTGTCCTCATTTGTGAATTGATAAAAGTTTTCTGGAAATTCATCTTCAACTTTACTATGCCTGAATGTTATTGTGACGTCTTTAAGGGATGTTTCTTCCTCTTCATTTTTCATTGTTGGTATAATATACCAACAATATTATGGAGGAGATCTGTAAAAAAACAAACATGAAGTTATGTACGGTACTTTTGAAGTCAACTACATGACGTTATGTAAATTCAGCTAATGGTGTATTTGATGCGTTCTTTAGGAGATAAAATTTCCTATATTCATTTGGAAGACAAAAATGTTACTGGTATTAATACTGAAACTATTTTTCATCAATTACCTATATATAGTTTATGAAAATATGAATAAATAAATAATTTTATTTCTCAATCAACAACATTTAGAACAATTTATACAATACAGAAATACATTTGTGTTTTTATTGTTATATATTATTAGTTAGTATTATTATTAATTGAGAATGTAGATACTCCCGAGAAAAGTCTGCATGGGAGCTGTCATAAAACTGCAAGAATCTGGACATCTTAGTATATTAGAAACACTTCTGGCGCATTTCTTTCTACTATGCTTCCACCACTGCGTGATTTGATGTGAAATTCAGAGGAAACTCACACTGATACAAATGAGTTGCAATGATACTTTACACCCAGACTATTCAATAGCCTACTGAGCAAGCAAGCGGCGCTTTGCGCTGCACGTGTTAAACTAATTTCTATTGATAAATAATGTAATATTATGAGCATAATATACACTTTCCTCCAATTCAATAAATTTTTGTGTAGTAGTAAAAGTGATAGGGTATTGTGGTAGTCATCCATATCTCATTAAAAATTGTTTATAAGGGTACAAGAAATAAAGACTACCTACTATTAACTATATATTAGACACCAAACCAAATTAACTTTTAGGAATCCAAACAACAATAATAATTGTAGCAATTAGTGCAATTAATACACTCATAATAGCTTATTTCATTTATTTATTTTAAAATATTGTAATTTTAAAACATCCTTTAAATTAAACTGATGAACAAGTAGGCTTATCCTATCCAAAAACGTCCTTCCAGAGCCTTATTTCTTATTAATACTATAATACTGTACTTGAATTGAGATTCGAGTTCGGTTCAATCATTTTCATCTTTTTGACTCCGTATAGAAAATCTTAATTTGTTAATTGTTTAATTTCTGATTGAATAATTGGTTTAACGAGCGATTTCTTCTAAAAAATTTGACGCTAATCACCACTTTCTCAATTTGAAACCAGCCGCAAAATTAATACAGTATCACAGATAGATACAGTAGCGACATCTCTGAGTGGAAAAAGAAACTCCGTGGTCGTAGCGAAGAATACAATGTATTCTTCAATATGTATGACATACAATATGTCATATTGTATGGAGGCAGTTTCAAATTTTCTGTGTATTTTCATGCTAATTTAAGCTTTTCATGGCTTTCCACTCCAGTTTGAACTTGTGAAAAGTCAAGTTAAAGGTTGGTGGGGGGGAGGGGGTTTCAAAAACCATCAGGGGGTATGGAATAAACTCGTAGAGAATAGAAGTAAAATATAGAATAAAACTCTCTGAACACACCCCATGTAAAGGGGGTGCAGGAGTTTTCCCCAGAAAATTTTTGAAATATTACGTTTAAAAATGTAATTTTTAACTTCGTTTTGTCTATCTAACGTCTTGATACAATAATACTATTGATAGACCCGCAATTTCAAATTATTTATCCGATCTTTGGAGGGCCAAGGAGCCCCCTGCCCCTTCAAATGGATTTTGTAGATAATATTAGCTTGATTTTCTCTCTCAAAAAAAAATTGACGAATGTAAACAACAATACAGTATATTAGGTTAAGCAGGAGGCTCAAGTACTAATTTCAACTTGTGAAACTCAAGAGTCTCAAATTAAAACATCTAAATTAGAAAATATAGCAAAAAATCTAGGAAAGGAATATGAAAATAGCAAGTCTACAAATAGATCAATCTATAGAAACAAATAGATAGAATCTATAAATTTCCACAGTCAAGTTTAGGGTTAAAAATTTGACCGTGTTTGAAATAAACTTAATACTACAGATGGTTTAAAATAATTGAAATTGTATTAAATTAAAACAATATCTACAGCAACTAGATAAATAGATACTTACAAGCTCAAAACAAACAAACGTGGAGAATAGATTTTGAATTATTGAAATACACATTGAACGGTTTTGTGTACAAAAGAGAGGAGACTCTCTTTTCAAATTCAGTCACATGTTTGTTTCACACATGTAGAAAACTATTTTGTAATTCGAATCCAGGAAATGATTTTTCAATCAAATAACTCAACTTTTTTATTCATGATTTTTTATACCAGACTGCTGTGTGATCCATATTATCATAGCCCCCTTTAAACTACCTGCCTAAATCATTGTAATTTATGTATTTTTTGTTTTATTCTAATTTGCTCTGTACCTGACAACTCCTGTATGAATTGATATTTGACAAGATCTTATATTCATGTATGAATCAATTGATCTAATAAATGATTATTATTATTATACGTATGGTATATACGAGATATACTTTTGCTAGTAGATTGAAGTGAAGTAAATCAAACCCCAATCGTATAATATGTGACCAGGCCCTAAGCCCAAGTACATACAGAACCATACCTCGCCCATAACTCATATTCCACTCAACAAGTAAATGTTAGAATAGGACATTTCTAACATGGTTTTGACTTTGTGTTTTTCTAAAAATAGGCTAGGATATAATAAAAAATATAAATTTCAGTTTAGGCCCAACGCCTAATTTGAGTGCTGAAAAGAACTCAGCCTTGTTTCCGGATTGATATAATCAGATTAATTTAATTTGACGCTTTTTGGCATTTTATGGATGGATAGATATTATTTCTTTGCTATCGTACTCTACAGTCGTCAGCAACGTGGAGAAATAATATCTCTATCTATCTGATGCCAAGCGTCAAATTAAATGAATCTGATAATAGTTTCAAATTTGACAAGAATACTAACTTGCAATGTAATAGAATACAAGGTAGTGTTAACGAGGATGATGCGCAGTAGCAAGCTTCATTCAGCTGATAGTAGTGATATGACTGGAGATCAAAAGTTTGATTTTCTTTATCTTTTACATGTTAAATTCATCAATTCTATAATATGTATTTCTCTCAAAAGCTGCTTGCTTTTCAAGGGTAAATTAACCTCTCCTGGGCTTCATTGTATATTTTTTCCAATTCCTTGTAGTATAGTAGTTACAATACCAACAGACAGCTATTATTAATTTTTTTTTTTCAAATATAATCAGATTCATTTCAATTTCATTTCAACGCTTGGCATTAGATAGATAGAGATATTATTTCTTTGCCATCGTACTCTACGGTCATCAGCAACGTCAAGAAATAATATCCATGTATCTAATGCCAAGCGTCAAATTAAACGAATCTGACAATATCTTAGGTAGTATATCTGTGTTTTTATCGTACCAGTATTATTATCTTGAATGAGTATGTTTTTTGTTAGTTTAAAGCTAACTGTCATTCAACCCTGGTTTTCGTTTCTGTTAAATCGGGCCTAATGGGACGACCACACGATGACAAGTATGCATGTATAGGAATTAAATTCCCATTTAATTGTATTGCAAAATAATTAATGTCATCCACACTATGACAATAATTAGTGTGCATGCATACTTCAAATTGATTTTTGAATAAATGGATGCATTAACTATTAGGCAGTTATTTGTAAAGAGAATTATGGCCTATTCTTGTGCTAATGAAAATAAATTTTTAAGCAGGCAAATTACTTACAATATAACACCTATAAGCAATAGCATTCATATTCTGCTCTATCATAAAAAATATGCAGACATCGAATACAATATATATGCAGCAAACTAATGAATATAATTCCCATCCACTTCATAAACAATTACCTGCAAACTTAGTATAGAATTACAGTTTGAATAAAACAAGTTGTCACTTGGCCTGGCCACTCACTTGTCAGAAAGCGACCGATGACCGGAACAGCTGACCATTTGATTCAATGTTAGCATTTCAGATGATCGGTCTTTTTCTGACAATAACGGTTCTCGTGAGTGACCAGGCCAAGTGACAACTTTATTTACTCAAACTATAGTTGATTAGATTAAAAATAACTTCTATTTTAAAATTTGTAGCTTACTATAATAATAGTTCTTGAGATTGCTCTTGTGTAATCCATATTAATCATTTTTTTATTATAGTAGTTTTGATATTACCAATTTCTATTGTTGAGTAGGCTTCTATAATAAACAAATAAGTACATTAGCGCGCAAGCCTAGCTTTGCTGATGTATGGGTTTTATCCTTATGAGAAATGTATTATTATTATATGCGAATAATTCACTGAAACGTTATTGTTTGTTGTGAATAAAATTGATTGATTGTCATCGTGTGTTTGAGCCCTGAAAGGATGACAACTTTCCCTAATCAGCTGTTCAATTCAAATGGATGGAAAATTTGATCGCGTTCATACAGCTTAAGGCTAGGCGTACACCGGTTAGTCAAGACAAGACTAGACGACATTAGTCACGTTTAGTCACAGTAATTCACATAGTTGCTTATGAAGCAGCACACACCGATAGAATGACTTATCGGTGTGTGTTGCTTCATAAGCAACTATGTGAAGTACTGTGACTAATCTCGTCTTGTCTTGACTAACCGGTGTACGCCTAGCCTAAGGTAGGGTTTCGCTTCTGCTACTGAGTAGCAGACTCCGGCTACCGTTAGTCAAAATAGCAACTAATTCAAACTTGAAATGAAAATATACAAGAATAACCATGCAATATTGTTAATTCACTGAATTAATTAATATTCAGTATTCCATATACGAGTTGGTACAATTTTTTGTTTAAAAAGTTGCTATTTTGACTAACGGTAGTCGGAGTCAGCTACTCAGTAGCAGAAGCGAAAACCTACTTTTAGTAGAATAGAATAGAAAACATTTTACTTTCTAATTTTTCTTGTTTGAGAGAGAACTGTTGTAATTTTTGTTTTGTTCAATAAAAATTAATTTCTATTCTATTCTCTTCATACAGCTTAGTAAATTATTTCCGAGACGGGTGCAACAAACAATCAACACGCACACATAAATCACCAGGTTTGCAATAGTTTTTACAAATATAGAAACATCATATCATTACATCGAAACGTTTACTATGAAAGGACCGGTACTGGTTGAACGTGACAATGCTACTATGATAATAATTTACAATTGAGCTACAGTTTCAGTTCGTCGACATGGCGAAGTTTCCTCCTGAGAATCGAACTCAGTTCACACAGCGAACTCATATAGCTTTCGTTCAGATACTGGCAGAAGGGATGTTTGAATTCTAAGAGGTCGACTCGAGTTACAACGTTGGTAAGGCTGGGATGCCAGGCCGATTTCAGATGATTAACGGTTTCATCCATGACTTTGATCGCTTTTCTAGTTGACGTTACCAGTGATTCAAAGCACTCGGTGCGCTTCTTCTGTTCCGGGCTAACCACCAACACCGCACCCGTTTCCTTCTTTTTCTTGCCTTTTTTACCGACAACCGGCGCCAAATTCTCTTTCACCAGCTCGAACACAACCCCGCAGAACACCGTCGACACACAAACCAGTTCCACGACTAACGTCACACGCTGTATAGTCTCCAAACGTTCGTTCAAACTATTCTCATTCACGCCGTTGCCGAAATTTTCCTTCGCAAAAGTCGACACTTGTTCCGTTGCCTCCGTTAAACTCGACACAGATTTCGTTGAGAAATCGTTGAAATCGTCCAAATTCAACCGATCGAACTCCTCCCCGTTCAACAAATTCTCACCCCCACCACCATTCACTACACCACTTTTGTCGCTAAAATCCACCCCTAAAACAGTCCTTGTCAGGTTCGCTAACAACGGTACCAACTGCGATGCTATATAGTCGTGAAGTCTAGACTCGGGGGGCGCTTCAATAATATTCACCGGTAATTTAGGGTGGGGCTGTTTTTTCAACCTGTCATACAACGCATTCAACTCTCCTAAATACCTCACCAAATCACCTCTAACTTCATCTCTACTAGATTTAATAGCCGACAATTTAATAGCGCTAGATAGTAAGTTGAGTAAGAGCAGACGTAATCTGAGCAAATCTTTTTCGGTTCTGAACGAGACCTCGATGAGCTCTCGAGGAAAATCTCGCTCGGGAGGATTAGCCGTCCACAGCACCGTAAAATCTCGATTATCCTCTAATCGATCCCAGTCGATATCTTCGGTGACTATCGATTGTTCGACCATTTGCGCGGTGTGATCGTGCGAGGTGGCCTGCATTACTTCGATCAGCGTTTTTTCCACCTGTACAAAAGCGTAGTGCAGCGAATTATTGATGCGATCCCTGAACTCGACAAATTCCGAGATTTTCAAAAACGACCCGTACTTGTAGGAAAGCGTTAAATGATCGGCGCTCTCTCGATTGCTAGCTGTGAAGAATTTCAGGGTCGTATTGAAAATCTGCACCGCTTGCGAATATTGTGCCGTACTAAGCATAGGCCATAGATGGAGATAACCTAGAGTGTCCAACTGCATATGTTTAATATCCAATAACTCGTAAACTTTATACGCTTCCCTACTAGCTCCTAACATATTGTACAACTTCATCAGCAGCAATTTTATCTGATAGTTGCTCACACTGTAGGACAACGCAAACTCCAGCACCACACAAGCATCCTTAAGGAAAATGGCGTCCTTGGTTTCGATCCAGATGTCGTAGAGGATGTGTGCGGTGAGGAGTGCGTAAGGATCGTTGTTCATGATATCAGTGGACAGTTGACCTTGGTTGAAATGCAGACTTTCTTTGTAGCAATGCAGTAGGCTGGTGGCTAGCTTCAGTTTACTGTTGAAATCGATTACTTCGTGGTAGCCCAGACATCGACTCAACTGCAGGTTCGATATGTAGCGCAGCATCTGTTGTAATGTAGAAGGTAAGCTGCCTTCTTCTAGCTGTACCACTTTGAATACCTGGAAATGAAAAGAATGTTTGTGATAATGCTTTTCAAGAGACGAACCGTGGGCCGCACTGCAGGTGGGTAGATGGTGGAGGGTTGATAAATTTGATCACGGCCTTGAACATTTTCTATAGCAGGATCCTTTTAACTTGTCATAAAACGTATGATCGACGAGCATATGATCACAATACTTAACCAACAAATGCTGAATCTCGCAGGTTATTGGAAATGTCTTTTAAAAAGTTATTCTTTGAAAGGTCTTCTTTAAAAAGATATTTTAAAGACTTTAAAGGTCTTTAAGTCTTTTGATTATTGTGTTGAAGTCACTATTTAGTTTTTATCAAATCAGCTGATTTATGACAAGTTAAATGGATCGCGCTATACATGTTAAAAATGTTTTCTACATGTTATGGAAGTTGTACAAGCAATAGACGGTAAAACCCATTTACAATCTAGGTTATCATCCAGCAGTGCGGCCTCAACTTAATTCACATAGTTGCTTATGAAGCAGCACACACAGATGCAATGACTAATCGGTGTGTGTTGCTTCATAAGCAACTATGTGAAGTACTGTGACTAAACGTGACTAATCTCGTCTTGTCTTGTCTTCACTAACCGGTGTACGCCTAGCCTTGGTAATACAGTAACACATAACCATAATTAATACTCGCGACTCTAATTTATAATTTCTTCTGCTTCACACAGAACTGTTCTATTTGATAAATCATCTCAGTTTAGTGGTTCAAAAAATGATATTATGCCTTGCCAACTTAATTGAAATAAGAAAAAAACCATAAGATTCAAAATCAAACTTAGAGATTGGCTAGTTGATATTGGACTGCTTAACTATCTGTAATTGAGTTCGGATAATTCAGAGATGAACTTAGATAATTTACTTATCAGAAATCAGATAATTTACAGTGACATTCATTTAATTTTACTTAATTTTATTTCATTTTTCCATTTCGAAAAAGCTACTGTTTCGATTTCAATTATGAAACTGTAGGCCTAATGGTTGCGTTATAAGGCTAGGCGTACACCGGTTAGTCAAGACAAGACAAGACGAGATTAGTCACGTTTAGTCACAATAATTCACATAGTTGCTTATGAAGCAGCACACACTGAAGCAATGACTAATCGGTGTGCGTTGCTTCATAAGCAACTATGTGAAGTACTGTGACTAAACGTGACTAATCTTGTCTTGACTAACCGGTGTACGCCTAGCCTAACACGGTCGTAGAGAAATAAATCAACAGAACATCACCCGTAGCCATGGAACTGTTAAATGAATGTAATTCGTTATCCGCCAAATTAAAAAATACTACTAAACACATTATTGTGAATTTCTTGTACAGGGTGGCGCATAAAGAACGGATGTTTTTCAAAGTGTTATAAGAATGTTTATTTCAATCATACATTTATCTTCCTAACACCAAAATACTAAGTAAATAACCCAATTTGAGAATTTGTATGAAAAACTCAAAAACACTTGAGTATATTTAAAAAATTACATAGGGAAGATGGCGCCCTCAAAATGCGTTAATGCTCATTAAAAGCCTCAAATTGGTCCTTAACTATTGATACAGCAGCAATTCATTCATGTATTGCAGTATTCAAATCTTCAATGTAACGATATTTACGATAGTAAACTTGAATTTCAAGTAAAGAAGAATCTCATGCCAATAAGCTCGACTTGAAACTTTCTGCTGAAGCTCCGTTGAACGACGATTGCAGATTCATTCTATTGGAAATATTGTTCAACAGCAAATACGCGATTTTTCAAGGTCAATTGCGCCATTGATACTAAAACTGGATACTTTAACCTACAAAATGGTGTCGCTCTGCGGTCACAGACAGCTCTAGTCCACTGATACTATCCTACTCAAATCCATCCATTCTTTTTGCGCCACCCTGTATTTTAGGTGAAATAATAAAAAATGAGTCATACCTGATTCAAAAAATCCTGCGCCTGCTCGCTAGACAACATCTTGAGATAGGGTTTCAGATCGCCCATACAACACTGCTTCCCTCCAAACTCGTGGAAATAGAGCATGAACAGTTCAACCAGGTCTCCCACCAAGTGTACCTCGTCCCCTCTGCCATGCTGCTTCAACATCGAATAGAACTCCAACTGAGCCAAGTAGGGACCACGTAGTCGATGTGACGCTCTCTGGTTTTCCTCTTGAATATTGCTCAGAAACGCAGCACAATCCGATAGACTGCAGTCTGGTTTTTCCTCTTCTTCTTCCACCTTCTCCTCCTCCTCTTTCTTTTCTACTTCTTCATCGACAACTTTCTTCTCTTCGTCTACTACCACCTCCTTTTCGTTCATCTTCGCATTTTCCTCTTTTACTACTTTATCCTTAATTTCTTTTCCAACATTCTTTTCCTCCTTAGAGTCCACAACTTCCCCTACATTCCTCTCCCCACCTTTCTCCTTCCCCTTCTTCCCCTCATCTACCTTCCCCCCACCATTCTCCAACTCCCCCTTCCCCCCCTCCTCAATCAACTGAAACACCGACTGCAGGTAATCCTTGTAAAACGTCCAACAGTCCATCTCCTCTCTCAACATTTTCTTCAGCAGCACATTAGCTTCCCGCCACCGTTTCAACCTAATCAACAACTCAACCCGCTTATTAGGTATAACAAACGATTGCAACTTCTCACCTAACGGGCCTTCAATAACGGCTAACGCCTCCTCCAGCTTGCCCTGCATCTCTAGTATCATCAGATACAACTGTGCTTCTTGCTCCGCCTCGATTTTATCCTGCTTTATGAATTTATCCACCATACGTTCGGCTAGAGGCAGAACTATGGAGCTTTTCAGCTCGGGATTCGTAGTGCGAGCCTGCATTACGATACTCATCACCGCCCAGAAGTAGTAGGGGTTTTTAGGTAGTAATTTATACAACGCCATCGCTACATTTTGTTGCTTTTTATAATCCCCCACTCTCACATACGACATAAACAAATGAGTCAACAAATCCTCACTGGCCGGCTGTTTCTCGGCTGCAGCCGCATACAAACTACAAATCAACTCGGGTTTGTGTAGTTCTCGGTAACATATCGACATCGCCTGCAACGTAGCCTCGTTGTAGGGCACTTCGTCGTGTAAGGTTTTGATCAGTTCTTCGCAGTCTTTCTCCTTGCCCATGCGCAGTAGAGCCAAGCACTTGAGCGCCTTCGCGCACTGGAAACTGGGCTGTTTGCGCAGCAGTTTGTCAGCCTCCTGTAGAGCGCGCTTGTTGTTGCCGCAGTCCAAGCAGTCGTAGATGGGACGCAGGCGGCGTTCGGCCACGCTGCTGTCTATCTGGTTCTTAGACATTTTCCAATCAAGCTGGCAACTGTCCACCTGAGCAAATATCGGGAAACTTCATTTAATCATCAATACATTTAATTTAGTCGGTCCCGACTGCCTAAAAAGTAGTCGTCATATCTCATCATCACCCCACTCATTACCCACGCACAAGCCTGGAGCTCATGTGGGCATCATCCTCAGAAAAAAAATACAGAGTGTCCCAAAAAATAGTGACTGCAGTATTATTATTATTATTATCACTATTTATCACAAGTTACAGGCTTGGAAGGTCCAGTGATCCACCGGGTGCAAACAATGCACTTAGGGTGTATCACTCCCACTCAATGATTCATATCACTTTCCGTACTATGTGAGCTGTACCTAACACAACTGCTTTCTGCATCAATATTAGATTGTGGTCGCCTTATTATTATTATTATGCTTATGGCTTTTATTAGCGGGGAGACCCTTTCGGGTGTTCCGCTTCGCCGAATCATCCAATTTCCGTAGTGGGAAATGTGGAAAAGATATAGGTTATGTAGTGACTGCAGTACTACCACGGTATTCTACAAGTCAAAACAAACAGAAAATGTCGTTGGCAAAATGCTGATTTCTCCTCAGTTTACCTGTAATCCCCCATTTTGTGTTTTTGATATTTTTCATCATATCTCGTTAAAAAAACAAGATTTTCTCATGAAATTTGGTAGGGGTATAATTGAAGGTGTGGTTTACAAAATGCATATATCAATAAATTTCAATATCTGTTTTTTCCAAAATGGCGACCGACTAAAATTTTCAATTCGATTTTACTGGAGAAATATTGCTTTTCACGATAAAACTTTAAAATACAAACATGTAGAGAATTTTATTCTGAATAAAATGGTATATAATTCTAAAGAATCGGATAATAAATAACCGAGATATGGCTATTTGAAGATTACCACTTCTGTGTTTCTTCATTTCTTCAGCAGTGAGACATGAGAATAAATTTCTGTTTCTCCATTGGTTCTTGGGGTTAGTTGTTTGGGAGGGGGGGGTTACTTGTTTAGGTGATTAGGGTTTTCTTGGGTCGGGGGGGGGGGGTGGATTGTTTCTTTTTCCATAGCTGTGGGCGGGGGGGGATTGTAGTACTGGGGGGGTTTCTTTTTCCATAGCTGTGGGCGGGGGGGTGGTTGTAATACTGTCATTTGTTTTATATACTTTTTTTTAACAAGAACAAGAGAAAATGATGAGATAATTTACTTGAACCTCTACCTTAGACTCATTCTCGCACACAGGCAGCAATGCCTATGCGAGAATTATTATTTCGTACAATATATGATTTTTATTTATCACATGTTTTCTAGTGGTATAGTAACCTTCTTGCTGTAAAGTGTATTTTTTATTTTATATGTACCACAATGAAACTCTTGTAAATTATGAAGAAATAAACAAAATTTGAATTGAATTTATGAATGCAAAACATATGTTTGCCTATCTTTGACACTCGAACGTTCTCAATTTATTATTGGATGGAACAACCAATTGATGAATTTCATGGATGTGAAAATATGTTACAGTAGTAAATTTGAGAACGTTCAAGAAAAAGGATTGTTTCCCAGTTCTAGCCTTGAGAATCTTCAATACACTGCCAGATGGAGTGAGAAGCCTACATGACAAGGGCTTCAGAGCAAGAATCAAGAAATGCCTATAAAACCTACAATGGTAGTCTTTCTACAACTACTCATTAAAATAAGATAATTACTTCACAAATAGTTTGATAAGAAAAAATATTTGTTAGAGACACTGTAAAAGGACATATTAACTTTTGTGCAATTATTATATACAGTATCGTACCTATTTATTTATTTTGCTTTTACGGCCTCATTGGACCACTTAAATCAATCATTTCCTGGTCTTTCTTAATTTTTTCTTTCGCATTGTCCAGTACTTCTTCATTCGTTCTGATCTCTTTCGTTCTTAATCTGTAAATACCCTTTCTACAGTATGTCGGTTGTCTATTTTTGGTTTGTATGTCTTTTAGTTTGTTTAGATTTTCGGTTTTGCTTCACCTATTTATTTTGCTTTTACGGCCTCATTGGACCACTTAAATCAATCATTTCCTGGTCTTTCCTGATCCAGAACGTCATATAAACAAGAATGTCATGCAAGGAATCTGCTATGTCTGTTACATTGTTTGTATCTGTTAAATTTGCCCAAAATTTTTATACCTGGAAATTTTGTAGAAAAATAAATAAATTTATTCTTATTCTTATTATTCTTTTTAATTTTTTCTTTCGCATTGTCCAGTACTTCTTCATTCGTTCTGATCTCCTCTTTCGTTCTTCATCTGTAAATACCCTTTGTACAGTATGTCGGTTGTCTATTTTTGGTTTGAACCTTGTTTTTATGTATTTTAGTTTGTTTAGATTTTCGGTTTTGCTTTTCAGATCATCCAGAGTTATTTCCAGTTCGTTCAGATCTTCTTTAATTTCTTTAATCCATCCTGCTTGCTGCTTCATATCCCATAGTTTCTCTATTATTATTCTCGATAACCTGGTTTCTGGTGTCCTTAGAATGTGACCAACAAATATTCTTTTTTTCGCATATTCTTTTCGCATTCTTTTCGATATTCTTTTTTTTCGCATAGTGTCTGTAATAGGTTCAAGTTCTTTGTAAACCACTTCATTTGGCACTATCCTCCATTGTCCATCTTTTTTATATTTCTTATTGATACAGGTTCTGGCTATTCTTCTCTCTACTTTTAGTATTTTGTCAACTCTGTTTTTTATCGTACCTATATAATAATAATAATTTTAATCATGAATCCATACAATTCACCGCAAAACATTGAACGCAGGCAGTAGTTGAAGAGTATTTTTTTTCAAGGGCCCAAAGCCTACATCAGCTCTAGGCTTGTGCAAGGGTAGTGATAATGAGAAATGAACGGAAGGACTGCTTTTTGGGCCTTCGGGACCGACGGCTTAACATCCGATGAGTTTTGAACAATAATAGTAATATGAATGTTAATAATCTTGGTAAACTTTAGAATACATAGCCTATATTAATTTTAGTGAGAATATGATTAAATAATTTTTTAATTATTATTAAATTAATAGAGATAATTTTTCGGTCTTTTTATCAAACTTGAAAAGTTTTTTAAATTATCATTAACCTAGAATATTCTTTTGGAGATCAAATCTTTGATATAAACAGAGATTTGGACTGTTTACACGATTGAATCCAGGAATTGGAGAAATGTTGGGCGATTGGATGTCTCTCTACAAAATATACTGTATTATATTTCTAAAATATTATTGTATTCATTCATCTGCTTCAAAAAAGATAAATAATCAAACTCACCTATCAAGAGTCGTCTCTTCAAATACAGCGCTTCGTCATACTTTCATTCAATCGCAATTTTTATACCTGTAAAATTAAAAGAAAAATATTAGGCAATTGATTTTGGATAGAGGCGTGTGAAAATTACTAGTTTAACAATATTAAAACACTAAAATTAATACGAAGTTATTTGAAATTGAAACAGAATTTGTAAGCCTATAACATTCTTCAAGGGTAAGCTATCTAACGGAAAGAGATAAAAATATTAGCGCTTCCTGGTCTTACACACAGTAATTTATCAGCATCCCACAATCAGAATACCTACTTCATAGAAACTGTAATTAACTAGCATTCTATCATTTTCTTATTTGTGAGGTAGGCTATTTTTTTTAGACCAAAATTGATCAAATTAACAATAGAAAAATGATTACCTGACAACTCTTATAATAGTGAAACACTGATTAAAACTTCTGATACTCTACTTGCTTGTAATACCAGTGATTGCAAAATTACACATAAAACAATTCCAAATGTGTATCTAGTAATAGGCTCTTCAAAAGTGAAGTAAATTATTCAGTGGGGGAGTACTTTGAGACCAACAAAAGTGATACCGTATCTGAGTTTGAGTAATGCTTTGCCAGAGCAAGGCTACCTTAATCTAGTTTATAACATCTGAACTTTCGCGAGTTTTTAAATGTTTAGACGAATATGTTTTTACATATTAAACGAAGAAAATAAGTGTCTTTTGACAAACTATATGTCAACCCATATGACAAGGATCAAGTCAGGTCCACTCATTGACACAGTCAATCCAGATTCTGGTCTTGACGAAGAGAAGTATGAAGTAAGTAAATTGTAGGATAATGATTACTTTGCAAATTAGAATAAGATCAGCGTTCTATAATGTATTTACATCATAAATAGTGAATTATAAGTTACCTTTAGAATATTGATCTTGGGAACCACAAACTTCAATAATTTGTGTGTTACGAGTAGTAAACGGTACCACTAAATGTTGATGAATCAATAACCACAAATTATTATGAATAATTGAGTGTGATGATAAAGGCGATTGGGTTATAGTAAAAATAAACGTGAAATGTGATCTCTACGCAAATACTAGTCAGCAAACAAGGTGTGTAAATACTAGAAACTGCAAAAAAAACCTAAAATAAAGGAAGTTAGCCGGCAAAATCGAGCACATTTTCAAGTATATTGAATGGACTCAATTCGTTACCATTCCACATTCCTACAATTGTTTAAAAATAGACTTACCAGCACTATTTAGGTTACACAGGGCTAGAAATGCAACTAAGTAAGGTTAGAATTTGCTGTTTTTCAACGTTCCCAGCTCCAAGATCATCGCTCACGAAACATTTTCGACGTAATGATATGGAAATTTCAAACTGCACTCACTGAATGAAATACAAACTATTTTAAAATTCAAATTTGTAAAGAAACTCGAACCACGCTTCCCAATCACAATGTAAAATGGTCAGAGATTTTTTGCTTTCATTTCTCATCGTCGTATCGCGTCTTTGTCCTTGAAACTCAGCTGTTCGGCGTTCCAAGTTGCCAGCTGATTTCGAAAATAGAAAAATTTTATTAAATTAATATTTTCGTGAACTATTAATTATTGGTAAATTATTATTATTAATAGAATTATTTTTTCTGATGAATCATCTTTTTTTAAATATGAATGTTCAGTGTCGTATCGAAACCTTTAGCGCCCCAAGAGAAACATTGTTATTGGTCAGAGGGGGGGGGGGGAAGGGTGGCGAGCGGGTTTGTTCAAATAATAATACTAATATTCTGCTACAATATGTCACTTGTCGGAGAATTTCAAGTAAAAATTAACGCTCGTTATTATAGAGTCGAATTTTTAAATTCTCACCCCCATTCCTGACAGAACAGTTTTCAATTTTATCAATTAAAAAAATTCTCTCAAATTTGGCTCAAAATCTGAAAGAGTGCTCAGCAGTTATAATTCAAAAGTGTTTGTTATCTCATCTATACATTTATTAATGTATATACAGGATCAGCAAGGACATAAAAAATACACAATACAAGAATAAAACTGTATATTTTCTATAACAGGCCTTCCACAGATATCAGCTCAGTTTCATCATTTTAAAAAATGTTTATAAAAATAGTATAAATAGTATGTTCCATACTAAAAATGAGCCATAAAACGTGGACCTCACGCACAGTAATACTTGACTAAAAAATGTTAAAATTACAATAATATGAAGACAACACAATAATTTAAAACAAAAACATACATGGCACTATAAATATACATACAAAAGACCTTATATTTTCAACAGAATAAAGCTGACTGATGTCAAACCTTATAAAAGCAATCCTTATTTATGTTTTAAACTATTATTAAGTAGCTTAATTGCATTGTACATTTCTGGCATACATTTCCAATGAGATCCAACATTTTACAAACCTTATTTTTGAATGCTAGGTTCATGAAAATAATCATTCAAATAGAAAATAATCATAGATAAAAATTACGTAAGGCATAAAAACAATTAAAACGACAATTTTCAATTCCACTCCATACAAGAGAATAAAATAGAAACATTAAAGTATTAAAGCATAACAGAACCTTGAAATAACTTAGAATTTTTCTTCAAAAAATTATTGAAAATTACTTGAAGAGTAATTTGTTGAAAATGAATAAAAAAATCTATCTAGAAGAGATAGTTGGAAGACATTGAAAACACACTAAAAATTATTATTAGAAAAATTTCAGAGGACGAATAGAGTAAAACAATTATTCACTCTTGACTCAGCTTCAGAGTTATTGACGAAATGGTATTAAAATTTTTCCAATTTGTGGAAGATTTCGAAATAATGAAAAAAGACGAAATTATTGGAAAATCGTATAAAGAACATAGGAAAAAAGATTTCTTAAAATCTATTCCATAAATTCAATGAAGCGGTTTAATAACAAGAAAGCAAGCTTTGGTTTGCTCAAATTATTTACACAATCAACTAAACTAATACTAGCGTTTTCTAATCTATACACAGATCTATCTTTGATATTTTCAACTTTATTTCAATTTAATGATTAGAAAATCATTTATTCCCTCTGTATTCTAAAGTGACTTGTTTTCTGTAACCAGTAAGTTTGTTCATAAGTTAATTTGACAATCCTTCATTTATTTCTTCTTTACGATTACACAGTAAACATCACAAAACACTGTATAATATTTCAAAAAAATCCTTTTTCGTTCACATTTATTTCTATCATATCTTTCATCACATTCCAAGCAGTTTCAATCGTATCTCAAAACAGTTTCCTTTATATTATTTATGACTTTTCCTTTATAACTTTATATGAAGAAAGTTTTTTCTTCATAAATAACATTCAACTATTTCAATTACAATAAACATTAAAAGCAGTCGCTAAATGTAAAATCGAACTCCTTGGGGATGAAATAAATTATATAAATATGAAGGTAAAGCTTAAAACTATCCAACATTTCTTACTAATTCTTAGTATTTGTTTCAACCTAGCATTCTTCTACAAAACAAACTACAGTATTACTATTCCATCAATCCAATTCTTATCCTTAATTTCACTAACCATCTTCTATTCATGTATTTAATCGAATCTCTTCCAATCATAAATTTTACCAATTCGGTTCTTCTCATATAATCCACCAATTCTCTTTGGCAAGCATATTTGGTACTTATAATCAGCAATAAGGTATTACTAATTTGGTACTTATAATTAGTAATAAGGCATAATAATATCGTATACTTCAATAGTAAGTAGCAAGGTCTACTAATAGCACCATTGACTAAAGTTGACTCTAGCAGGCATAAAGTTCAATAGATCTGCCCGATAGTATTTCTTCTTTCTCTGGACAAAGTTTGATGCTGGAAAGAAGAAAATGAAATAAGAATGAGAATAAAATAAAAATAAACTGAGAAAGAAAAATACTGAACATGGAAATGCACAGAATATAATTCATCTCTCATCATCCTTCCCATTACCCACGCACAAGCCTAGAGCTTATTTGGGCATCATCCCCAGCAAAAAACGCTTATTGAAGACTTTCATTTGATTAGCCTATTTGTCATAAGAATACAAATACCGTACATTTATATCCAAAACTCAGAACAATCCCAAGGTGATTCCTTCTTCTCTTCCATCTCCTTTTTCTTCTTCTCCTCCTCCTTCTCTCTCTTCTCGTTCTTTTTCTCTTCTCCTCCTTCTTCCCATTTTTCTTCTTCTCTTCTACTCCTCCTTCTACTTCTCCTTTTCCTTCTTCTTCTCGATCTTCACCTGCCTCTCCTTCTTCTTCTTCTTCGCTTCCGCCTCCTCCTTCTTCTTCTTCTTCTTCTTTTCATCTCTTTCTGTTTCTTCTTTTCGTTCTTCTTCTTCTTCTTCTTCTTCTTCTTCTTCTTCTTCTTTCATCTCTTTCTGTTTCTTTTTTTCGTTCTTCTTCTTCTTGTTTTTATCCTTTCCATTTTCACTCTCTATCTTTCTCATTTCTAATGAAGCCTATGCTTCTCCGGACAAAGTTTGATGCAGCAGGAATGAGATAAAATTAAAAAAGAAAATTCCGAACAATCCTAAGGAGAAATTAACACATCCAATGTATGAGGAATTGTTAAGATCACACAGATTCTGTACGATATTCAGTGAAAAAAATGTTTTTGGATTTGTGTTTGTTAATTGAAAAAACCCTTATTTGTCGAATTTCTGTTGATGTTGTGGAACTCCATGATAAAAGGGACAACACTGTAACAATTCAAGTAATGAAATTGACAACATGGTATATTGTTTTCTTTCTTTGAACATGTATCTCACACAAGTTCTAATACATGTTTCCAAATGTTAACCTAGTAACACAACAAAACATTTGTAAATTTTGATGGCAAACTTCTATTAAATTTTTATATTTAAATCTTGCGATTTTGGATAACAACCCTTATGGAAAAACGTCAAGAAATTGCAAATAAAAACTAGAACAGAAGACTACACAAATAGCACTTCTTCCAAATGTGTCTAGTTTTTCCTCTGTTTTTTTTTTGTTCATTATATTTTTCCTGTGTCTAGTCGAAACTCACTAAAATAATGGCCAATAAAACAAATGTTAGAAGCAGTACACCTACCTCTGAACCTTCAAATCCTGTATATAGTCGACGATCACATATCCCAGATGGACTTTGGGCGTCTGAAACCTCAGAGACAGCAACCAGAACATCTGATGCGTCCAATGCAGAATTGCTGACTCGACTCTTCCAACATAAGATCCGGCTATTACCTGAAAGTATTAATAATATTTTCACAATAATTTTTATAGAGGACGATCAAAAATTCCTCTAAAGTGAAATACAGTGAGATATTCAATCACTCAAATGCACATTAATAATGTAAATACACTACTACACTGTGTATCTGAAATCTTTTTCCAATAATTTGTCAATAATTGCAATTTAATAATTTATTTATTTAGATATGGCTTTAAATAGTGGGGACACCCGAGTAGTGTTGTTCCACTTCACCAACATAACCAATTTATTATCCCTGCAATACAGGGATAATAATTAGTAATTGCAATACAGGGTGACGACTAACACTATTTCTGCTAACTCTATATCACTTCAATTTTATTTTAAATTATAAACTATTTAAAACTATACCACTTCAATCTTATTTAAAATTATTTTAAATGTTCACTTCCAATTTTAAATTGGTTCAGTTTGATGTAGGTAAACAAAGGGAAGCGGGTTGGTCCCAGTGGCAGAGGCGAGGCTAATCGGTGAGATTAGATAAGAGACAGTGCCTACCACTACCGTCGTATCGGTGACCGGCTCCTCTAAATACAAAATTTATGAGTTTCAAAATCGCTTCCCGGTGGTTCGGAACCCACCTAAAGCTGTAGGTCCATTCTTATCTCATCATCATCCTTCCATTACCCACGCACAAGCTTAGAGCTAATGTGGGCATCATCCCTAGCAAAACAAAAGTTGGATCCTAATTTGACGTGGTTGAATTACCAGCTTATTTGATGGATGTTTCTGCAATTGATCTATAATCTAATCTTATAGTACCGAATCGCCCAATCATCTATACATGATTATAAAGCATTTTGTTTATTTTTGTAAATATATAATTAAATTCCAATTTCAGTTACCTGTCTAGTGACCTCGCCCGGCTTAAAGTACTGTTCTTTGAAAACGTTGAGGGGTTCCGTCTTGATTCCGCCCTCGCCGATTAGTTCAATCTTGAACTGACCCACCTCCCCGTCGTGCTCCAAGCTTTCCTCCGAACTGGAGATTGCCACTGTTATACGATACAGATCGCCTGCAAAATTGCAATTATTCAAAGTTTAATAAGAAGAGAGAGAGAGAGAGAGAGTAGGCAGGAGAAATTGAATAAGGAGGAGTATCTATTTATTGAAAAAGTAGCCTACATAGTTGAGGGCACCAGGAATTATTAGCATAGAATAGAATACAATAGGATAGGATAGAATAGAATAGAATAGAATAGAATAGAATAGAATAGAATAGAATAGAATAGAATAGAATAGAATAGAATAGAATAGAATAGAATAGAATAGAATAGAATAGAATAGAATAGAATAGAATAGAATATGTTTTTATTTCACCAGAAACAATAATCACAAAATACATTTCCAGAAATAAAATACAATTGTATAGAAATTTTCAAGAATTTCATATAACCTTAGCCTACTTAAAGTAAAAATTAAAACTAAAGATGATAACCCATTTATTAGGAGCAAGGTAAAATTATTACAGCATACAAACTACTTATTGAAATTCATGAAAATAATCAAAACCGCATGAAAAATAACAATAAAGCTTTCCAGTGAAATAAACTACTGGCTTGCAAAGTGACAAAGTCACTTGAAGGCAAGCAGGAGTCATAAGTATATTATCAGAAATACCCGTACACTCACACTAACAGATACTAATAACAATACTTATTGTCCAGCTATTATTGCCCTCATAACACAAAAACAAATTACACTGAAAATAATAAGACCAAATAATAAGTTACATCAGAAAAATTCTTAGATAAAAGCTAAAATAAAGCTGAAGTTAATATAGCTAAAGTAAAGAAAAGTTCTTTTTACAAAGTGATTAAATATTGTAGTGAATAGCAAATACGGTATACTACGTTGGAGGAGGAGGAGGAGGAGGAGGAGGAGGAGGAGGAGGGAGGAGGAGGAGGAGGAGGAGGAGGAGGAGGAGGAGGAGGAGGAGGAGGAGGAGGAGGAGGAGGAGGAGGAGGAGGAGGAGGAGGAGGAGGAGGAGGAGGAGGAGGAGGAGGAGGAGGAGGAGGAGGAGGAGGAGGAGGAGGAGGAGGAGGAGGAGGAGGAGGAGGAGGAGGAGGAGGAGGAGGAGGAGGAGGAGGAGGAGGAGGAGGAGGAGGAGGAGGAGGAGGAGGAGGAGGAGGATAGGAGGGGGAGGAGAGGGGGGAAGAGAAAGAGAAGGCTAGAAGAAGGAGGAGAAGGTTAGAAGGAGGAGTTGGAGGCGGAAAGATGGAAGGAGGTGAATGCTAGGTGGAGGTGGATAAGTAGGTTAGGAGGAGGTGGAGGAGAAGGTTAGGAGGAGGAGGAGGAGGAGGAGAAGGAGAAGGATGAGAAGCAGGAGGAGAAGGAGAAGGATGAGAAGCAGGAGGAGAAGTAGAAGGATAGGAGGGGAAGGAGGGGGAGGAAGAAAAAGAGAAAGATAGAAGGAAGAGAACAAGGGAAAGGAGAAGGAGGCGGAGGAGAAGGAGAGAACTGTTAGTCAATCAAGGTGCCTATCCAAAAGAACCAGGTATAATAATAATATTGAACGGTGATGAGTAAAACTTATGAAATTTAGAAGAAGCAGCAGAATAAAAAGAAGGAAAATAAGAAGTAGAACCAGAAAAAAGAAGAAAAACAAAGAACAAGGGAAACTTACGACAAAAAGGCTGCTGAGGTCCAGTAATAGTGTACAGTTTGACCAGACTGCGAGAGAATGCCGAATCCATCACTCCAGAACCGGCCGTCTCTCTCTGCACCGTGTGAAAAGAATTCATTCCCAGACTGGCACAGATTCTATTCTCCTGAAAAAAAAACAGGCATTTACAAAACTATTAATAATAGTATCCCAATCAAATAGAGTAAATTGTAAAATTTTCAAATTAAATTTTGCATTACAACTCCCGTATTAGCCTCTTATATTTATTATTGTTAATACTATATGTTATTAAACTATTATAATTATATGTGTGAGTGAAATGAATAAATAAATTGGAAAATTGAATCATGAATCAGAACAGAAGCAACAAATAATTTAGTACCGTATAATTTCTAGACTGGCACATATTCTATTCCACTGAAAACAAATCAAAAATCAGAAAACTATTTCAAAAACAGACTAGCCTACCAAATGAAGTAAATCAAATTAATAATGAGAGCAATAACTAAATACAATTCAGAATAGATTTTTAAAGAGAATTTTATTAATGAAATAAAATTATTAGATGGAGTAGTTAGGGGAAGTAAATTAGGAGTAATGAGGATTTTGGATAGTTTAGAAAGTTTAAACTAATTAGTAGAGAAAGAGAGAGAGAGAGAGAGAGAGAGTGTGTGTGTGTGTGTGTGTGTGTGTGTGTGTGTGTGTGTGTGTGTGTGTGTGTGTGTGTGTGTGTGTGTGTGTGTGTGTGTGTGTGTGTGTGTGTGTGTGTGCAGAAGTAGTACTTAGGGGAAAAATTGACAAATAACAAGAAAAACAAACTTACGCTACATTCGAAGCACTCGCCGGCAATGAAATTCTCCCACGTATCGCATTCAATGGCAATGAACTTGCAGTGTGTATTCACAGACTCGTTGAAAAATTGCAAACTTCTCACATGGTCACAGCCTAAAAATTTCCGCATACCTAGAAAATGGAAATAGGAAAATTACCATCAGTTTAGCAAAAAACTTGGACAAAACTACCTGCTGCTAACCTCGTGTATAATGAGATTGATTTAGATAGATAGAGATATATTATTTCTTGACGTTGCTGATGACCGTAGAGTACGATGGCAAAGAAATAATATCTCTCTATCTATCAATCTTTCTAATGCCAAGCGTCAAATTTAATAAATCTATTTATAAATCACTAGGATCAAATGTTAGAAAAAGCCATCTTGATCAAGATGATCAAGCAGACAAGAGTTGTCATAGAGACAAGCTAAAGTTTTATTTAATCACGTTTGACAAGAAAAATATTATTAATTGAATTGCGTTCGAGATGTGAGATAGGCTATGTGTAATATGTGATGCGAAAATATAAGTGGAAAGTATGAAATAAAAAGAATATGGAATCTAAAAAAGTGTGTATTGATTAATCAATGGAGCCTACACAAGTAACTTGGTCAAAGTTACTTGCCTTCTATTCGAACCAGCCTAGTGTAAACCGGGCTTAATCACAAATGACTACGTGAATTATTGATCCAACAGATTCAAAACACAAGATATCATCTGATTATCATCTGCAAATCATAGCATTTAAACATTCACAAATTCTAAATTTCGTGTGCCAATGCATCTTTCTATTTTTGTAAACTAGCTATACAAGAACAAAAACAATAGAGAAATAACAAATAACTATCACACAAAGCATATTGATTCATCTAGTTTAATCAAACTTCATTAATCTATTCCATAATAATGTGATGTGGAAAGAGTCAAATGTTACGTAAAAGAATGTGAAAAGTATTTGAAAAGAAATTTCAATAAAGAACGACAATGCAAGCTTGAAATGATGTGAGTAAATGTTCAATTAGATTCTTTTTTATATTGTTTACCTGACTGTTGTTCTACTGGAGTTCTTTCTAAAATTTAGAAATTGTATAAATTTATTTGTATGAAATTTAAATTAAACAACAATTAAAGGATACTACAAGTTCCTCTTTAGAATAATAACTTAATATATTGCACTTTAATGGCTGGATTTCACGATTCCAGTAGACATTCAGGTTACTGGAGGCAGGTTACCTGCCTGGCAGCCTACCTCTGCTCTAACCTGAATAAGCCAGTAACCTGTTCAAGTAAGTGGTCTCACGGTTAAGTTTACCTGCTTCAGATAACCTGCCTCCAGTAACCTGAACGTCTATTGGAATCCTGAAATCCAGCCATAAGAGTAGGCTTTTATAGATAGACAGATCAGCTAGCTCGCTAAATAGATCACCAGATATATAGAGATAGAGATTGGTGATTTTGTTTAAGTAAAATAAAGTGTGTTTATTTGATTGCAATTATTTGATGAGCTTAATTAAATAGTAGTCTTATTAAATAATTACTTTTTAGGTAATTTTCGAAGTTTTTGACACCATTTTTCGAAAAACTAGCATCGATGATTTAGTTTTGTCCATTACATTGGTTTAAGGACATAACCAAACTCAATAGTCTACACAAAATCAATTAATGTTTTTTTCATTTTTTCTAGAGCCATCGAAAACATGATGAAAAGAAACAGGATAGCTTTAGAAAACAAACAGAAACTGCAAATAAACTCAGCATCTGAGATCTTTGCTTTGGAATTGAACGAGAAACACAAGAGTAGAAGAAGTGAAAATGGAATTGGGGAGAAGAAAAAGACAAAAAAGCTAAATGATAAAGGAATCGAAAGAATACAATCGATAATCAGTGAGGGAGAAATAAAACACAAAGAAATTCCCTTTCCCTTATTTTGTGAAAAGGAGGGAAATAAATGTAAGGAGAAAGGAAAGACAATAGAAGAAATAAAGGAATTGGAAGAGATTAGTGGGAGAGTAAGAAATAAACAAGTGTTAAAAGAGAACAACGATAATTATTGCAACAGTTTAAAGAAGGAACAGAATATTAATGAAGTATTACAAAAAGTTGAATACAACAAGACCAAAACCAAGAAACCCCCTAATTTTAATGACAAAAAAGAAGCTGAGAAACGTATAGAGGAAGAAAAAAGAATTGGAATTGACAAAGAACTCGGAAGCAAGGAGGTAATATTAAAAGAAAATGAAACTAGCCTCGGAAAGCAAGAAACCACTAAGAGAGAAATATTTGGAAACATCGTCAAAAAACTTGATAAAAGTCGACAGATATTTTCAGAAGAAACTAAAAAGGAGGAAGCAAACACAGAGATAATATTGAAAGAAAATGAAACTAGCCCCGAAAAGCAAGAGACCACTAAAAGAGAAATATTTGGAAAAATCGTCAAAAAACTTGATAAAAGTAGACAGATATTTTCAGAAGAAACTAAAAAGGAGGAAGATACCAACAATGAAGAGGAAGAGTTTCAAAAAATGATTTGCGAAAAAAACGAAAACAATTTTGCAATAGTAGAGGAAGTTGAAAATTTTGGGAAAATGGAGGATTTGGATAGAAATGAAGAAGGATCAGCATCTATAGACGATACAAATAATTTTGATAAAACTGATAAAAATGATATTGGAATTACTTTTGAAAATATTTTACAGTCCCCTAGAAGAACAACAACACAGAACGAACGATTCATCAAATTTTATATGAGATCCAAGTCATGGTTACAATCTAGACCTGTTTTCAAGTCTATTTTCCGTTCTATAAACGATTCCAATCCAAGCAATACGACACATTCTGGAGATTTTGAGCAAAATTTACAAAGCGCTTGCCGCCCCAGAATGGAACAAGAAACAAACGAAGAACAAGACAAAGAAGGAAAGAGTGATGAAGAACAGGAGAAAGAAGAAGGAAACTTCATTTTTGGGAAAGGGAAACAGAAGAGACTACTGGGAAATACTTTGTTTGTGGGAAATTATTTGAAATACGAGTGTTAGCTTGCAACATATACCAACTTTATCTTTCTTTCAATAATTTACTTGGATATTTTTTTCAGTAAACTTTGAGAACCTCTCTTCAGAGAATACTTTACGTTATTGATGTATTTTGAATTATAAATATATATTTTTTAATTATTCAAAAAATGATATCTCTCTATCTATCTAAGGCCAAGCGTCAAATTAAATAAATATCGCTGTACATATTAATTCCAACTATTTTCTCTAAAACCAACATTTAAAAAAAATTTCTTCTCTTGATGAATGTAGGCTAATTACAAATCCAATAATAATGACAATAATAATAATTCCGTGTAACCTGGCTGGCTCAGGTCTGGTGTCAGAGTTTTCAGGTCACTCCTGATCAGTTCAGGGTCTCTGACGTCTCCGGGGTCTACGGGTCTACAGGGTCTCCGGGACCGACGGCTTAGCGTGTCCTCCGAAACACGAGGAGTGACTCGAGCTAAAATCTCACGGTCTGACCTGGGTTTGAACCCGGGACCTCTAGGTTACAAAGCCAGCACTTGACCCATAATAATGATAATAATTCGTGTATGTACATAATAATTCTCCACTTTCTCAGAGACCTACCTATGAAAAAACTATTTTCCTCTTGATGTATGTACTAATAATTCTTGTTTGTACATAATAATTCTAAATAGCTTTCTCTAAAAACCAACCGTTGAGAAAAACTGTTCTTGCTGAATGCACTACAAGAACAAGAATAATTGAATACACGAATAATAATTCTTGTATGTACATGATAATTCTAAAAAACAACATTGGAAATAGCTGTTCTCCTCTTGATGTATGTAACAGTAATAATAAGTCTAGTATGTACATAATAATTCCAACTATTTCCTCTAAAAACCTACCCTTAAAAAAGCTATTCTCCTCCTGATGTATGTACTTCATGAGACCTTTGTCGCAGCCGGGCTGATTCTCGCCCCCATTGGGGTAGAAGTCCAAGTGTCCGATAGGCTCGTCCATGCCCAAACCTCCCTTAATGAACGGGGTGGCGTCCGAGTGAATGATGTCCACATAGTTGGCATCACTGGGGTCCAGACGCACGATCGGATCGGTCTTGCTGAAGTGGGGCTCGGCCGGGTCTAGACCTAAATAAATAAATAAATAAATAAATAAATAAATAAATAAATAAATAAATAGATAAATAAATAAATAAATAAATATGATTTTATTGTCACACATTCATTGAACAAAGACAAAGTCAATTTATACACAGGTAAAAGAAAACAAAATAATAACACGGCCCAAGCAGTGCCTCATGTCAGCTAGTCAGCTAGGCATGTCACCTAGGTACAGTACAGAATAGAATTAGAGTAGAATAGGATGGAAAAGTATGGAGTAGAGTAAAATGGAATGGAACAGGATGGATAGTATAGCAGGATCCAATTAACTTGTCATAAATCAACTGTTCCAGTAATAATTAAACAGTGATTTCGACACAATAATCAAAAGGCTTGAAAGTCTTAAAGACCTCTAAAGTCTTTAAAAGACCTTTTTAAAGAAGACCTTTAAACACAAAAGGAACATTGAGGTTATTTTGCCGGTTGAACTTCCTTATGGGACTCCCCACCAGTTATGGCATACGCTAATAATAATAATAAGAAGACCTTTCAAAGAATAATTTTTTAAAAGACCTTTTCAATAATCTGCGAGATTCAGCATTTGTAGGTTAAGTATTGTGATCATATGCTCGTCGATCATATGTTTTATGTCAAGTTAAATGGATCCTGCTATATTATGTATAAAATCAAATGCACTATAAGAGAAGAAGTAGTCTTACACATGTGTTTAATGTTACTATTATTTTTTTTATATAGTTCTAATTCAGTTGTTATCCACCGTTCATAATAAAAGCATCTATCACATTCAAAATGTCTATAAATCTAGACACAACAGATAGAAAATAATAGGATAGGAAAGCATGGATAGGATAGAATAGGATATTACCTTATCTTCAGCTTCGCCTGTGACCAGGATCCTGGATTGGCTTTATCATTATGTGAATTCTACAAATCTTCAAATAAACTTACTAAATATAAGTTATTAAGATACTAAGATATTGGAATAAAATAGTAAACATTGAATTCTCCAAGACCGATGATAATCGAATAAGTTAATAGTTTAACAGTTATCGAAAAAATCAGCACGATATTAGGCTAGGCGTACACCGGTTAGTCAAGACAAGACAAGAAGACATTAGCCACATTTAATCACAGTAACTCACATAGCTGCTTATGAAGCAGCACACACCGATGCAATGACTAATCGGTGTGTGTTGCTTCATAAGCAACTATGTGAATTACTGTGACTAAACGTGACTAATGTCGTCTTGTCTTGTCTTGACTAATCGGTGTACGCCTAGCCTTATAGTCCAGTAGAAGACCAATACAGTCCTCGTTCTCAAATATAGAATTGATGTTGGAGAGAGCAAATACACTGAGATTTAAGTCCGAAAGAAAAAGGCATTCGTGAATAAATGATCAGTTATTTAAAATATTTATTACCAGTAATTCGTCCTAGTTTCTGTCTAAACTTCTGTTGCAAAGTAGATCCGACATAACCAGCCAAATGAGCTCCCAGGCTGTGACCAATCACGTGACAGAATTCTGCTTTCAATCCTACCAATGTCTGTGAAAAATAAAGAATGTTTTATTCCTAAATGATATAAAAGAATTGAATAAAATCTCATTTAAAGATACAATAAGAAAAATAAGTAGGCGAGAGGATGAATAAAACAAAGAAATTAAGACGCAATTTTTATTCACAAATCAGAAAAGAAATGAATCGTAAATTAATCTACAATCTTTAATCTCTTAAAGGTTAATAAAACAAAAACAACAACAAAAAATCAAAACTATTACAAGGACAGGTTTTACACTTGAACTTGTTTGAAATAAATCTTTTTCTGGAGTAAATGTCAACATGTAATCTAAAGATGAAAAGGTTCAATTAATTTGGGAAGAAATTATTTGAAAAAACTGTCATGCTACACCACTAGTGTAAATATCATTTTATTAAAACGTCCCCAGACTGATAAGATAATATCAGAGAAAAAACATTTGTTCAATTATTGAAGGCAGATAAGATTAATTTTTTAGTCAAAAATAATTTGCTTCGAATGTTAATACCAAAAGTTCAACAAGACTTCCAGTACAGCTGCTTCATTTTGCATAGGCACCAAAATTGAGAACGAAATTATTATCATTAAAATTTGAAACAATGTTCAAAACAACATGTTAACTATACATTATCAACATGGCTTCATTATAGTGAATGGTTTCTTCTACATTTTGAACACATTGCAAAAAGCTGTAATGACTTGATTCATTATCATAGCAAAAATGAACCAACTATAAAACACTGTTCAATACAATAAATCACAGAGAAAATAGAATATCAAATGAATGAATACTGAATATTAAAATTTATAATTTTTTTGAAAAACTTACACTCATGGTATGAATAAGATGAGCGGTAATTGTTCCGACCAATCTAATGTTTGCTACAGCTTGTGTGTAAGGAGGGCTAGATCCATTGCCCCAGTCCACAGATATAACGTTGACATCGTATCTTTCCAACAGTTCTGCTGTTAGATTCTGTAAATATAAACAATAATTTTAAGAATTACATGAAAGTAATGAAATACAACCAAGTAATTGCAGAATATTCACAAAGATAATATCAATAGAAACTATTTGGAAGGTAGTTTAAATTCAATTCACTTTACTAAGACAGTGAATTACCTCATTACAGATTTTTACAGTGTTTAAAATATTACAATTCATCAACTATGATAAAGCAAAAATAAAATTGTACAGTCGACGAATTCTCATACACTTTGAACATTGCAAAAATCCGTAATGAGTTGTAATTACAATACTATAATGTCATATATGAATGCGTTTTTTAGACACAAAAATTTCAACACAGGGAATTTCAGTGGAATATGATGGTTATATACCCCCTAGGCAGCCATTAGTCACCCCTAAAAATACCCATTTGTCCCGGATCTATGCAAGCTCATATAAACAATTGCACTGGACTATGAAAGTATCAAATTGAATAGATCATTGCTTCTCTCTCCTTCAACTGACTATCGAAGTGATCTAGAACACCACAGCCTTTGTTTTTGAAAGTTACTGGAATATTTTGGACTAATATTTTTCAAATATGATTAGTTTGAAAGTTGAAAACAGGCATTTTTCTATTTGATTCAATGATAAACCTACATTCATCGCCGATTGTTCACTCTTGTCTCACTTCAGCGCGCTAGTATCTAAAGTCTCGTTCTCAATAGCAAATTGAATAAGCTAAGCGGACGCAACCCAAAGTTTAGGAAGATAGTAGAAATGTATAAGTGAATTTCAGGTCCCCAAACTTGTACGATGGCAACAGTATAGTTGCAGAGAGCTAGTCTTTCATTGGTGCTGTTTTATCTGCCGTTTCGTTAAGTTGTGTCAGGGTTTTCCAACGATGATCGCGTGTTTAGAGTTTAGATACTTATATTGTGTGTAAATCTTACAAATCTGTGCAAGATTAGTTTCGAATAGAGTTTCCCCATACTGCAGTTCCTAATAAGTCGACAATAATGCGGTTGATCAATAAATTTTGTACTACTGATAGTGTACAAGATGAATAGAAGCTAATTCGCCGAAGTTATCGAAGATATGAACAATCGTTTGTTGCAGTCACCTGAAAATTAGCTGAGAAGGTTATAATCACAAGCTGGGGTGTCATTAACAACAGCGAAAAATTCATGTACACCTATAGTGCAATAAATCATTCATCATAGTTGTCATTCAACTTTGGGTTGCGTCCTTAATGAAACACTCTGTTTAACGTTTGTAAGTAAAAAAATCTGTTATTATCCTCTTTCATTCTTTCTTCATGTTATTTATTCAGGCTTCTCTATTCTATTTTTCAGTCTTTTTACTTCGGTTCCGCAAACATAGACAGTAAAAAATTTTCAAGAAACCCTAACTTTTCCTTACCTTGATCCAATCCTTCTCGCCGTTCTCGAGGAAGCCGTGCGCTATGAAGTAGGCCTTGTGCGTGGGCATGAGGTAGGACCGGTAGATGGTCTTGGGGCTGGTGTAGATGAGCTGCTGGCAGGTGTGTCGGTTGTGTCGCGTGTACAGACAGTACTTGGGACTCACCTTCTCGGGCGGCTCCGGGTACTTGGAGACGGGCCGCGACACGTCCGTCCACGGCGGATTGATCGAGTAGCAGCCCAGCTTGTCGTAGCATTTCACTGCCACGTCTGCGGGCAATCGATCGGAAACATTAGAATACGACAGCAGATAGAATGGAATCGATCGGAAACATTAGAATACGATGTAAAATGATTGAAGATACGATAGTAGACATTTTATATATAGTAGCAGTTGGATAAAATCAGGAAGCTGACATCTAATGAAGAGGAAGTAAAAGAAATAAGGGGAGTAGAATGTCGGCCATTATTATGGATCTAATTTTGGTGCTGTATTTGAAAAACATCTAAGTACATAACTTCTACCCAAACCAGCCTGAAAAACACAAAATCCGACAAAGATGTTGTATTTTGCCGTAAATATCAACTATACTCTCTCAACGGTTTTGATTTATACCGCAAAAGATACAATAAACTTTCAAAACTCCATGAAAATTAAATTTAACACGATGGCTCTGAATACACCGCCAAAATTAGGTCCATAATAATGGCCAACATCGGTCCAGAGTGTATTCGGCTAATGAGATCGCGCCACACAGCCAATGAGATCGAGACACAGCATGGCCATCTTTAGACAAAACTCAAGAAGGCCATGACACAGGCTTCACCCTTTTTTAACATTGGGAAGATACGATACTTCCACTCATTCAATGACAGCCTCCTGGATACAATAGTAGCAGTTACAGTGACTGTATAATAACAGTGTGGGCATTGGTGAGAATGGGTCCATAACAATGTATTGGAATATTTTAATCCCGCCAATGCCATACTTTTGCCAAATTTTTTAATATTGATATGGAATTACAGGCAAACATCAACCCATCCACTCATTTTTCAAACTTATTTCAAGATGAACAACATCGAAAATAACTTTTCTAATATTAAAAATTACTACTGTTATAATATTAAAAAATCTCTACTCTTGGTATTGTGTTAAAACTTAAACTTATGGAAACTAACACTGACAAATGTAAATTGTAGGTAGGAAGAGAATCACTCAACATAACGTATATCATTTTAATGTAAATCTCAAGGGAATTGGCAAAAATATGGTGGATTTGTCCGAGCTAACCAATCAAAATGTGACATGACATGTCGACACCGTTACTATACACTTTCTGTAAAAATAACATAAGATCTGCGTTTCATTTCAATGCATAACTCAAGGAAATTGGCAAAAATATGGTGGATTTGTTCGAGCCAGCCAATCAAAAGTGTGACATGAAATAATGGCCACACTGTTATTATCCAGTCACTGTATTAGCAGTTAGATACAAAAGTCCGTGGCGAAGCGTGGTATATTTATTTGGTCATCGTGGTATACTTATTTGGCCAAATAAGTATACCACGCTTCGCCACTAACAAAAGTAGCAGCTGAGTATGACGTACAAGTTTACTGCCAACTTTTAAAACTAGAAGAGGTTTCTTGAAAAATTAAAAAAAATCGGACTTGTAAAATTCACGTAGATAGGCTAATTTTGACAAAAATCAACATTCTCCGAAATGTTCTATTATAGTACACTAGTACCATAGCTAATCGAATCATAGCCTACCTACAACCAAAATAATAATTCAAAGCCTTGAACATTGTAAACAAGATCAGAAATAACTGTTATAAATAAGACAAGTTCAACTAACTAATAATTGCTTCTTTTAATTGTCATTTTTCAACTATATTTATGTTAATTTTAAACACAAAAACACGTACTACTACCAATTACCATTGACAGCTTTAATGAACCAGAACCAAATTAACGAGCTATTTGTTAGACATGGAAGAGCGCACTGATAATGACTGACAAATTAGATGCGACAGAAAACATTTATGAGTATTTTTATATTTATTTCACCAGATATTTAGGCCACATTAGAAATGAAATGTAAGATGAAATTTCAGAAAAAGGTGATCTCACCCTAAACTGACAAATTAGATGTAGTAACTCAGAGTAAAGGTTTTCTTTTATCAAGCACAGTGACATTCATTTGACGCTTGGCTTCAGATAGATAGATAACTGTTATTTATTTGCCATTGTACTCTACGGTCATCAACAACGAGAAGAAATGATATCTCTCTATCTATCTATCTATCTAATGCCAAGCGTCAAATTAAATTAATATTACTGTACATTAGGTATATTTATAATTTTTTCATTGATTTTTTAAACTAGAGTGAGTAATAATTATTTTTCATTAAACCAGGAAGAACATTTATTGAAATAAATAAATAAACATTAATAGAAACCTAAATTACAAACAAATCCTTGAACCTTACCAAACACATGAATTTAATGAAAACATACATTTAAAACTAAAAAACATTTTTAAAAATTGAGATTGTTAAATATGTCTTCTAGGAAACCTATGAGCCATACATGAACTATAAACTTTTAATACTGTTATAACCAGATTAATTTATTTTGACGCTTGGCATTAGATAGATAGAGAGATATTATTTCTTTGCCATCATACTCTACGCTCATATAAGCAACGTCAAAAAATAATAAATCCCTATCGTCAAATAGAGATAAGGCCAAGCTTAAAATTAAATGAATCTGATTATTTTAAATATAAATAGCAAATCAATGAATAGATAAAATTATTTAGAGTAAATATTATTTCAACATTTAAACATCACATTTCACATCGAGATTTTAATCAAATTGAATATTAAGTTACTTTAGTTGAAATATCAAACACATAAATTTCAAACAATCTAATTAAAATCAAACAAGAATTTTCCCCCACATTTAGCATAAGATTTCTGAATAACTTACTCCTACCATCAGTTCGCATAATATAATTTCCCCAGAAACCTGCAATATAATTAAAATTGTATTTAAAATTTCAAAAAAAAACACTATTAGCCAGGTTCAATTGGCCTAAATTGTTTTCTGGTCCCTCTTAGTGAGGAATTTTCAGTGTACTATTATACGGTATGTAGATTTTAATAGGTATATTAAATACGTATATACGTTTGTACTGATTTTATAGGTTCATTAAATACGTATCATGTATGAAATATTGCCGTAGTACATAAAACAATATAGTCTATAGACAATAAAGTCTATAGAACCTGCATTATAAACCAAAAGTACCTATAGAAATAGTACCTAGTAATAGTGATAATAAATAGTAGAACAATTAAACAAATGGTATTTGAAAAGAAAATACATTTATTTATTTAAAAGTGTTTCTTGAAAAGTGTTCAAGATATGAGGACCTACATTCATCAAATCCTGCTATACAGGGAGATAACCGCTGTATCTTCTAATAGAAATTAATGTGATTTCTTGTAATTGATTAAATAGTTTCTAACTGCATTTCGGAGATTTAATAAGTGGTTTCTGTGTATTGCGGTGCATTGAAACATTAAGTTCTAGCATGACCCCAAGAGCAATGATACAGCGAATTCAGTCAATATACCGCAGCCACAAGAGCTTTACACATAGTTCTTAAATATCCATTTCCAAAAATATAAATAAAAGGTACTTCATTCTTTAATGAAACAATCAGCACACAAGAGCATTACACATAATGTTCAAATTTCCATTTCCAAAAATAATAATAAAGAAACCAAATAATTGAATGAAACAATAAGTAGCTGGCAGCAAAAAATGAAAGACGATTGCTGGATAAATAATAATTAATAACGTAAAACCGATTCCTCGTAGGCTATAACAAATAATAAGAAGCTCGTGACCCAAGCACACATAGATAGGTATTGTACTGATTTTCAAAGTACTTACTATCAACAACATTACTGGGACGGTAATGAAAATGAACATTTATTCTATAGTTTCTAAATGCTGTAACATAAAAGTATAATATTAATTCAATAGACGAATTTTTCCTGTTAATCAGAATTTTTCTACTAAGAATTCATTTATTTGAAGAATTTTTCCTGTTAATCGAAAAAATATATTCTACTAAGAATTTATTCAACAAAGAATTAGTTCAATAATAGAATTTTTCCTGTTAATCAAAATTTATCCTACTAAGAACTGATTAATTATTGAAGAATTTTTCCTGTTAATCACAAATTTATTTCAAGAAGAATCTATTCAATTGAAGAATTTTGGGAAATGGTTGAGAAAAAGTACAATAGTTATGAAATTACTATTAATATAACATTATGCATATACATGTTTCCTACTTCAATTTCTCCGGATTGAGCCAATTTTATTTGGAATAGAATTTCCAAAAACATCACAATTACCAGCATGTTACGCATTTCCGTATTACATATCAGTTAATTGGAATTCAGACAACTTGAGGAGGAAATTTATTATGAAAAATGATAATAAATTGCTACAGCTGTCGCACTTTCCTCGTAATTTATAATTATAATCAATTCAACCCTTATCTCATGCTATAATAGATTGTTGCTCCATCTGTCTGAAAAAAATTTGCTTCTATTTATGAAAAACTATCAAATTAATGCAGATAATATGGAAATTTAGACACGCGTTTGAGAATTTTTTCAACAATGAACATGTTTTCATAGTATTATTTCAAATAGTGGAAAAACCTCTTACGCAAACTCTTTTTGCGTGAATACTAATCTGAACTCGATTTTTCACATTTTTTCTCAGTTCTAATAGATGTAGGCTATATTAATTTATAGTTATACATCATTATGGTCCGTCTTTTCCTGTGTTTTGAGTTCTAATAGATGTACATTAATTTATAGTTATACATCATTATGCAATAGAGGGAAAGTATAGGTCCATCTTTTCCTGTATTTTGAGAAAAACAATTCTTATGAAAAGGTCTCTAAAGGCGTTTATACACGATTAAATCCTGTTCAACACTTTAGTTTCTGAAAGAATAAAAAAGACTGATAGAAGAAGGCCTACATGGCTTGGCATGCTACCGGTAAAAGTAGTTTCAGTAGTTTTCAATACCTGATAAGTCTTTAAATTTTTTCAAATATTTATAAAAATACATGGACCTTTGAGTGTATGGCTACCGTAACAAGTCAGCTGTTCAATTAAAGGTTGAACTTCAAATTATTGGATGTAATTCGATGAAAAAAATTGGTGCGATCTTCTGACAAACATTTGACGCGAATCGGTTCATGATTCCTGTCTAATTTGGGTTGTTTGGCTTGAACACTGGTTTCTACAGAAAATCAATCTTCGCACCATGCTTTTATGATAACACTGTATTATAGTTTTCTACTTGAAATTTTCTTAAAATCAGTGTGATAAGATATTATTAAAAACAATCAATAAAAACTTTCATTATAAAACTAAAAAAAAACCATAAACTCACCGACTCCTTTCTCCACATTGTACAACGAATTCTGTAGCACCTCATCAGCTGTAGACATGAGCGAGGAGGGGTCTATGCGATTATCGGCCGTAAAGTTTGTGTTCGTAAGGTAGAGAATCGTTTGCAGAAATACATTTCCGGTACTATTCAGGATGTCACGCATTTTTCACTCGAATTGGACACAAAATGACGGACGAATGGTAGTAAAAAGCTGCTTGATATTTGATTGGTGATTCGTTGATTGTGATGAACCTGTTGAAAAAAATATACGTTTTATATAATTATATGTTTTACAAATATATGTTTAAAAATTAGTGATTGAAAAACGAAGAAATTATTGTCTTCTGACACAGTGTCTGGTGAGATGTTGTGATACTTATGATACATAATGAAAACACTTGGATGTAGTAGAAAATATCTCTGTATTTAAAATACAGTATTACTTAATTTAAAATACAGTATTACTGTATTTAAAATACAGTATTACTTAATTTAAAATACAGTATTACTGTATTTAAAATACAGTATTATTCTTGACTATATTCAAGTGTTTTCATTAAGAAATTATTGACTGACATAGATGGTATGCTATTGGAAAAATTGATCAAATTATGAGTAAGAAAATCGAATAAAATGAAAAACGGATTATGCTTAAATCATTGACAAGTTTAGCTGATTCATTTTTCAAAGACTTCTTAATTGAAAATGAATTATTGCCATTGAAAAGTTTCATAATGTAAAAAGTGTATAAGAATTCAACCACTAATTATACAATATTAACATGACTCGATGATGAAGAATTCTGATACACCGAGCATTAGGCTATAAAACAGAGAACAAATAAATTTATTTACATAGAAATGTCATAAATATCTAGTTCAAGAATTATGAAATTAGAGTTGACGAAAAATGAGTCTAATATAATAAGCATGTATTGGTGTTAATAATAATTTTATGAAAAATAGAATAATTCCTATGCTTGTGGAATGAAAACTATGAAATATTTTCATCATAATGGAGCATATATTTTATAAAGACATGACATAACAGATCATTATTTAAGGACCTGAATATAGCTTTCTTTTCTGAAGAACAGTCAAAACTTGAATATAACAGAATACATATGCTTTGAAATTAAACCAATTGCATCTTAAGAACAATAATTTCATATCAAGACAGTAATAGCCTATTGCAAACCGTACTTATGGGATGAAAAATTTCAAAATATTTTCAACATGGAATATTATATTCTTTAAAGGCATAACATTACAGGTCAGTAATTTAGAGAACTAATTTTTGCTTTTTTCTTGGGAGATATGTTGATAATTTTTTTTTTTCTATTTTTCTTTGTTCTATCAACAGCAAAATACTATTTATTGAAAATAAGAAACAATACAAATCATGAATCAGTATTACAAAAGTTTCAATTTAAAACAACAAAATGCATAAATTCAATGAACAAAACAAGACAAATTGCGTCTCAAAAAGCCCATGAACTGTAACTACTGTAACTGGAAAAACAATTTAGAATTATCTGCTGGTATTATTAGCCAGATCATCAACAAATGGCCCCTATCTAATAGCAGTAATTATTTTATTAGGTAGCGGAGCGGCAAGTCTTTCTAGTTTTCCTCCAACAATTATAGCAGGATTATTTTAAATTGTTAGAAAACAGCTGATTGATGTACACTCGTTTACTAACGTTAAATCAGCTGTTTTCTGACAAGTTAAAAGAATCCTGCTATAAAGTGCTTCAATAATTGCAGCACCCGATAAGATCGAAAAAGCTATCTTGTAGGGTTTCATGATCTTCCTATTTACTAGGCCTCGTCACATGCTCCAAGCTATAGCATCTTTGTATCAGGAGCTTTTGTATCTTTTATAGTACTTCTGTGTCCTCAACATAGATTCATTCATTTTGTTCCCCATTTCACTTTTCTATTGTACCATTCTTTCCAGAGTTTTAACCCTTATACTTTGCAGAGGTATACACTTTAATACCCTTTTTACTTTAATTATATTTATGGCGCGGTTTCACGATACCACCAGACGTGTAGGTTACTGGCATGCAGGTTAGTCATATGATCTTCCACTCTATACAAACAAATAGGGCAATGCACACTGACTGGTGTGCATTATCCTATTTGTTTGTATAGAGTGGAAGAACATATGACCAACCTACATGCCAGTAACCTGCACGTCTACTGGTATCGTGAAACCGCACCATTATTTCCTGGTTTATAGAATTCATTGTGAAATACTATCCATTTACAAATCACATACCGGTACCTCTATATTATGAATAATAGAAAACTCACAAGAAATAATCAGAGCTTCTTAAATTGTCATTCAGAGAAATTATTATCAAGTTATTCTATTTTTGTATTTAAAAAGATAGTTTTAGCTTGAACATAAACAGAGATTAACTTTTGTTGAAAAAGAGTTCAATCAACTCGAAAGCGCTCCAGACCAGTGAGTAATAATATTCACTTTAATATTAAAGTGTGTAATAAAATAATATTCACAGTAGAATATTACTGTATATATCTATATTAGATTATCGTATATTAGTGAGTAATTAATATGCATTCATAGTAAACTATTGACTGCATGTGTCATAAATTCTAGTGATGAATCAATACTGTTACCTTCGCAGTTCGTTATGGATTACAAAATTCAGAGATTAAATCCTAACAATTACATTAGAATAAATTCTATAAACGAAAACATAATTAAAATGAAAGTATACTGAAAATGGGTTGTTAGTAACTACTTCCTTTTAATTTTTTGTGTAGGCTAGTAGTGAAGGTGATGTTGTGGTAGTTATCCATACTGAATAAGAAGACTTGATGTTGTCAAAGCCACATATTTAATAAAACAGCGAGATACTGCTGTTTCGGTTGTTATACCATTATCAATCTCTGGTTAACTAAAACTAAAGTACAGTGTAGCAGACTTTCTTTTCACACACAAAAAATTTACTTTCTACTTTTCAATTTGTTTTTCAATCGTTCAAAACAAACTGACCAAACAAAAATAATTTTAGTCGCACTTCCTCGGTAAATAAATAATTACGACAAAGATAAGAGGTTCGTAAAATTCTAAGTATGTCGCAACTAAAAATAATTCCGCAACAAAAATCGGCAATCATCAAAAACAAAAGCATTTGACCCACAGAGCTGAACCCTGATAGCTGAAGCAGACATACATCATTAATTAACAACAGACAAATTGCTCTCCAACAAGGATAGCTTTGTTTGAATTATGCGCGGTCCAATTATAGAAGCGTGACCTTCTGATCGATAATAATTATTGGCAAAAGATGATGAGAGCGCAGCCAGCAAATAATCAGATCTGCACTTTCGATCGAATGTTGATTTATTGGCAAGTTATCTGACTGAATCGAACCAATTCGCCCACATATAAATGCATGTTGGGCGAAACATGAATGAAAAAAATTTGAATTTTGGAAGACAATTCGTGTCTTGAAAAAAGAGACGTACAACCCTAGAGAAGCTACTCTGTTCTCTACTCTGAAGCTATACTAATCTGTTATCTGTGGTATAACAGATAAAATAGAGATTGGAATACAGAATAGAAAGCAGATGCCTGATGCATAAGGTTTTGGAAGTCCTAGTATAAAAATTTATTAGAAGAAAAATGGTGAGTGATGGACAAATTTTAAGAAACAGAAAATAGCGAAAATCTAGCAATGTTCATCTTTAATTAAAAACCAATCTCTGATTTCAAGAATAGTGTAGGTAACCAGTATCATGATGATGTCTTGAAGAATTCTAAAGAATAAAATAGCCAATTTTTAAAATAAAAATTAAGAAATTAAAGAGAATTGAAAAAAAATTGCCATTAATTGATATTTCCTTTGAAATAATGAAACAAAAAATAAAAGCTGAATTGAAAGTAGAAAATGATTGAACCTCTACCTATGTTAAAATGTAGTTTTTTTCATTTGACTACATGAAATGACTACATGGAATTGCAATAGAATTTATTACTTCTAAGATCTTTAAAATACTAAGTCTTGAAATATGTTTTATCATAGCCCCCTCTAAACTACAGTTTTTTGGAGTTTAGAGGGGGCAATGATTTTATATAAAGTACAGATTTGCAGATCACTGTTGAAGACATGGGAAACTATACACTATCAGTTATCCGGTTTTATCAAGAGCAATTGTAATTACATTAATAACTTCCAAACCAATCATCAATAAGTGGGCATTTTTCAACATAATGAGTTAGAATTCCTTACCATAAGGTGATTGAAATGGTTTACATCTTCTCAGAGGCGGCCCTATATGAAGGCGAAAAAGGCGGCGCCTGGGACCTCGCGTTTTTCAGGGGCCCCGCACAGCCGTAAAACACGGCTTGGAAAATGAAATAACGCCAGTTTAGCAATAGGAATAAATGTAGAGAGCCCCGCTATTGAACTTTGCCTTGGGCCCCGCAATTTCTAGGGCCGCCACTGCATCTACTAAAATAATCGCTATCTTAAGTAGGTAAGAAACTGTGTAATAAGAGAGACATTTAGGGGTAATTTAAAACTTAAACAAGAATATGAGTGATTCAAATACTGTATTATGAGAACCATTTTTCCAGAACCAATTACATCTATCAAATTTATGTTCACATCTGTACTTACACGTTGTTGAAGGGGGCACAAAGTTTAAAAATTAAGTAATAAAGCACTAAGAACATAAACACTGTCTGCAATCTCCACTGAACTGAGTGCTTTGACAAACAAAAAACTGTTTTATACTAGCAACATCAAGTCTTTCATACGTAATCTAATTAAATACGACGACAGTTAAATACTAAACCGCATGACGATGGTCAAGGCAATTTCATCATGAAAAGACGTGACTGTTTAGTAGTAGAATGCTGCAGTTGTTGATGTAAAAAGCTAATCAGAGTTCAAAGTTCAATGGAGCACTTGAGGGGTTAAGTAGTGGAGCGTCTCAACTTAATTCCAGAAATACTTCAACTTTACACAAAATAATGCAATAAAAGGGTTAGAACAGTAATCAAACTCACCTAGTGTCTTGGATAATGATAAAATCTACGCAGAAATCGTATTAGAATCAAAATAACTCCAGCAAAACATGCTTTTCTAAGAATAAGCCGTTAACTTCAAATAACTTGTGAACTTCTGCAGACTGCTGCAGTAGTTCAGCTGCATGTGGTCTTCAGCTGTGCTACTCTAGCGCTTAGCGGAGAAAAAGGCAACTATCCCAGTTTTGCCATTGCGAGCGCGTATTTCAAAAAAATTATCATGCTCTTCAAGCATGATAGAATTTTTGTCAAAAATATAGTCAAAGCCTGATGTTGAGAACATACATAAAAATGAGGTTTTTGAATTGTTTATTTTTTCAGATTGGTTTCCACTTCCAAACTACAAGTTTTGGGTGGTCATTTGCCCTACAAATATTATTACAGATTATACTAATATAACTACACAGTAGAAAATAGACATACACCTGCACACTGTGGACATTGATGGTCTCATTCTTGATTGTTTAGCATGGACAAATCAACCATGCTTTTGCATGTATGATTTGAAAATCATATATGTTATGTTTTCAGAGACTGTATAATAACAGTGTGGTCATTGGTGGAGTGGATCCATAACATTGTATCGGAATATCTTTTTATTTCCGCCATTACCACACTTTTGAATTGGATATCGGATTACAGGCAAACATGAACCTAATCTTCAAACTTATTTTGAGACAAACATCATAAATAACTTTTCTAACATTAAAAGTTGTCTCTCTACTCTTATTGTGTTAAAAGTTGAAAATTGAGGTGCCTATAGAGTGAGCATTACACAAAATAATGATCATAGGCCTTGTTATGATTTGGTGTGCTGCGCACATGGGTTCGATTCCCATTTTGTTTGATTTTCTTTGTTCCATTTCTCAACACAAAACCTAGGCAAAGACTTTTGCCCACAAAGCGGGCATCATTCTCAGCAAAACAATAGTGGAAAAATTAAATAAAAGACAAAAGATACTTTTGAACAAGATTTATTTACAAATTTGAACATCGCATGGAAGCTACACGTTTCTCTATTATAATTTTTTCATAGAAAAATTGGCTGTGTAAAAGTTTTTTTTAGATTTATTATCATTTATATTGTGTACCTTAAACATAAAATACAGCGAGATTGCCACCCAAACAAGTAAGGCCTGTTGAGATCTCTTGAGTGTTCTAATCTTAAATCTTACGATCACATTTTTAAAAATTACAAGATATCTTCTTGAACAACTACAATATTATTTGAACCTGATAACTAACCTAATCTTAATTAATTAACTTCTAGTGACTATTTATATTACCTGAGTCTCAGAAGCAATATGCTTCAACTCTCAAGGCTATCAATCTTGTACTGCACTGACATAAATGAATAGAAATATGTACGTGTCAATAAACCACGCATGATCATTATGGAAGTCCACAATTTTCTTCATTTATATAAAATACAAATACATTCCATTTTGTCCACTGAATTGCGTACTATTTGAGAAGTTTCAAGAAGCAGAAGTTTTTGCGTATTTAAGAAGTCTTAATAAATAGAATTTTACTTCTTCTGTTTGTCATAATAACAGTATAATAATTGCCTGAGATATTTATCAACTTGAGATTAATTTTAGTGTATTATCAATACAGTCTGCTCGTATGATTTAACAATATATTTCAAAATCAAGTAATGGAAGAAGTTTGATATCTTATTTATTTCATAGCAAAACAATTTTTCTAGCATTGTAAAGAATGTTGAAGAAGGAAGCAATCATCAATACAATAATTTAATTATACAAGCAAACTGGTAAATAAGTAATTTAAGGACCAAAGGAAACCTAATTCAGAATTGCCCATTTGAAAACGGAAATTTTGAAAGGAAGCCGTACAATACAATAACATTCTTTCCCGAACAGGTTTTGTAACCTTTGTGATTATTTTCCAAACATCGAAAGTATTGAAGTACTGGTAGATTAAGCAGTTACATTTAAAGTGTAAAATAACATTGTAAAAATAAAATTGTATTATGTCATCTCAATAATATTTTGTTGTATACATTGTGTGATTTGGAAAATGAATCTGATTTGAATTATTATATCTAAATTATTATTATAAGAATCTTGTTACAGATTCTTCTATTTGGAATCGAAAATTCAATTAATAACATTTGAATTGACTTCGTTTCACTATAAATTGCTTGGTATTAATAAAATTGTATAGGTTTCATCAAGCTATTAATTATTTTATGAGTTAGTCGGCTAGTATGTTTTTACAATTCTACTGTATAATCACATTAATTTAATTTGACGCTTGGCATTACATAGATAGATATTATAGCAGGATTATTTTAAATTGTCAGAAAACAGCTGATTGATGTACGCTCGTTTACTGACGTTGAATCAGCTGTTTTACGTTAAAATAATCCTGCTATAGATAGATAGATAGATAGATAGATAGAGAGATATTATTTCTTTGCCATTGTACTCTACGGTCATCAGCAACGCCAAGAATCTATTTATCTACTACCAAACGTCAAATTAAATGAGTCTGATTATATTTATAGTTTATTAAGCTATATCTTTTGATTTCCCAAGACCGATCAATTTCTTCTGAAACATTCATCTTATGAAAACTTTTAGAAAAACTTGTGCTCTGACAATAATTTATGAGTCAATGAAAAATTCAGTTAGAATATCATTGTAAGGTTGTAAATTATGGGTCATTTGTATTTCAGTATTGCCCTAAATATCCATCTTTCAACTTATACTATCAACTATTGAAAATAAAAATGAAACAAATATTACTGGCTTTATTACTTGTATAATTTTTGCAGATTATATATATTTCAGTATTGTCTTGAGTAGAATACTCCTCTCTGATTGGCTAGATTATCAAGCAACGGGTAAACTGTCAGAGCTCAACTTTATCAAAAACATTACACAATATATTTATGACAACAAAGCAAACTGATTTTTAAAGGTATAAAGACAATATTTTTTACAAGCATTCAATATAAATACGTAGTAATTTATACTCCACGAAAAATTACCATAACAGTATGGGAAAACATTATGAAACTGAATATTCTTTCAAAGAGGAATATAAATAAATACAGTTATAAATCTTGGTATAATGGTTTGTATCCATTCATATAAATTTTGACATCAAGTTAGTACCGTAACTACAACTCGCATTGAACATACACAAACACAAACAATCTATATACAATTACAAAATGTCCAAAAACTAATTTACAAAGTAACTAAACTATATTAAAAATTAATCTCAATTTGTGCTGGTCTTAAGCCATCTATTACAACAGTAATTAATTAGTTACACAACTTACAAGTTATGGTAGTTTATACATTAATGGACTGCTTTTAAACTAATAAAAGCTTCTCAACACTCAAAGAAATAACTATTTTACATTGCATCTTTCAATATTGCATAAGTTGAGTATTGAACGGCAAGATCGAATTAAGTAAAATAAAAATTGAAAAATTGTACTTTTAAATAAGAAATTTTACAAAATCTACCCAGAAAAATAATAGAAAATGTTAACTTAAACAAGAATATTACAACTACAAGTAAACTATATACTAAATATAATAATTGAAGAAGAACGTATTTATCAAAATCTATTACAATATACACAAAACTATTGGTCAAAATAATATGAAAACCTAATTAGAGGGATTCCACTGATATTTCAGATTGCAATAATTTTTAGATCGAAGGAAAATTTGAAATCATGACAAGAAGTCATATTAAAAAAATAAATCAACTAAGAGGTACAATAATATTTGTTTCATTAAGTACAAATTACTCTTGTAACCAAAATCAAACAAAAAATAATTTTTTATAAAAACATAAACTTTTATAACACCCTAATTTTGTACTTGGAAAACATCTAATACACGATGAGCCTATGTCTAGTAGTTATTTTATGGAAGTAATGAATCCATAATAATATTGATTTATGGATATTTTTGTAAGCAATAATAACTATGAAATTGACAATTTCACTTCCCTATTAAGGTAAAATTGGTCCCCGAGAAGAGAATAATAATCATTTCAGTGTAATTAGTAGATTTCATACACTTTTTTTTTTGGATATTATTTGATTATTTTGAATAGAGTGATTGTTGACTGCGGTGTTAATGTTATGTCAGAGTGGGATATTGGCGAGGAGGGGGTAGAAATATTCGTGGATTACTGTTTAGGACGCCATTTTTATTTAAATGATCATGGAGAAAAGAAGAAATTGTTGAGAGATTAGAAAAATATCTACAGGCATAATAGAGAACTAAATAAATGAGAGCTGACTTTGTGTCTGTGTTTTCATTCTATGAGTTAATTGTAATTTCTTGAATAAATAAATTTATTCTAGCTATATTTTGATTCACTAACTCAAAAGTTTTCGAGCTTCCTTCGAAGGAATCTTTTCACACCATTAGAATCATTATATTTTTTACATCAATATTCACGATTATAAGACTTTACTGCATAAATATTAGCCTAATCTGAAGTTCTAGCTGAAACATTCTTATAGGCCTTACTCTACGATCCAGCCCCAATTTACTTACTGTACGCTTATCATATACTTATACATCTTTCTTACAAGATTCAGATATGAACTTTCCTTTGGACAAAATAAAAGCATCATTCTTTACTATTGATTGCAGTCAATTCTGATAACCAACATTCTGAGACCAAATAGGTATTCCTTAAGATTCTTGAGTTGTACAGTTAGATCATACCATTAAAACTTTCACTCCCCACTCAAACAAAATAAATTTAATAAATGCAATTTTCAAAAAAATAATTTAAAATAAAGATTTAAAGGTACGGCAATCACATTTTGAATAACTAGCCTAATTCGGTGTGCTTTATAATACTGTTAGAGAGAGGAAACAGAAATTTTTATTACAGTACTTATACAAGAAATATTTAGTAAATAAAAGTTGAGAACATAGGAAAAAATTCATCACTGATTATTTAAAGCTTTTCTTGTAAACCATCAATAATGGCAAATTGTTAACTGAACCTGTACAATTTTTCGATTAAATTTTTTATAGTAGAAATAAATATTACCATCATTATACAGGAATATGGTGTAATAAAATCATGAAAATTTTAGCTTGGTTTTTACAATGACGAAAATTTTTTATTAAACTATATCTTTTTCAAAATCAGTTGAACAATGAATTTTTAAAGGGAAGAAAAAACTAACGGTTTCATCCCTTTAAAAATTGAGTTTGCAACAAATCAAAAAAATTCAAGTAACACTACAAGTTGACTTGAAATTTTTCAAGAAATGCTTTTATTTTGGGGCTATTTCGTGAAGTTTTTCCAAGAAAAAAAAATGAAACAAAACAAAAGAATTTTCAAGTCACAATTATTGAAGTTGACTTGAAATTTCTCAAGTAATGTTTCAATCGAATAATAATAATAAATCAGTAAACAATACTATTTTTTGAAGAGAGAAAAGTTAACTAGTATTCTACCTTCAAAAAAGGTATTCATAGGTTGTTGTATGGATCATTTTGAATTTCTATAAAAATTTACACAAATTTTATATGGGCGGAAGAAATCTATATAACGCAGTATACAATTCTATTAGATTTCGAAAATATTAATGTCGAGTTTCAATTACTTTTACTTCAAAACTTTCAATTACTTCAAAACTTCAATTACTTTCAATTCAAAAAAAAATACTACTATAAAATTATATTATTCAAATAATATACGATTATAATAATTTTTCAATAAACAATCAGAAATGAAGATACTATAAAATTTGAATGTTGATCAAAAGCTTAAAATTTATTTTCCAGAAACAAACAAACTACAACAGAACTTTGATAAAAAAAAAGCTTCAAATTCATTCTCCACAGACAAAGATAATAAACAGGAAGTTAATCAAAGTAAAAGCTTTAAAATAAAAGTGATAGGTGCGAATAATCAAGAATAACAAGAGTTATAAACTGCTTATAACCAAGGGATTGAAATAACTATAAAATAGTTTAAACCTCACAGAATACTGTAGATTATAATATCTGTCTAATAAACAGCGATTCTCTTTTTGTCATGCACTTTCCCACACGTACTTCTCTTTCAAAAATTCAATTGTAATTACTAATTAATCTTACCTCCATAAACTAAATAATTAGTCAGTCATTGGTAGGGTGAGGTTAAAGTTACATGGGGGCTAATCATAATTCCAAGATTTTAGTCACAGTAGCGTAAAAAGCATTCAAAATTTAAACCTATACACTTTTAATTAGGCCAAACATGCTTCAAAAGTAATTAGGCTAAAAATGATGGACAAATGACGGAAGACTTAAGATTTTATACTGTCAAAAATATAAATTTTGTTCAAACTTACAATTTAAGCAGGTTTTGGGCGAATGCAATGTAAAACAATGTATTTTTCAAATTGCAATAAATTATTTTTGTCCGAACTATTTTGGTCAGTTTTGAAAATGTCTAGAGAAAATATAAAATCGAAATGTAAAAAACATCCGTTACCAGCTTGATAAAAGATATTATCAAAACAGTTTTTTTCTTCAGATACGCTACTGTAACTAAATTCCCGAATTGTGCACCATTAAAAACCAATTAACTCGTAAAAAGTATGAATAATACATTAAATATTTTAGAATTTATCTTCTGTCATCTAGTTATAAAAACCTTTTTCAACTTATCTCAACTTATCTTAATGTAGTATTTCTCACTCTCACAAATAGCTAGAACCAATCACTTAGCTACACCCTAATTGAAACTGTTACTTACAATTACTAGGACTTACAAAAAAAGTAAGAAATCGCTTGGGTTCCATCATTAAATCGACAGAACAACTGACCGAAATAACCTGTTGCTCGACTAAGTAAATTACAGCCATTTACAACAGACCTTCATCTTGGCCTTGACCATGCCAAATTTCAACACAATTAGTCAAACCATTCTGGAGAAAAAATAAAAAGTGAAAAACAAAATGGCGACTAGGGGGGAAACAAAGCAGTATACGACCCATGCTTACTGGAACGTTTTTCTCAATTTCAATATCAAAAAACTGCTCACGAAGTTTGTCGGTCTATTTTAGAATCACCCTGTATAATGCAGTGAAATTAAATTTTAGTTAATAAGCATGATTATTATTCAAGTTATCTTTGTTTTATGAAATTATTAATATGTATTTCTTTTGTCTGTATTGTCTATAAGGCTAGGCGTACTCCGGTTAGTCAAGACAAGACAAGACGACATTAGTCACGTTTAGTAACAGTACTTCACATAGTTGCTTATGAAGCAACACACACCGATTAGTCATTGCATCAGTGTGTGCTGCTTCATAAGCAGCTATGTGAATTACTGTGACTAAACACGTCTTGTCTTGTCTTGACTATCCAGTGTACGCCTAGCCTTAAGTTTGTCGGTCTATTTTAGAAACACTGTATTTTTCTTCCCAGCAATATTGTTCTCATCTTGTACAAGGCCCTAATTCTCAGCTGACGTCTTCGATCTAGTTCCAAAAAAGAGGCATTTTCAATAAATGACAAGTCTGAGGAAAGCAGCAGCTCCTTTCTATAAAGTCCAACAAAAAGTAATTTTATAGATTCAAATCAACTGGTTAAATCGGTCAGTTATTCCGTCGGTCAAACGCTAGGCCCCCTCACGAGACTTACAACTAAGTAGGACAGCGTGTAAAGTGATTTCACATATTACAATCAACTGGTTGATTAAATCGGTCAGTTATTCCGTCGGTCAAACGCTAGGCCCCCTCACGAGACTTACAACTAAGTAGGACAGCGTATAAAGTGATTTGACATATTACAATCAACTGGTTAAATCGGTCAGTTATTCCGTCGGTCAAACGCTAGCCCCCCTCACGAGACTTACAACTAATAAGGACAGCGTGTAAAGTGATTTCACATATCAACTGGTTAAATCGGTCAGTTATTCCGTCGGTCAAACGCTAGGCCCCCTCACGAGACTTACAACTAAGTAGGACAGCGTGTAAAGTGATTTCACATATCAACTGGTTAAATCGGTCAGTTATTCCGTCGGTCAAACGCTAGGCCCCCTCACGAGACTTACAACTAAGTAGGACAGCGTGTAAAGTGATTTCACATATCAACTGGTTAAATCGGTCAGTTATTCCGTCGGTCAAACGCTAGGCCCCCTCACGAGACTTACAACTAATTAGGACAGCGTGTAAAGTGATTTCACATATCAACTGGTTAAAACGGTCAGTTATTCCGTCAGTCAAATACTAGTCCCCCTCACGAGACTTACAACTAATTAGGACAGCGTCTAAAGTGATTCACATATCAACTGGTTAAATCGGTCAGTTATTTCGTCGGTCAAACGCTAGGCCCCCTCACGTTACTTACAACTAAGTAGGACAGCGTGTAAAGTGATTTCTCATATTCCAATCAACTGGTTAAATCGGTCAGTTATTCCGTCGGTCAAATGCTAGACCCCCCCCCCTCACGAGACTAACAACTAATTAGGACAGCGTGTGTAAAATGATTTCACATATCAACTGGTTAAATCGATCAGTTATACCGTCGGTCAAACGGTAGGCCCCCTCCTTACAACTGAAACTTAGGACAACACTCCTTACAACTAAAACTAAGTAGGACAGCGTGTAAAGTGATTTCACATATCAACTGGTTGGTTAAATCGGTCAGTTATACCGTCGGTCAAACGGTAGGCCCCCTTCTTACAACACTGAAACTTAGGACAACACTGCTTACAACTAAAACTTACGAGTTCACTTGACCTGGCGACAAATTTGCGGCACTTTCCGTTTGACGCAGACATAGTTGCCCTCTATACGGGCGACGGGCGTCGCGGCGACGCGTTTGCGACCCACCGTCGTGCAGCCGCCGCCCGACATCGACGGCGTTCGCACTCGGTCGACAAAGTCGGACACCGGAACTGTCACGGTTGTCGATCTGGACGCCGCCGTCAAAGTGGACGTCGTCGTCTTGAAAGGCTGCGCGGCCGACCAGTTCAGCGAGTCTAGGATGTCGCTTGTCAACTGCCAGGCAAAGAAAAGGTTTCCATCAGTGATGGGGGAGAAAAATGAAATCAATATCTATATCTAGTAATATAACCATTATCATGGGACAAAGTTTAAATCATTGATTGGAAGATATAATCTGATGCTTGGCATTAGATAGAGAGAGATTATTTCTTGACGTTGCTGATGACCGTAGAGTACGGTGGGAAATAAATAATATATGTCTATCTAATGCCAAGCGTCAAATTAAATGAATCTGCTTGTATATAAAATCAATATCTATATAGAAATATCGCCATTACCATTACTTGTTAAAATAATTATAAAATAAAATTATAATCTATCAACACAATTCAATCAACGGTACAGATATGGTTAACAATTCATACAATAGGGACCAATACTTAGGGAAGAAATCTATTTTACAACTTGCGTTAATGAAATAATCATTAACACAATAATTTGTGAGTACAATCTTACTTCTAAGTGAATTTTAGTATCTATAAATATTATCTTATGATAATTGTTTTGATTTGACTTTAATTTCCATTATCTTCCACAGTAATGTATGGTTATTATTTTTTGCTTTTTTGTCATCTGTATACTCGTATATTTTCTTTTGTATTTATTGAGCATAGAAATTCAATTCAATGTATTATTATTTTTTTTTTTTTGCTAGGGATGATGCCCACATAAGCTCTAAGCTTGTGTGTGGATAATGGGAAGGATGATGATGGGAGAAGAATGGACCTACAGCTTTAGGTGGGTTCCGAACCATCGAGAAGCGATTTTGATGTAATGGAGAAGCGTTTTTGTAATAGAAAGGATGATGATGATAATGAGAGATGAATGGACCTACAGATTCAGGTGGGTTCCGCACCACCAGGAAGCAATTTTAAAGCTCATAAATTTTTGTATTTAAAGGAGCCGGTCACCTTTACAACGGGAGTGGTAGGCGCTGTCTCTTATCTAATCTCACCGATTAGGCTAGGCGTACACCGGTTAGTCAAGACAAGCCAAGACGAGATTAGTCACCTTTAGTCACAATAATTCACATAGCTGCTTATGAAGCAGCACACACCGATGCAATGACTAATCGGTGTGTGTTGCTTCATAAGCAGCTATGTGAAGTACTGTGACTAAACGTGAGTAATCTCGTCTTGTCTTGTTTTGACTAACCAGTGTACTCCTAGCCTAACTTTCCACAGTAATGTATTGTCATTATATTGTTGCTTTTTTGTCATCTGTGTATATATTTTTTGTATTTATTGTAGCTCATAAATGTTTGTATTTAGAGGAGCCGGTCACCTCTACAACGGGAGTAGTAGGCGCTGTATCTTATCTAATCTCACCGATTAGACTCGCCTCTGCCACTGGGACAATCGCTTCCCTCAAGAAAATGAAAAAGATTAATAGAAAATGAAACACAGGCTTAGCCTAATGAGAAATACACTTGATTTTTTCTTTGAATTTATTTTTTGTATAAATTGTACCATGAAGTGAAATGAAGTATTTATTATTTTTATAATGAAACTAGCCAGTAATGAAACCAGATCTACTTTTCTCACCTCAATATCATGGTGCTGACTTGCGCCGCCTCCTAACCTCAGCTCCTTCTGCGCCTCGTTGAACTTCTTGGCCAGCGCCAACCTCGGCTCGAACGGCTGCAGCGAGGGCGGCATCCTGCTCAGCTCGTCCTCACTCTCGTCGCTGCCTATCGGCTGCGGGCCGTCCTCATCCTCATCCTCCTCCTCTTCTTCTTCCTCCTCCTCCTCCTCTTCCTCTTCGCCTTCCTCTTCGTCATCCTCATCATCTTCTTCGTCTTCCAGAACCTCGTGTTTCACTAGCGTCGGCGACGGTTGGTGTACGACTTCTTGTCTTAAGACCTGTTAACAAGAAAATTATAGTGATTGTTATACAATTCAATGAAAGAGAGATGAATTTGATTTTGAAAGGCAGAAAATGAGAGGGTGAAGAGGACAAAAATACATGGAGAGCTGCAAAAAAGAGAAGGAGTTTTGTATAGTAGTGAAAGTATGTAGAGTAGTAGTTATTTATTTATTCAGCGTATGGCTTTTAATAGTGGGGAGACCCGAGTAGGGTTGTTCCACTTCCTCATTCTACATTCCAACATAACCTATTATCCTTTGATAGGGACTATGGTGGAAGTTTGTTTTCAATTTGAAGAGTATTTTTTGACTTTATAAAGTCCGAAAAATATGTAACACTAAAACACAGCACAGAACACTAGTAGTAGTGAGTAATCAATATCTATTACAATTTGATTCAAGATTCAAGTTTACTGAAACAAAACTTACTAAAGGTGAGAGATAAAAGAGGAGAGTGAATTGAAGGAAAGGAGATGAAGATGTTATCGAGTAAGAGGAAAATGGAATGTAAAAGAGGAAGAATTAAATAATTTATAACAAAAAGAATAATTTTTGGAAGCGCTAACAATATTATCAATCCCTATGTCCACACTTGGTCGATTTTTATATGCGACTCAAGTATATGCTGTATGTGTTTAAGTATTGGAAGCATGCTGTGCACTACACAAAAATCAATCAAGCGTGAACGTAGATAAATTAACTTTGATTAATCTTAAGACACTTGGGAAACCTAGATTCTATTTTTTAAGATTACTGTATGAGATTTCAATCACAAGGAAAAAAAGTGAACAGAATGAAAAGGGAGGAGATGAAGAAGCAGATGAGGATAAAGAAGATGAAAACAAAGGCGGAGAGTAAGGGAACAAATGAGGAGAGCGAGAGGAAAAGAAAGAAAAAGAATAATGACGATAATGAAAGTTGATCTCAAAATGATAATTTACTTGATCCAAGTAGTTCTAATTTGATAATACAAGAAGAAGCAGAAGAAGAAGAGGAAGAAGAAGAAGAAGAAGAAGAAGAAGAAAAGAAGAAGAAGGAGAAGAAGAAGAAGAAGAGGAAGTTGAAGAAGAAAAGAAAAGAAGAAGGGAGGGAGAAGAAGAAGAAGAAGAAGAAGGAGGAAGTTGAAGAAAAAGAAAAGAAGAAGAAGAGGAAGAAGAAGGGAGGAGGAAGTTGAAGAAAAAGAAGAAGAGGAAGAAGAAGAAGGAGGAGGAAGTTGAAGAAAAGAAGAGGAAGAAGAAGAAGAAGGGGAGGAGGAAGTTGAAGAAAAGGGGATGAAGAAGAAGAAAAGAAGAAGAAGAAGGGAGGAGGAGGAAGTTGAAGAAAAGAAGAAGAAGAAGAAGAAGAAGGGAGGAGGAAGGAAGAAAGAGAAGAAGGGAGGAGGAAGAAGAAGAAGAAAAGAAAAGAAGAAGAAGAAGAAGGGAGGAAGTTGAAGAAGAAGAAAAGAAGAAGAAGAAGGGAGGAAGAAGAAGAAGAAGAAGAAGAAGAAGAAGAAGGGAGGAGGAAGTTGAAGAAAAGAAGAAGAAGAAGAAGAAGGGAGGAGGAAGTTGTAGAAAAGAAGAAGAAGAAGAAGAAGAAGAAAAGAAGAAGAAGACGAAGAAGACGAAGAAGGGGAGGAAGAAGGGAGGAAGAAGAAGAGGAAGAAGAAGAAGAAGAAGGGAGGAAGAAGAAGAGCCGGAGGAAGATGAGCAAGAAGCAGAAGAAGAACAAGAAGAAGAAGAAGAAGAAGAAGAAGAAGAAGTTGAAGAAAAGAGGAAGAAGAAGAAGAAGAAGAAGTTGAAGAAAGAAGAAGAAGAAGAATCAGTTGTCCCCTCACCTCAGCCGTGGTGTTAGTGGGCCTGACCTTGGCGGCCACCGTCCTTATCCGGATGGGCGCCACCCTGGGGGGCGGGGGCGCGGGCTGTGACGTCACCGGTGCAGTGGCCGCCATCAGAGGGTCACCGCCGTCCTGTTCCTCGTTCGAGTCCTCTCCGCATCCGTCGCTGGGCGTCCAGCCCACGTGCAGTTCGCCCCGTTCCAGCATTTCTAAGTGGTCTGCCAACGGAAAACACATTCCAAATCACAAATTGAAACAGAAACATAATAGTTTTAATTACAGAGAGTGTATAGTACAGAGCATGCCATCCAAAATGGCGTCTCAATGGAGCATGCGCGATGATCGCTTTCTCCCACTACAGTGCCTGCTGACTCGCGGTACAGTAAATTTCAAAAGTTCATTCAGCTGGCAAACTCAGCTTTATAAAAAAATTCATATTCGCTTCGGTTACCTAGCAGTACTACGATGTTATTTGCTTCACTGACTGTACTAGCCTTAGCGGCTGGAGGGGAAGCGTGGTGGGAGAGATTATCCATCTCTCTCGCACAGCCTCCCCTAGACGCCAATTTGGATGGCACGCTCTGTAACAGTGTAGACATTGCATGTCACACTTTTGATTGGTTAGCTCGGTCAAATCCACCATGCTTTTGCCAATTCACATAAGATTTGCATTGGAATGAAAAGCAAATTATAGGTTATGATCAGTGATTCACTTCTAATTTACATTTTGCCTTTGTTTTCATCATTTTTAGCTTTTAAAACAATACCAAGAGTAGAGAGTATTTTTGATGTTTGAAAAGTTATTTTTGGTGTTGTTTCTCTTAAAATGAGTTTGACAAATGAGTGAATTGGTTCATATTTTCCTGTAATCCCATATCAAATTTTAAAAAATCGACAAAAGTATGGCGGTGGCGGGAAAAAATGTACTCCACATACTGTTATGGAGTGCTTCATACAAATGGCCACACTATTGTTTTAATGAGTTTACTAGAAACACATTTGAAAAACAGGTAAAATATTCAAGAATTATATTTCATTAGCGATTCTTTTGAATTTCTCCCCCATGACTATTAACCATTAATGAGAAGGCAATGTAGACAAAATAGTATATTACACATGTTGTTATTTACTACAAATTACAGTCTGTATAATCACAATGTGGCCATTGGTGTGAAAGTAATTATTAAATTGACGCTTTTCAATTTTTTTCCGAGTGGACAATAATTGACTATCAATGTAACATACATAGGCCTCATTACATTACATACTGTTGTACTTCAGTGAAATAAGTGAAGTGTGAATAGGTTGTTTTTCTCTTAAGGCTGGGCGTACACCGATTAGTCAAGACAAGACAAGACGAGATTAGTCACAGTAATTCACATACTTGCTTATGAAGCAGCACACACTGATGCAATGACTAATCGGTGTAAGTTGCTTCAAACTCGTCTTGTCTTGTCTTGACTAACCGGTGTACGCCTAGCCAAATACAATTCTCCAAACAAAATGGATTATCCAATATACAGTACAGTATTAAGGTATGTAATTTAGCAACTTTTTAAATTTATGAGTTTCGACCTGTATTCAGCGGAAACCTGTCCAAAACAGAAAGGTCCGTTATAGGCAGGTTTGACTGTATTAAGTTATACGGGTTCTATTTCAAATTGAAGAACAAAAGTACCTTTCAAATTTTCAGCGGTAATAATAAATAAATAAATAAACCTTTTATTGCACTCTTCACATCTAAAATTTTCAAAATAATATGCTACTCTTACAAATTAGTATAATTTTTGCAAATCAGCTTCAGCTGAGGTTTTCTCAGAGACAACTTTAGGTTGGCAAACCTATGTGCATTTGATTTAATTGTTATTGTTGCCTTAGTCTTTTAGTCTTTGTATAGCCAAACACCTCCGTACACTCTCTTCAAGGTAATAATACAATGTAGTAATACAGAGTGATTCAAAAAGAATACCACAACTTTGAAAATGTGTATGTAATGAAAAAAACATAATAGAAACTTCTGTTATAGCCTACATCATTACAAAGTGTATTTGAAGAAGTTTTTTTCACTCACAAAGAAGTTCAGAGATGTTCAATATGACCCCTCTAGACACTCGAGCAATATCAACCCAAAACCTCCCTCAAACTCATTCCACTCTCACTGTAGCATATCAGGCGTAACAGTTTGATAATCTGCTGTTATTTGTTTCAAATCATCAATATCCATCCACCATTCATGATTTGAAACAAGAAATAACAGCAGCTTACCTAACTGTTACGCCTGATATGCTATAGATAGTGTGGAACAAGATTGAGGGAGGTTTTGGATTGATATTGCTCGAGTGTCTGGAGGGTGTCATATTGAACATCTCTGAACTTGTTTGTGAGTGAAAAAAACTTCTTTGAATACTCTTTGTAATCAAGTATAACAGACGGTTCTATTATGTTCCTTTCACACGTTTTTAAAGTTGTGGTATCTTTTTGAATCACTCTGTAATACACTGTAGTAATATTATAGAATTGACGCTTTTCAATTTCAAATTGTTATACAGGGTGTTTCAAAGAAACGGGAAATTTTGAAAGTTGAATAATTTCAAGAAAAACAAATCTTTAAATAAAGTTTTTCATATCATTTAATAGTAAAAATAATGCCATTTTAGAATAAATAACGAAACATTTATTTTTTGAAGATGACATCTTGCAGGTGTGTTCCTTTTCTACGCAAACATTCCTATTTTAGATACTGGGCACTAGAAAATCCTACACCAGCGTCCACTGCACAGCAAAAAAGTAACTGTGTGGTGTTCCATGTCATCTCACGGTATTATAGGCCCTTAGTTTTTTGAGAACGAGAATGGCTTTGCGACTACAGTCACTTCGGATCGTTACGTTGCTATGCTTCAAACCTTTGTTGTGCAACAACTACAGAGATGTCCACAAATTATTGACACACCTGCAAGATGTCATCTTCAAAAAATAAATGTTACGGTATTTATTCTAAAATGGCATTATTTTTACTATTAAATGATATGAAAAACTTTATCTAAAGATTTGTTTTTCTTGAAATTATTCAACTTTCAAAATTTCCCGTTTCTCTGAAACACCCTGTATTAGAATGGGCTGCACACAGACCTGGATTGAGCATAGACCGCCTGATGGCGACGGGATCCTTGCGCGACCACTTGGCCACCTCGTCGTCCATCTTGGCCAGTCGGTTGGGGTTCATCGCCCACAGGCAGCCCTTGCGCTGCGCCCCCCCGCCGCCCCCGCCCCCCTCCACAATCGGCTTGTCGATCTTCTCAAAGCACTTGTTCAGCGACAGGTTGTGGCGCACCGAGTTCTTCCAGCCGTTCGGCGCCGACTTGAAGTAGGGAAAGTGTCGGCTGCAAGCAAACAATAGAACTTTTAGGCAGCTCGTACACCGGAGCAATAAGCAACATTTGTATCATATGATCGTCTACTCTATAGAAACAAATAGTCCAATGCACACCTAAAGCAGCTGTTTCGGTGTGCATTGAATTATTGGTTTGTATAGAGTAGACAATCATATGATCCATATGTTGCTAGTTGCCTATTGCTTATTGCTCTGGTGTACGACCGGGGTTGACCTTTCAACTTGTCAGAAAACATATGTTTTACTCGGCCATCAGTACAATACTTAACCTACAAAATGCTGAATCTCGCAGATTATTGAAAAGGTCTTTTAAAAAGTTATTCTTTGAAAGGTCTTCTTTAAAAAGGTCTTTCAAAAAGTTATTCTTTGAAAGGTCTTCTTTAAAAAGGTCATTTAAAGACTTTTAGGGCGGGTTCATGAGCACGGGATTTAGCCAAGTCTTAGGCTAAAACGGGTGGCCACCGTAGCATCGACAAACGTTAGCCTCGAAACTATGTACTGAGGGCTCTCTATGCTGCTAACCCACTAACCTGTCGAGACAAACGTTTGTCGTTGCTATGGTAGCCACCCGTTTTAGTCTAGGACTTGGCTAAATCCCGAGCTCATGAACCGGCCCTAAGACTTTTAAGCCTTTTGATTATTGTGTCGAAATCACTGTTTAATTATTACCGAAACAGCTGATTTTTGACAAGTTAAAAGGATCCTGCTATAATTTATTGATTGAAATTCCTAATTAATAATGCTATAAAATACTCTGAAGACTTCCGCTACTGAGAATATTGACAACAGAATAATAGCTAGTAAGGAAATTCGATCCTCAAATTATTATGATTTAAAAATCAATTGAATAGTTACAATATCCCAATTCCTTCTATAAGAATAGAATTGTTATTTAATAAACTAACCAACTATTTTATTCTTCGTATAATTCAGTAGGCAGCCTATTGTGAAAGTAGTTCCTCCAGGTGCCGAGAGATGGCACTGAATTCATTTTTCACTCCTTAAACATATTTTTTCCCAATCTTGGTGTTAGAATCATGAATAAATAATGAACAAGAATCATTGCTTTCATCTAGTACAAGAATGACGATTATTGGAAACTAAGAAAACTGTATAAAATAATCGCAATTTCAACTCACCACATAAAATTGTAGATTTCCGAAACGGGTAAACTGCCGGACGGAGAGTTTTTCAAAGCCAATGCTATGAGACACGAATAGGAGTAGGCTGGCTTCGGGTAGAGCATGGCTTCATTCAGGCACAACTGTTTTCTTGAGTTCACGATTGGCCTTTTCCTCTGAAAATCAACAACACCAATAATAAATAGTTGAAATAGAATTTAAATACATTGATGCAAAAACATAATCAGAAACATACCCATCAGCAATCAATCCACTTTTGAGTGAATCGACTCTGTTGAGCTCATTTTAAACGCTGACTATTGAAAATGATACCAAAAAAAGAATAAACATTATTAGGTAATCATTATTAGAATCATGAATGACTAAAGGACCCTTTTTCAGATAAATTCACCTTTGCTTCAGTCCCTTGTGTAATGAAGCTTTAGCCTCAATCATAATAATTATATTTAGGAACATTCCATTCTAGGGGAATTCCCTAGAGCTGGAGGCTATTTAGAGGCTATTGATATTCCAATATCAGGATGCTGCTGATTATCCCGTATATGTAAATAGAAATTAAAAAAAAACTCAATAGCATAATAAAAAAGTTGAATTAGTGTAGTGTAGTGAAAAATGACCTGTTATAAGTGAGAAACAATCTTGTAGACGACAAAGCTCTATGGGCCCTGATTTTATGAATCGAATGGGCAGTTCAATTATTGATATGCCAACTAATTTATGCTTGAAATACAGTACGTCAAAATATGTACAGAGAGACCTTCATTTTAATGATTTTAAAACATTTCAAATTTATTTCACATTATATAAAAAATAATTATGAGTTTGAAAATAATACAAATCAAATGCATACTGTAGGCCTACTCGAATTTTTCTATTACTACTGTCATTTCAAGATTGATAATAAGTGATATAGGTAGGCTAATAAAAGATAATGTAAAAAAATGATAATAAAATAATTAATTTTCAAAAATAATTTTGCTCACCTTTGCACTGGGCGTGTATGGACTAGCAGCGGCTTCACTTTTGATCACACCGTTGGGCGTCAGATTGTTGTTCGACTTTGTCGCCGTGTTGTTCAGCGACAATTTCAGCGGATCCACTTTCATCGTCCTCGAACCACCATTATAGGCCGGCTTCACATCTTCATAATCTTCATCGTCGTCATCATCCTCTTCCTCTTCTTCGTCTTCTTCAGCTGCTTCTGCTTCGTCGTCGTCATCCTGGAAAAGGTCCAAAATGAATTTGATATCTATGCAAAATGTAGCTAGATAGGCTTATTTATTCTGAACACTAAAAAAATATACAGTACCGTATATAAATATGTAATCTAAGAAAAATAATAATATATCTCAAGTATTTGAATAAATGATTGATGCTTTAACCAGTAATCCGTATCTAAAGTCATTATAAGTGTTTTATGTAGTAAGTGGTTTATGATTGGAAGCGGTTGTCCCAGTGGTAGCAGGCGAGTCTAATCGGTGAGATTAGATAAGAGACGAAAGTGGCAAAAGCAACAGTGGTTTAATCAAATCAGCTGCGATTTCATTTTCACTCCAGCTTTTCGAAACGGAACTGATTTCGATGCACGGTGTGTAGAATAAAAGAGGTGGGTCGGAGTCATAATAAAGTCGTTATAATGACGTCTCTGCAGTTTTGGGACTCGAATGCTCACAGGAACTTCCATATGATGCAGGCGTAAAACTTGAGGAGAGTATGCTCAAGAAATGTCTATTTTTGAGCCATAATAAATTGCAAAGAAATAATTCTAGTTGGAGATAATAGTTTATACCTTTCTTGACAATGTACTCTGAAGTTATCTTCCTAGCACCTTTATGAATGTGCTTTTAGACCTATTATTCAAAATACTAATTTAGAACTAGTGGCTATGGGACTGCAGTCACTGAGCTAAATATCCATCTGGAGGTAGCACAAGCTAGGGCTGCTAGCAGGATTAGTGTTCCGTCTAATTTCGTTAGGTTGGTAAAAAAGTGAGGATGAAATATTTTTTTTCTAATACAGTATGTAGTACCAAAAAAATTAAGTTGACAATAAAATGAGGATTGAAATTTTTTTCTCAAGAACAGTATGCTATTAAAAAAAATAGACGGAACCCAGCTTTTTCAATTAGTGCTACCTCCAGATGGATAATTATTTAGCTCAGAGTGTGGAAACCGTATTGAAAAAGTCTCATTAAAAACGGGTATGAAATTCCACTTCAAAAAGGCAGCTGTTTTGGTATCAATTGCGTAATATTCACGTTATAATAATGGTCGCAGATGAATAAATAATTATAGCAGGATCCTTTTAAATTGTCAGAAAACACCTGATTGATGTAGCCTACTCGTTTACTAACGTTGAATCAGCTGTTTTCTGACAAGTTAATATGATTCTGCTATATTTCGCGTGCAACTCACCAGCTGATCAGCTGATCCAGCCGGCGACGGTGGCAGTGGTTCAGTCTTGATGACGTCAGCCGCCACAATTTCCTGCTTCATCAGCTGTTGCTGAGCCACCTGCAGCGTGGGCAGTGGCATTATCGTGTGCGGATTCACCATCAGCGAGGCGCTCGAGTCGGTTCCGAAAAAGTCCAACTCGAAACTCGAGTTCGAATTGCCGTGTATCCAGGCGTGATGTGATTCGTCCTCAAGGTCGAGAGGGGGTAGGTCGCAGTCTAGGCCTGAAATTAAATTCAAAAAACATTTTTATAATGGAACTGACTTTCTAAAACAAAATCGAATTCGGATCATGTTCGAAAACAAAACCACATTCATTCACCTGAAATTTAAATAAAAACAATAATTTTATGGAATGATAGGTACACTGCGATTCATTTAATTTGACGCTTGGCATAAGATAGATACAGAGATATTATTTCTTTGCCATTATACTCTATGGTCATCAGCTACATCAAGAAAAGATATCCATCTCTCTATCTAATGCCAAGCGTCAAATTAAATGAATCTGATTATACATAATTTCTAAAATAACAAATCATGGATTTAATATTATCATAGCCCCAATTATACTTCAAATGAGTATAATCAGATTCATTTAATTAGACACTTGGCATTAGATAGATAGATAGAGAGATTATTATTCCTTGACGTTGCTGATGACCGTAAGTACGATGGCAAAAAATAATATCTCTCAATCTATCTATCTAATGCCAAGCGTCAAATTGAATGAATCATACTGTATAATGTTTGTTGAAGGCGCCCATGAAAAAGCTAAGAGCTTATCTGGACATCACTCTCAGAAAGAAATTTACTCATACATTTGTTGAGTGGTTATTATTTAACCAATCATTGGTCGTCAAAGGACAAATTACGAACACAAAGAAGTAAACAAAAATGGACAGAAAGCTGACATCACAGTCTTAAATAATTATCAATCAACTAATTTACTACGAACGCAAATTATGAATGAAAGACGTCAATCATTCAATTGAAAGGAATTTGCAAACTATTTCCAATTTTTTATCCAATCAATGTTATTATCACTATGAAACCAGTGACTCAGTTGAATTGTGATGATTTGGAGATCATTGAACCGGAGAGAAATATAAAAGAATAACAATGGAAAATTACTAAAAAATAAATATTGATCTAAAAAACTAGATAAATATTATTGATCGGTTTAAAGTATTCAAAACATATATTTTTTATGATGTAGTCGGAAAACACAATTTTTTATGCTATTTAGAATGTTAAAATTCAATTTCATTTAATATGAAGATCTAACCAGAGAAGGCTAATAATATTTTTTTCTATCAAGTCTCCGGTAATGATCTCAATTGTTTAACTTAAAAATACACTATTCAAGCCTAGAACTTGTTATTTTTTTTAATAAGAAAAACAGAAAGACATGTACTGAATTTGGATAGAAAATCCCTCGAAACCGTTCAAGACCTCATTGTTATCATTTTGTTATCACTTTTTCAGATTTCACCTCAACATTTAGACACAATTCGCAAACACTTCTTACATAATTGATAACTTTAGAAAATTAGTATATTAATTAGGTTTGATTAGTTTGACGCTTGGCATTAGATAGATAGATATTATTCCTTGACGTTGCTGATGACCGTAGAGTACGATGGCAGAGAAATAATCTCTCTATCTATCTATCTAATGCCAAGCGTCAAATTGAAGGAATATGATTATATTTTATTACAGTATATTTAATGTACTCTATTCAAATTTATATTTCAAGTGTATTTTTCCTGTTACTTTATGGCAAATAGAATTAATTGATTGAACCAACTTAGTCTATGGATGAAATAATAAACATCTTTTTTCACTCACCAAAGCCATCCCCCATCTCACATTTTATATCACAATCTAGCATCTCCTGCAGATTGAAACTGTCAGGAGGGCTTAAGTACATATCCATGGTTACTGAAACACATAAAAACATGAAATAAATTAATCACTATCGTGGAAAAATAGAATATAATATCCTAATATATAGGATAATATAATTCTATAAATAGAATTATAATATCCTATACCTGTGTAAATTAATTCACACTTTTCTAATCCAAAGTCAATTGAAGAACTGTCAATAATTATTCCCAATAGAGATTACAATAACTGTTCTCTAAAATAATTATAATTCAAGTTTATTCATGGGTCTAAAATACGGTAGTATGGTTCCCTAAATGTTATTTTATTTCTCTAAATACTCTTAAGTGTTTTTCAACACATGAGTAAAATATAACGGGTATATATTTACGGGTTTGCAGTAGAAAAAGGAATTTATTATTTTACTTCAAACCAGCCACAAATTAATTTTATTTATTTATTTCATTAATTGACAATACACACACCATGGGTGGCAAGAAACAACTAACAGGCATTCGCCCAAAACTATATCAATCCCTAATTTTAACTTAATTGTCCAGAGGTTATGTCCATGTACTTTTTCATTAATAATTTTTCAGTTGTTTTAAGCTGCGTCCATACTGAACAAACTTTTGACAAACATGTTTGTTGAAACAGTTTGGACAAATTTTATTTTGTTATACAAACAATGTTTGTCCGTGGCCAGTGTGGACGCGATACAAACAAAATGTTTGAAGGTGTGTGTAAGCCAAGGAGGAAGAAAACCATGGAGAGCGTTTTTTGAGTTCTAGGCGCATCTTGATCTGCGCAGTGTGAACATTATGAAAACTCTCTATCCTCCTTGGGTAGAACAGATTTTGTGTCGCGCCGCCATTTTTGTTTGGACTATTAATGTTTGCTCTGGTAGCGAAAACTAGCAAACTGTTTGTAGAGTATACTTTTTTAGCATGGCGCCTCATGAATAGCTTGTTATTTGAAATTTCCATAGCAACAAGTGATGTTACCAGTATTCAATTTCCATAACAAGGTCGTAGCCAGGAAAAAATTTATAGATAAATACAAATTAAATAGACTTAAAATAATTTTAATACAATCATCACGTAATGTTTGAAAAAATTAAAAATCTACATTAATTAATAATTAATAATTATAATTTATTTAATAATTAAAATTAATACAAAATCAACACAAGAAAATATGATAACATAATAACATATGATGATTCGATATCATCACACACAGCAAACGCCGAAAATGTTTGGCAAAACAGTATAGCAGAATTCTTTTAACTTGTCAGAAAACAGCTGGTTTAACGTTAGTAAACGAGCGTAAATCAATCAACTGTTTCTGACAATTTAAAAGAATCCTGCTATAATTTTTGTTTGACAAACAATGTTTGTCCGAACTTTTAAAAATGTTTGTTCCTTGAGCTCCTCAACAAACATGTTTTTCAAAAATGTTTGTCAAACATTTGTTGAGTATGGACGCAGCTTTAAATTCAATCTTCAAAATAAAAAATTTAGTAGACCTTAAAATTATTTTGCATTGTGATCATGATCTCATATTTTCTATTATAATCTTAATTTTTTTATTATTTTTCTAATAATATCATCAAAACTTACAAAAGATAGTTTTCATTCCATTTTTAAAAAGTTCGAAACAATAATAATTGACGTAAAAGTTTAATTTTTTGTTGAATACTTCATTTCAAAATGGGAAACGCCTGAATTTTAGCGCCAATACATGTACCAACGTTACAAACTTTAACGTACCAACTCAACAAACAAACAAATCTGTTTCCCATAGCAAAAACAACATTCCCTACCAAAATAAAAACATTATCTTTTTACAAAAAAATACCAAAAATTGATAAGTATCCCCCCACCCCTCGAAAAAGGGATCAAGTAGAAATCATCTTATTAAAAAAGGGTTGAAGTGCAAACATGAATGGGCGCCCCACCCCATAGTAAAACCAGCGGCTCACTTCGGATCAATACTTTGAGGAATAGCAGCGAGGAGAGGGGTATTTCAACCCTCTTACTATAAACCCTCTTCACTGGCGAGGGGCTGAAGATGGACACAATAGAAATGAATCAACTCATGATTAAGCGGCATCACTGTCTCTGTTACTAATTTTCTGTCTCACTTCATCTTCATCTCTTATTAGCATACACACTCCCCAAATCTTTTTATTGACTAGGAGCATCCTATAGAACTTCACAACTAGATGCAGATGTCAATAAGATATTTGAGAAGAAGGGAGTTGATTTTTTCAGTGTGGGATGATACTCATGATAAGAATTATTACAGATAATGATAATAATATTATTTATTCTGAAGGGATTAAGATGATTTTCTCTTATTCACAACAATAGTCATAAATTTGATTTATACTTATTATTTCATTACCTGTCAAGTAATATTTTTCAAATCAGATTTTTCTATTAAAAATCTAAAAAACATTAAACCTGTCAATTATTTTTATTTTATGTAATTCTTATCAACTACCATTTATTTGTCTTGATATATTTATAGATTTCTCAAGATATCTTATTCTACAAATAAGATTTCTCAAGAGTTTAAAATTGAATATCACTTTTTTATAGCAGGCATAACTTGAGATAATCTTATTATTTTTGTAGAATTCTTCATCAAAATCTATTAGTAAAGGCTAATGTATTTTTATACAATAAATTCTAGGGAATAAACTTAATGATACTTTTGACATATTTTTTCATATTTAGATCTTAAAAATTTAAGATCTTTGATGGATATTAAGCGGTATTTATATCTTACATTTTCAATATTTCATTTTAAAATCTTAAAAATTTTAGATCTGAATATTCTCAATATTTGTTTTTTCTCAATATTTCTTGAGAATTTAAAATTGAAGATCACTTTTTAAAGTAAATTAAGATGATCTTATTATTTTAAAAAAATTATTTATAAAAAACTATCATGCTCATGTATTTTTGTAAAATAATTCCTAGGGAATTCATGACATATTTTGACATATTTGTTGACCATGTAAATTCATGATGAGAATAAAGTAATATAGCTAAATCAGCGCCTAGATTTTTTGAATAAGCTTCAATTGCATTAAGTTACTTGAAAAGTACAAAATTTGAATAAAAAATGCGCAACCATGCTAAATAAAGTTGAAGTAAATCAACTTCAGATTGAAATAAATGAAGTTGTTTTTTGGGACATTATGTCAATCTTATTTCTTTTACAATAGCAGACAGCAATAACAGTAGACCACAAAATTTCTAACTGAACTATAGAATCTGGGCTCAAAGTTGAAAAAATAATGGGGTGACAAAAATTAAAAAAAAAAAGAGACTGTGTGAGACAAAACAAAATCATATGAACTAAACCGAAGTTAGAGGATTGATAGATTGAACAATGAATCAATTATAACTGTAAATAGCAAAATTTGATGTAATAAAGATTATTATCTTATGAATTATTTCTATTTTTAGAATAATGTATCATAATCAATCACAAATTACGTGAGAATGTACTATTCTTGGGAATATGTTTGAATGAGATTGTACTAAGAATAGAATTTGGTATCTTGATCTAACGGTATTCAAGGGGTTCATTGCGCTCAGGTATTAATCGGTCTAGATTTGTAATCAAAGTTAGATGTAAAGATTGAATACAGCCTAATGTAATAGTAATTAAAACATAACCTTATTCAAGAGGTACAAATTTGAAAAATTTATGGGGATGAATTCACCAAGAAAATGATTTGATTCCAATTCTATATCAGGTGATATTTTTTACTATCGGCTGCAAAAAGTTGTCATTAAAAAGAGGGATGACAGTGTAAAAAAGAAATAATGTTGTTAATTTTGTTAATGAAACAACAATTAGGGGTGATTCTTTTAATAAAAGAAACAGAATTTCAATTATGTTGATCGGAAAATACTGTTATTCAGCAAGTTAAACATTGGAACTGTTTAGGTTATAAGGTTACTTGAAAAGGTAAACAAAAACACAATCTTATTGGATATGAATAAGAAATAGATGATTGATATTTTACCTGGCAATAAATACGAATTCATGTGGAACCGAATGAATTTGAACGGTACTATCAGTTTCAACGTATTCAGATAAAATTCCCTCCAAATCTGAATAACCAACGAACTTCTCAAGTGACCTTGAAATTTATTCCCGCCTTCAGAATGAAAACAAACAAAATTTATCCCAATAAGTAAGTAGTTATTACAATGACAGCACCTAATAGAGCTTTCTAATCTTATATTGTATAAAATTTCTACATATTTCATGTAATAATAGGTAAATGGGAACAAAAGAGCGGGAATGACACTATCAAGGATTGCTTAGGTTAAGTTATTATGAGATAAATTGAAAATTAAATGAAATTCAATGTGTCAACATGCGTAAAAATATTATCAATACATACCAGTTACTTAACACTACACTCACAATTCATATATTCACTAATTTCACATAAATAACTCTAAAATAAATGTAAAAATACACTATTTATACACGATACCGTCCTATTCAATGAAGGTAAACGTTGTGAACAGACAAAGAGCCTATGGTTTGAAATGAAGCCACGCCATTGGCCCATTCGAACTTGATTCTCGTCCCGCTCAACTGCGATTGGCTGAAAAGCTGGTGAGGAAGGAACCAATTTGTTGTTGGAGGAGTGACACATGTTTTATGACACTTGTAAATTGATATTTTCCAATTTTATTAGAAGGAATCCCTTGATATGATAAAAGAATCTATTCTGTGATTTTTGTGATCTATCATGATTGTGTCTGAATGGGTCAAACTCCGTTTACTTCCATTTTAATTGCAATAAACCGGATTTTAGCCGGCTAAAATCTAGGCAATTCCCCACTCCAAAGATATAAACATGGCGTGGGCTCATGAGCGGCTACGTGACAAAATTTGTTTCAATTTTTAAAAATTCCAGACTACACCAAGGATGAAGGAATAAATTCCTATCCAAATGATATACTCCAATCTTTCATCTCTGCCACTTTTTTCTGCTCAGATTGGCGTAAATAAAATGCAGAAAATCAAAATCGGCAAGGGTTTTTGAGTGGGAGAGTCCAGTTCTAGCTAGATGGAGGGGTGAAGCGTGTGAGATGTTGGAATAGGAATTTAAAAATGAAATTTTTAGAACTTAAATATTGATTATGAATAGGATATTCAAGGTTAAGCAACAAGATAATGACTGTAAAAATGTTCTCCACTTGAAAATTGAAGTTTTTCAAAGTTGTATAGTTCATCACAGGCAGTGGTGAAGCGACGAAACAAAAACGATCACTTCTCCTCGACCTAACCTAAAATTCTGTTTTCCTTTACATAACCTAACTTTCAATTTAATTAATTTTTTTAGAAATCAATTTTTATGATTAAGAACGTATCTTAAAAAAAGAATATTTTTAATGATCATTCTTTTGTGCCAGTAAAGCAAAGATTATTATATCAGTTGACAAAACTTTTCAAGGACTAATATAATTTGAATAAGAATGGTAAGTCTGAATCAAAATTTCATAGATTATTATTTAAAATGCATAAAAAATTGCGTTTTGACTATTTGTATTGTATTCTTGTGTTATAATAACTAAATAGGTATTTTTCCGTCTCTTGGATTATTGCGGTGATTGAATATTGAACATATAAACAAGAAAATGACAAACATCTCACACTATACATGTTTTGGCAATAATAAAATGTCAGCTAAGTCTCTTTTGGTATATTCTCTAGGACCTCAAGGAATGGCTTACAATCTTCAACTCAAATAGCCCACTATATGATTCTGTCAAGTTTATAGCATATTAAGCTTTTCCATGATCAATATGCCTAGGCCTACTTGAAACTTCAAAAAACATCATCCATGTATTAGCCCTATAATTCATTCCATATTGCTTCCTCGTCATTACAATTCTGTCATTTAAAATCACAATATTTGTGTCTCTATTTTCTCTGAATTTTGTCTGTCAATATTGTCTCTCACTTAATTTTGTCTCTTAATTAATTTTGTTTCTCAATTAATTTTGTCTCTATTTTTCAGGCCCGAAATGCTGAGAAGGCTATGTGAGTATTATCAACATTTCTACTCTTATTTCCACTTTATTGTACTATGATCAATTACAATCCAGCTATAAATAGTCATCCCGGTATCCTTTCAGACATTTATAGAATTCAGGAAAACAATTCTTAAATCTTGATGTTGACCCCTTTTACTTGAGGGAATTAGACAAATCAAAATTAAAAAACTTGTCTAAGTATGTTTCACGTGTTTTACTTTCTCTTCCTCTTTCAAGGACCACCCTGGCCCGTTGGCGAGCTGCCCAGGTAACTGAACAAGGAGGTATAACGAAGGAGAAGGAAAGAAGACCGTTTCTGGCCAGTGAGTGCACAGATCTGCCGAAAGCCGAGAAATGGAGAATGCAGATCATCAGGGAAATTGCGAGGAAGGTGGCGCAAATACAGAATGGTAATCAATTTCTTTCAATTTTAATTTATTGGAAAAAAGCAGTATAGCAAGTGGATGCAACGAGCATTCTGCCCAGAACCGCTCTCCACGAAACAATTACATAAATGAAGACAAACCGATTTCTTCCACCTATTGGACCAGGTGAATAAAAACGAGACAAGTGAACACTCTTTCAGCATCAAAAAACCAAGTAAATATGCAAAAATTGAAGTGAAAAATTATCCACTCTTACTTGCAAGTGAATGCTTGAACTTGAATAAAAAATAATGAAGTTAATTGATGGTACCTTGTGATAGAAGTGAATTATTGCCAAATAAAGTTACTTGAATACTCTTTGAGAGTTTCTTTGTTTGTTCAATATTTCATGGTCCCCCCAATGATTTTGGAAAATTGTTGAGCTAAAAATGTCCATGCCTTCTCATTTTTACATGAATCTTCCTTACAACGTTAGGATAACACACCTTCAGCAATTTCATTCTAAACTCGAATTCCTATCACATTCCTATCAATTCCTTTACATTCTAAACTAATTTCTATTACAGCCGGTCTAGGCGAATTCCGTATCCGGGACTTGAACGATGAAATCAACAAACTGCTGCGTGAGAAAGGCCATTGGGAAGCGCAGATCAGGGAGCTGGGCGGGCCGGACTACGCCAGGGTGGGACCACGCATGCTTGATCATGAAGGCAAGGAGGTGCCAGGCAATAGAGGCTACAAGTACTTCGGGGCAGCCAAGGAGTTGCCAGGTAATGTCAGCTTCCGACAAAACTGACTTTTTGTAAAGTTTTTATCTAAATTACTTGAAAATACAGCGAAAATACATGTTCTGTAATATTTTAATCGGTATGTTGGTGAAGTGCAACAACCCTACTCGGGTCTCCCCACTATTAAAAGCCATACGCTGAATAAAATCTGAATTACTAATGGATGGTTTTCACGATTCTAGTAGGCGTTCTGGTTACTGGAGGCAAGTTACTGGTAAGTAGATAGGCTTCTGGTAACCTGCCTCCAGTAAGTAGAACGTCTAGTGGAATCGTGAAATCCAGCCATAATAGAATACAACAAAAACTTATGATTGTGTAACATTTTAGTTCAAATTACTTGGAAAATACAAAAAAAAATTATTATGTTCTTGAAGCAGATACGTATGTGTAATACTTCAATCCAGATTACCTAAAAAATACAACAAAAACATGTTTTGTAATACTTGAATGCAAATTACGTGAAAAAACATATGTGTGTAATAATTCTATCCAAATCTCTTGAAAACACCTCTCTTGAGGAAGTTCATTGTCGAGGAAATATCATCCTATGAATAGACTACATATTTTCATCAAGTGACATCAAAAACCTATGCTCTCGTCATATTTGATAATATTTTAATCCTAATTTACTTATCCTTAACTATTTACTTATCTTTCTTCACCTAATAATTATTTTATATTCAACTTATTATCAATATTTGATTATTTTTCAGGTGTACGTGAACTCTTCGAACAAGAACCTCCGGCCCCGCCTAGAAAAACAAAGGGAGAACTTATGAAGGACATAGATGCTGATTATTACGGGTACAGGGACGATGATGATGGACTGTTATTGCCCTACGAACTGAAGGAGGAAAAGAAAGGTGAGGATAACAAATCGAAAAGGAAATTGAATGAAAAATAATATTGGGAATTATTTATTGAATTCAATCTCTATAGGCCAGTTGCACAGACATCCAATTCTTCAGCAAAATTACGTCATTGCATTGACAACCGACTAGTTCTTTAGTTCTCATTGCATTGCACCTTTAATGTACTGTATACCTACTACACTCACTGCATCCTTTGTCTTCTTCCTATATTGGTTGAATATATTACTGTATAATATTGATGATTTCAATAATTTTGTGGATAAGACACTTCATGGATTCAAACTGTACGGATTGCCTTATAACACTGTCGTAGATAAAACACAATATGCTGTTTTATTGTTTCATAGATAATTTTTGAACATAATATATTACTTCGTATTACATCTATTTTGCATTTAACGTATAGCATTGAGTGCTGATAAAGTTTTTGAGTTTTTGAAATCAGCATCTATGAAAAGCAAGTCAGCATTTAAAGGAAAGAATATTTACCTTTCAAAAGAGTAATTTTTGTATGATTTCTGTTCTCAGTAAAACATTATAACAATTATAAAATTGTATCAAATTCATGTGAGATTTATAATTTTTCTCAATTATTTCCAGCGATGATGATTAAAATATCGAAAGATTTAGCTGCGAGAAAGGAGGCTGCATTACGTGGTGAGGTAATTGAGGATAAGCCAGATGATGAACCCGATATTTACGCTGTGGCCGCTGATTTGGATGTAAGTATCTTGGGAAATAATATTTTTTTCTTCTCTCCCTTCTCCTCCTCCTTCTCATTCTTCTTCTCCCCTTACTCCTCTTCCTCCTTCTCTATCTCCTCTTCTTCTCTTACTCCTCTTCTTACTTACTTCTTCTTCTTCTTCTCCTCCTCCTTCTCCTCCTCCTTGAAATATTTTTCTAATCTGTTTTTTTCTTTTTTCTATATTTTTCAGTCTTCAGAGGACGAATCAGGCGTAGAAGGCGAGACAAGCCAGCCTAGGTTTATAGCTCATGTGCCAGTGCCCTCTCAAAAAGAAGTGGAACAAGCATTACTGCAACGTAAGAAACAAGAATTGCTGCAGCGCTATATCAGCAGTGATATTACTAAACAGGAGGAAGAATCTAAGGACTTGTTAGGTGTTAATACGTAATTTTTCGAACGTTCCTTTAATTTTCCAAGACTCAAATTTATTCAAAATAGTGTGAATTAAGAGACTTATGTATGTAAGGACTTATTGAAAGTTCAATTGTGTCTTTCAAATTAGAGTTTTTTACAAATTTTGTACGGTATTTGAAAACTTGTGAATGTAAACACTTTTAAGGATGTGAAATGTGAAGTTATTTCAAAACTCGTGTTTTATTGGGAAAAGTGTGAATTTGAAGACTATGTGCCGGTCGCAAAAAAGGTTTAAAATTAGTCTTATCTTTCATCATTCATAAGAATTAACTTAACATTGTTGATTGGAGATTAAACTTAACAGACATTTGTGCAACTGTGATTAAATAATAATCAAGCATTTTCAAGGTTTAGAATAATTGTCGTTATGTGTAACTAGTGTGAGCATTTGAAAAGTCTAAATGAAAACTTATGAATCAATGAACTTACAGTATTAGGGTTTAATTCTTAATTCCAAACTTTAAATCTGTTACGAAAAAATTAGATGCTTTTAAGTTTATACATTGTAATGAATTTGTGTTCTGTATTTATTACTAGGAAAGAGTGTAAGAACTTGAGTACAAGGACTTGTTCGAAGTTTGTTCATATTGTAACAATTTCGCACTTTGAAAAGTGTGAAGAAAATTACTTGTTGAGTATGAAATCATAAAAGGACGTTTCAACCTGTAAATAGTAATCCAATAGTTTTATAAATTAACAGCTTTCTTATTTTCAATGCGTTATCTTTACTCACCTGTTTACTGACTTATTTTAATGGCGGGTTTACATGTTGCAAGTGGATAGGTGGGTTTGACTTGCACAAGATGACTAGAAGTCAGTATTCCTCCTTACAAAAAGATCTGTAGTTTGATTACACGATGAAAGTCAACTTGCCTTTCAACTTCCAAAGTGTAAACTGAGCTGAAACGTCTTGGATAATAATGATGTAAAATGAGGCATTAACTTACAAAGATAATTGACCACTTTTTCCAAAAGCCCATTGAATGTAACCTTCTCAAAATGACATTATTCAACGGAACCAAAGCATGAAAATTGCTATTGAGTTCCATAAAATGACGTCATTTAACGGTTACGGTTCAATCAGCTTTCGTGCAATCGGCTCAGGGGCGGATTAAGAGGGGGGCGGGGGGGGGGGGGCGACCGCCCCCTCCGTCCGCTACAGAGATTGAAAATTTTGCTTTACAATTACTTATCAAAAACTTATATGTATAGGATTATAGTTTCAGTAGTTTTATCATTATTAGAGTAGAGATACATTAGTATTATTTTGTAACAAAAATGAGGATTTAAATGGTTATATTTTAAAAAGGAACATAGAAAGCATTGCTTCTGCTCAACGTCGGCAGTGCCGGTCCCAGGAGGTTTTTTGGTACACATGCGAGCCGTGGATTTGGCGCAAATATATATAGCAGCGGTGCCAGGCCATCCAAAATTTTTAAACTATTCATACAATATTCATTCTCAAATCAGAAATATTTATCTATCAATATTGATAGTTTAAATTTAATTTATTTATAGTCCAATTATTGATGGTTCAAATTTGAACAATAACTCCTAAAATATTCTAATTGCAGTTGCAATACTGTATTACTGTCTTCTTGATCACAAAAAAAGTACCAATGAGCAGAGACTCACTAATATTAAAAACCTCTTCAATTCAAGTTCAGATGCCGTTCCTTCCTTTTGTCTGATGCTCGTTGGTAGTATGTAGGCTCCCATACAGAAGAGTTTGCAGATTGCGCTCATCAATGCAATGCTCTGAAAACAATTTCTGAGAAACCGAATATTGACATGCACTGCGTTTATCTCGGTCTCTTTCTCTTTAGCTTATCATCTTCTTCTCCTTCTTCTTCACCTCCTCCTCCTTCTTCTCCACCACCACATCCTACTTCATTTCTTTTTCTTCTTCTTTTTTCTTTCTTGTTCTTCTTCTTCCCTTCCTCTTTTTCTTTCCTTCTTTTTTCTTTCTTCTTCATCTTTTTTCTTCTTCTTTCTTATCATTAAGAGCCTGGTCACATACAATTGTGGTTTGCTTCACTTCACTTCACTTACAATGCTACTTTGATTGTGGTTTGCTTTGCTTCACTTCACTTACTATTTATACCATACGATTTATATAGATTTACTATGCGAGTAAGTGAAGTGAACCAGTTAGCTTTGTTAGTGAAGTAAAGCAAACCACAATCGTATGTGACCAGGCCCTTAGGCTACTAGAAAGAAAAGCAGCATACTTTTCAATTACACGTTCTAGATATGTTCGCATATTTTTACAAGTCAAAATGGAGGATGGCGAGCTTAGCAAATGAATTTTAAAAATATTCACAATTCAAATTAAATTTTTTCTTTGCTTTTAATTATCTTTTTGACAAAATTGATAAATAATCATGTTACTATTTACAATGAATATTTACAGCATTATATTTGTCCCTGTAACTCCAGTTTGAGAAAACTTCTAAACAGATAGTTGCATTTTTTTCATGTAACAAAATAAGATTATCAAAGATTATTATTATTAAAGATTCATATCCCATCATCATCCTTCCATTACCCATGCACAAGCTTAGAGCTTATGTGGGCATCATCCCTAGTAAAAAAAAAATTAAAGATAATATAATAAAATTTAATATATAATTAAAGACTATTGTTCAAAGATTATCTATTATTAAAGATTAATGAATGAAATGAATGATTTAATTTTTGGACGTGGCACAATGGTCTAAGAACTAAAATTTCGCACATATTAGGCTACTGCATATGCACAGCTCATATCTGTCTTGAATAAAAAAAATCAATTGATTATAGTTTTCAAATAGGCCATGAGTATACTATCAATAAAGAAGACAAGATGAGACTACTAAGGTTACTAGAAGGTGAAAGTATCTAATAGCCTTGGGAGCCTCATCTTTGCCATAGCCTTGTTAGCCGCAGTCACTGTATGTTAACCCACCGTCCGGGGACATCTCAAAACTCAAAGTTGAAAGATGTCACCAGACCGAGGGAACCCATGACATACGTTGCCCGGCCCACACGCGGAGTAGTACCAGCAAAGGAAATACAGATAAATTTCTGTGTTACCTTGCCAGACCATCACCATTCGAGGACGTAAGGCTTGTGGGCCACGCGACCTAAGGCGAATACTGTTGTCTTGCTACACACCCTATGACGGAGGGCGGTAGGGTTGGAGTCGAGAGACAATCCATGGGGTACCGCTACAGATCACCTCTCTCCTGCCAACCAAACAGTATCCCCAATTTGGAATAAAAAATTTTGAAATAACATCACTTCCTCTGGGTCTTCTGCGGTACAAGAAGGTTAAAGCCTACATGAGAATACTTTAAAGTAACTCTCATAGACCTCAAGAGCCTATACAAACAACCCCCTACAACAACGAAGTTCAAAAGACCTCTACAATCCCCCCCATCCCTAACCCAACAAGAAAAGAAACATCATCAAAGGCTCCAGAAGAACAGAACCTCTTGGATGCCTTTTGAAGATGAAGTCGATCTGAGTTGCATCCTCCTTGCACCGCAGAAAACCAAGAGGAAGTTTATTTTGCTAATAAAATTTCAAATTGTAATGGAAAATTACCAAACGATCTAATATAATTAATAAGAATTTTTAAAGTGGAAATTGAATTTGGAAACGATTTAGTATAAGTTGGTGAAGCCAGTAAACAGAGTATACGATTGCATTAACAGAATGATAATAAATAAATTATTATTATTCTGTGGACAATGCTTCCAACTTTAACAAATATGCAGTAGACGTCCTTCCTCCAGTCCATTAACTTCACTCTTTAATTGCAATGTAGCGTAAATGAAGTTAATGCTTAAACTTGGTGATCTGTAACAAAAAAACTTTCATTAGATGAAATACATAGGCTACCCTACAGAGAGTGTATAGTAATACATGACTATATATTATACTCTCTGTAGGCTACCCTAATAAAACACAATCCTGAAACAAAACACTTACGTGTGAATCTTAATATTGGATCAAGCTAAATACGTGAAGTATGCTCTGAATTCTACCAAAGATGCACCATACCAAATCTAACATGCAAAGAAGGCGAATAAATAACATCCAACATGTAACTACACACAGTTCTAGATGTAACACAGAATATTCAATCCTTGCACACAGTATATCATAAAAATAGAATGTCCATGGCCTTGGATCCCTTGGAAAAGCGAAGCTGTATCTGAAACACACTTAGAAAATGAAGAATTGAGTAAATTTTCAAGATTAAAGTTGAGTAGTCGACCTGGAACTTATAACTAAACTCTTATAAGTACTCACGCCTGAACCGCCAGGAGTGGTCTAATCTATAACTTTTGACTAATAAAAATCAATCGATATTCATATTGATTTCAATTGGATTTCAATATCAATTTTTTCAAGATTTTTCAATATCTTGAGAATACTTGCACTTTTCAGCATCTATAAGAATTTCTAACTTTCTAACAGTACTATACGTGAAATATTCCTTAAACTAGAACTAATCAATTTAATAATAATAATAATAATATATTATCACGATTCAGCACTTCTCAGCGTGTGTGAGAGAATGCCCTAAACTACTGCGCTCTCCTATCGTGTGTAGAAGAGCGTCTTATAAACAGATATTTCAATATCTGCATTTACATCACTCATTAAGAGTTTCTAACTCTCATCGATGTCTGTAACCTAAATTAACTGAAATCCTATTAGTAGAATAATAATAATCATGAATCTGCACCTCTCAGCGTGTGTGAGAGAGTGCCTTAAGCAGTTTCCTTTTCTAGCATGTGTAGAAAAGTACCAAATCATTCAACTCTTGAGTTAGAACTCAAGAATATCTGCGCCTTTTGGCGTATCAAAGCATGCAAGTTAATACTTATGATAAAGGCTAGAATAAATACAGCCCCAAAGCCATAATAGCTTGAACCCCCCTTCCCCATGCCAACCAGCAAAGGCTGGAGGCAATGCTATGATCAAAAATTTTTGAATAAGTATAAATTTTAAATTGGAAATGACTCTTATATAATATACATGCAGCTTAAAAGCTATTAAAAAATATCTTTTGTACCCCCTTCCCTAAGTTCTAACCCCTTTGCTGAAGGCACTACAATCTTATACTTGCAATTCCCAGTCTCCTGTATAATAGATCCCAACAGGCTACAGTGTAACAGTTACCACCTCGTCATAAAAATGATGCTGAATCGAGCCCGCAATCATAGTGACAACGCAGTGGAACTACCACACAGAACACTGACTAGGACACTACGATACTTGACTGAAATCTGCAAATATCCTACGGGGACCCACCCTATCTAGCTCAATCCCTATTTATGGCTGTTATCTTGTCTCACAGCCAACTATGCAATCACAGGCACAGTACCACATATCCCATCATTGCACGATGGTGAAAACATGTACATTTACATCTGCACTGCATGGCGGTGCTGCTATTAAAGCGCCCGACCAAGACAGAAGACACCCTCATCGCAAAACTAGCATGATGACGTGGTACTGCACAGGATTGTGTCAGAGTATGCTACATGACTAACAACTATAAACGTCCCACCCCCTATACCCCTATCTAGCTCAATCCCTATTTATGGCTGTTATCTTGTCTACACATCCAACTATGCAATCACAGAAACAGTACCACATATCCCATCATTGCATGATGGGGAAAACATGTACATTTACATCTGCACTGCATGGCAGTGCTGCTATTAAAGCGCCCGACCAAGACAGAAGACACCCTCTCGTCGCAAAACTAGCATGATGACGTGGTACTGCCCAGGATTGTGTCAGAGTATGCTACATGACTAACAACCATAAACGTCCCACCCCCTATACCCCACCCGCTACTCTGGGACAATGTTAGATAATTCTAGCCTAACTCTTCAACTAGTAATTTAAGGGAAAGATACCTGATACCAGATTCACTTGACCACATCTTGGTTTGATTGATTCCACATCTTTATTTGTATTGAATGTGTTGAATGACTGCCTTTAATTGATTCCTGGGAGGGCGAAGTTAGGGCGCATCCGGCCCTCTTGAGAACTTGACCCTCAACCTCCCTTTGTAGTGGGGTTACCATTCAATACATAATTAATGCCTTCCAATAATCGATTGTTCATGTTTGTTTTTGTATTTTTCAAAAATTCATCCTGTTGAAACAAATGAAACTTGAGTTTAGCTTGTATTTTCAATTTGTTAATAATTATTGCTATGCATAGGCTAAATATTTTCATGATATTAAATAATAGTCTAATATTCACAATGTTAAGATAAAACCCTTAAGCATACTCATCCAATGAGTTTGTGAAGATAACTAGACTTCGAAAAACAAGCACTTCAATATCTCCTAAGATGAAGGGTAAAGTTGAACCAAGTAAAAACCTGCTTCACTTTGAATTGGTTAAATAAAATAAAGAACTATAGGATTTATTGAATGAATTGTTAGATTAGCACAGGGAAATGGCTGGATAAATTTCATGAAAACTATTTGTGAAAAACTACATATATTGTATTGATGAATGGAATATAACGAGATCTCAAATCAAAATCAAATCAACTAAGAGTAAATGAATATTAAAGTTTGGAATATTTGTTGAGAATGACGACTCCATATCGGTTTCAATAACTTCGACCAATTTGTGAAGTAGACTTCAGATATCAACCATACTCAAATGTAAAGAAATTTGAAAATTTTAAATAGTTCAACTGATTAGAAAATATTTAAAATTTTATATTATTCACTTTGAAAATAAATAAGATCAACTGACCTCAATAGTACAATAGTAGAATTGCCGGATCAAAAACTTTACAACTCAAACTGTAGTATAATTTGCTTCATTTAACCACCAAATTATGAAGTTGAACACTGGTTATAATTGAGAGCTTCACTGTATTAGTTTAAAAATAGACTGTAGTTGAAAGCACTCGTAAATATTTCGAAAAATTCAGAAAATATATTCGACCGTTGTTAACACTACTGGTTACGAAGCAGAAATGAAGTGTGAGTGAGCATGGATTTCATATCACAGCTGATACTAGCAAGTCAGCTGATCAATCAGTGATGCCAAGATATTATATTTGCATAAAACATTCAACAATCGATAAAATAATTTATTTAGTTAATATGATAAAATTTTCAATTATCAATTTGCTTATTGTAATAATTCGAAAATCAATCTAATAGTCAGTCTTTCGTGAGACTTCGAATCGTTCGTCAGCTTTTGATACAGTATGATCGATATTGTTATCGACCGGGAATTTCAAATAAATATTGACTATTTCTAGAATCTTTGAATTCTTTAGATTTTTAGCTGTCCGCGGGTGAAGAGACAATACATAATACATTCAGGCATCTTTGCTCAAAAATTTATGATTTTATTTGCAACCAGTTGTGAGATGATCTGTCCCAAAAATTTCACCTTTAGGCACCCATCAGGGGCGGATTAAGAGGGTTGGCGGGGGGCGACCGCCCCCACTCTGAGATTGAAAATTTTGCTTTCCAATTACTTATCAAAAACTAATATGTATAGGATTATAGTTTCCGTAGTTTTATAATTATTAGAGTAGAGATACGTTAGTATTATTTTGTAACAAAAATGAGGATTTAAATGGTTATATTTTAAAAAGGAACGTAGAAAGCATTGCTTCTGCTCAACGTCGGCAGTGCTGGTCCGAGGAAGTTTTTTGGTACATGCGAGCCGTGGATTTGGAGCAAATATATAGAGCAGCGGTGCCAGGCCATCCAAAATTTTCAAACTATTCATACAATATTTATTCTCAAATCAAAAATATTTATTTAGCATTGTACGATAAAACATGAACAGTGTCAATATAAATGAAACATAAACAAATTTTCGCTGGAAAAACAATTATCTCTCAATATTGATAGTTTAAATTTATTTATTGTCCAATTATTGATGGTTCAAATCTGAACAATAACTCCTAAAATATTCTAATTGCAGTTGCAATATTACTGTCTTCTTGATCACAAAGAAGTACCAATGAGCAGAGACTCACTAATATATTATAAAAACCTCTTCAATTCAAGTTCAGATGCCGTTCCTTCCTTTTGTCTGATGCTCGTTGGTAGTATGGTAGGCTCCCATGCATAAGAGGGTCTTTAGGTGAAAAACCTCTATCCATAAATGCTGCTGAGTACCATGAAATTATTAACATATTTATTATTTCGAATCTATAAACTGGCTTCAAATCTCAATGTATCCAGATGGACTATTGAGTCTGTTCGTTTCATACTGAGATTTGTATTGAGGTTGACAGGTTGTTACATACTTTTCATCAGTGTGCGTGTTTTCATTTTAAAATTTGCTCATCTCATGTTAACTTGAACTTTTGTTGTGATTTACACTGGAAAAATACTTAATTTTATAAAAATATCACATAATTTTAATATTTATGTAAGAAAAACGTTGTAGTTTTAGAGCCTAGATTTTCGGTTTTTCACTCTTAATATTGTTCAAAATTTTTCCGGGGGAGGCCCCCCGGACCCCCCCCATGCCTGGGGGGTAGTACCCCCCCCCCCCACACTCCCCGGAACTGACCTTCCTAAACCGCCCCCCCCAAAACACAGACCTTAATCCGCCCCTGAATCGGCTCAATGACTTAAAAGTTAATTTGAAGTGATGAAACAAAGATAAGCTCTGGAAAACACAACAATTAAAATTTTAATAATTAATTGAATGAAAATCCTAATTAATTGCTATTATATCAAAGACTATTGGAAGTCTTCAGAGTATTATATAGCAATATTAATTAGGATTTTCGTTCAATTAATTATTATGATTTAAAAGCAATAATTGAATAGTTGCAATATCTCAAGGTTATTAGAGAGAAGGTTGAACCATCGCTGGTGTAAGGCGCAAAGTGGAGGGGGAAGTCTGATTTCTTGATTCACGATACGTCACACTCGCGGTCCGCCTATTATCAATCAATTATCAACAGCTGATATTATCAAAATAAATTATCAAAATGACGTCAGCCGAATCAGTCCCCCCACTCCAACAGCTTGTGAATTCAAAAAGCATTAGGGATGGTTCAAATTTATATCTAATAACCTTGGCAATATCTCATTTCCTTACATCTTCAGAATTAAAATTGTTTACAAGGAATGAAACACCAACACATTGAACTTTGCTATTTTGAAGTCTATTTATTTATAAATATCAAGGTAACATACTTATTCCAATGTCTCAAACGAAACATATTTTAATCATAAACAAATGCAAAACATTTCCATGGGACTGTTTCATGAAAATTTTAAACATACAAAGGCGGACACACACTGAGCATGGTTAGCATGGCACGCCATGTTATAAAATTTAAATTCTAGTGTGTGTAGGTCTTTTTCCTGTATTACAAGACTGATAAATTTTCATGAAACATGCCTCAGACCATATTATCCAAAAATAAATAATAACAGAGGTATTGTAGTAGAACAGAAGTTAGGTCAAGGTTGTTAGTAGTGACCTTTAGTAAGGCAATAAACAGTGTAGTCCTTGAATAAGGCTGTATTGACCTTGAAAATAGATTATGAGGTTAAAGTGTTTTAGTGATGGTTGGTGAGCGAATCTCGGACCCGTTGAGGGAGTCTTCTAATTCTTCTTCCACCCATGGAAGGCCTTCAGAGTTATCCTGCAAAAGAAATTGTAATTTAAAAAAAATAAAATATGCATAGTTAATATTCAATAGTTCATTTAGAACCGGAGAGATGTTACAATCTCTACAGTAGCCTATCGATGTTCTCATGCCTACAGAAAGCATTTAGGTTTCCTAGATCGGATAGTCAACTGTATTTTAATTATTATGATTTCAATAAGAAGTAAATTCAATCCATCTATTCCTGAATAAACAGGATATTCTACAATCTACATTATTACAGTATAAATGAACATAAGGCTAGGCGTACACCGGTAAGTCAAGACAAGACGAGATTAGTCACGTTTAGTCACAGTACTTCACATAGTTGCTTACGAAGCAACACACACAGATTAGTCATTGCATCGGTGTGTGCTGCTTCATAAGCAACTATGTGAATTACTGTGACTAATCTTGTCTTGTCTTGTCTTGACTAACCGGTGTACGCCTAGCCTAATACGGTGCCACACTTTCTGTTTGGATGATCACCCGAAATATAATATAACGTTCTTGAAGCAGATTAATCAATCATGTCATTATTATTATCACTATTCACCGTTGTACCTTCCATCAAGTATATAATTTTTACATTGAATAAATAAATTATATTATATCTTATTATTAAAGAGCTCATTTTTTAAAACTCAATATTCTGTCGACGTCACATAATATGACATGGATTACCTTATTATCAGCACTGGGTCGTGACACCACCAAAGTCAGCCTGTCTCCTGCAGCCGCCACCAAAGGTACTGTCAGACAACAGTCGAAGTCATCAGTTCGCGTGTCATTCACCTGAAATTAAAGTCAATTCAAACAATAATTATAGGCATTTTCAAATAAAAAACAAATGAGAGCTGAAACGATGAGTAGCCTACAACAGGTACCATTATTCCATAGCAGAAAAACAGTAGACTAATAAAAATAAGGAAAACATCAATCCAAATATTATGAAGTTGGTTTTTGATGGATCAATCGCCGTTGGAGTGGTCCGTAGCCGAGGGAGATAAGCGCCTGTCTGATAATCCAAAGGTTCCAAGATCGAATACAGTTGCCGGAACGGATTTTGACAGAAACGGCCACTCCCGTCTTTCGGAGGAGACGAAAAGCCATCGGTCCCGACTGCCTAAAATCAGTCGTCATCTCTCATCATCATCACTCTCATTACCCACGCACAAGCCTAGAGCTCATGTGGGCGACACCCTCAAAAAAAAAGAAAAAAAATATGTTTTCACATTCAAATCATAGCTGATTCATTTTGCTGAAGCTCCTGGACTGGCATTGAATTTTTCCACTTCAAATTATATTGAACTATTATTTTAATTATAGCTGGTTCATTTTGCTAAGGCACCTGGACTGAAAGTGAATTAGGCCTACCTCTTAATAGCTTGTTGCATTGTTCAAAGTGTATAAGAAGTTATCAAATACGATGCAACCATGTTAATATTATTGTATAGGCCTCATTAATAATAGTAATAAATTTATTTCCTTCTTCAAAACTTAAACCTAAGAATAACTTACATCAATGAAATATAGTCTACAAAAATGTAAAAAAACCCATATAACATCAAGAAAATAATATTCATGGAAATTAACCCACTCAACTATGGATGTCATCCATCTACTAGAGTGGGTGTCATTATGGAGCATAATTTCTTATATAAACTTTAAAAATTCTCAAAAGTTGTAATGAAAATAATAATTCATCTTGAATTCAGGTACCTGAGCCAAATTAACCAGCTATAGTCCTCATTCAAGAATGAAGTTCAAAGTTCTAATTTCGAGTTAATTGAACATTCTCTCACCTGTAATATGCGGTCAAAAGGACACAGCATCCTACTGTTATCTGCAGGTCCACCGTGTCGTATCCTATTAATGAACACTCCTCTCTCGTACAGGCCATCAGAAACGCTGAATCCATAATCTTCGTACACTGGATCTTTGAATAGGGTCACCTTATAAACAATAATATTACATTATTTACAAAAACATGCACGACGTTTCTATAGATAGGCGTCGTACAGTAATATTACAAGAACAAACATTTTTTGAAAGAAATGAACAGACATACCGTGCATTTCTTTGGAGTTACTATGATAGTATTTTTCATTAGTATGGAAAAATATTTCTAAAACTTTTACATTTGTAAATTTGTATCACATCAAAAGAATGCGGAGCAGTAGATGGCCAAATAATCACTCATGGAATGGATGCCTCATGAGAAAAGGAAACGAGGATGCCCTCCCAAGCAATGGGAGCAAGCCATAAGAGGTGCCATGATATTAAGACAGCTGACTCCTGAAGATGCCGAGGACAGGAAAAGGTGGAAATTGAGATGCGAGAGACTGCTGTATAAAAACTCGCTTGATGATGATGATGATGAAATTTGTAACTTGTTTTTCATCAATAAATGATTTAAAAATAGACTATCAATATTTATTTCTAGAATGCATCAGATTTTCGCCTTCGTCAGGGTCCCAAAGAATTGTTTTTTTCGATCTCATATCGATTATGTTAGAAATCTTTCTTATTGAATAAGCTATCATGTATTTTGGGTGCTACATAAAAAAGGGTGGACTCTATGTATGAATATGATGTAAAAACATATTTTGAGATTTCTATGAGGATGGATAGATAGATGACTTAATTTTCCACTTTTTGAAAGAGCTGTGAGTAAAGTAGAGCCATGAAATCCCCCTCTTCCACTTACCCCACAAAGTTAAGGCCAACTGTTGACTTATTGTCAAATCTATTCAAATAAGTTAACGTACCATGTTTAGAAGTATCTTAATGATAGAATAAGTCCAACTACAGAGAACAAACAGTACCAGAGTTTACTTATTTCCAACTTCATTCAAGTATAAAATTAAAAAACACCAACATAAAAAACACTTTGTTGGACTCGGGGGACCTGAAAACACATAGAAATATTGAATTCTGAGTACCTGACCTGTAGGCCTGCTCAATTTTTTCTTGCAGAGAATACTTTCCTTAATAAGGAAAGGAAGGAGGGCAAGGAAGGTAATAACATAATCACAAATATTATAAAATGGAAAGCTGAAACCAACCTGGAAAATATCATTGCCTCTGATCGAAGATTCAATATCAGACACCCTCTGACACTTTCCCCGATTCAGGAACGTGTCAAATGTTATTTCAGGCATAGCTTTGCTGCTGGCACAGACCTCATTGTCAACAGTGGATTGAAACGACTTCTGCGAATGATCAATGTTCATCAGCTCAACGCTGCCTTGCATACTGCAAAAGAAACAGTTGATGTTAAATTACGTGAAACGATGATATTTCAAAATAGAACAACAAACAAACGATATGGATATGTACAACGCAAGAACAAAAGTTGTATAAGCGACTCAAAGATAAGAAATATTTTGAAAGATGATGAAATTATCATAATAATCAAGGTAGGCCAGTGATATAAGGTATACTGTTTACAAAAATGATGTACAATGGCAATTATGTTCCATCAAGGTCCCTTGTCCCAAAAACGCTTGGCATTAGATAGAGAGATATCATTTCTTTGCCATGTACTCTACGGTCATCAGCAACGTCAATAATCATCTCTATCTATCTGTCTGTCTAATGCCAGGCGTCAAATTAAATTAATCTGATTACACTCATTTGAACTTCAACAGATTTCATACTTCATCCAAATGGCTTCCTCCATTTTAATTATAACGGAGAATAGATTGAAAATTGAATTCAATTTTATTAATTTTAATAAACTTCCCATTATTCTAATTCTTTTTGTTAAACTTATTTACTTATCTTATCAATGAATCTTAAACTTCTAATGAATCAATAAACTTATCTTATCTTATCAATGAATAATATTAAATCCATAATTTAGTAAGTTTCGTTACCTTGTATTCTAATTACCTTGTTTAACATAATTATTCTATTCTCAGAAACATTTTTACTTGAAAACAATGCTACCAACCCAAGAGTGGATGATCTCCTTCTGTGAGCAGGCAGCGTGTTATTGCGATGTTGGTAGTTGACTTGTAGCGGACAGGGCGGGGAAGGAAGTTGAACATTATTCTTATTCTGATTGTTGTTATTGTTGAGTTGAGCCTGTAGTTCTGAAATCACACTCTCTGACAAGCGATAAGATGAACAGTCCTCAACATCTGAAGCTATAAAAAAAAGAAATGGTAAAACTCATTAAATCATATTAACTTAAATAATTTGCAAAAAAAAAATCATAAATTTTGTTCTTCTTTGGGATCACACAAGTGATTAACATTGGAAAACCTATATTGATACCAAATTACAATAGAAAATGTCTATACTCTGTTCACGGAGTCGAGAGACGGCCAAAACAAGCTGTTTGCATTTGTGTGCGTATAGAAGCGATGACTCACAACTGTTTTTGATAAATTTTCTATCCAATTCCAGTTCACAATACGTTCATTCGAGGTCAGACTGTAATCACGTACTGCAGATAATATTATTTTTTCAGTAGCTCTACTATGAATCGGGCTAGCTGCTCCCAGCTAGACTCTCGCACGCACAGGTTTATTTACATCGTCTCTCCTTTCCCTGAACAGACTATGGTGTTTTGCATTAAAATAAATAGTAACGATAAATTCAATTCATTCATTAGTACCGACACAAATCATTATGATACGCTTTGTTGAATTGAATTGAAATATGTTAAAATAATATGCTGAAAAATAAGTTTTGTAGTGGAAAATCTGACTCACCAGAATGTATATCCAAGCTATTGCAGGTCTGATGTGAGGGCTCAATCTTCTCCCATACTGGTTTTGGAGGATCTCTTAATGGCTCATCTAAAAAAAAAACAATCTAGATAAATAAAATTTATTAATTTTAATTATATAATTATAGTGGCACTGTAACATTGGTAGTTCATAAAATTTCTATGAATCGGATAGTAGAAACATTTAAATTTGAATTGAATGAAACACTATAAATTCGGAAGAAGTGAATACAAACACCGATTGGTGAAAAAATGTAGTTACCTGGTTTATAAAATGAGGGACAATTCTGATTGGTCGATGGACTCTGTGAGCTGTCCCAGGATTCAACAGCCGAATCAACCGAGGGAAGACCTGGACTAGAATATCCTGGACCCATTCCTGTAGGAAGAGAAAAGGTATACAATGCAAAAACTGAATTATAAAATGATAATCACTCCTAAACAATTATATGCTCTATAATCATACACTATACTAAAATTTATGCTCTATATCAATTATACACTCCTATACTGCACTTTCAGTGAAGAACTTCTCTGAACCCATTCCTGTGACAAGAAAACTGGGTACAACGCAAAAACTGAATAATTATAAATATAATTGATAATCAATCATGAACATTTTTGAGATACTGCACTTTAGTGAAGAGTTTATCAGTTTAAACTTCTACTATACTGCGATACAGTAGAATTCTTAAATTTGGCGGATGGCTAATACTAATAATTGTTGAGACTTTGTTGATATACATTTTCCCAATTCGTAAACAACTGATTCATCCGTCATATGTACTGATTCATAATATGCTTTCTATTATTCAACATTCGACCTTAGATAACTAGGGCTCTATAAACATCTTTATAAATGTCTTTATAGAGCCTTTTAGAGCTAACCAATTGAAAGTGATACCGTATCCAATGGCCACACTGTTATTATACAGTCTACTGTACAGTAGAATTATTTTAATTTGGCTGATGGCGAATAATTGTTGAGAGACTCCATATGCACGTTTCCCCATTCTTAAACAGCTGATTCACTTGCCATATAAAAAAATCTACTATAACTATACTTGGAAATCGGTGCCACACAGCTCAAGGTACCTGCATACATGTATACTCGTATAGAGGTCTATCCTTGTATTATTTATCTTTTTATCCTTCTATCCTTCAATTATTTTATTTATGATTTCTGGATCATGATGAAGTGATTCCGTATCATATGGTGTCACGAAGATTTAAAATTTTATGATATTCATGAATGAACTTTTAATATTCATACAGTTTACAAAGTAGGTTCTAAAAATATTCTGGGAAAATTTCAGCTCCCTAACATTTGTAGAAACAAAATGGCTTATTGAAAAACGATACTGAAAACATTGAAGGTTTCTGGTTTTATAAAATATATTTATTGTTACATTCTTGGGCAATATGACTTAAATAAAGAAAAACTAGAACATAGCCTAATAAAAAACCTTGAAGTCCAAAATTAGTCAAACTGTAACCCATCCACAGCAACACACTGATAATAGCGCTTAACAAATGATCTCGTAGCTCTTACAAAGAACGCAGTATTCGGAGAAGTTCCTCTTCTATTGATCGTTTTAGTTCCTCATCATTATTGAAGATATAGATATAAACTTGTTTTTCAAGTAACCCCATAAAAAGAAGTTACAAACAAGTTAAATCTTGTGATCAGTGAATTAAAAATAACTTCCACGACCAATCCAACAGCCATGAAGGTTGTCATTTAGTAGTTGTTTGACATCTGTGTGTTGTGTGATGGGTTGCAGTTTGAATTATTTCGGACTTAATGTTTTTCATTAGGCTATGTCCTAGTTTTTCTTATTTAAAATCATTTGCCCTAGGATGTAACAATATAAATAATTTATAAGACCAAAACCACATTTTTTAATATTTTTAAAGTATCGTCTTTCAATATGCCGCCATTTTGTTTCTAAAAAGGTTAGGAAGCTGAAACTTTCCCAGAATATTTTTAGAACCTACTTTGTAAACTGTGTAAAGTTTGAAAAGTTCGTGCATGATCTGCACATAAAATCAAACATTTAACCTCTTCGTATATAAAAGAGTGAGAAAGTTGACTTGGTTGTGCACTTACTCTGACTAGATCTGGCCACTTTGAGAACAACATTGTCTCCGCTATGCTGTAGCAAGGCAATCGCTTGAGACAGAGGCTGCTTCTCAATGCTTTGACCATCAATTGCTAGCAAACGATCGCCAATGTGTAGGGCTCCTGTTTTTTCTGCCAAACCACCTTGAAAAAGCAAAAACAAAATTAATAAAATACTTGGTAGTTTTAAATACTATAAGAATGAAGTTGAATTGAATTGAATTTTTATTCTTAATACAAAATATAGAATACAGTACAAATACCAATTTATATTCACACAAACACATGTCAGAAAATCAACCATCAACAATCAGAAAATACATGTCAAAAATAATAACCATAAACTATTGTACAAAATAATAAACAAAACAAAATTAAACATGTCTTCGTGATAGCCATAATTTTCTATGTTTATTGAAGCCAAATAAAGCAATTCCATTGCTTTCTTGACTCAATTGTGTAGAGTGGAATTGTTCTATGTAATGGCGAATGCTATCACACAAATGATAATAAACAAAGAAATTCAGTAAGTAGAGAGATACCGTATTTCTCTTATTCATTCTGCCAAGATACATGGTCTGATAATTAATCACCTTATTACAGTTATTTAAAATGTTCAAAGTGTATTCAAGAATTTATTCACTGTGATTCAGCCATGTGAATAATGTAAATATTTTGAACATTGTAAAAAGTTGCAATGATAAAAAAAACACACATCAAATTTTGTGGGTTATGTTGAAGAGGGGGCTTGTATATGCCTCAACTTCGCCCACAGCACTTTTTTTTATGTAAAAAGTGAAAAAAATAAAGTCATTCATCTATCCATCTATCAATGAATTGTAAAGACATTAGTTCATATTCAATCCAGGAAAATTAACAAGATAGGCCTATCTCTTCTCTAACTAATTTGACGAACTCACAGATATAACAGAATGGACACATTTGATACAATAAACAAAGGAGTATGTATCTATATAAATTAAATGAAATAAATCATACATACTTGGCGTGAGAGCAGATATAACTATAGGTTCACAACAGTCCTCGGATCCTGCTATAGTTATACCTAGGGGTCCTCCGTTTCTTTCCAGTTCAACTGTATATACAACACTCGGTTCTGCTTGTACCTCTGAAAATTAATTCACAATATGTTGATTACCTATCTTTTAAATCAAGGAATATTGAAAGATGTTAGTAAAAATAGTTCCTAGTTACTAAGTAAAATTTCTTTATTTATTGAGATATAATTAGCTTGGTTACATTGTATAGTATTTATTTATTTTTTATTGTGTGAAAAAAATGAATTTTTGAATTGAATTTGAATGTTTTAATGCGTTATTTCGTCAATTGCCACCACCTAATATATTGTTTTGTAATTTAATATCCTTTCTCGTTTAATTATAGTATTTTGTGATTTAACGTACCGATAAAGAAGTTGATCAGTATGGGTGAAGTTGATCACACCTGACTTTTTCAAATAAACTGCTTTTCACCTTAAAATGAACACTATAGAAACTAGAAAATATATATATCTATGAAGAATATAATTCTCTTTGAACTTTATTTACTAAAATTACATTTAATCCCCCTATGGATGCTGGAAAAATTCCAAAGAAAATGAAATAATTGATCGAAATCACCTCATGTGTGGAGTGAAGTCGATTTTACACTGTATTATATTGATCAACTTGCCCCACTATATGGGGTGAAGTCGATCATCAAAAATAAGGATTATTTAAAATGTTGAAAATTATGTTCGAACTGTAATAATAAGGACAAGACTGATAGAATCAATCCCATTTTTAGAATTTCATTAGGGCTTCTAAAGCAACAAACCGTAATTTTTGATCAACTCGGTTTGGGTACCTATCCTGAAGCAATAATAATAAACACATAAAAGTGTTTTCAATTATTCAGTTTACCTTTTTGTATAGTGAGAGTAACAATATCAGGAGCCGATTGAAGTAGACTGACAGCTTTCAGAGAGAGCAGTTCTAGACTGCAACTGTTGACTGCCAGGATACGGTCACCGGGGAAGAGGGTGCCCGATCTGTGAGCCACGGAACCTGCGCGTATCTGCGATATCACCATGCCGTGATTGCAGCCTGAAACAGGGGATTGGGTTTCAAATCAAAATTTTAAAACAATATAAATCATTAATTTATTTAAAATATAACATGTTTGGAAATAGATCATAGTTGCTGTTTACAGATTACAGCAATTGTCGTTTGAAATAAGATAGCGTTTCAGATAAATATCAGGTTATCAAGATAAGATAGTCAGTTAGTTTATATACTAGTTGCTTATGATGCAAACACATACCAATATTAGTCATTGCATCGGTGTGTGCTGTTTCATAAGCAACCATGAATTACTGTGACTAAACGTGTCTAATCTCGTCCTAGTATCTGACTTGATAATACCTAGTATTTTACAATCACAAAATGAGCTACATTATTATCACCAGTGCTTAATAGGAAATTAAATGTTCTGGTAAGGGGAGAACCTAGGCGGGTCTGGGGGGCCTCTCCCGGAAAAAAATGAAATTTTAACTCCTCAAAACTCGTTTCTAGAGTTATTCAAAAGCTTTTAGTTGTGCAGTTTTACCATAATTTTTCCATATTTTCGATAAAATATTAAATTATTTACTATAGGAGTAGCGAGTAGGTATAAAAATAGCGACTTCTTAAAAAACGGACAAAAATTAAGACATTTTTTCTGAATTTCTGAATCCCTACCACATGTTTTGTCCGTTTTTTAAGAAGTCGCTATTTTTATACCTACTTTAATTCAACTAATTGTTAGGTCTAATAAGTTTGTTTGTAGAGTTATTTATACCAGTACCGATAGCTTAAATGTAATTACGATATTTTATTGTACAACCATGATAATATTCTGATGAGAACAGTGATTGTTAGAAAATATATTTCTATATTTATTTTTACAGTCGATAACTTGTTGTCATTGTAACAATTGAATTGTTTTTTTGACGCTTCCTATAACATTGTATAGTGCTTATTTCTTGGCAATAAAATTATAGATACTGTAGATAGGTGTTTATTCTCAAGATTCGAAAACAATAATACAGTAAAATTTTTACAAGAAACATGCACAATAAATAAGAATAAAAATAGACAAGTACAATAGAAAGAAAAATTTAGAATACAAGAAAGAAAATAATGCATAAGAAATACTAAATTATTTACAAATAACATGATAAAAGAATCCTGAGAAAATACAATCCAGCACACAAAATTCACTTGCAGTCCGCTAGAGGGAGTCGTGTTTCTAAAATGAATACAGAGGAAAAACCAACAACGATGAATGACTATTTTGAGGAATTTACACAATTTTTCAGACAAAAGAGACCTAGACAATAATTTGGAACAAGTTTTCTACTAATTCTATTCATTATTTTGTTCACTCACTAGTCATAGTGATTCCCAGGCCGCAATTCTTGTTGTTGGCCAGTTTAACAGTGAATATGCCGGTGGCCGGAACCACAGACTGGGCGATGTCGAACTGCACGCTGAGAATGGCCGAAGAGCCGTGCAGCAGCTGCTCCAGACGTCGCGGTTCGGCGCAGATCGGCGGCGGACTGTCGTTGACCTTCACGACACGATCGCCTACACGCAGACAGCCGCATCTACAATTAATCAGACAAGATTGAACAAAATTGAATGTAAAGCAGCAAGGAAATGGCTGGTTTCAACAAAACATGACGTGGATAGGGATACATAATTTGAGTATTTTGCTTCCACCCAATACAAGGTAATTATTAGAGGTTTGTAATAAAAATATTGTATTTCTGATACTGTTTTTATATTGTTTTGTTTTAATTGGAAAATAAATTATTTATTTATTTATTATATTTGGATGTTGCAAAAATATCACTGTATTGAGTAGAGAAATTCACGAACATGTTTCGGCATCATTAGGTTGCGGTGGCTTGAAAATATGCAGTTCTTGTGGTAGGGTAAAATATGTTAGTTCTTGTGGTTATGCAAAACATGTGGTAGGGACTTATTAATTTGAGTATTCTGCTTCCACCCAAGGTATAATAATTAGATGTTTATAATGAAAATATTTGAATGTCGCAAAAATATCACTGTATTTATAGTAGAGAAATTCACAAACATGTTTCGGCATCATCAGGTTGCGGTGGCTTGAAAATATGCAGTTCTTGTGAAAAAGACATAGCTAATTTTTTCATTATAAAGCTGCTGAATTGAACATGTGAAAGATATCGTTTTAGCATTAGTTTTGTTCTTTAATTAAGAGTTAATTACAATTCTCTCTCTCTTCTGGTATTCAAAAATTGGTTAGCAGTTTGATTCTTCTTCTCTTTCTGCTTTCCTCTTTCGTAGTAGGTACTGCAAACGTCATTCACAATTTGCTGCAGACATCCTGGTCGTCCTCGGCGGTTTCTTCCCTCTATCAATCCTTCAGCTATGATCGTAATAAGGCTTTCATGCCTCAGGATGTCTCCCATGAGTTTAAATTAATGTAAATTTGATCTCTGATCGTTTCGAGTTTTGAGAAGAATATTCAGTCCCGAGTTGAGAAATTCCCCTGTTTTCAACTGTCTTTCAATTAGGAAGATTTCTTCAACTTGATCCACTGTCGAACATGAATTTTCAAAGAAATCATTTATAGAATATATTTGAAAGATTAGATTTTATCAGATCTGGGTATCGTTTATAGCTTGAGAACAAGCTGCTTGAGTGAAGACAGCTAACGCTAGGCGTACACCGGTTAGTCAAGACAAGACAAGACGACATTAGTCACGTTTAGTCACAGTAATTCACATAGCTGCTTTAGGCTAGACGTACACCGGTTAGTCAAGACAAGACAAGATTAGTCACGTTTAGTCACAGTACTTCACATAGTTGCTTATGAAGCAACACACACCGATTAGTCATTGATTAGTCATACGCCTAGCCTAAAGCAGCACACACCGATGCAATGACTATTCGGTGTGTGTTGCTTCATAAGCAACTATGTGAAGTACTGTGACTAAACGTACTAATCTTGTCTTGTCTTGACTAACCGGTGTACGCCTAGCCTTAGTTTCAAATGATCCAGATAAAATCCAGACCAATACCGTAGAAAACTACAATCAAAATCAATTCAATTGAATCAATTTTATTCTATCACTGGCAATCTTATTCCTACTCATGTTCGCTCATTTGATAGAAAAAATAGCAAACAATATCAAGGAAATAATAATCAGGCGTCAGCCCAAAACCTCTTCTGTTACAAAATTTTCTCGGGAACAATTATACTTGAAACAAAGAATAGAATAGATACTTTATTGTAAAAACATCTGAGATCTTCAGATACAATACAAATTGTCATACGAATACCGGTTTTTGTTTTTTTGTTTGTCAATGGCTCAACAGCCCTATGTGGGCCTAGGCCTACCAGCTGGTTGCCAGTTTCACATCCACTTGACTGAATCAGCAGAGGTGAATGATCATTAACCAGAAAAGATGTAACGTGTGGTTAGCACATTGACACCTCAACCATACGAATACCGGTACGAAATACAATTGTATACGGATACATATAGGTTCAAACCAAATCAAAGCAAAGTAAATAGAAAAAACTGATAAAAAAATGTATAGATATTTATATACCTTTCAGCAGGTCCATTTGATTCAATGCAAGCCACAACCGTGCTCTGCTGGGTCTCAGACCATTGCAGCATCACACCAAAACTGCCTTCCTGGTTAGCATGCAGCGAAACTAGCATATTCTCGCAATGCACTATTCCGCCTATACCTGTAACATAGATCTTAATCTGATAATATTTACTCAAACAGTTGCGTTTTCAAGAGTCTACGCTCAGCAATATTGGAAGTGTCATGATAATACAAGAACAACAAATAATATGAAATAAAAGATATTATCAATTCCACTGTTTTATTATTTACAGCACTGGACCGCGGTTTCGTGGCTACTAATACTAGACATATTTTCAACAATACTAGAGATTGTACTCAACAGTACATCAATGAGATTTCTACAAATATAATATGACATAAAATTTTTATTGAGGTGAAAATTGAAGGGAGGAGACGTCATTAAAGGCAGCGATCATGAAAATAAAGGAAGCGAGAAAAAGAAAAAAAGTATACTAAAAAATTATAGATGAAAAATTACATGGAAATAACGAACAGAATAATATGCACATTGAAGAAATAAAAAATTACATTGAAATAACAAATTGCGATTTTTTCATTTTACTATTTTAGTAGTTTGAAGATCTCAATCATTCAAATTTTTTACGTTTTATGAACAATTTTATCATACTTCCTATTTAATTTTTTATAGACTATAAGTAGGCTATTATTGAAATATTTCACTATACCTGTATCATGAGAAGGTAGTTTACAGTGATTAACGTAGATAGGACCCTGTCTAGTGGCGGAAGATCCAGGACTAGATAGGGTGGGTGTAGAGGTAGTGTACCATTTATTTTTTCCATAACCTGAAATACAAAATTATTTGTTAAATTATTTTTTAAACGATTAAATTGAAATAATAGATTGGCTGGTATTCAAATAAATAAAAAAATAATAATTTTAGAAAGATACCTCTCAGATTGAATGTTGGAGCTGTCAGGACTTCAATGAGCAAAACAGAGTCCTTGGGATGCCAGAGTAAGCTATAGACATCGCTTGCTGTCATATCTGATCCTTCCACTCTGGTGCCATTCACGGCTAGAATTTGGTCTCCTGGCATGAAAGCACCACATCTGAAAAAATATATTTCAATTTTTAACTCAATGATAAATAAATATCAATAATTATTTGAAAAAAAAATTCTTGAAGTTACAAAAAGGGAAGATTAAAGTATTTGCATTAGAATAGAATAGAATGACTTCTTTCTTTTACTGACGTGGCGAAGTTTGGACAATGATGTCCACTCTACCACTTAACTACGATTCATATAACATGTAATTTTTTATAAACTTTCAGGTCGGGAACGCACTCAACTTTCGCACATTCAACTTATAAAGTTTATAATTTAATTAAATTGAGTTAGATCAAGTTAATATATAAGTTTTAATGTTATTGTAAGTGACATTAGAGTAAAAAGGAATAAATGAATTCATTCATTGCTTCCATACTGAGTATGATAACAATTTTTTAATGCAAATTGATTCTTGTAAAAAAACAGTAGATACAATAGGTACGCAAAGAAAATTTCAGAAAAAATGACCTTGATACCAGCAGCTACAGTGTACAAAATTATGATGAATTCAAACAGTAAAAAAATGTTAAGTTTCATTTTTTAATCAATCCAGGGTTGACTTAGCTGCGACAAACATCAATTAAGTACCGGTAACTTATCTAATACAATCAAAATGAAATCACTTATATGACCAAATGTGAAGTAACTTATCTAGGACAAAAAATGGTCTAGGCTACTAAAATTGTTCATGTCACATAGAGGTACTGAGTCAAGACAAGATAAGACGATTAGTCGTTTAATTAATAATTCACATAGATGCTTTTATCAAGCAGTACACAGCGATCCAATGACTAATCGGTGTGTGTTGCTTCATAAGCAACTATGTGAAGTACTATCTCTAAACGTGTCTAATCTCATCTTGTCTTTTCTTGACTAACCGGTGTACGCCTAGCCCTAGGGCCGTATTTATGAACGTTCCTTGAGGGTTCCTTTCCGAAAAAGTGCCTTGAAAAGCGTTTCATGAATGAAAAATCAGCTGATTTCATCCATGAGACGCTTTTCAAGGCGCCCATTCGGAAAGGAACCTTCAAGGAACGTTAATAAATAAGTCTCCTATCTTTCCCTGTACCAGACTTCGCCTTTCTCTTTTTTGTTACATCAAATAGAGTAGGCCTATTACAAAATTCAGGATAGCAACAGTTTTGGGCTAAGCCTGTTGTTTTCTCCCTGATAATTCTGTCATGATTGTGATGAATAAAAGAATAAACTCTTTATATTCACCTTTCAGCAATGCTGCCAACCTTGACATGTCCTATGACCAGAGAGTTATGCCTGGTCGAGACCAGAGTCAGGCCCAAACTATGAGGCCGGGTCGTGTTCACTTCTACCAATAGAGTGCCGTGCGACGACCTCAGGTGGTCCATGTTGCTCACGTTGTACTCTATGGTCAGCGTGGAGACAGGACCTCCCGAGTCCTTGAGGATCGTCTGCGCTTCGGAGAGGGTCACCGAGTGCAGAGGTCGACCGTCCACCGAGATCAGGCGGTCGCCTACTTTGATTGTGCCTTCTCTGTAGAAAAACATGGAAAAATTGAGTTGAAAAATGTTAATATAGTCTGGCAACAGACAAAAGAGCCTCCAAAATAAGAACTCTACTTCGCAGAGAGAGCGCACGTTGTGCAATGCAGCAGTTTATCTCACTCGATCACTAGAGTAGTGGTACTATGTGATACTGTATCACTTCGGTGATACGATGCGCGAAGGTTCTTTTGTTTGTTGCCAGACTATAGTGCTATATACATCCTTCTTCTTTGTCTCTCCTCAGTATGCCATTACAGCGTTGGGGAAGCTATAATACACCCGAAATAATATTTTTGTTCTCTAGGGTGATTCTTTGATAGTTCAAAACCAATGTGCACTACCTTTGTTCAAACTAAGTTTAACGAAATGATAGTTTAAACTGTGAATCTAAAGTAAGATTTCAACTATAGTTTCGATAAACTCTATTTCAACGAATATGATGCATAAGAAATGAATATGATAGTCCTAAGAAATGAAGCCTATTTAGTTTATTTTAAGTATTCGTATGTATATTTTCATGGAGTAACAATTTGAAGAAATTGAATTGTAAGTAGTTGAAAATGTATGAGGGGGAAAATGTGAAGCTTTTGATGAAACTTGATAAATTTGAGTAGAATGCGTGAAATGTAGGATATGAACTCTGTGGGAAGAATATTATAGAGAATACGTCATAATGATTGGAGTTATTGTAGATAATAATTTTTATATAATTATATTGTATTAAATAAACGTATTATTATGATTAATTGTCAATAACTTATATTATTAATGGAGAAAACTTGAATTAAATCCAACAATCAAAGTTATAAAGCCCTCAATGAAGACATTTCACAGGAAATGCTCATGAAGGATTTGATAGGAAAAGTTTCATAAAAATTACATGAGAACTTTGACTCCTAAAAGCTTTAGAAGATAAGTTTAAACTAGTGGCGAAGAGTGGTATACTTATTTGGTCATCGCCGGGTATATTTCCTATATTTCCGGCGATGACCAAATAAGTATACCACGCTTCGACACGGATTTGAACTGTGATGCATAAGTACGGAATTAAATTTAACCGCCATAAGAAGACGCTTTATGACGATCCGAATGAGATTCCATTGCATTGTTTCTGTTGGATGACGTCATTTTACGGAAGGTAAATTTGATTTTTGTGCAACAATAGCCTATAATACAGGGTTATCATAAAAGAATGGTGCGAAGATTGAATTTGTATAGAAACCAGCGTTCAAGCCAAACTACCTGAATTAGACAGGAATCATGAACCGATTCGCGTCAAATGTTTGTCAGAAAATCGCACCAATTCTTTTGAAACCGCACCATTCTTTTATGATAACCCGGTATTATAATGTGGATTTTACTCACCTATCGGCTGGGCCATTAGGGCGAACCTGAGTTATAACTAGAGGCATATTATTCTCAGGATTCGACTGCACCCCTCCTCTGAGGGTGATTCCCAGACTCCCAGATATGTCGCGTTCGATGCAAACGTGAGTCAGCTTACATGTAACGCTTACATCCTCTTGACCTGTACACATCAATGGATGATAATTCAAGAAACATCGAAAAAGATTTCATTTTGAGTGGCTTACAATGATGAAAACAACATAATTAGTAGCAGGTGCCTATTTCACGATAAATTAGAAGTACTGTAAAACATGAAAAAGGTGGTCCCGTTCCGTCAGGCATATTTCCCCGTATCATCCTTCACCTCATTACCCACGCACAAGCAATAGCAGGATCCTTTTAACTTGTCAGAAAACATATGTTTCGACGAGCAATATCACAATACTTAATCTACAAATGCTGAATCTCGCAGATTATTGAAAAGGTCTTTTCAAAGTTATTCTTGAAATGCCTTCTTTAAAAAGGTCTTTTAAAGACTTTAAATGTCTTTAAGACTTTTTAAGCCTTTTGATTATTGTGTCGAAATCACTGTTTAATTATTACCGAAACAGCTGATTTCTGACAAGTTAAAAGGATCCTGCTATATTCATGTGGGCATCATAGGCAGCAAAAAATGTATTTGACTATCTAATTAAATTTATCTAATTTAATTCATCTAATTAAAATTGATCTAATTAATCAATTGATTTTATTAAAGAAGATAATTGATTTAATTAATTGATCTAATTGATCTATTAAGTCGAAACAGGCGTTACAGCCTAAACTTGAATGTGAGAAGAAGAAGAAGATCTAATTAAAATTGAAAATTAAAACTGATCTAATCTAATTTTCAATAATTTGACTGCATTACTAATCAAATTGGGAAGAGAGATAGTACAGGCTCAGCCTAGTTTTTCTCTCCCAGATTATAAGTATTATAATTTTGTAATTGTATCAATGAATAGATAAATAAATAGTTTATTACCATAGTTAGATTGCGACCAACTATCAGACGGATAGACCTGACTTTCTTTTTCTCCATAATTGGCCAAATTGGTGATCAGACTGCAGTCATTTTGATCTATGGTCGTCAACATTTTCTGATCATTGCCATTCCGATCCACAAATCCAGGGCATAGTGCTTTATCTATGCTCCCTAAAAACAGAAAAAAATAATACATTAATTAATTAATTAATAGAAAATTAATAATCAATTTTTTTCCTCTAATCAATCATTATTAATTTGACGAGCGATTGGAGATTAACTCTCGCAACTTGTTGTGGGAAGAAAAATGGTTGACGTAATTCCACGAACGCTATCTGTCGGTGGTGAAAGTAAACCGGAGGGCTGCTAGCATCGTTTTAATGCTCGACTCCTATTGGTCAGCTGCTCCGAGTGAGTGGGAGTGACAAGTCTCGTCCAATCACAGAGCTTCTCAGCTTAAAACAGCGATGATCCACCATTTTCTTTCCGAAGGCAACCATTTTCTTTGCTTAGTTTATTGTTATTTCCGACTACACCCACTTTCTTAGACGTTTTTTCAAAGGTAGATTTTTAAAGGTATCATTGCTTATAGTTCAGAGATGTTGAATTGAAAAGGAATTTGAAAGAGGAATAAAATAGATAAGAATAGAATGGCTGACTATTGTAAATAGAGGAAACAAATTTTGTTTCCTGGGAGGGTGAAGTTAGGACGCAGCTGTCTCTCTCACATTTAACCTTCTTAGGAGGAGGGGTAGGAAGAGGAGGAGGAGGAGGAGGAGGAGGAGGAAGGAGAGGGAAGAGGAGGAGGAGGAGAAAAAATAATACATAAATTTTACATTACTTTTACATATTATATTCAAAAGCCAATTAAGGATTCTTGTAGGACTTTTTCGATTGCTCGTCTCCGTGTTGCTATTTTTTGGTATTGTGATTTTCTTCTACTCATTCCAATTTTCATTACTTATCCCAAAACAAAAAATGTACAAAGATAACTTTTCTGCGATCTAAATGCTTTTTACAAAACAATAGGCTAAATAATTCAACAAAGAATTATCTTCAGATTTGAAATTCAAATTAATGGTTTTTTAATGTAAAACTCAGTCTTGCAAGCTAATTCATGTTCATGCAAGAAACATGGCTGACTTAATTAGAATACCGGGAACAGAACTGTTTGCAACCAACCACAATCCAGCTAAATCTTAGGGGGAATAATACTTCAAAGGAAATTGAACACATACGGTTGAAATAGGGGGATTTGCGGGGACTTGACTTGAATTAAGTGTGCTTTGCGCTTCTGGAGCTTGTAGTTGGGGGAATTCTCAATATCCCCTTTTAGGTTGCCCTCTGAGGCCCCCCTATTCAGGGTTTCCGCGAATTTTCCCGTTCAAGGTCCCCTCAGGGCTTAACACTGGTTTTAACTCGAATGTCATATGCAAATAGCTTATTCCCGGAGACGGTTATTCCTTCTGTTAGTGATACCGTTTAGCTTATTGCCAACTCAGGCTTGTTTTATCGTATTAATTAATTATGGTGTTTGATGTTATTTTTTCTTTTTGCTCTTTTACTGACTCACTCTCTCTTAATCTATCTCCCTCTCTATTTTACTATTGAATCCTTGTGTATCCTCATCCAAGAATGGATATTTATGTGTTTAAACTTCGCCGTTTCATGTAGCTACAGCGCAATCATGTAATCGTTAGTAAATTGAATCTTATATCATCTATGTAATCTAATAAGTTGTTAAAATCTTATACTTGTTTCAATCAATCACGTACTTAAATCTATGTCATTTTGAACTATAGTATCATAATCTAGAATTTTATGCAATCCAAATAACAATATTTGCTCTTTGTTAGTTTAATTTATGGTAATGTGAATCTATTTTTGGTTGCAATAGGCTTTAGCCTTGCAAAATTTGTCTGATAATGAATAGATAAATAAAGTTCTATATTCTAAATATTCTCGTATTCTGTAATTTACATGAATAGAGTAAATAATCGAATAGTGTTCTCATCAAAAAACTCCCTTACAATTCTCTCAAAACTCCACTCTAGAAATATCTTTTCCAACTCTCTTTATTTCCCTTTCATACTCTCAATTCCTATCTTATTCTTTCCCTCAATCCTCTCTTGCCTCTTTTCTCCTCTCATTCAACTCTATTCTTCACCCTCATTCTACTCCTCTCTCTTTCTATTACCCTCTCTTTTCCTTTCAACTCACCACCAAAACTGCACCTCTCTCAGCTAAATTACACGCAAAAGCACGTCAAAAACTCAAGATGAAAAAGAGCTGACTTCTGTTTCATTTCCGTGTCATAAATTTCTCCTTTGAATTGCATTCTGTCACCAGCAGAGAATTTATTCAAGTTATTTCAGGTGGAAAGACAAAGAAATAAATTATTAAATTCGTGCATTCAAATTTTATTCACGCAAACACAATATTTATCTCGTCCGTAAACAATTATGAATTATAATGATAATATTTATGATGTAGTTTAATTATTTTCCCGTAATAATAATAACCTTAAATAAACTGAACAGCTAACTTTGTGCCAGTGTTTGTCTATAAATTGCAATCTTAACAGCAATTTACTACTCAGTTTGATGTGTAACTTTCAGGATACACTAGAAAAAATATTAAATTACATTATTTACTCTATTCATGTAGATTACAAAAATGTATTGGATTAAATTCTATTAGTAAAATATGCAAATCATTATTATTATTATTATTATTTGCTTATATTGGGCATAAACTTATCAATTATTCAATGTGAAGTGATACCAAAGTATGAGGTAAGTTGTTATAAGTATGATATAAAGAATAAAAAATGATGATATAATTGTGATCTACCTATCTAGACTACATGAAACGGTAAAGTTTAAAGATACAATATGTTATGTCATTTCTTGGAAAAAGATATCCGAAGATATCCTTTTCATTAACTTTTGACCGTGACAGTGAGATAGAAAGAGAGAGAGAGAGAGAGAAAGATTATTTTCTCAATGAAATATGTTTTGTGTCATTCATCAGCTACTCTGAAAAACGGTATTTTTTCGCCCATCATAAAACTAACTCAATGATCACAAAGCTCCCATCAAAAGACATGTCTGGTTGAAAATAGGCTCTAGCCATTCCAACCGTTATGATTGGGTAGTAAATTTAATTACTTTAATTGCCGTCTCAGAGTTGGAGCCACTAAAATAGCGTGCACAATGTCATCTACAGCTCCAGACCCTTCTCATTTCAAGAAGTTGATTTCATGAGACTTCTTGTTCCTCCTCCTCCTTCCTTCTTCTTCTTCTCACCTTCTTCTTCTTCTTCTTCTTCTTCTTTTCCTTCTCCTCCTCATTTTTCTCGATCTCACTTCTACATCTTTTTCATTTTCAACTTGTTCTTCCTCGCCAACCCCCCACACACCCTGCCAAATGTTACATAGCATGTCAAACTGTGCTCAAATAATCGCAGCCAGAATAGTTTCGTAAGGGAAGACAGCCAGACAGGTCTCAATAGTAAACAGAGTACCGTAGGCTTCCAACTCGGTGTGGGCAAATATTGTTACTCATGTTGCTATATGCATAAATCCAGCACATCAGCGTGTTGTGTACGCTTCCTTAGCAAATATACGATAATAACATACAGCAGAGCGTACATAATTCGGATTAATTAGTGACTTAACCCAGGAGTTGAAGACGTTATGGGCGATATTGCTTGTTTTCCAAAATTTCGAGATTGCTTACTTTTCTTACCAAACATTGTACTGTATTTGTATCATATAATAAAGATGTGAATTTGTTCTATATTGTTTGCTCAACTAGGGCCTGTTACATGCATTTTTAACATTTAAGCATTATATAATTAACTTCCATCAACTATCTCCGTAATATTATTTAGATGATATTTTTGATAAATTTTCTACAATATGGAAGGAAATGACATATTGCAACTATTCCATTGCTTTTAAATCATAATAATTAGTTGAATGAAATTCCCAATTAATAATGCTAGATGGAGACTTCCACTACTGCGAATATTGACAACAGAATAATTTCATTCATCGCATTTCCTTACTAGCTATTATTCTGTTGTCAATATTCGCAGTAGTGGAAGTCTTCAGAGTATTATATAGCATTATAAATTAGGAATTTCTTTCAATTAATCATTATAATTTTCTACAAGTTTGTCCGCCAGTTGCACGAAAATCCAACAGTATCTGGTAATTTTTATTCAACTATTATTGTTGGTAATAGTTTTTGCTTAAAATACAGTCTTTACATATTACAATTGTCCTGTCTATTAAAAAAACAATACAGCTGATATTACAGTGTATTATTCTAATAAGATACAGTCCTATGTTTTTGAAATCGGTTCCAAGTATGTAGTGAAATCAAACGTAGGGTTCTTCAGCCAAAGATCAGAATGACCTATGAAGGTGAACGGTTGTCATTGGCCTAAATTGACAAGCCACTCAACATTGAAACTCCGATTGAATTTTTATAGAAACCAGTGTTCATGCCAAACAACCTGAATTAGACAGGAATCATGAACTGATTCGCGTCAAATGTTTGTCAGAAAACCAGCAAATGTGGATCAACAATGTGCAGTGCATTTAGCAGCAGCAAAATATAAACGTTATCAGATGATATTATCAAAGCAATGCCAATAAAGAAATATTTACAAGTAACTTTGTAAAAGGTAACAAATTAATTGATTGTGGTTGTAACAACTTCGAGTCTTATTATTATCAAGTCTTATTCAATATTATCTAGAATGATTTTTCAAATTTTGACTCACATTTGTGCGACCTGCGGTTAGTAGTGACCACAGTAGAAGTGTGCACCCCTGGCTTGGTGCCAGCCACACTGGTCAAGTCCAAGTGCGGCGGACCCCCTTCCAGCTGATTCTGACTCAGGGCTTGGTTCGGCTGAGGCTGTTGTTTCGATCTTAACCGAAGGTTCTTCGGCAGTTTCAACGAAGAGAACATGGTTGATACCTGCGAAAAAGAAATATTTTCTGCTGAAACAAGTTTGAAGTGACAAAATCAAATTTTTAACCATTCAAACTGAAAATGACTTTGAATGAAATTGAATTTGAAAATCAATATTCCATGACAAAGCGGTTTTAGACGATCAAATTCTCCATCGAATATAATAGCATTGACAACTCTATAGACAACTCATAGGCAACTCTATAGTCAACTCATTGACTTCGCATTGCTGACATTAACAGTTTAGTCCTGATTCACAGTGTTGCTGCCAACACCGATGCAATGACTAATCGGTGTGTGCCTCATACAACCAGTGAAGTCGTGACTAAACGTGACAATTCGTCTTGTCTTGTCTTGACCAACTGTGTAGCCTTGTGATATGGTTAGTCCATGAATAATAGCCTTGAATTGAAGAGCTATTTTGTAAGGTTTCTACACACTAAACATACACATCATTATGTTCTGAAATAAATTAGCTATTTCAGACTAATCGACTTTTAAAATCTGTACTATGAAGAAAATCCACTATCTACAATGAAAAATGATAATCAACAGATTGTATTTTAAAATCTGTATTCCAAGTCAATAACTCGATCACATACAAGATCAAAATTTCGATCAAGCTCCATCCATTAAAAATAGTTTAGAATTGAATAATTGACTTCTAAGGGGCCCACACACTTGGCATGCATATAACCAAGACATATATATGAACGTTCAACCGAGCATGTCTGTATTTTATGTGTGTGATGCATGTAATGTTCATGTCTGTGTATTGCCCGAGTCTAAGCTCCGTGTCCCTGGCGGCTGAAGAGAAGAGACGAAGAGTGCTATGAAATACACTACAAAAACGGTTTTCGATGACGTATTGCATTCCTCCCAGGGAAACGGAGCTTAAACTTGGGCAGTATGAGTATTTTACAAGTCTATTGAGAGTTGTTTAATTGGATGAAAAAGTTGATAAGTTTCCAATCACTTTCCGTGCAAAACCATTCTAACTAATCTGTAGCTAACAAATTAAATCTGACTTAATCTTAATCTAAATTGAGTGAGGCTTTCATCCCCAATGATACCAGCTACTGTTTACAATGGAAATACACCCGCAGTAAATCCTCAGAGTCCCGAAAACACATTAGAGTATCCCCTCTCACATTAGCCTCATTTGAGTTTTAATAGCTTTTACAAAGCTGTGAAATTCCCATTTCATTCCACTTTTTATTAATAGCAAAGCTCGAAGGAATCAAATCCTCGTTTCAGTTTGTTTTTGTTTTTTCTTGTTATCGTTGTTTATCCTATTCCTCCCACCTTCTTCTGGTATCAGAATTACGAGAATGAAAGGGGGACGAGAGATAAACAGAAAGATGTGGAGAGAGAGAGAGATTGAGTGTGAGAGAGGTAGAGAGAGAGGGAGAGAGAGGAAGAGAAAAGAGAAAAATATATTATCAAGTTATAATACTAGTGTATTTACGTTATTTATCTGGATAGCTAATACATTGGCTTCCACTCCTAGATTGTAAGAGCATTTATAGAGGCAGAGAGGGTAAGAGAGAGCGTGATAAAGATTTATTACATTAGATGATTCACTTTATTCATAAATACTGTATTACAAATATATATCCGCTTAAATTCCAAATTCTGAGAGAGAACTAATACGTAAAGTGTGTGAAAGAAAGAGTGAGAGAAGAGAGAGAGAGAGGGATTAATTTATGAATGATCGAGAAAAAGGTGCTGGTGTGCCAAGATTTTGAAAAGAGATGAAATAAAAAACCGAAAACTTTCAAAAGAAATTTGAATATAAATAGCGCAGACTTGAGAGCAAATCGCACTACCTCTTATATTAGCTTCGCACCCTCGAGCATATTTTTGTACGATGTCTGTTAGTTTTTTTTTTGGAAGCTAATTTCTTTCCGCACAAAAAGTTCGAGCTTTCGAATCTAGGAAGCGTTTTGAGTTCCTATTTAGCAGAAATTCCTTCAAGCAATAGGCTACTACTTAGAATACAACCAAAGACAATTAGAATACTTAATAGTTTAGGCACACCACTTTATTACTTAATAGTTTAATTTAATAGTTTCCTATCGTCTTTGATAGAACGTTCGGGACTCCCCTCCAATGTCCCCAATGGTAATAATAAGAACTTAATTAACTAATTAATTGAGAATAGAATAGATCATTATTCGAAACAAATATGGATTCAGACGAAACCAATCTACCATGATTAATGAAAGTAAATATAAAATCTGTTCAAGGCTATTAATTTTTTTCTGTTTAGCTGATATATTATAAATTACTGATATTTTAGTAGCCTGCCTTAGTTGTATTTAGGCCTAGCTGAGGCCAACAATCATGATCTATTTTAGATAATAATTAGAAAAAATTGAACTTGGGTACGCATGAAGGAAAGAAGGGCTTTTCCCATACAACAAATGTGTCTTAGAGAGGTTAGTTAGTCAAGACAAGACAAGACGAGATTAGTCACGTTTACTCACAGAACTTCACATAGTTTCTTATTAAGCAACACACACACTGATTAGTAATTGCAGTCGGTGTGTGCTGCTCCATAAGAAACTATGTGAATTATTGTGACCAAACAAGTAACTAATCTCGTCTTGTCTTGTCTTGACTAACCGGTGTACACCTAGCCTGATGGAGTATTAAAAAAAAACATGGTTTTATACAACCCATACATCAACAATACATAGTCTACTCATACCTCACCAACACATACTCAAAACGTACTAAAACATTTCAAATCTTACTCATATATCACCAATATATACTCATACATCACCAACACATATTTAAAACGTACTGAAACACTTCAAATCTTACCAATACACCTTCATACCTCACCAATACACACACAACCTCACAAATGCCCTCTCATACTCAAACCTAACCTATACTTTGAAAACTCAGTCATGTTCGACTGTCCTTTATTCAAATTTGGCACCTGCATTCAAATCCCACCCCATAAATCAGCGCGCTTTAATTATTCAGCTCTCTATCAGCGGTCTGATAATAGGGGCGGGCCGGTGAGTTATTGGTCTCTGATCAAACTCTGGGCAGTCAGTCAGCACCATATCAGCTCTAACTCAGGGATATTTTGTGATTTTACGATCCTTGGTTTCTGAGCTGGTCTGCGTTTCTCACTATCTCTACCTTTTTTTATGGTTTATTCTTCCTTGTTTTGTAATCTTCTTCCTCTTCTGTTAACCTTTTATCGTTTATTTTATTGGTCTATTCATTGTTCGTTCAGTTGACATCATTGTGCTGATCTCTTACTCTTCCTCAAATATTATCAATCAATCATTATCCCATATTCACAACACAAGATAATATTCAATAATAATTTTCAATACAATACATTTTTTAGTAGATAATACACATATAATAATTACAATAAATTATCTTAATAATACCTGCATACATCATAATAAAAATGTCTGATGTACATATTTATTTGTTTATAATATTGCTCAACGATAAATAATAATGCTCAACAATAAAATTCCACAAGCTTTTTTATCTCTTTTTTTCTTATTCCTTCTCCTCCTATTCCTCCTCCTCCTCCTTTATCTCCTCTCTATCATCCTCCTTTTTCTTCTCTCTATCATCCTCCTTCTCTCCTCCTTCTCCTCCTTCTGATCCTCCTCCTCCTCTTCCTCCTCCTCCTTCCCTTCCTCCTCCTCCTCCTTTCCTCCTCTTCTTCCGTCTCCTCCTCCCTTACTACCAACTCTTCTATCATCTCCTTTCTATCCTTTTTCCCTATTTTCCTTCCACCTTTCTTCCCCTTCCTCATCTCTTCAATTTCTCTCTCCAACCATACTTTCTGCACCAACAATAGTGAGTTTTGGAATAATAGAGAGAAGGACAACGGTAACAGGAACATAGATAAGTTGAAGAGGAACAAATCGCCGCTGATGTGTGTAGACACTCATTCATTCCCATGTTGCACAAAACCTAACCCACTATTCGCACCCACTTGCCCATCACTCAATCTATTCCTTTCTCCAACTATTTTCCTCCCCTCCTACTCTTCCACCTCTCTCGCTCCTTCTCATTCCACCTCTATTCGTACGCGAACTTCTGAATGGGCCAAGTTTATCATTCAGTTGCGTACCACCCAACAATAGATTGCAAGTTCAGTTTGAGAGTTATTGTTCAGGAGGTAACTTTGTTCTATACCTCTACTACCCTCACTATATAACTATATACTAGAATATATAAAAGCCATATGAACAATATATAACTACACATAATATGTATAGTGACTATAAACATTGCCGTCTCTAACATTGCCTCTAACATTGAGACGGCAATGCTCTAAATATGAGTTTATAACTTGTATAATGACTATATACTGTATAAGAATATGACTTGTATAATGACAGTATACGTCTTGTATAATGGCTGTTTATGTACCGGAGAATCTGAGTCACACTCTCTCATAACCATTGTTATACCGGTTAGCGTACACCGTGAAGTCTTGAACTACAATATTCAGTATTAACCTAAGGCCACATTCACACTGACATTGTTTGAAGCTAAGGTCTCAGTTACACTAACATTGTTAATAGAGCTGGAGATCATAATTGGATTCTTGCAATTGTTCACCCAAGGGTAATTTAGCACAGAGTAGAGAGCACTCTACTAGTACTCCCTCTATTCTACTAGAGAATACTCTCTACTCTACTAGAGAATAATCTCTTTTCTACTATAGAATACTCTCTCCTCTGTGGTAATAGAATGATTTAGATTTGCTTATGCACGGCCATCAGTAAACTAACCATTTTCAGATGTGAATGATAATTTATAATTTTCTTTGTGGTAGTAATGGTGATATTGTGTGAGTTATCCATACAGAATAAAAAGACTTGAAGTTGTCAATCAACCAATAATGGTGTTGTTACACCATTATCAACTATAAAATTAGTTTACCAAAACTAAAACCAAAGACAATTAGAATACTAATAGTTTCCTATCGTCTTTGCTAAAAGTAAAATACAGTGCAGCAGAATTAATACTCGTGACCGAGCGCTGTAATTGGGAGTTGAACGGCCTATCAAGGTGAACGCCTGCCATTGGCCTAGATATAAGCTCCTCCCACAATGGGCGGTTTCTACGAACTTCATAGCAATGGCTGTTTAAACAAGTAACAAAGCAAAGAAAGGCAATAGATATTTAATGGAAACAAATGAAATAAATAAGAATGCTTGGAGAGAACATTGCGGAATAAAAAATATGTTGTTTTGACAACTTTAGATATTTTTATTCAGGAAATAATTTATAACATTAAAGACAAACATTGAAGAGAGGTAAGAAACAACTGATATTTAGCCAGAACTGTTTCTACCCCGAATTAAGATAGAATAGTTCAGAATATTAATGATTCAATTCACTGAAAATGTGAGTCCAAAAACGTCTCATTAATGAAGTGGGGATACGTGAGCTCTATCACAGTTTATTAAAGAATTTATCTTCTTCTATATCCTGTGGACACTATGAAGGTCTGAACAACTATAATGTGTACTGTAGTCTGAGATATAATCAGATTCATTTAATTTGACGCTTGGCATTGAATAGATAGAGAGATAATATTTCTTGACGTTGCTGATGACCGTAGAGTACGACGGTAAAGAAATAATACCTCTTTATCTATCTAGTGCCAAGCGTCAAATTAAATGAATCTGATTATATGTGTCCTAGTAAAGTTAAAATTGATTAAAAAGGCGAGCGAAGCGTGCTTGCTATTCTATTAATAATGTGTTAAACACCTCACACAATCCAGAATCTCTTTCTCGTTTAGCCTGAGGTGAAATTCAATCCATTAAATTCCAGCATCGGAAAATGATTTTCACCGCCACATCCGAATTTTCACCCGATAGAGGGGTTTTCACGGAAAAGCCGGGTGAAAAATGAAGAGCGATCCAGAAAATATTAGAAATGGCTGAGAGAATTTTATTTTCCGGCAACCGGAAGGCGAGCTGAAGTTTTCTGTGCTTAATCGTCTGCGAAAAGAATGATGAAAAAGGGTGAAACAATTCTTTTTCTACCAATTCGTTTCTTTCTCGGACTGTTACTTATTCTTCTCTTTACTCTTAACATTGTTTTTTCCCTTTTCCTGCTTCTTATTCTATCTATTGTTTCTATCCTACTCATGTTTTCATTCATTTATTATTTTCTTCTTCTCTAGTTCTTCTTCTTCTTCTTCTTCTTCTTCTTCTTCTTCTTCTTCTTCTTCTTCTTCTTCTTCTTCTTCTTCTTCTTCTTCTTCTTCTTCTTCTTCTTATTTTCTTCTTCTTCTTCTTCATTAGCCTTTCTCTTATTCTATCAAACATACTATTCAATATTTCATTTATTACCTGTTATTCACCATTATCTCTTCTTCTCCCTATCACTTTCTCCTTCTCATCTTCATCAACATCATCTCTTCTTTCTCTTCTTTTATCTTCTTCTTCTTCTTCTTCTTCTTCTTCTTCTTCCTCTTCTTCTGCCCTTTACTCATGCTACTCCGCCTCTTTTCCTTCCAATCTTCTCTCCTGATCGAGATCATTTCGACTGTTCATATTCCTCATCACCTTTTCCTTCTTTTTCTTCATCTTCTACACATTCTTCTTCTTTATCTCCCACCTCTGTATGTTCTTGTTCTTTGTCTCCATCTTTCCCCCACAACCCACTTTTTTCTAGGAAATTGATGGAAGACTCGTAGTCTTGGTTTGACACATTTCTCACTTTTCTTTCAAGATAAATGTGAGATATTGTCACATGTTTGACAGGGAAAGGGCAGACCATGGAATTGGGAAAATCGGTCAAAGAAAATTTGATTTTCTATTTTTGCAAAAGCTATTTCAGAAAGTGGCAACTGTCAAATAACAAATTAGATGGAAGGGTAAACAGTAGACATCTTAACTATCAACCGTAACTGTATAACTAATGCATTTTTAACTTGTTAGTTGTTATCATTATCATATATGCCAATTACTAGTCGAAGTCAGCAGTGCTCAATTTCTGAACTTTTAGGTACGGAAATGCTCATTTATTCTTATAAGTTATGTTGTAAGTGACCTAAGATTAATTTTTTATTTAACTAAATTCCCAATTAATAATGCTATAGAATACTCTTTTAAGACTTCCGCTAGTGCGAGTATTGACAACAGAATAATAGCTAGTAAGGAAATTCTTGACCTGAGATTATTATGGTATTATGAATCGAATCTATTCTTATAAATATTGTTTAATTGTTCATGAAGGCTTAGAAATTTTTTCAATGAAATTTGTCTGCAATCTAGCACTTAAACAGTTCACTTCTAACTTTCATTTTATTGGAAACTTTCAAATAAGTTAACTGGTTATTTTTCTGCTGCAAACCCTCTTATTTCTGGGAGGTTATTTTTCTTATTTATTGGAAGCTGTGAATAATTTATAAGTATGAACGTCACTCTTATTATGCCATCATACTCTAATGTCACTCGTAATACCATTTAAAAGAATAATTGAGCGTTCTACAACACCTAAAATTTTAAAATAGTTAACTAGTTAACACTGACAACTTACGACTGAAATAGATCAATAAATAGATGAGTAAAAAAGACATAGGTTAAAAATCAACGATTATAACAAATGATACTCCATTTTTTATTTGAATTAAATGATTTTTTCTGTATTAGAAAAAACGCTACAATTTGGCTATAAATATCACTGAAACTATGAATTAATCTCATAGATTCCGTGTATACAGAAGGAGAACCAGATGAATATGGAAATGAAAAAGAAAAATGAATAAATTCACTCTTGTGCGAGGAATAATGAAATCGACGAACCAATCACAAAAAGCTCCGTATTTGTACACGCATACGCTTTTACAGCATACAGACACGTCTAGAAGCTCCTCTTTCTCTCCTGTTTGATCAGAACTGCCATACTGTTGTAGTTACAAATTCTGCCGAGAGGTCGCGGTAGGTACTGGGTGAAGTACTACGCCTACAGACACACCTCTACAAGCTCCGCCTTCTTTCTCCCGATTAGACGAGAGTGCTACTTACCAATTTCGCCGTAGATGGCAGTAGTTACTGGGTGATATACACTATAACTTTGAACTATTCAAATTCAATTAATTTATGAGTTTGGCTAATTCACAATGAGCTTTAATCATCTTGTTTCTATCATACTTCTGGTATTGTTTATTGTATCTAGTGTTGGTTATTATAATTTTAATCACATTAAAATATAATAATTGAATATTATAACATTAATCTTATTTTAATTTCACTAAACAATGTACAATGTTGGAATTCACAAGCTTATATTCGTCTAACAAGTTTCAACTGCGTCAACCAATAATAACACACCTGTACGAAACGGTAGGTTCTCTTTTTTCAAAGTTATAGTTTATATAGTTTTCAATCAAACCTTGACATGTGTTACAATGTATTCTTCACATTACAATGAATATCTAACATAATACAAAATTGTATTTAATCTAGTAGAATGTTTGTTGGAATACAATAATTGGATAAATTATTAAAATAAGTTATTTGAATTGAAAACGATGCTCGTTAAGGGTTTAGTTTTGTTGTGATATACATAATTTCAAAGTAATTACTTCTGGCAAAATGAATGCTCTATTCAAGTAATGTAAATAATACTGTAAATCATTGACATCAGCAATTCCAACAGACAAAAAATATAAGTTTATACTCCAAACAAAATACGCTTATTCCATAGACTAAAAAAAAACAATATTGATTATCTCTGCCTATACCTAACATCAAGAGTAACATATAAAGAATACCAAGAAGCACAAGTTAACAACAAAAGAATCCCGCAACCTAATTTTAGGCACTCATTATCAACTCACAAGCATTCTAAATTCAAATATCTCTTTGAAGTCGTTCCCCACGGAATTGTCTCTACACTCTATTCTTTTTCGTGTTCCTACAGTAGGCCTATTCACAATTGTCTTCTCTTTCACTTGCCCTGTTTTTGATTTCCTTTTTTGTGTTTTTGTGAACTGCTCCCCTTCTAAAGTTCAGTGCAATCTACATCTTTTATTGCAATTCTATTGTCGCCAGATGAGAAACACGCTGCATTGAGGAAACAAAGCTCGCCTGTGTGTTTGGTAGCAAATAGTGGTTTTTGCTCTGGAATAATACCTCTGCTTCACTGCAATCTAACCAAACAGTGGATTGGTTGTGTTGAAAAGGGTTTTTGGAAACTCATTCAATCACACTCGAATTCTCTTTTCCCCCCCTCTCTCTCTCTCCCTCTCCTTCTATTTTCATTTCCTTCACTCTATTCTCTTCCCTTCTCTCTCATTTTAAATGTCACATTTTCTGTCTCTTTCTGCGCTAAGCACGGTCAAGTGCTGATGAAAAGGATATCATTAGACGTTAATTTATTGGTACAATTCACTAATTGATACAAGCACGAGTAATTAAAATATGATTTGGGATAGAAACAACTGGCTCAGCCCAAAACTGTTCGTCTCTCGAATTTTGATAAATAATGGGAATGCTTTTCCCAGAATGGACATACATGTGTTCAAACTACTCCGCTTATGGCCAGCTGTGGGCATCATCCCTAGCAAAAAAAAAAATATTATGTACAGTGTGTCCCAAAAAATAGTGACACCGGTATTACCACGGTATTCTGCATGACATTTTCAACAAAAAATGTTCAGTAAATTTTCTTCCTATCGACCTTCGTTTTCGAGATACGAATATAGATTTTTCGATATTTTGAAAATAAACTTACTTGCTGTCATTAAATACTCAATAACTCGAGAACCACTCATTGAATTCCAATTTCGAGGAAATTTTTGTAAAAAGCATAATATTCTACATTGATTTGATATTCATGTACAAATTGATCATTGAGCGTTACTTGTTAGCGGTCAAAGTTCAAAAAGAGTGATTTATCGATTTAGATCCAAAATTTCAAATGTAACTTTCCCATCAAAAATTCTATCTATCTTTTCTAATTCTCTCTCTTTTTCTCTCTCTCAAACACTATCTCTCTCTCTCTCTTTCTGTCCTCTCTTTTTCGAGTTCATTCGAATGTCATTTGTCCAATTGCTTTCACTGGAATTGCATCCGCATTTCAATAGCTTGTCGTCCTAGACGTCATTCCCAAAATCGAATTGCTAGCTGTGTAATAGTCTCTGTTGACTGGACCGTGAGTCCAGTTCCATCCCTACAAATCCCTGCGACATGTTGTACAGCTATTCCACAACATGAAAACGGGTTTACTGTAACATGTTGCGATACAAGCTTTGTTGAAATTGAAACATTCCTTTTCTCGGGAATGTTTCCATTGTCACAAAACCCTGTAACAAGTTGCACAAAGATGGGACAAGTTGCGTTGTTTTCCAGACATGTAAACAGCTGCAACATGTTGTTATACAAGTTTCGGTTGAATTGAAACAGTCCACCAGCTGAATAGAAACGTTTGCTACTGGCCAAAAACAAGCAAATTACAAGACTCAAATAGAATACTAACGTATGCTCTACCCTACCCATGATAGTTAGGGCTCTTCAATAACCTTTAGGCTAGGCGTACACCGGTTAGTCAAGACAAGACAAGACGAGATTTGTCACGTTTAGTCACAGTAATTCACATACTTGCTTATGAAGCAGCACACACCGATGCAATGACTAATCGGTGTGTGTTGCTTCATAAGCATCCATGTGAAGTACTGTGTCTAAACGTGACTAATCTCGTCTTGTCTTGTCTTGACTAACCAGTGTACGCCTAGCCTTATAGAGCCTTAGTGGTAATAGTATAATCGGATTCATTTAATTTGACGCTTGTCCAAAACTGGAAGAATGGATCTAGGACATTTAGAAAGATGTTGCTAGAGAAAGGATTTCATCTCGAAGCATAGTGCTAGACAGATTACGATAACTATTATGATTAGATTGAAAAGAGTAGGACACCGAGAAGTATGTGGCTAGAAAGAGTAAAGTATTTTAAGCACTTAATTTGAAAGAGCTAGGAAACTAGAGTGGGACTAAAGGGATAACAACTGCTATAGTCCGATTCACGTCAAGAAGTCAGTACTGTTTATATGAGGAGCATTGATGCCAAGTTTCATTGGGAGAGAAAGAGAAAACTGCACCAAACGTGTTTGTTGGGACTGTGTGCGACAACACTGCACAGTACGGCAACTATGCACAGTGCGAATAGGATAGAGACATCAGCATCTGCCTTGTGCTGAACAAGGATAGCAAACTCCCATCTAAGCAAGGCTGACTTCTTGACGTGAATCGCACTATAGAAAGATTTTGCTAAAAAGTGAGAGTGATTTCAGTAATAGGGCCTCATCTAGAATGTTGGTGCTGAGCAGAGTACGAAAACTCGAAGGATACGGCTAAAATGAGTACAACTCCTAGATAGTGATGTGGTTAGACAGAGTACAAAGACAAGAAAGTGATTTCAGTATTAGGTTGTCATCTAGAAGGATGGAGCTGAACAGAGTAAGAAAACTCGAAGGATACGGCTGAAAAGAGTACAACACCTAGACAGATGCGGTTAGACAGAGTACAAAAACAAGGCCGAGAGTGTGAGTTTATTCAATATTTATCACACGGCAGCTATCTTTAGCGCTGTCTGTTTTAGTTAGTTCTTGACCGACACTCAGTTCCCAACACTCTCAAAGTGGAGAGTTCTGCTCTCTACTACTACTACTCACACACGAGCGAAATTTAACGTGAATTTGTGACAGATAACAAGAGTTCGAGATCTTATCTGACGTCACAGAGAATGGAGGGAGGGATGTTAAGGGAGGGGAGAGTTTAAGGGGTGGTTAAAGGGGGTAAGAATAGCGTAGTAGTGGCCCAGTTTACTATGACTAGCGTAGCGTGTAGCGTATATAGACTATAGATATATTAAATAGCGTGATGTATATGTATAGCTATGATGTATATAATAGCGTAAAGCTATATAGCTTTAGCTAGTAAAACGTACAGATTTAGTGTGTGGCATAGCGTTGAATGTATGTATATAGCGTATACGTAGAAACTATGTAGTGTATGTATATCTATAGTGTGGGTTGCTAAGTGACGTATGTGTGGGATTTTAAATGGACAGAAGTTGTAAAAGGTGTAGGTGTGAGGGAGGTTGTAGAGAAAGAGATAGATAGAGTGAGAGAGAGAGAGAGAGAGAGAAAGAGACAGAGAGGAAGAGAGAGAGAAATTAGAGAATGGTGAGAGAGCGAGAGATAGAGCGGAAGGAAGAGAAATAAGATTCGATCATGCGCTACATTCACGTAGATTACACAGAAAATTCAAGTTCATGACAGTTAGAGATTTACAAATAAAAGTGAAGGATGAAACCTACTTCCTGGAAAATTCCAGTTCTTTATCTTGTAGTATAGTCTATGTAATATTTTGTTATTGTAATGTAACAACATACAGGTAATTCTATTATTTGCCATTAAAATTCCAGTTCATGACATCTACAAATAAAAGAGTGAAGAAAGAAAACTATTTTCTGAAAAACTTTACTTCTTTATTTTGTAATGCAGCCTAATCGTAATAGGCATAATTCTAACGACATAATTCTATTATTTACAATTTTTTTTTCAATTTATTCGTGAGGCTTCTTATTGGAGGGGAGACCAATAATACGGTAGGTTTCATTTTCAGTCTCAGATAATCTGAAACTAAAGCAGCAGAGTATCTACTCGTACAGCTTACAAACAGTGTGTTTCTATTGGCTGGTGGGAGGAGCCTATCTTTCCAAGGCCTGTCATTGGCTGACACAAGCCGGTCTGGCAGCATCTAGCTTATTAGCTAGATGAACGTTGTAACACTGCATTCAGAGACAATTCCAGCCAATAGAATTTTTGTAGATACTGTGTTTGTCAATAAAAATTTCTGATCTCTGATTTCTTCTTCATAGAGCTTACAACGTTCTCACAACGTTCCAGATATAAAATCACCACTGTATTATGATTTAATTCACTGTTGAGACAGTGCACCAAATTAAAACAGTAACGTCTCGACTCTGATAAGTTGATGCACTTACCAACAATTAATCAAAGTTTATCCATTAGTTTAGCAACTTAGGCCAGCGAAGTATCATGTAGCTTGCAAATGTGGTCACAATTAATCAGAACTAAATCTTGTCTTGAATCTGCGAAGTTTTTGCAAGCGATCTTGGCACAGTTTCAAAATTATAAATCATCAATTGCATCATCATTTTGACTGCTTCATTGAATCAACTAGGCTACGGTATATTTGATATTTTAAGACCGGATGTACTGTGGATTCACTGTGAATGTATGAGGATCTACTGTGAATATATTTACTGTGGGTTGTGGGAGTGGAAATTTGTAATGGATTTTGTGTGTGAATAAAACCTTCATTTCAAAATAGCCTACTGTATTTATTAAAATTAGGAAAACAAGACGTTTTGGAGTCTGTGTTTGTGTTTTTAATCCTATACGTTATTTGAATGGGTGAATAAAAGGGCTCTCTATGCTGTGTAAAGGTGATGTGCTACTTATCCATACTGAATAAGAAGACTTGAAGTTGTCAAAACCATATATTTAATAAAACAACGAGATACTGCAGTTTCGGTTGTTACACCATTATCAATCTCTGGTAAACTGAAACTAAAGTACAGTGCAGCAGAATTTATACTCGTGACCGAGCGCTGTGATTGGCAGTTGAATGGCCTATCAGGTGAACGACTGCCATTGGCCTAGATAAGCTCCTCCCACAATGGGCGGTTTCTACGAACACCACAGCAATGGCGGTTCAAACAACTACGAGCAACATAGCAAAGAAAGGTAGTAATTGATATTTACAAAAACAAATGGAATAAATAGGAAATATCAATAACCTTTCTTTACTATGTCAGTTGTTTGAACTAACATTTCTGGGATGTTAATAGAAACCGCCCATTGTGGGAGGAGCTTATGTAGGCCAATGGCAGTCGTTCATCTGATAGGCTATTCAACTGCCAATCACAGCGTTCGGTCTTTAGTATAAATTCTGCTGCACAGGTTTAGTTTACCAGAGATTGATAATGGTGTAACAACCGAAACTGCAGTAACTCGTTGTTTTATTAAATATGAGATTTTGACAACTTCAAGTCTTCTTATAGAGTACTGTAAATGTTATTGGTAACACTTGGTTCAAACAATATATGGTTATTTCAATTTGTTATTGCACTTGTAAAGATTAGTATCTCGAACGTTCACTTCTTCCGCTTCTTGTTTTTATCTTCTTCTCTCCTTTTTGCTCTTCTTTCTTCTCTTACCACTTGAATTCATCTTCCAAGTACACAAAGACCTTAATTTTTGTAATATTTTCATATTTGCAAGTCTCAAGCCTCACCTCAGTCATAGCAGTGTAGTCGGAAGTATGAAAGACTAATCCCAGTCTAATTTGGAAATTTCCACTCCACTAATCGCGCTTTCAACATTAAAAGTCTCATCAAATTAGTTACACTCGGTTGTGTTCCTTTTAAAGCTCAAGCTGGATACCCTCAACAAATTGAAACTGAACTATTTCACCAGTAGGCCTGTAACCTGACTTCCTCATTGGTTTAACGCACAAGGGTCCTTGTTAACCTTCACTTTCCTTCCTTTTTAACATCAAATTGAAACAGGATTCATTTGAAATTATGAATGAATAAATTCTATCCATCACAAAAAAAATTATAGCAGGATTCTTTTAACTTGTCAGAAAATAGCTGATTTAACGTCAGTAAACGAGCGTACATCAATCAGCTGTTTTCTGACAATTTAAAATAATCCTGCTAAAGAATATTGCAAAATTCAACTTTAAATGAAGATGGAAGGAGATAAGATATTGCAACTATTCAGTTGGCTTTTCGTTCAATTAATTATTATCAACCTTAAATCAAAATCAGCGGTAAATCGTTAAAAATTGACACTTTTAATTGAAGGCTATTATACAAAAATCAACGAGGCTATCATATCCCGAGGCTATAGAGCATGTGTGGATGTTATGAAATATTATGAAAAATATTAATATTAATTAATAATATGAGATTTTGATTCGATCAATTTGGATTTACTCGAGCAGATATTTCTGGAGTCAGGGATTTGCTGAACGAATAGATTCACTTGACTGAACCTTTCTGAAGACCAAGTTAAGATTTTCTGAACAAATTGGCTCACTTGACCGTACACAAGGCAAGGTTAGAATTTCCTGAACAAATTGATCCACTTGACTGTACATATTTCTGAAGACCACGTTGAGATTTCCTGGACATAACAAATTGACCGCTTGACGAAACATTCTAGATGAAACGATTAAGTACGTGAGGCTAGGAGCGAGTGAGTGGGTTGATGAGGCTTTGAGGTTGTAAGTGAGTTGGGAAAGAAAGTTGTCTTGTGAGGATTTGAGGAACTGAGTTGAGGTTGTCACGTAGCTGGCTGACATTTCTCGCTGAGAGTTGGTTTAATTTCCTGTGTCTCGGTTTTAGTGTCTCGCAGTCGACTCACCACTCTCTGTATACATGGGACGGCAATTTCCGGACAAATCTTGGGAATTATCGCTGAGCAAGGTATTCCAGAGACATATATAGAGAATAAAATAGAATAGAAGGACTACCTTTATTTTAACCTGGGAGGGCAAGATAGAGAGAGATAGAGATTTAGAGAGAGATGGAGAAAGAGTTGGATGCAAAGGGAAAGGGGAAGAGAGTGACAGAGAAAGAGGTGGATGGAAAGAGAATGGCGAAGGAAGAGAGAGATGTGTATGGAAAGAGAAAGGCGAAGAAAAAGAGAGAGATAGAGAAAGAGGTGTATTGCAAGAAAAAGATGGAGGAAGAGAGACAGTGAGAAAGAGAACTATGGATGGAAAGAAAGAGAGAGATAGAGAAAGAGGTGGATGGAAAGAGAAAGGGGAAGAAAGAGAGAGTGAAAGACGTGGATGGAAAGAGAAAAAGGAAGAAAGAGAGAGAGATAGAGAAAGAAGTGGTTGGAAAGAGAAAGGGAAAGAAAGAGAGTGAGAGAAAGAGAGGGAGAGAAAAAAAGAGAGAGATTATTAGATAGTAAGGTTGATGGTAAGTAAGGAAAGAAAATAATAATGAGAAAGAGGAGAATAGATGATAAGAGAGAAGAAGGCGTGGAAGAATGAAGGAAAGAGAATGGGAAGAGGAGAAGATGAAAGTAAAGGGAAGGAAAGGGAAGGAAAGAAAAGGCGAGATTAGGGAAGAGGAGGATAGGGAAGTAGGGAATGGGGGAAAAGGTATAAGATAAATCGACTTGGGAGATGAAGAAGAAAAGGATAAATTGATTTGAGGTGGCAATGAAAAGAAAAGGGAAGGAGAGGGTGGATAGGGAAGAGGACGTTGTGGAAGAAGCCGGATAGGGTGAGAGAGAAGAAGAATAAGAAGTATAGAATAAAGTGGTTTGTGGTAACAAATTGTTATTGTAGAAGTATTTCAGTACCCATCCATGTACAAGTATTATACTATACTTCTATTTATATCGGAGAAACTTTTCATGATAGGCATTAATAATATAGACGAATATGTGTTTTAAGTGTTGACTACGGAGTGGTGGTTCCTTGGTATACAGTTGACGGAACGGATTTTGACAACAGAAACGGCCATTCCTGTCTTTCGGAGGAGACGAAAAGCCGTCGGTCCTGACTGCCTGAAAACAGTTCTCTCAGACATCTCTCATCATCCCTCTCATTACCCACGCACAAGCCTGGAGCTCATGTGGGCATCACCCTTAAGAAACACATATGGACACAGATATCAATCTCTGTTCATTTGGTTAATCCATGAAGTTTATAACAGAATTATAATGGAATTTAAATTATAAATTTAAATAAAATTATAAATAGAATCTCTATTAAACTGAAAACCTTATTCATCTTTCTCTCTACTGGCGCACAACTGATTCAGAATACAAAATTTCAGTGACTAGCATGAAGTTCAAATCCTAGAGAAAGGAGAGAGAATCCTCAGTCTCAAAGTTAATCCTAGAATTTCCTACTTTCCTTGCAATTTCACTCTTGAAACTTTTCAAATTTCTCTTGGTTCCACTCCAAAAACTTAATCCACAGATTCTAAAGTTCGACCCTCGGAATTTTTGAAGATAAGTGCCTCTTGAACTTCGAAAATTGAAGTAGGAAATTTTTCAGAGAAAAAAAATTCTCCAGTATCTCTCCAGTTCAGGCATGATCATTAGGAAAGACCCCAGCAGTGCTATCTCTCAACGTTAAGTTTTGAAATTTTCTCTGAACAAAAGCATTATTCAAATGAACGAAAATTCGTTTGAGCAAATTCATCTTTTGTCAGTTTCTCGCGCATATTCAACCCTTCACTTCATTAACCATCTTTGACAACAATTGTCTCTTTCCATTTTCACTTTCCTCGCTTTCTCATTCATTATTCCTCTTTTCATTTCGTTCTCTGAATCTTTTGGTAGTAGTAATTTACTATTCTTCTTGACTTTGCTTTGCTAACACTTCTGATATTCAATTGATTTTCCTTCTTGTTCTCAACTTCAGATAATAATCATACCTCTCCCTTTTCATTTTTCTTCTTCTTCTTCTTCTTCTTCTTCTTCTTCTTCTTCTTCTTCTTCTTCTTCTTCTTCTTCTTCTTCTTCTTCTTCTTCTTCTTCTTCTTCTTCTTCTTCTTTACACTTGTACTTTTCGTCCCTCATTTCAAATTCCCATAATCTTTTTCTTTCCATAGTTATTCTTCTTTTCCTGCTTCTACTTTATCTTTATCTATTCTTTTTCTGTGAGTTTTCCTTGGTGTAATCTTTTTCCTCTGTAATCTTTTTCAACAACTGTAGTTTAAGATTTAATTGAGTCCAAACGGGATTTCAATTGATCGTATTTACAATATTATTCTACACTGTGATTTGTATTAATCTATCTAAACACCATAGCCTATTCATTGTTTGAGAAGTTTGTAGAAGATCCATGTTTTTTGGGAAGCTAAGTTGATAAGGTACACTAGTCCAGTTGCACGAAAATACAATCTAATTTAACCGCCGTAAAAGGACGTCATTTAACAAAACTCATGCAACGAGAACCAATGACTGAGTCTGAAGTCAATACCGTCATTCCATTTTCTTGCATTGAAATTTGATATAAAAACCCTGAAAAGTATACACATCTTTTAAATAAAACACACCATAGATTATAATATTCTGCACCATCAAACAGTATGCAACAGAAAATTTTCATCTGAAAACTCTTCCAGTCCAGCAAACCGACTTTTCCGTGCCCTTAATTAGGCGAGGTTAGAAAAACTTCAATTTTCCGCTTTTCTCCCCTCACACCATATTCGCGGAAAACTCGGGAAGTAGGTGAAAAAGAAATGAAAAGAAGAAAAAAGGATTACCGTTCTGCTCCTTTGTCAAGTTGAATAATGCCCCGATGAATAAAACTACTGCAGTACATGATATATCTATATATATCCATAATGTATACAACTACAACAGTTTGTATATATCCATATAATATGGCCTCTATATTACACGAGGAGGCCCTTTATAATTCTGATGCCTTTTGTGAAGGGTATAGGGCCTCTATAGCTGTCCGCTAGAGCTGAAAAAATTGCAAATGAAAATTGGTTGTTTGATCAGACAGGCATGTACGAATTTTTTTATCATCGGTGTATTTTATTTCTCCCAGAGTTCGCTACTGGTGCTTGTTAATACTGATACACATCTATTATACTGTTGGAAAGTGTTTTTTCGTTATACTGTATTTACATTGGGAGAATGGATATGAACTATATATACAGTGGAAGATGGATAGATTTCATGAATCTAGTTGCGTTGCTTTTTAACGTGTGACGTCTTAGCAAAATGAAACAGCTAGTTTCGATTAGTTCATTTTATAATTCTGATGATAATACCACAATCATCGAGCAAAAGAGTATTGATAGGAAATTTTACTTTTATAATAAACTGATTTTTATGTTCCTAGGCCTATCCTTTACTGTCTTGTTAAGTTACCAGGAAAAACGCATATGTTTATCCAACAGAGGGCAAAACCCTCGTAGATACTATGTAGACCTATTCAATCTGTGACCTACAAATTATACAATACATACTCTCTCACTCGTGAAGTGTATTGACTTGAAGAAATCCAGTGATTTTTATCCTGAATCCTTTCCAGGATCCTTGAAAAACGAACCCCAATGTCCTCCTCCCTTTCCTTGTCGGGGTGTTGGTGAAAGTCGGATCCGAAATTTATGCCAAGCCACAAGAATAGTTTCATGAATAACACATGCAGACCTTGCAATAAAGCTACTGAGGGAGACACTTGGGTGACCGTAATAGTAACATAACACTAAGGTAACGTACTCGTTATCACAGGATAACACTCTTGTAACATAAAGTAACGAACTCATAACTGATACCTTCCTAGAGTAACTAACAATGTAATTGTTGTGACAATAATTGAATTATTAATTTATTCGATACATGCATGCAAACAAACTTATTACAAATTTGACAGTCGAGCTTGGCGCAAAACAGAGCCAATATTAATAGATTAAACTATCAAAATAAGAGAAATGCTGTATAGGATGAAATACTAAAACACTAAATACTGCTGATGAGTCCCTACAGAATACATAGCTTTTGTGTAGTGACTGTAATCTGAATTTAAAATAGTAGCCTATACTAATAAACGATAAAAAAATATTGAGTCGAATGATATTGCAGAGAATGATTTGTGTCCATGTTTCAATTTTCAAAAAAATAAACATTTGAAATAAACTAGATGAAACAAACTGAATAAATAATATAGAATAGAAGGTTTAATACATTATGGCGCGGTTTCACGATACCAGTAGACGTGAAGGTTGTATGTGAATTACTGTGACTAATCTCGTCATGTCTTGTCTTGACTAAGGCTAGGCGTACACCGGTTACTCAGGACAAGACAAGACGAGATTAGTCACGTTTAGTCACAATACTTCACATAGTTGCTTATGAATCAACACACACCGATTAGTCATTGCATCGGTGTGTGCTGCTTCATAAGCAACTATGTGAATTACTGTGACTAAACGTGACTAAACTCGTCTTGTCTTGACTAACCGGTGTACGCCTAGCCTTACATAGCCCAAACACATGTGGAAGCAACATAAGAAAAAAGTAACTAGAAACTGTCGAACCCTTTGTTTTTTTTCTAAGATAAGCTGGCTTGTTAACTAATTTCGTTGCGAATTTATAGTGAAAGGAAATTTGTAGTGCAAGGAAGAAATGTAGAGGTTTGTGTGCCAAGTGTGGTGTTTGGGTTTTCGGTGGAAGCCCAAGATTTATACCGCTATCTAATTCCGTTTTTGTGTTTCGCGCACTTATGCTTCTCTCAAATCTTCTTCTGCGCCACTTTCTTCCCCCGTCCCTTTTCTTTGTCACATCCTCTTCCTGTTTTGTGTATTACCTCTTCATCCCTGTTCATCTCATCGTCCTCATCTCCTCCTCATCCTGTCTCCTCCTTTTCCCCTCCTCATCCTCAAACTCCTTCTACTCCTTCTCCCACTCATCATCATTCTTGTTCTTCTTCTTCTTATCCTTCCTCCTCTTCTTCTTCTTCTTCTTCTCCTTCTTCTTCTTCTTCTTCTTCTTCTTCTTCTTCTTCTTCTTCTTCTTCTTCTTCTTCTTCTTCTTCTTTTCTTCTTCTTCTTCTTCTTCTTCTCCTTCTTCTTCTTCTTCTTCTTCCTCCTCCACCTCCCTATCTTACACCTCCTCCTTCTCCTTCCCCTATTATAAACGTTTTCCTGTTCTATTCTCCAACCACAATTTGCATGATCATCAAAGATAAACAATTATTCAGTACGTTTTTACTAGTCATAGTGTACATATTACAGTCATTACTAGTACAGTTAATACATCATTTTTTTAGCTATATCCACACGATCATATTTTCAATAAAATTCCTTTAGCAGCTTCCTTTTACAGCTTTCCTTTTAAAATTCCTTTTACAGCTGATCAGGTATAAGGTACGCACACACAATACATCCATATCTTTGTTGACCGTGATATAGCAACCCATGTCTAGAGGAAACTTTACCTAATCAAGTTTAAGGTCATTTAATTGGATTGAATTTTATGAAACATCTCATAAGATTACGTAAATTACTTCAAAAAAACCATTTCATGAAGTACAAACGGCTTCAGGTTTCTCAATCGAGTTGAAGAAGTCACATATTGCATAAAGTTTCTAAACTTTGCTTTGAACAAAATTAATAATTTCAACTTCAAGATAACTGCGAATTTCCAACGTTAGATCTGATGTGACCGAGATCTGCGAATTAAGCAGTAGTTTCTCTCATCTGAAAGACACTAGAGTGCCTGAGGCAATGCTTTCTAATAAATAAAGCTCTCTTAATAAGGGCGCAAACGGGGACAGATTAAAAGAGAATGGGGAAAGAGAATGGAGGGAGTGCAGAAGATTAGGAAAAAGGGAGAAAGAGACGAATGAAAAGAGAGAAAGATGATGAGGAAGAGAGAATAAATAAGGCTCTTTTAATAAGGGTGCAAACCGGGAGAGATTGGGAGAGAATGGTAGGTCAGGGGAAGAGGAAGAAATGCGTCTAGCGAGAAAGGAACGGGTCAGGTAAGAAAAGGAAGTGAAAGAGAGAGAGTAAAAGAAGAAGATGGAGGAGGAGGAGGAGGAGAAGGAGGAGGAAGAGGAGAGTTGAAGAAAGAAGAAGAAGAAGAAGAGGGAGGAGAAGAAGAAGTGATAGAAGAAGAAGAAAAAGAGAGAAATATCATAAGGGGGAGAGAAAGTAAATAAAGTTCTCTTAATAAGGACGCAGAGAGGGAAGAATTGATAGGTAGGAAAAGAAAGGATAGGATAGGATAGATGAAGAAAAGATAGGACAGGGAAAGGGGAAGAAACGGATTAGGGGAATGAAACGGGTTAGGTAAGGAAAGTGAAGTAGAAGAGGAACAGAATAAGAGATAGGGAGTATAGAATAATAGACAAGGAAGAAGAGAGATATGAAGAGAAAGAGAGGAGACATTGTATGTGATGAAGAAGGTCCATGTCTTTCTGAGAACGTAACTCAAATAAAGATTTATTGAAGCAATTATACTCCTTTCTTCGTCACTTCTTCTTTTTCTCCTTATCTTTCTCATTCTCCTCATCCTTCTCCTCCTCCTCTTCCTTCTCCCACCTCCACCTTCTCCTCCTACTCTTAGTTCTGCTGTTTCTCCTCTCTTTTCCTCATCCTCCTCCTCCTCCTCCCTCCCTTGCTTCACCTTCCTCCTTCCTTCCTCTCCCTCTCCTCCTTTCCCTCTCCTTCCTCCTCCTCCTTCCCTCCTCCTTCTCCTCTCCTCCTCCTCCTCCTCTTTCTTTACCCTCTTATCCTCCTTCATCTCCCCTCCTACTCAATTTCTTCTTCTGTCGCATCAACTTGTAAAGTTTTTAAAGATAATATTGTAGTACTGCACACTTTCAAGTTCTATACTTATTGCATCGAAGCTATTATATTGTTGATATTATAATTAATTTAACGATGAATAAAACGAAAAATATGAGTTACTCAGAATTCTTTCTCGTTAAATGCCAATGATTTGTTATATTTTAATCTGAATCCCGTCATTTTTAGTTCGAGAATTCGAAGTTTGACAAAAGTTTCTTCCATCAGGGGGAACCTGTAAAGTTTTTATGATCTTTTTTTTCTTCAATCCAATCATTATCATTATAATTTTTACTTCATCCAATAAAATAAATTTGAACCAACAGCTGTTAATGTAAGGTACCAATACACTGGACATGGACTGTCATAAAGCAGCAAATCATGATATGGATGTCCAGTGTGTGGGAACCTCAGCTACTCAGCTGTTAGTTCAAGGATAGACTATTATTTATTTTGAATAAAAAGACTTGAAGTTGTCAAAAACACATATTAATATAACAACGAGATAACGGTTTTGGTTGTTAAACCATTATCAATCACTGGTAAACTGAAACTAAAATACAGTGCAGCAGAATTTATTTAAAAAAAGCCATACGATAGAAAAAAAGCAGAATTTATACTCGTCACCGAGCGCTGTGATTGGGAGGTGAACGGCCTATCAAGGTGAACGCCTGCCATTGGCCTAGATATAAGCTCCTCCCACAATGGGCGGTTTCTGCAAACGCCATAGCAATGGCGGGGTTCAAACAAGTAACAGAGTAAAGAAAGGCAATAGATATTCACAAGACACAAACGAAATAAATAAGAATGCTTGTGGAGAACATTGTGGAATAAAAAGAGCAAGAACCAAGAAAATTTATTAACAAAAACTTAGACCCATGACCTATAATCGGTCTAGTCCTAAAAGCTACACGAAAACCATTCTACTTCAATTCTCTACCTATCTTATTAGATTCAAGGCCAAGGAACATTATTATTATGAAAATATCCATTTTTATTTATTTATTTGATGACTATTGATTGTGAACATACTTCTTAAGAAACAAATTTCACGAGTGTAAATTTCTATCAATATTCTATCTTCATCATCAATATTCTATTTGATAGAGAATTATTCTTGTCATTATTCCAATTAACTTACTGAATGACATCTTCATCTTTACAAAATAGGTTAGAAATTATATTTTCTAGAGGCAAGAATGAACTTATAATCCTGTATTAATTAAAATAGTATTATGTAAAATAGTTTTTAAAAAAACTATAAATATGAATATATGAGGTCCTACTGTATAATCCGGAACGTTGTACTCAATCTACCCTAATTCTATCAGGATACATTTCCATGAATTCCATTTCAGACCAGAATAAAAGATGATGGAGTGAATCAAGATTGAACCAGAGGTAATACATTAATTTTTGTTTATTCTATGAACGTTGACAATTCACTCCCATATCATTGTAATACCATAGGAATGCATCACGCCTGCGTCATCTCTAATGATAATACCATGGAAGGTTCCCAACATGAAATCCCATGAATGTCGATTTTAGGTTCATCAAAATCTATCAATTATTAACATGGAATAATCGTTGATAATGCTTGGAGCAAATATACGCATTTGAGTAATGGCTACACGTGTAAATGTATATATATGTATTTATACTAGCAACAGCAGATTGCATATTGGCATACATGTACATAAACAGCTAACAGACAAAATTGTGAATATAGGTATATTAACAGTATGTGATTGATGGAAACAATAGGCGGAATTGTGTAGATAGGTATATGACCCATAATATGTGCTTAATAGCATGATGGTATCGGATTGAAAATGATTTCGTGTAGAATTTTGAATTAGCGGAAATTGCAATTTAAACAACGATTGTATATCAATCAAATCCTATGAAATATTCAAACACAAGAATAAGCTGTAATACTTAAAGCATTATCAACATATTAAAGTGAATTATTATTTGAATGATTATTCAAATCAATTGCATTGAATTATAGATTGAATAAGGGGATAGAAAAAAGTAATGTTTGCTACTTAAATTAATTGAATTAATGTGGGGATTCATAACAAATCAGCAATGAACAACATTCATAACAAATACCTTACTGATATAATACCTTACTGCACTACTGAATACCTTACTGCATATTCTTGAAGGATTGAAAAATAGCTATTAGAGTACCATATAGACTACTAATTTCAACAAATGAATTATTGATCTATTCTTAATGAAGTTGGAATATCCATTAGAGTTACTATAGGATCAATATATCCAGAAGAGAACGAATCAAGTATTCCAATATTGTTACGAAACTTTTAGGATTGTACTGTAAAATCTATCAAAATTAATTGAATACCATTACAATAATAATTCTTCGATTCGAAATGAAAACCTAGCTAGGTTCTAGTACATAATCATAGGAGAGTTAATAGAAATTTCCTATCAAATTGAAAGAAAGATGCATGTTTCAATCTACAACATTTTTCATTTAGATTTAGAAGATATTATTAGGATTTTTCGTAACTTACCGCTTTACTTATTCATGCCCCAACTGCAAATAGTTATTTTGCTGTCGAATTCTAGATATTGAAAAATCAACAGATTCCCAAGGTGTTTCACATCTATAAAAAACATTTTATCCATTTTTTGAAGGTTTATCAATTTTCGAAGGTTTATTATTCACTTTTAGATTTTTTATCCTATTTTTTTGAAATCCGCTTATTTCACTACATCACCATCAACACTTTTATCAAATATTGCAATATTATTACCAAATTTTCACCAATTTATTCAATGTAAAAGCTGTCACACAGATTTTGTGTACATCTTTAGATGTCACAAAATAACAGTTTCAAATTCACACTGAGATCACTTCTTATCACTAAAGATAAGAAATCATTTTTCGAAAATTATCACCGGCCGTAAAAAATGAAAATTTCCGACATTTTCAGGCGATTGCGGCCAATTTCTTCGGAAGCACATTGACACTAAAAACGAAAAACCATCTTCGTAATCTATTTTTGGAGTTTAGTGACGCACCGGGTAAAGCCCGAACAAACAGACGCGACTTTACTTGAAGCCAGGATTCACGCTACTGGAGCTCACAATCTGAATCGTGTCTGACTTGAAGGAACTGAGACAAGAATTGTACAGATTTTGTAGCGCGCAGCATCTAGCGAGAGAAAATTGAACTACCACGAGTTCGATCGGAACCGATTGGACTGCGCGCGCTATCTAGCGGTAGGAATAGTAACTATCACGCGTCTATTGAAGCTGAAATCGCTATTTGGTATTTGTTTTTCATTTCTATGAATTTTTCGCAATTATTTGAAGTCAATGATGTTATTAAAGGTTGAATATTCCTCCAATTAATTTTTCTTGGGAATTTCTACGTCAATAACACTACATCTAGAAGTACAAAACGTTTCTTCACAGAGGCCCAAGTCGCTATGACATTGATTATAATGGTACCTACCTTGTTTTTTATTTCTATTTGTTTTTTGCAATAATTTCAAGCTAAAAATGTTATGAGAGGATTAATATTTCTTTAATTAATTTCACTCGTGAATTTATACTTTTATAACTGTGCTCTCAATATTTATTTTCTAAATCTAAACTATATTGTAATTGATATGCTTATGCGCAGCTTTTTAGTCGTTCTATAAACTTATTGAATCAATACCTTCTTTTTTAATTTTAAACACACGGTTATTGATTCAATAGTGCTATTGGATCCATAAACTGTCTATTGAGCCACTGAAAAACCGGGCATTAGCAAACCGTACGGTAGGCCTACCGTGTAGGCATAGATAAGCGATACTCGCACTTTTTTACATGATAAAACTTGCTACTAATAATAATTTATAGTGTCTCCTTTCTCCTAAATAAAAGACTTGTAAATTTTTATCAATTTTTTATATGATGAACATTGCTACTACTTTTTAATATGTGTCTTCATATTTCTTCATTAAAGTACTGTTTATCATGTACATACAAACTTTCAAATTCTTATTTTCTAAATAGCCAATTCCAAACATTTTAATCCTGATTTAGAGTGCAACAAATCTTTCCAGAGTCGAATCGTGAGTTGATTTTGGAAGGGCTGAAAATTGGAATCAGGGTCTGAGGGCCAAGAATAGACCGCGGACTTCTAATCTCAGTCGCAGTTGTGTTGTGAGGGTGTTGGTGACGGCTCTTTTCCTATTAATTCTTTTTTCAACGTAGCTTTTGTTAGAAAGAAATGTCGACGAGATTTGATTCGGCTTTTTTCAACGTCTGCAGACTATTTTACCTCTGATTCCCTACATCCACACTTGGTCGATTTTTGTGTGCTGCACAGCATGCTGCATTGGTAGCATGCTGACAAAATCCACCAAGTGTGAACATAGGGAATGAGTTGCTATGACTGAGTTGGATTCTAGCTGGGGTTGTGTAAATAAGAAATCTAGCTGTCGATTTTACTGTTTCGGACGTTATTCATCAAACAATAAACATGAAAATATGATTCCGAATTGTTTAGCGTGAACATAGGGAATGAGTTGCTATGACTGAGTTGGATTCTAGCTGAGGATGTGTAAATAAGAAATCTAGCTGTCGATTTTACTGTTTCGGACGTTATTTATCAAACAATAAACATGAAAATATGATACCGAATTGTTTAGAAAGACCCAAATAAGTATACCGTATACTTTCGATCCTCAAATTCTGATTAAAATTATATTATCAACTAAGGTTTTGATCAACTCTGGTTTTTTTGCTTGTGTTTTTGTACATATAATGATAAGTACATTGATCAGCTTATTATTTTGAAGAAATTATATTGTCTTCTTCATAATGTTATCTATCAACATATTATGTACTTTACCCTCTGAAAACCTCTATCCTCTAACTTTGTAAACAAACATCCCCGCAAACAAAGAGCCCACCAGTTCTCCAAACTAACATATCAATTCATCCACGACTTGAAGATAATTTTAGAGATTTGTTAGTTATATTTCAGGACAAGCCGAGACGTGTCTCCAAAATCTCTCTCAAAGCGCCAGCAGTCTCCAAATTTAAATAGACTTTTTCGTTTCGAAAGACCGCGGATAGTTGATGGGGTTTGTGCTGAGAGTGGGTGATTTTAGAAAGTGTTGGGCGGTCAGGGAAGGGGGTAAAAACTCAAAAATAGTTTGGCATCGCTGCCAAAAATATCAACTTTCTCCCTCTCTCTCTTTCGCTCTCCTTCATTCTCCATCGGTTCGTCTCTCTTTTCCACTTAGTTTCTTATTCACAAACAAATAACACTTGAAAGTCCTTCGGCCGCTTCCTTCTCACCTCTTCTAGTTTTTTTATATCTTTTTTTCTCTATCAAAATCTATCTTCCTCTGTTTCTCAACACCTTTCTAAATACTTATTCTTCTCTCATTCTTCGTTTTTTTGCCTACTGTTTGCATCAGCATCAGCTCCATTCTTCCTCTGCTTTTCTATGACTTCTTCTTTTTTTCTTCCCTGATTTCCCTCACCTTCACTTTATATGATAATAAGATATAATAATTTTATCTTGATAAGTAAGAAGTTAATTTTTTACGCACTTAGACAGAAAAGCTTTTCATTCAAAAAACACACAATTCTTGTTCAATAGATGTTGTACTTCCAAGTTAATTTAATGGCTTTATTTTATTTTTTTAAAGGTAAATTTTTTCTATCAAGCTAATACAGTGTGTGCATAATACTTGTAATGAATGCAGGCTTAATTTAGCTCTTCAATTCAAAAAGATCTTTTCAATTTATGGAAAACTATATTAAAACTTTTATCGTAGGCCTTTATAAAACATTTATAAATTGATTATATCATTTCTCAATCGCCTTTAGTAGCCTAAATAGCTATAATTACGATTTTGTATAGTTATATAGCTCCAATCAAGACAGGGGTTTCAAATGTTTTATTATTTCAATCCGTATTCACTGATGTTGACGTTTTGCTATCTTGACTTTGTCAATAACACCCCCATTGTTTCATGGCAATGATGATGATAATAATAATAATCTACTGTAAAAGGGGCCCTACTATAAAGTGGTTTTGTAATGAACCTACCATGTACAAAGTAACTAATTCAACATCTCTTTTAGTTTGTTCCAACGAATACCCTGCCAAAAAGGAAGTAGGTATTAAGAAAAATGGTGAAATGAGGGGAAGATGACAGCTGACAAATTTGGAGCTATTTTTAAAAAGAATTTCGAAGGACATCGGAAAAGAGAACGAGGGGAGCCACACGTTGAGATATGAGTCAGACACTGGAGAGAGAAAAAATAAGTTCGAAGTTTAATAATGTTTCTCTTGTCTTGTAGGCTTGAAAACAAAGTCGAATCATTCAAGTAGGTACACTGCGTCAATTATTATGAGTGAAAAGTATTAAGATACGTGAAAAGTAATAGAAGTGGTTTTCAGTATTTATATTAATTTATAGGTACTTGAGAACTTCAACATTATTTCAGGAGGGATCATTATCTTCTTATTATACCCTTATAACATATTACTGTATAAACATATTAAGAAAAAACTGTATTGTACTATCTTTGTGCTCCATTTTATCTCTGTACAGTATACTTTACAGAATGATAATTTATTATTATTTTCCAATATCAATGCTACTATTACATTACTGAATGTCATGAGGTATGGAAAAATGGTAATACTCGAATGTAGGCTCTACTACAGTTTCGGTATGATGACTCCAACATAAATATATAATAATACATTTTTGAAAAATATAAAATCATCCGACTCAATTTATTATTGTAAACAAGATTAATATTATTGATGGGAAGACCCTTGTAACCTACAATTCTGGAGAAGCACCGGATAATTCATTTTTTGTGATTTTTATTTTCATTATATTATTTTTCTAAATTTATAATCCATGTCCTGTATACACGTGTCCAGTCAACTACACTTGAATGGTTGAATAGATATAACTTCCGTATCGGCGTAGCACTTATAAGATAGGGAATACAATGCATTCCTATACGGAAGTTACATTCTATCCAAGTATAGTTTTCAGTGATGTTTATGAAATTTTAATTTATTATGAGAACGCTTACATGAATCTTGATATTCGTGTAAATACTGTCTCATAGTAATAATAATAGTTCAACAAAATTCCTAACCCACATAATGTCTTACAATACACGTGAGTGGTTCGATATTAATGGGAAAAATTTCAAGAGTTGAAAAAAAGAAGAAAAAGTGGTAGACAGAATAAGGCGACACAGTGGCCTAAAGAAACAGAAATCAAGTGACTGAACATACGTTTCTCGTTAGCTCTTCTGTCTTTTGTCGCGTTTACTTCCGTTTTGTTTCTCTTTCTTCTTCTCATGCTCTTCTTCTTTTTCATCCTCCTGTCTACGGCAAGTTATAAAAAACTCATAGAAGAAGCGTGCCGCAGACGCAAGCATGATGTGTGTAGCAGGAAGAATGAAGAAAGAACAGAGAGAGGTAGAGAAGGAGAGAGGATGAGAGAGAGGGAAAGTGAAAGAAGAGTGTGCTCTAATAAAACATAGAGTAGTCTGTTCTTGAAAAAGTAATTTGTTGCTGGGGAGACACATTGAACAAGTAATAGTTGTGGATACGAGCTGTTATTAAGGCAGGTGTTTGCTTCGAATGTCTGTCTTACTGTCTTTCAACTCTATTTTATGACTAATTTACGTATTTCCTATATGAAATTCATCATATACTATACATAATATTTAGTTTATTCTTACTAAAGAATATATTTACTATATTCTTGTGCTTGCGTACCGTACATATAAATTTCTGCAGAATATTACCTACATATTACAATATTTTAGGTAGGCCAAATATCGCAAAAAAGACCTGATTGCTCTAAACAGTCTAAACTCTAGGTTTATGATCTATGCAATTTCTATCCATCTAGTAAGTACTTTTCAATAAAGTCGTAAGTACTTTTCATCCAAATCCATCCAATAAAATAACCTAGATTGCACTGTTATAACGCAGCAAACCATGACATGCATGTCTACTGTGTGGGCACCTTACAAGTCAGCTGTTCAATTCAAAGTTATCTAATTGGATGGAATATTTTGATCCTGTACATAAGTTTTTACTGATATGTTGAAATAAGCACATCCAATACCTGGGTGATTAAATCTTTCTATAATATTATTTTAGAAACTAAAATACTTTCTATATTTTTAATGCTATAGGTACTATAGAGCATTCAGAAAATAATCACATCCAATACCTGCGTGAGAAATCTTTCTGTAATTATTTTGGAAACTAAAATACTTTCTATATAAAATTTTGAAATATTGTAGCATTAATCAAGGAAACTAAATTCCTTATTTTCCAATTAATTAACTTCCAAATAAGGAAACGAATTTCAATTCCGAGTTGCACAAAGGTTTATTGAGCTAAATCTCCGATTAACAATATTAATTATCATGAGTAATCGAAGATTAACGTTAATCCACCTCTGTGCAACCGGTCCCGAGGGATGTAACGGACTGACAAACATAACAACACTTCAATTTTTCATAAATTTTATTAATTTAATTGTATATATAAGATTTTCAAATACTTAACTTTGTGAAATTAATGACCAATTTATTGGTGATCGCCACTTCAATTATCAGAAACCGCTGCGAAAAGGAAGTTTGAAGAGTATGGGAGAGGAAGAAGGAGATAAAGGAGAATAAGGAAGAAAGGAGAATGAAGGAAGAGCGAAAGAGACAGAAAGATAAAGAGAAAGGAAACTATTTGAGACTGTCCCAAACAGATAATTTTAAATCCTAATTTTTGCCAAAAGACAGGAACCTAAAGAACAGCTAAATTATTGAGTTTCAAGTGTGAATACTATTAATATTGTATTTGACAGAAAAAATTGAATTTGAAAATGTTTGAAAAAAGCAACAAATAATCTATCATGTTTACCTTTGAAAAAAAAAAATTAACAAACAACGTCTCTACAATGAATATTTATTGAATTAAATATTTTAAAAGTGATGATATACTAATAATAAATAATATAAATGTACAGTTACAAATATTTTTTCTCCCACAAATGGAAAGAAGAAATTCGATTGTTTTTACACTGTTGGAAAAAACCCCTCTTTGTACTAAATTTTTCGTTATTGTGATTGGTTTTCAAAATTGAAAAATACCACAGAATTTTTTTTAATAAATATAAAAATGAACGCCCTAAACGATCTATCTAATAATATCCTTTGATTTCATTCATTTTTCAGCTAACACAGTTTTTCCTTGCAAATCATCTAGCATTCATCATTTAAAATGACAATTATTTGAAAATTGACAATTTATTTATTTTCTTAATATTTTCCAAACAAATTGACGTTCCCAGTGAATTGGCTCTATTTATTGGATCAATTCAAAATGTGAATTATTGTAAAAAAATGATAAATTCACAAAATCTGAACCAATTCATTGGACAAAATTAGTAAAAAACAAAAAACCTACTTAAAAATATCTAGAAAAAATTATTGATCAACTAGTAGATAACCAGATATCATTGGCAATTTGACAGCAATAAACAAAAACAATAACAAGTAATCAGTTTGTTATTTATAACTATAGCGATAGAAAAAATAAACAACGATACGTATCCATATAAAAAACTATGTTATAAGAGGGTCGTAGTGTCTCTGTATTGTATAGTTGTTTTTCACCATCAGTTTCAATAGATTTCAAGGAGTAAATAAATAAGAACTCTTCAAGAATATTGAGTGAGAAAGAATTCCTCTTTCATTTCACGTTTATCGGTTCCCTTTCACACGTACTTCTGGTACGTTTTCACAGCACTTAGTTTGCTCACTTACTTTCATCGGATGCATCAATTCTGTTTCCAATACACCCTTCTTTCTTTAGTAGAATGCATCATCAATCATTTCGATACAATGATCGATCATTACAATGCGTTATCGATATAATCGATACATTACAATCGATCATCTCGATATATTATCACACTTGATTTCAATATTTCCACCTTTTTCTTGTGTTTCTGACAATGCGCATGACACTCAGTATTATTACAATAAATCAATAGAGCCCGATCTTCCAATTAATATGTTTTCATTATGCACAAAACAAAGAGAGAAATGTAAGACAACGAATAGCAATTATGTTGGGGTGGGGCGACGAAGGGGGTCGACCCTCCCTCCCTCTTATCATCACTTTTATCATTGTGTCTTCCTGCTCCAGTTATTCTCCCCACCAGTCGGTGTGCGAGGAGGAATTGTTGCCTCCGCCGCTGTTTCCGCCATAGGAGCCTCCGTAGCCTCCACCGCCACCTCCGTAGAAGCCTAAAAAAAAACCACGACAATATGAGTTACAACTAAGCTGTGCATCAACATAAAAAAAAACATTTCTATGGAGATATTTTTCATAATAAAATTTAAAATTATATAGCCTATTTTAAAATTTTACGATTTGGATACCTTGATATAGCTTGAATATCAAGCTATCAAAATGAAATACATTTCAAAGGAAAACATTTTTTGTACATTAGTTTGTGAGATAGGGACGCCTAAAGTTTTGGAACAGAGATCATCTCACAATATTGGTTACAAAAACAATCATGAAATTTTGAGCACAGATGCTTGAAGGTAATGTCTATCACATGACGCAATTAGTTTCTCAAAATATCTACTTTTGAGAAAATAACTTGTTCTCTATTTTAATTGAATATTGAGTAATTTTTTGAAGAAACTATTTTCGAAAATATTTTTCAAAATTTGATATTTTGTTTAAAACAAATTTAAAACTTTTTAGGAAATTCTCGACTGGTCTCTACATACTTCCGACTTGCTTGCCCCCATATTCCTTCATCTTTCAACCACTATTGCTCTATCCCAGGAACTGAACATCTCTTTACTTGGAACTGAGGCTAGGCAAATATGTAACCAAAACTCACAGGCTCAATGCAGAGAGGTTAAAGAAGTTGGTGTAACGGGACGAGAAATACTTAGAAAAAATGACTATTATGTAGGGGCACAGATAAGGTAGTAATCTATTAGTATTACTACCTTATAATCTTATTATATTAATCTACCTTATAACTACCTATTACTACCTTATAATCTAGTATTACTACCTTATCTGTGGTAGGGGTAAAGAAAGTTTGTCGCTATGCAAATATGCCTGTGAAATTTGTTTTACTGGGATGATCAAGCTCTAGGCTTGTGCGTGGGTGATGGGAAGGATGATGATAATGAGAGATGAATGGACCTACAGCTTTAGGTGGGTTCCGAACCACCGGGAAGCGATTTAGAAGCTCATAAATCGAAATTACTTTCGATGATTGAATTTTATCTTGTGGCCAGACGACCCTTCCTTCAAGTATACGCCTCATAACTTTGAATACGCTAATTATTATTATTATTTTGCTTTTACGGCCTCATTGGACCACTTAAATCAATCATTTCCTGGTCTTTCTTAATTTTTTCTTTCGCATTGTCCAGTACTTCTTCATTCGTTCTGATCTTCTCTTTCGTTCTTTATCTGTAAATACCCTTTGTACAGTATGTCGGTTGTCTATTTTTGGTTTGAACCTTGTTTTTATGTCTTTTAGTTTGTTTAGATTTTCGGTTTTGCTTTTCAGATCATAGAGTCCAATCAGAGAATACGCTGATATTATATTAATAATTATTGCGGATAATAATAATTTCTCCAGTTTGAAAGCACTCTTAGGAATCAGCATGTGAAAAGAAAGTAAGCAAAGGAAGTTCGAAAAGAACTGACCAGAGTTTCCAGAATTGCCATAGCTGCTGTAGCCTGAGGAGCGACCGCCTCCGCCGCCCCCGGACGAGCGACCGCCACCCCCACCGCCTCCCTGCTGACGGTAATCACGAGCCCCGAACTGGCTGCCGAAGCGACCGCCTCCACTGCAAAAGACAAAAAATGTGAATAAATGGAATACAAGGAAATTTTAACGGAAAAACTTGAATGTGAATATTTTTCAATTGAATTATTGAATGCACAGACAATAAAAATAGGAATACATTGTCCACTGCATCACAAACATCAAGAAATGTCAGTAAATGGAATACAAGGAAGTAGAATATTAAATAATAAGTTTTGAATTGAAAATTTGAAAAATATAGGAATAGATGAATTAATGTGGAAAATGAAGGAAGACAGTTCATTGGGAACAGCTTGACCCGACAAGAATAAAATACAGGATAATAATCATGAGTATGATGCACATCAACGAACTTAATTCGGCTAACTGAGGTGATCAAGAGTTTGATTTTCCCTATCTTTTAAATTCAACAATTCGTTCAGCAATTCAACTAGTCTTTTTCTAAAAGCCTACATGCTTTTCAAGCCTCCGTGACCTCTCCTGAGCTTGATAATTCATCCTCAATTCTTTGTAGTTGCTATACCATCAGACGGCCAGTTATTACAGAGAATTCGATTATTCAATGGCCTGCATAACATATTGGAAGTAGGATACTCTTGATCATGTGTTTTTTTTTCGAAACAGATATGCATGCCATTGAATAATTCAGTGTTCTGAAATAATTAGCGGTCTGATGGTGTTAAAACCACTGAGCTAAATTATCCATCTGGAGGTAGCACTGATTGAAAAAGCTGGGTTCCGCCTATTTTTTTATAGCATACTGTTCTTGAGAAAAAATTTCAATCCTCACTTTATTGCCAACTTAATTTTTTTGGTACTACATACTGTATTAGAAAAAAATTTCATCCTCACTTTATTACCAACCTAACGAAATTAGACGGAACACTAATCCTGCTAGCAGCCCTAGCTTGTGCTACCTCCAGATGGATATATTTAGCTCAGTGGTTAAAACTGCACATAATTTCAGATAAATTAATATACAATGGAGCTCAGAAGGGGACGCGATAGCTTGAAAGCATACGGGTTTTGAGAAAGACATCTAAATTTCTAACATGCCAAACTTATTTTTATTATAGCGTATGGCTTTTAATAGTGGGGAGACCCAAACATGCCAAAGATAGGAAAATATAACTTTTGATCTCCAATACCGTCATACGATAAGCTGGTTGTCAGAAGGCGATGGAGAGGGAGGGAGAGAGAGAGAGAGGGGGAGAGAAAGTGAGAGAGTGAGAGAGAGAGGGGGAGAGAGAGAAAGTGGAAAAGTGAATAAATAAAATAATAGAAAATGAAGGTAGGGAAAACGATGAATGATGGAGCAAAAGAAGAACAAGACAAAAAAAGGTGGAAGAAGTAGAATAATAAGAATCCAAAAGAAGAAGAAGAACCACATACCTGGAGGGGTATTTGCCGCCACCGCGCTTTCCGCCACTGAAGTGTTTCATTTCGGCGGCGAGGTTCTCCAGCCAACTGGGTATCTCCTGCTTGGAGTCGCTCAACAGCTCCACCAGGTCCTTCACCAGGTTGCGATTCTTCTCGTTGAAGAACGACGTTGCCAAGCCTAAAAAACAGACATAGTTAATGAAACGTCACACTTCACCTTAGTAATGTAAACTACCTCATCACAACTTTTTACAAATTCTTATGTGAAAATGAATCGCATGTGAATACCGTGTTCTGGTCAGTAAATTGGAGTCAGTATTGTTTGGAACACCCTGTATAGCCCATAACATGAACGGAGAATAAACTCCTGATTAATGATTCACTTTAAGACAGCTGTACTCCAAGGAAATACTTTGCAGAATACACAGAAATCCAGCCAGCTTTCAAACCAGAAACCATAACCACAACACCAGATACAGGAACCTTCTTATCACTAATGTTGCTAGGAAGGCACTATATCAAAGACATTTCAACCATCTACCCCCAAAATTATAATTATAATCTACTTCCTGACACATAACTCACTTTAAACAATTCAAAGCAATAGTACAAAATTGGTTAATAAGCAAAGGAAGACAGAGAATAGAAACAGTAATTTCAAACCATTTATAGTATCACATAACATAGAAATCATACACACAAGACTTCAATCACTCAACACTTATTAATCTCACTTTTTGCTCACAACAATTCAAACCTACTCCAGGACATGGTCTATTTTCCAAACAAACACATGAACTGTAACATTTTTGCTTATGATTTTTTTACTAACAAATTCAATTCAATTTATTTGCCAAAGAAAAAATACAAGTACAAGTATTCACAATAAAAATAAAAATATCCTGGCATCACCCAGCATAGGAAAAATCCTGACCGCTAGGTGAGAGTAACAGTTCTAAATTCTATTACAATCAATAATCAAAACACAATTCATAATGAAAACTACAATTTCAGAAATAAAGAAAAACATAACATAAGGGAGGAAAAGAATAATCATAATAAATTTCTAATTTCGAAGAAGAAATTTTCAGAAATCCAATTATTTAATTGTTGCCCTATCCTTAATCTACCCTCAAAGAGAAAACCATTTAATGTGCTGGGTATCAGGTTTATTAATTTAGAACTGAGGTAGCCTAATTGACTTTATTGAGTACATTGAGGGCCGCTTTCCCCAACGCGGCTTAAATAATAACAGCTGACGCTCAATTTTTTTTCAATACTTTTTCTATTCTCCGAATGAGGCTTAAGCTACAGTTTAGGATAAGCAGCGTTGGGGAAAGCGGCCCTAAATAGAAATAATATTTGAATGGAACTCGAGAACTGAACGTAAAATGTAATTAATCGTGACTTGTTATAATCTTCATATTTCGTTACTAGGTAACAACTCAGATGATTGTATCACATGATTTGAAAGATACAACAGTCTCCCCTCCTAATGTGAGAGCTCATTGTCTTCATTGTGGAGACTCCTAAATCTTTGTATTATTAACTGTAAATATTTTTGAATTTGTATTTGTAATAGTTATAGGTTTTATTGGAGAATAAACTGCTGATCAATGATTGACTTACCAAGATTGCCCATGCGCCCGGTCCGGCCGATGCGATGAATGTACTCCTCAATGTCGCTGGGCAGGTCGTAGTTGATGACGTGCGTGACGTGCGGGATGTCGAGGCCGCGCGCCGCCACCGCCGTCGCCACCAGAATGGGCGTCGCTTTCGACTTGAAGCGGTAGAGCGCCTCCTCGCGCTCCTTCTGCGTGCGGTCGCCGTGAATGGAGGTGACCGGGTAGCGGTTGTCGTGCAGGAACTCGTCCAGCTGGTCGGCGCCGCGCTTTGTCTCAACAAACACCAGTGTCAGCGACGGATTGTCTGCACACACACATAAATAAAGGTAGGAAGGATTAGTATTCTAATAGATAGATAAGATAGATAGATAGAAAAGATACAGTAAAACCTGTCTAAGACGGAACGTGACCGGACCGAAAAACCTTTTCCGTTTTAGCAGGTTTCCGGCTGACAAAGGTACTTTTACCTTTATACAAAATTCCTTGGGACCATAAAAACCATTCCGTCTCAACAGGTTTCCGTCTTACACAGGGTCCGCCTTGGACAGGTTTTACTGTATTTATTTTTCCAAAGAACACAATACAATACGCACAGTACAAGAAAAGAAAATAATGAAGGAAATAATCAAGGAAATAATGAAAGAGGAAAAGAAAAAGGATAATAGAAAGGAGTAGAAAGAGCAGAATGAACAAGAGGAGAAGAAGTAGAATGGATAAAGAAGAAATGAGAGGAGGGAGAAAAAGAGGAGAACAAGGAGGAGAATAATAGAAGATTAAAATCAGAGGAGGAGAAGGAGGGGAAGGAGAAGAGAGAGAAGAAGAACAAGAAGAGTAAGAAAAAGAGAAAGGAGTTGAAAATAAGAACACAGAAATAAGAAAGAAGTAAGAGAAGAGGAAGGAAAACAATTGAAGAAAAAATAGAACAAAAAAAGAAAAACAAAAAAGGATAATCCTAAAACAACGAGGAAGAAGGAAAACAATAAAGAAGCCCAAAACAAAGAAGAAGGGAAACAAAATTTAAGAAGGAAAATAAAGAAGAAGGAAAACAAAGAAGAAGCCCGAAACAAAGAAGAAAAGGAGCAGCGGCAGCAGAAGACGAAACAATAGGATGCTCCCACCACAACTGTTCAAACAGAATTTAAAGGCTTTCCTATTGAATATCAATGAAGAAGATGAGGATGTATATCATTATGTAATTCCTCTCTAGGTTGAAGCTTTCTCGGATTATTATTGACATCTGATCGATAATTTCAATAGTGTAATCGATATATGAATGGTGTAAAGTTGATTACTTTTGTCGTTGAATGCGGCTGAGAGCAGGTCGAGCAGGAAGGAGCGTTTGTCGTTCTCCGGCACGTAGACGATCTTCTGCGTGATGTTCTCCGAGGTGGAGCCGACTCGGCCCACCGCCAAGAATATGTAGTTGTCCAGGAAGTCACGCGCCAGAACCTGAACACAATTCACTCAATTTAATTCATTTTAAAGCCTATTTTTATTTCACTGTGGAAGCAGTTATAAAAACAGAGATACTGAGCATGACAAGTTGAATCAGCAGTAGGCCTAATAATATTGTTGTAATTTACACTATAATTTAATCATGTGATGATGTTTGATATGTATTAGTTAAATTTATCATTAGATTTTGAGATTTATTTGTAATACTAAGTTGAGTCTTCTTTATTTGTGAATATTCAAAGTGTATTGTAATACTGGGTGGCGCAAAAAGAACGGATGGATTTGAGTAGGATAGTATCAGTGGACTAGAGCTGTCTGTGACCGCAGAGCGACACCATTTTGTAGGTTAAAGCACAGATAAGGTATAATCCGTGCTTTATACCTTATATACCTTATCTGTGGTTAAAGTATCCAGTTTTAGTATCAAAATCGCGTATTTGCTGTAGAACAATATTTCCAATAGAATGAATAATTTGCAATCGTCGTGCAACGTAGCTTCAGCAGAAAGTTTCAAGTCGAGCTTATTGGCTTGAGATTCTTCTTTACTTGAAATTCAAGTTTACTATCGTAAATATCGATACATTGAAGATTTGAATACTGCAATACATGAACGAATTGCTGCTGTATCAAACGTTAAGGACCAATTTGAGGCTTTTAATGAGCAATAACGCATTAAGGGCGCCATCTTTCCTATGTAATTTTTGAAATATACTCAAGTGTTTTGGAGTTTTTCATACAATTCTCAAATTGGGTAATTTTTAGCAGGATCCTTTCAACTTGTCAGAAATCAGCTGTTTCAAAGAGCAATATCACAATACTTAACCTACAAATGCTGAATCTCGCAGATTATCGAAAAGGTCTTTCAAAAATTTATTCTTTGAACGGTATTCCTTAGAAAGGTATTTTAAAGACTTTAAAGCCTATTGATTATTGTGTCGAAGTCACTGTTTAATTATTACCAAAACAGCTGATTTCTGTCGAGTTAAATTAATCGTGCTATACTTAGTATTTTGGTGTTAGGAAGATAAATGTATGATTCAAATGAACTTTCTTATAACACTATGAAAAACATCCGTTCTTTATGCGCCACCCTGTATTATCTTGTATGTTATCTTCGGTCGATCGGAGTAATAGGCAACAAGTTAACATATGGATAATATGATTGTATAATCTATACAAAACAATAGTTCAATGAAACCCGAAACAGCTGATTTAGGTGTGCATTGGACTATTTGTTTATAAAGAGTAGATGATCATATGATAGAAATGTTGCTTGTTGCTCATTGCTTATTGCTCTGGTGTACGAGCTGCCTAAGTCATATTAATCTCTCAACTCTGTATGGAGCATTGATTGCAAATAAACATTATTCATTTATAATGATGAGAGTTGAAACCAACCTGTATCTCCTTGGGAAAGGTGGCGCTGAACATGAGCGTCTGTCGTTTGCCGGTCTGCGGCATGCTGTCGTTCTCGACGATGCGCCTGATCTGCGGCTCGAAGCCCATGTCGAGCATGCGGTCGGCCTCGTCGAGCACGAGGAAGTGACAGTTGTCGAGGCCGATCTTGCCACGCTCGAGCATGTCGACGAGCCGGCCGGGCGTGGCCACCAGCAGGTGACAGCCACGGTCCAGGTCGCGCATCTGCTCCGCCACCGATGCGCCGCCGTAACTGCACACCGCGCCACACAAAAACACATTATATACAACAATAATCACATCATCATAGATAGATAGATAGATAGATATTCATAGCATCCACTGGCCTCCCATCACAGGGGCATCTGGATTTGTCAAAATTTTTTAATCTTCCATTCGGTAATACTTCAACCTCTATAATAGTCTTTAAACTCCTGGATTGAGTAAAAACAACAGCTTTCCAGTTCTCTCTTCAATGCTTCTCTGAAATTTTTGAGAGGGAGAGACCTCAGTGAGGCCGGTAAAGCATTGAACAGTTGTACTCCTACATTTCTCACTCCACTTGCATAAAGAGCAGAACTATGACTCTCACCTCTAATGTTATCCCTAAACCGAGTATTATGAGTGTGAATCATTGACCCTCTATTAAACGTTGATTCATTTTTCTTTATCAAACAAACTGTTTCTAAAATATATAAACTAGGCAAGGATAAAATTTCCAATTGCTTGAAATACGGCCTGCAGCTGGTCCTAATTGATTCACCTACCATAATTCTTATTGCCCACTTCTGTAATCTGAAGACTTGACCCGCTTCGGTGGAATTACCCCAAAAAGCTACTCCATAGGCTACGCGTGAATGAAATAAAGCATAATAAATCTCTTTCATGGTTGTAAGATCGAGTAGATTTTTCATGTTTCTGAGCACATATATCGAGGAATTTAATTTTTTATTCACGTATTCTACATGTGGTTTCCAAGAGAGTTTTTCATCAACGGTTATTCCAAGAATCTTAATTTCTCCCATCCATCCGATCTCATGTTCTCCATACTGTACTTCAACTTTATTGGATGATCTGAATGTTAAAACTTTTTTTTTGTAATTGAGAGTTAGCAGGTTTGACAGCAGCCATTCATCAAGTTTCTTTACAGTGTTTGAGCATTCTATTTGCATCTGTGGCTGACTATATTGTCTTTTATGAGAACACTGATATCATCTGCATACAAAACGCTGAATACCACACACTACAGCGTGTCATACCACACTCAATTCTCAAAGCAATACAAAAATCTAAGTACTATTCAATATACATTTAAATACATCAGCGCACCAGCTTAGCTTTGCTGATGTATGGGTTTCCTTATGAGTAACTCAATTTATTATTATTACTTGTGTATAATTTACTACACTCTGTTCACGGAGTCGGGAGACGGCCAAAACAAGCTGTATGCATTAGGCTAGGCGTACACCGGTTAGTCAAGACAAGACCAGACGAGATTAGTCACGTTTAGTCACAGTACTTCACATAGTAGCTTATGAAGCAACACACATCGATTAGTCATTGCACCAGTGTGTGCTGCTTCATAATCAACTATGTGAATTATTGTGACTAAACGTGACTAATCTTGTCTTGTCTTGACTAACCGGTGTACGCCTAGCCTCAGTGTGCATATAGAAGCGATGAATCACAGCTGTTTTCGATAAATCTTCTGTCCAATTTCATGATATGTTTTGTTTTATTTGATTTACTTAAATTGTTTTCATACAGTATTTGATTTATTTTGTTTATTTAAATTGTTGTGTATACAATATTTTATTTATTTATTTCTCATGTATGTATATTTTTCCATGAAATAAATTGATTGATTGATTGATTGAATTCCAGTTCACAATAAGTTCATTCAAGGATACGTACTGCAGATAATAATATTATTTCAGTAGTTCTACTGTGAATCGGTCTAGCTGCTCCAAGCAGTGCTTCTCGCACAGGTTTATTGACATCGTCTCTCCTTTCCCTGAACAGGCTATAAATTAATTTCTATAAAATATTGTGTCTGGAATACTCACGCAACAGAGGGCCGCACACGGGAGCGGTAGGCGAATTTCTTCGACTCCTCGTAGATCTGAGTGGCCAGCTCACGGGTGGGGGCCAGCACCAGGCCCAGCGGGTGCTGCTTACGGCGACTGTACGACTGCAATTCACAAACGAACATCACATTCAAAACAGTATAGTAGGCTAACAGTGAAATGTAAACACTGTGAACTCCTGAAACTCTAAAATTAATTACTTTCAATAGTCCTTCATCCATTTTACATACACAGGGTTGGTGAAAATTATGGAAACGGCTCAATATTTCTTATTCGAAGAGATAATTTGACGGTAGGTGGCATTGGGGAATGCCATGGGGGGGGGTGCAAAGGGATATGATCAATGAACCTTCTAACAGATTGACAAAATCAACGAAGAGGTATATGGTTGTTGGAATTAAATGTTATAATAAACTATCAAGATAAGCGAGGGATTACCCCACCGGCATTTTTAGACGTAAGCTCGAGAAGTGCCGGAAAGCTTTATTGTTATTTTTCATGCGGTTTTGATTATTTTCATGAATTTCAATAAGTAGTTTGTATGCTGTTATAATTTTACCTCGCTTCTAATAAATGGGTCATCATCTCTAGTTTCAATTTATACTTCAAGTAGGTTAAGGTCATATGAAATTCTTGAAAATTTCGATACAATTACCTATTCACGGACATGGCTTGCCATAGCGGATTAGGTCAATTTTCCAAACAAACACATGTACTGTAACATTTTTGCTTATGATTTTTTTACTAATAAATCTTTGTATTGTTTGTTTGTTTGTCAATGGCTCAACAGCCCGATGTGGGCTTTGGCCTACCAATCTTTGTATTATCAACTGTAAATATTTTTGAATTTGTATTGTAATAGTTTTATTGGAAAATAAATCATTTTTTTATTCCATTGTTTTTTATTGCTGGAAATGTATTTTCTAATTATTGTTTCTGGTGAAATAAAAACATATTCTATTCTATTCTAAGTGATTAACTGAGCATCCTTACTATGTTATGACCGAATTTCTAGCATTAAAATTAATTATGGCTCCATCCCATTCTGAGTTTAAGGGCCGGTTCATGAGCTCGGGATTTAGCTAAGTCCAAGACTAACACGGGTGGCCACAGTAGCATCGACAAACGTTAGCCTCGACACTATGTGCTGAGGGCTCTATGCTGCTAACTCCACTAACCTTTCGAAACCCAACAAACGTTTCAGTGGTCGATGCTACGGTAGTCACCTGTTTTAGTTCAGGACTTGACCAAACTCCTTGAGCCCATGAACCGGCCCTAAGCGTTCTTGTAATGATGAGTGAGGAAGTGACTCTTTATATATTGGGTTGACGTTCACTACGGAATAGGCATTACCTGTTGACGTATTTCGACATTATTTTTGTGACGTTGTTCATTGTTTAATTTTGAAAGTTTATTGACAATAATAGGCCAAGGTGAGTCACAAAAGACATATTTCTAGAATTTTAAAAATTTAGTAGATGTTATGAAAGTAACATATAGAACCCTTCCTGTTATACACGCCCACATACAGTATTTAAAGAAAGCTAATTCACTCACAACAAATTCAGAGATGTTCCATATGAGGATCCTCCAGTACACTCGGAGCAATATCAATCTAACCCTCCTTCAGTCTTGAATTTCATTAATTTATTCAGAAGAGTCAGGCGTAACAGTTTGATAATCTGTTGTTAAAAGAGTTTCGTGTTTCAAATCGAAATGGTGGATGGATATTGGATCGATTTGAAACAAGAAGCGCAACACCATTACAGTTTTTACCAAATCCGTTAGCGCCTGATATGTTGGCAGAGTGCAGGAACGAGTTTTGAGTATACCTATCGGGGTTGATATTAGTCGAGCGAAGTCTGAGGGGTCAGCATTGGAACATCTCTGAACTTCTTTTGTGGGAGTGAAAGAAAACTTTCTTTCAAATTACTTCCTTTGAAATGATGTATAAATAGAAGTCTCTCATTATTAGATTTCTTTTCATTAAATACAAATTTTTAAAAGTTCAGGTATCTGTTTTGAATCACCTGTATTATTAATTTATCAACAGCTTGTTACCCTGCTCACCTCCTGAAGCATTAGGATCGACGTTGAAGCCGTGCGGGCCGCGCCTCAGAATCATCTCTGGGTTGAGTATGGGCACGAGTGAAGGCGGTCAGTCTTGCCCGTGGAGCCGTTCGCGCGCAGCAGCTAATCACGTCGCGGTCTCGCCATTACCATCGCAGAACGGCGTACTTCTGCACTGGCGTCGGTTTGTCGTAGTTCGCCAACTTTTATGTTGTTCTGAAAATTATCTCTCAGTCATCTTGGATATCCCTCAAACTGCAACGTACATTGCACAAATCAAAGTTAATGATAGTCAATTTCTCTTCCTCCAAAATTCTTCAGTACTCTAGAAATAGGCTGTGACTTTTTTAAATTGCCAGAATAACAGCTGATTGATGTACGCCTGTTTACATTAACGTTAAATCAGCTGTCGCTTTCTGGACAAGTTAGTGAATCCTCCTATACACATGTATAGCAGGATCCTCTTTTTTGACTTGCCAGAAAACATATGATCGACGAAACATAAAGTGATCACAAATACTCAACCCACAAATGTTGAATCTGCAGATTATTGATAAGGTCTTTTAAAAGTTATTCTTTAAAAAGGTCTTCTTTAAAAAGGTCTTTTAAAGAAGAGACCTAAGACTTTCAAGTCTTTTGATTATTGTGTCGAAGTCACTGTTTGATTATTACCAAAACAGCTGATTTCTGACAAGTTAAAAGAATCCTGCTATACACATGTATTTCATGTGTAGTAGCTCATGCAACGGTTGTAATTTGCTTATAAGCCACGAGTGAAATGTAAAGTTAAAATACGAGCTTTAGCAAGGATCTCACGAGTGGTTTATACAATGGTTGTATTATGAGAGCCTTTAAACGTCAGGTGAGATACCGAGGTCAAAATTTACTAACTGAAGACTCATTCTCGCACACAGGCAGCAATGCGTTGGCGAGAATTATATTTCGTATGATATTTATTTTTATTTTTCGCATGTTTTTCTAGTGGTAGTAATCCTTTTGCTGTAAAGTGTGTTTTTATTTTAAAATATACCACAAAAAACTCGTATTTTTGATGAAATAAACAAATTTTGAATTGAATTGAACCTTTTACAAAGCTGTGCGTAGTAATGTCCAATCTGTACATAATATCGATAATTCTATGCAACATAGACGGATATGGATCGTACACTTCTTTTTTGAAACGATTTAGATGAGGATACCTTTCCTTAGATAAAGTAAGATGCGTATTTACATTCTGGCCGAATTGGTTTCAACCGAACGTTGAATAATATTTCAACTTCCGGCGGTGCTGAATGCCACTTGCTACTAGAGAGCAATTTTTATTTTGGTGTTTTGAGTTTTGTAGAGGCTTTTC